>OY282499.1:50816839-52147722 GCA_958295605.1 Ajuga chamaepitys
GTCGCGCCGCCATCGGGTTCGACCATTTTTTCAATCCTCAATTCAATCTCAGATTTACATAACCCAATTCTATTATTCAATTCTGAAGAAAAAAAAAATGGCAGGGATGGACTCTTATTTTGGCCTCATTCTATTAGAAGCTTACGTCCAGCAATAACAAGAATATGGCATGACATATGAATTCCAGAAAGTTCCCTCCCATTCAAAAAAAATATAACAGCCCCCCTTTTTTTAAAAAAAAAAAACCGGGGACAATAAAGGGGATAACACAGGCGAGAACGAATCTATACTCGCTCTGATACCACTGTTAGAAATTAAGACACGTAAATCATTTACACACGTATAAGGGAATCGATATACCTCAAGTGAATTGCAGCGGAACGTATTCGGTTGATTCCCAAATTGATGGATCGTGCACTGATTCGTCTACAAGCCCGTCTGGACGAATACTACTAGAGCATTCGCCGTCTACTTCACACCCTAGACTCTTGGAGGACTCCGGTGATTCTCCAAGACAGAGAATTAGAGAGAAAGGGGAGAAATATGTATTCTGTGGATTGTTTTTCCGTCGTCTACGAATACCAGTATATTCGTATATTTATTAGTATGGGAGAGATCTATCTCCTATTATGGATAAGATCTCCATCCCTATTGGGAATATATCTAATAGGATATTAAATATCTCGTCAGATATATATCCCAACCATATTGGGATCCATCAGATATGGATGCAACCAACACAATCAATGAGCTTGCTCAGCAAAGGCTCAATTGTTCTAGGCTCAACCTTCTATTCATTTAAGTTAGGTAAACCAATTATAAATAATTTATTTTGTTGTTTCCATAAACTTATATGTAATAATGAGAGTATGCATTTATTTCTTACTCACGTCTTCTTTTATCAACTTGAACACACATTTTCCAAATATGATACCACCTTCCACTACAAGAAATCTGTAAAATAACAACGGACAGTTGTCGTTGCTAAATAAGAAAAACTATTGGTAATTGTATTTAACAACGGATTACCAACAATTGTTCCAAGCAAAGTGCTTCTTGGTAAACTTTACTAGCACAATATTTAAGTCCGTTGGTAAATTACCAACAAAACGTTAACGGAACGCCAGCGAAAATATTGATGTTATTGCTAAGTTACCAACCAACCAGTCACTGATATCTCTTTGGAAGATTTTTGGTCGTTGGTAAAAATATTTTGTAAGAGGTTGATGTTGCGTTGATGATACATAAGATATTTACTTACGAAGAATTAGAATTGCATTTTTTGCAATTCTAGTCTTACGACTATAATCTATTGGTAATTTGTAACATTATTTGTAAAATACCAACAACTTGAAAATTTGTTGGTAATATGATGGCAAGCATTAGTTGCTATTTTGTTAGCACTATACTAACGAAAATAATATTCTATTTTTATTTGCCAAAAAACGAAATATAACACTGATCTATAATCATTCAATAGTTTTTTTGTTTAAATGTATTTTTCGGTTTTTCTTAAATAAATGTTTCATTTACATAATTATAAAAGCTACATAAATATATTAAAATATGTAGGTTTATTTTTTATTAGCACCCAATCCAATAATTTTGGCATAATATTAAAAAAAAAAAAAAAATCTGAAGGTTAAGTGGGCAAAAGCGTAACATATTATTATTTCAATCAAATCATTAGAGTAATAGATGACCATGATCGACAAAATTAAATTAAATGATGAATGAAATCCCAATATTGAATAGACAAGACAATACCACATACACTCAAATAAAAATATTAATAAATTAAGTTTCATGGAATATTTAACGAACTATAAAGTACTTCAAATAAAACACTTAACGAAGTTCAAAGTTGTCAAAGAAAAGATACCAACTGAAATTTCAAGATACCAAAAGAAAGATACATAACGAATGCTAAAGATAATAGTCATTCATATCATAAACCTATTTCTCATCCTCATCAAGATCCGGATCCTTGGCATTATCATCATCGGTTGGGCAAGAATCAGTAAAAAGAGCTGAAGGTCCACCACATCTCATAAACCTTTATATGAAATCCTCCACTCTAGCTCCATCTGTTCTTACCTTTCCCTCATTTGTAAATTACCACATACTTACGCTTAAAAGCACCACTTTTAGTTTGTAATTGAGAAGATTGGGTTCTGAAAGCGTTGCACTAGAAATAGTAAAACACACAAGCCTTTTATTGCATTCTTACTCACACGTCTTCATGTAATGTACATTTCACAAACCAACATAAAATGAAAATAAATAAGTAATAGATAAAACATTCTATATTAGTATAGTTCAGGCCATTTTTCTTTCTGCATTTTCCTCCTATGAGTACCGGCTCTAATTTCTCTAACGCAAAATCTGAAAAAAGTGGGAAACTTTCAAGTAATTGTAGGGGCTCTTTCAATTTGGAGGAATGATGAGTAAATTCAATATTTCATTTTAAAGCATTTTAAATGTACTTTGTAACTCGTAAAATCCTAATAGTATTTCAATATCTTTAACAGATTCAGAACTCTTTTCACACTCACAAACAAATGTTTTCTGACCGGTATATTTTAAAATTTTTTTCTCCTAATCTAAGAAACAAAGAAAAAACCCTCTCCTCCGTCATGGTGACTTGAACCCAAGACCAAAGGTCTAGGTAGTAGATACTCTGCCACTTGAGCTATCCAACTTCGTCTCTGACCGGTATATTTTAACTTACACAAAAAAATTCTAGTTCAACATATTGTAAAATTGCCCATTTAATTATATTCCAGAAGCAATGGTGGAATAACTTGCTTTCTTAGATTATTTCTCTGATCACCATGAAACTTAGGTGGCAAAAAACTTAATCGAATATTTAATTCTCTAGAAAACAAAACCAGAGACTAAAATGAACTCATTAGTTTGCTATATGATTCTAGATTCATGAAACCAATTTACAAGCTCATGAAAACTGAAAAAGATTGAATACATTATCTCTTATTATACCAAATCTATAAATTGACATCATAAAAACAATACATGTTACAAGTATCGAGTACATGTATTTAACAAAAGAAATGGCCAGTCCGATTAACATATAAACCTAGAAAAAAAAATTATTGTTCAGAATTAACATACAACAACTTTCTCCCACAGCTTATCGACAAATTTTCCATTTGCCTTCTTGTGCATCCTAAAAAAAACATCACAATCGGTAACGGGACGTCAAATATCTTGAGCCTGGAAATATTATTGTATCATCTAATTTGAACACATATTATAATATTTACAATCCCTAAATTAGAAATTTTAAATTCAGAAAATAAAATAACTGAGGCATTTAAATTGCTTACTGTTGGAAATTGATTTTGGAAGATGGTTGGTAGTGACCAATCTTTGAGCAATTTCAACTTTAGGTTCTATTTCTTGAAAATTGAATTAAGTTGCAAATTCACGATCTACGTTTCGAGTAGATGAATTTAGTTTATTTATGTTCTCAAAATCAATTTCGGGTGAATGAGAAACTAATGTCTAAAAGTTGCAACTTAAACATGCAAAGTTAGAAGAGTTAAAAGGAAAAATGTGAGAATTTGTCTTGCATAGGAAAGTTGGAGTAAGTTGGAACTCCTTATTAAGAGGACCACTTGATAAGGAGTTATCAAATGTGCTCCCTTATGGTTAAAGCTGATAAAACTGGCCCGGCCTAATGGCCAGCCCATGTAACCCGAAATATTAATCGTGTTGGGCTGGACAATTGGGGCTCGAAAAAATTCGGGCCTACTGGGCCCAACTTGATCGGGCTTTTTATTTGGTGGGCCGAGGGATGGGCTGAGGGCTGGCCCGATAGATCGCGGAATAATTTTTTTTTTTCCATCTGTTTTGCGTCTTTGACTTGTGAATTATGAGAGACTGTCCCCCATTTGTTCATGGCAAAAACTTAGGTACATGTGATGTACCATACCCTTATTGTACCCCCAACTGGTCCAGCCCTATTTTCGCGCGGTTCGGTCTGGTTCTAACCGATAAGTTTTAACCCTGTAAATTTATTAATTTTAACCTTTTCTTTTAAAAAAAAAAAACTACTCTCTCTCTCTTCGCGGCAGCTTCTCTCCCTCTCTCACTCTTCAATTTTGATTCGTATCTTCACGATTTGGTGGTATTGCTGTCGATTTTGTTAGGGTTTTGTTGCAATTTGGTGGTGCGGCGTTTTTATTTGAAGTTGCTTCTCGTTGGGGTTTGTTGCGAAGAAGGTAAACTCGATTCCTTGTTTAGTTTTTTTTGTTTTGATGTTAATTTTAGCGATTTACTATAGTTAATCGTTCTGCATGTTAGGTTTTTCGGCGTTTCTAGTCACGATTGTTGCTCGTTAGGGTTTCTGATCGCGGTTGATTTTTTTTTTTTTTTTTTTTTTTTTGGTGATTCTGTAATCAACAATGCTGCTTGTGTCTGTATTGCGAATCATAAGCAACACACTGAATTTCTTCGCATATTAATGCTACTTGTTTGCGTTATGCATATGTATAGTTTTGATAGGAGTTGGGTAAACATTATTCAGTTTAGCTGATTATGAATATGTATTGTGCATCTGAGATGTTGTGCTCTTTGAAACAGAGGACACATGTAATATTTATTTTTTGACCAAAAACTTGAACTATTTTAAGTTGTTTCGTGTCTTTTGTTTTCTGGCTACATTCTGCTTGTATGATTGTGTTTCTAATCATCGTAGAGAGGGGTGATCCTTGTGTAATAATTGTGTGATTATGAATCTCCTGTTACTGGAATCCTGTAAAATTATGTATTTAATGGGCCAATTGAATTCCATGGTGGAAGAGGTCCATCATTAGTCAATGAGTGTGCCAATCTTCCTTCATTTGAGTGTGCAAAATCTTGCAAATAGAACTTTGTTTTCAGGCATCAATTGAGTATCTTTGGTTGGTCGGTAAGTCAGAAACTCACACTAGTTTTTACCACATATATTTTGAGTACGTTTTGATCTTTTAGAAATCGTTCTTCAAACAATTATATGGTTTAGTGAGTAAACCCTGATTCTTATGATCAACTGATAAAATAAAATGTAGCCTGTTTTGGTTGATTATACCCATCAAGTCAAGATGGATCTAATTGTAACTTGTGACGTAATTCCAGGTTAGACCGAAATGGGTCGGTCAATTTAGCTCGTTTTGGTCAATTTGACCAATCTAGCCTAGATGGGTCGAATAATGGTTCGTGACGTCATTCAAGGTTAAAAAAAAAATAGATGCCAAAAATAATGGGCCCACCATAACAATAACATCAAGGCCACGTAATTATATAAAAGATCTACAAATAAATAAAAAGTGGCAAATAATGACACATCACATTCAGGGTCGGTCCAACATTTCGAGAGGCCCCGTGCAAAAATGAAATTGGGCCCCTATTTCTAAGAAATTTTAAATCAATTTATATGAACAATTTTATTAACAAGACATGTTATGTAGAAATAAAATAATAAAATATCATGTTTTAATATAAATGTTTCCAAATCCATCTAATGATTAAATAAAACTTAAAAAAACCCAGTTCGAACCATATTTTTTTCTATTTCCTTGCTAGCTGCTGGTTGTCTGCTTGACATGAGAGAATGTACCTTTTTTAATTTATTTTTTCTGATTGTCTCTAGTTATGAAAACTAAATGGATGAATTTATATGTAGTGGTTTTATTATATTTAGAAAATGGGTAATTTAGTATTTTGATAATTTTAACCAAGAAAAAGGGAAAAACTAAATGGATGAATTGATTTGTGGTGGTTTTTTATATTTTGAGAAGTAATTTAGTATTTTGACAATTTTAATAAAAAAAGGGGAACACATTGTAATGGAATTGATACAATGAAGAAATTTATTAGCAACACAAATTACCAGCAGAGTTCATTTCGAGAATTGGATACATTATAATATTAAATAAATTACATATATATATATATATATATACATATACAAATATATAAAAAGAAATTGGGGGCCCTCGTCAACGGAGGGGTCCTGTGTGACCACGCTCGTCGTACACCCTCGGGACCGCCCCTGATCACATTACTAAAATATCACTTCAACATAATTTAAGTGGAATGCTAACTAATAACAAACTAAATCGACAATAATAACAACTATATTAAATTACTATTTTATCATCAATTACAAAACCATAAACTCAAAAAGACAATTACCATCAATACTTTCATTCTTACACCATAAAACTATACACTTGAAGATTAATGGGAAACAATAAGGACATTGGTTCAAAAATCTCAGATATCCCATACTATCATGCAACGAACTAGTTTCCTTGTTTTTTGCCAACAATATATGCAATTAAACAAACAATACAAAACAATTAATATATCATCAATACAGTTTCGTCTAATGAAATTAAATGAAAGGATCAAATGTTATGGGAATAAGGCAAATACACTAAGAAAACATCAAATACACAAAAACATAGTTTATATTATACCTTTGCGGGTTGAAATTTCAGCAAATCAGAAATTGCTATCATCAAGTTTCTAAATTATCATCATCAGTCTCATCGTCGGAACTACTACTTCTTTCAGAATCTTCTTGACTACTGTAATATTCATCTAAAGTATTGTAACAACAAATTTTGTGTATAAACACAAAATAATTCGTACAAATAAAAAAAAAAAAATCGCAAATCAAACAATATTGCGGTACAATCCCTAAAAATCCTCTGATTCTTCTCTTCAATTGTTTATGCCTTCAAATGCGGAGTTGACTTCAACTTTCTCCGATTTTGAGCTTTGACTTGAATAACGTTGACCCAAAGGCTTGGAAGCTTAATTTTGGATCAAACAGTCTTCTTGGATGGATGTTCAAAGAACAGCTTCAAAGATTTTGATGAACGTCGACGAACACCTTCGGATATTTATCTCGGAAACGTTGATTGGAGGGGCTCAGCACCTTGATCTCGAATCAAAAGTCGTTTCTTGGAGAACGCCGAAGAATGCTTGGAGTTGCTTGAAGAATGCCGAAGAACTTTGCTCTGGAATTCTTCACTTGATTCTTGACTTATGTTGTTGTGATTTTTTGTGGAGAATGAGGCTCTATTTATAGTGGTAGCATGGAGAAAACCCTAACGGACTTGAGTCTGAACGGAGCGATATGATTGGTCCTTCATAATATCATTATCCATAAGATAATTATTAAATTAATTGTATTTAATTTAATAATTACTGCAACAACACTATACATGGAGCATTCTGATTGGTCCAGCATGACTTGATGTTTATCCTCATCTTTTCGGATAATTACTAAATTAATTTAATTTAATTTAGTAATATCTGCATTATCTTGACATGTGGCGACTTCCCATTGGCCAATAAAATATATACTAAATCACCAATTAAATTGACTATTTAAGTTAGGAATTTTATTTACCCAATTCCTAATATTAAAAATAATCAATATAAAATTGATATTCAACATATATTTCATTACGTGGCGCATTTTAATTGGATACGAAATTTGCATATCAACAAATGTCCCCTCGAGACTTGTTCACGGACGATGTGTCTTGGAGTAGATAAGTCTCGAACTGACTTTCGAAATACCTCTGAACATATTGACATTTTTATACTCGTATAAGGAGTTCTTGAATTTGGACTTGAACTTGTAGATAGTTTATACTCGTATCAAGGAGTTCTTCATTTGGATTTTGATTTGGATTTGTAGATAGTTTACACTCATATCAAGGAGTTCTTGAATTTTGACTTGGACTTGTAGATAGTTTATACTCGTATCAAGGAGTTCTTCATTTGGATTTGTAGATAGTTCATACTCATATCAAGGAGTTCTTGAATTTGGACTTGGACTTGTAGATAGTTTATACTCGTATCAAGGAGTTCTTCATTTGAATTTTGATTTGGATTTGTAGATAGTTCATACTCATATCAAGGAGTTCTTGAATTTGGACTTGGACTTGTAGATAGTTTATACTCGTATCAAGGAGTTCTTCATTTGAATTTTGATTTGGATTTGTAGATAGTTTATACTCATATCAAGGAGTTCTTGAATTTGATTTGAAAACCTTTTAAACCTGTGTCTAGGAGCCTTGAACTTGAACTTGCCTTTGAAATTTGTTGGTAGTTTATACTCATACCAATGAGTTCTTGAATTTGGAAGTTGAATCTTCAACATAGTGGGTTTGGACGAATTTGACATATTTGATTTCGAAAGGCAGATTCATCTGAAACTGTGGTTAACGACCCGATTTGACGAAATCAAATAACTTGACAGACTTGGAGCTTGGATCTCTAAATTTGGAGCAACTTCGGAGAGAGAAACACAATTTAGACTGAACTTAGAATATTTTTAAGTTGCCTACGTACCCCGGTGAGAGGGATCAAGTCATAACGTAGTTCAAATTTTCACTTTGTATTTTATTTTTGGGGGGGTGCCGTGCACAGTTTATACTCATGCGGACCAGAAATAACTATTCTTTAGCCACTTTAGCCAAAGTGGGGTAAGTTAGCATTTTAACCACATACTTTACCTTTGGTGGTCGCGGTGCACAGTTTATCCTCATGCGGGCCATGAGGTGTTCTTCTTTTTTTTTTTTTTTTTTTTGTTGTTGTTTTTTGTTTTTGTTTTTTTTTTGTTTTTTTTTTTTTGTTGTTGTTTTTTGTTTTTTTTTTGTTTTTTTTTTTTTTTTTTTTTTTTTTTTTGTTTTTGCATCAGGCTCAAGTGAATTTCAAGAACTCCCCGTTTAAGGGACCAATTCGTACACCATGTTCAAGTTCAAGTAGGGTCTTTTCAACATCTTCCTCTTCTACATGTCTATCTTTGTATTTACTTCCTTGTTTGTTTATCATGTAGCATGGGGTGTCACCAAGGCCATTATCTTCCAAGATAGCTGTAAGATTTGTTGTTGCATTGCCTTCATCTAACACTATTTTCCCTTGTCGGGCTAACTGCATGATCTTGTCCTTGAATATGAAGCAGTCTTCTATTGAATGCCCCACCAACCGATGATACTTGCAATACTTTGGGTCATCAGTCCACCTAGCTTCTTCGGGTCACTTCATTTCAGGTAATTCAATGAGATTTGCTTCAATAAGTAATCGAATATCCCAGAGACATCCGAGTCCAAGAAAGGGTATTGTTTTAATTGCATCTCTTTCAGAGTGAACTTTCTTTGCCCCCGATCTTGAGAGATGTCTTCCCCTTTCCCAATCTTATTGTCTTCTTTTCGACCAAACTTGATGGGCATCGCAGCTACCATCATGGACTCTTAGTTTGCAGGTGTGGTAAAGGGTTTGTCCCCTTTATTCCAATCTTGTATATTGTTGAACTTGCAGGGCTCTTGAATTGGCGGCCCTTCTGCTCCACTTGCAATCATGCTTAGCTCCATGTCGTGGGCTCGAGTAGCTAACTCTTCGAATGTGTGCGGTCGAATTCCTTGGAGAATATAACGAAGACCCCACTGCATTCCTTGTATGCACGTCTTAATCGCGGAAGCTTCTGACAGACGATCATTGCAATTGAGGCTCAGATTCCTCCAACGGTTAATGTAGTCAACTACAGCCTCCTCTTTCCATTGGCGCGTACTGGTCAGTTCAATCATGTTGACGGTTCTCCGAGTGCTATAGAAGCGATTGAGGAACTCTATCTCTAGTTGATCCCAACTGTCAATTGAGCTTGCATCCAGATCAGTGTACCAATCGAACGCGTCGCCTTTGAGTGATCTAACAAACTGATTCACCAAGTGGTCACCATAAGTTCCAGCATCATTGCACGTCTCAATGAAGTGCGCCACATGTTGTTTGAGATTGTCCTTGCCATCAAACTGTTGGAACTTAGGTGGCTGGTAACCCATCGGCATCTTCAAACTGTCAATTCGTTGCGTATATGGCTTTGTATAGGTGAAAGAGGACTTCGAGTTTCCATCTAACTTCTCCTTGATCGTTCCCCTAATGAGCTCCTTCAGTTGGTCAATGGGGATCAAACCTTCAGCAGACACTTGGATCTCTTTTAAAGACTTTTCTTTGTGAATAGAATCCCGCCTTTCAGATGTTTCGACTTTGCCTTCATCTTCAGTTGATTCTTTCTCAGGAGCACGATTTGTATCAGCATGGTCAATTTTGCTCATCAACTTTTCAATATTAGAATCTTGTTCTTGGACATGTCTTGTAAGTTCTCCAATGGCCTTAGTCAAACTTGCAAGTTGTTCTTCAAGATTTGAAGCGTTTATTGTCATGACTTGAGCTACTTCTGAACTTGATGAGGAAGAAGGAGTAGAGCGCGCAGAGTCGTCTTCCTCATTTGCGGTGTTAGCGGCGAGCTAGTTCGGATCCTTCTCAACAGCTTCAAGAGATGACGATTGTGATTGTAGTGTCTTGGACATGCTTCTTGTGATGACTCCAACACTAGTACTTGGAGCACTTGAAGACTTGGAGGAATTTATCTTGACCGTCAGAGCGTTTTAAGTGGCCATTGCAAAGCTTCGAGGGTCTTTGTCAAAGAGAGAGATGAGAGGTAGAGACTGTCCCACTGGGCGTGCCAAAAATTTATAACAACAAATTTTGTGTATAAACACAAAATAATTCGTACAAATTAATAAAAAATCTCAAATCAAACAATATTGCGGTACAATCCCTAAAAACCTCTGATTCTTCTCTTCAATTGTTTATGCCTTCAAATGCGGAGTTGACTTCAACCTTCTCCGATTTTGAGCTTTGACTTGAATAACGTTGACCCAAAGGCTTGGAAGCTTAATTTTGGATCAAACGGTCTTCTTGGATGGATGTTCGAAGAACAGCTTCGAAGATTTTGATGAACGTCACAAACACCTTCGTATATTTATCACAGAAACGTTGATTGGAGGGGCTCAGCACCTTGATCTCGAATCAAAAGTCGTTTCTTGGAGAACGCCGAAGAATGCTTGGAGTTGCTTGAAGAATGCCGAAGAACTTTGCTCTGGAATTCTTCACTTGCTTCTTGACTTGTGTTGTTGCGATTTTTGGTGGAGAATGAGGCTCTATTTATAGTGGTAGGATGGAGAAAACCCTAATGGACTTGAGTCTGAACGGAGCGATATGATTGGTCCTTCATAATATCATTATCCATAAGATAATTATTAAATTAATTGTATTTAATTTGAGAATTACTGCAACAACTTGACACATGGAGCATTCTTATTGGTCCAGCATGACTTGATGTTTATCTTCATCTTCTTGGATAATTACTAAATTAATTTAATTTAGTAATATCTGCATCATCTTGACACGTGGCGGCTTCCCATTGGCCAATCAAATATATACTAAATCACCAATTAAATTGACTATTTAACTTTGGAATTTTATTTACCCCATTCCTAATAATAAAAATAGTCAATATAAAATTGATATTCAACATATATTTCATTACGTGACGCATTTTAATTGGATACGAAATTTGTGTATCAACAAGTATCATCAAACTCCTTTTCGTCTTGAAAATCAAATATGTTCTCCTTATCGATGACTTCAAGAACTCTTGAAACTACTGACTCACACACATCCCCAGGGTTTACATCCTCCCTACTTAATGTTTTTATTTCCTTGAGTCGTAGTTCAAACGTGTCATCCACTTCGTTCTCCTGATAAACTCCATCATCCGGTAAAGAAGAGTTTTCCCCATCCATCGTTTCATCTTCCATCTCATTACCATCATATATATGTCTCTGTTGGAATGGCTGCACGGCACGCCAATCCCCGCCTAACTTAGGATCACTGATATAGAAAACCTGTCTTGCTTGATCAGCCAAAATGTATGAATCATTCTCGTACCATTTACCATCCACTCTTATACTTACAATATTTCCATCATTTTGTATCCTTAGTTTTTTCTTGCTCCCAAGATCAAATCAATCGCATTTGAATATAGTATTGTGTCTATATTTCACATAATCTAGCGGAATTATATCATTCACAATGCCATAAAATTCTATGGTGTCGTCGTCATGATTCCCTTCTACTACAATCCAACTATTTTGACTCTTATTACGAATATTGCGTTCTAATTTAGTTAGAAACCGGACTCCATTAACAATACAACCAGAATACTTTCTTACACAATAATATGGTGCACATCCTAGTGAATACAGAGACTCATGTGCATGATGGATCTTCATGGTACAATTGAATCATCTAGAAAAAAGTAAGATTCGTAAAAATATAAAGTATGAATTGACATGATATATAATTGATGTTAAGAATAATTAAGTTATCTTACATGCTTCTTGAACCACATAGGAAATTGATCTCTATGTTCCTGTTCTATATTTGCACAACCACGCAATAGTAGCTCCTGTTTATGCTTCTTAAATTATACAAATTCAAAGTTTGTCATCTAATTCATAATATATTATAAATTAATAAGTAAGTTGAAAACTTACTAAAAAAATGGTCAATCCCCTCATAGTTTTGGAAGACAAACCATTGGGTTGCATTATACTCATCTTTTGATAGTTCAACGTATGAAGTTGCTCCAAAGTGCCGACATTTCTGGACGAAGATCGGTAGACTATCATCAATCCTTGTATCACTGTTATGCTCATCTCGGTTGAACCCAATTTCAATACCCTTCAAGTATATTGAACAAAAAGTTAGACACTCATTTCCGATATATGCTTCTGCTTTAAGCCACCCAGAAACCTAACAAAAAAACATCAAACACGTTTAAAATGATACATCTCACATAACTATATTTAGTACATATTTTTTCTTACCTCTCCATTGGATACATCCATCTGAACCTTGCGGGTCCACCGATTAATGCCTCACTTAGTAAATGAACGGTCAAAAATACCATGACATAAAAAAAGACGGGTGGATATTTATTCAAGTTCACACAAAATTAAACAAATATCTTCTCTCATTTTTTCCAGATTACTTCGTTTCAGCTTTTTACAACATAAGCGTTAAAAGAAATTACCTAACTTGGCAAGAACATTCGAGACATCCTTATTTAAGGACCCACGGATACCAGCAGGAAGTATTCTTTGTAAGAGTACATGGCAGCCATGACTTTTCAATCCAGATATCTTTTGATCGCTCGTACTAACACAACGAGATATGTTAGAAGCATACCCATCAGGAAACTTAATCGATCTTAGAAACTCATAAAATAATTGTCGTTCTTTCTTTACCATGACATACGATGCAAGAGGCATCACATATTTTCCATCATTCTTTTTTTCAAATGCAACTTCTTACCGATATTCATGTCTTCCAAGTCTTGCCTTGCCTTTACAGTATCTTTTGTTTTCCCCTCTACGCTCATCATAGTTCCGAATATACTCTCATAGATTTTTTTTTTATATGCATTATATCTAAATTATGCCTTAATTTCAACTTACTCTAGTACGGCAAATAAAAAAGAATATTGTGTCTCGTCCAATTCAAATCCTTAGGCTTGCTTTTCACTTTTTACAAGCAAACTTCCCCAGTGTCCTGTCTTCTAATCTTTTCAACTGCTCTAGTACGTCCTCCTCAATCAATTCTTTAGGAGCTTCTCTATCTTCTCTTTTCCCCTTGAACTTCTTGCTTCTCCTCCAAACATGATTTTCCGATAAATATCGTTGGTGTCCCATGTAACATACCTTGCTTCGTAATCCCACAGAACATGCCTCCACATTACAAACAAGACATGCCATGTAACCTTTGGAACTCCACCCAGATAGATCGCCATATGCTGGAAAATCGTTTATTGTCCACAGAACAGCAGCATGCAACTGGAAATTCTTTCTACTAGAAACATCAAAGGTTTCTACCTCTTCAACCCATAATTGCTTCAATCCTTCAACTAATGGTTGTAAGTACACATCAATGTCCATTCCTGGTGAATGTTTTCTAGGTATAAGCAAAGACAACATTAAGAATGGATCATTCATGCAATCCCAAGAGGGGAAATTCAGTAGAGCTAAAATTACAGGCCACATGCTGTAGATGGTGCTTAAGTGTCCCAACAGATTAAAACTATCTGTTGCTATTGCTAGTCTCACATTTCGTTGATCACTTGCAAACCGAGGGAACTCATTATCAAAGTCTTTCCAAGCTAAGGAATCTGTCGGATGCCTCATATAATCATCATCAATGCATTTTTCTTCATGTCACACTGTCTTCATATATATTTTTAGGACATGAAAAGATGTTGAAGTCTGGGTCTCAAAGGAAAATACCTTAAAATCTTTTGCAATATCTTCTTCCCTTTATCATCATTGATTTTCCATCGAGAAGTCCCACAAACAAGGCAAGCCTCTAAGTTCTGATTCTCCTTCCAAAATAAGGCACAATCGTACTTGCACAAGTGAATACATTCATATCCCAATCCCAAATCATGCAAAAATATGTTCGTTTCGTAATAAGAACTTGGTAGAGTTGCGCCATTGGGAAAAGCTGACTTCATCAACCTTAACATCATATCCATAGTCTTGTTGCTCAACCTATTATAAACCTTTAAGTGGAGCAATTGGATTATGAAAAGGGTACAATTGCTTTTTGGCATCTGACATGAGTGTCTCGAGATATGCTAGAACACCTCACTACTGGCGTTTTTGTCAGTTGACATATTTTCCCTATACTCTTGATGATACCGCTCATCGAGGTTAAGTAAAAATTCATCAACACCATCATTATCATCGTCATTGACATCCCTATTTTCTTCACTCAAAATATTATTGGTTCGTTCACCTTCATTCACATCTGTATTTCTTAAGTTATTCAGACTAGATTCACCATGATGAAACCATGTAATGTACCGTGGATCTATCCCCCGCTCCATAATATGGTGTTTCACATTTTTTTTATCTCTGATTATCAAGTTCAAACAGTCTACACAGGACATCGAATATCACACTCTTGACCCAAATGTGTCTCAACAAATTTCATAAAGTTGTTTACTCCATCCAAATAAGTCGTAGACCACTTAACTACATGCATCTAACTCTTGTCCATTTTGATTCCACCTAATGTTAAAGAATACATATAACATGCTGATGAAAGCGAATATTACCATTTTTCTTGCACTTTTCCCGTTCATATTTTGTGGAAAATTACGTGTAATTGTTGTGTTTATGTGCGATTTCGTGTTTTATCATATTTTTAGGTTACTTTTCCTTTTTAATATAATTTGATGCGCTTTCGGGTGTTTTTGAGTCGTATTTTGAAGGTTAGGAAACTCGGAAGAACGACGAAAGACGAAGGTGCAAAGCCGGAAATTGAACCGGACCACCTACCGGACCGGCTGGACCACCGTCTATCAGTCCAAAACCAAACCAGGGGTTACCTGCGAGACCGCCTACCGGCCCGACTGTCGGACCGGCAGTTGGACCGGTAGTTCGCGGCCGATTCACGTGCGCATACTATGTTTCGTGCAGTTTTCGTATTTCAGCTGTAACTTCCTCGTCCGAGTTCCGATTTCGAGTAATTCAAAGTTGCCACATGTAGCCGAGACAAAGATATAAAACTTTTTAGTTGAAGTTGAAGGCATTTTGGTACACGCGTTTATTTATGCACTTTAAGTCTGTTAGAGTGATGAATTGTGATGTTTGCGTGTAGAATGGAGAGTATTTGGTTTGTTTTAGTGCCGTTGGACAATTTGACGTTTGTGTTTTCATTTTGAGCTAAATAGGTGATTTAAGGCTAAGTATTCGTACTCGGCCGGATGCACAACGAGGAAATGAAGTCCGGATGTCAAAAGGATGAAAAAATCGCCGGAAAATAAAGAATAGAGTACCGCGACCGAGGCAAAACGGTGCGGCCACGGTCCAAGTGAAGAAATAAGCGGAAAAACTCTGGACAAGTAGCGCGGCCGAGGCACACTTGCGCGGCCGCGGCGTGCTGCTGGACCAAGAGCGGGCGCGGGCGCGGCCCATGAGCGCGGTCGCGGCCCGTTAAGGCGGTTAATTAATCCTTGGGCCACAAGAATTCCGTTTTAAAGCCCAAAATCAACCCAAATTGACTTCCTCTATAAAAAGGGACCCTTATGCTCGGAAATAAAGGACGAAAACATTAGAAGAGAGCAAGATTGAGAGATTCCGAAGGGGACGAGCAATCAAGATCGGCAATACTCGGGTTTTCTAGTCCTTAAGTCTTTCAATTATGTATTTTCAGGTTAATTTGTCTTTTGTCACTGCCATGAGCGGCTAGTAGGTTATTTCAGTCCTTAGTCGAGTCGAACCCTAGTTTTGCTATTTTGTGATATTTACAGTGGTTATCAATCAGTTTATTCCTTGAAATGTTGTTATACTATTTGGTTATCCTTCAATGCTTGTGTGTTTATATGCTAGATTGATCACCTAGGATTATAATTGCATAAGTAACGCTAGGTTATAATCGTAATCCGTAATTGTTACGAACCTATAGCCACTTAGTAGCGAATAGTGAGTGATATCGCTAGGGTAGTATATAGCTCGGTCTGAATGGGTCCGAGCTTACGAGGTCCACACCGTGTCTATCCCGTTATCCTAGTTCTCTAGGCGTCCGGTTAATGAGATCCAGATAGCTTATTCTGAGGTCACTCAACTGGATAGACTAACCAAAGAGCTTGTTTTGGTTAGTTAAACATAAGGGATAACGAGGTTAGCAGAGCTTGTTGCTAATCTCGGGGTAGGAGTTTTAAGGATAAAATTGGTTAATAATTGCATCTATCACAGGGTAGTAATAACTAGGGGGAGATAAGATTAAGGGCTGGGATTCGTTATTTTATAAGTAGAACAAGTCATAGTTAATTTGCTTAACTTCTGTTTTAGTTCCTTAGTTAATATACATCAATTTACAAACCCCCATTATTTATATACTTATATGCGTTGCTAGTATTAGGATCTATTTAAGACACTAAGAGTCTTCCTGCTCCCTGTGGGATCGACCCTACTTACCACTTCTACGAGCTAGAAGGGTAGCTAGGTTTAATTAATTTTACCGCATCGCGACAGTGCGGTCACTGATTCTAGACGGATTTTTCCCAGAAATCACGAGAAGGACGAGTCGAGTGCGCACAAGGGGCTCGACTCAACAACTTAAAGGACCAAGCACTCCCTTTTGTATTTTTACACTTTTGCCCTTACTAGGACTTATTTTCAGCTGATTTTGAGGGTTGGGAGACCTATATACCCCTTCCCCTCTTCCATACATTGAGCAATTTCTATCCATTCTCTTTATTTTCAATTTTTATTGCTTGATGTTGATGATGTCTTTTATTGCTTTGATGATTTGTGAGTGGTTTTCGTGTTTCTCGAAGCTTGGGAGTAGCCCAAGCTTCGGGATTGATGATTAGTTGATTGATTATTGGATTGTTGTGGGTTGTGGTAACCTAGGTTAGGATTTGGTTGGTGTATTATGATTTTCATATGAAATTAGGGATTGATTATAGGCTTGTCTTGATGGCTTCAGCTTTTGATAATTAAGCTTTATTTTATATGATTGTGCATTTGAGAAAGGATAACGGAACCTAGGCTAAGGTTTGCCACCCTTTCGAGGAAATTCGATTTGATCTTAAATGAGCTTAGGATTGGATCTCTACGCCTTAGATTAGTCGGGAAGAAAATTTAATCCGGAACCTAAATCAATCAAACTCAATTGGTAGGACGGAGACCTATGAAGGAGAAGACCTACCAAACGGGGGAGTAGAGCCTAGGCGGTCTTGGCTAGGATGGACGAAATTAGGTTTAGTCGCATGTGTAGGAACTACACCCCTACACCGGTCTTTAGCGTAGGAAAATTCAGGGTATCATGTTCTAGGCTCCCATAGTCGGTAACCCGTGGCCCGGAGTTGAGTTTGTAAATCTCATTCATGTAGGTAGTCTACATTGAACCCCGATTACTTACCTATCCTAGGGGAATACGGCACCTCAACCGAATTCCGGAATTATCACCCAAATAAGATATCGATTGGGTTGAGAATTCAATCACATAGAGCTCACACTAGTTTCTTTTAATCATCTTCGAATTATTACTTCCATTTTCGCTTGTGTGAAACCGAGCTTCGGGAATATCTCCCCATCGATCGGTTCCCTCCTTGTTTTTTTTCTTTATGTCATTAGATTAGTCCAATCTCTAATTTTTCATTTGACCTAACTTGCTCGAACATGCTTAAGCCGATTCTCACGAAAAATGCTCCATGTGGATTTGATATCTTATATACTACCTCTGCCACAAACCGTATGCTTGCGGTTTGAGAAAGTTGTTCCAATCACATCGATTTGGAGCGATTTTCACGACAAGTTCATGGCGCCGTTGTCAGGGAGGATTTCCTTCCCGTGGATTTAGCCCGAGCATGATTAGAGTTTGATTAGGTCGTTTTTATTTTTTAAAAAATCTAAAAAAAACAATGAACTCCAATCACTTTCCGTATTTTCTTGAGAGTTATGCTCTGAATTCTCCTGAAGTGAATGCATTGCCCTTTATGCTTGATGATGGTTCTTATTTTTCTCCAAATTTTAAAAGTGTGGAAGTAGTGCAATGTAAAGTTTGTGAGGAAGAGGGTCACTTATCTATTGATTGTGACTCTTTTCACCATGTTTACTCACAAATGCACTATCCTCCCACCCACCCATCTCAATCGATGGATTACAATTCTTTTTCAAACAAATTGGGATGGGAGGCCAATCAAAATATTCCCTCCTCAAGTCATCAAACCTTTGAATCATCCGAGTCTTACCAAATTTCATCAATCGATGCATTGAAAGAAGAAATGAGGAAAGATAAGGATGAGTTTCATCAAAAGTTTGACGAACTTTTAACACACACTAAGGTCATGGAAATTATTCTCTTCAAACATGTTTTGGAGAGAAATAGAGATGAAAGTGTGCAATTGAGGGAAGAGGAGAAAGAAGATGAGAATGAAAACCTCCTCTCTCATAAGCCATCTTTGGAGAATAATGACAATTCTTCCAATAAGGATAATGTATTGCCTTTGGAAGAGCAATTTCAATGTCTCAACAAAGTGTGCGATTATGATCGCATTCTTGTAAATGATCCATTTGTTGAGGCATCATTTAGTGGTTGGGATGAAAGTTTTGATTTGTCAATTCCTTCATGTTTTGAAAAACTTGCATCGATTATGGACATTAAGCGTACCTTCTTGTATAAATCGTACGTCCATAATCTTATCCGTGATGCATCGTGCCATGTTTATGTTGGTGGATCAATTCTATACCTTGAGCAAACAAAAGCATGGCACGATCTACACTTGTCCTTGGATCCTGGATAACACTTGTGAAAGTCGGGCCGTCGACTTTAAACCAAGCGCTTCTTGGGAGGCAACCCAAGCATAAATTTTTATCGTTTTCTTAGGATTTAATTTTATTTGTCTTAGTTTAGTTTTTCCTTTTAAGATTTGATGATTTGTTGAGTTATGTAATAGGTAATTGACTCTTGAGGACATGAACGAGGTGAAATAGCATAAATTTTGAAGAAAGTCCCAAAACAATGTGATACGAGTCAAGATGAGTGATCATTGGAGAAATGCAAAAAGGAAATGAAAGGATTCGACACCTCAAATGAGTTTGTCTACTCTATCTCTCTACCTATTCCTTTTTGCACGTGCATAATTCGCAATCATGTGATTTGTGTTATCTTTGCTTGTCCTTGATTTTCATGATTGAATTTTGTAAAGTTGAGTATATGTTGACTTGTCTTTCTATGCACTTGATTCATATACTTACTTAAATGACATGTTTGCATTTAAGTTTGTGGGGGAGGAGAGATTTATTTGCATTAATTGAGGTTCTCTCCTCAAATTTGCATGATCAATCATAAATCTTGTACCTACACATCTCTTGAAGTCTTTGAATCTTTGTTTGAATAAATGGTTGGTTTGGAAATGTGAGTATTATGAGCTTTTTGATTGATGATATTTGGGAAATACATGAATTCCACCTCCTTTGCTACTTGGGCTTGAGAATTTCGCCCAAGTTTGTGGGGAGGATGAAAGGATTGTTATTTTTATGCACTTGAAGAGGATGTTCATCATTATTGATTGAATTGCTCGTAGTTATGATCTATGTTATTCTACCATATTTTGTTTCTAGGTTTTTATTGCTTTCGTGAATATGCTTGGTTGAATAAGTGTTGAGTTGGCTTATTGTGTGATTTATGAGGAAGAAGTATTGGAAGTGTCACGATTTTTGAAATCTCACAATTGAAAGCTCTAATGATTGAGCATAAAACACTAGAGGATTCCTTGCCTAAAGATCAATGAGATAAATTTGTTGACACAATTTAAGGGTAGATGAATGTTTGAGCATAGTTAGGAGGATTGCATGTGTATTTGAAATAACTTAGCCCGAAGTTGTGCTGCTTGTAAGCATTACTGTAATTCCGAAACACACACGACACGATTAAGGATGAACTTGTGAAAAATAGAATGAAATGGCTTTAGGTGGTAAAAAAATTAAAGGAGATGTAGGAGGAGCTATAAGGTGGAATAGGTCGCCGGGCAAAATCATTGCTTTTCATTGATTGTAAGAAATTCTAGTAACATTTGTGTATTCTAAGTATTGAGATGAGCATAAAAAGAAAATACGTTGTATGAAACGTATAAAAAAGAGAGCTCAATAAAGAATCGAGTGTGAAATAGTTGAAAATCTTGTGTAACTCGAAAAGAGTATTATGTTGTAAAAGAACAAAAGCTAGAATAACAATTTCATTTCTTTTGGACTAAGCCCGGTGAAAAAATGAGTAATTGAAAATCAGTTGGCTCGAGGGAGAAAAGAGCCGCATCACCTACACCGGATGAGCGTGTGGCTTCTTCCTAAAAAGGAACCGAGTTTGAACCACCTAGAGTTGAGAATTTTGAAAAATAATGAGTTATCCAAGGTCACTTCACATATGCACGCTTTGGGGTTGGAGTGAGAGCTCTTAGCACGTGGCTTAGGGTACTAAGCGAATTAAAAAGATAATGTGCCTTTCCGAATTCCTATGCCTTTATATTCCTCTACTCGTCTATGAAATTCCTTGAAAGAAAATGATTAAGGCAAGTGTGGTGAATCAAAAAGTGGAAAGTGCTCAATAAAAAGAGAAATTCATGTCTAACGGGCTTCCAATAACTTTCCGACCTCGTTTTCTTATGTGCTTAAATGTTTAATTTGCTCGGGGAGGAGCAAAGCTTAAGTTTGTGGGGATGATGAATGCGAAAATTACCGTCTTTCTTGCACTTTTTCATATTTTGTGGAGAATTACGTGTAATTGTTGTGTTTATGTGTGATTTTGTGTTTTATCGTATTTTATGGTTGCGCTTTGATACACGTGGTCGTGCACACACTTTTAGGTCAATTTAAGTGTCTTTTTACGGACTTTTGTGTGCATATTCACGTGTGTTTTGTGCATTTATTCCTCATTGGACAATTAAACGTGTTTAGTTCGTTTCCATGTTAAGATCGAAAAATAGGTTGGAAGATCTCAAACTGACAATTCGAGCTCAAAGGGAGAAGAAAACAAGGAAAAAGAGGGGACCTTGGCCAAGTTGCTGATGCCACTCCCGTGGCCAAAGTCACGGCCGAGGCCAACTAGCCCACAACCGTGGTATTTTGTACAGAAGATGGTTAATTTCACTCAACAAGACCGTGGCAGAGGCAATATAGAGCCACGCCCGTGGCATCCCCAGACCACGGTCGTGATTAGGATTGGTCACGGTCGTGGCATTCCCATACCACAGCTGTAATTATGATTGGCCACGCCCATGGCAAGAGGTCCAGAAGAGGGGTAAAATCCAGCCAACCAGACCACGACCGAGGCAAAGTATTGGCCATGGCCGCGGCCCTAAATTGGGCCCAAACGCTTATTTTCACCACGCACACGACCAATTGTGTGCCACGGCCGCGGCGAGGCCCCCTGTTTTAAAAACTCAAACACGTTTTGCCTAACTTGGTACAAGTACTTTCTCCTCTATATATATAACCTCCCATTCGAAAATGACCTATTCTAGAGTACATTTCCAACCACTTTTGAGCCACCATCATCCTCAAGGACAAGTTCGGGAAGAAGATTGAAGACCTTTCACTCCTCAACCCTAGTTCTTAGTTCAATCTTTAAGTTTATTATGTTTTCTTGTATTTCCATCAATATTCTGATTGTATTAGTTGTAATGGGTGGCTAGCACCCTTAGAACTCACTCTTGATCAATGTGGAACCTTGAGCTGAAGACATTTATGTGATTATTGCGGTTAATATTACCGATTGGATTGTGTATTTAAGTGTTTTATGTTATTTGCTCTTATTGAGTCACATTTATGAATTGATTATTGGATTGATCACCCTTTAGGAGATTTATGAATGTGTTGCTAGTAGTCGGGGTAGCTATCCATAATTGTAGTGCTTTCGACTCAATTATAGCAAACAATGAATGTTCTTTGGTGATAACATAAAGTTCGACCGCTAAAACTGGGCTTGCAAGTTTTATGTCGTATTTATCTCGTTGTCTTGGTGCCTAATGCATTTGATTATCGAATCTAAGAGAGCTTGTTCGAGGATTTAGTTAAATAGGGTTGGTCGAAGAGCTTGTTTTGATTAACTAGGATTAAGAGACAACAAGGCTATTAGAGCTTGTTAATAGTCTTGAGATAAGGGCTTGAATCACAATTAATCGGGTAATAACAATAGTTGCATAAATCATCTAAGACCAAGGGAAAGCATGATCAATGGTGGATCGTTTTATTACTTGAAAACTAAAAATCGAAAAAGCATTCTATCGTCTTTGTTTATTCGAAATTTCATTTAATTGCTTTCTATTGTTATTAGTAGGTTGTTAGTTGTTTATTAAAACTCCCCCCTCCCAACTTGTATTGCTTTTCTAATTTTTTTAAATTTCTATATATTTAACTCTAACTTCTTGATATTAGAATCAAAACTAATCGACCGTTCTCTATGGGATCGACCCTTACTTGCCACTCTACTAGTTAGAGTCGTAGGATAAGATTAAGTATATTTTTATATACACTAATTTGGTGGTAAGAAACGATCGCACCACTTTTCCTTTTTAATATGATTTGATGCGCTTTTGGGTGTTTTTGAGTCGTATTTTGAAGGTTAGGAAACTCGGAAGAATTTAGAAGATCGTTCGCATCCATTTCCAGACTTCAGCCCACATCTCGAGGACCAAACGGGCCAAAAATGGGTCAGGGTCAGGGTCAGGGTCAGGTCCTAATTCAAGATCATCAAGTCACGAGTAAAAGTCGTGAAGGAGTCGGCCAAGAAAATGGATGAAAAGGCCTCAAATTGGAGAAAGAAAGAAGAAGAGGTCGATCGCACATATGTCATGTTCCAGCCTGCAAACCGAGGCCCAAATTAACCCGAATCAAGCCTAAAAAGAGCTCAAATCGAAGTTCATCAAGTCACGAAAAAAAGTCGTGAAGGGGCTAAGTCGAGAAAATGAGAGGAAGGGCTCCGAAACAGCGATGGAAGACGGAGGTGCAAAGCTAGAAACTGAACCGGACCAACAGTCGGACTACCTACCGGACCGGCTGGACCACCGGCTATCAGTCCAGAACCGAACCAGGGGTCACCTGCCGGACCACCTACAGGCCCGGCTGTCGGACCGGCAGTTAGACCGATAGTTCGCGCGCACATACTCTGTTTCGTGCAATTTTCGTATTTCGGCCGTAACTTCCTCGCCTGAGCTCAAATTTAAGTGATTCAAGTTGTCACGCATAGCCGAGACAAATATCCACAACTTTAAACTTGAAGTTGAAGGCTGATTCCAGACGGATGTTTCCCAGAAATCACAAGAAGGACGAGTCGAGCGTGCATAAGGGGCTCGACTCAACAACTTAAAGGACCAAGCCTCCCTTTTATATTTTTACAATTTTGCCCTTACTAGAGCTTATTTTCATTTGATTTTGAGGGTTGGGAGACCCATATATACCCCTTCCCCTCTCATACTATCATTCCAACTTTGTCTTGCCTCTTTTTATAAGAAATTCTTCTCCTATATTCTTCTTCTCTCTTCTCTTTACATTTTCAGATTTTAGCTTATAAAACTAGGGTTCTTCTTCCTCCTCTTCAAGGAGGAAGCCATCTTTGGTGGAGAACTCGAAGATTACTCGCGGGCTTGTGACACCTGACTATTTCATCACAGGATTTCAAGGGTTTCTTCCACACATTGAGCCATTTCTATCCCTTCTCTTTATTTTCAGTTTTTGTCACTTTTATTGCTTGATGTTGATGATGTCTTTTATTGCTTTGATGGTTTGTGAGTGATTTTCGTGTTTTCCAAAGCTCAGGAGTAGCCCAAGCTTCAGGATTGATGATTAGTTGATTGATTATTGGATTGTTGTGGGTTGTGGTAACCTAGGTTAGGATTTGGTTGGTTTATTATGATTTTCATATGAAATTAGGGCTTGATTATAGGCTTGTCTCGGTGGCTTGAGTTTTCGATAATTTAGCCTTATTTTGTATGATTGTGCATTTGAGAAAGGATAATCGAAACCTAGGCTAGGATTTGCCACCCTTTCGAGAAAATTCGATTTGATCTTAAATGAGCTTAGGATTGGATCTCTATGCCTTAGATTAGTCGGGAAGGAAATTCAATCCGGAACCTAAATCAATCAAACTCAATTGGTAGTACGGAGACCTATGGAGGAGAAGACCTACCAAATGGCGGAGTAGATCCTAGGAGGTCTTAGCTAGGATGGACGGAGCTGGGTTTAGTCGCGTGTGTAGGAACTATACCCTTACGCCGGTTTTTAGCGTAGGAGAAGTCGGGCTATCCTGTTCTAGGCTCCCATAGTCGGTAACCCGGGGCCCGGAGCTGAGTTTATAAATCTCATTCGTGTAGGTAGTCTACATTGAACCCCGATTACTTACCTATCCTAGGGGAATACGACACCTCAACCGTATTCTGGAATTATCACCCAAAAAGGATATCGATTGGGTTGAGAATTCAATAACATAGAGCTCACACTAGTTTCTTTTAATCATCTTCGAATTATTAATTCCATTTTCGCTTGTGTGAAACCGAGCTTCGGGAATATCTCCCCATCGATCGGTGCCCTCCTTGCGTTTTTTCTTTATGTCATTAGATTAGTCCAATCTCTAAATTTCCATTTGACCTAACTTGCTTGAACGTGTTTAAGCCGATTCTCACGAAAAATTCTCCTTGTGGATTCGATATCTTATATACTACCTCTATCACAAACCGTACGCTTACGGTTTGAGAAGGTCGTTCCAATCACATCGATTCGGAGCGATTTTCGCGACAAGTTCACATGCTTCATATATTTGACTCAAATAAGTATAAATTAGAAAAGTACAATTATTCAAATCACTGTATATGAAATTATAGTTAAACTGACCACCTAATAATCTTTTCTCATTAGTATAAAACTCGTGTGTCACATGGGATTAACATTAAATCAAATAAAAATAAATAATATTTATAATAATAATAATAATGATAATAATAATAATAATAATAATAATAATAATAATAATAATAATAATAATAATAATAATAATAATAATAATAATAATAATAATAATAATAATAATATTTGCTTAGTGAAATACATATGATGACCACAAAGGCATAGTAAATTTATTAAAAGTTTGTGGGTTTCTATTGAGGCTATCTGCAGCTAAGTGACAATTAATGAAGTCCCTCAACTAGCTCACCTATCTAGGCATCCCTAACTTTTCATTGAAACCTTACATTGTCACCAAAATCACTTAATTCCCAAACACTACTCACTTTTAACCATAAGTAATTTTTGCATAATACTAATTTTAATCGCTTCTTTAAAAGAAAAGGCAATGGAAAATACTCCCTAACACAACATAGATGTAAAACTATTGTGTCCCATAGAAGGTCAATCTTGTGAATCCTCATATCTCGTTATTATGAAACTAAACACCATAAATTCTACTGATAGATGTTTATTAAAATATATAAAATTAGCTTATTGCACTTAAATATATTGCACAAACCAAATTAGATCATATTTGTATAAGATTCAAATAAGAAAAATGAGAATTTTAAATAATTTTAATTATTACTAGGATTTGTTTCTATCTTTGAGATTCTCACAATTTCGATAACAACGAAAGTAGAACAGCGCAACGCAACACAAATTTTTTCTAGCATTCATTTCTATCTTCGAGATGCCCACAATATTGATACCATCAAAGAAGAGCAATGCAACATTAATTCTTTTCTATATTTTATCATTACAACGCAATATTGCAAAATTAATACATCAATGAAGAAATACATCAAAGGCATTCGAAATCATGAAATCAATGTAAATTTACATGTGGTGGTATACATATTTATATTATCCAAAATGTGAAATTGTTACGAGTTTATGACTCTCGTTTTGGTTTCACTTTAACGCATCAACATAACAAGAAAAAAAAAATGAAACCCAACACACTGATTGTAGTAGAATTTTTTCCAAAAGTGAAATTGTTAAATATATACATATTATCCTTGAAACAATAAGGTCATCCTAATGACAGTGGATACTCTAAATTGTTTGCATCAACAAATTTCAACCCAATTTTTTTTTTTTTTTTTGGGAAAAATAATATCTAATACAACCGAATTAAAGCAACTAACCTCTGAGGGAAGCTTATAATTGACGATGAAGGTTGAGGATGAAGCCAACAAGAATCCGACAGTGACGCGTGAATGGTGGTGGTTGGTTGTGAGCAGCGGCGTTGGTGCTCCTCTGACGAACTCAGGACACAGCTGTCTTGTGCCTTAAAGAGGAGCAGGGTTGTACTGAGCTACAATTATTCAACTGGGCATATATGATCTATTTATTATTATCAGAGATTCGCATCACAATTGAATGGTAGCCGAGTTAGTAGAATGCTTGCGCGAATTAGAGGAGGTCTTGGGTTTGAATCCAATTCAAACCACATTTTACTATTTCTAAAGATAATGATAACAATCTTGATACTGATAAGTAAATCAAAAGCTTGGGATCTAATAAGTAATCAGCATAAGAATCTGTAGACTAATTAGTAAAAGCTTGAGACCTTTCATTTAAGGCCTTTAGTTCAAATCTTGATAATGTTTTTTTTTTTTTAGTTTTTTTAGTTCAAATATCTAATAAACAAATTAATGGACATTATTAACAAATTTGAATATCTTAGACGATAAATTATTTTAGTATCATCATATTTTAATTACCATAATGCAACAAAAAATTAAATTATCAAAAGTTGAAAATATTTTAGTGATGATAATCGTATTCGTCACCATAGCGCACAAAAATATTAAATTGTGAAATAGCTTACATTGTCACCAAAGATAACATTTGTGACAAAATAATTTGTTGTCCTTTCGAAAAATAATAACGGTGATGAATTGGTACTTGTCGTCACTGAATATGAACATTCACGATGGAATAATTTTATTCCTTAATGTTTTTAAACACTTATGAAAAAATTTAATGTTGTCATGTATTAAAATCTGACGAAGTAAGTGCACTTTGTCACCAAATTTAATAATGAAATAATGTTTTGTCACCAAAAAAAAAAAAAAAACGATTGTGACAATACACATCGTCATAAATTAATAATCTTTTTTGTCTTAAAAGATAAGTGGTGACAAATTTATTCATAGCGTCACTAAATACAAGAATATAGGACTAATAAGAATTAGTCATTAATTCCTTTCAAGAATTAGTGGCATTATATGACATTGTAACGAAAGAATAAAATTGGTGACACTAAATGTCGTCGCTAGTTATTTTAAAGTTGTCGTCAAAAGGTACCCTCCAAAATTTTGTTACGAAATTCTATCTCTAAAAATGATTGTGACGCATTTCAAGTAATCGTCATGATATATGCTAATTAGCGACAAAATTTCTTTTACATAATGACAAATACAAAAGTTGTCACAATAATGAATATTATTACGACGAACATTGAACTCGTCACTATTAGGTAACAAAAGGTGATAAAACTTTGTGTGACAAGAAGAAAATTTTCTCAAAATGTATGATTTCTTGTAGTTCAAGGTTGATATAATTCCTTCTACTAGAGCTTTCCTTATATTGATTTTTACTCCAATTAATTATCTTTGTTCTTTTAAAAATTGTGTATTTAATTTAGTTTATTAGGCTAGTAAACTACAAAAGCTCCCCCCCCCCTCCCCCAATTTATTTATCTTCCCAAAGGAAATTAATCCTCTGTTCCCTATGGACACGACCCTATTTTCCACTATACTGATATCATTTGAAGTAGGTTTACATTATTTTGGTGACTCGACACTCATCACATGCTCTAAGAAGTCCCTGTTCCTTACTTCTTGATGCAGACTCGATGCTGCATGAATCATTGATGATCTTGATATATGCTTGTTGTGACTTTTGCCTAAGTAGAACTAACCATATCTATTATAAAGATTACAAAGTTTGTGGGGGCACTAGTGCCTACTTTATATTGTGGTTTTGTCTTCATAAAAACTATACATAAATTTCCTAACACATGATTTTACTGATTATTATCTCACGTTTTTTGAACTCGTTGATCTCTCATATATCATCGTTCCCAAACATTTGGGAGCAATTATAGGTGTTTAAAACCTTGATGGATGCAACAATATAAACATCTGAATAAGTATCTAAACAATTTGTAGGATTGCATTCTGAAACATGTAGGTGATTCGGTTTTCAAACAAACTAGTAAATCACCCTTACGTTGCACGGTTACAATATTTCTTTAATTTAATTTTAAGAATTTTTTAATATAATTAAATTTAATGAATTTTAATTTTAGAGCTACGCATATTAAGTGTTATTTAATTATGTATAAGAAAGTGATTAAACAAATCCCATATATATATATATATATATATATATATATATATAGAGAGAGAGAGAGAGAGAGAGAGAGAGAGAGAGAGAGAAATAACAATAAAAGGTTTTCGAAAAAAATAAAAATAAAATGCATAGAACAATGCTCCAAAAAATCTTATTTAAGCAACATTAAAAATATCTAAACATTCCTAAAATCCTCTTTGTACACAACATTTAGGGTTTTGCAACTCTTGTTCTCACCATCACATATCAAAATTTTGAGTCCTTGTCGATTCGTGATGCGTGAAACTGCAAAGTATAGCTGACCATGATTAATACGGGCTTTTTTAGGACTTACAATTCTGTAAATAATATGATATTTAAAAAAAAAAAAAGATATAAGTGATTTTATACCAAACACTCCTAACTTCTACTTCTGTTAGAAAATAGTAGTTTTTTTTTTCAAACACTACCTACTTTTTACATAAGCGATTTTACAGAATCTTTTATTTTGATCACTTTTTTAACAGTAAAAACAATCGCAAACATCCCCTAAGAATTAGATAGAGAATTAATCATTATTGAATAAATTGTGTGTAGAGAATTGTATTTAATTCATGATTTATATTATTGTTAGGGATAGGTTATTATTATTAAATATTATGTTTGGTGTTTCACATATGTTTGCTCTAGTTCCAAAATAATTATTTTGTTAGATTTTAAAACTATAAATTATTTACTTTTTTAAAAAAGTAAATTATCTGTGTTTTTTTTTTTTTTTTTTTGTAATAAAGTTTATGGAATTTTGTACTTATTTTCGGTGACTTGTAAGTCCATTAGTATATTAACTATTGTTTATTCTCAATATTTTTTAATAATCTAATTATAGCATATTATAATAATATATTGGCATTATACATTATTAACTCATTTCACCAGCAAAAGCCCATCAACCATTTCCAACCATCTACTCCTCTGTCTCTCTCTCATCTATTACAATTAATTAATAAATCTCTTTATTTCTCTTATTCTTCTCCAGTTCAAAACTACTTCGTCAACATCATCCATCTCTCATCTTATCCAATCACTCCGATTTCATTATCTAAAATGATTTATTTTCTTGGTTGATTTGGTGGTGCCGATTAGAATAGGTGAAACAAACACAGACATATTATATTTTATTTCAGACGACATCCTCTAAAAACCCAAAACCAGTCGGACACGTATGTGAAGTCGCAAAACCCAAATCTGTTCCAAAATCTCAATCGCGGGACTCTTCGCCGAAGCCGGATCTGTCCGAATTCCAAAAATCCAAAAGCAGTCGGAATCGCATGCAAAGTCGCCTTTCGCCGAAATCTTTCCAAAATAAAATGTGCCCAAAAGCAGTCGGAATAGAATGCGAAGTCGCCGATTGCCGGATTTGTCCCAAAATATTAGTTGTGGGACTCTTCGACTTCAGATTCCCTCCTCCCTCGAAAAATAGGCTCGATGATTCCGACGTGGCCAAGATCCAATATTGCGATCAATTATGCTCGACGGACAAACCCAACCATTTGCTTTATTTGATTCGAATCTGGTAAAATAACAGGTACTATTACATCGATACCCATCTAATTAAATCCCTTCAATCACTATAATCGTTATTATATATTTCCTAACTAGCTCAAATATCAGTAACCAATTTTATGTTGTTGAATTAGAGAGGAAAAATGGAAAAAAAAAAAATTGTTTTAGGGTGATTAAGGCAATAGAGGATATGTGTGTATAAATTTTTTCTGCATATATTAGATATATTGGGAGAAAAAAAAAAAATGTATTAGAGTGATTTACATGAATTAGTTTTTTAGAGTGCAAGGCACAACAATTGATGTATTCAGATTTAAGCGTCAAGGCTAGGAACCAAACCTTCACTGGGGACCCAATGTCGGAAGGGGAACATAGATTTAATAGAAATAATTAGAAATATAACTAAATGTGAGTCCATATTGTTTATTGTTTATTATTAATTGATTATCTTTCTAATAACTTGATTATCGATATAAACTATAAAGTAAATTTGAATTAACTTACTTGTTAGCTAGATTACAACAGACGCAATTGATTGGAGTCCAATGCAAAAAGAGTGGTGAATGCCTAAATTGACTGATAAGTTCATATCCAAGGTAAGTTATACATATTTTCTGATCATCGGTCAAAATAGCAAATAAACTGATTATTGTGTCTTATTTCATACAATATGCCTTAGATAGTGTTTGTAAGTTTGATATATGAGTATCGTTTTATTGCATTTGGATTCAAGTATACAGGTATACATTAATATTATAAATTACATGATAAACGCTTATAACATGGGTATGACATTTATAGTTGTCTAGGGAAACATTCATTTTTAAAGTGTTTATTTGTCACGTAATTGGACTGATATAAGTAGTATAAGTGGTTGTGATATCATATCTAATAATATGTTTCAGATTCATACAATCAAATTGTGCATACATGAATACTGTTATTACATGTCTACTTTTACACTTGTTGTAGATTGAACTTTTAATTTTGCTTTTCTCCTTAAGTAATAAACATTTAAAATGGCAAAAGAATATAAAGGTAAAGAAGCATGTATTCTGTCAAGCAAAGGAAATGTGAACAAAAAACACATAAGACAGAATATTAAATTGGTAGTGATAGAATATCAAACGGCAAGTACTATATTAATAAATTCCTCCTACTCCAAACCGGACATAGGGGACATAAAGAAAATCATGTTCAAATAGTAATAGTAATAACCACAAAAGGACAATTGTACCAACTAAACTCCAAAACACGGATATTATTAAAACTTTGTTTAAAGAGCAATGTTCACCAAAAAGTCAATCCTCTTTTTCAATCTTGACAACTGTCTTGCATTTCTTTAGAACATCGTTTGATGAAAATTGGTCATTGAGGTTTCTCTTGCAGTCACCAAGGTCCTCATCCTTGCCTACATCTTTAGAGGAACTTGCTTTCTCTGAGGAATTGACTTCATCACCGGTAGAACAAACCTAGAAAAGAAATCAATAAAAAAAAGATTAATATTTAACTTTAATCTAGTATATTAAGTAGCCAACTAATTAATTTATGTGAATTCACGTGTAAAAAAAATAAATAAATAAAAAACACTATGAGTTATTCATACATCCTCCTTCTTCGAAATGCTTCCACTGTCCATCTTGGAAAGTACATCCGACTCCTTAACATAAACATAACATTATGTATAATAACCATTGTTCATAGTGTTATACTATACAAAAATAGATAATACATTGATAAATTATAATAAACATATTTTTTTTGTTATTATTTTATGTTCGATGTACCTGACTATCAACACCTAGTAAAGTCATATAACATCACTATCAACACAAACCTTAACAACACTGTAAGCATTGTTATGATACCCGGAGACCTAGTCGCCCTTAATTTGAACCTTAAAGAGAAACTCTTTATTGATCAATTGTTGTATCTCGGTGGGTGTGGACATATCGTCATCCTTTTATGATGTGAAAAAACGTATTAAAATGTGATTGATTTAAAAGTACTCTATTTTTTTAGTGTTTGAAAATACTAACCACGACATTGGAACTCTTCATATCATTTGCTGATTTGCCAAAGAACTCAATACATACATTATCTCATAAAATGAAAGGTATGTCTTATCAAAGATATGTACTTGGATCTTGTACCTGTGATGTAGATTTGAGATCACTTTGATAATGTAAATCTGTGTAAAATTGTATATCTATAAAAATACATAAAAAAATTAGTAATATCCACTGAAATATACCTCAAGTGATCAGAGAATTTTGCACTTTTGGTCTCATAGGACACGCATCTGTTTCAAAATGGTCCAAGCCCTGACATTTTTGACCCCATTAAACTTAAAAAATATTTAAAAACTATAAAATAATTTTAAAAAACAGAAATTAATGTAAAAATTAGTACAAAATTTAATTCTAAAATTTATTAAAATACCATAAAGTAACTGAAAATATTAAATTTAGAAAAACTAGTTTTCAAAAAATTAATTTTTTTATAAAAGTTTAAAAAATGAAAATTTCAAGATGTCTTAAAATTTTAAATTTTTTGAATTAAAAAAAAAACTAATTATTTTATAAAATTATAATTTCTTAAAAATTTATTTTTTAAATTCTAAATAATTTTGTATGATTCATAAATTATTAATTTGGATTTTACTGTATGTAATATCTAATACTCTACTTGTGCAAAGAATTCCGGCGAGCAAATTAAAAAATATTTTAAAATCATAAACTTATTTAAAAAAACTAATTTTTTAAAATATTTATAAAATTATAAAGATTGAAAATTTTAAATCGTCTTAAAAGGGTTTTAAATTTTTAAAATTTCTAAATTAAAAAAGTCTACTTATTTTATAATATTAGATTTTCTTAAAAAATTATTTTCTGAGTTCTAAATAATTTTTTTATATGTTTCATAAGTTACTTTAAATTCTTTTAAGAAAATTCACTTATTTTTTAAAAAATATACTTCCGACATTTCATAGATACTTTTACATAATTTAAATGATTTTTTTTAGATTTCAAAATAATTTACAGATTTGTCAATCCTATTTGGATAATCCCTTTATAAATCCCTAAAATGTTATGCATTGTTCTAGAATTTGAAAATTTTACTTAATAATAATTCAAATAAAATGGGTTATATTTATGCCCCAGGAGCAATTGATTATTAACGTGCGTATGTCACAAATAATTAATAGCATTTGTAGACAACTTAGTTTTTTTATGAATACCCCTATAACATAACGTCAACGTGAGAGTTTTCTCCCTATTCGAACGATAGATTGATAAATAATTAAAAAAATAGTTTGAAATCTAAAAAAGTTCAGTTAAGATATGTAAAAGTATCTATGAAATGTTGGAAGTAGTTTTAGGAAGAAATTAATTTTCTTTAAAGAGTCTAAGGTAATTTATGAAACATACAAAATTATTTAGAATTTAGTAAATAAATTTTTAAGAGAATCTAATTTTATAAAATAAGTAGATTTTTTTTTAATTCAAAATATTTAAAATTTTAAGACAACTTAAAATTTAAACTTTTTTCAAATTTTATAAAAATTTCAATTTTTTTTAAACTAATTTTTCTAAATTTAATATTTTCAGTTACTTTATGGTATTTTAAATAAATTTTAGATTTTTTGTTTTTATTTTTACATTAATTTCTGATTGTTTAAATTATTTTATAGTTTTTAGATATTGTTTAAGTTTAATGGGATCAAAAGTGAGAGAGTTGGAACCAAAATGCAATAAAGTGTGTCCAGTGGGACCAAAACTGCAAAAATCTTGACGTTATGACGTCACACTAACTTTTGTCAAAATTTTGGGACCACTTTTGTCAAAATTTTGGGACCATATATGCAAAAAATTGATGTTTGGGACTGAACTTGCAATGTTTGAATCCAATGGGATCAAAAGTGTCAGGGCTGGGACCATTTTGAAACAGGTGCGTGTCCTGTGGAACCAAAAGTGCACAATTCTCCAAGTGATCAGAAACTTCGTGTTTGTTACAATGGTTACACCATAGTTTACCATCAACAGTCCTTATCTTACGAAGACACTTGTCACATGACATGTAATACCACTCCATGTCCTCAATATCAACAATTTCAGCCACAACCCAGAATGTACCAGCCTACACCTGACTTGAAGTCAACAACTAAAACGCTAATGTACATAAAAATTGATTATGTAAAATAACATAAATTGCTCTAAAATACCTCTTTGAATTCTTTCAATTGTCGTATATTTATGGTATGCACTTTACCTTTCGCCAGTTCGTCATCCTGCGACACCCGAAACCAGCGAAGCAGCACTTATAGATGAACTGCCGGTACTCCGATCTTTCAACATTTTAATTTTAAAAGCTTAGTATAATAAATTTCGGCAAAATGTAGGATATGTATCACATTAAAATGCACTTTAATATTAAAGTTATTCAAACACAAAAAAAAAAAAAAAAAAAAAAAAAGAAGAAGAAAAATTTAATGTATGTACCTTTGCTTAAAATCTCTAACTGCTTGTATATCGGCTTCAACGATCATCCGAGATGCATGAACGTATTCGATACCGTAACCTGACCTGGAAATGAAAGTTCATAACATGTTAATTGATTAATTCACGTTCATAAATACAACTAATAATTCATTCAAAATTTAATTAAGAAAATTTAATTTCCATGTGTACCACGAAACTGCTTTGCTCTAAACAATTGCAAGATAATGACTGGTGGGTCAGCACCGCCAGTTTCAACCAACTGCATCATCTCATCCACAAAATCACCCCACAATGGGCAGGTTATTGTATTGCCCATTTTGTTGTAAAAAAAATAGTTATATAATTAAGATAGTTAAATTATACAAATATACGGAAAGAAACCTAAAAATAATCATAAATTAATAAACAAATACGATTGAGGATTACGTACGCAACATCTTGAATAACAACATCCATCATCCTTGTGACTCCACCCCTGATATCTTTGTGTTGTGGGGCCATTATTGAAATAACCCATCCAAATATATTTACATTTATAAAAAATGACTTATTAAATGTGTGTCATCGTCTTGTTTGAATACATGAGAGTTCTAAAAAAATATAACACACAATTTATATAAAGATAAAATGTAATATGAAAATTACCAATTAGCCGACTTTCTTCTAGATTATCGAGGTTCAACAGCTTGTCAACACGAACAAAATCATACCGATAAAATGGAAATGACTCGTCAAAAACTTCACTGATCTTTGTCTGATTCATAAAAAGAATCTTAAACTCAAGCATCGTTGTCTTGTAGCGCATATTATTGCCAGCGACAACAAAATTCTTTAGAGCATATAAATTGCCCTCAATCAGTTTGTTCGTGTTCAATTCCCTTTGGTTTGATCTTATTGTGGCATGTATGACGCCCCCCCCCCCCCTAACAAATAACAAAATGACATATGAAAAAAAGTAGTTATATAAAAGTATCATAACTATACAAAAAGAATCATAACTATGTCTAAACCCACCACACTATTTCCTGAAATAAGCTCTCTCACAGCTGATCACACTTTATAGTGGCAGATGAATTAACTTAGATAGGATTAAGGTGTGTTATATATGGAAATTGTATTTTGTAAAGTAAGTAGCTGATTTACTGCATAATTGTTGGTATACAATTAAGGATTTTAAATTGAAATTGCAGTCGTCGTTTATTGCTTCACTGACTTACCAACATAGGAGATTCTCAATCTTGGGCTGGATTAGTGGGATGTAATGCGTGATGCATTTATGGCTGAATAATGGTTTACAATCATGCTCCACAAAATTGGTAAGTCAACTTATTAATTAAACTCCTACCGTCCCGGTTAAAGTTGTCACTTTAGCCGGGCACAGATGTTAAGAAAAACAGTTATTTGACTTTTTTAAAGATGGATATTGAGGGTTGAGATTTTGAGGGTGAGGATTGTGGGATTAGTTTCCTTTTTTGGGGTGACAACTTTAGTTGGGACGGACCGAAAAGGTAAATAGGCAGTTTTAAGCGGGACAGAGAGAGTAAGTTTTTCATATTTAGCATGCCCATTAATTTAGTCAATTTATTTATACATAATTTCTCTATGATTGATACACATATTTTAAACTTACGTTATTTACTATAGATAATTGTATTTTTTGGTAACAAAAATTAATGCTATAACATCCCAATTTACTCGAGGTTGTTATTGTACAAATTTACTATAGATAATTGGATTATTCCCTTAGAAGTTAAATGGAATGACCTATCAATGTATAATCTATATAAATATACATATATGCAACAAATTTTTAATTACACAAAATGAAATTGGCTTACAAATCGAGCCCAACTTATCCTGAATATATAATATTAATTAATATATATGTTATATAATAATTTTATTTTGTTCTTAAAGTTGACTGCTTTTGAAAATAGAATGCAAATCTTCTAAACACACACACATATATCGTACTGTTATAAGATAATTACATATAGATTTGAAATTGGTCAATATATTCCAAATTTACTATGACATCCGTCTTAATTTGTGTGCAGGTTTGTAGTGGAAATTGGAAGAGTTTTCTCTTGTCAATCATTAATTTTTGTTACCAAAAAGACAAATGGTTGTAAGAATGTCAACCACACATAGAGATATCAATCACTTCATTATTGTCGATATATGTACCAAAAAATTTCTACTATCAAACATTAACTTTTGTTACCAAAAAATCAATCACCCGTGCGAAAAAACAATCACTTCATTATTGTCAATATATGTATTAAAAATAGAGGGTTGACTCAATCATTTAATTGGCTGTTACAATATAATTATGGGCGAAAATTAAGCTATTTACTGAAATCTACCAAAACACAAACAATTTCCAGAAGTGGTAAGTTCATTGGGCGGGAAAAAACTGAAGTTTCCACTTTTGGATGGTTGTGTTTTTATATTATAGAAGATACCATTGAAAATTTTAGGCGTGCAAAACTGCATAACGATTACAACAGGCTTTGTCGCTTATTGTTGTAAAATGGCATCACTTTCTCGACATACTCCTCCAATGACATGATAGTTAACTTTCTCTCATAGTGACAAATATCACCGAGAAATTGAATTTCTCACGAATATATCGCGTCATTTACACTAAAAGTACTAAATTCGTTCTAATCGCGATATTTTCAAAATATCGCGAGATATACGTTAATTTTGTGAGAAATATATTTTTCGCTCGATAAATTGGTATCACTCTTTCAAAATTTAATTATAAATCATGTGAGCGGCGGGAGTTGAACATGCGCTACCACAACATGCACCGGTCTCCAAACCATTACGCCACAAGGAAATATGTTGACTTCCTGGAACATTTGTTTTCTTAACATATTGAAAGTGTTAAATGGAATATTTGTACACACTAATAAAACTAGATAGAAAACATTTCATGACAAAGAAACTAAATATCACACTTTATACTTTTATGATAATTTAGACACAATAACATCTTATTATTATAACATTCATTTTTAGAACCAAGGATTATGAAGTCCCACAACTTACAATACACTAAAAAATCCTAAAAAAAGCAATTTAAACAGTATAACATAAATGTACAAATTACATATTTAAAGATAAGTGAGATTACATTCATAATATTTTGAATATTAATCAATGATAACCATCTAAACTATTTTATACTTATTATACTAGATATATTGGATAAAAAAATAAAATGGAAAATTATTAACCTACAATCATCAAATGAAATTAAATATTAAGTCAAAACATAGATATAAATATCAAGTAGATATGTTTAGAATTGAGAAATTAATGTTAAGCTGAAGTTAATTAGTAAAAATAAGTAATTAAAAAAAATTAATGTATAAACCTCGATTTATTCCCGAATAATACTTGTATCTTGGTTGATGTGACGAAATTTTCCCGATTTACTCCGTTTTATTCCCGAAAAAGAAATCCGAATCACGAACTATTAGTGATGCCGAATAATACGTTTCCGAAATTTTGTTACTATGCTTTCTCTCACTACAACACATATCTCAAATAATATCTTATTAATTATATCTGTATAAATCAAGTCATTATTAGTTATGATAGTTATATATATATATATATCAAATGTACCTCATATTCTCAATCTCTATCTCCATTTTTTTTTTATCACCGTCCTTGGTTGGCATTATTTATGGTTGTTGAGTCCCCACCGGGTGTCCAATGACATCTGTCGTGGGTTATTACTGTTAGTTATAACAAATTGTAATCTGGAAATAAATAAGATCAATATGGATTCGTCCTTTTCCTTTAGCTTAGGAATCTAGTCAAAGCTTTTGAAGATGCTATGAATCTTAGGGAAGTTATCATCATCAATTGGTTTCAACTTAGTTTTCTGCATAAACGCTAAACTATGTGTGTGGATATCTTTTTTATACTTCAGTTCATTTTTCGAGACCGTAAAGTTATCAATGATATAAAGTCTGCCTTCTTGAAGCTTAAACCTAACAGCCTCCATATGGGATGCCCGACAGAACCACGAATAGTTCCTCCCTGCAAGAATGAATAAATTAGGAAGCACTACATTTGATTTTGTTGTTGTTCATAGATCTAGATGATTTACTCTATATAAATCAGTATAATTCTTTCGAAACAAACATGTTTGATATTATTTGCAGTATTCACATTATATTGAATCAAATATAAAATAGATTGCATATCAGTATAAAACGTCTTTAAATATAAGTGATATATGAAACTAATAGTCAAATACATTTTAACAATAATATTTTCTAAACTTCATTAGCAATTTATTGATTATATTATATTATGCTCACACAATTATTCATGTGTACTCACTTCGGCATCCTTAAACACACATTCGAAACTCTCGATTTGATCTATATAAACTGGTATGTCATCGGCTCTCACAAAATGGAGTTTCAGTGCCCAATCGTATCGGGTAGCATTGACATCCTTCACCAGGCAAAGAACGAGGGCCATTAAACTTTCAGGTGCTGATTAAAATAATTGACAAGCACATGTGAGAATAATCTAAAAGACAATAATTCAATTTACATCCATGATTCTTGTGTACATTGCTGAAATTGAAACAATCCATACATAAAAAAACACTATATATAATTTTGAATCTGAATACAAAATTGTAGAAAATGACAATTATGTAACACATGAATCAGTGAATCATATTTCTTGCTATTGTAGTGTACGACGGTTTTGTTGCTCAAATGTGGTTTCAGCGTGAAGAACTTCATCATCAACATCGTTTTTTATACTTTTAATTATGAGAGTTTGAGATGGGGTTCACTTAATTGTCGGCGATTAAGGATTCTGTTAAGGATTTTTTTTTTTTTTTTTTTGGTATGATTTGTTTGAATTTTTTCTGTGTGATTGCTTAATAAATAAAAGTATGTATCTAGAATCTAGATATATCTAGAGACTGTAAAGATTGGAAAATATATTGTACAAAAATAAAAAATATCAATATCATGCATATCCATTTAAATTGGCATATCTATATATATATATAATAAGTCAAGTCATCCGGAAATAGTAAGTTGCAAATTTTCCCGCCCATTTTTTAGTTACTTTAAATAGACGTGAATTTGAAATTTGAATTTTGAAAAATCCTATTTTATTAGTGTGATTAAAATTTCGAATTATTTTTTTACATCTAAAATTCAGTAACAATAAATCCGTAGATATATTTATAACAGAATTTGTTACATATTTTTTAAAATTTTAAAATTTGAATTTTAAAAAAAAAAACTTATCCAATTACATAAATTCTCCTATAAATTCACAAAGTGTTCCGTAAATGAGAATCAAGTTTGCAGCTGGGTATTTTTTATTTTTTATTCATTTTGCAATAGCTTTATTTCGCAATTATTTCCCCTGTTTCTATTCACGATTCAAAATTCTATTATTGTTATTCCTTCACCCATCTTTCATTCAGTGTCAACTTTGATAGGTACTTCACAATGGATGCTCCAAAAGGACTACCTGTAAATCAGAATAAGAAAAAAACAGCAACACTGAATCTTAATTTTGGCGAAAAGAACTTTGATGATTGGCAAATCAGAATAAGAAAAAAGCAGCAACACTGAATCTTAATTTTGGCGAAAAGAACTTTGATGATTGTAGAATTCAAGTCTATCTACCATCATCGTTTTCTACGGTAATATTTAATCATCAAAACAAATTTGATTTTTTTATTTTCTGTTATGTAGATTATCTATATTATTGTTCATATATTGTGCTAAACTTTTCATTTTGTTTATAACATGAATACAGCCAATATGTTTACAATATCAGGAAAAGATTAGAGATAATTAACTCATTCGAGGTTCAACCGAAATCGAAGAATAATTCTGATTTTATTGTGGTAGAATTCAATTTTTTATGTTCTATACAAAACAGTATGTATCAGCTTCAATTGAAATTCTAATTTTGTTCCCCCTTTTTTTTCTTCTTTTATTACACTATATGTTTACAATAAAATGACGTTGACAAAACTCAGACAACAACGTTTACTATATGCAGTATATTTAAGAAGAAACACCCCATATGCATCATATCAGGTTAAATTGATTATTTTATCTATTGCAGAAAAATTTATATAATATATTGATCTATTGCACAAATAATCACACATAAATTTGAACTAATATATATTTTGAATGATCAGCAAAATCAAAACTCGAAATACACGTGATTTTAAAATTGAACTAATATATATTTTGAATGATCAGCAAAATCAAAACTCGAAATACACGTGATTTTAAAATCATAGGAATATGAATTATAATTATGATGTGCATATTAATGTAAGAATTAACATTTTACCAAAAATTGATATAAAATAATATGTAATGTTCAACTGAATATTTGACAAATCATTCAAAATCTTTTAGATATGATTTCTGATTTCTTAATCTACCTATAAAATCGATTCCAAATCTTTTAGATATGATTTTTGATTTCTTAATCTACCTATAAAATCGCCACCCACGTAATAATTATTCAGAAACATAAATCAGTTTTTAGTTTTCTACTATGTCTACTGATACCTACATATGTTTTTTATTCCTTCCACGCCTCTTATTCCACAATTTATATTGTGAATTATTTATATTATTGTCTATATATTGTGCTAAATTTTATATTTTGTTTATAACATGTACAGTCTCAATCCGTTCAAAATACTGGCAAAAGATTAGAGACAATCAACTCTCAAGGCAGCTGAGATTAAAGATTAGAGACAATCAACTCTTCGAGGCAGCTGAGATTAAAGATTAGAGACAATCAACTCTTCGAGGCTTCTGAGATTGAAGACTAATTCTGATTTTATTGTAGCATAATTCAATTTTTTAATTTCTGCAAAAATAAGTTCATGTATCAACTTCAATTGAAATTCTAATTTTATCGCAGTATTTCATTTTTGTCATTACAATATGTTTACAATTAAACTTTGAGTTTTTTTGTCATTACAATATGTTTACAATTAAATTTTGATAAAACTCAGTCGACTATATGCAGTACTTTTAAGAAGAAAATATATCTCATTTAACAACTATCATGAACTATTGCAGAAAAATTTGCAAAATATTATCTTATAAACAAAATAAATTTAAATTTGCAAAATATTATCTTATAAACAAAATAAATTTAATATACAGATTAGTGGATAACAAATATCACATATAAATTTAGAACTATCACATAGATTAGCCAAATCAATACTCATTATAGACCAATTTTTATTTTAATATGAATTATAATTATGTAACGACCCAATTTTCAATAAATATTTTAAAGCAATTTTAAATAGAAATAAGTAATTTTTTTTCCTTATATATATCTATAAAACATAATACTAGACAGACCGTTAAAAGAACCAAATAACAATGCATATGAATTTATTTAACCCATAATATTAAATTAGAAATTAAATCCCGATTAATATCCTATGCCAACTAACATCATTACGCACTTGAAAATTCATAACTCATGTAACAACAAAACAAATATACAATTACTAGTCAAACTCATATCATTTATTAGCAAATCAGCGATCATGGAAAATTAATTTAAACTAAGATAATAAAATGACATCATTCATAAACCTTTCCCTATCAAATCAACTTCACATAATAATACTAAAATCAGTTTACACTTTTGGATAAGTCAGATAACACAATTAAGCATCCATACGATACTAGCAAATTATTTCAAATAAGTTTGTATTATTCCTAACATACATTCTATACAAATAATTCAGTGAATATACAAACCTGTTTTTATCAAATTAATTCTAAGAGCATAATTAACTTCATATCAGGGATCTTTTTATAACCTATAACCTCAATAAATTCAAATATAAATTTTGCATAGTATCGAAACCATAAGTCATAACACAATGTAAATAAGAAAATATATAGTCTAGACTGTAGCAAGGTGGACACCTATTTAACAATAACATCCTACTGAAATTTATAAATAAACATACACAAATCAATAACTAACAACTAAGTATAGACAAATAATTTATTTATTAGTTAAATCACTACTACAAAAAACGTTTAACACTACGGTGAAAAACCGTAGTTAAAGGCATACATCGACCGTAGTAGTACATACCGTAGTCGTAGACCCTCTACAAATAACTACGGTTCAAAACCGTAGTGGTTAATATTTAAGACCACGGTTGGGAACCGTAGTTGTTCTAGTGGCATCTACGACTACGGTATGTATGACTACGGTTGAAAATTTCCTTTGACTACGGTTTGAACCGAAGTTATTAAAAGTAAAAGACAACGGTTTACAACCGTTGTCGTAGATATTACTCTATTTGAAAAATGGTAGTTGGTGTCCTTTCACAATTGTAGTTTATGTTTTTAATTCTAATATTGAAATTAATGTACATTTAAACATACATCATAGTTTCATCATAAAAATAAATGTAATAATTTCATATTAATTATAAAATTCTTTCAAATATCTCAAAACATTTACAATCATCATTACAACTAAATCTAAAGTGTAAAACATCGAAAAATTACATATAAACTAGTACTGGAATTATAAAAAAAATTAAACGTCTGTGCTTCTTTCTATAATGATGAACTGCACTACTGCACCTACAGCACCAACGGTCACTTTTTCCAAGTCTCAACCTCTCGTGGGGGTCCAAAATCAAGTGTGACTTCTTTGCCTGTTGGAAACAAATTCACGCTGACAGCTTTTCAGAGGTTCAATAACAACTTTGAAGACCTTGTCTTGTCCTTCTGCTATAATTTCCTGAACCACAAAGACAAAATAAAATGAAACTGAATAGGGAAAGAGTTTTCTTAATATTAATGAGAAAGATATGATGACACACCTGCCACCCAAAGGGATACAAAAAAAGTAGGGGGCTTTTTTTACACAGCATTTATGTCTTGATTGTCCACATCTAGCAAGGCTGTGTTTATATTTCGGCATTTTGTACAAGGTTAGCTCATATCATAGACGCTAATAATTGTTTTTCCTCCACTCAATACTGTGGGAGGAAGATGATCAATTAATGAACTAAAAAATGATGATAACAATAATCAACAATAATAATAGCTCAAAACAATAATAACCAAAACAATTTAGTAACACTGTCAAAAGGGAGGACAAACAACGAGAGAAAAAATTACAAGAACAAATACAAAAAATACTGATGTGAAGCATAATGCACAAGATTACTTCTATACCTGCATATTTCCAATCAAGGGTGCAAAAAGAATTAGTCCCAAGATGGCAAGTGCAATGCTGATAATAGACTCTCTCCGGGACAAGTGTTGGTTTCAAGTTCTTGTCCAAGTGTACTGCACATGAAGATGGATGATTAAATTTTAAGAAGCAAGTACCATTTTAATATTCAAGTTTTGAATATTGACTTGTATTGTTGAAATTTTCATGATCCATGAATGCATTCTCCAGAGATGCATGCCAAGAATGTAGGTGGAAATTTTTTACCATCTTATTGGAGAAAAGAGCAGGCAAAAAGGATATGGAAACTGGAATTTTATTTAGTAAAGTCGTTGTAATTTTAAAGGCCTTTCCAGATGCCCCCAAAATCTGAGCAATATAACCACATCCGTAATGGTGGCCAAGGCCATAACTATACACCATATATACTCATAATTACAATATATATGGCTCAAACCAATGATTGCTAACATTCCATTAATCATGGAATGATTTGTCAAATTACGCATCTTTAAGTTAATTAAGGGCATGACTTCAATAATTTAGTCATATACCAAATCTATCATCATATCTTTTATGAAATAAGATAACACATACTCCTGTCTAACATTATTAGGAAATCCGATAATAAGATGCATTCTATGAAATACACCGTTAGACTTTGATATATCTTTTTTAGGACAGAGGTAGTAAAATAGTAGCAACTTAGGTTATAAAGTACAATACTAATAAGTTTTCATTGATTTACATATGCATAGCTGATGTACAAGTATGGTTTACTTCAATCTTTTTAGGACGGAGGTAGTAAAATTGACTAAATAATAGCAACTTAAGGTATGAAGTACTCTAATAATAAGGTTTCATTGAATTACTTATATAGAGATGTACAAGCATGGATTTACCTCAAACTCTGTAGCCCCCACCACAGACAGTAACAATATTTTGTCAAGAACTTTTACCTCAGATGCCAAAGCCTGCCTGAAGATTCCAAAATCAAACGGTGGATTCTTGATATCATCATCCACTGGGTCCACTGGGCAAGCTTGTTCTAAAACTGGAAAAACATTAAGGTCCTTTACCTGCAACAAACACAAAATAGCAGTTTGTCTGTTTCAGTTACTAGACTAAGAAATAGGATGACTTTACATATATAACATAAAGTGGTGGTTCTATGAATGGTAACAATAAAACACGATAGGTCAGAAAAGTAATCTAGTTATGGAGATGAGATATTTAATGCACCAACCTGAATGGGAATAGAAGCAACAAGTGTGGCCTCAGTAGGAGATTTAAACAAGGGTAAAAGAACATGAAATTATCATCGAAAGAACTACAGTGAAGTTGTGAATAAGGAATAGAGGATCGATTCAATTTCAACGAATCTTGCAATACAGTCGAAGGAAGAAGTATTAATCTTATACACACTGCAAACTCTAATGCGGCTATAAGTTTTCATCTTAATAATATTTAAGAAGGAGGACTTACACCAATTCGGAATTACAACAATAAAGATTTCTTTATAAGTAAAATATAGGAATTGTTTTAGTTAAATCGACTAAATTGAACACAAAGAAGATGAAACGAATCCCTTGAAACTAGGTTTACCTGGTGCTTTCTTGAATCTAAATAAGTTTAATAACTAAGTTACACTGAATTTTAGAGAAAGGGGAGAAAAAATTGTGTTACCTAGCAGGCTTTGCGTTCTCCTACTCTCAGTATTTGACGATGCCATGTTTACAACGCTGACTAGCCGCCGCTCATGTACGGTTGCGCTGCCAGTTGTTCCCTCGTAGATCAGCGGAGTGGTGGTGGTGGCGGCTACGGTGTTAGGTAAGAAGAAATCTGACTTGTATGTCGGTGAGATAATTCTAGCCTCAAGGAGTCTGAGGAGATAGAGCAGAGCGATAGAGAGAGAGGAAAATTGTTTAAGAGGGAATTTCCATATTTTTTTGACAAACCCTAGTTTGATTTGGAGGAGAAGAAGAATGAGAAAGAGACTAATAATTTTTCTTTAAAAACAGGGAGGTACATTTGGTGGGAAATCACCCGCCTACTTTTTTACTTTTGATTATTAGTGACAAGAAAAATAATTAAATAGGAATGATACTATAATATCCTCATCAATATTGGGTTTTTAGTTAGAGGGCATTGACACTCTTACTAAAAGTAAGAGAACTTCACATTGAGTAAGAGTATTGGAAAATTCTCACTAATTCTTCCTCACTAAAAGTGAATTTTCTAATAGTGTAATATATAAACTGAAAAAAGAATTGTACAACTAACTTCAAAGTATTGGATACGCCACTAATAGACCTTGAGAAAAGAAAAGTTAAAAAATTAATAATAATTTTTTTCTAATGTAAAGCATTAAAAAATATTTTATTCTTATAAATCCGTATTTATAAAAATTAAGGAAAAAATGTAATGACAACGTTCAATCAACAACGATTAGAGTAACCGTTGTCGTTGATCACATAAAACTAATTCTTTCTATGTTATCTAATAAATAAGTATATAGACAACGGTCTTTCAACAACAGAAGTAATAACCGTTGTCTTTAAGCGAAAAAAAGTAATTTGACAACAGTTAAACGACAACGGTATAGCAAAACCGTTGTCTTTTAGCGAAAATATCTTCAGAAAGACTACGGTTTATACAATCACAACGGTTATGCGCAGAAAGACAACGGTTATTTGAAAAACCGTTGTCTTTTTAGTGTAGTCGTTGAGCATTTTTGTGCACGTCACGAATAAAATTATTAAAATAAACTTATCACACCTCCAACAAAATATAATTTAATCATCACATCTAATCATGCTTACAATATAATTAATTAACATCACATAATATTACGTTGATCGTATGGAGGGAGACCATACGAGTGTACTTATTTAACATATATATTACTTATTTTATTTCATTAAGAGATCATATAATAATTCACTCATGCATGGTCACATAATATTTGAATACTAGATAGACATTCACGCAAGTAACTTATACAAATACATATTTCGTAGATAATTAGTAAATAACCATGTAACTTTATTAATATTTTAACTATTAATCTAGCCACAACAAGTCATTTCAATATCTCCACATAAATTTCAAGTAGCTACATATAAATGGTAAATTATTTACTAAAATTTTAATGACAAATTTCAATATCTCCACATAAATTTCAAGTAGCTACATATAAATGGTAAATTATTTGCTAAAATTTTAATGACAATCATATGCTCCGGGCTCCGCCTCAACTCCACCGACCCACACCGAGGTAACCTGAAAGGATCAATATTGGGTTGGGGTGAGCTTCCTTTAGCTCATGGAGGATTACAATTTATCACAACAATTATATAAACAAAAAGGCATACAATGTAGCAATTATTATAATGATGCGCTTGTATTGGCAAGACACATAGAGCTAACTTGTATTGGCAAGTAGCATACTGATAATGGGCTAAACTTGTATTGGCAAGTAGCATAATGGCAATAAGCTAAACTTGTATTGGCAAGTAGCAAATTGAATAATTACTTGTATTGGCAAGTAACAACTTGAAAATAATAGCACACGTAGGCAATCAAGTAAATATAATTAAAGCGATAAACAATAAACCCCCACCTGAAATGTCTTGAATGAGATCGAGATAAGATGATGCAAATAAAATGTTCGAAATCCATAATCATTGCAACCTACAATTTGTAGAGATACTTAATTCCATATTTACTGGTGGTTAAAACCTAATTATTAACTATTTAAATTAGAAGGTTGAAATGTAAAGCAACAAAAAGTGAAAGAGATTGAATGCTAAAGCTGTGAGGCTAATATGGAATTCGGTTGAAAGCTTGGATATTGGTGGGGTAAAATATAAAGTTTCCAGAACATAGAAGCTGATTTGCAAATAAAACCACTTAAATGATTTTGGGAATGGAAATGGGGAATCAAATTCCATTTTCACGTATACTGCCTTCCATCCATTCTTACACCCACTATTCCTTTTTTTTGTTTCCTCACGCAGCCACACATACACACACAACTATTCATGCATACACATGGACACACACACCCATTGTCTCAGATCTACACTTCCACATATACACCCGTAGACCAATTCACACACACTAAAACATGCACACACTCATGCACTACAACACGCATACTAACCTTATACACACACACCTGCACACACATCAACTCACGCACACACACTAAAACATGCACACACACACTCATGCACTACAACACCCACAACCCTCATTATCCTCTCCAAAATTTATTGGGTTTGACTGAACAGAGAAAAACGGTTTCATTATTGGCCGATTGAGATAATAGGATTGGAGTGGGAAGAATTCATTTTCGTGTATAGAATTATGGTACAGTTGAACAAGGCTGGGAAATTGGTGTTGGTACAGTAAAATTGCCGAAAATAAAGCTGTTTGTTTTGAGAGAGAATGAATAGTTGGATTCGGTGTTCCAGCCCAAGCGTGAGACCGATTGTCGATCTGGATATAAATAGGGTTGGAAGGATGCTTGAGAGTGGTGGCGTGATGGTGGTGGTTTTCATGAATTGGCCGCGGCCAAGGCTGGTATTGAGGGAAAAATATTTTATTGTTTAGTTGCGGAATATATAATGTATTCCTACTAGGTTTAGGAATATTTGGATAGGGATTATCAGATTTCCAAAAATCTTCCTCACTAGTAATTAGCGTAATTCAGTTGTTGGAAATTCTGAATGCTTTTGGGCTCAAGACATGGACCCTTGCACATTAGTAAACTGAGCTTGAGTCTTGAGCTCAAAGCGATGGACTTGTTATGACATGTATGAATAAATGAATGAATGCAATAAAGTAATTCCTATTGAGACGTCGGGCTTAAGAAAATTAATAAACAAACGAGTAAATTGCAAATAAATTGATTCGCAAGTTAATAATAATAATTTCCGATATAAATTATGCTTAGAAATATTAAATGGCCAAATTGAATTGGTGTTGGGTCTAACCCAACATAGGATAAAAATGATTTGCCAACTTAATAAATCAACAAAATAATAATACTGATGATGATGATGATGATGATGATGATGATGATGATGATGATGATAATAATAATAATAATAATAATAATAATAATAATAATAATAATAATTAGGAAAAATACCGGGCGTTATTTAATCAAAATGAGGGCCGAATATAAAATCTTAATTTTATAAGTAGCCTAGAATCAAAATATTATAAATAGGATTTTTGGCTAAATTTACATATTATTTGTTTCACTGTTTTTTGTTACCAATAATCAAGTAACAATTTTTTGAAAGACGTAATAAATTATATAATATCTAATTATTTATATGAGCACGTAAAATAATATTTTAGAATTAAATAATAGACTAAAATTTTGAGATATTACAAATTATGATGTGGATATTTTAATATGAATTTTTTAATATATAATAATATGTAATCTTTAATTGGAGATATCTGATAACAGAATATTCAGATAATTACAAATCTTTCAGATATGATTTTTGATTTTCTATACTCCCTATGAAAACGGCAAAAGTCATTCCAAATCTTTCAGATATGATTTTTAATTAATTTTCTATACTACCTATAAAAAGGGCAAAAGGATGGTCGCTTGCTCGATCTCAAGAATTTTTAAATTGTAAAAATCAATGTATCAAACTATATATAGATTATTGTATATCAATAATGATATGATATTGTATATCAATAATGATATGGAACCACCGGTGAATTTTCTTATAGAGCCCACTTATAATGTGTTCGGTCAGCTAACACACTCCACCAAAAAGCACGCTAAATATATTTTTTATTTCTTTCTTGCCTCTTATTCCACGAAATCAGTTTTTTTAGTATTTTTCCACTGTACACTATTTTTTTTTCCCAAAATTATTTTATCCGTTTTATTTCTTCTCTCAAAAATAATTTCATTTGTTTTTTCTGCTCTCATCTCTCTTCCAAAATTTTAATATTACATTATAATAAATTTTGAAATAGATCATACTGATTAATAATAATAAACGAACAACGAAGATATACAATCCAAAATTGTAATACAATTTTATAAGATTGAGAAAAGAATATTTTTTCTTAATGATTATTCTTATATAAAGTATTTTATTAGTTTAGTTCATTAATTTTCTAAATCCAAATCTAACTCTATTTATATGAATGAGCTCATGATATGGACTATGAAGATTCAATTCATCCTAAAATAAAATTGTATTTTCTATGTCTTTCTTAAAATTTATTTCCAATAGAGGATATTTTGTAGGTAAACTAATAAAATATTTTATATAAGAATAATCCTTAAAAAAATTTATTTTTGTTTCTAATAGAAGATGTTTTGTGCGTAAACTAATAAAATATTTTATATAAGAATAATCCTTTAGATTATTTGTTTCTCAATTCTATTAACTGATATCGGATTCTGGATTATGTATGTTCGCTTTATTTATTATTATCAATCAGTGTAATCTATTCAAAATTTATCATAATTTAATATGAATGTTTTGATAGAGACAAGATAAAAAAAATCTGGAATAAGATACGAGTAACAAAAATTCGTGAAAAAATTAAAATGTGTTTTTATTAGTGGAAATTACTGATTTTCCGGAGTAAGAGGTAAGGAATGAATAACACTGCCAAAAGAACACAAAAGTTTTATTTGTAAAAAATTTTAACCATTTCTTTTTTTGTTTATATTATCAAATAAAAGTGCGTTTTCAATAAAAAAGTATTGTTCATGTTAATATTGATTTACTGTTTAAAAAAATAGCCCGTGCATCGCACGGGAGCATTTACTAGTCTATATTTAAGTGCTTACACATGGGAGAAATAGATGTGATTGAATTACAAAAATAGTAAAAGAAAATTATTTTTTTCATATAGAATACACAGTGATCTTATAACAGCCCACATCTTTAGATTACTCGCAACTTTGTAGCATGAATTAGTAACATAAAATATGTTTAAAATAGTCAGCCCCTTAAAAACGGTGGGCTGCTGGGCCAACCAAAATCGAAAAATAATAATAGAAAAACATAAAATAATTACCCATATTAGGAAGAACAAATGGGAGGGGGGGGGGGGATGAATGTTTTCCAAAAGAGGAAAACATCCTTGTTGTTTACATATATATAGATTTAGGATTAATGATGAGATAGAATTAGTCTTGAAATATATACGTTCTTTTGATGACTTTGCTTGAAGACTAGAAGTTGATATTATTCCGGCTTCACAATTTATCAATTTTTATTTAAATAAAATATGGGAAATATTATAAATAATTTGAGTAATATTAAATTGAAAATATTATAAATATATATTTTTTAAAATAATTTGCAATGACAATAATTAATTGCCAAAGTAAAATATTTTAATATTTTAATATTTTGAAAAAAATTATTTGCTAAATTTGAAATTTTAAATATAAAGTCATTATATAAATATAATATATGTTGTGTGTTAACCATCTCAGTCACCCACAATTTCCAACATTTACATTAATTATTAATCAATCATCTAATCATTACATACACCACTTCCTATAATATTGTGATTGTAATATAAACATACACTACTACAAAAAACTCAATGACTACACCAAAAAGACAACGGTTTTCTGAAAAACCGTTGTCTTTCAGCGCACAACCGTGGTCATTGTAGGAACCGTAGTGGTTCTGTAAATATTTTCGCTAAAAGACAACGGTTTTGTAACACCGTTGTTGTTTAACTGTTGTCGAATTAATTTTTTCTGCTTAAAGACCATGGTTACCACTTCTGTTGTTGAAATACCGTTGTCTATATACTTATTTATTTGATAACATAAAAGAATTATTTTTATGTGATCAACGACAACAATTACGCTAACCATTGTTGATTGAGTGTTGTCATTACTTTTTCTTCCTTAATTTTTATAAATACGGATTTACAAGACTAAAATATTTTTTTATATTTTACATTAAAAAATGTTTATTTTAATTTTTTTAAACTGTTCTTTCCTCGATGTCTATTAATGACGTATCCCACTACAAGAAATTTACGAACATGCCGATGGATATAGCGACTAAAATTTTCGGTCATCAAATATCAACAAAAATAAAAAACACTTTAAAAAACAAAACTTGACGACAAATGGCCGACAAACTAACGACGCTAGTTAAGCGACCGATTTTTTATGTTGGTAATTAGTAGTAAATAATATGCCAATTTTTTATGCGACCACATAACCACCGATCTAGTGACAGATTATAGCAACAAATATGATTTTTATTTGAAGCCAACTATTTAGCGACAACTATAATTATGTTGTAATTTTTTTATTTAAAATATACGGACAGAATATAATAATCGCTAAGTATTGACTGAATTTCAATTGACAATATATATATAATAACAGTACATTCATAAAAAGAATCTTAAAATTTTTTAATAAATAAAAACGATATAAATAATATATGTATTATATATATATATATATATATATATATATATATATATATATATATATATATATGAAAAAGGAAGTTGGGTTAAGACGAAATTAAGAATGCTCCAGCCCTAATTTCATTTCTCTAGAGTTCATCAGAGAGCTTCTTCTTCCTCTCTCTCTTAAATTGACTGAAATTATTTCTATTTTGTTTGTGTTGGAGACGAATGTCAATGGCGGATTATAGGACTTCGACGCATAAAGCGAAGTGGAGAGAAATGGATGGACAATATTACTACTTGCAAGGCCGCGCGCTCATGGCCGTCACGGCGACCATCGAAGCCCTAACACCGGAAGCCCTAACCAGGCGGGAAAACCCAACTAGAAGCGGCCGAAGACACCGCATCCCTCCCGCCGACGAGTCAGACAACTTCGCCCTGTGCAAGTTCTGTCGTTGTTGCTGTTGTTTCAGATCGAAACCGCATGCCCTTCATTTCCAATCGATCTGGGTGTCTATCAAGGTAAGTGTTTCTCAGCCCCTTCGTCTGTGGTCGCCAGATCTATAGAGCAAGAGGAGGGACTTGTGTTATTTGCGCACATGAAACAGGAAGGCAGGGGGGGACGACGGAGAAGTATCGAAGAAGGAGATAAGGGGTTCTTTAATCCCTAATTCTTTTTATTTCTTATTGTGATTATTTTGAACTTTTTTATTAAACATAGGCGAAATCGGAGCTGAAGAGGTCACTGGGGGCAGACAATGAGTCTAGGAAGAGTAAATTAAGTGAGCTTCGGACTAGCTTCAGTATGTTTATTCCAAAGCAAAGGTATTTTCCAAGAAATTTTTACTTATTTGTTGCTAATGTGCTGAAATTGATGTAATGCAATTTGATGAGTTGAAATTGAGCTTTTCACTGCTAATTTCAGTAACGAAACACTTAAATGATTGCTTTGGAATAATTAAATTGTTCTCTTTAGCACTGATGCAGAATTTCGGAGCTATGATATGCTTGGTTGGTATTATTTGATTTGTAATTATTGGCATAGTATTTCAACTGAAGCATGCGGATGCCCCCCTCCCTTCTGCAAACTTGACCTGTAAGGTTGCTGATGAATGCTGATGATGCAGACTGATAATGGAAGCTACACACATCACAATTGTTGTTTGCTTTAGTGCAAAATAACAACATTGGGAAGAAAAAAATAGTTTCTGATAATAAAAAATGGTTTCTTATTTGTTGATCTCTTGATACAGCTAAATGCAGCCATTGTCTCTTGATTCATTGATTTTCTTGCTGACAATCAATCTATTAACCTATTATTACCTGTAAGGTAAAATGTACACAAATTCCTCCTGTATGGCAAATTCAAAAAGTTCATAGCATTATGGAACAAGAAAAATTAAAAAGAAATCTCTCATTGTACATGATTCTGACACATTTGTTCATTAATATGCCATATATCAGCATTTTGGTGGTATCTAACCTAATCTAATGTGCGGAAAAGAAAAAAAGGGATAAATTATATAAGATATTCTCTGTAGCATGGAATCCAGAGATTAAGTATGAACTATGAAGAGATGCTGATTTTTCTTATAAATTGCATATAAAAATATCATAAATGCAGCTCAATTATTCATGAAAGTGTAAGGTATGTCTTTCAGTTTTGAAAATATGCATAATGTTCTTTCTATTGGCATTCACAGGCAATCGAGAATGGTGTTGGATATGGACAGTGGCTAAACGATGCAGTTGTTCTTGCTGGAACAATATGTCATTTCATAACCAGGGAGGATTTTCTTCTTGAAATATGTATTACATCCATTTCTTCAAGTAATATGTACTTTGGACAGGATGCAAGCTTGATCTGTTATGTGGTAATAAATTCCAGTTGCACATAACTGGAAGTTAATTCATCATACAAACAATGACTATCGGAACTCAGTTAAAATTTCAGAGCGTGCAAGTAAGTTTCAAGCAAGAAAAAGCAATGTATCATCCATTGAACGAAATGTGAATTATATTCAAGACTATTTTGATTAAATGAAAAAATATTGTAGGTTAATCATACTACTAGAAATCTGGCTAGAGAAAGATATTACAAAGCATGTGTGCTGCAGTGAGTTTAGAATGGGTTCATACTTAGCGATAGATGTTGAATCATCCGTAATGTGTGCTGCAGTGAATTCAGAAGGAGTTTAAAATGATATCATATCTTATATAATGTATTATTAATTTCATTTTCACGTTACTGTTGTTTGTACATAAGCAGCAAGAATTAATGTGTATCATCACTTACTTTTCGGACATGTTATTTACATTTTCATGTTACTTTTATATTAACGGCTCGAACATCTTTACAGAGGAAGTTTCATCATCTGGTGATGCTGAAAAGTACTTGATTCATTTTTTTTTTTTTTTTTATTTGTGTTTTATACTTTAGATATATCTGATTTTGACCTTATATTTAATGTTTTTTTTTTCTATTTTGTGTTGTAGATATCTGGATTAATAAATAAATTTTTGTGTTTAATTCTATCTTTTTTGGTGTTTTTTTTTTTTTTTTGCAGGATAATGAAAGATGATTCAATAGAAAAGATGCGCTTCTGTAATGGATTTAAGTATAGAGAAATTAGTTTTTTATTTTTTTATTTTCTAGCTTTGTGATGTAATGTAACTTTGATATTTAGAAATAAATGAATTTTTTTAATCTAATATTTACTCTTTCTTATGTGATATGTTACAACACACATAAATATTAATTTATGTTAGATATATATATATATATATAAATTATAAAAGAAAATAAAAATATATAAAAAAAACTATAAAAGAGCATCATTTACAACAACGGTTTATGAAAAAGAAAAGACAACGGTCTTTGACCGTAGTCTTTATCGTTAATTACTACGGTTCTGACCGTAGTCGAAGAAAATCATCAACCGTGGTCATACATACCGTAGTCGTAGATGCTACTATTATGACAACGATTATCAACCGTAGTCTTTATTGTTAATTACTACGGTTTATTAACCGTAGTTATTGGTGGTAGGTCTACCACTACGGTATGTACTACCACGGTCGCTGAATGCCTTTAGCTACGGTTTTTGACCGTAGTCTTAAACGTTTTTTGTAGTAGTGATACCTACTAAAACTATATTACTTTGGCATAAACAATACACAACATATCATACTTCAACTAAAAATAAACACCGCTTACCATGTTGCTTGTAAGTGGGGATTCCCGATTGTATACAAAGTGCCGAAAAGAGCCTCAAAATGTAAATTTGGAAGTCCCCAAATGATGATAGCCGGAAAATTAACATTGATGAGACTTCAAAAAATATACGCAATTTAGCGGGAGCTGATGGTTTGATTCGTGATAATTGTAGTAATTTTGGTGTCAGTTCTATAAATTTTTGGATGTGCATGACAATATTTGCGCTAAACTAGCTGCTTTAGTTGATGGTTTAAAATCATATCTTACTTTGTGGCTATCGAAAGGTGTGGGTAGAGGTAGATGCATTTTCACTTATTCCCTTGTATAATAGGGTACTTGTGGGAATTGGAAGCGCCAATGTCTAATTGCAGACTTTGTGAGACTACAAACATAGATGATTATGTGCTTCTCCCACATTCACTGAGACGACAACAGAGGAGTGAACCACATTGTATGAGCAATTTGAACGAAAAGCAATGTATTTTTCTTTTTTTCGTTTGATGCTTGTAATAATAGCCTATGGGTTTATTTATGTTGATACTTGGTGTCTCTCAGAGTTTAGCTTTCGTTAATAGAGGTTCATTTTGTAAAAGTTTTTGGTTCATTGTAAATAATTTGAATGTCTTTGCAATATAGAGATTGATGATTTGACTTAAATCACCTATCGCCCTTGTGATTTTTACTTTAAAAAAGGGAGATAATATGAAATAGTCTTTTGTGTAACTTTTATTATAATTTTGACATCCTTGAACTATGCTATAATTTTATTCTTTTTAGAATGCACATCTAACCCTTTTGACAATATCATCCTTATCAATTAATCTAATTAACCTACATAACTTAATTAATTCTTTTATTTATGAAATTCCGAACCCAAATCTGAAATCCCAAACCTCCTCCCAGAGCCACGTCCTCCCAATCTCACCTCCACCCTTGCATACCCTGTCTCTCTCCACTACCCTGCCCCGCCCTATCCCCACCCCATCCCTAAGCAAAAAAAAGTCATTTTTTCAGTTTTTCATTTTACCACCTACCCTCGCCCCAATTGCCCTCACCTCACTCCCACCCCCAGCCAAAAAAAGAAAGAAAGATTTAGTATTTTTCTTCTTTTTAATTCTTCCACCACCAACCCCTACCCTCATCCCCACCCCATGAACCTTTTTTATGCTTCCACCACCATCCCCCACCCACGACATACACTTGCCACAAAATCGTACCATAACATGCACTTCCCACTAATCGTGCCACGGAGCGCAACTACTATGAATCGTGGCATATTTACCACAATATACATTTGTCATTAATCTGTAAGCCTTTCAGTCTGTTATGACACAATTGCCACAAATCGCGTCACATTTGCCGGCATACTCGCCACAAGTCTGTATAATGAATGTTGTGATATTATTGCCACACATCATGTCACATCTGCCACGACACACAAATGTCACAAATTCGTATAATTTTAGCCTTTCAGTCTGTCGTGACACTATTGTCACAAGTTGTATCACATTTGCCACAACACACACTTGCCACAAATCCGTATAATTGTAGTCTTTCAGACTGTTGTGGAAAATGCGTATCGTGACACATTTGTCATGATTTATGGAAGTAGTGTATGTCGTGTCACATATGGCACGATTCGTGAAAAATAGTGCTAAGTATGTGTCGTGGCACATGTGGCATGATTTGAGGCAATAATGCCACAACATTCTGAAAGGCTAAACTTATACGGATTCATGGAAATTATGTATTGTGGGTTGGGTCTTTTTATAAAAAAAAACTCAAAAGAAAAACTTAAATAAAAAATTAGCTTGGGGGTGGGTGTAGGTCCGATGGCGTGCACGGGTGTAGGGTTGGGGTTGGTGGTGGAAACATTAAAATGGAAAAAGAAAAAAAATTGAAAAAAATGGGAATAGGAGGTGGGGTAGGGTGTAGCGGCGGGTGTGGTGATTAAAATATTAGAAAATAAAAATAAAAATGATTTTTGTCTTAGCTTGAGGAGGAGGGGGAGTGGGGGGTGGCGGCGAGGCATGGGATTATTTTGGGGCAAGTGGGGGTGTGGGTGGACCTAATTTAATTAGTTTCATGGGGATTTATTAGGTTAGTTAATATAGTTAGATGAATTAGTAGGGATAATATTGTCAAATAGATTTAGATTTGTGTTCTAAAATGCTTAAATTATAATGTTGAGAAAGCTTGTATTGGTGTCCAGCCTCAAAATTACATCAATGGCCAAATGGTTCCAAATACAGCACATGAGTATCACACGAGGAATAACTGCATGCATGAGCAAGTTGGAACAGTTATAACCATTCCATTAAATGAGCAGTTTGGCAACTTGGTTAATTAGCCGTTTTAGCAATTCAGTTTTCTTAAGAGTTCAAAATCTTTGAACTGCATTGTATCTTTCTGTTTTTCACTTGTGCATGAAAGACGTAATCAACAGAGTTTGTAACACACAATCATAGAGAAAAACAAGTGAGAGAGAGGTAGAGCAAGAGAGGTGGTTACAAAGGAAAACTGAGGAAAAATCAGTCTGCTGCATTGAGTAATTACAGTGTTGTAATACATTAATCTTGAGATTAGTGAAATGTGTTCTTTCTTCTTTATTGGACGTAGGCTTAAACGCCAAACCACGTAAATCTCTTTGTTCCAAAGTATGCATAGTTTAGAGTTTGATCTTAAGATCATTAGTGGTGTGTTGGATGGTTTCTTGATCCAAGTTCTAATATATAGGATACTTACAAAGATGAAAAAATATGTAAAAATACACCAGACTATTTACACTAGTTTTTACCTTAAAAAACAAACAGTGGATTGTGCTATGAATCATCCTAGCCAAGTCAAAACAGTCTTAGTGTGCTTTGTTTCATTTCCATAAGCTTTTCTTCTCTTTTTTTCCCCTTCCAAGGCGGGCATTATTTATTATTTAGAAAATGCATTTATAATTTAGACATTATTAATCTAGTTACAGCGACTATTTCAATCTATAAATTAATTGAATTGATAACATCACATCTACAAGAAAAGAATATTTGAATGTATTATATATCTTTCTAAGGAAAAGATAATTCAAAAAAATTGTTTATTATATTGTTTCATAACAATTGACAAAAAAGAAAATCGGTTAAATTAACCCTGAAAATATTATATATTTTTCTTAGAGAAAGATAGAATTTAACCCTCTGCACGCGGGAAATGGTAATCAGTGTAAGTGCAGCATCAGAAAGTGAGAGAGGAGATGGAAATGGAGGAAGCCGCAGTATCACCATCACAGCCAGTAGGAGAAGAAGACGACGAGCACGATTCAAAGGAGAGGGTTTTGCAGCGTTACTTCCTTCAAGAATGGAAGCTCGTCAAGTCCCTCCTCGACGCTATCGTTTCGGCTCGCCGCGTCACCGATCTCTCCGCCGTCCACAAGATTCGATCAATTGTACGTTGTCGCAACCTCCTTATATCTTAAGAGTGGAGTTTATGTTGTACATTTGTGGTTTGATCTTGTACCATCTCAGAGTGAAATTTGGGTCTCCTTTTTTGTTTCGTGATAGCATGTTTTTCCTTTTTGATTGTTTCTCTGTTCTATGGCCATTGGAGGTTGCTTGTTTATTTATTTACTTCTGGAGAATGTTGATTAAACTGAACTCAAGCTTGTATCTTCTTCCTAAAAAAAATTGTAATCTTTGTTGCTCCTTAATGGTGAGATGTGGCAGAGTTATATTTGTTTATTGCTAATTGGGAGGTTTATCGTTTTAGCTGAGAAGCATGAAACTAAATTTGTGGCTGATTTATGTCTGTGAATCACAAAATTGGGTACTTTTAGTATTCTATTTGAAGTATATTGAGCAAACCTTCAGTTAATGAACGGTCTATCTGTACAAAACTAGATCTCCTTTACTCACTCTTTGTCACCCTAAACTGTGGTTCTTTGAAGCTGCTGTGCGTTACTTAAAATACAGAATTTTCGACAATTTACCTTGTCCTTTTTCTTAATCTTATTTTCTTTGTCCACAATTATAATGCCAGTTTAGATTTATTCATCGAGTCAATTATAATGATTTCTATGTTCATTCTTCTTTTACAAATATTCATTTGTAGTCTGGGTGCTTGTCGAAAACATTCTCCTATGGCTATGAGAATTACTAATTGCTTGGGTGAATGATTTTAAAGCTCCAGATGCTACTGGCTGGATTTCATTTATGTGTCCCAATGTTTGTTTTCCTAGACTGGGTTTTTGTTTATTTTTCGGAAGTTTATTGACTCTTAAAAGTGCTCGTCTGCAGATGGACAAGTATCAGGAGCAAGGTCAGCTCATAGAGCCTTATCTTGAGAGTATAGTTTCACCTCTAATGGCTATTATTCGCTCAAGAACCACAGAGTTAGGGACTGCCTCTGATGAAATTATGGAAGTGGTCAAGCCTATCTGCATCATACTTTATTCGCTGGTTACAGTCTGTGGATACAAGTCTGTAATCAAGTTCTTCCCCCATCAGGTTTCAGATTTAGAACTTGCTGTATCTCTTTTGGAGAAATGCCATACCAAAAATACAGCAACCTCATTGAGGCAAGAAAGTACTGGAGAGATGGAAACAAAATGCATCGTACTTCTTTGGCTTTCTATTCTAGTATTGATTCCATTTGACATATCCTCTGTGGATACTAGTATAGCCAATAGCAACTACACTGGGAACGATGAGCCTCCTCCACTAGTTGTGAGAATTGTAGACATCTGTAAGGACTATTTATCAAATGCAGGTCCTATGCGCACCATAGCTGGGCTGCTTCTGTCAAGGCTCTTAACACGCCCAGATATGTTGAAGGCGTTTAACAGGTCTTATGCTAGTCATGAATGCATTACTTTTCTTACTCAAATGTCAATGTTCTAATGCTATGAAAGAACGCAAGGACATTTCCTTGAGATTCGGAAACTGATAGCATGCTTGAGTAAATCCATCCTAGGTTTCTTCTGTCTTTTACATTGATCTTTTACTGAAAGCAATCCCAAATTATCATTTCTTGTATTTTCAATAGTTGGTCTAAGATTAAAGTCTCTGAGGGGGTGTTTACTAGACGGATGGGGATAACCTTTGAGGGCTATCCAAGTGATAGGAGGTGGGCCTCAGAAGTGATTAGCCCATTATCAGGCTGTTTACCTGCCCTGATTTCCCCATTGGGATACATGCTGGAAGTGGCAATGTTGTAAATTATTTTTAACACCAGGTAAAGGATATCCAAATCCCAGCCCAAAGCACCTGATAACAATCACGTAAACAGTGGCTTTTTTTTTTTTTTTTTTTTTAATTAGACCGGGCATCATGATTATTTCTGTCAAATAAGCCTCAGAAGTAAATGGTAGACTGGGTTAGTTATCTTTATCCAGTCCTACCTAAGCTAATGTAGTAAACACCCCCTGAATGGATAAACCTAGCCTTCAAAATAAAAGGAGTTGGACTAATTACGTAATTACTTCTCAGTGCATCTTCAACTCTTTTCTGGAATATCTTGCACCTGTTTCTTGTACATTGCAATGTAGAAATTAGGAAGATTCTGTGAATCTTTTTCCTCTTCAGATTCTAAAGGAATCTTCTTTTTGCTGGTGTGGGGGGTGTCAGTAGACGTTCAAAGCACTGCTCTGTACAAGAAGTTTCCCCTCGTTCTTTCACTTAGAGATACTTTTTAGCATATTCAACCGCTGGAGTGATAATATCACTAAAATGCTCTGCTTTGCATCATCATATGTTCATACGACCTTATTTTCTTCCACTCTTTGTTAATTTCAGCTTTGTTGATTGGGCACATAAAATTCTCTCTTCTACGGAGGGCAATGTTATGGATCACTTCCGACTATTAGGCGTGGTTGAAGCTCTGGCTTCCATTTTTAAGGTTCGCTTGCACTGTCAGTCTTATTAGACATGTTTGCTAACGGATTATACATGACCGTTTTTCCTTTGAACTAAAATTTCCTTTTATCATTTTGTCCTCTTATCAAGTGCTTTATCATCAGATTCAACTGTTTAATTTGTTGAGAATTTTCTCCTTATAACGCAGATTGGTAGCACACCAGTATTGTTGAATGTGGTCCCACTTTTATGGAGTGACACATCAATTTTGATCAAGTCTGGTACTGCTGCTAGGAGTCCTTTACTTCGTAAGTATCTTGTAAAGCTGAACCAGCGGATTGGGCTTACTTGCCTGCCTCGTCGCTCAGCAACATGGCGTTATGTGGTCAGTTAAGTCTTAATTTTTCCATTTTAATTCTCGTAGTGCCTGAACAGATAAGTTTATTCACTACATTAATGATTAACAAACAATTCTTAAGGCTGTAGATCTACAGAGAATGCATCAATTAAGAAAAAACATGTGCATTTTGTGAATGATTTTTCAAATTTTGATTTTCTCTCACCATGGAGCCATGTTTTGGAAGAGAACCAAATGTTTCTCAAGTTTGTGAATAATTCTTTTCCAATGTTGTTGTATGATTATGGTTGACATTCCATATATTTATGCAGATGTTGAGAATCCAATATCATTGAGGCAGATTTACAGTATGATAATATATCTTCTGATGTACTTTTGTCAGTTCCACTGTGTTAAAAAAATCTCAAAAGAACAAGAGATCGAGTAATATGCATTAAGATGGAGTGGAACCTGCGAAAAATTTAAAAAAAAGTGCTTGAGTTTATTGACAATCGTCGGTTTTCTATAGATTTATTATTTAATAACAGAACAGAGTTCAATTTTTTTGTTACCGTCTCTATATCTAATGAACCTGCACTGGACTCATAAATAGAGAGAAAAAACAGCCTTGTATTTTCTTCAATACTTTAAAAGATTTGTGTACACTTTATAAACTTGTGAACTCTGAAAATATCTAATTTCTTTGTTTTAAGTATTAGCTTGGTCATTTTGTGAAACTCGTGGTTCAAATCGCATTGTAGTTTCGATGTTAATTGTTTACTAGCTTCATACTTTGTTGATATACTGCAGGGCAGAAATAAAATTCTAGGAGAAAATCTCTCTTCACATGGGACTAGTGATTGTGACCAGTTAAATAAGGCAGTCAACTTGAATTCATGTAACATTGAAGAGGAAGATATGGATGTTCCAGATATTATTGAAGATATTATTGAACTTCTGCTGTCAGGATTGAGAGATACGGTATGCATAGAGGCTTATGTCCAACCTATTTGAATCTTCATATTGCATACTATGCGTACTTATAGTTATAATTAGTATTTACATTGTCATATTTAGTGGTCTTGTTATTACTGTTGATTTGTAAATATGAAGGCAATAATATTTTCTGTACAATTAACTTTTGCATAATTGAAACAGTTTCTTTGAGTTTTGAATCAACATACAGCCATTTCTCAAGCTGTGTTCTTGATGCATTTGATTTGATAGGACACTGTTGTGCGATGGTCTGCAGCAAAAGGTATTGGGCGCATTACTTCACGCTTAACCTATTCCCTTTCTGGCGAAGTCCTCACATCCGTATTAGAGCTCTTCTCTCCTGGCGAGGTATGCTATCAAAGTTATCTCTTATGCTTCATGTTCTTTACTCGTAAACCTTATTCATCCCTTCTTTCGGCTGCTAAGCTTTTTTTTTTTTGGGATGTCCAATATTTCTCCTTACTAAGGAACATTATATTTCTATAATAATAATGAAAACACTAAGCTCTAAATTAAGTTGTTGGAGCTTTCATGCATTCAATCATGCTCATCTGTAACCGTTATCTTCATAAATGATTGTTACTGGATGATTTATTTTTGGATTACGTAATGAATCTTTCTATACTAGTGCCATTTTTTTTCTCTGGTGTTCAGCGAATGTATAGTTTCACATGTGTAGAATTATGTGGATTCCTCCATTTTTGTAGTTACACTTTCACGTCAGCCCATCACTAGCTAGAGTTACATTCCTTTCTCTATTAGTGCTTAGTGATAACCAGGAAATAAAATATGCGATGAATAATGTTCTGGCTTGTCGTAATTTATAATTTGTTTCAGGGAGATGGCTCATGGCATGGTGGATGCTTGGCACTGGGAGAACTAGCACGAAGAGGATTACTCTTACCAATCAGTTTTCCCAAAGTTGTTCCTGTTATTATAAAGGTGTCTATTTTTGTTTTTCTCCACTTTATGGTACAGCTGAATAGGATAAAAAACGACTGCTTCTTGGATACCTTTAGTTATATTTGAGTCCTCACCTTACTATTTGGTTTGGTTGCCGATGTACTTTAGAGAACACCATACCTCTTTATTCACCTTAAGTTTGTCGTTTGCCGTTTCTATGTAGACCTTCTGTCTGTAGATCCCTTCCCTGGTCATAGTTCCCCCCGACCTATAACCGACATGTATAGGATGTTCCTTTTCTAAAGAGAAGACGCTAACCCCACCAGACGTTGTTCAGCTTCTGACTCAACTATATTTTTTGGATTTAGAGCCAACTTTCGTATTCTGTTGTAGGTTTTTTTGCAACGTCTAAGCACATTTTTATAGCCCACTGCATACTTCGTGCAATCCTCTTGTTTCTTTTAGTTTGATACACGATATTGAGAAAAATCTGTTCTTCAATCTTCTGAGCTAAATTTGCTTGGTTGTGAACCAAGCATATTCCATATTCTTTTAGCCTGTCACATATTTCATGAACGCAATCCTGTGGTGTTGTGAACTACCCATAACCTTCCTCTAATTAGTTTCAACTCTCCCTATCTCCTCTCTCCTCCAAAAGAAAAAGAAAAGAAAAGAAGAACGAAAGAAAGGAGAAGAAAGAAAGATCCTGAATTCTGATTTTTTCTGTTGTACTCTGGACACTCTCTTCTGAGGTGAAATATGGAATTGTTTGTTGTGATGCTGCGATATTTCTAAAGATTTTGGTTCCCTTTGCAGGCTTTACATTATGATGTTCGAAGAGGACCTCATAGTGTTGGGTCTCATGTACGTGATGCTGCAGCTTATGTTTGTTGGGCTTTCGGTCGTGCATATTATCACAGCGACATGAAAAATGTGCTGGAACAAATTGCACCACATCTTTTAACTGTGGCCTGCTATGACCGTGAGGTGCTTCACTATAAAACAAAAAAGTTTTCCTTTTCCAAGAATGGATATTCTTCTGATTTTTTTTTTTTTTCTACTGACTAGCATGATGATTGGTTTCTGAACTTAATGCCTAGGTTAATTGCAGAAGAGCATCTGCAGCTGCTTTCCAGGAAAATGTAGGGAGACAAGGAAATTTTCCACATGCTATTGATATAGTGAACACAGCCGATTATTTTGCACTGTCCTCTCGAACAAACTCGTATCTTCATGTTGCTGTTTGCATTGCTCAATATGATGGCTACCTTCATCAGTTTGTGGATGAATTGTTGCATAGTAAGACCTGTCATTGGGTAAGCAGTTTCTGGTTTCTACAGTCTTCAAGTTTAGTATTTGCCACGTCTTCTCATACTAAACTTCATACTCGTATGGACCTTTTCTATTGGCTGCTAGGTTTTCTCTTTACACCAATCCACCTCTACCCTCTTCTTTTATTTTCTTCTTCCTTTTGTTTTTGAACACTTCAAGCATAGCACAATCACATCGTTTATAAAGTTTGGAAGTAGGGGTAGGCAAATTACTGTTGTTCTATCGCTTCCTTTTCTACTTTAGAACACCTGTCTACTGATTTGTGGAACTTCCCCCTACTGTGTAAAATATGATCATCTGATTGATTGATTGCTGTCCCATTCGATAACTTTTCTATAGATTTCGCTAGTCCTGGTGTTATTTAATGTGATGTACTATTTTCTTAAAAAATAATGTGTGCATGTGCTTCTCTCCTCCTTGTTGCTGTCACTACCTATTTGTTTTTCTAATGCTTTCATAATTGATATTCAGGACAAGGGTTTGCGAGAACTTGCAGCCTCTGCCCTATCATCTCTTGTAAAATTTGAGCCTGAATATTTTGCTAATGTAATATTGGAGAAATTAGTTCCTTGCACTCTATCATCTGACTTGTGCATGCGACATGGTGCAACTTTGGCCACTGGGGAGGTGGTTTTGGCTTTACATAAGCACAACTGTGCTCTTTCTGCAGGTGACTTTTCAACATCCTCTTTACAATCTGCTTTGAGTTGTCCCCCCTGTGCAACTTCTTTGTACCCACATACACCTTATTCACTATGCATGATGAATTTGTGAACCTTTCAGTTATTCCCAATTTCTCTTTTCTTTATTTTAATCTGAGAAATCTGCAATTTTAAAAGGAAATATTATATGCTAAAGATGTGAAGCAAATTACATAGCTTTTTATTCATGATATCCCAATAATATAAGCCAAAATTGACACTTATTTATTTTATTTTGTTACTTTTGACTAACTTTAATTATATACTCCCTCCGCCCCAAAAGAAGTGCGGTTTTCGAATAAAGATTTTGTCCTATAAATAAGGATCATTTTAGGTTTCAAGGCATTATTTTCCTTAATCTTCCAAGATTTCCATATTAGAAATAGAAAATGGTAGTCGAGAAGATAGAGAAAGACTTAATCTTTAAAAAAGACTATAAATTAAACTTAAATAAGGGCATATGAGTCATTTTATGAGACTCCTGAATTTGTGTGAAAGCTTCTAAAACATGTATTTTGGGACGGAGGTGGTACTTTTGATGAAAAAAATTCTTTGTTAATTAAAGAAAGTGAGACCTTTTTTCTGCATGGTTTTGAAGTGATATGTGCTTGAGCCTGAGGTAACTTGCAGTAAAGTACAGTTTTAGCAAGCACTGCAAACCCAATTCCATATTTTTTTGGTGAACGTCTCTTGGTTAAATGTGAAGATCATGCGTCACTGCTGAGATTGCACAGGCTAGTAACCGGTATGATGGTATGATCACAATGGATGGTGCTGGTAGTTTTAGTTGTACCGTACAGCCTGGAGTTCATAATTACAAGAATTAGCCGAATCCCAGTTCTGAGTGAAACTGAGGCCGGTACAATCAATTTAGATTTGATCCTTGCATTCTGTGCACCAAATCTCAAGTATCTAACTCATTCCAACCTCAACATGAAATGAACAGAAACATACATCTATAGAATTGCGGGAAATGTGTGCATCTTTCTGATATTTTGAGTTTGAAGGTTTATGTGAGGAATTAGTTCTCATTTGCAACACGGATTTTAGGGTTTCTAGTTATTTTAGTTTACTTTTTTAAAAGAAAGCTTAAGGTAGGTTCTGGTAGTCTGTAACGAGGGAGGCGTGCCATTAGTTAGTTTACGCAAATCTTCACTGGAGATCTATGTCAGTATCCTAAGAGTTTCTGTTTTGGCAGAAATGTAACTGCAGTTGGATTAGTTTATTCATTGGGTTTGTTCTTGCAGATAAACAGAGAGTTGTTGCTGGTATTGTTCCTGCCATTGAGAAAGCACGACTTTATCGTGGTAAGGGAGGAGAAATTATGCGTTTGGCAGTTTCTCGTTTCATTGAGTGTATTTCTATAGCTCAAGTATCTCTGACTGAGAAGATCACACGAAGTTTGCTTGATACCCTCAATGAGAATTTGAAACATCCTAATTTTCAAATACAGGTCTCTCTCTTCACTAAATATATTCCGGAGATCACTTCATAAGTGCACCTTTTGAATGACTTTTTATAATGCTTGTAGAGTGCCGCTGTTGAAGCCCTTAAACACTACATTCCTGCTTACCTTGTATCAATGAATGAAAAGGGAGTCAATGATATCTTGTCAAGATACCATGACCAGTTGAGTGACCCTAACGTAGCTGCAAGACGGGGATCAGCTCTTGCACTAGGTGTTCTGCCCGTTGAGTTTCTGGCTAAAGGGTGGAGATCTGTAGTAATGAAGCTCTGTCGTTCATGTGAAATTGAGGTATATATGGTTGCCTTAGTCAGAGTAAGATACAAATTGAATGTTGGAACAAAAATTAATTCACACTTTTGGTTTTCTGAAATAACAGTTTGGTATATGCAGTATAATCCTGAGGATAGGGATGCTGAAGCACGTGTGAATGCTGTGAAAGGACTTGTATCTGTTTGTGAAACTTTATCCGAGGCAGGAGAATCTTCTGATTTCGTTTCTGGTGACAATGGGCATGATCTCTTTGCTTTCATCAGGAATGAAGTGATGAGCAGCCTTTTTAAAGCTCTCGATGATTATTCCACTGACAACAGGGGCGATGTAGGTTCTTGGGTTCGTGAGGCGGCAATGGATGGCCTTGAGAGATGCACATACATTCTGTGCAAAAGAGATTGCATAAATCACGAAAAAGGATCTCATGATAGCTCCAGTAGTGACCTGATTAGCTCATATTTTGATGCCACTTTGGCGAATAATTTAGTTGGAGGTATTGTCAAGCAAGCTGTAGAGAAGATGGATAAATTAAGGGAATCAGCAGCAAGGATTCTCCAAAGACTCCTTTATAATACGACAACTTTTGTAACACATATACCAGAACGAGAAATTCTTGAACGTATATTCCCAGATGAGGCCGGCCTTAGCTGGGGAGTAAGTTACATAGCAAATCATTCTGTTAATGTTGAACTATCATTTTACAAATAAATATATTATTTTGATCTTAACACAGGTGCCAACATTCTCCTATCCTCGTTTTGTTCAACTCCTTGAAGTTGGTTGCTATAGTAAATATATTGTGTCTGGGTTGGTAATCTCTATTGGTGGGCTACAAGACTCTTTAAAAAAGGCGTCTCTCAGTGCTTTGTTAGACTACCTTCAGAGCACAAAAACTGAAGGCCATGATGACTCCAGAGTACTCAGTCTTTCAACTGACATTCAATGGGTTCTTCAAAAGTATAAAAAATGTGATAGAGTCATCATACCGACTTTGAAGGTAATTCTACTATAAAGGCATTTGTGAGAGCAGTGTTTATGTAACTATGAGTTTGTGTGAAATATGCTCGTGTCCGAAACTAACATCTAATATGATATCATTTATATATATGAAATTTGCATGCTTAAGTCAATATCTTGCACCTGCTTTCGAAATCAGTTTTGTGTGCGTCAGTATGTGATTTTTTTACCTGAAAATCTTGCCATTTCATGCATCTTTATTTCAGACTATCGAGATTCTTTTCAGCCGGAAGCTTTTGTTGAACATGGAGGTCAGTGTGTTACTCTCTCGTTTCCTCAAAATGATCACTTTGCTTGTAGTTCTTTAATTTTCAGTTTGCAACTTACAGTTTACTTATTGATAAAGCTTGTTTTTAGCTTTGCTATTGGCTGTACAAGGGATTATTCATGTATGAAGAATGCAATCTTCCAGTTTGGCAGTTTCACCACTTGTTGCATTAGAGATTTGCTTGTACTTTGTTAAAATTAGGAAATTGGAATTTCTTTCTTTTTATTTATATAATTATGTGTTGTGTATCTTATCTTTCAGCATGTCTGGAATTGACTTGCTTTTCCTCTCCCTCTCTCTCTCTCTCTCTCTCTCTCTCTCTCTCTCTCTCTCCCTCTCTCTCTCCCTCTCTCTCTCTCTCGTGATTATGATTCAGCATGCAACTTACTAGTTAATGTATCTGATTATATGTTTCGTGGAAATGTATGGAACTAGCATTTTCTGTACCTTTTGACATAATTTTGTCACCTAGTAACTCTTGCGATAATTCAGTCATTTGTGACATTACTACTCTTACATTACATTTCAGAATTTCAAGTCAATTGATTGCTAGAAAAAGTTAAATTTTTGTATTAATTGAATTTTCCCAGAATTTCGTGTCAATTGAATTGACCTGAAAATTAACTTTTTTTGGCATTTCGATTGACTCGAAATTCTGACATGTGAGGGAATGTACAAATGTCTCAGATGGCTAGAATTGCACTATTATTTACAAAAATGGCAAAAGTATACTAAAAGCTGCAGAAATGACTAATTTTATTTTTCTTTAAAACATCTTATGATAATTGTAAAGAGGGAATTTGATAATCCTTTTGCTCTTGAAACCGTGCTTATCTAAATCATAGCTGTCTAGCATAATTTCTGTTGTTCTTTCTGGTTATAGTATAATCAGTTCATGTTTAAAATATACAAGGGTAGATTTCATTTTTTATGTTCTAATTTATGAGTTTTGTTCCATTTGGAGTTTTGTAGGAGTTTTATATCAGATAGTGTTATTCCTACAAGCTTAATGATGCATCTTACGTTTCTCAGGCGCAGACTCCATTGTTTTGTTCTGGTGTTTTGGATTCTCTCGCTGTAGAGTTGAGAGGCACGAAGGACTTCTCTAAGTTAAATGCAGGAATTGCAATACTTGGATATATTGCTTCAATTTCAGATCCTATCAACAGAAGGGCATTCTCTCAATTACTCACTTTTCTGGTCCACCGATATCCCAAGGTATGTGGTACAAAAATGTAGCAATTTCGTATAGAGCTAATGACCAAATTTTTTTGAAATTTTGTTATTTTGGCAGTTCTTTTAAAATTGTCAAAATTGGGTGCAATTTTGGCTAGTTTGTCTAGATTATCAAAATTAGCTGATGCCACAGATATAATTTTAATGATCACAATTACAGATCATCTAATATCTTACATGGGGACGTATACTTGAGTATTTGTTGTTTTGTAGATAGTGGATGCTGTATTGGTTGTACTTCATGGAGCAATAAAAGATTAAGTACGAGCCTCTCTCTGAATTTCACAGGAAATTCATATAAGTGAAATGTAGAGGATCCACATCCCTACAACTGCATCTTCCATGTTAATATACATCAGCTAATTCTTACCTTGACAAACTCTGTGCAGAATTGCACCTAATTAACTAGTCATTGCTGAATTAACATTTTTTTTGCTAAACATTGGCCAAAATGGCAAAATGTTGCGAGTTGCATTCTTTTTAGCTGTTCAGCCTTTCTTCTGTGATGTCACTTGATATGATTACACATAATATTCTTCCAGATCAGGAAGGCTGCTGCTGAACAAGTGTACCTCGTCCTTCTTGAAAATGGGAATCTAATTTCAGAGGACAAATTAGATGAAGCCACAGAAATCATAACGGAGACTTGTTGGGAAGGTGATGTAGAAGAAGCGAAGCAGAGAAGGTTACAGGTCTGTGAACTAGCCAATCTTGGAAATGCGCAAACACTAAAATATGCTCAGACAGAATCGAAAACAGTGAGGACGGAATCTGCTGATGAAAATGCTTCATATTCGTCATTAGTGGGATCAGCTGGATTTTAGTAGCATACTATTCATTTTCTGTACGACAGAGCATCAGAAACAGGTAAAAGATGCATTTTCTGCTCATGAGATAAGAAAGTTATGGTTTTTCCGTCAAGGATCTGATTTAGAACAATGATATAAATCATCTGTTATAACGAAGATCAACTGCTACTCTGAAGCTGCAGAAAGATGCAACTTTATTCATTATGGAAGGCCCTTTGGTTGCTCGAGAAGCTTTGATGGATATTTGAGGTACCACTTACATCAGTCTATTTTGTTATATTATAGATCCTTTTGTCAAGTATATGAGCAAATTTCTATTTTGTTGAGACATCAATTATGATATATACTGGTTGTGTGCACGTGCATTTCTATACGTATTTTTTTGTAAGTGTTCGGTTGTATTATTTATTTATGTTAATGGGAAAATATTTTGTATGGGATGGTTTCAAACATGTGTTAAGCATGTAATCTTAATGTTGGAAGGTTTCCAGCTATGAATGAGAATGCATGATAATAGATATTTGGTTGTAAGACCAAATCGACGCTCATGGAAAACATTTGTTACGTAGTTGTTGACGTGAAGGACTCTGGAAAGTCTCAACAAACCAATTTTAATGTCCATCACTATCGGACGCCAAATTCTGACTTTTCCAATTTGCATAACTCTAGCAGAATTTGAGGCAGCTAAAAAGGGTAATTCGCAATGGCTTGTCAAAGAAAATAAACCAATAACTTACACATGACATGTACTCCTAGAAAAGAAAATTTAAGCAAGAATATGTTGTGGTTGTTGCCATTTCCGAGGGATCTCGAACGGGTCGGTTTGGATTCAGACCTGATTATTGCGAAATCCAAACCCGAATGCTAACTCAAACAGGTTGAGAATTGCAATCCAAACTCGACATGTTCAGGTAGCGAGTTGATCCACCAATCTATTTTCAAATCAAATTTAAAAAAGAAGAAACAAAAAGCAATCCATTTCTACTTTTCCATAGAAATCTAAAATGATCGTGATAAATTCTAAAATTTGAAAATGTCATAATACATATCTGTTAAAATTTTCAAATTGCAACGCATTGCAAATCATATATTTCTTACCCTCAAAAGATTAAAATAGACTAAGTTGACAGATAGGGGTGTTCATCGGTCTGAAACCGAACCGAATTAACAAAACCGAAAATTGAAATCCTTAAAAATTGATAACCGAAACCGAACCGAAAATTATCAAAAACCGAAATCAACCGAACCGAAATATTTCGGTTCGGTTGCGGTCAAAACCGAAAATCGAATTTTTACACTAATTTTTAAGTTTTTTACTAAAATAAAACTTTGAATATTAACTGCATTTAAATAAAAATTCTTAGATATAAAAATGAGTTGGTCGAAGAGTCAACTTTTCTTGTTATTCAAAAGAGTACAGGAGGCTAATCAGAAAATGTCACCCCTACTATTTCCCTTTCCCTTATAGGTTACAAATTTTTAGTTGCTTGCTGTAATTTTCCATTAGCAACTTATGTCATTTTACTTGAAGGGAAAAACAAATAGTTATCAGCGGAAACTTTAAAACTCAACCTCCTATAGCAGTTGAATACACGATGACACAGTGTGAGTATGTAACTGAACAAGAACATACAAGTACAAAATGTTAATTCATAATTAGTATTGGCAACACAAAATATTAGGAGATTTTTTTTTTCTTATTAAAATCAATCATCTAATACGACAACAAGAATACTCTAAATATGAAACAAATCATATTAATTCTATTTCAAATAAGAAATAAATCAAAAGATATCCTAATAAATAAAACATACAAGCAAATCATATCCTGATCTCCACCACATGTTCTTCCTAAATAAATGAAGATATAATATATATATATATATATATATATATTATAAAAAATGAAGATACATTATGTCCTTTCAGAGTACTTAATAGGTGCTTATATAAAAGTAAAAGAAAAGATTTAGTACAATAAGCGAAAATAGAAAAATCACCAATAACAAGACGGTAGGAATCTGTAAAAGCAGAGCAACTCTCACTAAAAACTGGTCCTAATTGCATAAATTATTGTTGGAAATTGCATTTAAAATGCCATTTAAATGTCATTTATTGTTTCCGTTTGCCATTATCCTCGTTCTTTTCCCCTACAATGACAAAGTCAAACACCAAAAGGCAGTGTCAAGTAGGCAAAGCAACCCATGAATAAACGTCTAACGACTACCACAAGCCGGTAGGAAGGTTCGAAAAGCAAAACAACTCTCAACATCAGTTGGTCCTAATTGCAGGGCGGAGGAGAACGCTATAAATTGATAAGCAACCCCCAACAACGAGATGTGAAGTCACAAAGTGTTGGTATTGTTAAAACTCCTTAATGGAAAAATCCGGAGGAAAAAGTCAAAGATTGGAAAAAGAGTACCAAATATAAAAACACCATGATCAAGAGTATCTGAATTGCTCCGTATGAAAGTCTTTATAAACAAGACTAACAACATGAACCGATGGTTGAAACCACCAAGTAAAAGTTGAATGGACTTTAGAAAGGCCATCAACAGTTCAACAGGTTGATTCCCTTCCCGGTAAATGTGAGATACAAAAACTTCTGTTTGTGATGCCCAATGCAGGACTAACAACCATCGAGCACATGATCTCCAAGAAACCTTAAGGGAGTGAAACTGAAACATAAAAACAACATAAGTAGAATCACATTCTAACCAAAATTTGAACCAACCTTTCTAATGGGCGATTTCTAAAGCGGGGATAGCTGAGGCAAGTCCTATCTCAGAAGCAAAACTACGCCCAAAGGAGAAGGCAAAGCAACCATGAATAAAACCATGGTTGTTCCTAAAAATTATACCGCCAGATAGGAGCCCTCCCTCCGTACTGCCATTCGTATTGATCTTGATCCAACCAAGAGGGGGAGGCTTCCAAAAAATTGAGATCACGCATGGAGCTTTATCTGGAGAACAATGCACACCAAAACATTTAAGACAAGCAAGATCCGAATGGTATGATGCATGTTACCAAGATGCAACAGATCTGCCTCTCGCACAGACGCCTATACAATGGTGAGAGAGCGAGAGGGAGAAGGTGGAATGTCGTAAAAAATAACGCCATTCTAGCCATCCAAATAGTCCTACACTAGAAACAAATCCAACTTGTTAGCGGGATTTGACCTACGAGCTAAAAATCCTAGCCATGGCCTGCAAAACAACATTATGAAAATCACAGTGAAGGTCTAAGTGCAAAGAAAAAGTGTCACATAACCTACTAAACAAAGACAGGGCAAAAGAGCAAGAAGAAATAAAATGGTCAAAATCCACCAATTGTAGAACATCCCAAGACGGCAAACCACCATGAATAGCTCTCCAGATAACGAAGCAATGACGCGGAGGAATGAAGGGGCCCAAATCCACATACACGATGAAGCGTCAGGAACTTTGGAGTGGAGATGATCAGATGTGAACGCCGAAGTGACGGACAACGAGTGCTTCCAAACCCGACGATCACTAAATTCAGAAGAAATAAAAAAAACATCCCTAACAGTCTGAGGGAAAGCCTGATAGAAACTCACAGTCAATAACCAAGTATCTTGAATGCAATAGTCGGAGACGAGATGAGTAAAATATAGTCGAGGAGTCATCAGAATGCCAACACGATCAGCTATAACATATTGAAACCAATTATCCAAATAAAATAGGTCCCTTTAATTGGTCTATTACATTCATGATAGAGTAATAAAAAAATTCGAATTATATTTCGTCTCCATTAAATAAAAATTCTAACACCGTCTTTGAAATGAATTTAGTATATATATATAAACAAAATGAATTTATATCTCAATTGGAAATAAGACTCTTTTCCCGCCCATTTGTGATTACTATTTTGGGTAGAAAACATGTAAAAATCAGGCTAATATAATCACCAACTGAAACATTTAATTAGCATAATGCATCTCTTTTATTGTGGTAACTAAATCACTATTATACATACTATTGAAAAAATAATGTTAATTTTGCTTAGACAGAATCAATTTGAGATTCTCCCTCTAAGTTGTTATTAGAAAGAAATCAATATTTATAGGTTACCAATTTGGACTATTTTATCGAATCATATTTGGTAGAATTCTCTGGATATATTTGTGTTGGCTAAATTATAGGGATCTTGATAACAAATTCTAACCCTATTTTCAACTTTAAATACGTGAAAAAACACAGCTAACAATCACAATTTTCATTCTGCAAAAATCTTCATTGCGCTCATAATCGTGACTGTAAGTTCTTGCTGCACTTCAATGTGCCTCTGAAGTCTATATACTGTCTATTACTCTATTTTCATGTGCACACTGCTGCATTCTTGAAGCTCGGCGTCAATCGATATATTCTTCGTTCTTATGTTCTGGAAAAAATCAGAATAAAATCTCATCAACATATACAAACAGGTTGTTATATCACCATATGGGGTGCGTTTTTCACAAAATGAGCATTGGATTGTGCAGTCCAGTCATATCGGTCTTCACTGCAGAATTAAACTGTAGAATTATGTGAATTTTCAATATACTACAAAAATAATACATTGCAAGTTAGAAACACACATCTTACACATTGATTATATCAAAGTGTGATACATTATTGAAAAAATAGGGCAAGTTTTTTACCAAATTGTCGTATTGTGGATGTTGGAAAACAAATCAAACACCAGCCCTCATATCCAACTAAAACATCATCGTTGTAGACATGTTTTGCATTCCTGATTAGTTTGTTGTGAGCATTACTTAAGTGGGCATATATTTTGATCCATATCATTGACGAATTATCCAATTTGCTTACTCCACTTAGTATTTTGATGTTACGAAATAAATGAAACACCAGTGTTGCCATTCAAGTAAAATAGTTTCACTGCAGATATACTATTGTGCATTTGTGATGAGTTTGTTGTACACATTACTTATAAATAAAATATATATTTTAAATCAAATATGGTTCTATATTTTCTACAAGTTTTCGTTGATTCGGTGGTGTAGTGTTTGTTCTATATTGTACTATTGAAGAAACCTATATAAGTACACAAGAAAAATTAAGTCTAAGTAGGTTGAAATATGTTTATTTTAAAGAAATATATATATTGTTGAATGTATAATAGAAAACTACAAAATGCAAGATTTAAATGTTTAAAACTAACTATTAAAATAGAATGCAATAAGTTGATAATAACTAAGGTAAACACACACACACACATATATATATGTATGTATATATAATATTTAAAAATGGATAACGGGAATATGAAACCGATGATACATCTTATTTGATATCCCATATATCTGAAACATCTATATGTATAATCTCTGATATATATATAAATCATGATAAACCATGGATCCTATATAATCACCTAACATTACCAATCATACATTATTCACATGAGATAGTGTCTATAAGAAAATATAAAACACTAATCATCACAATCACACTATAACCAACTGCAATCTGCCCAGTAATCATATTTATTGGTCTAATAGGGAAGAGATAACACATCAATAATAGAGAGGCAGAAAATCATATCACAAATATGTTTCACTACAAAGAATCCTCATGAAACATATGACTATATTCAGAAGCAACAATATAAAAGCACATCAACTAAAGAAAACGTGTCAACCCAGTAGTGCAAGTAATAGTAATACAGTGAAACTCTTGAATACGTTTTCTATTATCATATTATGTGAAACTGTTATTTGATTAGAAGATATTGAGTGAATAGGGACTTATCTCTGTATTATGAGGATTCTTTTACTGTCAATATCTACATGGATGTGCATATCGTTATACCTGCAATGTCACTAGTATTATATTAAGTATCATTATAACAATAGTTAAATAATGAATCTAAATGATTTAGATTGTATTGAAATGATTGTCTAATTGGAGATAGAAATTATAATAGAATCCTAACACATATTATGGCATTAGCAGTCACGGATGCAGTGATGACAATCCTAATCATTACATAAGGAATGTATAGAGTTCTATTCATTTATCATAATCATCAAAGGTAACTGTTCACATAGACATACATGGAAACAATAGTCCACTAACATACACTTTTGACACATTAAACATCAATATGTATGCATTTACATGTAAGTTTCAAGAATCAACTTTTCGGGCATAAGAAAGGCATGAATTCTGACACTAGACATCAACAAAATGTTCAAAAATAGCCTATTAGTCTTATTCAATAGATGTATTAGGAATCGGCACTTCATGACTGTTGACACTGGGTAGCAACAAAAGGTTCAGTATTCAGCCTATTAGGCTTAGGCAGCAGATGTTCAATAATCATCCAAATATATTTCATCATAGACAAAATAATAGGTTGAACTGATTGGATAATTCTTTGTGCATATATATTTTTGAAACTAACATGAATTTCATGGGGTTAGTAAGAAAAATAAATTAAGAAATATTTAAATATAATCACCTAATATTACTGATCGTAAGCTATTCACATTAAATAATGTCTAGAAGAAGTTATAAAACTATAATCATCACACTCACGTTTAAAACCTACTGGAATCCGCCCAGTAATCACATTTATAGGTCTAACGGAAAAGTGAAAAATATCAGTAATAAAGAGGCAGAAGAATCAAATTACAAGAGTAAATGACTGCTAACAGTGTACATCAAAAAACAAGAGTTATCATTCAAATATGTTTCACCATAGATAAAATCTTAGGTTGAACTAATTGGATAATATTTTGATTTCAATATATTGAAAGTAACATGTAATTCATGGGGTAAACAGATAAAAAATTCAAAAGTTAGCAAGAAGAGACTAATGTTGATCAAGTCAAGAAACATAGTCTATGTACTAACAATAATCATAACAAAGGCTATACTTTTATGCATAATGAGCAGGTCCAAATTTGCTATCTTAATAACACAAATAGTAAGAAACATCGCAATCAACAACATATCATGTTGTTCATCAACAACATATTAACTATAAGGCATATATCATTAATTAAAAATCATATACTGATTGCATAATATGGATTTTGATATGGTAATTTGAACACGCATGTCTGTACATCACTGACACTGTACAAATATTTAATAAAAAATAAGTTGTGGCCCTATAAACAACACTTTATAGGATTAGATTCCATATTTTTAAAATAATTGAATTATAACATGTGATTTAGAGATGAGTGATATTTGATGATATAAGTGTGTACATGTACTTTATGTCTGTTAACACCCCTTCAGAGATACATATCTGGCTAAAATCGTTATTGTGCTTCTGCAGAAAAAAAAAAAAAAAAGTAAAATATTAAGGATGTTTATCTTCATCTAATTTAACATAAATGTTAATGTAAAATTCTAAAATATCTTATTTTTTATACTTGATTTTATCAATATAGGCAGATCATTTTGTGCGACACTAAAAATAAACATGCAATTGTGCAGAACATTATGTTAGGCACATAAACAACTATTTATGGTTGTGTTAAAATTATTGTGTAATAGATTTAGGAATAGATCTAAAATCAGGTAGCATCTGTTGATAAAAATAATTTTGAAAACGAATGAACCCGAAGGAAAAAAAAACGTGATCGACGATGACCGATCGTCTTTCGGAACAACAAAAATGAACATGCAACTGTTAAAAGATAGAAATCGAGCAAATCTTAAAAAATCATAAGCACTTTACAGTGAATTCTAAAAATAACAACAAAAAAAAATTAAAACTAATTATATTGTTAAATCTACCTACAAATTCATAAAATTGTTCGATTAAAAATACCTATTGATTCCCTATCACATCGGAATCGTAATTGCAAGCTAGCCAAAAAAAAAAAAAAAAAACACTAATCGGAAGCTATAGAACTTAGCAGTTCAGCATTTTAGAGGTTTTTTTTTTTTTTTTTTTTGCATCTTAAGGAACTGAAGAACAAGATTAACTTGCTAATATGAACATAGGCTCTCTTTATATTAGACGTAAAATGTAGCTGAGAAGGAGATGATTTCAATCGGAGTGCAAATAAACTTTAATTGGGGGCAGATGATGATTCGAATTTGATGAACTAGTGGAATTTCTCTGTATATTGGACTGGTAGATGGACGAAGAAAGGGCGGAAGATTGTACTTGAAGATGAAGGGTTTGGCGACTGAAGGAGTGGTCACTCAAAGGTCATGACCATTTTTTTTTTTTCGAAATAAAAGAAATGATAAGAGGTTATTGGATTGGACAATTTTTTTGGTCAATTAGATAATGCAGGGATTAGTTAATGATGGTTATATAAATTTGGCCCAATTTGCAATGGCCCTTATATCTTGGGCTTTCACTACTTCTTTTTGTTTTTTAAATGTTCACTATTTCAGAAAAGTCATCTTAATTTGTGGCCCATTATAGTTGTTGCAAAATTCACTAATATCGTGATAGCCAAGAACTTTGCAAAATTTTAACAATTTAGTGTAATTCACAATTATAAATTAATTGGTGAATACATTTTTAAAGGTCAATTGTTCTCATTTAATTGGTGCTATACTGAATGTTGACAAAATCTTCAAAATGGTTGATAGTTAATAAATTTGGAACAACTTTTAGAAAATTGCCTAGAGAGAGACTCTCTTCTCCTCTAGAAAACCCTAGCTTTTCAGATCAGAGATCTCAAAACCTTTCCTTCTCCCTAATGGTGGCGGCGGCGAGCTATTCGCTCCCGCCAGCCATCGAGGGTGGGGATTTTCCCTCTTTGCCGAGTAAAGGACCTTCCCTTGGTCCTAACTCTTTGCAGCCCTCGATTGTGGCCACATCTTTTCTGAGAGTGGTCCAAGAGAAATCTGTGGCGGAGATGCTGGAAGGTAGATCTGCAAAAAAACTATTCAATCTGAGAGAAGCAGAGTCATTTAGATCGACGGGGATCTATCGTGTTACGCCGATCGTGCAGTTCACTAAAGCTGAGACCGATTTCTTGGCGGATAAGTGCAAATTATGTACTAATCGGTAAATTTTCTCACGGAAGCCCTCCTTTTAAATCTTTACAATCAAGTTTGGTAGGGTTTGGATTTGTTGGTACTCTGTTCATCGGTGCTATTAATACTAAACATATCATGATTCGGCTAAGTAACGAAGAGGACTTCCAAAGATTATGGGCAAAGCAACTTGTGCACGTCTCTGGTTACCCCATGCGTGTCTTTAAATGGACGAAGGATTTCGATACCAAGTCGAAATCCTCTGTGGTTACGATTTGGATTTCGTTACCGGAGCTTCCATTGCATCTATTTGTTAAAAAAAAACATTGTATAAAATTACATCATTAGTGGGTGGTCCCTTGAGAATAGATGAAGCTACTGACTGACAGAGCTAGACCAAGTGTGGCACGTGTGTGTGTTGAGCTTGATTTATCAAAGCCTAAACCGGAGGAAATATTCATAGGATGTGGGAAAAGTTTACTTACTGAAAAAATGATTTATGAGGAAATCCCTAACTACTGCTCAAAATGTAAACATCTAGGACATGTTGCTATAGACTTTTTTAGTGAAGAATGTAAGAAGAAATTGACCAGTAAAGCAAGTGGTAAAGAAAATGAGATTGTGAGACATGAGAAGCAATGGGTCCCTAAGAAGATTGTCCCTGTTAATGAGGGTAATCAGATTAATAACCCCAATGATGAGCCTCATGAATTAGAAACTGAAAGGGGGGCGGGGGGATGTCTAGATGAGGTGGCTACTTCCTTAGAAAAGGAGGATGCTGTCCCTAGAGATAAGATAGGAGAGGGCAGCAACAACACTCTTTTCCCGGATAAAGGAAAAAGTGTTGTTGCCTCTCCTCCTATGCACAACTGTAGTCCAAAAAATGGTGAACATCAGGAAAAATTAACTTGGAGTAATGTTGTGAGGAGGTCTGAGGGGTCAAGCTCTACTAGATTTGACCCTATTGAGCAAGTGAAGTGCAAGAAAACTCTTTTTTTTTTTTCAAATTGGCACTCAATGTTACTGATAATAATTGTATTTTTTAATCTGACATGAATTCTGACAATGTTTCATAAATCTCTCCCTTGCATGAGTTGATGGAGGACAAGGTGAAGGAGGAAGCCTAGGACAGAGAGTGGCAACATGAAAAAAAGAAATTGGGAGAAATGAAAAGATTGAGAAATATGAAAGGTAAGAACATAGGTCCCCTAGTGACGCACACAAGAAGAGGTACTATATTCACAAAAGGTAACCATTATGCCTCTAAGAAATGATTGTAGTTACTTGGAATGTAAGAGGCATTAATAATAAGAAACCCAAACTTATTTGAAACATCTTATTTAAAGGAAAAAGCCTGATATATTGGCTATATTAGAAACTAAATCTAATAATCCTGATTTTTCAGTCATTAGGTTTCAGTAGGTTTTGATGAATAGAATGCTAAAATCTGGGTTCTATGGAAAGATCCAATTAGAGTGGAATTATTGTTTGCATCTGATCAATTAATTGATGTTGCTGTGTTCAATGAGGTCATTGGTTGTAGATTTTTTTTTTTTTTTTTGCTTCTTTTGTTTATGCTTCTTGCAATAGAAAGAAGAGATTGATCGTATGGGATGAGCTGAGGGTGAATTCTCACTCTTCAGATCCTTGGCTAGTAAGTGGGGACTTTAATACCATACTTACAACTGAGGGAAAAAAAGGGGGAGGTCCCCTCAAGCTCAAATCCATGGATGACTTTGGTGAAATGATCCTAGATTGTGGACTAGAAGATGCAGGGTACTGTGGGTCTGCCTTCACATGGCATGCCAACCATGTTTTTGTTAGATTGGACAGGGCCCTGATATCTTCTAAGTGGGCTGACCTTTTTAATAAGTTTGAAGTTAAGCAATTGTCAAAAGGCTCTTCTGATCATTGCCCTCTTTTACTATCTTTGCTTACTGGTAAAGGAACTCATAGACCCTCCTTTAGGCTTATTGATGTCTGGTCAAAACATCATGATTTTTTTAGAATAGTTAAGGAGTCTTGGGAATACCCCACTGGTCAAAGTGGCATGATTAACTTCCAACAAAATTTTTTTAGACTTATCTTGCCTCAAGCTCTGGAACAAAAATATTTTTGGTAATATTATGGATAAGGTAAAGATTACTGAGGAAAAGTTAATTGAGTAGGAAAACTCTTACCTTAATAACCCAAATGACTCTGAACTTTACCTTCTCAATCAAAGACAAGCTGAGCTCACTCATTGCTTGTCTTTGGAAGAGTCTTTTTGGAAACAAAAAGCAGCTTGTAAATGGCTGAAGGAAGGGGAAAAGAATACAACCTATTTCCATGCTTTAGTAAAGAAAGAGAGGTTTAAAAATAGGATTTTTAAAATCAAAGGGAATGACATTATGATTGCTGATCCTCAGATTATATCATCTTCTGCTTGTGATCTTTTTGAAAAAATGTTTTCTTCTGAGGATTGTAACCTGGATAGCCCTATTTTTACCACTATCAAACCTCTAATAAGCCACACTGAAGCTAGTAAGCTAATTGCTAGCCCCGAGCTCAGTGAGGTTCATGATGCTGTGTTTGATATGGATAAAGATAGTATGGCAGGCCCTGATGGATTTTCAGCACACTTTTTTCAAACCTGTTGGGAAATTATGAAAACTGATTTGTTTGAAGCTATAAAGGAGTTCTTTTTGGGTATACTCATGCCCAGAAGTTTCACTTGCACTTCAATCTCACTTGTCCTAAAAAACGAGCACCCTATCAGTTGGTCTGATTTTAGACCAATCAGCTTGTTTAATGTTATTAATAAAGTTTTTACTAAAATGGTCAATAATAGGTTGTCCCAGCTCCTTCTTACATTAGTGTCTCCTTTACAAAGTGGCTTTGTTCCTTCTAGAAACATAGCTGATAATATAATTCTTGCTCAAGAAATGGTTAATGACCTTAATGCAAAAACCAAAAGTGGTAGAATGATTCTAAAGGTGGATCTGCAGAAAACATATGATAGAATTGAATGGGGGGCCCTTTATGAAGTGCTTAACTTGCTTGGCTTTCCTAGTCTGTTTGTGACATATGTGAGTAACTATGTTAAGAATTCTTGGTTCTCCCTTTTGATTAATAGTGCTCTAACTGGCTTCTTTAAATCTACTAGGGGTATAAGGCAAGGTGATCCCTTATCCCGTAGCTTATTTGCTTAGTTTTCTAACCTTTTGACCAATGGATTGTTGGAATTGTATGAGCTTTATCCAGGGTTGAGGTATTATAAGAAACGTTTGCTAATACCCTCATTATCTTTTGCAGATGACACTGTTATTTTTGCTTCCACTGATGTTGCTTGCTCTAAAAAGTTGTTGCATTTTTTTAACTGCTTTGAAGTTGCTTCTGGCCAAAATATTAATTTTTCTAAAAGCCCTGTTATATTTGGGAAAGATACTTTTGGGGTATAGGAAAGGGAGGATTTTAGATTTGTCTAATTTTGTGGAAGAAAAGCTCCCTTTCAAATACTTGGGTGTTCCTCTTTATAAAGGCAGAGTGAAAAATGCCTTGTTTCAAGAACTGTTTGAAAAAATTAAGAGTAAGCTTTTTGGATGGGATAAAATGTTTCTGAGTATGGACAGTAGACTTGAGCTTATTAAAAGTGTTATGGTTTTCATTCCTTTATACACCCTTAGGGTTGTGGGTCCCACAAAAACTGTTATGAATCACATCTACAGGCTATTCAACAGCTTCTTGTGGGCATCCAAATCTGAATCAAGGAAAATACATTGGGCTTCTTTGGACCAAGTGAGTTTTCCAAGGGAGATGGTAGATTAGGCATGAGAAGTCTTTTCGATATAAATAATGCATTTGATGTGCATTCCTGGTGGAAATTGAGAACTTCTAATGCTCTTTGGTGTCAGTTTTTAAAGCAAAAATATTTAAAAAAACACACATCCCTTTAATGCTGATGTTGCTAGAAACTAGTCCCATTTTTTGGAAAAGGCTCCTTAAAGTGCAAGAGTTCACTGATAAACATATTTTTTGGAGGATTAGGAAAGGTGATATCTCTTTTTGGTTTGATAACTTGATGTGTGATTCCCTTTTGTGCAGATTTGTGGAAGCTTTTAATTGCAGTGAGAAGGTAAAAGACTTTTGGGAGAACGATGATTGGAATCTGATTAAGCTGGCTTGCATTCTACCATAGCACATCATTGGTAACATTAAAGCTTGCTCTACTAATAGTAATTATCCTGATAGAGCTGTTTGGAAGCTCTCCTCAAAATGGTCTCTTCACTTTTTTCTTGGCTTGGAATTCCCTGAGAATGCACAAGCCCTTAATGGCTTTGCATTCAATGATGTGGCCTAAATCCATTCTGAAATCCCACTCTATTTTTATTTGGAGGTTGATTAACTCATTTTTTTCTCTTGTTAACAACCTAAAAAAAAAGGATTTGAGGTTGTTTCTGTTTGTCCTTTGTGCTCTTGTGCTTGTGAAGAGACCAAACATACTCTTATACACTGTCCATACTCTTTATCAATATGGAATCATTTTGCTTTTTTTTTTTTTTTTTTTTCCCAGATTGTTATACATCCTAGTTACTTTGTACAAAGTTTTGACCTCTGGTTTGCTTAAAATCGTGGAAACGATCATATCAGAAGCTCTTTGCGTTTCCTAATTTTTTGGTATATTTAGTATACTCGGAATATGGTCAAATTCCAGAACAAGATCACGCTTGCTACCCAAATCCAAAGAATGGTGCTTGACAAACTTAGACTTGCCTCTATAGCCAACTTACTGCACATTGAATTTTGGAGTGGTAGCTGGTTTCTTACAGCACTTTGGCAGATTCCTTTGAGAATCAAAAGAGAGACAACACCGGTTTTAGTAAAATGGCACCACTCAAATAATGATTTCTTTAAATTAAACACTGATGGGGCTAGTAAAGGGAATCCTGGACCTGCTGGTTCAGGAGGATTGATACGTGATAATAATAGCAATTTTATAGCTGAGTTCTGGAAATACTTGCATGTTAATGATAATATAACTGATGAATTAACTGCCATTATCGAAGGCTTTACTCTTTGCAGAAATCTGGGGATTGTGAAGGTTTGGTTAGAAGTGGATGCACTAGCTGTGATTTACATGTTGAGAAATGATGTGGTGGTGGCTGGAAGCATCAACAGCTTTATGCAAAATACTCGAAACTTGTTGATGAAATGATACTGCAGGCATATCTACAGGGAAGGAAACAAACCAACGGATTATTTGGCAAACAAAGTAATTCAAGAAGAGAGCTCACTTGAATTCTTCGAAATAGAAATAGGCAATAGAATTAGGATTTATCTATGTCGATGCTTTGGGTCTGCCCAATTTTAGATTTCGTTAATCCTTCCCATTTGTAATGGCAGCTTATGTTTTTTATTGTAAATTTCCAGAACTGATTCAATATACAGGTTAGGGATATGCCAAATCCCCCCATCATACTGATGGGTTTTTGCCCAAAAAAAAAAAAAAAAAAGTACTTTGGAACATTGTAAATGATAATTTGGGAGGTTATAATTTGATAATTAAATTTTCTACTTAATTTCCCATACATATGTGTTTTCAATAATAATTTTTTTAATACTGATTAGTATTGGACCGACTAATAAATAATGGAATTATTTGGCTCGGATTTCTGCTTTATTACTTGGCCTAAATTTTATTCCTTAAGAAACATGTGTTCTGTCATCGTCAGTTGTATTTTGTTGTCTCTTGCGTCACGAGTCGAAAGTGTTTGAAGATTTTATTATGTGATGATGAAGAGTTGGAAGGAAAGACTACAACAAACTAGAGGTGGAAAAAAAATCGAAATGCCAAAATATCAACAATACTGTACTGAAAAAATGCCGAAAATACCGAAATTTTCGGTATACCGAAAAATTTGGTACGGTATGGCACAAATTTTGGTACGGTATCGGTATCAATAATTCTGGAATGTCGGTATTCCGGTATATACCGAAATACCAAAAAAATATCTTAATTTGGTATTTTCGTATATATACCAAAATTAAATATCGAATAATTTAGAAAAGAAATTAAATCTATTATTTTGTTTGAACCTTAGCCCTAAGATTGTCACTCATTATTTCACATTCGTGAGTCGTGGCCACCACTTCTTAGATTGTTCTGTTGCGCCTCTGCTCCTCATTCGGCAGCGACACCCTTTCACGTCCTCGACCCCAATCCTGGCATCCCACTACCACTTCGACATTTGTACTGGTAAAGTTTCTCTGAACCATATTTTCTGTAGTGTGCATCAGTAAAATACAGATATACAATTTAGTTCACTGAAACTTTTCAGCTATCATTTTGTACTTTCATGACCTAATTCAGGGTGTAATGTACATGCCATCTTGGGCAGCTGAAATAAACCCATTGTAATTCTTGTTTCTGCTGCCTAGTATAGACCCATAAGTAGATTCGTCAGTTGTTGATTCATTGGCATTATTTTTCTGATAAGTTATCAGCCTAAAGAAAGATAAAGGACTCGCTTGTTTTCATCTTTAAAAGAGATTTTCTTGAAGATTACTAGTACCAGACCATATGCAAAAGATCATGTTTGTCTTGATTTTTATTATTAAAATATTTAATGAAGAAAACTCAAATTTCCACAATCTACACTATGTTTTTGGAATCTGTGTTTGCTATTAAAGCAATATGCTTTCTCAACTGCAATGCTATAGCCATATATGGACTCACTAATCTGAACCCATTTATTTTCACTAGATTGCTGCTAGAAGGTATATTTACTTATCAGAAGTGATTGCTTTTAATGTGGTTTGTTGAATTTCGTTTTATTATTGAATATGAGTTTGGTACTTAATAAAATTACTTTTAATGTGGTTTGTTAAATGTGGCAAACATATTCCATTGTGCTTGCTTATGTACTGTAGAATTGATTCAAACTAGTTTACTGTTAATGTTTTGGTTTTCATGTGCTTTCTTCCTAGAATTTTTTACTTGATTTTTTAGGTATACAAATGGAATCTGAATCCTCTCATTCACCACCAAGTCCATCTGAAGCACCAAACACAGTAGAATCTGATTCAATTGAAGATTCTACGAGTCGGAAACAAAAAAGAAAGGATTCGACACCTAAGCCTCCCATAGCTCCTAAGATGAGGAGTCAATATTGGAAATACTGCGAGAGAGTGATGACTACAAAGGAAGATGGGAGCACTAGTATTTCGATGATATGCAAATATTGTAAGCGGTAATCCTAGTGACTTACAGAAGCACCAGTGGGTTAAAAAGCCACTTGGAGAAGAGGTGCAAGTGAAGTCCAATATTCAAAGGGAGCAGGATTGAGAAAGATCAAATTGTGTTGACAAATGAGATTGTGGGGACAAGTATGTCCCTTGGTTCCTCATTCATTTAATAGAAAACAATGTGAATTGAAGCTTACGGAGTTTGTGATTATTGATGAAATGTCATTTTAGGCTGTCGAGGGGAAGGGGTTTATAGGTTTTGTGCATGAACTGCAACCAAGATTTAGAATTCCTGATAGGAAGAAAATTGCAAGTTTGGTTTATGATTTATTTTTAACTGAGAAAGCCAAGATAAAAAGTGTACTTAGTGGTCAAAGAGTAAGTATCACAACTGATACTTGGACTTCTGTTCAAAATATAAATTATATGGTCATCACAACACACTTTTTGGATAGTCATTGGAAATTGATTAAAAGGATAATTAACTTCACAAAAATCACTAGTCATGTAGGAGAACAAATTGGCAAGATGATTAAAGTTTGTCTAGGAGAGTGGGGAATAGACAAAGTATTTTCTATAGTAATTTATAATGTTTCTTCAAATGATACTACAATTGATTATGTGAAGAAAAGAATGAAAAGTGAAAATACTTTATTGTTTGAAGGAAAATACTTGCATTTGAGGCGTGCGTGTCATATACTTAACTTAATTGTTAAAAATGGCTTGAAAGAGCTTAATGCTTCGATTAAGGCTACAAGAAATGCAGTTGTTTTCATTCATTCCTCTCCTTCTAGGTTGAATAAATTTAGGGAGTTCGTCGTACTCGCGAAGTTCGTAGTATGTCGACAATACCTATGGATGTGAAAACCAGGTGTAATGCAACTTCATTAAAATATAAAAGGGTGTTTGATAGGATGGGTGAAGAGTGGTATCCTTTTATGACTTATTTTCGTGAGAAGGATGATAAGGGTAAAGAAAGGATGGGGCCTCCAAGAGATGATGATTGAGAGAATGCAAAAGCATTGGTTCACTTTTTGAAGAAGCTCCATGATGCCACTTTGGAGCTTACATCAAAGACTCCTATCTCTCAATTGATTTATCAATCTATGATTGCACTACAAATTGAGATTGAGAAGAGTAGTAGTGATTATTCAGATTTTTGAATTGAAACCAAAATTAATCATTTAATTGTATTATTAACTGCAGTGTTTTGGAAGACTATATAAATGTTGTTGTTATAAGTCCCAAAAGTGTTCTAGAAGACTATAGAAACCAAAATTAATCATTTATGCACATATATTCATATGTATATAAAGGATGTTGTTGTAAGTCATGGTAGTGTAATATTTTGTCTTAATTGTCTTTGTCTTGACTCTTGATCTAATTCTTGACTGTAAGTACTTATGATTTCAAATATTTGATGAGATTTTGTGAATGGTTGTTAATGTGAATACTCATAACTAGTACTTCCTCCGTCCCGAATGAACTTGCACACTTTCCAAATTCGGTAGTCCCAAACAAACTTGCACACTTCCTAATAAGGAAAGTTACAACACAATCTTCACCCTCAACATCTCCACCCTCAATCCACCTTTGAAAAGTCAACAAAATCCTCAAAAAACAACTTCTCATAATATTTGTGCCGACTCCCCTATGCAAGTTCATTTGGGACGGAGGGAGTATTTATATTTGAAGCTTCATTAGTGGGATAATATTCATTTAGTTTGTGCCTTTTATCAGAAGCATCAGTTGTGCTTTTCTTTCATTGGAGGATGAAGTACAAACTTAAGTATTCAATTGTTGCGACTTTGTAATGTTTTGTTCTAAACAACTTATCCTTGTAGTGACTCAGTTTTTTGTTTTTGTCTTGGCTATACTGTTTGTTGGAATAATTTTGATGTAATGGATATGGCTTTTTATGTCTAATATTTTTCCTTTACATTTTTTCTTCTTCTAGAATGCATATTTTACGGTATTTCGATATTTTGGCATAATTTCGGTATTTCAGTATAAAAATGTTCGACAATTTCGGTATGGGACGGTATGGTAATACCGATATCGAACATGAGATAAACTGAAAAACTGGGTATGGTACGGTATGGACCGAATGCCATGCCGAAATTAGTTTTCGGTTCGGTATCGGTATGCAATATGTTGTACCGAATATTTTCGTACAGTATTTCGGTATGGGCATTTCGGTAAGGAGATCCACCCCTACAACAAACGTTGTCTATAATGAAGCATTTCATAATTTGTAATAGTTATATTTACGTTTTATTTGAAATTTCATGTTATTATAGATATTTGATGTATTTATGTTATGCTGTTACTCTCCATGTTATCGTAGTACATATTTCATGAAGAAAGATAATATTTTTTTCGATAATCGAATTATATATTTAATTATACGTAATTAATTATGATCGACAATATTTAGAATAAAGTATTATATGAAGCAAAGTTTAAAACCACCCAAAGCAACGTTCGTGTCATGTGAATCTTTCCACACAAAAAAATATAAATGAAAATCTAAGACCTCTTCTTCTGTTCAAGATTAGTGTGCTTAACTAACTCCCTCTAAACTATAAATAATAACATGTCTAATTTATTTTCCTTAATAAAAGAACATAACAAAAGGAGCACCGTTGAGCACAATCGTTCTTCTTCTTCTTTTCTCCGGTTGTAAGGCGCCGATTCAGAAACATAACATAATAAAAAGGAATTTTTTAATATGTATCTTTTATTCGCATTAAGGTATACTTTGATCTTTTAGCAATACCCTCTTAATCTACTTCTATTATAAAAGTGTGAGTTGTTTCTTACAAAATTTGATTTGCCTATTATATCCTTAATGAATTTGAATTTTTAAGGTTAGTTTGGTAACTATATTTTAAAGTTTTATTTATAAACTATATCTTTGAATCTTTTTTATATATAGTTAGACAAAATTTGATTTGCCTATTATATTATTAATTAATTTTAGTTTTTAAGGTTAGTTTATTAACTATATTCTCAAAGTTTTATTTATTTGGTTAGAGCCCTATATAGTTCATCTATCAATTCATAGATATGATACCCTAAAAAATTCATGGATATGATATGTAATTCATCTAATGGCATAAGTTAAACCTACATATTAATCATATTTTATATATTTTTTTTATTTTTAATAATATATATAATATTATTATTTTTATTTATTTTTATTTTTAAGTTTCTTTATAAATTTCTTATCTCTTTTATAATGAAATTCCTTTATATAATTGTCAAAAAAAAAAAACTATATAAAAAGAAAAAAAACCATTAATTAGCAAAATTTTAAGGCTAATTTAGTAACTTTATTTTTTAAAGTTTTATTTATTTAGTATGATTCATTTTATAATTGAAATTCATCTCTCAAGTCTCAACTTATGAAATTTCTATCACATTTAATATAATATATAGTTCGACTGATGATATAAGCTGAACCTAAATAATCATAATATATTATTATTTATTGGTAAAAATACATTATATTCTTTTTATTTTTTTATATTTTATTCGATCCTTCATAAATTTCTAATAATTTTTCTAATTGGTTTCTTCTAGGGTTAATTACCAAAAAAATCACGACATTTGGTCCAATTTTCAATTGCAACATGACTTTTAAAACTTATCAATGTTGGTCACCAAACTATAATTTTTTTTCAATTATAACATCGGCTAATTTTTTTAACATCTAATTGTGTCGATATCACCACCATTAGATGCACATGGACAAGTCCGTCATTTACCCTCGATCAATTTCACAATCCGTCATTTTCATTGTCGTTAATCGGTGATTGAAGTTATTATGTCACTTCTTCGACTCTCAATTAACGACGGGAGAATTGGCGGATTGTTAAATTGATTGAGGGCAAATGAAGGTCGTGTCAAGGCGCATCTAATGGTAGTGATGGAGATACAATCAAATGTCAAAAAAATTAGCCGATGTTGTAATTGAAAGAGAATTATAGTTGGTGACCAACATTGATAAGTTTTAAAAGTCATGTTGCAATTGAAAATTGGGCCAAAGGTCGTGATTTTTTTGGTAATTAACCCTTTCTTCTATAATTGAAGAGAAATGAGAAAGGCCGAATAGCACAAAGGTACATACAATAAGTAAAATTACTTTAGTATATGATTCTCAGGATATTGAATAATTGAAGTTACACAAAAGATATTTATGTATTTATAAGAAAATTATAGAAATTTAAACATATTATAGGACTTTAGTAACTTTAAAGTTTGATTTTTTTACTAGGATAATGATTCCAAGACTTAATTTCGAATAATGGCACTTTAGAGTTATTTAGATATTAAATGTTTGCAAAACTATTAAGTTTTGGTGTTCTCATGGTGAAAAAAATACTAAAAGGTTTTACGATTAGCAACAATAAGAAAAAAACTATACACATAAAAATTAGAACAATTGAATAATAGTGAAAGCTCTTATTTATCATTTTTCATTTTGAAGATATTTTTTATTTTTAGTTTACTTTTTCTTTTTAATTTAGGTACGTAGTTATAATATATATACCCATTCTACTAACCATAACTAAAAAAAAAAAAAAAAAAAAAAAAATGACAGGACAACTATAGTTTATCATATTTCTTTTATTTACTCTTAAATTTTGTGAATCTATCTTTCTCATTTCTCTACAATTGTAAAAGAATTCGATTAGAAGAACTATATGAAATTTATGAAGAACTGAAGAAAGTATATTAAAAAATTAAAAAATAATATAATGTATATTACTAAAAAGGAATAAGAATATAAGATATTATGAATATTAAAGTACTTTAGTTTATAGTTCTCAAAATATTAAATAATTGAAATGTACACAAAATATATTTATATATGTATAAAAAATTATAGAAAATTAAGCATAGTTTAATAGGAGTTTAATAGCTCCAAACTTTGACTTCTTTGTTAGGACAATAACCACAAGAATCTTAACTTGCAAAAGTGATATACAATAAAGATATTTAAGTACTGAATGTTATATTAAGTTTTTTGTGTTTTCATGGCGAAAAAGTACTATTAGATTTTAGGATTAGCAACAAGAAGAAAAAATCATATACATAAAAATCAGAACAATGAATAATATTGAAAACTCTTATTGATTTAATTTATCATCTTTAATTTTTTGGAGATAATTTTTTAGTTAATTTACTTTTTTTAATTTAGGTATGGTACATAGCTATAACATCTATATACTCATTCCAATAACTACAACAAAAAATATGTTGACAAGACAACGATGGTGTATTATATAATATTTAATTTACCACAATATATGAATGACTCAAGATTAATAATAATTATATGATAAAATATTTAAAATATGTAAAATGTAATAGTTTGATATGATTTCAATAGTTATAAGTTTGACTTCATAGTCGAATAATAGACACAAGATTGTTGACATATGATTGTACTTATATTTTTTTATTATATAAAAATGATTGAAAGTTAAATTACAAAATGTCATTAAATTTCTTTTTGGAAAAAATAGATGAGATCAAATTAAATCTTTTAGTCTATTTAAAAAATGTAAACATTATATGTCAGAACAATATGTAAATGATTCACAATGATTTATATTACTATGTATAAATTATTAACAAATTCTTACATAGTGTTTGGTCATAAATAAAACAGTCAACTCTTATTATAAATATAAATTAGAATAATACTTATCTAATAGTAACAATTTATTTGTCTTAATTTGAATATTATAAATTTGCTATTTGCAATAATCTCCCTAAATTTCTAAATTATTGAAGTATCAATATTACAACACTGGGAAACAAAAATAGAATTTATATAAATTATCTAATAAAAAATAAAATTTGAATATATAATATTTAGACTAAAGTGTAAATTATTGAATTGATCAAGTGTTAGAGCATAGTAACTTAAACTTCATTATAATATAAACTTGAAGAAAGTATTAAAATGAAAGAATAAAATGACTTTGCATGTGAAATTGCTAAGATTATATTTTAAAATTGACTTTTGAGTAAGTAAAAAGACATGTAAGAAAATTGTATGTATTTTTGTGTATACCAATTTATCAAAGTCCAACAATAGAAAATAATGTCAAAACAATTGAATATGAACTATATGATGATAAAATGAATAGAAGTGAGAAAATGCATTGAAGTGAGAAAATGCATTGTGAAGAAAGATAACACAAACTTATGAATATACTTTATTATTAGTAGTTCTGACTTTATTAACATAATAAACAAAATTATAAAAAAAAACTAGCAAAAATTATGAATATTAAAGAGTCTAAGTAAATTTTCATTATGAAAAAAATTATAATAGACGAGTCTAGGTAATATAATAGAAAAATCAAAGGATAAACTAATATGATAGAGTTAGACATATTATACTATGAGAAAAGTATAGGTAGATGTACATACAAGTTAATTATTACAATGTACTATGCTATATAAATTATAGGGTTCAATAAAGAATAAAAAAGAACGATAAAAAAATAATAAACTAAGTTGTACTGTGAATGATTCAATTGTACTATGTGAATAAGTATCATATAATTAAATTAAAACATGCTGAAAAATAAAGAAAGTGAAATGTGAATGTTAATATTAACTTGACAATAGATTAGAAAAATAATTACGTCGAATAAAGTACGGTATAGTCTACGAAGTTATGTATATATATTACAGTGATCACAATGTACAATCATTTTATGTTTGAATTAATTTTTTTTATTAAATAATAGTAGAAAATTATAATCACGTGCAACGCACGTGAGTAGTGTTAGTTAATTAAATGAGTGAACTGTGTTAGGAAAATTTATGTGCTGCTAATAATCCGCGCCAATATGTAATTATTTATTGCTCGATTTAGTGGCAGATCCAAATACGAAAAATGAAGTACAAAAATAGTTTAGTTGTAGGTTTATCTAAAATTAGGAATACAAAAAATTAGAAAATCTGTGCTTTAAAAAATAAATTATGATATTATTAGTAAGATCTCATTTTTATAAACTTGATAAATCCAGAAATATTTGTATATTGATGTGGAGGTTCTGGAACTATAAAAAACTATATTTACATTTATATAATCTATGACAAAGTTTCGTGTGTGGCGATTACACGGATCTCATTTCGTGTGACGGATCTATTTTATGATTAAACAAATGACTCAGGTTCGATATTTAAGTCTTAATCCTATTTAAAAAAAAAAAAAAAAAATTCTTGAAATTTTGTGTGATCGCTACACTCAAGGCTTCTCCATATCTATATAGCAATAACAAACTCTATTAGATTTTCTTTTAAAGCCTACATAAACAAATTATTAGTGATTCGGTATAATTGTTAATGATTTGATAATTTGGTAAAGGATTGGCAAGAAAGAGGTTAATTATTCTATATAATTGCATGTTCGTATTTTAGTTAAAAGGTCAGGAAAGATAAGTGATTTGGTCCAGACTCAAGTATATCCTTATAGTTGGGATAATTTTTTTTATCAATATACTGATATAATCAATCTCCAATATTTAACTTCATTTTTTGTGACAATTAATACATGGTGTAATCATATCCTATTTTATACTTCAAACCAAGGGTTAGTTGCAATCAGGGCGGACTCAGACTATCTAATTAGGGTAGGTCGAGAAATAAAAACTCCGACCAACATTAATATACACGTAATAATAATATTAAATATATTATATTTATTATTTAAATAAAATGATAATAATATTTATTATTAAATATATCAAAATATATCATTAGTTATCTATATATTTATACTTAGAGTGTTTTTATTAGATATTATAGAAATTAGGGAAAATTGGTACAAATGCCCAGTATGTTTTCACTATTTAGAAACTAGGACACTAAGTATACCACTTTTTAAAAATGCCTTCTAACTTACGAAAAATTGGTGAAAATGTCCTGTGACCGGCTATAGGCTGTTAACCAGCCGGTCACCTGTGAGCTGTCTTTTTACTTTCGAGAAAATTGGTATAAATGGCCAGTATGTTTCCCTTATTTAAAAACTAGGACATTAAGTATACCACTTTTTAAAAATACCTTCTAACTTACCAAAAAATGGTGAAAATGCTTTGTAAACGTCTATAGACTGTGACACAACCGGTCATTAATTAGGTGAGGCTCTTTTTCTGACGTGACATTAATTTTTTATTTTTTCCATTGACTCATTTGTTAGCTTGGAAAAAAATATGTCGTCGACTTTAGTGGTGGCGGATTCAACAGAAAGGGGGCGAATAGGCGAAGAATTGGGTGATTGGTCAGGTTCCGATCAGTTAATGGATGGGTGGGCTGGGCGAAGCATTGTTGGCTTCTTCTTTGTCTTCCATGTTAGTGTCTTTGTAAGATTGCATGACATACATAAATATTAAGGTTTAGTATGTTGTAATTAGGGAGGAAGAATGGAACAATTTAGTCTTAATTTTTTAAAATAATAATCTAAAATTTATTTATTAATACTTAATATAATTATCCTAATTCATAATTTAAAATAAATAATAATAACATGAGAAAAGTAAAATTTGAAAATATTAATGAATTTTAAAAATTTAAAGTAAAATCATCATTTTTTTATTTTTCTGATTTTTAAATAAATTTTAGAATTTTTAAAAAAATATCAGAAATAAAATTTTTAAGTTTTGAATTATAAATCAATTTTATAATTTTTAAAATAAATTTTAGAAATAATTTTTTTATTTTTGAATTTAAAATGAATTTTATAATTTTTGAAATAAATATCAGAAATAAATTTTTTAATCTTTAAATTTTATAATTTTTAAAATAAATTTCACATATAATTTTTTTTTTTCTAAAGTTTAAACAATTTTCGAGGGATTATAATTTCTTATAAATTCAAACTAATATTTTATTTTATTTTTCCACCCTAACAAATGAGTCAACACAAAAATTTAAAATAAAAAAATAAAAAATTAATGTCACGTCAGAAAAAGAGTCTCACCTAATTAATGACCGGTTGTGTCACAGTCTATAGACGTTTACAGGGCATTTTCACCATTTTTTGGTAAGTTAGAATATATTTTAAAAAAATGGTATACTTAATGTCCTAGTTTTTAAATAAGGGAAACATACTAGCCATTTATACCAATTTTCTCGAAAGTAAAAAGACAGCTCACAGGTGACCAGCTGGTTAACAGCCTATAGCCGGTCACAGGGCATTTTCACCAATTTTTCGTAAGTTAGAAGACATTTTTAAAAAGTGGTATATTTAGTGTCCTAGTTTCTAAATAGAGAAAACATACTGGGCATTTATACCAATTTTCCCTAGAAATTATCTAAATATATCCTAATATTTCATAATTTTGAGGAGGGCCAAAATACACATATTATTTAAAATAAATACACAATATAAATATTATACATATATAAAATTAGTGGGGCGGGGTGGTGGGCCAGAGCCACCCCCACCCAGGTCATAGGTGCGTCCCTGATTGCAGCAACCAAAGTCGATCCAATCTTTCGAATGGTCAGGTGCAAAAAAGAAATAGGGATATTTACATTATTAATAGGACTATGTTTGAATGGGCCTATGTATAAATTGGTCTATGTTTGAGTAGGTCTCAAACTAAAAAGTCATCACAATTAATCCGTAAAAAATTAATTGTTAATTGTGATGAGGAGTCGATCCCACATCCTCCCCCATCTCTCTATTCTATTCACTTGGGTAAGCAACCACTTGAGCTGCATTGATTTATGTTATTCTCTTGCATGTGTCAAATATATATAAGAAAATATAGATATATATAATAAAAATAGAGAAAAAATATAAAAACTCCGGGGGCCCTTGCCGGCGAGGGACCCAGAGCGGCAGCGTCACCTTGCCCCCCAAGGGCCGTCTCTGGCAGCAACCCCATCAAACTATCAGTGTTTTTGCATATAAGTCACTAATTTTTTTTTTGTGTTATCGATACATATTAACTAAACGAGTTTGACAGATAAACAACCAACTTATTTCCCGATTGACAGATAAACCACCAAATTTATTTTCCAATCATTTTTCGTCAGAATTCCACACATTACTTGCGCTTGATAAACTTTTAATGACTTTTTTTGCACAAACAACGTTTTTAGTATACCAAATGTATGAAATTCTTTCACATCATTCTTTTCCATAGCAATTTCTTTGAATCATCAGTATTTCTCTCTCTTAATATCCATAACTCCATTATTGAAGATTACCGGCTCCTCTACCTACTAAAAAACATGCTTGGACAAGAAAAAACTCTCAAAATTTTACAACGCCCTAGTTACATGTAGAATTTCGGCTAAAAATGATTGGAAAACAAGTTTAGTGGTTTATCCACCAAAACCCGTATAGTTTATATGTATGGATGCCAAAAAAAAAAGTTCAATAACTTATGTGTAAAAACGTTGATAGTTTGGTGGAGTTGCTATAATTATATGTTCTAATAATAATGAACCCTGCAATCCTTCCCATTTTTTAAGATTTAAAATAATTAACAAAAAAGAAAATTTCATAAAACATTGATTTTTTTAGCTTTTTTGTGAAACCAAAATGATCTGGTAGCCCTTGTTAAAAAATAACATAATAAGTAATCTGGTAGTCTATCATCCATGAAAAAAAGAAGAAACAGGGGTAAATATGAATATATGCATGTATAAAGCTAATAAGTAGACAATTGTATCGTCATCATCAAATTAACTCCTACTGGAAGTGTTCCAACTGAGCAACTTCCGGGTACAGTGGACCGTCTTAATCCGTGTCTGGACACTCTGAAAGTCGGCGATCTGACAGGGTATAGTAAGGCCGCCGGGTTGATCGAAGCCGTATTCGTTTTCGGACTCTTTGAGCAAATCCCCAAACAAAGGATGGTTACAGTAGACGACAGGCACCAGAATCCTCTGATAGTCCCCATCTTTTGTACCCACGTAAACCGCCAAATGACCTTTCGGAACGGGATCTGTTCTCTTTAGTATTGCTTTTGCTTTTGTCCCGAGATTGTGGGCCCATCTGATGAGGCTCAGCCGGCGGCGAGAGGCGCTGTGGTTTATTCTGACCATGTCCTGTTTCTGGGTTTTGTTCAACTAAAGGCGGGTGGTAATAAGAATGGTCTGGGGAATGGCCATGGAAGAGGTAGCCCGTACGGGGTTTTCAACAATCGCGGAGACCTTTTATAAGTGGATTGGGTGGGGTGACTGGAGAGTTCCGTTTTTTCTCTTTTCTTTTTCAATCCTTCAAAATTGTAAGGCAAAAGGGAAAAACAAAATGGAAAGGAGGAAGTTTCCTTTGAAAATTGCCAATACATTTCGCCTTAAATTTACTTCAAAATAAGACTTGTGTCTCAAAACTTTTCTTATTTGAAAATAAGAATAATGTTTTAATAACTAGTATCTCATTTTATTAATTTCAGTATAAACTTTTGAAGAATAATACCAAAAATAAGTTTCATAGATTAAATAAGTCATAAAACAAAGTAATTTGTGTAAGTATAAATCAGTTGTTTATAAAGAATTGTATATATTTCTTGGTTTTGTCGGACTGACAAAGTGCTCAAATCCTGAGATTCGAGTACAATATAAGTGCATTGGCAATTTAATAGATTCAGCAACAATTATTAAATGTAATTTCTCTTACATACAATTTTTCTATACAAACTATATAAAGTAAAACATCTTATTTTATGATAGCGTTGTTTTTAGAAAATAATTTTTTAAATGAATATATTTGGGAAAATAACCATTTTAATAAATAAAGAACTTATATGAGAAGAAATCCATACTATTTTGAAATTTTTTTTTCTCTTAAAATTTGTATGACATTTTAATAAGTGGCTTGTGAAATGGGCCGAATTAGCCTGGGCTGAATTTTTTTTTTTGGTGTTATTATTATTATTATTTTCAATTATCTTTTAATTACAATTATATATAGATAACTATCAAAAACCAAAAACAAATGTTAACTATCATTTTGAAGTAATTTTAAAAAATTAGCTTTTCTTTTGTTTTTTTTGGCCTGCAATTGAGTTTTATTATTAAAAATTAAATTATCATCTTTGTAAATAATTTTTCACTAATAAACTTTTTATACATTTATTAAAAAAAAAAAAGAAACAAAAAAAATTTAATCGAAACCGAATGAGCCCAAACAACATTATCCTTTAAGTAATGTGTTAGCAAATGGCGTATTCTACCCTACCCACTTGGGCAACTATCCAAGTGGATGATCTATCATACACTTGTAAAGTGTATAATGATCTAATGATTAGTTTTATTTTATTCTCCATATACTTTTTGGATGTATAGTGAATCACTCGAGAAGGGTACTACCCACTTGAGCAGGGTAGAATTTACCTTAGCAAAGGAAGCAGAGTCGGGCAAGCCAAAGTACAAAATGCCTCTAGATCCGTACGTGTTTTGTACTTGATTTGAATTCTAGTAATCTAGAGTGGGGCCCGAATTGTGACATCGTGATAAGTTTCCACGTCAGAAATCCACTCATTCAAACATCGTGGGCCGGTAAAAATACTAAAGTATGGACCCTGTGGCCCGCAATTTCCATTGTCACTTTCGAAAACAAAAAGGATAAATAACCCTTCTTTTATGGCAAAATTGTCTGCTACCTTTTCTTTAATATCCATTTGTATGTGAAATAACTTTTACAAAGATACGATAATATATTTTTAAGGATGAGATATAAAGTTTATCTCCACTACGAGAATGGGTCGGTTGTTTTAAAAAAAAAAAAACTAACTTCACTTGATTTAAAGATATTTTTCTCATATTTTAAGTATTGATTAAAGTTATTAATACCTCAATTTTCTCTAGATAAGTCTAAAAATTATGTTCAATTGTTTTATATGAGCAAATGTAATCGTATTTGGTTACATTAGTTGAACATATTTGAGGTATTCAGCTAGTATGTCCAAATGCTTTATTTTTACATTTTAAAAATTATGCTTTACATAATGTGTCAAGAAGAATTGATGGCGTTAATAGTGATATATATTACTTACATAAAATATTTTCCTAAAGGAATATATATATATATATATATGCAAAAGGTCAGAGTAGAAATTATTCTAGATGGTCGTTGCAATTGGAAAAGGGCAATAGTTTAAAGGTATGGGAGGGCCCTTTTGACCAACTTTTCGTGATTGGGTTCACATATTTATATATATATTTTTAATATGTATCTGTCTGGTTCTATAGTTCGGGCCTGCAATCCATATTGTACAAAATTGATTTCTATATGGTTTTTAATGAAAAGGTCGAAAAGTACCTTTCTTGTACCACTTTGAAGACTCAACTAAAATCTCTTACCAATAATGTTACAAGTTGCTATTTCATTTATGAATCTAAATATCAAATCTTATTTTAAAAAATTCTCCGAAGTTAATCGATTTTTTTTTATTAAAGATAAGAATCTTATTACCTAAACAATGTCCATAAGTACAAGACTCTCAATTCAATCAGTAAAATCATGTCTCATTTATAGTTGTTAAAATTTCCAGTTAACTCTTACGATTCTACGAGTTTACGAGTTATTTCTCCCTAAACAAGTTAACTCGTAATAAAATCGAGATCTGATGAAATCGGAGTAAACTCTCGAGTTTGCTCATGCGATTTTACGAGTTTTACGATTTTTTGTACGAGTTTAACAATTTTAACATACTGTTTTTTATTCTATTTTACCAATTAAAAAACATATAATATGGATTGTAGAATTTATACCAATTTAAAATTGGATTTTTAAAACTTTTTTAGAGCAATTTATACTCAAAGAGAGCCAATTTTCCTGATTTTTTTTTTTCTAACTATCAAGTTCTAAATTAAAATCTAAGCTTCATAAAAAAATATATCTTATATTTTTTATGTAGTACTTAATTTCATTAAAGTTATTTGTTATTTTTCTCTTAAAATTAAAGTCTTCATAATTACAATTTGAGAATGCTTTACTATATATATATATATATATGAACCATGATGCCTAAAACATTTCTCCATATTGCATTTTTTTTTTCTCTTTGATTAAATATGTATATAATATGTGTATTTTTTATAAGTAATATCTATTCAAAACTTGTTGTAATTAAAATATATTTAGAATAATTTAAATATATGGTTATTTTATATAGGTAGTAGAATCTTACGATTTTACGATTCGATTTTACGATCCGATTTTACTGACACACCACCGTTTCTACTTAAAATCGCGAGTTTGACAACCTTGGTCACATTCAAACAGACGGATAGACAGAAGAAAAAGAAAAAGAAAAAACACGTTAAGTGATAAGCAACCGAATTAGACGAATGGACCATAAGAATGCCCTGCTCTGTGGCATTTTTGCACAACAAGGAAGGAATTGGAAAGCCACCACTACCATACTGAACAATAAAACAACATACACCATTTAGAATAAAAAGCAAAACAGAAACTAAAAAAACACTAACCACAAGGACGTCAGGTCTGTAGCAAAGTACTAGGAAGGCCGGCAAAAAGGCCAGAAGGGCCGGTGAAAGTCACACGTCGGAGGGGAAAAGTGTCACGAGAGAAAAAATCCTAGCGAAGAGTAGAAAACTAATTATGGTGATTTTGAGTTATCGCGACAGTAGGCATGACGATCTTGGCGAAATCAACGAAACACCCTCAACTAAGAACTTCAAGAGAAACCCGTGCTACGGTGAATCTGAACATCCTTGCATAGTCAAAAAATTCAATGGACTTGCAACCATTAATTATTGCAACAAAAACAAAAAATCAACAAAATAAAATGAAAAACGAATTAAATAAACAACATTTGAATGTGATTGTTGTGTTAAAAAAACTAGAGAAGGGTATAATGCGGCCTGGGCCATTGAAGGTGGGCAGCCGAGGGAAAAGACAATGGCCTAGGCTTTTTTGAGAGAGCGATTACGAGAGAGAGCGCGCGACAGATAAGTTTTTGAAGTTTATCGATTTTAAACAAGCAAAGACGTTATAAGTTACTATTAACTTAGTTGGCAGGTATCTCAGGCTAGGCCATAATTTAGATTAAGATGTATATCATAGATAAGGAGTAAATCGTATTGTATCATAGTGGCTGATAGACAAGGTATGTGAATGAGATATCAAAAGTCGGATGTTTGATAGAGTTGTTTAGTCTCATAACTAAGTTATAAATTTATAGTTATGTCATAACCAAATATATAAATTTCCTAAGGTACCCCTTTGAGAATAAATACATAAATAAAATGGAATTTTATAAGACAACAATTTAACCTTAGGCTTGCAATGGGACGAGGCCAGGGGTAATTCTCTATCTCCATCCACACGTTCGTGGTGATTCCCCATCCTCGACCCCGTGAAACTAGCATAGAACTTCTTATCCCCATCCCCGTCCCATCCCCGCGGATTCTTGGCTCATTTTTTTATTTATTATTTTCAATTTTAATTTGATATATATATTAATAGAATACAAAATAAAGAAATTTAAAAATGATTAATAAATTTATATTTAACAAAGTCAACATAAAATATTAAAGTACATTAGATTTGAGGTAGTTTAATAATAAAAAATAAATAGTTTAAGAAAAATAGTTATATTTATACTAAATGTATATATAAATATATAAAAATGAAATATTATTGCAGAGAACATGACGGGGAGTGTGTTTCCCATCTCCATTCCCTCTCTCCCAGCTGGGACAATTTTCTCCCTACCCTTACGAGGAGCAAATCGGGGATTTCCACCCCCACTGAAAAATATATCGGGATTGCCCTCCCCATTCATAACAGATCACACGAAGAACATGGATTCTTAGCCCCATCGCGAATAGGGTTGACAATGGGGCGGGGCGGCGCAGGGGGGCAAGTCCCGATCCCCATCTGCGCGTTCGGGGGGATTCCCCGTCCCTGCGAAACTGACGGGGATGTTTTTATCCCCATTCCTGCGGGGATTCCCCATCCCCTTTTTTATTTTTTATTTTTAATTTTATTTAATATATCTACTAATAAAATTTAAAATAAAATAAATTTAGAAATAATTAATAGACTTAAATTTAACAAAGTCGACCAAAAAATAGGATATAATATATATAAGTCATTTTAATATTACAATAATAGGAATATATTAAAAATAAAATACATTTTTACTAAATAAATATATAGAATTACATAATATTATCGGATCCCCGCGGGGAACAGGACGGGGAGTGCATTCCCTACTACATATATAGGGGGGGAAAAAATTATATAGCGGGGCCCCGGGGAACGGGGTGGGGAACCCTATCCCCATCCCCGCCATCAGGGCAAAATTCCTCCCCGTCCCCGTCAAATCGGGGGAAGAAAATTGGGAATCCCCACCCCGTTCGGGGCGGATCCCCACGGGGAATGGGGATTCCCCGCCCCACTGCCAACCCTAATCGCGAAGCCTACTCAACCTACTGTGAGACCACATCATAAGGAATTAGAGCTTTACCCATGCACACAAGTGTGGGGAAAATTATCTTTTGTGCGGATAAATTATTTTCCCCACACATACGAGAAATGTAAATATGTGTCACTATACTTATGTAGAAAAATATCTTAATTAGCTACACATTACTTGTTGCATGCTTCCTTCTTGAGCTTTTACCTACACAGGTGTGCGAGTGAAAATCTGCATTATGTGAGTTATTTATTTTTCAGCAGTGAAGATGATGTGGCCGATGACGTGGACGGTGGAGTGACAAATGACGGGAGGATGACATGGCCTCGTGGATGATGACATGGACAATGATGTGGCAAATGACATGGACGATGACGTGGTCGATATGGATGATGATGTGGCAATGAGGTGTCATTACATGTGTAGCTCCAAATAGTTGACACGCGACACTATTTGGAGTAGTTAAAGACCTAAAAACCTATGTGTGGGCAAAATAATATTTATGTGTGAGTAATGATATAATTTTCAATTCATAATTACAATATTTTGTGTGGCTAAAAACAAGATATATGTAGCAAAATGAACATTATAAGTGGGTATTGACAATTAGATTTTGTTAAAATATGTGAATATTTTTACACTTAACAAAATCCACAATATTAAAAAAAACATTTAACTGATCACTAAGCCAAGATGGAAATTAATATTAAAAATAAGTTATTAAATTCATAGAACAAGCACCATAACCTAGTAATCATTCAACTACAAGTTGAAAGATAACGAAAAATAAAAGCAACATAATAATGTACTTGAGAAGTTAGTACCATATAAACATAAGTATCGAGAATTAGCAAATACTAAAAGTCAACATGATCCATAGATTCATCATCATCATCATCATCATCATCATCATCATCATCATCATCATCATCATCATGACTTGTACAGTTATTAGATGGTCCTGAAGACCGCCCGACGGTACATGTGGTAATCTTGAAGTAGGCATGTTGTTCTCTTTAATCGATTCATCTCGCATGATAATTTCTTTCAAGTTCTTCAACACACGACTTATAGTGATTCACGTCATTAAACAGTTGACTATATGAAGGACAATGTGATTCATTAAAGTTGCATGTAGCCGTAGACTTACTTGGAGATCGTCCCTAACCACACAAATGAACCAATTGTCTCCCTAGAACCTTTTCCAAGATTTCTTTGTAAGTCATTCTTTTTGGAAGATTATTTCTTCTCACTTGCAATATTTATTCCTGTTAAAAATAGATAACATATTTCATAAGTAAAAAAATCATATGAAGCAATTGATAACGTTCATTCTAAACAATCTGCAAAAGTGCACGACTCATATAAGACTTGGAAAATAAAGATAATGCATACTTGACAATAAATGGTAATTAAAGTAAGGAAAAATAAATTTTTAGTCTGTTATGTTGTACCCATTTCGATTTCCGTCCTTTTTATTTCGTCGTTGTGAAATTTATCCTGTATCTTTAAAATCTTACGGATCTTACGACCAGCTGTAACCGGTAAGCTAGCCGATATTAAGCCATATTGCGTGATGTTTAAATAAGAAGAGTTAATTTCAGAAAACAACATGAACTATGCGGGTTTTTTAAATTTGCAACCTAAACATTTTATTTTTTCCGATTGCAACCTGTATAATGCGATTTGTAGCATTTTTCAACCTCCGGCTATATTTTTCGGCTATGTAGGCCATGTGCCCATACATGCCAAAAGACCCAATAAGATGGCGACACGTGGACATCTTTTAAAAAATCAGAAAATTAGTAAAGAGGAAAAAAAATAAAAAATAACATAATCTTGAAAATAAAACTATAAATTGAAAACATTAGATACCCACGACACCCCCGCCGCCCAACCAAACCCGCGCCACCACCCACCTCTTTTCCCAGCGCTGCCGCTGGACGGACACTCAAGCTCAGATGCAACAACATAACGGCAAAAGAGGTTAGCACCATTGTCAAACTAGAAGTCCTAGAAAATTATTTGTGAATGGACAATTAATGGAGAAGATTCTTAAAAAAAAAAAAAAAATCCCTATCCCGTATAGTTGCAGAAATGGTGGGGAGGTGCTCATAGTTGTAGCCTACGAAAATTCAATAAACCCATCTCGACCACACAGATTCCATGGCTGAGGATATTCTCAAGGTAATCCATAAATCAGGATCTCTATAAGACAAGAATGAGAAAACACTTGTACATTGAGCTTTCCATCCAATCTTGCAGTCGCAATGCCATGCCCCCTCCCTCTTAGTCAGTTCTTAAAATGAACATTAGTTCATTTTGCTAGGCTTGAACTAGACCTCCATTCTTGCTCTACTTTGAGAAACAAAACACTTAAAACACTTTTGGTCCGTTAATTGAACATCTTGCAGAACACGATTGACCTACAATTGATGACCTCAATTAAGAAATATTCGCCAGTTGCCTAAGGATCAGAACTTGGACGACGGCGATGGTGGAGAGTCGTGAAGGTTGAGGGGGAAGGTGGAGCAGTACTTGTATCTAGTTTCAAAATTTTATTAGTTTCCTTTACTAATTTTCAAAAAAATTATTTTTATTTTCTAAATTTTTTGGTATTTCTAATTTTTTTATGTAAAATTATTAAGAGTTTTAGGATACATTATTTTCTCTTTTTTTCAGAAAATTATTTTTAATAAAATGTTTTAATTTTTTTTATATAAATAAAAATAAAAATAATACTAAAATGTATGATATAATATAAAGTGATTAAAAAAATGAAAAAAGGGGGAAAAAAAAGGAGGTCATATGAGGGGCACATGGCCTATACCACCGAAAAATATGGCCGGAGGTTGCAAAGTGCTACAAATCGCATTATACTGGTTGCAATCGAAAAATATAAAATGTTTAGGTTGCAAATTTAAAAAACCTGCGTTGTTCAGGTTATTTTCTGAAATTAACTCTAAAAAGAATGTCGCGTGGCACATTGTTCATCCAGTCAGCAATTAAAGCTGTATTGGAGGAAAACTAATTAATAAATAAAGAAAAAAACTATTTTCATTATTTTAAACCCCATCAACAAATTATGGGGAGAGAGAATTAAAATTCTCATATCAAAAGTATTCATAACTTCAAAACCTTGTCGACTTAAGTAGAAATAATTGAAGACTAAGATGAAATATCGGGATCGAGCAAGGAATGATGATCCTCCACCTTCCTATGGTATGTTAATCTTCTAAATTTCAATATCTAGGGTTTCATTTCAGTTGATTTAGTTTTATCTGTTAATTTCTGTCGCATGCTATTTGTGGATCCTTTAATGTCTAATGTGCGTGGAATAGTTGCACGAGAGTGAGGACAATAATGGTCCCTTTCATATGTATTTATTGGGGTGGGTGTAGAAGATGTTGTCGACAGGTCATTCTTTTGTTGAACTTGCTTTTACATGTAAAGTTGGAATCTTGACATATGATTGTTTTTTTATATTGTTGGTTGTTTGTCTGTAGTGTGATAGTGGAATACAGGCTATGGCCTGTTTTGACTTGTTTATTTTCTCTTTCAGATGCAAATGGGAATTTGTTTACTTTGATCGCCAGGTATGGTGGGGACTTTGACGAAACGGGTTACAAGAGGGGTATTGTCTATAAGTTGATGAGGTGAACAAGTTGTTCTTTTCACTAGATTCCTTTAGTGTATTTTCTAAATATCTTGGGTATGGTGTAGGCGATGAAAAGCAAAACAAACCAATATCTAGTAAAGGGAGTTGATGGGTTTCAAACCATTAGGATACTGATTTGAAGAAACATAGTGATGCAGTTGTAAAGGAGGGGAAGAATTAGAAATAGTTGTGGTGAATGTTGATCGTGGGAAAGCTGGGGGAGAAGTTGGTGGGACAAAATGGGATGAAGAGGCTATTGGGTTGATGGAGCTGGTGCATAAGATGTTGGGGTTAAATGGGGCAGGTGATGGTGAGTTAGTCAGTTCAGGTGATAGATAGGCCGAGAGTAGTAGTGAGAGGGATGAGGAATCTGAAGAAAGTGATGACGAGGACTATAGTCATAATGGACATAAGGGGGCAAAGACAGATACTGATGTAGTTAATTATGGGATTGGAGAGAAAGATCTATTAGAATCTGATGATGATTTCAACAGCGAGAAGGACTTTGACTTAGTGAGAGGGAGGGTAGGGGTGTGCTTGGATATGAGATATAGCCCACTTTTTATTTTCATTCTCGTTTTTCATGGGATGGGCTTGTGAATGGATATAAAAATATCTCTTCCAAACTCTTTAAAACAAACAGTAAACTCCTTAAAAAAAACAGAAAAAAGGAATAAGGGAAGGAGAGAAGAGAGAGAGAGAGAGAGAGAAAAGAATCTTTCATATTCATGATTTGACAATCAATAATTTTTTCTCTTTATCAATTTGTCATCAGATCTTCTCCTACCTTGCGTATTTTTTCTTCTGTATCAAATTACAGTGTTTCTCTTCCTTCCCTTTGAAAAAAAATACCTCACTTTTTCCGCCCCAATCTCACTTTTTTCTGCATATTGACTAGTGTTTTCTATTTGTTGTTGTAACATTAGCCACCAACTAGACTTGAATGTTCGTAGATTTTTATTTCATGTACCAGACTTCTGCCTTTTTGTCTACGAGATTATGTTATGAATTTGAATGCTTCTACTTTCGGGACATTTGAATGCCTCTACTTTTTTGGATTCTTATGATGCTTGTAAATTTTCTTGTCTGAATTTTGTAATTTTGGCTGCCTCATTATTGTGTTTCTTGCTTCAGTGAGTGCTACTATTTTTGGAATGGGCGATTCGTGATGATCATTGACTTGATTTTGTTATTTTCTTGTACTGTATGATCAGAGGTGTCGAAATTGGCCCGACACGATGGCCCAACCTATCTAACATGTTAGACAAGCTAGGCAATAAAAATATTGGCTCGAAGTATCTCTGATCCAACAGGCTTGACCCCATACCACAATTGCTCAATTTCCAGCGGGTTGACCCGACGATGTGAGTGTATTGTTGGGGTAGGGCCAGTGGCAGAGCTAGGTTATAATATGGGGTACAACTGTACCCCAAAATTAAGATATAATTATACTTTAGCATGTAATGAACAATATTAAATTCTTGAGTTGGCTTGGTGGTTCTTAATTAGCAATATATGAAGTTTTTTTACCAGACATAATATATGAAAGTTAGTTATCATTATAAAGTACATAAACGTGCATATAGTAAATCAAATATATGAAGGTTAGTTATCATTAAAGTATAAGGAAGTTAACTTCTTTTATTCATCTTCGAGGTCCAAGGTGATCACTTTTAGAATTATTTTAATGTAATTGAATAACACATATTAACTTAAAAAAATTATAAACAATGTCATAATAATTTTATTGTTTTGAGTGTTATGAATTTGAATATTATTTTCATTAAGAAAAGTGCACTTGTGACTTATCTTTCAATAAAAGAAACTATCAAATAGTAATAATATATTTTTTTTAATTAATTATCGTACCCCTATATTCAAAATCCTACATACATCACTGGGCAAGGGGGTTCAAAATTATCACCTCTTTCTATATTATAGTTAGAGGTGTGCGTTGTACTGTGTGGATCGGATATCTAAACATCTCTAGATCCATAACTTCGGTAAGTTTAAAAATTATTATCCAAAATCAATCTAGAAATTCGGGATGATACGATACAATTTTTATATTAGGGACTGTTCGGTTGGAAATTTCGAGTAACGGAATGGTTCAATTCGGTTTGGTTTTGGTAACTGGAGGTCTTTATCTTTTGAATAAAATACTCAATTAAATAAAATATATTGACGTCTAACGAAAATAAATAATTTTATTACATCAAATTTATTATTTTATCTGGTTCTTTGGTAAAATACAGTTCGTCATGCTCGATATGGTTTAATACAATTTTCTATTCAAGAAATAAAGAAATATCCAAATACGTACCAACCTCTCGAAGATATTTAGAAATTTTCCAAAAATAAAGGATAAAAAATAATCATCAAATGACATGAGATGGCATGGATCTGCCAAAAGTTCTTTTTTGTCTGTCTTTTGTTAGATCTCTGGAGCCATTTCTTACGTATTTTGTTAGATTTTTCCACGTTATTACGCATCATAATGTTACATTGTCTAATTTACTAGTGCTCATTTCAAAGAAATAATATAAATATGTATAAATATGGGCTCAAAGAATTTTATAAATAATAAATTAATATTTTCAATATATTTTTATAGGCGACAACTATTCTCAGCCTACAAAAGTTCTTAACGTAACCCACTTCTCAATGCAGCCCACTAACTACCAATTATACATTTTCTTTATTAAATTAAATTAAATAGTTCAAATTAAAATACTTAAAAGAATGCGCAAAATTTATGCGTCTTCTACAAACTCATTTATTTATTGTCTTCTTCATCCAATTAATTTATTAATGTTTTTGTTCTCAATGAATTTGAACAGACTACTAGTTTTAAGTCTATGAATCTTTTAGCATAGTGTGTTTTTCTTTTCGTCTTTTCCATATTGTTCCATGGAAGTTATGGATTTTCTTTTTCGAGATAACAGGTGGATTTTGTTTTTATCAGATGGAAATGTTTTTTGTGTTCTTCAAAACAAAAATAAAAAGATAATTCTCCATGAATGCACTTGTCAATCTTCAAATTCTGACTAGAGGCGGGTTATCAATTATCATTGGGGAAATCACGTTGTTTTTATTCCTTAATATGATCTTTATTCTAAGATTAAATATATATGATCAATGATTATTTATACCCTCCATTGATGAATAAAAAAATAGGGTTTAAGGAGATCTAGAAAAAAAAAACACAGTGTGATTAAAGATGACATAATAAAATAATATATTCTTATAATTATATATATATATATATATTAATACTTGCTTTTAATTGATTATGTTATTTTAAGGGTAATCTAATCTTTCAATAATAGTATTCTAATTTATTAAATTAATGGGTTGCGTTAAGAAATTTTGTGGTCTGCAAATAGTCGGCGCCATTTTTATATTATTGAAGCAAGAACTATTAATGGAATGTGATAATTTTGCAACGTGGAGATAAATCTATTTTCTCTTTTAGTTAGGACAATTACTATTAATCCAAAAAAATAAAAAAACCAAAAAGAACTTATATCCAATCACACTCTCATTCTCTACAGAAGTACTATTAATCCAAAAAAATTAAAAAATAAAAAAGAACTTATATCGAATCACACTCTCATTCTCTACAGACACGTCCCATCACCTTTTACAATTATACTTTTTTCCATATCCAATCACACTCTCATTTGTTTCAACTAATCTTCCTACAAAAAATATTCTATCATTATTCACCCATAAGAAATGAAAAAAGAGAAACAAAAGCACAACCAATCGCATCCTAGGTGCCCAGATTTCGATCCTAACCACAAGGGGGTCCACATTTAAAATTGAGGATGCTTTTCAATAATAACTGGGACTGTTGGATGCAATTCATCATGATGTTGTAGTTCAAAAAAGAGATATTAGGATAGCTAAGAATTATAAATAACGGGTGCAAGCCAAGTGTAATGGGGTAGATTGTGAGTGGAAGGTGCATGCAAATAAGTTTCCTGGGGAACAAACTTTCATGATAAAGTTCTACACACCTGTCCATACTTGTCCTGAAGCGTATTATCTTACGTGTGTGAAGTCTAGGCTGTTAACAAGATTTATGGGTATCAGTTTAAGAATGATCCAAAAAGGATGGTGTCTGGGTGGAAGAAGGATTTGCAGTATGAGATAGGTGTTAACATCACACGCCATCAGGCTTATAGGACCAAAAAATTGGCTTTGAATGAGGTAAAAGGGGACCCAGATGCCCAATATGGCCTTTTGTGGGATTATGCAAAAGAAATTAGGAGATCAAACCCTTAGTTGGAACTGATGGAGAGGGGCTAGCAACTGTGTTTGATAGAATGTACGTATGCTTTCAAGCTTTGAAAGAAGGTTTTCTGTTTGGATGTGGGCCTCTAGTTAGGGTAGATGGGTGCCATCTTAAGGGACCTCATGGTGGTATACTATTGTCAGCGGTTGCAGTAGATGGGAATAACATCTTCCCCATAACATATGCAGTAGTTAAGGTTGAAAACGGGGATAATTAGGATTGATTTTTGACTGTATTAAAGACCGATCTTAAAATTCGGAATGAGTACGAGTGGACCTACATTTCAGATAAGAAAAATGTTTAATTCAAGCCTTTGAATGTGTCTTTCTGTGTTAGGCACTTACTTGGAAACATGAGGAATTTTGGGTGTAAAGGACATGCTTACAAAACTGCATTGTAAAAGGCAAACACCCAGAACATGTTTAATGCTAGGATATATGAGATAGGTGAATTATATGAGAATAATTTGCAATTGTTGAGTGATAAGCCACCTGAGCATTGGTGCAGGGCTTTCTTTAATTGCATCCCTAGATGTGACATGGTGATGAATAACATTTGTGAGTCGTTTAATGCTTCAATTATGCCGGGCCGATCTAAGCCTATTCTTAGTGAGCTTGAATGGATCATGGACAAAAAAGGGTTAGATTTATAAAGCAGCTTTAACACTACCCTAAAATGCATTGTTTTCTTTAGTCTATTAATTTGGTTCTTCTGTAAAAAAATGCAGTCTCAGAAGAGGCCTTACATTGCAACAAGAGGTTCTAAAGTACCTCTTAATATGTACGAGCAGATGAAAGGGGTAGAAATACAAGGTAATGGTGATGGACATATTACAAAATATGGGAGAAAGTACATCACAAGAACTAAGTTGGCGGAATCGTATGCTGAAAGAAGAAAAAAACAAGGGCAAGCAATTATGTGAAGGCTGACTTATAGAAGATGTACTTTTGTTTTTTGGGGGCTTTATGAGTCAATATTATTGTGATTAGTATCTGCCGAAACAATGGTGTAACATCATCTTTGTGATGTGTTATTTCTTGAAAATACACAATCTATCTTTTTTGATAGACTTGGTAGTTTCTGTCCCATAGTGTTGTGTAACTTGCTCTATCTCTTTAAGTCTAAATAGTGTTCATTGTAGCAGCAACTATTGATTGTAGTGGTCTGATTCTAGAATTTTAAGCCTTTCGGTCTGCATTTTTTTTTTCTGCACATGTGATCGTCTTAAACTGACGTGTTACATTAACTTGAAAAGATCAGGACATAGTAATTCAGTGTTTGGCCGAATGCCAGACCTTATGATTTGGAATATACATCTAATGTGTGATGGAGAATATTTAGAAACTAGAAATATATAACCATGTAAAAAATTAGAGGAAAATGATGTAATTTGATTCAAGATAGACCTTATATTTTGGCTGATTTTTTCCCTTGGCTACTTATTTAAGCAACTCTGTTTTTTTTTTTTTTTACTTCAACTCTCTTAAACACATATTCCCTCTATTTAGTAATTCAATAGAAAACGATTGCATAAACTAAACATATCCAATAACGAACCTAAATTAATTTTCGGTTTGATAAATAAAAATTGCATAAACTTCAAAACAACTGCATAATCAGCTTTGAATCATCATTACAACAGGTCCTTCAAAAACTACCCATACTGTCACATGGGTTAAAATTACATTAAATACACCAAACAACCAACCTACATCTGTTATGGTAAACTAAACCCACCAAAAAAAAAAAAAAAAACTTCATCATATGCTAAATTTATAGGCCTGGACTGGAGCAAACATTTTGCGAGCATAAACAACCATGACACAATAGCTATCACTTTCAACGCCATGACAATCTTCCGAGTCGTTCAAAGCTCGGTCTCCAGCTCCCTGTTCCGCCTACGAAGATCCAGAATTACGCGCCTTGGACGCGCGATCACTGACAGATCAATCCATGCAATCAAGTTGGAACCAATCCACTTCGCTGTTAAATAAATATAATTTAAGTTGATAAAAAATTGCAAAATACTGAACACAAAATTATAGAAATCGACTCAGCAAAGAAATGAAAGAAGAAGATGTTAATTTACGAAAATGTGGAGCTTCTTCAAGACATTGTGTTTGAAAGTATGGAAGAAGAAACACGACGAGCTTCTTACTTTCGGGAGTGGCTGATCAATTTATGAAGGTTGGGTAGGTTTTAATTTTTTAGTTTATTTTACTTAATATTACGTGATTTGGGAGGGAAATATAATCTAGTTTCTCTTCCATACATCTTTAGTTGCTGACTAGATGAACACTATGCCACACAATATTATTTTTATTTAAACATCACGTCACATGGGTTAGTACCAGCTAGCTTACCAGTTACACCTGGTCGTAGGAGAAAATTTCATAAAATTTTAAAGATACATGATAAATTTCACAAAGACCAAATGAAAAGGAAGAAAATCGAAATGGGTACAACATAACGGACTAAAACAACTATTTTCCCTTAAAGTAACTACTAATCGGGTAGAACAACAATAACTTTAAGGAATGCATATACAAATAGATTATATATAAATCTAACGTAGTAATCCTTATAAAAAAGTTCAACATATATGACAACTATAGTCACCACAAAAGATAGTTCGCATAATTAAATACCGTAAGATGCATAAATGTAAAGTAACCTTGCATGTTATGAAATTAAAAAAAAAAAATCAAATAATTGACAATCTTGACACAAAAAGCAACTCAATTAATAACCTCAAAAGGAATCACAATATATCATACTAGTATATAATACCATGAAATTGAACTAAAATGTTAATAGTGGGGTTGCCAAAGCTGATTCCCTTAATATATTTGGGGCAGAAATTCTTTTACTTCTTTTTTTTTTTGGATGGGTGATGACTTCTGAAATTCAAGATATATACAAACATATATAATGTAGAACCCTACTATTGCCTTGCTTCGTGGAACTTCATTGCCTTTACTGTAAAGTAATTCAAAGGTATTTAGAACTATATATATTGCATTTGCTGTAAAATAATTCGAGGGGTTTTTCCTCCCAAAATGACATCGTACTCTTTCGTCTTAGCACACTAGTTCAAGTCAATTTATTATTTACAGCTTTGGTCATAACTTGATTAACTGGAGAAATAAATGTCTTAATTAATTTAACTATTATTTTGAAATATAGCAGATGCTAAAAAAAGGAAGAAAGCACCACTTTAAATCATAACAATAAAATTTTGTTTACCGGGAATCACTTTTCTCCATCAAAGATTTTATGGTCCACCACTATTCCTCTCGGTCATTCTATGTGAAAATGCTAGTATAATGACACTAATCACCAATTTCAAATTTTATCTCGCAGACCTTGTGAGGATAACTCATCAGATTGTGTAAATTCAGAATCCAAACAAACACAGAACATTTAGAAGAAAATGAAGACAATATAAAGTATGTAGTCAAGAGATGTTTTCAAACCTTGCTGAGATATGGGAGTCACTTCCTGACAAGGCTTTATGGCTTTCGGGACAAGCAATAGGAAATAAATCCCAATAAGGAAAGACATTAGCCAGCAGGCAAGGAAGTGAGAGCCCGACGTTCATCAAGCAGGCCACGTGGATTGGCCAGGGCCTTCTTTAGCTAATGAGACCAGCCCTATCTATGGGTCTGTACCTAAACTCTAAGAGCATGGATGCTTCTACTTGATCACTATGCGAGATTCTTCAAGTAAAAAGAGAAAATGTTAGCTGTGTCGAGTCTCCTATTTGTCTTGATCTTGAACTGAGCATCCGATAGCGAAAACCATGGGTGCAGATGTACGAAATGAGGAGAGTCACCCAGCTCATAGGTTCCTTTGCAATGATCAACGGCCTCTTCCTGTTGTGGTCTTCCTCCCCACGCCAAGGGGAGAAAAGGTTAGAAGTAGGGATGCAATCTGCCAAAGCCAAGGCAGGAAAGCAAAGAAGAATTCCCGGAATGGGAGGGGAGAGCCATTGACATCGCCTTGCACAAAGGATGGGGGTCCGCCTATTATCTCTATGCTGATCAGCTGGAAGTTCTTCGTGTGAGACAAAGCATCAACCAACGGAAAAAGGATTCCGGTCCATAGAACCTATAAAAAGGAGATGGTTGGCGCGAGGCTAGGAAGATTGGCTGCAATCTGAGCGGTACCACCCACCCTACCCTACCACCTATAGGCTGCCTCTCAGGCCTTACTCAATAGAGGAGCAAGGCTAACAGAAATACTCAAACAACCACAATATACACCATTGCCGGTTTCCATTCCTTTCGTTATTTTCTTAGCACGAGCTCCCAGGTTGATGTTATGTATTGCACCAGTTGACTGAATACTTTATGATGGGTATATCGATCGGTCTAGCACGGATTGAAATGGGAGCCAGTTATGAACGAGACGATCTCAACAGCTAAGGCAGAGGGAGGCAGGGGACTGATGCGGGCAGAGATGTTAAATACTGAAAAATAAAAGAATTTAAAAAACTTCAAACATATAGTTAAAGATACAAACTAACACAAAAAACTAATTGCACAGATATGACATTAAGATGCAAATAAAACACTTACCTATTTTTCTAGCTCCAGAGAATCCTAACCCTTTTCGGGATGCCTGGTAAATGTGTTTATGCATGCATAATAGCTCGAGTTAAGTGTTCATTTAATGATATTTGCATGCGTAATTGATCGTGTATTGCTCGTATTTACATTATTGGGCAATTTAATGTTTGTGACTTATTTTGAAGTTATTTGGGTGAATTTAGACCAAAAAGTCGAACTCGACTAATAATGGATGTTGAGAAAAAGTCCCACAAGTAAAAAACCAAGAAAAATGGCCCCAAAAGCTGCATGAAGCTGAGCTCGGCCGAGCTAGAAGGTTGGAGAATTCGGATTTCTGGCTGTAGAAGAGTCTCGGCCGAGACAGATTGATACACCTCTAGTATTTTGGCTATATCTTGAGATCTACAACTCCGATTGAGGTGCAATTGGTGGAGTTGGAAAGCTGATTCGACGAGCTACAACTTTGCGTGAAATAAGAAAAACAAAAAAATAACCATAAGACCCTCAAAAATAGCTTTGAAGTTGGAAAAGGAATGCAGTGTCGGCCAATTACTTGGCCCACAAGCTCAAAAACGAATTTTAGACTTATTTTCCTATTCCAATTAAGTTTTATCCCTCTTTATCCTAGAGATGTACTCCTATAAATATCTCAAGGCTCTAGACATCAAAGGAGGAACTTTGATATTGATTCAAGAGCTCGAATTTGGGAATTCTGAAGAACACAAAGACTCAAGATTCAACAACTCGGGTTTTATAGTTTTTATAGTTTTATGTTTTCTTTTATTAGTTTGTTCTTAGCGATCGCTATGATCGGCTAAGCTCTTTACTTTCCCGTCTTTGACTATGTTGAACCCTAGACTGTTATTTATGTAATTAATTCAGCAATTGTTTAATTTAATTATGTTCTGAGATTACTTGTGTTATTGGATTACTCTATCTTTTATATGTTTGTTATGTGGACTGATCACCCTAGTAATAGGCATATAGCTGTCGCTAGGTCATGAATTCATAATCCGTAATTGTTATGCGTTTGTGCCCAAAAGTAGCAAAAAGTGGTTACTCGCTAGGATAACATAAAGTCGCGGTCACTTGTACCGAGTTTGTGAGTACAACACCGTACCTACTCCGTTACCTTAGTTCCCTATGCGTTTGATTAATATTGTTCTAGCGAGCGTCTCCTAGAACTACTTAATTAGATAGGATTAATTACTAAGTTCTTATGATTAATTATACTTAAGGGGTAACAAGGGTTAGCTAAGCGTACCTGTTAATTCTTGAAATAGGGGTCTCAGAACTAATTAGTTAAGTAGTTGCATTAGTTACATGGATATTCAGGCTAGGGAGATATTGGGTTAAAGACGGGAATACTTTTCATTCATATTTTAATTCATCTTAATTTGCTAGTTAATTATTACGTGTTTAGTCAAAGTTGCATCACCACAACTCCCTCTTATTATATTTATATTATTAGTAGTAGTACTATATAAAATTGGTTAATACTCCCTCCGTCCCGCTCGATTTGCACGTAGGGACGGGCACGGAGGTTAAGAAAAAGCTGCTTTTTGCTTTTTGGTTGACTTTTTTAAAGGTGGAGATTGAAAATGGAGATTTTAAGGGTGGAGATTATTTAAAAAATTTCCTTTTTAAGAGTGTGCAAATCTGAGTGGGACGGACCGAAAAGGAAAGTGTGCAAATCTGAGCGGGACGGAGGGAGTACAATTATTTGATTAATTTATGTTCTCTGTGGGATCGACCCTGACTTGCTCTAGCTACTGTTAGGAATAGTTAGGTAAATAAACATCTTATTTGACTGCACCCGACAGTGCGGTCAAAATTTTGATTGCACCCGACAGTGTGGTCAAATTTTGGCGCCGTTGCCGGGGAACGGTTGAAATTAATTGTGTATCTTGTGTTAACCATATTCTCTACTATTTTAGATACATATTTTCTTCTGATAAGTAGTATGATTTATTTTCATTACTATTCGTAATCTTTGGGTCATCCTATGTGCTTGTCGAAGTGCTACTTTCTGCAGGGATAAACTGAATACTTCCATATCTTGGAAGCATCATAGAAAGGAGCGTGAGAAAATGAAGGAAGTATCATGCTTAAATTGCTCAGGGCCAAGGTGGAAACCGCCATGGACTAAACGCTAAGGGACAAGGGAACCCGTCGAGCCAACGACGTAAAACAAAGGCGCTTGTCGGGAGGCAACCCGATGTTTATCGTATTTTTATTTTATTTAATGCATTTTTTTTAGTTTGATGCGTTTTATTCTTGTTTTTGAAAAGTATGTAGGAACTAACATTACTCGAAATCAAAGAAGTAGTGGAGCAGGATGGATATAACAAGGACATCCGGTGGGGTGCGATAGCCAAATAATGGAGCAAGCATAGCTTCCAGCCACCATTTTAGTAGTAGCACTGTAAGTAAGCAACAAGTCGTACCTTTCTTTTCCCCACAAACTGTGGTTTTTAACTAAGTTTGGGGGAGGGGGTGTAAGTGGGACGATTTGGCCGCTTTTAAGCTTTTTGAGCTTTACACGGTCAATTACGCATGCAAATATCATTAAATGAACACTTAACTCGACCTATTATGCATGCATAAACATGTTTACCAATGCCAAACCAAAACATGCCATGTCTCAATTTGGAATAGAGAAGTATCTAAACCAGCTCCACGTTCCAAGTGACGTCATGCTGTTGTTTTTTATCAACAGTTATGGATCTCCTTTAGTTATCATGATCTCTCTCTCTCTCTCTCTCTCTCTCTCTCTCTCTCTCTCTCTCTATTAAAACTCTTTAGGAACTCTAGGTGAAAAAAAATATTGTCTGGTCTCTTGCTTGGATTTCCCTCCAATGGCGGGCGACACCTTGCCACCGGCCATAACCCGGTCAATACACACATATCTGCTCTTTAACATGATAATACCATCATGAACATTTTCGATTTCCTTAAGATTAATGTAGATGGTCAATTAAGAGTAAAAAATTTCCAGAATCGAGAGCTATATTTCTTTTTCACTACTGCAACATGAATGAAAGTTATGAAAATGAGTTGTTGTAAGCCCAAAGTAATAGAGATGTCATCCCTCCCCCCAAAAAGAAGAGAGTGATAATGTGGATTTTATTGTTTTAAGTAGAAATTATTCAATTTGACATGTTTTGCCACGTTGGATTGCAGAGCAGATGAGAGCTTGCATTAAAGCATGCCCGAGCAATTCACATGATATTTAACTCGATTTTCTTAATTTTTAGGCCTAATTTGTCCTTAGATTGCGAAATTGTAGAATTTTGTGTCTTAAATTTTTTGCTCGAATACTTAGTGCCTTGTTTTGCCATACCCCAGAACTTAATGTCCAATTCATTTTTTCCTTTTTGTAAGGAAGGTTTACACTAATAAAGCAAAAGAAAAAAAAAATCAATTTGTTTTATTTAACACTCTAAATATGTATAATGACCCGAGTGCTACGAGATTGAAAACTGCAAAATCCTGAAATCAAACCATTATTTTGATTCTATAATCTGGCTAGATTTTCAGTTATTTATCCAAAAATTCTATTTGTATTTTTATTCCAGTAGCTAAGTAAAGATCCACTACTAGAAACAAGATTTTTTACCACTACAAAATGTAGTTACATAAAGGGAAGAGTAGTCACAAAAATATTTTTAGTAACTACAAATCTGAAAGTAGTTACTATAGGGTAGTCATTTATAATAAGATGCAAAAAGTTTTTTTGTAACTACTTTGTAGTTACTAATGTATTTATAACTATTTTTTGCAACTACTTTGTAGTAGGGTTGTAAACGAACCAAATAGATTCGATTCGATTCGCGATTCGAATTTGTTTAGGCTGATTCGAATTCGAAACTAGCGAATTCGAATATACCTACATATGGTTCGAATAATTCGAATATTCGAATATTCGATTCGTTTATAAATATATATATATATATATATATATATATATATATATATATATTTAAAATAATATGTTTTTAATATATATTTTTTTAAATAAAAGGAGAAAATATATCTTTTAGAGAGAGAGAGAGTGTGATTAGGATTTCTTTCTCAATTTCATTTCTCACTGCAGTTCAAAGCAGAAGCACAGCCGCGCCGGGCTCAATATAGGTGCATCCCGACTGACTCCTCCACTGGCGACAGGCGAGTACCGCGACGCAGCCCACGAAGGCTAAGCCCACAACGACGGCGACGCAACTAGCAAAGGCGAAGCACATCGCGACGGCGACGCAACCAGCGACGGCGACGCAGCCCGCGAAGACGAAGCCCACAGCGACGGCGACGCAGCTAGCGAAGGCGAAGCACATCGCGACGGCGACGCAGCCAGCGACGGCGACTCATTTTCTTTGATATTCAGCCAGCGACGCATTTTTGGTACAACAATTACATGATCTCTTATGAATTTTTATTGTACCCTAAAATCAGTTGTAGGAAATTTTTAGTTAAAGTCTAATTTTGAATGTTAATATATTTTTTTACTCCTCAAAATGCAATTACTCCTATTATACCTATTTCTCGCTCCTCAAAAAATAGATTTACAGATTGGAAAATACTAGTTAAAACATTATATTTTACCTCTGTTTTTATACCCCTACATTTGATTTATTGTTTATATATATTTACTGATGTGGATTATAATATCAAAATATTTTAATTAGGAGTAGGTCTTTCGTACAATCCGGATAATGAGAAATTTTTCATGAAAATGTATTAGTGTTTATATTTAAAGTTATTACTTGTAAAGATATGTATCATTATGAAAATATGTTAGTTTTTATGTTTAAAAGGATTACTTGTTCTAGGTAATTGACTAATTGTATTACTTGTTCTAGGTAATTGACTAAATTTTGAGTAAATTACTGATATTTAATTTTAGGACTTTTTAAAAAAAAAAAAAATCTTGTATTCTAACTATATATTTTTTGTCCATTAAATCAGAAAAAAGTAAAGGTATGAAGAATTCAAGTCTCAGACGTAGCATGTAAAGTGCAAACACAAAATAAATGTTTGTAGGTACATGCAATCCATGCTGCAAATTGCATAACAATTTGTTTTATTGCAATTGCAATAACAAAGCACTTATTGACATCTCTTAGCCATTGTAATTGGATCCAACAAAATATAATCAAAATGTCATACTTCTTCTCATTGCAGTGGTTAATGAAATCATTAGAATAGATAAAGACTATGTTGTCTATTAATTCAACCAATTTAGTGCTCTCATTTATAGGCACTGTAGTTATAAAATGAATTCTGTACTTTTAAATTTTAGGAAAATGTTGTAGATTCTTTGATGTTAGAAAATGAACAATTTTCAGTAGCAACTTGGTAATATATGTATGATTGCAAAGAGATATTCATCATTCATACTTTTTGTCCTTTTCAAAAAACAAAAAAATAAAGGACAAACAATCCTCTTCTGTTTCATTATTAAACAAGCAATTATTAGTAGGTGTCTTTTTTGTTTCTATATAATGATAATAAAGGTTAAATACATTTAAGACAAATATGTTATTATGCTATTGTAGGAAAGTATGTACAAAAAAATAATTTCTTATTTATATATGAGTTGTAGATATGGATCCCTCAAATATCACGGAGCAACCAATTGATAAAGAAAGTGATATCTTAATGGAAGATTCTAATGAGGTAAGAACTACTTAACTCACAATCAACTATACTCGATTATTTGGAATCTTTAGATTTTTTCATCTTTTCATATCTAAATGTTTACAATAATAGGTGGGAATTCTTATAGACAATCTCGATGATGATGATGGTGGTGAAAATGTAGGAGTTGAAGGTGATGATGTTCAAATTCAAGAAGAAAATGTTGGAGAGGAAAGAGCTGCTAATGTTGAGCAGGAAGGTGAAAGAGTGGAAGATCAACCCACAGTTGTAAAGAAGAAGAGAAAATTGAAATCTATAGAGCATGTTGATTTCGCTTTAGTGACTGGAGGTGATGGAGTGCAAAAGTATCAGTGCATTCATTGTAAGAAGCTATACACCAAGAATTCTAGTGGTACAACAACTCATATGAAGAATCATTTGAGCGTATGTTTTTAGAAGGCACTTCATCTAAAGAAGCAAAAGATGTTGCAATTCCCCACTGAAAAATCCAAATTTGAGATGAATCCTCTGTCCGATGGTAGATACGATCATTTGAAGCAAAGAGAAGCTATTGAGCATTGTATTCTAATGAATGAGCAACCATTTAATGTGGTGGAGAACTATGGTTTTACTTTTATGTTCAAGGTTAATCTCCCACAGTTTCAGAAGATCTCTCGTGCCTCTATAAGGAATGATGTCCAAAGTGTTTATGACTTGGAGAAGAAGAAGTTGCACTTGATGTTGAGAAGCATTAATAGGATTTCATTAACCACTGACATTTGGAAGTCAAAGGTGCAAAAGATTTCTTACATGTGTGTGACTGGACACTTTGTTGATGCACAATGACAACTTAAAAAACGAGTTCTTAGTTTCATTCCTCTTCCTCCTCCACATACAGGTAATTTAAGAAATTTAAATTATTATGTCATTGCATTGAATTCATTAACTTTCTATAGTATATTAGTTTACTTAAATTATATTGCTAAATTCTTTGGTAGGGGTTGATATCTTTGATGGGCTAATGAAGTGCACAAAAGATTGGGGGATTGAGCACAAGATATTCACCATATCAGTTGATAATGCTTCGAACAAGGATGTTGCACTTCGTATAGCCAAAGAAACCTTTTCCAAGAGTCGCAAGTTACCACTGGATGGTAAGATGTTCCATGTTAGATGTTCTGCACATATATTGAATCTTGTTGTTCAAGATGATCTTTCTGATATTAAATTTATTATTGAGGATGTTAAAGATAGTGTGCGGTTCATTAATCAGTCAGAGGCTAGGTTGGTGAAATTTTCTGATATCGTGCATCATTTGCGAATTCCGGTGAAAAGGTTAATAATTGATTGCCCTACTCATTGGAATTCTACATATGAAATGTTAGTTGAAGCCATTAAGGTTAAGGATACATTCCCCATATTTGCTCAAAGAGAGAACTTGTATAAGTTTTGCCCTAGCTCTGAAGATTGGGATAAAGTTGAGGATGTTGTTGCCATTCTAGAGGTATTCTACGAAGCTACTCAGGTTATGTCTAGAATTGATTATCCAACATCGAATGGTTTTTTCTTGCTATTATTTGGAGAGTCAAACATGTTCTAAATGAGAAAGAAAACCATCAGAATGAGTTCATCCGAAGTATGGTGAGAAAAATGAAGCAAAAGTTTGATAAATATTGGGGAAGTTGTAATCTTTTGATGGCTCTTGGAGCAATACTTGATCCTAGGTTCAAAATGAGGTTGGTTGAGTTTGCTTTCAATAAGATATATAATGAGAGTGAAGCAAGAACACATGTTATGAAGGTCCGAGAAGCATTACATAGCTTGTTCTTTGAGTATGTTGCTCAAATGAGGACTCGGAAAGGTGGTTCCTCCATGTCAAATAAGGTTTCTTCCACTTCTACTAGTGGGTCAGTGTCCAGAGGAAAACTAATACCGTCTGGTTTGTCTATGTATGATGATTACTTGGACACTGTGGAGGAACATGAGCCCACAAAGTCGGAGTTGGACATTTACTTAGATGGAGGGGTTTATAGATGTCAAGATGGAGAGGTAGCATCTGAGTTTGATGCCTTGAATTAGTGGAAATCTCAAGAGTTGAAGTTCTGTGTTTTATCTAGGTTGGCACGAGATGTTTTGGCTATCCCTATTAGTACAGTAGCATCAGAGGCTACATTTAGTGCTGGGACTCGAGTATTAGATCCTTACCATGCTAACTTATCTTCGAGTATGGTGGAAGTTCTAATTTGTCGAGCAGAATGGGTTCGTCAACTTCACGGGATCAAGAAGCCCCTTATGACATATGTAAGTTTCTTCTTAGATTTCATATTATTATTTTCACGCTTTCATGATAATGACTTGATCTTTAATTCTTAATTGTTTTTATTAGGAAGAGGAAGTTCCGATTGAGGTCCAATTGCGCTCATGATGAAGATGGCTTAGGAGCATGTTCGAATCGTTTTTAAGTAGTATTCTTGATAATTTTGACAATGTTCCTTTTGCATTAATGTATTTGATAGGTGGATTATGTACTTGATGAATCGATCTCATGATGGTTTGGTATTTTGGATTTTCTTTGTTGATGCTAGCTTGTAAGTGGATTTATGGATGCTATTGATGTTATTGTCAATTTGTCATTAGGTAAATTTGAATTTTGATGTCATATGGATTTATGGAGTTTTTGATGATTTTTTTAGTTTTTGAATTTGAATTACGAATCTCGAATCTCGAATCTCGAATCGAATATAATAAAAAAATCGAATCGAATTCGAATTCGAACCGAATAATTTTTTAACAACATTTTTTAGATTCTTAACTAACGAACCACGAATCGAATCGAATATATTCGAATTTTCTTAACGAATCGAATTCGAATCTCATTTGAAATTCGATCTCTTATCGAATCGAATTTCGAATCTTTGTCAACTTTAACGAATTCGAATTCGAAATCTTGATATTCGGTTCAATTCGATTCGTTTACAACCCTACTTTGTAGTTACTAATGTATCTATAACTACAAGTAGCTGCAAAAGAGTTTGACATATTGTAGGAAATTTGATTAAAATTGTAAGAAATATTTTATGTAACTAATAATAATTACAAAATGGATTATTTTTAGTAACCACTCTTGTAGTTGCAAAAGACTAGTGGCATAACTTTTTTTTTTAGCTAGACCTCTGATTTTCTTATTTCATGCTAAACATCTCAACTCATCTTACGCAAACAATATATTGTTAACATTTTACTAATATGCTTTAAAAATGTACAAGTAGTTATCAAATATACGTAAATATTATTTAACTCAATTGTTTCTCTATTAAAATTAAGTGGAAATATAAATTAATATTGATTCTTAGAATAAAATATTTTTATTAAGTGGGAGAATCATAACACAATTTTTATTAAACTAAAAAAATATTCTTTATTCAATGTGCAAATACTGATCGATTTTTTTGTTTTCATTTTTATATCAATGTGCAAAAATATAAAACAATAGTTTGAAATTATAATAAAAAATTCTATGTGCAAAACATGGAAAATTTGTTTTAAACTATAAATCGATGTCAAAAGTGTAAACATGCAAATTTGGATTGTTTACAGGCGAATTAATCGAAATGAAGCATTACATGATCCAACAAATTAATTCAAATGAATCTAAGTTTGAAGCCCAACCGAGTTATGGGTATGCCAACTAAACTAATATCCAAGCCCATTTGGGATATGAGCCCAAATCCATTCTTACTATTTTAACAATTAAATTGTTTTAGCGCCTGCTTGGTTGAGGATTTAGGGATAGAGAATGAGAATGAATCATTCTCATTTATACTGTTTGGTACATAATGAATAATTTAATTAATACTCCATTTTATTAATAATTCCTCTCACCTTATTATATAGTATGATTGACTTCTCATTCATATCCATTACTATTGACATTTATGATTTACAGCCAAAGAGACACTAAAGTCTCATAGCTTCTCCTACTTACTATCCAATTTTCTTTTGTTTAATTTCCTTTTTGTAATTTATAAATAAAAGTCCCTTGTAATTTACTCAACGTCAACTAGAATTTGGTGAAGACGAAATATTTCAGAAACAAACCTACCTATATTACACGATTACGCCCTTTGTTAACGAACTTCTCAAAAAATCATTAAAATGCATGAATTATAGAAATAATAATCTTTTCATATTTTTTAGTGAATCTAATAAATGAAATCACTATAAATAATTAAATACAAACCAAAGAAAAATTAAATGCCTAGAATAATTGAGTCGGTCATGAACACCCCTATTTTTCTTAAATACACCCAATAAAAAATGTTCGATCATTAACATATGTTTTCCTAATACAACTGAACAGCTAATTTTAATATTTTAAAGGTGTTTGACAATCGAATACTTTTTTTTTGAGGTAAGTATCAATGATTGATTTTTTATATCGAGAATGTATTTAAAGGAATTAATGGATGTTAAATCCGTGTCCAATATCTTAATAATACAAAGTCCAACAATGATCAATGTTCTTTTTTAGAGTGTTTGCAATTATTTTTTTAAAGTTGTTTTTTAGCTTAGAATAACACTTGTGTACATCACTACAATTTAACACATGGACTCAAAAAAATTGCTGAAATATGGTTTATAAAAAAATTACATCTGCGGACCAGATTCACGTGCGGGTCGCGCCCTTGTTTTAAAAAAAGAAATCTACTGCAAAATAAGTCTACTGTAAGAACAAAATAAGTCCACTCTAAACACAAACTAATTATACTGCATGAACACGATAAATTTACTGTAAGAACAATAAGTCTACTCTAAAAACTAAATTACTATACTACTTGAACATAATAAGTTTACTGTAAGAACACAATAAGTCTACTGTAAGAATACAAAAAAAAAAAAAATGCGGGTCACGCGCGACCAGCGCGCTATTTTGGATCCTGATGTACATTAAGCACTATTGTGCATCATATGCACCCAAGTTTTTGCCTTTAGCTTATAATTTGAGAAAAACTATTTTGGAGTATTTAGGAAAACAATTTTAACTTTAATAAAAGTGATTGTAGGTAAAAAAAACTAAAAAGTAGATCATAGTTGCTTTTTACGACTTTTTGGCATTTTGGTAAATAAATATAAGTTTTTCTTCCCACCCACAAGTTAAAAGTTACTTAAGAAAACAGTCTAGCTTTTATATGTGACCTAAATCACTTTTGTTCTCTAACAGTATCACTTTGATTTTAAGCAACTTTATCACAATTTCTAATTTTAATTATTTTTTCAAAAAGTTAGACTATTATCTACTTTTAATCACTTTTTCAATCTCTATTTATTTATCAAAATATCAAAAACTCGAAAAAACAACTATTATCTATTTCTTCTTTTACTAAAAATAATTTTACTAAAGTTGAAATTATTTTTCTAAACACTTTAGAAAAACTATTCTCGAGTTATAAGTCAAAAAATACTTAAAAAAAAGTAATTGCAAACACAACAGATAATGCGATTTTCCTTTTGGCTGAGAGAAAAATACAAAAAGAAAAGAAAGCTTAAACCCAACACCCTCTCCCATTTTTGGTTCAACTGCTGCAGCAGCAGTCTAGACAGACAGTGCAGCACTTTGATTCGGTAGCCCGATTTACAACCGTAGAAATCGCCGGATTTGGATCATAGCCATTCTGTGATCTGAGTGGCAAAGCACTCTCTGGAAACGGGTCGGATCAGTGTAGATCCTGGTGGAGGGGAATTCAGCTATGGATGTCTTGCAGGAATCTGGTTGGGAGGAGCTCAGGAAAGAAGCTCGGAAAATCGAAGGCGATCTCGATGTTAAGCTGTCTTCTTATGCTAAGCTAGGCACACGTTTCACCCAAGGAGGTACGGTTTTTCCAGCCATATTGTTAATCTGCTGAAATTATTAATTTTTGTTTCATTGTTGGATTTTCTAATGTGTGATTTTCACGATTGTTAATGGTAATGAGATGATACATTTCCTTTTCCTATGTACAAATGGGGAAGAAATATTTTGAATTGAAGAATAATGGCAGCATATATACGAGGCTTTAGATTTCCTAAATCTCAGAAAAAGCTAAACTTTTTCCATCTGTATCCTAGACCATCCCCATTACCAGTTGTTTGTAATTATCAACAGTAGATGGTTGCTGCAGCCACTGCATGCAATAGTGCTCTTTCAATTTGGTGGACTTTATGAACCATTCTTATATGAACTATCTTGAAAAATATGGCTTATCACAGGTGGACTATGTTTTGGTTATGTCCTGTTCGGATTTTTGAATCCTTACAGAGTTTGTGTTAGGGCTATTGCTTGAATGTTTGGATAAATGGCTTATATGTCACTATCTAATTGCTTGAAATAGGGCTAGAAGCTGTGAATTAACTATGTGAAATTGGTAATGCAGTGATGGAACTTATAACGACCTTAAACTCTGATTTTTCAACTCAAGGGACACAAAAAATAATAACTTCAACATTCTTAGTGTGTAAAGCAGTACCTATGTAATGTTTGAATATGAGGTTTCATTGGTTCTACAGTCACGCATGCTTAGGTCTATAAGTTCATCTTTGTTAGGCTAACTGTTGCATTCCGCTTCTTCAGTGGCTATTACTTAATAAAATCTTTCGGCATGTGAAACGTGATATATATTATTGACCTTTGAAGATATCTGAAATCCTTGTCAAAGTCGGAATGCTTGTCTGCTTCCTTCACTTGACCTTTTACTGTGAAAAAATGGATAGATATTCATAGGCGGCCTTGTAAGCACTTAGGAAAATCTTTCTGCATGTGGAACATGATGTACTTATACTATCGACCTTTAAAGATGTCGTGAAATCCTCGTGAATCTGGGAATCCCAGTCTGCTTCCTTCACTTGTGCCTTACTGAAGATGAAAGAATGGATGAAATATCAAGTTATCATATGCAACCTGTGAATACTGAAGAATCTTTCTGCATATGAAACTTGATTTACTTACATTATTGACCTTTGAAGAAATCATGAAATCCTTGGCAATCTGGGGATCCCTGTCTACTTCCTTCACTTGTCTTAACTGAACATGAAAAATTGATGAACTATCAAAATATTTAGAGGCGGCTTGTACGGAATTAGGAAAGTCTATCTGCATGTGAAATTAGATGTACTTACATTATTGACCTTTAAGATATTGTACTTGTCAATCTGAGAATCCTCTTCTGCTTCCTTCTCTTATCCCTTACTGAACATGAAAAGATGGATGAACTATCAGCTATTCATAAGCGGCTTCTAAGTCAGTGTAGTTAGGATTCTCAAGTTACATTGTTGTGAGTATGGCTGCATTTTGCAGCCCTTTCAGATACCGAGTTACAGTGTTTACACACTCAGGTTGACCCTGCTCAGACTTTATTATAACGACAAATCTAGGTCTTTGTTCCATTATGTGGGATTTGCTGATTAACTAAACTGAGTTAATATTAAATAAAATAAAATTTTCAAAAAAAAAAAAAAAAAACATGTTACATCTCGATATCAAGAGTTTTTGCTTTGGAAATTATGCCATACTTGGCTACTGGGCATGAGTCAGATGCACGTGACATAGAAATTGTTCTGTTCATTGCTTCTGTATTACGATCTGGACAAATGCGTAGGTTATGCCGTATCTAAGTGCAAGGGCTATCTTTGTTTCTGAATTGTTGCAACAGTGTCCAAAGTTGTGCCGTAAAGTTTGCCCTTGAAGATCTTTCTTTCTGAAGTCTTTGAAATCAGAAGCCCTCTCTTGTGTTGGAAGTATTAATTAAGCCTAAAAGAGTTTGTGTTTCTTAATGTTTTATCGTTTCCAGGTAATGTGGATGCTGGTTCACCAACTCTTGGATCCAGCAGGTCATGGAAGTCTATGGAAATGGAGATTCAGTCATTGTTGGAGAAGCTACTTGATATAAATGATTCAATGAGTCGATGTGCTGCATCTGCTGCACCTACTACTTCGGTTACTCAAAAACTTGCTAGACACAGAGACATACTACATGAATTTACCCAGGTTGTTTACTAATCACATATGACCTTTTCACATTTCATTGGCCTGCAACACCTCTGATCATATTCATCCCACTAACAAGAAGAATAGAAACAACAGAAATTGTTTCAGTTGTTTTTCACCCAAAACACGGTGTATATGGCTCATTCAGGCTGGCACCTTTTCAAAATTGGTTCTATTGTCATCCTTTGCATCCTTCATGATGCTCTAACTTGTATGACTGCTATCTGACAGATAACAAGTTACTGTTTCTCTCGTCCTGTCATCCATGGAGTACTTCTACATTGTATCATATGAATCGGTCTAAAATCAGATGGGATGCCAGTTTTTCTGCTTGCTTCCTATCTTCTTTTGTCTTCATATTTTGGATTCTTCCTTCAAACTATCTTGTTCATAGTCAGCTAGGCTGCCACTTTTCTATGCTCCATTTTTTATAACTTTTTCCTCTTTTTGCTTGGACATGGGATGAGGATTAACTTCTTATGGTTCCTATGCTCATTTTTCTGTACCAGAGTGATAATTTGGGATGTGATAGGTGAGATGCTATTGGACCTGATGGCGATGAAATTTTAAGGCCAACGCTTTCAAAAGTTTGTGCGTGTTTGCAAGACATTTTGTGAAATGTTTAATGGGGCTCAACGTGTATTAATCTTTTTTAAATCTTGTTTACTTGTTGAATTGACTCCAGAGTTTCTATAGGAATTTAGGCGAATCAAGGGAAACATGAACTCAATGAAGGAGCATGCTGAACTTCTTAGTTCTGTGCGAGATGATATCAGTGAATATAAAGTAAGCATCAAATACTGAGGGGAAAAATTGTTCCATATGCCTCGTTTACCTAAAGTAGAATTCAATCAATGCAGGCCTCTGGGAGTGTGTCTCCGAGAATGCAATTACTACGGGAGAGAGCTGCTATACATGGAAGCATATCTCATGTAAGATATATAAACTATTGACTATATTTTCCAGCTCTAGGTTGATATCTCAATCAAATGTTTTTTTCTGATACATTGAGCTGTTGTTGTGAGAATGAAATCATTTGATAGAGGTTAAATGGTTTCAAATGATTTCCGGGTGGAAACGACTATAGCGCTTTATACAGTGTCACTGTAATACATAATTACTTGCATAATTTTAAGATGTTGGTTCTGTAGGTCCTTATATTGATAGAATTGTTCCACCTCTCAGCATACTGTGAATGGTATCGAAATTAAATTCTTGGGTATCAAGCCGATAGAATGATTAGGAGAAGAAGAGATTGAAGATCTAGGTCTCTACATTGCAAGGAAGGTTTGGCTGTTCGGGTGCAGAGATGTTTGTGAAAGTACACTATCACTTGTACATGTAACTTGAAAGAGTGTAGAATTTGTGTAGGCCACTGTTCTTGTATGTCGTGGTTTACTTGGTAACATGTGCTCATAGACCATTCTACCCATCACAAAAGCTGTAATTTCTTGTTATTTCTGCCACTGTTTTCCTTTTACGGTTTTGGCCATCGATCTAACATAGAAGCTTTGCACCTTCTATAAGGTTTTGCATCTCTAATAGTTGCAACTCCTTGTAGATTGATGATGTTATTAGTCAAGCTCAAGCCACTAGAGCCGCCTTGAGCTCCCAAAGGTCCCTGTTTGGAGATGTTCAAGGGAAAGTCAAACAACTAGGTGATAAATTTCCAGTCATCCGCGGTCTATTAGGTAATTTCTGAATCAATATTTGTTTTTATAATTTTTTAATATGATCTTCCATACTTAATTATATTGCTGTCTGATCCTCTCAGGTTCAATCAGAAGGAAGAAATCAAGAGATACTCTCATCCTCTCTGCTGTTATTGCTGCTTGTACGCTTTTTCTTATCATCTATTGGCTTTCAAAGTGAACAGATATTTAATATGTCAAAATTAAGCGAGAGAAAAGATGGTTTCCGGTGAATTTTCCCTTCATGTCGGTTCAAATATCTATTTCATTTCAAAGTCATGGTCTCTAACTCACAACCCTCTTATCCATTACTCAAATATTCAAAATTTCACATGATATTCAGAAGAACATGCACTTTGATTACTTCACAATTACTGCCAAAAAACACAGAAGATAATTCCTTGACGTAGTGTGTCTTGCCTTGCAATTATTTTCGTTTAGGTATCATTTAAAGCAAGTACCAGCTTCCTTTGCCTCAACCTAACTCTCTGAATTCAAATTAAAAGTTACTCTTTTAGCCTTTGCCTTTTGCTAGTACATCAACTACAATATGAACCTTGTTGCAGTGTTGTAACTTGGATTCCTTATGGATTTGAAGGCAGAGTATTGAAATTCTTGATTTGGAATAATTTGAATTTGAAGTGAGAGGATCAGGGGAGCTCAACAATTGGGATAGCTCCTAATCCTATACTAGGTTGGATTAAATTATGTCTAAATGAAGACTGAAAAAGATTTGAAATGAATGGCAACTAAAATTATGCAGACAAATATGGATTTAAAATGCTTAGATCCCTCCCTTATCCTCCAACCAGGACAAGCGATAAACAATTTGAAATTCTAGCTCTTAAATAATCAGTCTAGACTGAACTGTTTCTTGGCTGTTGTCCAGGTGGAAGTTGTGGTCTTTATTAAATAGGTTATCTGACTAGTACAATTATGATTTTTCAACAAGATAGTGAATATTTCTGTTTTTGGATAGAGTGAGCCTTGGAGGGTCCCAAATCTCTGTGGCCTTTTCAACCATAAAAGACTTAAAAACCCAACTAGTCAGGATAAATATCATTGGCATCAATTTCAGATCTTTGATTGCAAATTGATATTGCATCTTGTATTTTATTGGTTGCAACATGTCATAGTTGTTGATAGGGATGTCAATTCCTGCAATTGGATGGGTTTTTGAAGTGTACATGGATCTAGGGCAGGATGTATTGGATCCAGGTTTATGGCGGATCATGTGTCCGATTACGCGATTTATTTATGTGGCATGCATTGGTACATTTGTAAAACAAGTTAGAAGAGAAAACAGTATCTTGGGTAGATATGGCTTGACAATGTGGAAGGTGGAGAAGTCCTTTAGGATGATGGGTAATAATTAATAGTGATACTGTTTGTAAGCAGACAAGGACAAATTTTCTGCTGCGATTTTAAATGCATGTAGGCCAAAGCTTCATCAAACTCGCATTCGGATGTCATCAATACAATGCCCATTCTCTTCATCAAGGGGGTTTCTTATTAGAGTAAGACTAGTCTTGAAAACTTTTATTTTGCATCAGGAAATTCAAGTAACTTAATATATTGTGATTCAAACCTTCATATTTAAAGTTGACAGAAATGAATCCCAAATTCGTCAGAAATGCATGCATTCAAGATTTGGAATTATGGACGCGAAGTCCACATCCATGTGGGTTTTCGTTGACTTCTTAAAATATAAGTATTATATATTTTTAAAATAATATGACTTAGAAGACACGAGTTAATGCAGCGATCATTTCAGTTTATTTCTCCTATAAAAGTGACCGAGGTTGTTCTGGATTTACCTTAGCATATATACTATGACTGCTGAGAGAGGTTGTTTCCTAATTTATGATATTGTTTTCACCCTAAACAAAAAACTTATGTGATGTTACATAAATATCTGATAAGGCGATTTTAAGTTTTATTGGTTGATTCGTGATGGATAATTGGAAGTTGACTTACAATTCCACAAATTTAAGATATGGAACTAAAAGGCTGCCTATTGATGCACGACTCAGTTAAATAAAGCTCCAATATTATTTTGAATCCTCAATAAAAGAAAGAATTCAAATAACACGTGCCTAATGTTTGGCATGGTAGTTGAAAAGGAGATTTAAATGAGGCCCTCACAACGTTTGATTAACCTCAAACTTGTATCGCCCAATTTTTCATTTTCTGTTTTGCAACATTTTTACTTGATCCGTCAAAAAAATACACTCTTCCTTTTCTTTGTCGAATGTATTAAAAATATGGTCTGGCTTTCTCTTTAAAAATGTATCCCATCCGTCCCGCTCTAATTTGCCAACTTTCTTTTTTCCTTTGTCTCAATCTAGTTTGTCAGCCTATACATACAAATTTCTCTCATAATCTTCACTCTCAAAATCTTCATATTTAATCTTCACTTTTAAAAAAAATCAAAGATTTCACAAAAACTGTTTTTTCTCAACCTCCGTGTCCGACTGAGATAGACAAATTGGACCGGGACGGAGGGAGTATTAAATATTTATCTCCTTATACTCTTATTAAATAATTAACTAAACTTACCATTTATATTAAATAAGAGTTTAATTATAGTTTACACGTGTAATACATGATTTTTTTAACCATTTTTTTTAGACGGTGTGGGTACTATACTATCATCTTGTTAACTTAAAAGAATGTTATTGACCCTTAGAAATAAAGTTTTGAAGATAAAATCCGTCTAGTTTTTAGGAGCATCAAAGTGTGGGATCTCATCTCACAAATATATAGTACCTGGATTAATTTAATATGATTGGTGAAAAGCTTTTTTGTGGGGGGTTTCTGCAGCTTGGTCTTGACCTAGATTTCGAAGGTGAAAGGTACTTCTCTAGCTAGATATATAGGCAAGGTGTAGGTGTAGGTGTGGGTGTAGGTCTAGGTATCTATCTGCATATATGGTACATTACTATATGGATGATGCATGTATATATACACAGAAAAGACAGCCCTATTGCATAGCTTGAGATGCCAAAGACATGTTTCAGTGCCCGTATCTCATTAACTGCACCCATCTTTATCGATTCTTACAGAATCACACTCTACTGTGTGTTTTTGTCATTACTAAATATGATTCTTGTTTTCTGCTGTCCGTGTGCTGGCTCGGGATGGGAGCTTCTTCTACTTTATATAACTATTTTTAGTCATTTATATATCTACTTCAGAATTTTTATGCTGTCAACAAATCAAACTAACTTGCTTGATTCTATTTAGATTCTTGTATCTCATTTTCGTAATAAATTCAATTTTATTTGGTGTTTTTTTAATAAAATGGCTTCGTATTAATCAAATTAGAGAACACAAATACATAAACCAGGCTTAACCCAAGCGTTTAAGGAGCAAATGAGGACAAAAGAAAACTGTTAGCTTTTTAAGGAATTTAATATTTAGTGGTAAAATAATTTGTGTTTATATGCGTGTTTGCACGTGAATGCTTAAAATATTAGAGGGCTAATTAGCAAAGTGATGCTGAATATATAGTTTATATATTTAACGATGATGTAGGCAGGAGTATTTGAGTGAGAATGATGACAGCAATTTCCAACTTATTTATGTGGCTAGGAAGTTTTCTTCGAGATTTTTCTTTGACATCATGTCATGTCATATATTTTAATTATATATTACAAATTTATTTACGGAATAATCTAGAGAAATGTGGATCATTTTTCTAACACTCCTCCTTGATCCACATTTCTTTAGTTCCATCATTGTGTTGTATGGTAGCACAAATTTGGTTCCTAGTAGTGGCGCAAGTGATACATGTAGTGCACCTCTAAATGTTCCACCAAAGTGACATTTTATTTTGTACATCGTTTTTACTTTTTTGTACTTCTTATTTTAAGAGACCTGTGAGCTCCTGTGACTTGATTTTTTTTAGGGTTAATTACCAAAAGCAACCTGAACTATTGGCCCTTTTCACTTTTGCCACCTAAACTTTTTTGTTTTTCCGATAACAACCTGTATTTTGCGTTTTATATACGGAACCACCTCCGTCATTATTTTCGGCTATATAAGCCACGTGAATGGCGCGTGCTTCGCCTGAGCCCTCTTTTGCAAAAAAATGGGGTCTTTTCTGCAATTTTTAGGTGTGCCCTGATTACAACAACAAACAATGGTTTTATGACAAAACATTAACTGAGCAAATGACTGAAGTGTGCCTTCTTAATTTTCTTACACTTTTCCTAGAAGATTTAGTAGGCTTTGGTGTGCTTGGAACAACCTTTTCCCGAGCATTTTTCTTCGGTAGTACTCCATCATTTGGTTGAGTGTCTTTTTTTGCCTGAAAGATAAACAATAAGCAACATAAATAACTTCATATAATACCATAAACAGTAAAGATGTTTGAATTAAAGCTTGTAGAACAATTTTATACCTTTCTCCTTGCCCTAGACGGGCCTTCATCATGCGGTGCTGGTATGTCTTTCCCGGTAACATTATCCTCATGAATTGAACTTGACCTTGGCTTCTTTGGACAGCCTCTAGCATTGTGGTTAGGCTGCTGGCAGTAGGTGCAATTAATTACGGTGCCCTTTCGAGAAAGTTTTATCCGCTTGTCAGCTGCCTTGCCCCTTCTACTTTTCTTTACAGCTGCTGGACCAATAGAGACTTCACCGGGTTGTGCTTTTCTCTTATGCAACTTCGGTCTGCTTGGCATTCTTTCAGAAATCGGGGGAATAAGTGGGGGGCCAATCTGTGGAAGGCCATGCTTCAGCTGACTCCATTGCTCCCATGAAATGACTATACGCCTTCAAACAGGTCTCTTTTGTGTAGAATTTGTTGACATAGGACTCTGGGGCCAGATCCAAGTAATTCATCGAAGCAATCGCATGTGCACATGGAAGCCCGCTAAGCTCCCATCTTCTGCAGCTGCACACACGCTCCCCCAGATTCACCTTGAATCGGCTGCCATAAGAGCTCTCCACTTCAAACTGATCTTGGCCATTCCAATTCGCCGTGTACTCCATCGCTTTTTTTTTCAAGTCTTCAAGTATTTGTTCAATCACCGGGCAGAAATCACCGTGGTAAGCCCTTAACTTATCTCTTCTAATATGCACCCTTTTCATTAGATTGATTCGAATGTTTTCGAGCATTGAAACTATGGGCTTTGATCTAGCTTTCAAGATCATGGAATTGAAGCTCTCAGACATGTTATTTTCTAACTTGTCACACACACTATAGCACCTAAAATGAGACCTGGACCAGTGATGAGCCGGCCTAGCTGCCAACCAATTAAATGCCTCAATCGACATCTTTCTAATCTCACCCATTGCCTTATCGAAGTCCACTACCAGTGTTGCCCTTGCTGCTCTCCACAAGAGATTTTTTAGGGCCAGCCCCTTGAATTGCAGTTTAAAATTTTGGTATAGGTGAGTGACGCAAAATCGGTGCTCACAACTGGGCATTAACTCATCAACAACATCGAGCAGCCCCTTTTGCTTATCGGACATTACTGTCCAACGACTATGATTCGAACCACCAAGATCATCTAACATCAACTTAAGAAACCACAACCAAGTTTTATTTTTCTCTTTCTCTACAACTGCGTAGGCAAATGGGTACACCCCATTGTTCCCATCAATCCCACAAGCAGTTAAGAGAATCCCCCCAGAAACAGTTTTGAGATGGCACCCGTCCAAGAAAATAATTGGACGGCAGCCTTCGAGGAACCCCCTTCTTAAACTACCCCAACATATATAAATTCTCTTGAATCGGCAGCCTATGGGTGTTTGTTTGCATTTGATTTTAACGGTTGTTCCTGGATTGGTTTGGACTATCTCTTCCGCATAACTCCAAAGCAATGCATATTCCTCACTTTCAAGCCTATTACCTTGTCTAAGCACCATATACTTAGCCCTATAACATGCCATTCTAGAGACAGTGATTTTCAGATCATTTTGTATCCAATCTACCATCAAATCAACAGGCCAATTTGGGTCCGTGAATTTTTTTTGCCTATAAAGCTCTGAAATTAGTTTTGCATTAGCTTGCTTGACCTTTTGCTTTCTAGGAAATTTGTGCTTATCACAGTAAGTCTTGATCTGAATTGTCTTTTCCCCCTTCATGGAAGAGGCAAAGATCAACCACTTACATGTGACATGCTTGCATTTAAATAGACCTTATCCTTGTGATTGATTGTGAATGAAACTGCCCTACCATTCAAGATAGAATGAACATGTACGGCCCTCCTAAAGGTGTACACATCCTCAAAACACATACCCACAAAAAACTCGGGCTCTTTGATCCCCATCCTAGTTGGCCTAAAAATGGGATGACCACTATGTGTATGTTTTGGTTTGACTGTCCTACTAGAACTTGCAGCCTTTTTAGCCACATTTTCCCCACTAAACAATTCCCCCCCATTCCACTTCCTTATCAACAGTCTCATCAAATTGTAAGTCGTCTTCATCCTCGAGGTCGGACTCACTATCAACAAACTTTTCGGACACGTCAGTGTCATCACCTACAGACTGCAGATCATCACTATCATCACTGAGGGTGAGATCTGCAAATTCATTGCCTGAAAAATCTGTAGGGGCAGCGTGGTCAGTTTGTTCATAGTGAGTACCGGGAACATACACCACAAGCTGTTTATTACTATCATCCTCACTTACATCGACGTTAATACAGTCATTTTCATTTACTCCTTCCTCACCCCCGACAACATGACTTACGTAGACTCCGACAATCCTATTCTTATCTTTGAAATTTCCTAAGTTCACTGCATCCATATCAGTCTCCAACGGGTGCAGTGAATTACAATTATCACAACCATTCCGATTGAAAAATAACTTGTCAACACTTTCAACCCCTAGTTCCTTAATCATATCATTAGTTTCAATAATTGACAGCTAGTCGGGATCACAAAAGTCTACGAATGATACCCTACCCCCAACATAACACATCTTTCCTAGGTTGTGAAACCTACCGGACTGGTGTAACTTAATGCTAAAAAAATCAGATTCATCACCTGTATAAAAGAACAAAAACTGAAAATAAAAAATCGACAAAAGTTGTGTGTTCCTCAAGACCAAATACAGAAAACACTTATAAACACAGAGATTTTAAGCCACTGTTATGGGCTTATTTGGCGGCAGCCCCCAAATTAGCATAAAATTAAACCCTAATCAAGCTGTAATCAAATAAATAACCACAAATACAGATTAAGACAAATAAAAATTAGCAAACCCCCATGATTTGGACAATACATATGAATATTTTTTATGGAATATTGACAGCTGGGGTTTAAAATAAGTGGGGTTCACAAAAGGAAGACTTTGTCGGGGAAACACAGTACACGAGCAAAAAAATATATCAAAAAATACACAGTGGACCACACACAATCCACTCAACACATAAAGCCAACCAGTAAACCCTAGTACCTCAACTATTTAAGCCGATACACCCATTCATTCTAAATCGAAAATCAACTTCAAATTCAACACCTAAACAGTATAAACAAACAAAAAAAACCCAACATCGAGCAACTAAAACTCACCATAGTTTGGGCCGAACAAACCCGCGGGGGTCTTCCTCTTTCTCGCATCGCGAATGCGCCACGCCATTCCCAGAACAAACGCAATCAACTAACAGTCGGAATGCAACTTCAACGGATTACAATCGATTTGTGGAGCATTTGATTTGGTGATTTTGTATGAATGAGGTTTTTTTAGCAAGTGGTTGAGGATTCTAATTCAAAATTAGAACTGATTAATTGATAATTGGGGGTGGGGTGGTTTTGTAATAAGTTAAAGTTCAGTAAAAATTAAAAAATTGCAGAAAAGACCCCATTTTTTTTGCAAAAAAGGGCTCAGGCGAAGCACGCGCCATTCACATGGCTTATATAGCCGAAAATAATGACGGAGGTGGTTCCGTGTATAAAACGCAAAATACAGGTTGTGATCGGAAAAACAAAAAAGATTAGGTGGCAAAAGTGAAAAGGGCCAATAGTTCAGGTTGCTTTTGGTAATTATCCCTTTTTTTTATGTCTACATTTTATTTACTCGATTCTAAATTTTCTGTCGCATAATGACTTTGCCGCAATTTGGCTCCACGATGGTTAGATTACATGTCTCATATATGTTGGATAATGATTTGATCTTCTTTAATGTGGTTTCCAAGTTGAGTCGCTCAATAGTTGCTCGTTTTGGTTCTTCGTGTTGGAATCCTTCTTTCTCCTTTTGTTGTAGTGCTGGGAGGTTGATGTTCTTCCTTTGAGCGTTTTGTCATCATATCTCCCAGCCGGAACTTTCTCCATTGTCTCATTTGCATAGTTCAAATATATCGAAAAACATCGATTTTCCCTTATTTTGATTTTTGCGATTATGATAATTTTATTGTTCTTGTCATATATAGTACAAGAATCTTCCTCGAAACGCAAAGAGTAACCTTACTTCATCACTTAACCCACACTAAATAGATTTTGATCAATTTTCAAAATTAGGAGGACATCATTTATGTATTGATTCATTTTCTTGTATCAATGACAACCATACATTTTCCTGTTGCCTCCATATAATCACCATTTCCGACTTTAAGTTTTTGTCTTAATTTTCTTAAAACTGCAAAAAATCCTTTCATCGTATGCCATGTGATTAGCCACTATCCAAATACCAAATGTTTCTTTTATCTTCAGATACAACTAGGTAGATATAAAACAAATAATTTTTCGTATTTTCCTCTTCAGAAAAATTACTTGGTAATTTTTTATTTGACGACTACATTTTTCTGAATGGCCAAAGCTTTTGCATTTTCTACATGGTATTTTTTTGAGAACATTGCACTTTTGGTCAAACATGATATGAGTCTATTTTATTATGTTCCCAAACACTGCAAAAATGACCCCAAGAGAAATTTCACTAGCACTTTTGGTCCCAAACGCATTTTTTCTTGCACGACTAGTCCCAAGCCATCCTACTAACGTTTCCATCACGAGCCACTCACGTGGCTGTTAAATGGCACCATAAACATGAATTAGAAAAACGAAAATGTATTAAATGACGAGCTAAACTCGCGTTAGACCCAAATTGAACAATTCACCCCCAATTTTTTTGAGGGAAGAACCTAACATCCATTCTCTCCAATTTGTCTCGATTACTGACAGAATTACACCAACAAAGACTCGTCAAGGCTTGAACTAGGGGTTGGGAAATTGCGAATTCTGAAAAGGCAGCTTACTGAGGGGGAGCGGGTGTCGTTCATGTTTTTGTTGAAGGCATTTGATGCCATATCCGAGGAATCTGGTGGGATTGCGATCATGGAGAATGTGTGTAATTTGCTAAGGACAGTGATGGAGATGAAACCAGATGATTTGTTGGATGTTGTGTATCTGTTGGTGAATAGGTTTGCGCCCGCGCATTAAGGGTTGGAGCTTGGTATTGGGGATGCATTGATTGAAAAAGGCCCTTGCGGAGGCGTGTGGGACTAACGATGCACTTGTTAAGAAGTAACACGGGGTGATAGTCGTAATTTATTATTTATTTTATTTTGTGTCTTTTAAGTTTTTGTGCATCGTAATTTAGTCTAATGCTTGAATCATGATACTTTGTTCTATTTCAAACTGAATATGAAGCCTTCTCCCATTAGTTCATTGAAATATTGATTGAGAAATCATCTAGAAAAGTGAGCTTGATTCGTTGAATCTTGGTTTCTTTGGTGCATTATCTATGCAGCATGGTTGGGGCCCATGGCTTCATGAGGAGAGAGTATGGCTGATCTATACATTAACGGATCAACGAACTGGTAGTTGCAGCCACTGACTGTGAATCTTAATATCTGATTCGTTTGCTCTAGGTAAACTACGTTCACCTTGTAGATGTTCAACTTTAGTTCATGTCGGATATCATAAACTTGGTTTGAGAAATATGTACATAAACAACCGCGTATAGGTTTGGCATAACAAACTCTCTTGGTATCACTGGCACATGCTGCTGTATATTCTAAAAAATATGCAAGTCGTCCGACAAAAAATGATAATTCTCTAGGAAAAGTAAGACATTATGGCTTTCAACCACCTAGAATCAAGTTCTATAAGTATTTTTTTTCCTCACTAAATTTATATTAATAGATTTTCGTAGATATTTTAGGGTGCTGCATTTTGACGTGTCTATTTGTCAAGATCAAAAGATGATGTGGAACCGGAAAAATTAACAAAGCTGGTTAAAAGTATATGATATGTTGGTATTTATAAAAAAATGGAAGCTTGACAAATTTTCTTACATCAGTTGTGGGGAAAATAGTGTGAAGCTTGATAAATTTTGCCTGCATTGGTTGTAGGGGATCATGTGATTTGGTAGTTAGCCATTTCATAGCTGATACTTGAAACAAAATTAGCTAAACTGTAAATTGTTGAGGAAGTTCAAAGATTTAGTGACAAGGATTATATTGTCTGCGAGTTTTGTATTTGCAACTCCATTGGATAACAACTGCACAAGTCTGAATTATAACATGCTTATTGTATTAGTGAGATTTCACTAAGTAGCTACCTTACAAGTCTGGATTTTAGTATGGCATAATTCGACTAGAACTTTCTAGGGAGTAGAAAAGACGACCTCGATGAAATGTAGGTCCTGGTACTTTTCCCGCAATGATAAATTATGCCTGGTTGTTTGGGGGGGGAGGGGGGGTATGGCCCACCCGATTGGAAGAAAAAGACATGCCGTTGTGTTTTCCCTTTGTGTTTTGACTTTTGAGTGTGAGTTCATATGAAATGCTACTTTGGTTTTATAAGTGTGTTTTGTGTGCTTGGAACCATAGGTTTTGACTCCAATATGATAGTTTTTCCCTTAAAAAATAGCTTATTCCCTCATAACAGGTAATACAACACATGGGACTAAAAGTGCTAATTCGCATGGGACCAAAATTTCAAATATTTAACAAAAAACGTGACAGAAGGACCAAAAGTGCTAGTGAAAATTCTTTTAGGGTCATTTGCAATGCCTGAGACCAAAATGAAACAAACCCGTGTCCTATGGGACCAATGTCCTCTGTGTTTTTCCTTTAAACTAACAATCTTTTCCCAAATGATTTCTTTTCTTGAAAAATATGAATTGTGAAATTTAATATCTTCTGATTCTTTTTCTTCATCGGACATGTCATCATTTTTCTTTAATTTCTGAGACTGCTTTACTATTTTAGATTGAAAGGCAATTATAGTGATATTTTCATTACGCCTTTCTAATATATTTTCATGAGATTCTTGCGAGCACATTAACTCTAAAGTAGTTAGTTTCTCAATGTCTTTGGACTCTTCAATAACAACAATAACCAGATCAAAATTTTCAGAGCAAGTGATTAAAATTTTAGCAACGAATTTAATCTCTGTTATATCGTACCATAACTTTTTAGTTGACTAACTACTTCATCCACACACAAATAATATTCTTTAGCAGTCTATCCATCCTTTCATTTTCAAATTTTTTATCTTTCTTCTTGAAGTTTGAAGTTTAGTAGTACGTACCTTTTCATTCCCTTTTGAACCCCTCTTGCAACTTAGCCCATGCTGTTATAGTTGTTTTTTGCCCCCATAATTCTTGGAAATAGCTCATCTTCCAAGTTCATTTGTAGTGCTAAAAGTTTTTGAAATTTCTTTTATAAATTCTCCTTCAACTCTTTTTTATGTGACGTAGTTAATTTGGATATATCACTTGAACATGTGTATTTATTGCTAACGATATACCACACGTCATGCGCACTAAAATATGTGTTCATTTTGATAGCCCAATAATCATAGTTTTCACCATGGAAAATTGGGAGCAAAATTGATGAGCAGAAACTATCTGCCATAACACCCGATAATGATCGAATGAGGCTCTGATACCATTGTTCGTATTTTTAGGGGATTCAATATTAAGTGGTAAAGTAATTTGTGTTTGTATGTGTGTGTGCACATGATTGCTTAAATATTATAGGGGTAATTAGCAAGGTGATGTCGAATATATGGTTTATATATTTAAAGATGATGCAGACAGGAGCATTTGAGTCGAGGGAATGACTACAATAATTTTGAATTTGTTTCATTTCTTACTTACATCAAGTTACAAGGCCCAAGAATTTATAGGCAACTATGTCGGTTGCTTTACCTAAACCAACTTATTTTTGTGGCTAGGAAGCTTTCTTCTAGATTTTTCTTTTACATCATGTCATGTCATATATTTATTTTTATATTAGAAATCAATTTATTGGATTATTCTATGAGATTATATGGAGGCAACATAAAAAGGCACTGTAGTCATTATTAATATAAAAGGAATAAAATGCATAATTGGTGTTTTCCTTATTCCTAAAATCAATCAGAATCTACTTAGTGTGGATAAAATGATGAATAAATGTCATTCTTTGCGCTTCAAGGTAGATAATGACAAGAACAATAAAACCCTCGTAATTTCAAAAATCAAGGTGAGGGAAAATCAATTTTTTTTGACATGCTTGTACTAATTAAGCAAATGAGACAACTGATAAGAAAGTTTTAGTGGGGAGTCATGATAAAAAGGTTGAAGTAGAAAATATCCAACGAAAAAAATTCAATCTCCCAGCACTACGATGACGAAAGGAGAAAGAGGATTATGTCCAACAACAAAAACTAGGACGAGCAACTGTTGGAAGACCCGACTCGGAATCCGCTACAAAGAAGACCGAATCATTACCTGAAATATAAGAGACATGCAATCTAACTATACAACGTCAAATTGCAACGAAGATAGGAGCAAAGAAATGAAGGAGATCAAGAATATCAAGACACAAAAATTTAGGGATATTACCCAAGATAAAAAACTTCTTGGAGTCAAGAAGGTTTGCAAAATATACTTTTGGGAAAATTGGTACAAATGCCCAGTATGTTTTCACTATTTAGAAACTAGGACACTAAGTATACCACTTTTTAAAAATGCCTTCTAACTTACGAAAAATTGGTGAAAATGCCCTGTGACCGGCTATAGGCTGTTAACCAGCCGGTCACCTGTGAGCTGTCTTTTTACTTTCGAGAAAATTGGTATAAATGGCCAGTATGTTTCCCTTATTTAAAAACTAGGACATTAAGTATACCACTTTTTAAAAATACCTTCTAACTTACCAAAAAATGGTGAAAATGCTTTGTAAACGTCTATAGACTGTGACACAACCGGTCATTAATTAGGTGAGGCTCTTTTTCTGACGTGACATTAATTTTTTATTTTTTCCGTTAACTCATTTGTTAGCTTGGAAAAAAATATGTCGTCGACTTTAGTGGTGGCGGATTCAACAGAAAGGGGGCGAATAGGCGAAGAATTGGGTGATTGGTCAGGTTCCGATTAGTTAATGGATGGGTGGGCTGGGCGAAGCATTGTTGGCTTCTTCTTTGTCTTCCATGTTAGTGTCTTTGTAAGATTGCATGACATACATAAATATTAGGGTTTAGTATGTTGTAATTAGGGAGGAAGAATGGAACAATTTAGTCTTAATTTTTTAAAATAATAATCTAAAATTTATTTATTAATACTTAATATAATTATCCTAATTCATAATTTAAAATAAATAATAATAACATGAGAAAAGTAAAATTTGAAAATATTAATGAATTTTAAAAATTTAAAGGAAAATCACAATTTTTTTATTTTTCTGATTTTTAAATAAATTTTAGAATTTTTTAAAAAATATCAGAAATAAAATTTTTAATTTTTGAATTATAAATCAATTTTATAATTTTTAAAATAAATTTTAGAAATAATTTTTTTATTTTTGAATTTAAAATGAATTTTATAATTTTTGAAATAAATATCAGAAATAAATTTTTTAATCTTTAAATTTTACAATTTTTAAAATAAATTTCACATATAATTTTTTTTTTCTAAAGTTTAAACAATTTTCGAGGGATTATAATTTCTTATAAATTCAAACTAATATTTTATTTTATTTTTCCACCCTAACAAATGAGTCAACACAAAAATTTAAAATAAAAAAATGAAAAATTAATGTCACGTCAGAAAAAGAGTCTCACCTAATTAATGACCGGTTGTGTCACAGTCTTATAGACGTTTACAGGGCATTTTCACCATTTTTTGGTAAGTTAGAAAATATTTTAAAAAAATGGTATACTTAATGTCCTAGTTTTTAAATAAGGGAAACATACTAGCCATTTATACCAATTTTCTCGAAAGTAAAAAGACAGCTCACAGGTGACCGGCTGGTTAACAGCCTATAGCCGGTCACAGGGCATTTTCACCAATTTTTCGTAAGTTAGAAGGCATTTTTAAAAAGTGGTATATTTAAATATACCAACAAAAGAAGTCTTTTGCATAAGACTTTTTGACACCACAATTGTGGTCACTTTGACCACTTGTTGTCACAAATCTCTCTACAAATTATTTGAGACAACTTTAAGACTACTTTTGGAGACAACTAGTTGTTGCAAAAAATATTTGAGACGCATTTGAGACCACTTTTGTGGTCACAAATATATTATTTGCGACGGAGTTATTGAGACGACAATAAAGTTGTGACAAATACTCATAAGTTGTGACAAATACTTATTATTTGAGACCACTTTGCTTAAGTTGTGGCAAATACTCATTATTTGAGACCACTTTTTTGTGGTCTCAAAAGACCCTTTTCCTTGTAGTGTTTAGTGTCCTAGTTTCTAAATAGAGAAAACATACTGGGCATTTATACCAATTTTCCCTATAATTTTACACCGATGAAACATTCAAAGGTGAACTGCCAAAAGAAGGAGCAATAGATAAACATGATCAAGTCATAATCACGAGCCATGAATCAAGCTCAAGGTACTGTACAACAAGAATGAAGTATCAGGAAAACATGAATTAAGGAGGAGTGTTAAAATTTAATACACTTTTTAATATAAAAAATTAGATGTATCTAGAATATTTGATAAAAATACGTAGCAACAACGTCTAGAACTCTCTAGTCAAATTGTGTCAAAAAAGAAATCTTGCAAGGTGTAAGCTACTGTTGGTTAGAAAAAATAATTATGTATGTGAAAGTCTAGAACTTGATAGGTGGCTGCAAGGTTATAAATAACCACATGCTCTCATGTTTATGTAACAAGTTAGAGAAAGTTTATTATCACTTAATTTTGTCTCCTTTGATCACCCCATAAAAGCTCAGCCGTTGAAGACAAATTCCTACATTGACAAAGTTGATTTCATTTCACACCATTTCAAACACAATTTTCACAAACTAATAAATTCTAATATTTTCAAACCCTAAAAAACTAAAAAAGCCTAGTGACCTATTGCAGCACTATAAGTTTGTAAGTAGAAAAAGGAGATCAAACTAGATTATTGCAGTAATATAAGTTTGTAAGTGTAAAAAAAGGGATCAACACGGACAATAATAGCTACCCCAATTCTCTTGGTTGGAACCAATTTGGTTATAACACTCTTTATACCATGGTTACTTGCCAGCGACGAAAGAAGCCACCAAGATCCAGAAATGCACTAATGCTCCAATGAATAAAACGACCATCAACACATGACTGCTTTCATGGTAGTTGGGGAAGCCATATAGATCCATGAAGGACCAAACATCATAAAAATATAGTAGAAACTAGATCGGATGCCGCAAAAGATGTTAAAGGCGCACAGGGAATGAGGACCGCACAAGGAATGGAGGCCACATAAGGCATTGGTACAACGAGGAGAGAAAATATCACAAAGGCACGAATCTGAAGAGTAGAAAAACAAACAAAATAAAATAAAAAACAAATATATAATATATGATATATTAAAAGAAATATTCTCCAATCCTCCGGAGTGGAGGATGGGAAAAGAAAGGGAAAAAAATTTAGGGTTTCAAGAGATGGAAAGGATTAGGAAGAAGGGGGAAGATTTTTATTTCGGTAATAACGAGATCTAAAATTCTTTTGTATACTTCATGGAAAATTTTCTGTTATTTTATTGGTAATTTTGAACTTATTAAAAACATGTTTCATATTTTATTTTTAGATATTGTTTGATAATTTGCAATTTTTTTTACGATTTTATAAAATAATTTTATAATTCTTCTTCACATTTTCTCCTAAAATTTTTATTTAATTAATTTTTAAGTTTTTCTGTGGTAATTTAAAGTTATATATTGAAACTATTATCAAAATTCTAAAATACAAGATTTACGTGCTTCACGTAGACTTAGAGAAAATAGACATGTAGGATTCAATTTGGTTGATTTAAACTAAATCTTTAAAATGAATCTAATTAAGTCAATTTTTAACATTTCAAACGTTAATCATATCAACAAACACTAAAAATATCCAAACCAGAGGCATTTGAACATGGTTCAGATTGGCTGCTTTGGTTTGTCTAATTAATAATCAACATAAATGCAAGTTTGGATGTATTATTTACTTAAATGATTAGCTTATAATTTCAACCAAAATAGTAGTATTAAACATAAATGTTTCATTATTATTAATAAAGAAAAATCTCATTCAATTACGGTATCTCTCCTACCAAACTCACTTTAGCACTTGATACTAGAAATTCTATATGTAAAACAAAAATATAGATACTTGAATACAAGGAAATTTGGTTATATGGCCAAATAGTAAATAAATAGATATTTTGTGGCTACATGTCTTTTAGCCACATTAGCACTAAACAACCATTAATTAAGACAACACATTAATTAGGGGCCTAATCCATTATCCCACACCCCCTTACCACACCCCCCCAAACAAATCCGATTTGTTATTCCGGTAAAGTTTCATACACCGACGACGACGTTGTGGAATCTTGCAGGTACACATCTAGGTCCGACATAGACTTCGAACACTACTCCCCTTATAAAATATTTTCTTCAAATACTAGTTCCTCATAGCAACACCGTCTATATGTGTGTGTGTGTGTGTGTGTTGTGTATTGATTTAGAACTAAACTAAAGTGTTAGATTTCTTGTACATCGATTTCTGATAGAAGCGTACATATTGATTTCTGTTGAAGGTGTTTTATTCTCTAAGGATTTTTTTTTTTTTAATTCTGAAAGACGGGAAAGAACCTGCAATTGTCGATGCATCGACGAAGAAGACGAAGTCTTTATCGATGAGCAACTATATCGACATAAACAACTTCATCGATATGCCTCAGACTGCCACATTAGACGAAGAAGATGAAGTGTTTATCGATGCACAAGTACATCGAAATAGGCCACCGTGTCAATATACTATGCATTGTTAAAACTTTCCATTTGTTTAAAATATGTTTTGGTTTATCGAGGCATCATTATAGTATCAATAAGCACTATTGATGAAGAGTTTATCGATGCATAAGTACATCGAAATAGGCCACCGCGTTGATATACTCTGCATCAACAAATCTTTGCATTTCTTTTAAATTTGTAATGGTTCATCAAGGCATTATAATAGTATTAGTTAAACACTGTTGACAAAGGGTTTATCGATCCACAACTATACATCGAAACATGCCACTGTGTCAATATACTCTGCATCGATAAAGTTTTCCTTTTTTATTTTTTAAGTTTGTCATTGAGGCATTTATCGATGCACAAATAAAAGCTGTGTGTAATTTTGATGGAGTCGATAAACAAGAACAAATTCAACAAAAAATAAAACAATAAAAAAAATCTATTAGATGAAATTAAAAAATTACATAATTAAATAGAAAAAATGAAAAGTACATAAAAAAGAAAATCTAATCTAATCTAATCTATAAACAGGATCATTTTCAAAGGTCACACTTGGACCCTCGTTTTTCTTTGCCAAACCGGATAGGTACGCATAGTAGTCCGAGTCTGGATGAATATTGGTAACGTTGAAGACATGGGTTGTTGAAAAGATGAGAATGTCGTGTTTATTAAGTTTGTTTTCATAAACAACCTTGCTCCAATCTGCATTACTGAATTTTTGAATCTTCTGATCCCCCTAATACTCCATCTCCCATGTTTTCTTTCGGAAGTGGAGTTCAACATGAACACTTGCCTTTGGAAGTTTCAGGATGATGTAGCTCGATATTTTTTCTACATGTGAAATACAAAAAAGTGAGTTCAAATACTTACATAAAACAATCTAAAAAATTACCATTTGAAAGTTGGGGGATAGCTCATTTTTTTCGAGTGTGACATCGAAAAATGGTATGTTGCCGTCAATCCATGGAGACTCGCTGTTGCTTATTCTCAAAACTGGGTTATAATCGAATTCGAATTTGGGGTAGTAGTTTCTGAATAATGCATCATGCCTTTTATAGGCCAACAAATGCACCACTAATGAGTGTATTTGTAGCAATTAAAGACGCGTCCTACGGTTTCGAATCCCACCAAATCGACTGATTAAAAACAGGGTAACCGCATTTCGGGTAAAACGACAAAAAAAAAAATCCAACCATAATAGATATGTCAAAACGACGATAGTAGCATGACACAGTTTATCGACCTTGTATGTCGATAAAATAGTTTATCGATGCATTGTCACATTGCTAAAAATAGTATATCAATTCATTATCACATATATAAACCACTATGTCGATGCCTTATCAAATCGACAAACTGATAACATTTCAATATATTATCTTCTCACAAACCTAATTTTGTTATACAACCCACAATGTGAATTCAACCACTTTCATTGAAATCCCACTACATCAATTTCCCCAATAAGGCGACACCCTAACCCTAATTAATATGAAGAAGATTTCTTCGAATTCATACTTTTTTTTTGTGGTTTTTTTAACTTCGATTTAATTTAATTTTTTATTTTTATTTTTACATTTTTGAAAAATACCTGATGGCACAAGAAATCACAAATTTTGCGAATGGATAACACAGAAAATATGAGAATTCAAGGGTAAGAAAAATACGCAATCTTATCTTATGCCAAAAAGTATAAGATTCAACATTCCAAAATAGAAAAACGTTAACGACGATCCTCAGGACGTAGCGGGGGGGATGAAATTTAGCCGGGACACCGAAGCAAATAGGTTGTTCTGGACGAAGAGTTTCTCCATTTGATAGTACCATGACTCGGCCTTCCAGTACCCAACATAGCCTTGAACTATTTCGGCATCCTCCTACAAGTTATAGTTGTTTGAAATACGCATTAGCTTTAACTCTTGAGATATCGTATACATTGCAATACTGTATGTAAATCGAATACCTGCTCGAAGACCTAGAAATCCTCCCAACGAATGAAACAGGTGTTGGTATCTTGATCCCAATATGCTTCCGGTGAGTTGATCGTCCTTGTTAACACCAGGAATCTCCATTTTAAGAACTAAACTCTCTCCAGCATGTCCTCTATAGGGATTTGGTGCCGGGGAAAAGCTTCCTCCAGAACCTGTGCAGCAGCTGCTAGTGATGGGAGGTTTTATCTTCCGACTTTCCAACGGACATCATAGTACTCATCCATCAATGTCCGGATGAATACATCCTCCATCACTTTTCGCCACCCGTCCTCGGAATACCAAGTGTTCAAGTCATTTGTCGGGAAGTTGTCCCTGGGGGATGGGGGAGGTCAGCCGGTGCTGGGTGTCTCTTACACCCATGAATGAAATAACTAAACAACTTGGAGGAGGGGGGTACTAACGATTGTGGTGAAATTTGATGTGTCCCAAAATCCAACACCTGCTCCTCTTATATAGAATGTCGGGTGTGAAAATGAACGGTCACTCCTTATGCATGGTCCAGAATTGATTTGCCCAACATTTGGCCCAATGAGGTTACTTCGGGTTACATAATTTTTGATCTAGTGTTTAAAGAACATTAATTAGGGTCAAATTATGCTTTTTGACCTTATTAAATGTGTATTTAAATTCGCCTGACCTAGTTTTTAATTCACATAATTAAGGTCTACTTTTAATTGTGATTTTTATATTGTAGACCTTTTTATGAAACATCCCATATTTTCATTAACCACATCAACAGAAAACGAGTACATGTTAGAGTGATACACATAAACGGGACAATTGGATTGACAACTGCATTAGGGACTATAAGGGTAACTGAAATACAGACAAATATTGAGACTACCCGCTGTCTACTACAATAAGCTACAGGTCGAGTAATAGTTGTAGTCCAAGAGATTATGGTAGCATTGTTCTAGAGGTTAGCTTAAACAAACGATCCATCTTCCATATCAACGACTTTGCCTCATACATATATGCCCTCGTAGAATCCCCATCTCCATGAACCAATCAGCCTGTTGTTCATTAGTTCACTATACCTTCTTGTCTTCGTCCCGAATTACTGACTCCGAGCTCACCATTTTTTAGAATGTAGAATATCTTTTTTCGAGTCACCTTACATGACAATCTATATTAGTAGTTGAGAAGGACCTCTTACTTCTATAGTCCTCCCGCTTTCGACACCTCACATCGATAAGAATTAAATTGTTGGAATGCACTCCACCTGGGACCCAATAACCCATTTCTTGCTCGTGGTGTAGATGGGTTAATATGAAAAAGTTCATCTCCTTTGTCGAGCTAGTCCCCGCGTAAAAGATTTCGCTCTGGGTGGACAATTCTTCACTATTAGGAGTAGGAAGAGGATTTAAGATTTGTTATGTAAATTTTCTTTTACTTCTTGCAATGGCAACTCTTTAGTTAAAGGGGGCCTTTAAATAGTGTCAGTCGTTTACGTATCTGTGCCATCATGGGTATTAAGGTAATCTAAAATATTTCACAACAAGTAAAAAAGAGTGACTTGATACTTTTGTACAACAACGATACTTTATGGCATATTTAATATTCAAACACAAGTTGAGAAATTGTACGTCCATTAGCAAAATAATACACCACCAATGACCAATTACGAAGCAAACAAACAAGATGAGAATAAAACAATACAAACAATAGTACTATGGTTGCATGGTATATCAAACTAATCGTCGTGGTCATGTCAAAAATTTAGGTAGCGTGGTACGAGGGATCAGTCTGAAGGCCCGATTCATTAGCCACATCAGCGACTCCCCTTCTTCTGTATATGGCTTGGAGAAATCCCCATATTCCGTAATTAAATTAGCCTACTATTTTTCATTGGTGTACATAATGTTGTCTCCTCGTCCCAGATCACCATTTCTAAGAAAAAATATTCGTGGAATGTTTTGTATCTCTTTTCGAGCCAGTTTAGTCGAGTGACTATGTTTGTTGTGGAAAAGACCCTTTTGGTTTCGTAGTCGTCCATCCTCTGACACCTAATGGCCACAAAGCTCAAGTTATGTCATTGCTCTTCCCCTAGAATCCAGTAACCCAATTTCCACGGTGAAGATGGAAAAGTTCATCTGTTTCATCCAATCAATCTCACTGTAATTTTTTTTTTTTTTTTTTTTTTTTTTTTTTTTTTTTTTTATCTTGGTTGGATAAATCATGACCAGTCGATGATGAATAATGATCCATGTTTTTTTTCCGTATGTAGCAATGAATTTTAATGTTGTATTTAAATATATAAATATATTTTCCACAAACAACACCCCTAGGGGAGGTTAGTACTGCAATGGAACCCTAATTGACAAACACGACACTGTTAATGGGACTTGGTTTGACTCAGCTAAATCGTTTTGTGCAATAACCCTATATGACAATACAATGCTAAAAAATTGAGCATAGAGTCCTACAACGACATAGCAAACACCTTTTCAGTGTGAAATCACAACACGTTCACCCTTCATTCAATGTGTTTAGTTATAATAGTGAGATTTGACAATATAAGACACATATCGAGGTTTCAGTCCTGCCACCCCATTAAATGTACCTTTTCAGTGAGACATGACATGGTAATATCCCACTGCACAGTTACATCAAGAAAAGTCTGTAGTGTGATAACACCACACATCATTTGAGAGATGCATTTTGATTGGACTATTCATCAGGTCACTTAACATTTATTATTTTCCCTACATTAAAATCCGTTCTATTTTTTTTTTCAAATGGAAGGCTTCCTAAAAAAATATATATATATATGTATGTGATGTTATGCACAATAACACTATGGTGCATGTTATGCACCCAAGTTTTTGCCTTATTATAAAAAGGATTCCATATTTACTCACGTTAAAGTACGTAGTCAATTTCGAAAGATAAGCTTGCTTTTCTTTAGACCGTCCTACAAAACTAGACCACTGGTAGCGTCGTTTCCTACTACCAAATTAAATGTGTATGAAGAATACACTTAAACCTTACTAACTATCCTACTGAGTAGAATGGTAAATAAGGGTCGATCCCACAGGGAACGGCCGAACAATTTTGATTACGATGTCAAGCAGTTTATGATTAAGTATGCAAGAAATAAATACTTAAGAAAACAATAATGGGGGGGGGGGGGGGGGTTGATGGGAAACTAACAATCTATTAGTGACAATTAAAAGCAAATAGACACAATTAAAAGAAACAAGTACTTAAAAACAATAGAAGAGATCTTTTTCGGTTTTAGTTTTCAAATAGTAAAGCTTCCCCTTGGTCTTGAACAATTGATGCAACTATTGTTAATGCCCGATTAAATTGTGATTTAAGCCCTTATCTCAAGACTATTAACAAACTCTAATAGCCTTGTTGTCCCTTAATCTTAGTTAATCAAAATAAGCTCTTCGGCTAACCCTATTCAGTTTAACCGAATCCTCGAACAAGCTCTCTTAGATTCAATCACCAAAAGCATTAAACACTAGGACAACGAGATAAATTCAACATAAAACTCGAAAGCTCGGTTTTAGTGGTTGAACTTTGTGTTATCCCCAATAAATAACTATTGTTTGCTACACGGGAATCGGAAATCCTACAATTACGGATAGTAATCTCCTATTCTAGCAACGCATTCACAAATCCCTTAAAGGGTGATCAAACCAATAATCAATTCATAAATGTGAGTCAATAAGAGCAAATAACACAAAACACTTAAATACACAATAATCTCGGTGACATTAACCGTAATAATCACATCAATGTCTTGACTCAAGGTTCCACAATGATCAAGGATGAACTAAGGGTGCTAGCCACCCATATTAACTAATACAATCAGAAAATAAATGGAAAAATAAAGAAACATGATACTGATATGGGTGAATCCAAAGATGTCAATTGGAGAAGATGATCCTTCAATCTCTAGTCCAATCTCCTTCCTTGGTGGCTGAAATGTGCTCTCCAAGTATCAAAAAGGTATCCAAAAGTTGTCTAAAGTTAGGTTAAATTCGAATGGGATGATATATATATAAAGGGAGAAAGTGCTAGACAAAAATAGGCAAAAACGTATTCAGGATTTTAAAACAGGGTAGTGAATCTCGGCCGAGACGGGAGTGTGTCTCGGCCGAGACGTGAAAAAGGGTTTTCAAGAATTTTGGGTCGAAGGTCGATCTCGGCCGAGATTGGGTTGCATCTCGGCCGAGACGTGAAAAGGAGAAACTAGGGCTTTTTTAGGTTTTGACTCATCTCGGCCGAGACTTTCATCTTTGAGATTCTTCAGAAATTCCCTGGAGCCTCATCTCGGCCGAGATGAGATTGAATCTCGGCCGAGATCTTCAGTCTTGCAAAACTTCAGAAAACCCCTGGAGGCTCATCTCGACCGAGATTAGCATCCTGTCTCGGCCGAGATCTTCAGTTGGCTCTTTCTTTATTGCCTCGATCGATCCCTCGACTCCGCGGTCGTTTAATGTTCGATTTCGATTCTTTTTACACCTGTCTTAACTCTTAATACAAAAATAGCTCAAACGCATTATTTTGCCCATTAGAATATAAAAGCACTAAATACACATAATTATGCACGTTATTGACACTAAAATGACACTAAAAATGCCCTAAAGTGCGTGCATGGAACACGTGTACCAAATCTCCCCAAACTTAAAACTTGTTCGTCCCGAACAATAAAGAGAAAGACAAAAGAACACGTGTTTAGGGCAAAGTTTAGTGGCATTTGATTTCAGAATTTTCATGAAAAAGAGTAAGAGATCATAAAAAAAGTGAGCATGTGTGATAGACTAGATCCACTACTCTCGAGACAAAACACTCTAAACTTAAGATCCTCACATGGTGAGTGTAACTCTCGACTCTCAAGTGTATCAAAAGGGAAGTGAATACGCTCACAATGAAATGCATAAAATGCCTACCATAAGCTTGCCAATCATCTAAACGTCGATGTATACCGACATGTGTGACAAAGAATCAAAAAGGTCTTTAATAGGTTGTAATGTTAGCTTGGGGTAAGGTGGGAAAATTTCTGGTATAAGTGACTATAAAATGGACTAAATGAGTTAGCTAATCTCATCCACCCCTCAAACAACAATCACTTTACCTCACTCTTTACTTTCTTAGTAAACCAATCCCAAAATTGGTTTCTTCCCCTTACCACAAAGTCCACAACCTAATTGCTTTCTCAATTCTCCGTTGGAGTGTATTTTCTTTGAATTTCTACCACTTTGAGAACATCTATTGAAAGGTATTTATATTACTAGCCTCTCCAAATCAAAAGCAACAATTGAGTATATACAACTACTTATTTTTATTTTATTTTTATTTTTATTTTTTATTTTTTTTTAAATAAACAAATATTGGAGAGGACTAGTGTTCTCGATTCTTTTCCTAGTGTTTCATCTCTTTTCACCTTTCAATATTCCCCATAGATTACCCCTTTCAATCCCAAATTACCCGACTACCTTCCAACCACCTCCCTCATACTCAAATAGTCCAATTAGGTTCAAAGGCTAATTGAAAGGGTTTCGGCTTGTAGAGTTGGGCTGTCAAATAAGAGGCTAAAAGCTCAAGGGGCTCAACTAGAGACAATATCAAATTAGGTAAAAAGGACGTGTTTTCAAGCTTGAAAGTAGGCTTAAGTCAAGGATTGCCTAAAATCATTTTCAATGTCACACAATGCACCGACTCATGCAAAATAGAGAATCAAGGCAAGTTCTAGAGACAACTAAATGCACTCAATGAATTTCACACCGAAAGAAAGTTTACATTACTCCAAAGATGGGAGTATCTTCTAAAGCTCAAAAACTCACTCGGTTGCAATTTTGATCAAAAGTTTTGAGTGTATGTTCAATTTTGTTTCAAAAAGTCTATCATGCTCTACCATGTACTTCTTTTAAAGATATTTGTCAAAAAAATTCATCATTAATCAATGCCACATTTTTTTTTTATCCTAAACTTCATCCAATTGCTTTCTCAAGCTGCCAATTTGTACGAATCTCACCCCCTCCCCAAACTTAGTTGCAAACTTAGTTTGTGGAAAAAGAGGAGTACAATTTGGTGGCTCGCCGAACTTGACCATTTTATTTCACGTTTATTCACAAACATTAACTAAATGAACTACTTTATTAAGAATCCTACTCCTATAACAATAAGGGAAAAATGTGTGTGTACTTATCAACACAAACAAACAATTTGACTTTAAAGCACCCAATGATTATTCAAAAATCCGAAACATCCAAATGCATATGTAATAATATTACCAACCAAGGCTTAATAAAAAAATGACAATGGCTCACAGGCCGACAATATTACCAACAATAAAAATGGACACATATCACAAAGGCATTCAATATACAAATCAGATTGGCACACAGGCCATCACATGAAATCCAACAAACAAGTCATGCCAAGTGGCTCACAGGCCAACAGTAAAGATAATGAAAGAAGAAAAACGAGGGGTAGGGGGTTTCGAGCGGCCGAAATGGTCTTATCTCTTTGTTTTCCCCCAAACTTAGTTTTTCAACTAAGTTTGGGACAAAAAGATAAGACTTCTCGGTACTCTACTCACAGCGAGCGGGAAGGTCGTGGGTTCGAGCCGGTGAAACATCCTTTGATGGACTTGAAGAGGTCGAGAATCTTGGCCTGATTTTCTTGGATAGTCTCCTTGATCCCTCTCAGCTCACCTCCAATAGATGCTCGCATCTCCACCAACTCGGCTCTGACGCCTTTGATTTCATCCCCCATGGCCGCCATCAAGCCCTCTTGTCGTTCCTGGAACTCAGATTGAGATAGAATGGCAGTAGATGATCTTTTCCTTGACGGTTGCTCTGGCTGGCTACTGCCTTCCCCTTCAACCCCCATGCTCCGAACCCGTGCCACCGGGCGTGGCTTTTTAGCTCGCTTAAACTTGGTCAATTCTTCCCGGTTTGGCTCCAAGGATGCATTGAGGTGTGCCTCGGAGCTCAGTTCCAAATTCAGCTTGCTTGCCAGGTTGGTGCTGTAAGTCATTCCGGGGTTGGGTAAGTGGAGATAAGGTCCCTCGTTTTGGAGAACGTAAGGGAAAGCCGGACCCGATATGCGCTCTTTGTACCCGAGCATGGCAATGCGCATGTTCTCCATCTCCTCCCAATCCAAATAATAATCAGTAGTGATAGGTGTGTACTCTGGAAGGGGAACATGGTAGTGCTCGAGTATAGGGGTTATCAACGCCCCACAATAGATCGGGTCGGGCATTTTCGTTTCTCTTTTCCTCTCCGTCCTCAATTCTTTCACTATCTTCTGAAAACATGATACCAGGTCCTGCTCGAAGTCCCTCTGCTTCCTGTCCACTATGCCCTAAAGAATTTCCATCTCGTATAACCGAGGAGAGCTGATTTCTTTCCGTCCACATATGGTGGAACTCAGCAGCTTCTGTAGATACTTCACCATGGGGCTTCGAATGGAGGTGAGCCTGGAGCTCCTTGGATCATATGCCTGAGGTGCAACTATTCCAGGGGCGGCAGTGATTTGCCCCCAAAATTGTTGCACGTTGAACTCTCTCAACGCACGGCTATCACCAACAGCTGGACTCTTGAAGCCATAAATGCTTTTCAAAGTGTCGTGGCGTAGTATCTTCTCTTCGTTAAGAAGCTAGAAGTTGAAATGATGAACTGAAGAGCCGAAAATGACCTCCTCCTCGATCTCGAGTGTGCTGAAAAACTCGAGCACAAATTTGAGGAAAGTTGGGCGGGGTGCGAGGCACTGAACTAGAGCTGCTGCGTCTAACAGTTCCAGAACGTTTTGCCGGATGCCCATGGCGTCCAAAATCTTGGGATCGCCATAGCGGGTAGCTGACACCTCCCTCTTCATCAATTTGTCAAAATGTTTCCTTTGATCTTCCGTTCCCAGCACTATATCAAAATCTATGGGTTTCGTGGACTTGTCAGTGGAAGTCGGTGGAACTTCCGGTGGAGGAACCTCTGGAGTAGGCTCAACAGCCTTCTTTTTGCCCTTGGCTTGGCTTCTTCGGATTTTTTGCGTGACTCTTCGGCCAGAGGTGCCTTCTTGAGTGCTGCCTTTTGTGATTTTCGGAGGTGCCATGGGTACCTAAAATCAACAATTCAATCTTCAAAAACTTGTAGCAAAATAACTAGTTCAAGTGCAAGTAAGAGGTGCCTAGGTTCACTTGAATCCGACTATATATCTAACAAAAACAAGGCAAAATGTATCAACCATGCAATGACAACCAAATCATGTTCAAATAAGGTCACACATTATGATAATATCAACAATTAGTCTTAAAAACCAGATAATATAGTCGAATTTAGCTAACTTAGGCACAACAATTTAACGCCTAGCACATGTTTGATAATATGCCACAACGAATTTAGCCTTTTCAAAAACTCACAAGACTATACTCAACAATCCACCCACTCAATCATCAAGCAACTATACGAACTATCATGTCAATTCTATCATTTAAATGCATAACACTTATCAATTGGCAAAAAATCAATACAAGTACTTGTATGTATAACCAAGTTCAACGAACATGCATATAAACGTAAAATTAACTCTCAATCTCAACAATGTATACACTAATACGCAACAATAAATCAAAAGGAGGAGATAGCCGTACTTACCAGTTGAGTTTAATCGAAAAGTTTTTGAATTTGGATTGTTCGCGCCCTTTTTGACTCGACCTCAAATGTGCTCCAAATCCAAATATTTTCGAAGGAGAGTGGGTGTGGTGATGTGAGTGAGGTGTGGTGTGAATTTGAGGGGTGGAAATAGAGTGCAAGGGTGATTATTGGAGTAGTGTGTGCGTGAGTGTGTGAAAATCGCAAGTTTTTGGGGAAGAACTGACCTAATTTTCGCGCAGGGGGTATCTATACCAGTTTTCCATCTCGGCCGAGATTCGAATTTGGCTTCTGTGTCTCGGCCGAGATCCGTTCTACGCTTTCAGGACAACTTGACCCGGCAAGGGATCTCGGCCGAGATTCTTTAGTGTCTCGGCCGAGATTGTTCTTCAGCAAATTTTCCCCCATTCTGGACAATCCCGTCTCGGCCGAGATTATCGGCCGAGATTATGTCCTGTCTCGGCCGAGATGCTCTTTTAGCGAAATTGGCTCAATTTTCATTCAAACTCGTCTCGCCCGAGATGCTGTATTGTCTCGGCCGAGATTTGCTTCCAGAGAAATTTCTTCATTTTGGGCCCTTCTTCATCTCGGCCGAGATAATGTAGTGTCTCGGGCGAGATTATCTTCCAGCAAATTTTCCAGTTTTTTGCTTCTTTGAATCTTGGCCGAGATGATGCATGTGTCTCGGTCGAGAAAGGCTTCCAGGGTAGATTTGCCTTTTTCACTCACATGGAGTCTCGACCAAGATTGATTCTGTGTCTCGGCCGAGAGTGTCCTCCCCTGCATTTTTCCACCTTTTTGGTGTTCTTTACCCCCATTCTACACCATGTCTTGGCTTTAGTTTGCTTGTTTGGTACCTACACACATTTTAACCAACACAATTCGAAATATGTAAATAATAGTAAAACTACTAAACTATGAATTTAAAATACGAGAAAACGAGTAACCGCCGGGTTGCCTCCCGACAAGCGCCTTTGTTTAACGTCGTTGGCTCGACGGAAGCTCTTTCAGTTAAGTGGTGAGTCTTCCACTCGTTCTTCTTCACCGGGGCTTTCTTGAATATGCTCTAGATAAGGCTTGAGAAGATGTCCATTGACCTTGAAGATTTTTCCGGTTTTACCACTTTCAATTTCGATGGCTCCATGATCGAACACCTTAGTGACAACAAAGGGTCCTACCCACCTCGAACGGAGCTTGCCCGGAAATAACTTCAACCGAGAGTGATATAATAGCACTTTCTCCCTAACCACAAACGTTTTTCGGGTAATTCTCGAGTCATGAAAAGCCTTCGTTTTCTCCTTGTAGATCATGGCGTTTTCAAAGGCTTCATTTCGAATTTCTTCGAGCTCTTGCAATTGGAGCTTTCGGTGTACACCGGCTTCATCAAGGTTCATGTTGCATCTCCGAATAGCCCAGTAGGCTCTATGTTCAAGTTCCATCGGGCGATGGCATTGCTTTCCATAAATGAGTCGAAAGGGAGACATACCAATTGGAGTTTTATAGGCAGTCCTATACGCCCATAATGCATCATTGAGCCTCAAACTCCAGTCCTTGCGATTTGGTTGCACGGTCTTCTCCAATATCGACTTGATTTCCTGATTCGAAGTTTCGGCTTGCCCATTGGTTTGTGGATGATAAGGCGTCGAAACTTTGTGCAATACAGCGTATTTCTTCTGCAATGCGTCGATTGTTCGGTTGCAAAAGTGTGTGCCTCTATCACTTATGATGGCTTTTGGTATCCCAAACCGAGCAAAAATGTTGGATTGGACGAACTCGGCCACAACTTTAGAGTCATTGGTTCGGGTTGCTTTCGCCTCCACCCACTTGGACACATAGTCAACAGCCAACAATATGTACAAATTCCCATAAGACAAGGGAAACGGTCCCATGAAGTCCATACCCCAAACATAAAAAATTTCACAGACTACAATCGGGTTTTGGGGCATTTGATTTCTTTGAGAGACATTTCCCGTCTTTTGACAGTTGTCACAGGACTTGCAAAAAGCAAGGGCATCTCTAAATATGGTGGGCCAAAACAGTCCACTCTCAAGCACTTTGTATGCCGTCCTCTTCGGCCCGAAGTGGCCTCCACAAGCATGTGAGTGGCAAAAATTCAACACTGACTGCACTTCGTCTTCGGGAATGCATCTCCTGATTACTTGATCTGAACCATATTTCCACAGATATGGATCATCCCAAACAAAATGCTTCGACTCACTCTTCAACCTATCCTTCTGCGGTTTACTCATCCTAATAGGAAATCTCTTGGACACCAAATAATTCACCATGTTGGCATACAAGGAACCTTCGTGCCTGTCATTGCTAGTAATTGCTTGTCCGGAAAGCTTTCCCGGAGAGGCAAGTCCGTTTCCTGTTGGGTTATTCGGGTGAGATGATCTGCAACACAATTTTCTGACCCTTTCTTATCCTTGATCTCTAGGTCAAATTCCTGGAGAAGTAATATCCAGCGAATAAGCCTAGGCTTCGCCTCCTTTTTAGCCATGAGGTGCCTCAATGCTGCGTGGTCGGTATATACGATGATCCTTGTCCCAACAAGGTAAGACCGAAACTTTTCTAATGTAAACACAACAGCTAGCAGCTCCTTCTCTGTGGTAGTATAATTCATCTGAGCTGGGTTCAAAGTACGTGAAGCATAGTAGATGACATGGGTCACCTTTCCTCTTTCCTGTCCCAAAACTGCCCCCAAGGCTTGTTCACTAGCATCGCACATTAGCTCAAAAGGCAATTCCCAATCTGGCGGTTGAATAATTGGAGGGGTAACCAATCTCTTCTTCAACTCATCAAATGCCAACTTGCATTCCTTGCTCACATCAAACTCCACATCTTTTTGAAGCAACCGGCACAAAGGAGCAGCTATCTTCGAAAAATCCTCCTGTAAAATCCTGCATGGCCCAAAAAAGAACGCACTTCCCGCACATTTGCAGGGTAAGGGAGAGAATAAATAATATCAATTTTCGCTTTGTCTACTTCTATTCCCTTACTAGAAACTACATGGCCCAGCACAATTCCTTGTTCCACCATGAAGTGGCATTTTTCCCAATTCAACACAAGATTTGTTTCTATGCACCTTTTCAGAATTTTAGCAAGATTATCAAGGCATTTTTCGAAAGACTCACCATACACACTAAAATCATCCATGAAAACTTCAATTATATGCCCTACATATTCGGAAAAAATGCTTACCATACACCTTTGAAAGGTGGTCGGGGCATTGCATAGCCCAAATGGCATTCTCCTCCATGCAAAAGTGCCGAAGGGACATGTAAAAGTGGTCTTCTCTTGATCTTCAGGAGAGATGGGTATTTGAAAATATCCGGAGTATCCATCTAAAAAGCAATAGAAGGAATGCCCGGCCAATCTCTCAAGCATTTGGTCAATGAATGGCAAAGGAAAATGATCCTTGCGGGTCATGGCATTTAGCTTGCGGTAATCGATGCACACTCTCCATCCGGTTTGCAAGCGGGTGAGAACCAACTCCCCGTCTTTGTTCTCCACTACCGTCACTCCCGACGTTTTGGGCACGACTTGTGTCGGGCTCACATATTCGCTATCCGATATAGGGTAGATAATCCCAACATCGAGTAACTTGATGATCTTCATCTTCACCACCTCCATCATAGGTAGGTTAAGTCGCCTTTGGGGTTCCCGACTTGGTTTGGCATTATCCTCCAACAATATCCGGTGCATGCATAGGGATGGACTAATGCCTTTGATATCAGCAATAGCCCATCCTATAGCTTCTTTGTTCACCTTGAGGACCCCGATCAATGCTTGTTCTTGAGTGGATGTGAGCTTTGATGAGATAATCACCGGTAGGGTTTCGTCATCCCTAAGATATGAGTATTTGAGATGGAGGGGGAGGGCTTTGAGCTCAAGGGTTGGTGCCTTGATGGTAGAAGGTAGCAACTTTTCTTGAGAATCAGGCAAGGGTAAGAATTTGGGCAAGGACTTGGTTCGGAAAGGCTTGGATAATTTCGATTGTTCCACTATCCCCACCAACTCTTTCTTGGTGTCCGTTAGCTCTATCTTCTCTAGATCGGCTGCCAATTCAATTGCTTCTTTGTCCCTACAATAACACTCAAACACTCCCTCCACAAGGGGATCAATAACATCAATGACATCAATAGAACAAACACTATGCAATTCCTCAGGATATTTCATTGAATCAAAGATATTGAATTGCACCACTTGGCCAGCAAATTCCATGCTAAGAGTTCCCTCTTGCACGTCAATCTTTGTTTGGGAGGTATTCAAGAACGGCCTCCCAAGCAAGATTGGAGTGGTATCGGACGGATTTCCATGCATGTCAAGTACATAGAAATTTGCTGGAAAGATGAGGTTATCCACCTCAACTATCACGTCCTCAATCACCCCGTCCGGAAACGAGGTGCTTCGGTCCGCCAGTTGGATGACTACCCTCGTGTCTTTCAGTGGACCCAAGTTTAAGCTATTGAAAATGGAACGGGGCATCACATTGATCGATGCCCCCAAATCAAGCATAGCTTTCTCAATTAGACAATTACCAATCTTACACGGGATGGTGAACATTCCCGGGTCCTTCCATTTCTGTGGCATCTTCTTCTGAAAAACCGCCGAGATATTTTCTCCCATGAAGACCTTCTCATTCATGTAAACGCCTTTTGTTGGTGCATAAATCTTTCAAAAACTTTGCGTACCGCGGAATCTATTTTACGTCCTCCATCAAGGGAATACTGATTTCCACCTTCCTGAATACCTCCATTATCTCCTTGTCTCTATTTTTGTTGGGAATCTTCTTCATTTGACTCGGAAACGGAAGTGGGGACATTTCAGGATTTTTGTTAGACTTCAGAGAATCTCGACCGAGATCTTTATGTGTCTCGGCCGAGATAAGTGGACAGGAGATTTGATCTTCAGGACGAAGTGGAATGTCTCGGCCGAGATCTTGATGCATCTTGGCCGAGATTTCATGCTCTGCATACTCCCTCTCACTTTCGACTCTTCTTTCTCCTTCTCTTGACTTCCCCTTTTCAAGGACTTTCCCGCTTCTCAAAATCCCCACATTGACATTCTCAATTTCACTTTGTGGAGAGTATTTCATGGTAGGAAAAGGCAATAGGTGGTCGGGGAAGCATGCAGCTAATGCCTCCTTTTGCTTACACAACTCCTTGGCAATCTTCCACTTAGGTGTTCGAACTTTAATTTCAACCACATGGGGAGTCTCTTCTTTCCTCGGACCATCATCCACGTCCTCAGTCTTTCCTTGTGAAGTATACCCGGGCTTTTCAGGCTCTCCAAGTAACTCCTCATTCATAACAACAATGGCACTCACATTTTTCGGGTTGACTTCCGGTTGAGCCGGTAATCTTCCTCCTTGTGCATTTTCTAAACGAGATACCGCCGATGCTATCTGACTGACTTGATTTTTGATACTCTGAAACCTAGAGCTTGATTCCTTTTGTAATTGGAGCGTACTAGTGGCTAGGCTTTTCACTATATCAGAAAGAGATGGATCACAGGGTACCTGCTCTGGTTGCTGTCTTTGCTGGAACATTCCCCTAGGAAAAGGGGGTCGGTTTTGCCCACTGTGATCACCTTGTTGATTATTGCTCGGTTTCTGATTGCCGTATTTGAAATTCGGATGGTCCCTCCAACCCGGGTTGTATGATTGTGAATACAGATCATACTTCCTCCCGGATGAGTTGGGATTAAAGTTGTGAACCGCATTGGCATGGGCCTCCATCTCTTCTTCGAGAACCGGGCAAGTGTCAGTGGAGTGCTCAGTGACTTGGCAAATTCTGCATGGCTTGGAAGTAGGTGTGCCACCCGAGATTACCTTTTTCACCAAGTCGGTGAGTTGGTCTAACCTCTCTTCAACAGTTGAGTCTATCACATCCTTGACCCGTCTCACCGGCTCTCTGCATCCAAACTGTTGAGTATTGGCAGCTATTTTGGATATCAGTGCTCGAGCCTCAGTAGGTGTCTTATCAGATAAAACTCCTCCACTCGCCGAATCAATCATATTTCGATCCGCCAGGCAAAGTCCTTCGTACCAGTACTGAATTAGCAGTTGTGGAGTGATTTGATGTGGAGGCCAACTTCCGACAAGTCTCTTGAAATGTTCCCAATACTCATATAGTGTTTCACCTTGCATCTGTCTCACACCACTGATCTCCTTTCGAATGGTGGTGGCTCGAGAAGCTAGGAAGATTTTTTCAAGGAATTGGGTTTCCATCTGCTCCCAGGTGGTGATTGATCCGGATGGAAGGTAATATAGCCAATCCCGAGCAAGATCCTTCAGGGAGAACGAGAATGCTCGAAGTTTGATCTATTCTTCCGTTACCCTCGATGGCTTCATACTTGAACAAACCACATGGAACTCTTTGAGGTGCTTATGAGGGTCCTCTCCGAACAGTCCATGAAAGGAAGGTAGTATGTGGATGAGTCCGGATTTCAACTCGAAAGCAGTGTCGTTTCCTATGGCTGGGAAGGTGATGCACAAGGGCTCTTGAGCAACCCTTGTGTTAGCCAACTCCTTCATTGTTCTTTCTTGACCTTGATCCTCAGCCATTTCTTCCAAGTTAATAATCTCTTCACCCCCTAAATTCAGCACTTCGATTCTTTCTCGGACTTGCTCCAAATCTCGAGCTCTCCTTCTCAATTCACGTTCACGTTCCTTAATATCCGGTTCAAATAGCAATCCTTTTTCTCCTTGCGAACGCAAGAACATTCACTACAAGTAAACAAAAATAAGGAAACAAAGTGACATTAGGAAATTACTAAGCTAAACAAGAAGATAACTATATATGTAATTAATCATAATGCTTGATCAACAAATCAACTCTATTCTAATCACCGTTCCCCGGTAACGGCGCCAAAATTTGGTAGCGTCGTTTCCTACTACCAAATTAAATGTGTATGAAGAATACACTTAAACCTTACTAACTATCCTACTGAGTAGAATGGTAAATAAGGGTCGATCCCATAGGAAACGGCCGAACAGTTTTGATTACGATGTCAAGCAGTTTATGATTAAGTATGCAAGAAATAAATACTTAAGAAAACAATAATGGGGGGGGGGGGGGGGGTTGATGGGAAACTAACAATCTATTAGTGACAATTAAAAGCAAATAGACACAATTAAAAGAAACAAGTACTCAAAAACAATAGAAGAGATCTTTCTCGATTTTAGTTTTCAAATAGTAAAACAAGTCACCCTTGATCATGCTTCCCCTTGGTCTTGAACAATTGATGCAACTATTGTTAATGCCCGATTAAATTGTGATTTAAGCCCTTATCTCAAGACTATTAACAAGCTCTAATAGCCTTGTTGTCCCTTAATCTTAGTTATTCAAAATAAGCTCTTCGACTAACCCTATTCAGTTTAACCGAATCCTCGAACAAGCTCTCTTAGATTCAATCACCAAAAGCATTAAACACTAGGACAACGAGATAAATTCAACATAAAACTCGAAAGCTCGGTTTTAGTGGTTGAACTTTGCGTTATCCCCAATAAATAACTATTGTTTGCTACACGGGAATCGGAAATCCTACAATTACGGATAGTAATCTCCTATTCTAGCAACACATTCACAAATCCCTTAAAGGGTGATCAAACCAATAATCAATTCATAAATGTGAGTCAATAAGAGCAAATAACACAAAACACTTAAATACACAATAATCTCGGTGACATTAACCGTAATAATCACATCAATGTCTCGACTCAAGGTTCCACAATGATCAAGGATGAACTAAGGGTGCTAGCCACCCATATTAACTAATACAATCAGGAAATAAATGGAAAAATAAAGAAACATGATACTGATATGGGTGAATCCAAAGATGTCAATTGGAGAAGATGATCCTTCAATCTCTAGTCCAATCTCCTTCCTTGGTGGCTGAAATGTGCTCTCCAAGTATAAAAAAGGTATCCAAAAGTTGTCTAAAGTTAGGTTAAATTCGAATGGGATGATATATATATATAAAGGGAGAAAGTGCTAGACAAAAATAGGCAAAAACGTATTTAGGATTTTAAAATAGGGTAGTGAATCTCGGCCGAGACGGGAGTGTGTCTCGGCCGAGACGTGAAAAAGGGTTTTCAAGAATTTTGGGTCGAAGGTCGATCTCGGCCGAGATTGGGTTGCATCTCGGCCGAGACGTGAAAAGGGGAAACTATGGCTTTTTTAGGTTTTGACTCATCTCAGCTGAGATTGGATTGCATCTCGGCCGAGACTTTCATCTTTGATATTCTTCAGAAATTCCCTGGAGCCTTATCTCGGCCGAGATGAGATTGAATCTCGGCCGAGATCTTCAGTCTTGCAAAACTTCAGAAAACCCCTGGAGGCTCATCTCGGCCGAGATTAGCATCCTGTCTCGGCCGAGATCTTCAGTTGGCTCTTTCTTTATTGCCTCGATCGATCCCTCAACTCCGCGGTCGTTTAATGTTCGATTTCGACCCTTTTTACACCTGTCTTAATACAAAAATAGCTCAAACACATTATTTTGCCCATTAGAATATAAAAGCACTAAATACACATAATTATGCACGTTATTGACACTAAAATGACACTAAAAGTGCCCTAAAGTGCGTGCACGGAACACGTGTACCAACCACCTACTATATTAAGCATAAAAGTAACTGTTTGTTTCTATTTTTCCGCTAATTAATATCATAAATAACTGTTGTTTTAGATTTTTAGGTGGACTTTAAGAGATTATGGGATGAACAACAACACCCTTCTATTTTTCTCTCCGTCAATTTTTTTTTTTATTATTATCATAAATTCCTACATATTTTTCTCCATACCGTATTTATATAATATTATATGATATGTAAAGAAATTTCCTTAGACTTAGTTTAGGACAATATTGGAAGAAATATGTAAAAATTGCTGGAATGACACTCTTTTGTGAAAAAATTATTTCTTCTAGAATGAGACTTATTTATGAATGGAAAGAGTATGTATCGTGCTATTTTTCACATTAATCAAATATATATTTAAATAATAGATGCGATATGGGATCTGAAAAGAAAATATACTAGAAATTAATGCTTAAATTATATTAACTACAATTTGTTTATCTAGAAATAGCTAAAATATTATTTTTACGGAACAAGGGAGTATATTCAGGGATGGATTCGGGGGGGGGGGGGGGGGGGGGGGGGCGAGTGGCGGCGGTCGCCCCCCTTGGGTTTAAAAAAATTTACTATATATGTACTAAAAAATAATTAAATCCTTCGTATGTAAGATTTGCCCCCCTTGCTTCGCAACACTTGGCCCCCCTTGCTCTAAAATAATATTATATATATATATATATATATATATATATATATATATATATATAAATCAAACCTCAGGAACAATTTAAATTTTGGAAAGTTAATTAAGCATTTTTACTTACAATTACTCCCTCTGTTTCATAAAGAATGTCATTTTAGTTATTTCTGGAGAAATTAAGGATTGATATTTATTTGGTATGTTTTGTGAAATAAGAAAATAATCAACTAAATTAAGTAGGTTATTTAAGATAATATTGGAAAATTTGTAGTTTTTTTGGTAAAGTGATATTTATTGTGAAATTTTTTAGAGTGTTTAAAATGACATTCTTTATGAAATGGAGGAAGTGTTATATTATATAAATCACTAAAGAAAAAAAAATAGAAAAAGCTAATGATTAGCCGGCGGCAAGCGTGTGGCATCCCAAATCCCAAATTTGGGAATATAATATTTTATTCCTAAACTAATTAAATGTTCCCCTTTTCTTAATTCTTACCATCAAACAGAAGCCCCACCCCCCATTTTTTTACAGCCCTGCAAACAATTACCGCTCCGATGAATGAAATCAAAACAACAAACCATTTTCGCCAGTAACTTCGATCAAGCTTACTGCAAGGAGAAGGTAAAGGTTTATCTTGCTTGTATTTAATTTAACTTTGACTTATATTTAATATTTTAATTAATTCTTTTCTTGATTTAGGGCTCTTCTTGTTAAGTTGTTATAGATTATAGAATGATTTGAGAGTTTATTAATTTTGTTTGTGGAGGATTTATAATGGACGGTTACTACAAATTTTGAAGTAGAGCATACAAATGAAATTTGATTGTAATTATTTTCCTTTGAATTGCTAGTGTATTAGTGTATATCTCTTATTTATAAGTGTTTTTATCATCTTATTTCAGGTTCTTAAATTATGGTCAACAAAACTCTTGAATCTTTTTACAACAAAACAGGTCCCAAATGTAAAAATAACCCTCCAGTTTCAATTCCATCTTCTCCAACGGTTAATGTTAGTGGTGAAATACCCGATGTTGATTATTTGCAAGTCTGTGAGCGGCCGTGTAAGTCTCGTAGAGTCGAAAAGATACTTTTCGACACTTCTTCCATGGAGCGTGATCCGGGACTTCGTAAATCAATTTGGGATTATCCCCCTAATCAACAAGATGAAGTTTGTCGTGCTTATATAATGTTTGGTCCATACCAACCTACTCCTCCAAGATCTCCAGAGTATGCTGATAAGAATCGGCGATGATTTCTTCCATCATGGTACAAGTTATTTCCGAATTGGCTTGAGTTTTCACTAAGCAAGAATGCAGCTTTTTGCTTACCTTGTTTTCTATTCAACAAGCCATTCGGTCGTCATGGAAGATGTTATACAGTTGACGGGTTTCGATCATGGAAAAAAATTGGAGGATCAGAATGCAACTTCGTTGCTCATGTACGCAAAGATGTTAATTCTTTGCACAAGAATGCTATCAAATATTGTCTTGATCTTCAGAATTCTTTGCAGCATATCGAGAGAGTTATTGAGAAACAAAACTCAGAACAAGTTGCAAGATATCGGTTACAGCTCAAGGTGTCAATAGATGTTGTTGTGTGGCTCACATTTCAAGGGTTTGCATTTAGGGAGAGAGATGAAACAACGACTTCAAGAAATCAAGGTAATGTTCTCGAACTAATGAAGCTTGTAGCATCTTACAATGAGAGCGTTGATGCGTTTGTCTTAAAGAATGCCCCTAAAAATGCGATGTATGTTTGTCCAACGGTTCAAAAGGAGATCCTCTATGTTTTAGCAACTAAAATCCAAAAATATATTCGGGAAGAGATTAGTGAGTCAAAGTTTTGCATAATAGTAGATGAATCTCGTGATGTATCTAAAAAAGTGCAAATGGCAATTATATTGAGATTTGTTGATGGAGAAGGTTTCATACGTGAAAGATTCTTTGATATAGTTCACGTAAAGGAGACCACGTCATTAGCTTTGGAGGAAGGAATTTCTGATGTTCTTTCACGCCATTGTCTTAGTGTGAAGGATATCCGAGGTCAAGGCTATGGCGGGGCAAGTAATATGCGTGGAGAATGGAAGGGATTACAAGCTTTAATTGCTAAAAAATGTCCATTTGCATACTATGTTCATTGTCTTGCCCATCGACTTCAACTAACTTTGGTTGCTACATGTAAGGAGGCTATTCCGGTCAACCAATTCTTTTCATATTTGGTTAGTATAATCAATTTGGTTGCTTGGTCGAGCAAAAGGCATGATCAACTGCGTGATGTTGAAGCATTAAATATCGGTGAATTGATAAACACTGGTGAAATAGAAACTGGTAAGGGGAAAAATCAGGTTGGCACTCTTCAACGTCCGGGAGATACGCGATGGGGTTCTCATATAACTTCCCTTCGCAGCTTGATGAGGATGTTTGATTCAATCCGTGTGGTATTGGAAGACATTATCGAGAGTGGGAATCTAACTCAAAGGAGTGAGGCTGATGGAATGTATGACGTAATGACATCCTTTGAGTTCATATTCATCTTGCACTTTATGATTGAGGTGCTTCAAATTGCTGATGATTTATGCCAAGCTTTGCAACGTAAATCTCAAGACATAATCAATGCGATGCAACTAGTGTCATCAACAAAAGTACTTCTTAAAAAATACAGAGAATGTGGATGGGGTCCGTTACTTGAGAAGGTGAAATTATTTTGTGAAAAGCGCCTTATAGAGATCCCACTTTTTAGTGCTCAATACAAAGCTGGACGAGGTCGTCGATCCCACCTTCAAAAGGAGAACCCAACATTTGAGCATCATTATCGGTTTGATATATTCACCTCTGTTTTGGATAAATTATCGCAGGAAATGGACTTTCGCTTCAAGGATGACATGGTAGAGTTACTTGTCCTTAGCTCAGCTTTAGATCCACGAGATGATTATAAATCTTTTCAGGTCGAAGATATATGCAAACTTGCAGATACCTTTTATCCCACTGATTTTACAGTACAAGAAAAAGAGCACTTGAGAATCCAGCTAGAGCATTTTGAAATTGATGCTCACCAGAACTCGGAGCTGCAAAAGGCATCAACAATTGCAGAATTATGTCAAGTGTTGGCAAAGACAGGGAAGTGCAAAATTTATCCTCTGCTTGATAGAATCATTCGTCTTCTGCTTACTCTTCCTGTGTCGACTGCAACAACAGAACGAGCATTCTTTGCTATGAAGATTGTGAAGACACGACTTCGGAACAAAATGGAAGGCGACTTTCTTTCAACTTACTTGGTGACATATATATAGAGAGAGAGATAGCTCGAAAATTCTCAACAGTCTCTCTCATTGATGACTTTGATCTTTTGAAAACCCGACGAGTACCATTACGGATGCCGGAGTTAGGAAAATAATATGATAGTTTGTATTTATTATTTCTTTTTGTCTAACTCTTGACACATCTAGTATGTCAAAGAGCTCCTTATGTTCATAATATAGTGTTACAGTTTGATCTTTTTTGTCTTAAGCTCTTTCATATGGAAAATTGGGTATGTATATAATACTTATGTAAATCTGTAATGTAATGCTTTAGTTTGAAAATTTTCGCCCCCCTTGACGGAAATTTCTAGATCCGTCCCTTAGTATATTCCCATTTTCATATCTGTAACTCTCGGATCTGAAATCACCTTTCCAAACGTATACAGTATCCCCTCCAACACCCACAACCCAACCCCCCCCCCCCCCCCAAACCGGAAAATAAAAAATAAAAAATAAAAAATATGTGTACACCTACCTTATCAATTCTGTTGAAAATGATGAAATTAAAAACAAAAAGCTGCAACCATTGAATGTGTTTGAAAAATTATCTATCTCTTTTTCAGAAGATTAATTTGTTTTACTTTGGTTTTGACTTTTTATAATAATTTTGGTGAACCATTTTATTCTAAATAAATTTGATAAAAAATGAGGCGATTTGTTAAAGTTACAATTTACAGTAAAAAACTTAGATTTAATAATTAAAATAATTTGTTGATTAAATTAGTGTCTTTTTTTGTGAAAAGAAAAATAAAATTAAGTGCAAATATAAGATGTTGATTATATTTTTCTTAAAATGTTACAATAATATGGATACCTATCCGGTGCTGTAATCCATATGGTGCAGTACCCGCACGGTGCCGTTTAAATAATCCCCAATTTGACTCTCTTTTCTTATCCTTCATGTTGGGTTTCTGATCTTTTTCTTTTCTCAACACATTTGGAACAAATTATATTTTGCCTTACTCAAAATGCCACTAAACCAATTCATTTTTACCTTTAATTTCTTCTAATATTTTGTTTCTAATTACAATTTCTTAAATAAAATTAAATATAATAAAAAGATAGTTTTTGCGACAACAAAAAATGGTCTCAACTAATGGGTATTTATCACAACTTATTATTAGAGAAAACACACTACAAGAAAAAGGGTTTTTTGAGACCACTTTTAATGAGTATTTGCCACAACTTTAGTGAAGTGGTCTCAAATAATGAGTATTTATCACAACTTATGAGCATTTGACACAACTTTATTGCCGTCTCAATAACTCGGTCGCAAATAATATATTTGTGATCACAAATCTGGTCTCAATTGCATCTCAAATATTTTTTGCAACAACTAGTTGTCTCTGAAAGTAGTCTTAAAGTGGTCTCAAATAATTTGTAGAAAAATTTGTGACAACAAGTGGTCACAAATAACTTATTATTAGTGACCATAATTGTAGTGTAAAAAAATGTCTTACAAAAGACCTGTTTTATTGTAGTGACATGTGGTCACTAATTAGTTGTCTCAATAAATTGGACGCAAATCATATATTTATAACGACAAAAGTGGTCTCAAATGCGTCTCAAATATTTTTTGCAACAAGTAGTTGTCTCAAAAAGTAGCCTTAAAATTGTGTGAAATGATTTGTAGAGAAATTTGTGAGAAGGAATTGGAAATACAAGTGGTCACAAACAACGTATTGTAATTAAGTTACTACAATTATGGTCTAAAACATATTTATACAAAAACTCTATTTTATTGTAATGAGAAAAAGTTACTGCCTAATTGTTATTTTGTTCCTTTTTTATGCACCAAATAGTGTTGTAATAGTATTGATTAATGTTTTTTGTGAATTTAAGTAGACACTTTAGACTTTATGTATAAACTCAATGATGCAACAACATTCTATAATTACTTTCTTTTATTATACTCCTTCCGTCCCAATTTAATTTGCCAAAATTTGTAGTTGTTATTTAATTTTATGTAAGAAACTATCCTTAGAATACAAAATATTAAAATAAATTAAAAGTAAAAAGGAATTGCTTTAGTGGCATTCTTTAATGAGACCAAATTTGGTTCCAAATGTGTTGAGAAAAGAAAAAGAGAAACCAAACCTGAAGGATAAGAAAAGAAAGTGAAATAGGGGACTACTTAAAACGGCACCGTGTTAGTTCTGCACCATATGCAGTAATTGGGATTATAGCATCGGATTGGTATCCCAATAATATACTTTAGCACCAATTTTTAATGAACTAATACAATTACAAGATCTCATGTTAATATTACTAAATACGAAATATAATATATGTGATTTTTGACATTTCTTCGCCTTATATGATATGTAATTGTATTAGTGTATTATTTAAAAAGCACAAATATACAATTATAGTATAGACCAGTGTCATGCAATATGTTATATATAAATATTTTACCTATTATAATACAACATTTCATACAAGTCATTTCTAATATATTTTATTCATTATTATTTTAATTTTTATTATTATACATATTTACCTTTACATTTCAACAAAAAAAAATTCTAATAAATGGGATAAGATAAAAATAGAATTCTACATACGTTCTTCCGCTAAACAAATGAGAACTCCAAAAAATAAACTAAACATATACTTGTCACTGATGGAGATTTATATAATAAATGGGGAGTCAATTATCATTTAATAAAAAAATAAGAATAGAAGGTAAAATGTTTAGTGGAACATAAGATTTTGTTCTATTTATTTTGTATATATGTATACATATTAATAGAGAAGATGTAGTTGATTAATATATTGTTGTAATTATGTAAATTATATTTTGAGTGTACAAATAGGATAGACTTTTTATACTTATCTTGGAAAATATTCTGTTGTAAATTTCCCTTGATTTACTGATCAATCTGTTGTAATCTTAACATTAAATAGTGGAAACCCGATCACCATATTCACGGTGAATCAAATTATTACTCTCACATGGTATCAGCAGAAAACACCACAAACCCCTAATTTTTTTTTTCCACCGTCGTTCTTCTCTGTCTTCTTCTATTTCTTCTCTTTCTTCTTCATCCTCTATTCGTCCATGGCTGATGACAATTTCCTACCCATTAAAACCATGCTTCACCTCATCAACATTCGTTTATCATCCTCGAATTATCTCCTCTGGCGTGAACAAGTCCATGCCATGTTGAAGTGTGACAGGCTACATGTATTTCTTGATGGCTCACTATCTGAGCCGCCGGCGTTTCTTCCCTCCGCTGCTGCTGTCAGTTCTGCCACACCTCCGCCGGGGCGCCTCTTCCCGCTGTCTTATTCGTCGGTGACCCTGCTCCCGTCGTTGCTCCGCCGGCTCCTCTTCCCAATCCTGATCATCTCTCATGGGAAGACCATGTTAGTGGTCCTTGTTGGATCCGATTTAATGTTAAATGATTTGTTATTCGAATGATTGTCTGTTGCAACTTCAAAATGATGAGGTTGAATTCATGCCTTAGTTTCTAGCAGTATGTATTAGTTGACGGGTGATTCAGTTGTTAGGTATTGTATGTTTGAGCATATACATGTAGCTGCATGTCAACAATTTTCAGCAGACAATCCTTTGAACAGATCATGTTATTACTCAAAATTAAGTCAACAATTTCAGCATTATATATGTTAGTTTCCAGCACTATGTATTTAGTGGAAACTAATACATGTTTGCCAACTGGTAGTTAATGTATTACACTCAGCACTATGTATTACTTAGTAGTAGCAGTAGTCAATAAGCAATCTCAATACCTACTTCATTGTACTATGAAAAATTACAGTTGAATGTTGGTGAAATTGTACCTATGTGTTTTTTAGTAATGTATTAATTTGTGGTTGTTGTTATGTTGTTAGGTGGAAGCTATTTGATGGAAAAAGTAAGAATCTGAAGAACTACAACAATTCGACATTGGAAGCTTTTTGTCAAGCAGTTTAAATACTTTATCTTTTGGACTTGTCTGCTTAAAACTCGTGATTTATTTTTGTATTTACTTTTTCCTTCAAATTGCGTGAAGTGCTTTTGTTAAACAGTGTATCTCTTCATACAAACATTACTTCCATTACCACTTGGTTGTTTGTTAATTAAAATTAACTTTATTGAGTATACATGTTTTTATACATTTAAATTACCATAGTAATCCATTGTGACGAAGTTCCAAACAACAACAACAACAACAACAACAACAACAACAACAACAACAACAACAACAACAACAACAACAACAATAATAATAATAATAATAATAATAATAATAATAATAATAATAATAATAATAATAATAATAATAATAATAATAATAATAATAATAATGTGTAGCTTTTTTATATAATGGGGGAGAATTTTCTTAAAAAATTATAACATTTAATGACAGGAGGTGATATATATATAGTGAGAGTAATAAATAGTTAATAGCTACCTAATAATGAGGGGAATTAATTCTATTAGTGACAGTAGTTTTCCGTCATTAAAAATATAATTAGTGACAGTAGAATTTCTCTCACTACTTGTTTTTTAGTGACGGGACAATGTCCCGTCACTGTATACAATTAGCTACGGAAGCGATAGCCAGAGGCCGTGACGGGAGATCACCCGTCACTAAAAGTCTTTTGTGACGGTTTTTTCACTTTTAACCACAGTTTTTCCTGTCACTAAAACTAACTTTTCTTGTAGTGTAATTACCTGTTGGGCCTCCCTCTCATTCTTGCACCACTTCTGCTGGGCCGTCATCATCCAGGCCCGCTTCGCCACTTCAGCCCAATTCGCTTCAGCCCACTGCCTCCACCCTTCCCTCCTTCTAGCCTCTCCTATCCCATGTAATAAAATACTAGCCCAGGCCCACCACTCATACCACTCACCCCAGGCCCGTCCCCAACACTACTGACTCTTAGCCCAGCCCCTCCGCCTCACCGTCTCACTGTTCCCTCTGTCCCACATACTCTTCTCCAACTTATCCGGACCTGGTCTTGCTGTTCGACTCACCGCCTGCTCCGGCCTCATATGTGCCCTCGCCGCCTCCGCCTGCTCCGGTATCCACTCATCCAATGCGAACTCGTGCAAAGTCCGGTATTTTTAAAACTCGTCATTTCCTAGACATTGCTTCTACTGCTCTTCTTGCTGCACTAACCTCTTCTGCAGAACCGAAAGGGTTTAAATCCGCTATGAAGCTTCCTCATTGGTTAAATACCATGCGTGACGAAATGCGTGCGTTACATTCCAATGATACTTGGGAACTTGTCCCTCGTCCTCCTCATGACAATATTGTAGGTTCGAAGTGGGTCTTTCGCACGAAATACCACTCCGATGGTTCCATCGAGTGTCATAAATCTCGTCTGGTCGCCCAAGGGTTCACTCAGATTCCTGGCTTCGATTTCTCACATACTTTTAGTCCTGTTGTCTGCGCAGCCACTGTTCGCGTTATCCTTGCTCTTGCTACTCACCGCTCCTGGACCCTGCACCAACTAGATGTCAAAAACGCCTTCCTTCATGGTGTTCTTGACAAACCAGTCTTTATGACTCAACCTCCAGGTTTTATCGATCCACGTTTCCCAGATCATGTTTGTAAATTAAAAAAGGCCTTGTACGGTCTTCGTCAGGTCCCTCGTGCATGGTTTGAACGTTTTAATTCTTTCCTTCTTTCCTTAGGATTTACTCGCAGTCGATCTGACACCTCTCTTTTCTTTATTCATCGTCCACACTTTACTATATTTTTGCTATTATACGTTGACGATATTATTGTTACAGGTAGCAATCTCGCTGTTCTCCGATGTTTTATTGCTCATGTCAATTCTGAATTTGTCATCAAAGACCTCGGCCAGCTTCACTATTTCTTAGGCTTGGAAAACTCCCATACGCCCACCGGCCTGTCCTTGGGCTAAGCCAAATACACCCATGATATTCTATCTCGGGCTCAACTTCTTGACTCCAAACCGGTTTCCATTCCATTAGCTGCTGGCGAATCTTTGCTCAGCTCTGGTGATCCATTTCATGATCCTACTTTATTTCGGTCCCTCGTTGGTGCGTTACAATACTTGACGATCACTCGTCCAGATATTTCTTATGCTGTCAATCACGTCAGCCAATTTCTACAGCAGCCTACAAATGATCATTTCTCAGCTGTCAAACGCATCCTTCGGTATGTTAAGGGCACCGTTCAGTTCGGTCTATCTTTCACTCGTTCCTCGAATTCTACCATTCTGGGTTATTCTGATGTTGATTTGGCCTGCTGTGTCGAAACTCGCTGTCCATCTATGGTTACTCGATTTTTCTGGGTGGCAATTTAGTATCTTGGAGTGCTAAAAAGCATCCTACCGTTGCCCGCTCCAGCTGTGAATCCGAATACCGTGCACTTGCCAATACTGCTAAAGAGATGGTCTGGCTCTCCCATCTCATCTCCGAGCTACGTGCAATGCCATCTTCTCGTCCGCTTTTACTCTGTGATAACAAGAGTGCATTGTTTCTTAGTCAAAATTCCATCGCCCACAAACGTGCAAAACATATTGACATTGATTGTCATTTTATTCGTGAGCTAGTAGCTGCGAAAAAGCTGGAAACTCGGTTCGTCCCCTCCCATCTCCAGCTGACGGACATTTTTACCAAGAGTTTACCTCGTCCCTCATTTGAACTTCTTCGTTCCAAGCTCTATGTCGATCTAAATCCCACACTTCGCTTGAGGAGGGGGGAGGGGGGAGGGAGGGAGGGGTAATAGGGAAGATGTAGTTGATTAATATATTGTTGTAATTATGTAAATTATATTTTGAGTGTACAAATAGGATAGACTTTTTATACTTATCTTGGGAAATATTCTGTTGTAAATTTCCCTTGATTTACTGATCAATCTGTTGTAATCTTAACATTAAATAGTGGAAACCCGATCCCCCTATTTTTATGGTGAATCAAATCATTATTCTCACACATATAAATTATTAAGTTAGTGAATAATATTAATAATATAATTGACTACCCTTCTTCAACTATTTATTCATGACTTGTTTAATAGGTAACATGTTTAACATAAATTGTTGATCTAGTGATTAATATTAAAAGTAAATGTATCCAATAGTCTAAATTATAGTTGTATCAATGTAATGATTGTACTATGAAAAGACCCACACATATATATAAAAGGATTATTGAAACATCCATCAATTTTTGATTGTACGATGTTGGTTTATTCAAACGTTGATGAAATGAAGACAAGAATTTGCAAAACCTCACATCGAAACGAGTGATTAAGGTCAACGACAAGGGCTTGACAGGAAATTTAATAAATTAACAAGTAGTCTCAACAAAATGCCCTTCATTTTGGCTGTAGTAGTAGACACTTAAGTTTTATTACTTACGGAGGCCCCCCTTCTCTCAAAAAAACAAAAAAAAAAAAAAAGAAAAAAGAATTCACGAAGATATTATTATTATTATTATTATTATTATTATTATTATTATTATTATTATTATTATTATTAGCACTACTACCATGTTACTGTTATGGGTATGCATGGAACTCGGGATTTATCGAATTGGAATTGCGCCAAAAATCGAAAGCATACCGAATCGAAAAAGAATTGTTGACTTTTGACTTTCTTCCAATCGAACTGTACTGAAAAAAAATATGGTATGGTTCTAGATATTCAGTAATATTCGTACTGAGAACCGTACCAACATGTACTGAACCGTCCTATATAAAAGACCGAGATTACAAAAATATATAAAAATATTAATCACTTCAGATATAGAGCAATTTACAAGTTTTATGCATAATTTTCATACATTACTACTTTTTGTCAAACTTACTTAAAATGCTTAATGCTTACTTATGACTTGATGTTTATGTCAACATAAATTTTAATTTTAGTTGCAACTCTGATGAGAGTATGTTGATTTTTATTTTCCAGTTTTAACTTAAATATTAAAAATCTTGAAAAATCTCTGAATAACCGAGTATATCACACTAAACCAAAACGTCTCACCAGATCCGTTACATCTGAAATACTGTACCAAACGATCCTAAATTTTGGGATGGTTCGGTACGGATCTTTATAGTTTTGGTTTAGTTCCGTTTCTTAAATTTTACGAGTACCGAACTTTGGGACGGTAGTTGATTTTTTAAATTCCTGAACCGAACTGTTCCGTGCACACCCTTAGTTACTATTAGAGGGTGTTTGGCGAAGCTTATTTTAACATCTTATAAGCTCCAACATCTTATAAGTTCTTTAATTTCAAGAGCTTATAACATGTAATTTCCCAAGAGTTTATAAGTTAATAAAATGTTTGGATAAAACAACTTATAAGCTTGCAATTGAATGCAATGATTTAGCATGAATTTGAGGGATTAATTCGAAAAATATTATCAAACACATATTTTAACTAGTGAGAAAAGTGTGTATATCATGTGCGGTGTGTGTGAATTGTGTGTAGTGTGTGTATGTTTGTAAACCAAAATCAATTTAAAAACGATAATAGAAGATGTTATTCCCTGATGATGAAAGACAATATTATATGTATGTATGTATGCATGCATGCATGTTAAGATCCAGTCGAGCGTGATTCATATCTAATTGTCGCATTCATGATGTGAAGTGTCCAGTGTGAATGTACGTACCATAGTGTCCTCATGCATATATTCTAACCTGAAACGACAAATTCAAAGAACACACCTTTTATCCCATGGATTCTGCAATATACTAACACATCCCGCAAAATTAATTAATGTAAAATTATGCTCACCATTTATTCATCACATAAACTTGTGTTTGACCCAAAAAGTATTATTTTTAAGCAAAATTATTACTTTTATATGTAAAAGTATATTTGTTTGGACAAACAAAATTATCATTTTTGTATTGGAAGTATTACATTTATTTGGAAAAGTATCACTTTTTTTTTTATGTATGATTTAAAAAAAAAAAAAAAAAAGTATCACTTTTATTTATAAAAGTATCATTTTTTCTTGTAAAAGTGTGTTTCATCACACGTCACACAGTCAAACACAAGACTTACTCTTTATTTATGTAGTAATTTTTTAAATATATTACATCAGAGTTACATAAGCAGATACTGATAGAGTGTTTACCCAATATCAATTCTCTTCCATGTTGATATACAAATATATAATGTATAAAAAGAGACATGGTGAGATTATGTACTATCATAATGTCTACAATTATATATATATATATATATATATATATATAATATCAATAATTAATTTAGAGTATCTTCATATTTCTTTAATATATTACTGTACTTATAGTTTATTGTATATAAATATATATTATATGTGAAATACATTTATATTTATATTTATATAAAAACATAATATGTGTTGGAATCCCAAATTTATTGCACGTGTCCTCTTGTATATGTGGGGCTAGAGTATTTATAGGACCACTTCAATTTACAGTTGGTTGGTTTATTTTACAGCATACATAAGAATGCGAAAATCAGCTTTTGGTAATTTCTTGATCCTCACAATTGTTTGATAAGATTCCCTCAAAATAAGAAAATAAATAACAACTATTAAAACAATTCCATACTATACATCATTGTAATTTGTCTTTATGTTTTAATTTTTTATGCCACATTTTCAAATTTGTTTTCGATAATTTTCGATAATTAAACATCACATAGTAAATCATTAATTGCTATATTAAGATCACCATATATGATATATAGTACGACTCTCGAATTTATTATTCTTCTCTAGGAGGAACAAATTATTTCTAAAATTATATTTTCTTGAGATGATATACTTGCTATATATCATTTTATTTAAAAAATCTTCTGTATTGAATATTACTCCCAGTGATCCAAAATAATATTTTAGACTATTTAAGAAAAGAAAAAAGATTTTTGAAATAGATAAATATACCATTACACAATCTATCTTTTTCACCTCAAATCTCTACTTTCTCTTTTATTAAATCTTTCGTCACTTATAATTCTACTCCCTCTCTCCTTTTCATACCATATTGGGTATTAGAGAAACTTCTTAATTATAAGGTACGTAATGTCAAAATTATGAGATTTTGAAAAAGATTAATTGAGATATGTCTAAGGGCAATATTAGAAGAATGATTGTTTTTTTTTTAAAAAATACTTTTCTAAAGTGACACTTATTTTGGGGTGGAAGAAAAATTATTTTATAGATTTTGTAGTATTTGTATTAAGTAGTTGTTGAGTTATTTAAAAAAACTGAATATCTTGGTTGGATGTAATTGTGAATGGCATGGCAAATGTATGGCAAATTTAATAAAGTATTGTACGGTTCACAACAACATTAATATTATAAGTGGGAATTTTATTTATTTACCAAACTAAGTGAACTCGCCTGTGCCACATGCGAGTTCACTGTTACATTGACAGGGTTTGTTCAATGTCACCCCTGCCAGGGGCGACTTCAGTTATTTTTTTTTTTTTAATAACGCCCATGGCATAGGCGTTTTACATTCTCTTTTTTTTTTTTTTAAAGTTATAATAATAATAATAATAATAATAATAATAATAATAATAATAATAATAATAATAATAATAATAATAATAATAATAATAATAATAATAATAAACACGTAATAATTAGGGGTGTGCACGGTACGATGTGAATCGAATATTTGAAAATATCTAAATTCATATCAAATTTAGACTATTTAAAAAGTGAGTATCTATCACCGATCCAAAAAATGGGGACGGTACGGTACAATTATTTATTTTTTCAGGACAGTTCGGTTCAGAAATTTCGGACCTAACGGTTCAGAAATTTTGGACCTAACGGAACGGTTAACTGAACCGAAATTTCTGAACCGTTAGGTCCGAAATTTCTGAACCGAACTGTCCTGAAAAAAATAAATAATCGTACCGTACCGTCCCATTTTTTGGATCGGTGATAGATACTCACTTTTTAAATAGCCTAAATTTGATATGAATTTAGATATTTTCAAATATTCGATTCACATCGTACCGTGCACACCCCTAATTGTTACGTGTTTTTTTTTTTATTATTATTATTATTATTATTATTATTATTATTATTATTATTATTATTATTATTATTATTATTATTATTATTATTATTATTATTATTATTATTATTATTATAACTTAAAAAAAAAAAAAAGAGAATGTAAAACGCCTATGCCATGGGCGTTATTAAAAAAAAAATAACTGAAGTCGCCCCTGGCAGGGGTGACATTGAACAAATCCTGTCAGCGTAACAGTGAACTCGCCTGTGGCACAGGCGAGTTCAAATGTATGGGATTGACAACAAAAGATAGTAGATGTACTCTTGGTGAAGCTTTAAACCTATTAAGGTCAAATTATAGGTAGGACTAAAAGTGTTAAAAAACTATTAAAACGTACATGTTGAGCAAATAACTACATGATCCAAATGATTCAAGATTGGTTGCACGATAACTCCTTAACAAACTTAAATAATGGAATTAATTAATCGTGAACGACATATATATTAGAGTGGAAAAAGAAGAAAATAATAAATTGTTATTATAGGGTAATCATGTTCATATTCATTCTCTTGTTTGTTTTTTAAAATTTCTCTTGTGATTTGACTCATCGATCAGACACAGCTACGTAATTGTCAGTGAAAGCTGAGGACGCAGATATCTTTTCATTTCTGTAAATCCATTTTCTATACTCAATTCGGCCTCACTTTAGATGCTCTAGCTCACCCTCCATCTCCAATTTTATCTGACAAAAATTACCAACCAAAATTCTGCTCATTCCCCTATTATATACTACTTCCTCCATCTCAGCTAATTTTTCACGATTGACCAAATACAAATATTAAAATAAAGTAAATTTTAGGGAATCGTTGACTTTTTAAAAAATGGAGATTGAAGGTAGAGATTTTGAGGGTGAAGATTGTGAGAGAAATTATTTTTTTAAGGATGTGCAAAGTTAAGTGAGACGGACCGAAAAGAAAAGTATGCAAATTTAAGTTTTTAGGTTGATTCGCAGCTTGTTAAGTTTTGGTCTAGTCAGTTGGACTTGTGGAGTCCAATGATACTTCAAGTTAAAATTTTATAGCCCAACTTATTTAAAATACCGAACAAGCTATGTCAACCCATCAAGTCAGATCAACTTTGCCACATCTACTTGGTGTAAATTACTTTTTAGTGAACCTCCTTTATATTTTTTATTTCTTTTTTCTTTTCACATAAGCTTAGGTACTCATGTTTTAATTAAATTTTCATGTATTTCCCCATAGTTTGTTGAATTTCATGGTCAATTAAACACATGGAAAGAACAAAGCCTAGACTTTGTAGTAGAATAATATAATACTTTGACAATTATTTACAGTTTTCACATTTCTATTGTCATCGTTTTAGTCTATAGTGTAAACAGTTTTTTTTGAGATAATAAAAAGTAATTTTAAATAAAAAAAAATTTTAACAACTATTTTACAAAAGCTAACATATTTTCATTAACTAGTTTTCTTAATAATTAATTTGCAACTAATATTATTTGAGATGAAAAAAATCGTCTCAGATGCACATCAAATATTTTTCACAATAATTCCTGACATCAACTCATTATTAATTAAAAGACACCAATTTCATCGAGTCTTGCAGTAGTTTGGGGCTTCAGGTTTCCCATCTCGAATTATTTCGGTAATAAGTTGGCTACATCTTAAACTTTTGTTGATTAGTTATTCTGTTCCTTTAAAAAAAGAAAAAGACATGTAATTTCATACAATTTGTTTTATATATATATATAAGGCATATCAGTTTGTAAAAGTTAATTTTACATCTCTCGATACGTCAAGTTTTTTTAACTGAAGTTTGTGCTAAAAGTTTTAAGGTCGGTTGGTTGCAAATCATCAATGACAATGATAATGGGTATGAATGAGAGATCAATTATATTATGAAATGAAATGGGGGAAACTATTAATAAAATAGGGTAATGATTAATTTATTTATTATGTATCAAACACCATAAATAAAAATAAATCATCATTCATTCTCGTTCCTTATCCATAAATACACCAACCAAGCGGATCCTTACCTATGTCATCGCTGGAGTAATTAGCCGGTATCTGATTTAGATATCCACCACTACAATTTATTAGTACATGATATAATTCTGTTCGTTATACTAATAATATTACTCGATTTGATATAATTCTGTTCGTTATACTAATAATATTACTCGATTTTGTTATTATTATAAACAACTATACAATGTATATAACATAATGTAACAAAAACAACTCAAAACTTTTAATAGTATAGTAACCAAAAGGAGCGTACTGATACAAACGAAGCGCTTACTATATATAAAGGCCTAAAACATAACATAAATAACTTTATGTAACATTTCGTTTGTAAAATTTTTAAAATTTTATTTTTTACGTAACATTTTTGGAGCACTTATGAATATATAACACATTCATGTAACACTTTTATAGCATTCCGCGAATATGTAACATCTTTAAGTTAACACTTGTAAAATATCTAATGCAACACTTTTAAATAAGTACACTTTAAATAAGTAATATTTTCATATATATAACACTTATAAATAAGTAGCACTTTTTAGGTAATACTTTTAATTAGGTAAAATTATATATTTCTTTTATTTTAAACTAATTAAATATTTTTGAACTTATTTTTCTCATGCAACTTTTGAAGAATTAAAATCTTTCGATCACTTATATTTTGTAAAATAACTATTTATGAGGCAAAAACTTTATATATGTGTTACATTTTAATTTTCTCAAAAAAAAAAAAAAAATTGTAATATGAGATTGTGGAAACAATCGGCTCACACATACAAAAATAACAATTTAGTGAAGCACCTAAGAATTTACTTACTAGTTATCTAAACTCTTTTTATTCGTGATTTATGTATGTGTGTGTATTGATATACATACATTGTATTTATACTAAACATTGACAAAAATAATTGTAACTTAACATTTCGAACATATTTCTAAAGTGTGAGAACCCGGACTTGAAATATTTTGTCATGTCTTTTTGTATTAGTAAATTTATTTTTTCATTTAATTCTGTATTCAAAACATAATAAGAGTAATTAATTACTTAATCTAAAAGGTGACTTAAAATTATCTACGATAAGTAGATACATAAAATTATTGTAATTGAAATAGATGATAGTGTCTTAAAACTTATATAAAATAATCGGATATAATAAATTAGTGTGACATAAAATAAATTTATATATATTTATATATGAGTGGACAATATTTTGGAGAACATAATTAATGGAAACTTTGTATCAAATTAGATAGTTGAATAAACTAAATAAAATAAGTTTGGTAGTAGTTTGATGAAATTTAATTTTGAGAGTAATTTATTGATGTTATAACAAAAGTTCGTATATATAGCTTTTCTTATAAGAAAAAATAATATAGTTAATGTAGCTTAGTAGTTTGGAATTTGAAGTTAAGTCATGCAAGCTTGCAACTTGGTATCAAAATCCAGCATTGGTAAATATTTGATATATATTTTCTTTTAATATCCAGAAAAAAATGTTACATAAAAGGTTATATATAACATTTTTTAGTGTTACCAAAAAGTTATAATAATTTAAAATCTAATGTTGCACTTGTGAAAAACCTTACTCTCTATTGTAAAAATCCCCACCTAGGCATTGACCGCCTACATTTGTTTCCCGATTTCTCCCCTCCTACTCCGACTGGTCCTTAGGTCACAATCTATCGCCTAATGAGCACCTAACAACTTGTACAACCTTGGTGTTACAAATGATAAGCAAAAGTGTTACTTTAAACTTTAGGTAACACTGATAAATGTTAAACTGATAAAGTATTACTTAAATTCTATAGTAACATTTTTTGGTATATACGAGGTGTTACACATTAGCCCAATTATGTTTTAATGAAGAACCTAATAAACAACTAACTGCGGAGGTTTATTTTATACAACAATCTCAATTGGTTTTTAATTTTTGTTCTCTTTGTCGTGTGTGAGAATTTTCAAATCATTTTTAGGTGACTGTTGAGAAACATTTATTTGTTCATGATTAAAATCAAATTTTCATAAGAAGTGGTCAGCATTATATGGTAACTAAACTCTTGCTTATTGTCCTAGCATATGAAACAACATGAGGAAGGTTTCGGAGTTAAGTTTTAATTTTAAAGAGTAGTTTTGGATCAGACGGTTAGACCAAATGAACATTTTTGAACTGTTTATTTTTAAGAACAAAAAAAAAAAAAAAAAAAATTAAGCCAAAATAGCAAATACTAAGAAGACCAAAAGAATGGACACGTAATGAATCTTGAAGTACTATTAATTTATGCATTTTCTGGACCAAATCCTCCACATTAGGATTAGTCATTAAATATTATATTGCACAAAAGTATAAAAATAAAAAAATATTTTGTAAAAGAAAATGGTATTTGTGTGAACAATTGATTAAAAAAAAAAAAAAAGGTTTGGGGTTGCATGTAGAGGGCAGGGGGTGATTAGTACGAAAAGAACTGATGAATAAGAGAGGTAATGCGGGCATGCACGCGTCCTTTTCTCCCCCCCACCTCTGCCGCATCTGCTTCTCTTCTCGGGAATACCACCCACCATACTTCCTTCGTAGCAGTGTTTGTGGACCGGACCGGTGATCGAACCGGACAAGTCACTGATTCAAGGTTCGATCGGTCCGACCGGTTCAACAATCGGTTCAACTGGTCAAAGAAAACTTGTTAACTTTTGAATTTCAATAGTTTTTATGTGTAATACAATCTAATTTTATACTAGAGTTTAACTTGTAAAAAAAAATTCAACATATTTCAATATTAATTAATCCAAAGATACTTTTAACTCTAATTTTTTTAATAACATCCTAGTGCCAAATTTAAAATAAGATGGGAATAATAAGGGCAAATGAAGATAAATGTGAAAATCTTTTTTTTTTTTAAACATAAAACAGGCCAAAAACAACTTTATTTAAAAAAAAAAAAAAATACAATCCGGTTTTTTAACTCAACCGGTCCCGGTTTCCGGTTGAACCGGTCGAACCGGCCGGTCCGGTCCGGTTCCACAAACATGGCTTCGTAGTACAGTACTCCCTCCATCCCATTAAAATTTGCATATTTTTATTTTCGATCTGTCATATTTAATTTTGCATATTTTTTAAAAAAAAAATTTCTCTCACAATTTTGACTTTTAAAATCTTCACTCTTAAGGTCTCCACTCTTAATCTCTACATTTGAAAAAGTCAAAGATTCTCTAAAATTTAGTTTTTCTTAACATCCGTGTCGAGTTAACCGTGCAAAATTAGGTGGGACGGAAGATGTATTTGCTTATTTAATTTAATTATGTTTCTTTTATACCAACACCACATATATCTTCCTTACACCAACACTAAAACCTAACTTATAGTATCTCACTCTTCTTCAATTATCATGCATTCTCCACAACAAATCATTTTTTTAAATAAAACAAGTATATATCATCATCCAGACAAAAATATTAACATGACGACGGGTAGTGGATTCTTTATCACATGAAAAAGAAAAAACCACTGTTTTAAATTTAAATGATCATAATTAACTTTGATGATTGGTGTTGGGAAACTAAAAAAATATGTTTAGTAACAACGTTTCGACATCTGAGTATCGTAGGGTAGCCACTTATAGTAAGATACATATAATTTTTTACAATTACTTTGTAGTAATTAAAGTATTTATAACTACAAATAGTTACAAAAGAGCTTGTCTTATTGTAATAAATTATAGTTAAAATTGTATAAAGTATTTTATGTAACTACTAATAGTTACAAAAATAATTATTTTTAATAATTACTCCTGTAGTTGCAAAAATAGTTGCGGCAAATACTATTTTTTTCTTGTAGTGATTTTATGTAGCAATAGAACTTCCCAAAGAAATAAGTACTTAATGTTTTCTCTTTTTTCTAGAGGATTATATTATTACGACATATTTATAGATTAAAGTGTACGGGCAAAAGAGATAAAAAAAATACTAACACTCTAGAAATTATAGATTATAAAAGATAAAATTTAAGTAATTTATTTAGCATTACTAATAACTTTGATAAATTCTGGAAACCTGGAAATTGTAAAAAAAAAAAGAAAGAAAACTTAAACCTGAAAGTTACTATTGCAAACAAATACTCTGGATATTATATAAAAATGTGGAATTTGAAATATTTGAATTTAAACAGTATATTCCTAATAATTATATGGAAATCACAGATACTGAAAATTCTAGAAATTATACGAATATAGAAGTAATAGTTACTACAAGATAAAAACAAAAATTGTTGATACTTTTAATAATACTGTTTTGCAACTTTAGATTATATTTTCCAGATTTCTATTTTTTAATAATGTCCAATTCTTCAAAGTTTCAGAAATTTTATTTTATAGGTCTAAATTATAATTTCCATAGTTCCATCTTTTTTACAGTTTTCAGATTTCAATCCTTTTTAATTTACAATTTTAATATTTTAAAATTTTTAAATCATTATTAGTAATTTTAATATTTTTAAGGCTAGTAATTTATTTGAACTTAGAAAATTAAAAGAATATGCAAGTATATATAAAGAATAATAACAAACTAGTAACATAATCTCAGGTATGGAAAAACATATTTTCATCCAAATCATAAGAAAAAAAAATAAGTACCACGCTGCTTGCAGCTCCAAAGATATGAAGACAAAGAAATATCCTAATTAGGTAACTACAAACGATCGTTATCATTACAAGAAAAATAATCTTTTGAAACCACAAAAAATATTACAAAAATGAGTATTTGTCACAACTTAAGTGAAGTGGTCTCAAATAATGAATATTTGTCACAACTTATGAGTATTTGCCACAACTTTATTGTCGTCTCAATAACTCAGATGTAAATAATATATTTGTGACCACAAAGTGATCTCAAATGCGTCTCAAATATTTTTTGCAACAATTATTTGTCTCTAAAAGTAGTCTTAAAATGGTCTCAAATAATTTGTAGAGAGATTTGTGACAACAAGTGGTCACAAATAACTTATTATTAGTGACCACAATTGTGGTGTCAAAAAGTGTTATATAAAAAACCTTTTTTGTTGTAGTGTATGCGGTCTGCGCTCAACGAATTAGATTTTTCATAGACCGTAAAATTACTAGAAAAACAAAGAAACTCGAATTTCAAAAAAAGAAACCCAAAAAAACTATCTGAAACCGGAGATTAAAGGTTGCACAAAACATTCTAAGGCTCGAAGCATCCATTAGGAAATGGAGACCGAAGTTTGTCACAATGTGTTGAAGGGGCACATGACACAGAGGCCACACTAGGTGTGGAGTTAACATCAAGACGATGAAATCTTACACAAAGGTAAACCTGGAGAAAGAAACAAACAAAAGAAACATGACAAAAGCAAAATCGAACAAATAATAAATAACATAGTAGAAGTACTACCATCATCATCCGGTAGAAGGATGAGGGAAGAATAAGGACATGATCTAAAGTTGTAAAAGTTGGAAAATATGGGGAAGGTAGGACGAAAATATCGGTGATTACGGAGATACCAGTATTTCAATTTAGAGAGATTTCGGTGAAATCTCGATTAATATCGAAATATCGGTGCAACTTTTTTAAAAATGCCGAAAATATATTAAAACAGATAATTCATCACGATATTTTATAGATTGTTATAAACCTACTTAAATTCAAATATTTAATATAAATATTGAGTGAAATTCACATATCTACAACTAGTTGATAAATAATAAACAATAAAAACATTATCAGGCCACACAAGATACATTATGAACTCTTATTATCATAAAGGATGTTTAAGTATTTTACAATAATATTCTAATTTATTAAATCTTTGGGCTGCATTAAGAAAATTTAGTGGATTGCAAATAATTTAGAAATTTTACAACTAAGGATCATGAAATTTCATCGATATTAACCGAAATTTTACAACTAAGGCTGCATTAAGAAAATTTTACTGAAATTCACCGAAATTTCACCGATATTAACCGAAATTCACCGATATTAATCGAAATCTCACCAAAATTAATCGAATTTTACCGAAATTCACTGATATTAACCAAAATTTCATCGATATTAATCGAAATCTCACCGAAATTAATCGAATTTTACCGAAATTCACTGATATTAACCAAAATTTCATCGATATTAATCGAAATCTCACCGAAATTAATCGAATTTTACCGAAATTCACCGATATTAACCGAAATTTCACCGATATTAATCGAAATCTCGCCGAGATTAATCGAATTTTACTGAAATTCACCGAAATTTTGGTAAAATTTCCACGAAATTACAACAAATTATACCTGGAGATAGCCCAAATTAAATTTTTTGGAGATTTCGGAGATTTCGGAGATATATCGGAGATATTCTGACATAAATTTAGTACATCCGAATTTCGTTTCGGTATCGCCAAAAAAGAGAGATATCGGAGAGATATCGGTGAATATCGGAGATATTTTAATCCTTCCGAAGGAGACGATAATTTTAAATTATAATATCCAAAATTTCTAGTTTTCTATATTTCCCTAATTATAGTACTTTGCTTGATTTTTTGGATTCATTTTACTGATGTCTAAAAAATTCACTCCAATCTATACCACATATAGAGAACAAATCAACGAATTTATTTCCTAATTAAGCTCCCATATTTTTTCCCTTGTAAATATAATTGTGTAGATTTATTGTACCTTAATATTTACGCACATACCTTATATTGTTGTGACTATATATTGTTTGATCAATAATACAAATATCATTATGGTGATTATTATTTCTCTATATGCACTAGATTATCGTTTCAAACTAATTCCAAAAGTGCCAACAAAGTGTTAAAACTTGTGCATTGCGCTTTATGGGGAACTGCCCTGGTTACATCCACACTAGGCTATCAATTACAAACACTCTTCGGCAAATGTGGTATTCGACATACGTTGTCTTGTCAGTACACGCCTGCTCAGAACGGTCGCGCCGAAAGTAAACATCGGCATATACTAAAATCGGACTTTCTATGATGTTTCAGTCACATGCTCCATCTACATCATGGTTTGACGCTTTTAGCGCTCCTATCTATACCATCAACCGTCTTCCCACTCTTATCTCGACAACAAGTCTCCTTGTGAAGTCTTATTTACTCAAGCACCCAATTATGCGAATTTTCACCCATTCGGATGCCGCGTATTTTCATGTCTCAGACTACGCTGCAAATAAATTTTCACCATGCAGCACACCCTGCATTTTTATTCGCTACAGCTCCACACAAAGGGTACCACTGTCTTGATCCCACCACCTATCGTGTTTAAGTATCACGACACACTCAATTGGATGAGGCCTATTTTCCATTTGCTGAAAAAGCCTTCCCCACTGGGCCTGGCAAGTTAGACTTCTCGGCTTTCTTGGATGCCTCGCCACACTACAAGTCCCCGGCCCAATCTGCTGCTTCATTGGACCAGTCCTTGCAACCGGCCCATGCCCGCTCCAATGTGTTTTTCCCTACTACCGCTGCCTCAGGCCCATGCCTAATCTGTCATGATTCTGCTGCCCCACAAGTTCGGTCCATGCACCTGGTCTAGCCCCACTTCCTCGTGGCTCGACCGGGCCCTATTGCTTTACCTGAGCCTGCGTCGTAACCTGACCCAACTCCACTTGAGCCGCAACAGCCCGCCGTTACTATCTTCACTCATTCGATGGTCACACGTGCACGGGGTGATATTTTCCGTCCCCGTCACATAGCTGATTTATCCTTCACCAAGTCCTCCTCCACTCTCACGGCTCTCTTCATAGATAAGGTCCCCAAAGGTTTCAAATCAGCCACAAAATCTCCGGAGTGGCTCTCTGCAATGAATGAAGAAATTTTCGCTCTTCATTCCAGTAACACATGGGATCTCGTTCGTCGCTCGCATGGTTCGAACATTATTAGATCCAAATGGATATCTCAGATCAAGTACCTTTCTGATGGCAGCATAAACCATTACAAGGCTAGTCTAATGGCTCAAGGATTCACTCAACTCCCGCATTTTGACTACACGCATACCTTCAGTCCTGTTGTCAAGGCCACAATATTCAGCATTGTTCTCACTTTTGCCATTATGCGTGGCTGGACCCTCCACCAACTTGAAGTAAAAAATGCCTTCTTGAATGGACATTCATCTGAAACAGTTTATATGGAGCACCCCCTGGCTATGTGGATTCACACATTATGAATCACGTTTGTCGCCTCAAACGATCCGTCTACGTCTCAAAAAAGCATGGCGTGCTTGGTTTCAACGGTTCAGTGCCTTTCTTGTTCTTCTCGACTTTCGGTGCAGTCAGGCCGACACGTCACTCTTCATTTTCCATTAAGGTACGCACCTTCTCTACCTCTTGGTTCATGTGGATGATCATCCTCACTGGCGATTCTCCTTCATTAATTAATGATTAGTATACCGTATCAATACGGAGTTTTCAATTAAAGATTTAAGTCATATAAACTATTTCCTTGGCTTGGAAGTTCAATACACCTCTAGTGGACAATTTCTCAATCAGTCTACATATGCACACGAGATTTTAACTCGTGCGGAACTCCTCGACTCTAAACTCGTCGCAACACCTCTTGTGACCAACACTCATGTAACTCGACTCCCCTTACTATGATCCTACTGCCTATCGTTCATTGTTGGAGCTCTACAGTACTTAAGCATCACTTGGTCGGACCTTGCTTATGTGGTGAACTCGGTAAGCCAATTTCTGTATTCCCCTACTGAGGATCATTATCTTGCGGTTAAGCGCATCCTACACTACGTGAAAGACACTCTCAAATTTTGGCCTTAGTATCTTCAAGAGCTCTTCCGACAATTTATTGGCTTATTCTGACACTGATTAGGCTTGTTGTATCGAGACTCGTCGCTCCACTTATGGTTATTCAATTTTTATTGGTGATAATCTAGTGTCTTGGAGTGCTAAACAGTAACCTACGGTCTCTAGGTCTAGTTGTGAATCTGAATAACGCGCCTTTGTTAATGTCGCCGTTGAACTTGTGTGGGATGCATATCTTCTACGAGACTTACAAGCCTTATCTCCATCCCGACCCAAGTTACTTTGTGATAACAAGAGTGCAATTTTCCTCTCTCAAAATCTGATTGCACTTAAACGGGCAAAACATATTGATATTGATTATCACTTTGTACGGGAGCTCGTCTCTTTCGACAAACTCTCCACTCAGTTCGTCCCCTCTCATCTTCCATTTGACAACATTTTACAAAAGTCTTCCCCGACCTCCGTTCGAATTCTTCCGACCCAAGCTTCAAGTTGGTCCACTCACCACGTCTCGCTTGTGGAGGGTATAGAGAATAAATCAACGAATTTATCTCCTAATTAAGCTCCCATATGTTTTCCCTTGTAAATAAAATTGTGTAGATTTATTGTACCTTAATTTATGCACATACCTTGTGTTGTTGTAACTATATATTGTTTAATCAATAATACAAACAACATTACGGTGATAATTATTTCTCTATACCACATGTGAGAGTTCTCCGCAATCCCCAATTTTATAGCTAGAAACCAAAGTAATAATCTTAGCTCAAGAGCATCACGAATTCTCATGTACACGAGCTGCACAGATTTAGTTTCGTGCAATTTTAATGACAGGCACATTAAAAAGGTACTATACTGAAAATAATGCATTTCTTCATAAGAAATAATATATCTCAAAAACAATTAATACTATTTCAGCATAATATATTTCTTCACAGAACAAGCTACATATATATATATATATATATATATATATATATATATATATATATATATATATATATACATCTTCCATGAAACATAATACATTTTCATGAAAAATTGCCCACACTTCGAATTGCATGAATCTAGGATCCGTGCAACTAGTATACAAGAGAACTACTCCAAAAGTATATATATCATATTTAATATAAATAAGTTAATTACCATGAAAAATATTTATTATTTAATTTTCACCTGAAATTTCTTGTACTAGTTTTTCTCATGGGATATTGTGGGTGGGAGGGTGGTTTTGGCTAAGCTTATTTTAAGCATCTTATAAGTTGTTTTAAGAGCTTATACGATATAATATCTCAAGAATTTATGCATTAATAAAATATTCGGATCATGGAGCTTATAAGCATCCAATTTAGTGAAGAGATTTAGCTATAGGTTTTGGGACAACTTTGATATCCACCATCAGAAACATGTTTTGATGAATATGTAAAGTATGCGTGGTGTTTGTGTAGTGTATCTAGTGTCCGTGATTAATTATGTGTGATTTGTGTGAGGAAGTGTGTGTAGTATGCATAATTTGTGTAAATTCTAGAGTGTGTAGCGTGTGTTAAGCTAGTTTGTAATTTAAGTATGACTTATAAGAAATCTTAAAAAATAATAATAAAAGGGACTAGTGGTACTTTTGCTTTAGCTTATAAGGGACTAAAATCATTTTTCATCTCATAACTTTTCAGTCGTTCCATTTTTGTCCTAAAATCTGTTGCCTTTTCAGTTGCATCCCATAATTAAAGAAATATATCGGTCACATTTGAACCAATTTAATTTCATTGCTGATGAGCAAGCTGCTTAGCTTTCGATTCTCACCTGACCATCCAATGAAATGTGAACAACTCGTCCTTCTCTCTTTGAAAGAAGGGGCACTTCGGTCATGGCGTTGCTTGAATTATTTTTTCTCCATATTACTACATCTCTAGAGTCAATAATTTCATATAAGGAACTACTGATGGAAAAACACACATGACTGTCACGTGGAATTACTTTTCATTCCATAAATTTCTCGGCGTTCGATTTTCGTACCAAAAAAAGGTCAGTGCTGGTGCTATGTCAATTAAAATTGGGGAGAAGTTTACGTCATGTGTGATTCTCTAGCTGATTTCCTCATCCATGATGAAAATTGGTCCAAATACGAGCAATTTTTTTTATTATAGGACGAAATTGAAAAATCGATAAATTTTGGGATGAAAATCGAAAGAGCGGAGTTATGGAATGTGAAGTGATTTTAACCCTTACATAAGCTATACTAATATATATTTACATCTAATAGATGGTTTGACATGTAATCTATCTAAAATATTCTAATAATATGTAAGCTTCTACATATTTTATCAAAATATTTTGAAACGTTTATAAGTTAAACCCAACACCCACGTATATTACTTTTTCATTGGATCTATCATTTGATACATGTTTTAAATATACTAATATTATAAAAGTGCGATTGTGTTCTCACAAATTTTAATTTAACTATTATATCCTTAATAAGTTCTATTTTAATGTTAATTTAGTATTCTTAGTTTTTAAGTTATATTTATTTGATTAGAGTCCTTTTATAGTTCAAATCCATCTACTATCGCGTGGAAGTTTCTATTCTATTTTACAAGATTTTTAATTCAGCTAATAATATAACTTAAACCTAGAAATTTGTATGACATTATAGTTTTCTTCTTTTTAGTAAAATGCATTATATATATATTTTTATTATGTTTTAATTTTTATGACATCTCATATATTCCTTCTCTCTTTTGTGATCAAATCGTTTTATAATTATAGAAAATGGAGAAAGATTGACCGGTTATTATATTTTTATGGTATATCAAGTGTCTATTTTTTTTTTTTTTCTTTTATTGTTTAGGTATGGAATGTCAGAAAATAAATTAAATAAGGTGTCCTTGAGGTGAAAAAAAAAGTGGATTAGTAAAATAAAACATATAATTAAATATTGAAACAATGTATATTAAGTTCAAAACCCTTACTAATTTTATGTCTCTTCATTCTTGAGAAATAAAAAGAAAAATGTATTTTATTTTTGTTTGCTTTTTAAAGTTTTACAACTACGATATCTGTATACTTATTCCACTAACTATAATACGGAATTATTAAGAAGATGACTATAATCTATCATATATGAGATTTGGTTTACTATTTTATGTAAAGTTCTTATAAAAAACTTAAAACCGTAATATTAGAATTATCAAAAGATGATTTAAAAACATATGAAAAGTGGTTTAGGTATGGAATGTCCGAAAAATTATTAAGTCAATGCATGAAAAGTATACGATTTCGTTTAGGATTTGTAAAATAAAACATATAATTAAAAATTAAAACATTGTATAGTAAAGTTCAGAGCGCTTACTGATTTTATTTTTCCTCTAATTCATGAGAAAAAAAAAAAAGATTTATTTATTTTTTAAGTTTTGCAACTATAATATTTATATACTTATTTCACTAATTATATATAATAAAAATAAATATTGACAAGACAATTATAGTCTATAATATATGAGATTTAATTTATCACTTTATATAGAATTCTTATAATACATGGACGAGTAACATTAATAATAAGTGTCTTATCAAAATTTATAGTAAATTAAACGTATAATAGTTTAATAAGACTTGGTTATTCTAAATTTTAACTTTTCGTTGGTATAATGGTGAACACACAAGACTCTTATTTTTAAATGGAGATACTTTAATTAATATTAATTATAATTGGGTATAAATTATAACATGATTTTTAAATTTATACTTTTATATTCTCAAACTTATATTCTTCCTTGAAACTTGAGTACCTTGTTAGAATAATATATTTTATATATCTATATATAATATCATAAATCTTATCACTGCACCTAATTTTTATTTACAATATAGTTATTTAGTTATGAAATATATTTGAAAAAAAATTAAGTTTAGATGTTCTGGTGGTGAATAAAAAGACAATTTTTTTTTTTTTTTTGGATTTGCAAAATAAGACTTATAACAAATCAAAATAATGTGGTATTCAAAGCCCTTATAAGTTTATTTCTCATCTCATTCTTGAGAAATTAAAAAATGTATTTTTTTCACTTAAGTTTTACTTACTATAGTATCTACAATGCAGTCCACAAACTACAACAAAAAATATTGACAAGAAAACTATAGTGCCTTATATAAGATTTTTTAGTTGACCACCTTTTATGTAGAATTCTTATAATTTACGAACTACTCAACATTAAAATAAATATTTGATCAAAATTTAGTAAATTAAACATGCAATGATAGTTTAACAGAATTTAGGTATTCTAAAGTTTGACTTATTTGTTATAATAACAGATACAAGACTCTTAGTTTGGGAGGAAAACTAGAAGTAATAACATTTATTTATGAGTAGATATAAGCTATACATGATTTAAAAGTCCATAATTTTATATTGTTGATATTTATATTATTATATCAAGACCAACTTCTTTATTATAATAATAAATTTTATCTGTGTATATTATTACAAACTCTCATCATTATATCTGAATTTTATAAAAGTGATTCAAAATAGTAAGATAGAAGGAACAAAATTAATTTACTAAAATTACAATAATTTCTTCAAGTTCAATACTTGGGAAGGAGAATCTTGTAAATTTGCACTATTTTTCATAAATGTTGTATCAAAATTTTATTTGGTTATAGTGAAATAACTGTTAAAAATAGTAAGCAATCAATAATATAACTAAATATTTTTGCTTATAGTATAAAGTAATTATAAATAACATCATATTGTTGTTTTTTATTTTGTCGGTGTAATAATTTAGAGTTTTTCGAGCATATTTCATTAATGGTATGTTATTTATTTCTCTAAAAACCAAACCTTTGTGATTTATTACACGTTTAACATGTGTGTCATGTTATATTTCGATATAACTCATCAAAATCATTTGACAAATATTTTGTCAGGTGACTTTTTCAAAAGCGTTTAATTATTAATTTACTAAATAAAATAAGTATAATAGTATCTCTAATAATATTATCAATTTATATAATTGCTTTAATAAAATATGTTAATCATGACATGAGTATTACTTAAATTATTTTAAATGATTAGTTTGTTAAATTGCAGAAAAAACTAATAGATAAATTTCTATGATCAACTTAACTTATCTTCATGTAAAAATAAATAATATAATTCAAAACAGAAATAGAATATTTAATACTTAACGCAACTTTCATATGATATAGGTGCAGTTCATGTTTATATGATCATTTGACCAAGACTAATTTCATTTTTTCTTACAAAAAAAGTTACAAAAATTTAAAATTTAAATTTAGTTCCATACCTAAATTTTTAACTTCAAATATCTTGAAATAAAATAATTAAGATTATAAGTTGTTAAATTTTTGTTATAGACAAGTACTAAAACACAAACATATTGCAACAATTTATCATAAATAAACTCTAAGTGGAAAAAATAAGATGCAACAACTGAATGTTTCTATTTTTTATTTTTATTTTTAATTTTACTCCTAATACTCTTTATTTTCAATAGACAAGATATAATATATGTAATGAATAATGACTCGAACACATTCAGAAAAGCTTAATCACGTTGAGAATCGGATTCTAGAATCAGTTTTTAAGCTCAAAACAGAAAAATGGAAAATTCTGTTAAAAACGGTTATGACAGGATTTTACAACGGTTTTAGCTAAAACCGTTGTCTTTCAGTTTTGCATCCATTTTACAGTTTTTCTGTTACGTTTTTTCTGGAGCTGGTTTGAACAGGTTATAAGGGTTTGTTTTCCCGGTTTTCAGAGGTGGTTAAGAGAGATCATTTCAGAGAGTTCTTTGCCTCTCTAGAGAGAGAGATAGGAGGATTGTAGTGAGAGAAACACGAGAGGGAAAGCTTTGTGTTGAGCTTGTATTCTTGTGCTTCGGTTGTTCGTTCAATCTTGTTTTTCTTTGGGTGATGATCTTGTAAACTTTGTACTATTTTGATCATGGTGATAATGATATTCTTCTCTACTCTGTGGATGTAGACTTTCCAGTCGAACCACGTAAATCGCATTGCGTTCATTTACATTTTCTGTTTGTCATTTCTTGGAATCGTCATTTTATGTGATTCATTGTTTCCACAACAATATATAATAGTGAAAATACATCAGAAAATGATAAAATAATTAGTTGATTTTAGTTAATTTATCACGATATTCTCATCACATAAAAGATCTACAAAATAATTGTACATTGAATATCATACAAGAGAAAAATCTTAAAATCATCGTTTCTATTTTCCCCATACATGTATTATCACTCCGATTTTGACTATCTGATATTTTTCTTAGAATTTAATTCTACAATATTGCAAATATATCTTTTACTTGATTGATTGTAGTTACATATGTATCGAAATTTTATACGACCAACTATTGCTATATCATATCATGCTTCAATTTTCCGCAAGTAATATTATAGTTAGTAAAAGCGGGGAAAGTTGTGGTGATCATAAGTTACAATAACTATTAAGTCGTCTGAAATTAATAAACCGTCACGATAAATTACTATATGTTTTTAATAAAATGACGTTCTAATTTATTTTTTACAATAATTATAATAAAAAAATTAACGACCATACCCCTAAAGAAATTTAAAAAAGCAAAATTAGTAGCGAGGGAATAAACAAATTTAATTCTAATTGTGCAGCAGCACACCCCTAGCCCAGAACCATACCAACAGCCCACACTCTTCTCTCTCTCTCTCACACACCCACACCCACAGATACTACTCTTCCTGTCTCTTTCTCTCACACACACACAAAGAAGAGGAAGAGAGAGAAAGGCACAGTTATATGTCCATTGAAAACTCCCAAAAAAGAAAGCATGAGATCCAAGGTGGTTAATCTGTCAAAAGCCCCCCAAACACCCCCTATATACATACCTTGATAAGTCAATCTATCAATCAATCAAATCAAATCAAATCAATCTCACTGAAATCATCAAAACAACAACACGAAGCATGTCCTCTTCATCATCTGTTTTTCCTCCGGACCACCACCACCACCACCTCTCTCCTTCCGAGCAGCTCTGTTACGTCCATTGCAACTATTGTGACACTGTCCTTGCGGTATATAAATCCCCTTTCTTTTCTTCCACAAAATGCTTTTCTTTCTTCTGTAATTTCTGATTAATGGTGATGTTAGGTGAGTGTTCCAAGTTCAAGCTTGTTCAGGACAGTTACAGTAAGATGCGGTCATTGCAGCAACCTTCTCTCCGTCAACATGCGCTTGCTTCTTCCTTCTCCCAATCTCGCCCACTCCTTCTTCTCTCCTCACACTCTTCTGGTACACTGGAATCGACCCTCATTAGGGTTTTCTCAACACCTTCTACTATTACTCAACACAATTAGGGTTATCAATTTCATCAAACAAAGAATATCTTGTCATATCATTTATCTTGATCTTTTTTTATTATTATTATTATTATCATTTCTATGAGAAGTCACAAAAGATAAATGGAAACACTGTCTGTTTCACACATATTGTATTTGGTTTTTTTTTTTTTAGGCTAATTTTTTTCCTTGATTGTGTGTAATAACATACAGGAGGAGATAAGGAGCTCTCCGTCGAATCTGCTGATGAATCAGCAGATTAATCCAAATGAATCTCTAAACCTGCCTGTTCGAGAGATCGATGAGCTTCCTAAGCCTCAAGTAGCTAAAAGACGTGAGATCGATATATTAATTATGCCTTTCCTCTAATTTTATTCCCTCGATTTCAAACTCTCTTTAATGACACATGGAGAGTATCTACAAGTATGTATGTATATGTGTATCTATCCATGAAAACTGTTGATTCCTTTGTGGATCCTGTACTGTGAGAGAGTGGAATGTTTTCACTCACTTTCAAAACCAAACTTTCTCATATACAGTAATTAGTTAACCAAAACAACTACTTCAAACTGTTCTTTTCCTTTGCAACTTACTATTCAACAGTGAATCAACTTTTCTTTGTGCAGATATCATAGCTTATCTTCTTTTCCTTCTTCCCTTATTTATCCAACAATTTCAGAAGCCAAAATGTGAATATAATTAATGTATAATGTACATTGTTCAATTATGGGGGTTTTCATCCCTAACCTTTCCAAACCCTAAATCTTGCTTCAAAAAAAAAAAAAAAGAGCTTGCTTCATTTTTCTTATCTTAAATGGCGACAAGTTTAATTGATCTTCATTTTGTTATTTCATTGTCCTTGAAATTATAAAACCATAAAAGACAAGAAATTCCCCTGGGGATTCGTGATTGTGTTGAAATAGGGGAGTCTAGAGAGGGAAATCATTAGATAATGATGAAGTAGTGATGAGAGATAAAGTGAGGTGACAGTAGTAGGATATTGATGCAGAAAATTAAAGTGAAGTCAGCCAAAGTGATTTGAATTTTTAATGTCTGCTGTTTTGTTTTATTTGTTGTTTTGGTTTTACATCTTTTCCCATTTTCAGCCCCGGAGAAAAGACAGAGGGTGCCCTCCGCATACAACCGCTTCATCAAGTAAGTTAGTTAACATAGTATTAATCACGTTTTGTTTTACTAATATATGTGATGTATATATTTTATTACATATAGTACACATGTACTGGATAAAACTTAAAATACCAGGTTTTTTATTTTTGATACAAAATTAATTCTATCAGTATTACAGAAAGTTTGGTTCTCCAGTCACAATATTCTGTATGCATTGATTTGTGTACTTGCAGCTTTATGTGTGGATCAGACAACTCCTTTTAATGCATAAGCTGATCCAATGAAGAATCTAGTAGATTCATGAAATTAATAATTTCATAATGTAGATCCCTAGCTATGAAGAATGAAATGACAATACATGAATACATTTTCAGGGATGAGATCCAACGTATCAAAGCGGGAAATCCTGATATAAGTCACAGGGAGGCCTTCAGCGCAGCTGCAAAAAATGTAGGTTTCAAGAAATTCACACACATTCTTCTTTTTTACAGTTTTAACTAGCTAGGGTTTTTGACTTTGTAGTTGAATTTGCAATTTAACCCCTCTGATTCTATTTGTTTTCCTACAAACAGTGGGCCCACTTCCCACACATTCACTTCGGACTCATGCCTGATCAGCCCGTGAAGAAACCAAATGTGTGCCAACAGGTGACCTTATCACAAACCCTAAATTGTAACCACTTGTAAAATCAATTTCATACTTTTTTTTCAAACAGTACAAGTTATTTCAAACTCTTATACCATTTCTTTGATCTAACTTTTTTTTTGGATATTTGTTCAGGAAGGAGACGATGTCCTGATGAAAGATGGGTTTCTTGCTGCAGCCAACATGGGAATGGCTCCCTACTAAGCAACTTAGATCTTCTTCTTCTTCGCGTCGATAATTCCATGTTGATCTCTATCTTCTGTTTGATCAGTTTATGTGATTAGGGTTTTTATCTGTAGTATTATGTCTTCTGAATGACGGTTTAATATTTTCGGATTGGTTTATGAGCTTCAAAATGGGGGGGTATGGTGGGAGAGGATTTTAGTGTGGGGTTAGTGTTTGTTGATGCTAGCTGTTAATCTCTTAAACCCATCTGAAAATGAAGAAGCTTTTTTATGCTGATATATAGGTGTGTAGGGTATGGAATCTTCTTTCACAATTAGTGTTTGACTGTGTTGCTTATATTATGGTCATGTTACACCAAGAATTATTTAGGTGTCAGTGCCTCCTCGCAGCCGATTAGCCTTTTGTATTTTCTGCCCATAAAATCATAAATTCGCTGAAAAACACGACGTGACTTCGCAAAATGGAATCTTCGTTCGTTGTTTGTGAGGTATCGTAATCTGAATCAATTGATGTCTTAATAGAGAAAAACCCAACCTCTGAAAATTAAATACACAACGATTAATTTGAACAAAATGTTGAAAATTTAAGATTCTCCAATTAATCGTTGTGTATCCTATATGTTCGAATTAACCCGTCGACATTAGAATTGGTAATGGAAAGTGATTTCTTTTACTATTTAGGGGAATTTTCCTTCAGGATCCTCCCAATTATTCTATGTGAATTTTTTTAATGTCTTTATTGAAGAAATGTAATGATATGGTTCAAGCCCGGTCAATAGAAGGTTAGTTAATATTGTGACACGTCACAAGCAATGAACAAAGATTCCTATTTTGTATTTTTCGGGGGAAAATGATTAAAATTGTGCGGTTCTTGTTTAACTTATGAGACTGAAAATACAAATAATTTGTAGGAATTAGGGTGCAATTATTAAGAATTTAATAGAAACGAAAAATAAAGAACACATATTTGTTAACACAATTCGTAAAAAGATACTATCAAGTTAAGAGATTTACTAATATTTTGGTGACAAGATACAATGAATTAGAGGGTTATTTATAACCAAGACTGGACCGTAGCTCTAAAGGCTTGTTCAACTCGAACACTTCCTAAAAGGTGCATAACCCAACATGACTAATCGTCTTAAACTGAAATTGCAAGTGATCCTAATCTATAAGACTAAAAATACGAATTTTCCTGACAATTGTTGTCTACAATAATGAGTTTATGTGACGACATTGACACAAAAATACATTACATGCAATTTATTTCAGGTCACTTTTAGATTTTATGGCCAAAAATCATTTTTTGTCCCGTAAATATTTTCTTTTTCGATTTTGGTCTCATAAGTATCTGTTTTTTCAATTTAGTCTCATAAGTGCTTAAATTGTCCAATTTAAGGATAATTTTCGCCCAAAAATACCAAATCGGCCGAAAATAGTCACTTGCAAGTCATGTGACCAGTAAAAATCTGCGACTCATAGTGACGTGACAAAAATTAGTTGAGTTGGACTTGTTTCCCTGTCAAATTTAAATTCAAAATAAAATTATTATCCATGTTATTAGAGAGAAATATAATTATTTGTCATATGACACAAATCCAATTAAATATTAAACATTATGTTCCCGATGAAAAGTCGTCCAGTATTTTATCTGATGTTTAATATTTAATTGGGTTAGTGTAATATGGTTTTACAAATAATTTTATTTTTCTCTAATGACATGGATAATAAATTTATTTTGAATTTAAATTCGACAAAAAGAAGTCCAACTCAGATAATTTTTGCAACATCATTACAAGTGTTACTAATTATTTGGGTCACATGACTATTTCCGACCGATTTGTTTTTTTTTTTTGGCGAAAATTATCCTTAAATTGGACAATTTTAGCACTTATGAGACTAAATTGAAAAAGCAAATATTTACAGGACCAAAAATGATTTTTAGCCAGATTTTATTAAGAGGTAACTAGTTGTTTGGGAAAAAAGTTAATTTGGTCCCATAACTTTTTAACTTTTCTGATTTGGTCCCATATTTAACTACTTTTTCAATTTAGTCCCGTATCTCTATTAATTGCTCAATTTTGGACCAATTTTGACCCAATTTTGACCAACTCGCCGGAAAATGCCACGTGCCTCTCACGTGCCGACGGCCTTCAGGGAGTTCCGGCGACTTATGCCACGTGGCGGGGGAAAATAGTTGATTTGGTCCCATAACTTTTTAACTTTTCTGATTTGGTCCCATATTTAACTATTTTTTCAATTTAGTCATGTACCTCTATCAATTGCTCAATTTTGGATTAATTTTGACTCAATTTTCACCAACTCACCGGGAAAGGTCATGTGTCTCCCACGTGTCGGCACTAATTAAGAGTTTTGGCGACTTATGCCACGTGGCGCCGCAGTTGTGAGGTGACTTTTGTCTTTTTCTTCATGTTAGAAAATTTTTACCTCAACAAATGATTTAATAAAATAAACAACAAAAACTCAAATCCTGTGTAACAACACAAAAAGAAAAATTAAATCAAACAAATCCTAAAAGAATCGAATTTCTTTTCCCTTCTCACTTTCAACGCTTCTCGTCATCATATTTATTTTCATTTTGGTTTGCTGCTGCCATGCGTCTCTTTCATGTGGGAGCTTATGCGATTCTTTTCGGAGAGGGATTAGAGTAGCGGTGTAGTAGGCGTTAAAGAGAAATAATTTTTGATTCTTTTAGGATTTGGTTGATTTAATTTTTCCTTTCGTTCGTACCCTAGATTTTGGATTTTTATTTTTTATTTTATTAAATGATTTGTTGAGTTGGAAATTTTTTCACCTGAGGTATAAATTGATGTATAAAAGAAAAGAAAGAAAAAGACAAAAGCCATCTCAGAAATGAGGCGCCACGTGGCATAAGTCGTCGGAACTCTTTAATTGGTGCCGGCAAGTGGGAGGCACGTGACCTTTTCCGGTAAATTGGTGAAAATTGGGTCAAAATTGAGCAATTGATGGAGGTACATGACTAAATTGAATAAGTAGTTAAATATGAGACCAAATTAGAAAAGTTAAAAAGTTATGGGACCAAATCAACTATTTTCCCCCGCCACGTGGCATAAGTCGTCGGCACGTGGGAGGCACGTGGCCTTTTCCGGCGAGTTGGTCAAAATTTGGTCAAAATTGGTCCAAAATAGAGCAATTGATAGAGATACAGGACTAAATTGAAAAAGTAGTTAAATATGTGACCAAATCAGAAAAGTTAAAAAGTTACGGGACCAAATCAACTTTTTTTCCCTAGTTGTTTCAATAATACGTGATACGCACTTGAGACAAAATGTCGTCTCAAATAATATTATTTGCAACCGGGTTATTAAGATGACAAATTAATGATGACATGTTGTCTATAACCATAGACGGATGGATACACCGTAATATGGGGGCACGTGCCCACACTTTTTTTAGTTTTGTTATTTAATCTTTAGATTAATATCCTTATTAGGTTAAAAAGTAATATTGTGCCCATGTTCTCAATATATTTGTTATAATATCTATGTCGTATATTAATTGTGCTCTTTATATGTTAATTGTAGCCCTGTCATGGGAATTTTCTGGATCCATCATTGTTTGTAACGCAGCTATGAAAAATACAATGACACCTTCCCGTATTATTTATAGGGTGAACGATTTATATACTATTTAGTTAATGGTTGATAATATGTTACCAAATACAAGTGGTTCCAACCAAGAATGTGATGTCCAATTATTAACCTAGATCACCAATTCCATTCAAAACACAACAAGCAAACAAGCAATCCAAAAACTGACACAAGATATACGTGGTTCGGTCGATTGATCTACATCCACGGGGAGAACAAAATCAAAGAGCAATACCATGAGTTTTTGAGTTACAAACACACACCAAGAACTTGACTGATCCAAGAAGCATTTCTGCAGTTTCTAAGTCTTCTTGCTTTTCTTGTCCTAACTCACTCTTCCTCACCAATTCTCTATCTAATCCTCTTGTATTGCTACTCACTATGAATTACAACGTCTCTCAAGAACAGAGAATACAAACTGAAGAAGAAAAGTTAACTAAACTATGAGAAGTTGAAACCGGCTTCTTAAAAGTTGTTTGGCAGCTTCCAATTCTGTTTTCTGTTATTGCCAAAAACACACGTGCTTCTTACTTGAATGTCACATGCATGACCTGTTATTACACTGTGATGGTATTCTGGAAAATAAAATCAGAAAGAAAATGATAAGAAACTGGAACAAAACTGGAAACAAGATTTTAAATCGAGTCGTGGAAGCCCACTGTCCTTAGGATAAATTACTTCCCGGCTAGTGCTCACAGACTGAAGTATTTGACCCTAAAGATAAAACGATATCCTCATTTTCTGAAGTACCACCACTATCAGAAAAGGCACCGGCAAACTAAGGATGTTTGTCTAAACTGGAGCTTATGGAGAGAGATGAGTATGCTATTTCAGGTGGAAAAATGTTGTATCTGTATGCATGCAGGAGACAACTTTTTATAGGCCTGTTGGGGGACATACGAGTTTAATGGCATTATTCAGTCATTATAATTGACTGTTACAGGTAGAGTAACAGCCCAATTAAATCCCTCCTTAATTCAGCCACTACTATGGATGTTACATGTTTGAATTTTAAATTCAAACCCATCCATTGTTGGGCTTCTGAGCTCATCCGGCAAGCCCAATATTTTTGGGCTTCCAAAAATATAATTAGTAGTCCGAGGCCCAAAGCCCATGGGCCTCGGCCGAGGCATTCCCAAAGTCCAAAGGCTAAGGCCAAGGCCCAGGCCCAAGCTCGGCCCGAGGTCAAGGCGAGGCGAGGCGTGGAGTGGCCGTGCCGTGCCGAGCCGAGCGAGCGCGTGTGTGCTTCCAATTGGACTCCCTCACAAGCATATTTGATATGACTTTAATGATGAGCTATTATATTTATAGTTGAAATTAAGGAGCTCTAATTTCAATGTGGGATAATAACTCTTTAGTTATTTAATCTTATATTAATACATAACTAAGTGGTTACTTTATGTATTAATTTCTCACTCACCACAATTCGATTTTGAGAAATTAAGAAACCTACGATTATCTATTCCGTGCGTAGATTAATCGTGTGAAGTTTAATTCCTTAAAATTAAACTTTCGACCACTTAATTATAGCATTAAAGTGTCTTAACTACACTTTAATTTATAATTCACTCTAACAATCCCCCACATGTGTGAAAATTAATGCATGCATGAATGCAATCTTCAGTCTAGATTCTTTTGATTAGTACTGCCTAAGGAAAGGTAGTTTGTGACTTTGAACCTTCCATAGCAATCCACCGTTGGACACAATGACGGTTTAGTAGATATTTAATCTTTGAACCAATCCTCTTAGTGTGCACCTAGTCAACAATGTTTACACAATACTGACCAGAACATCCTTGTTCTCACGTTTTGGTCCATTTCGGCCACAGACCCTCTTTGGATTCATAAGTGTTTCATTTGAAGCAGCCTTTTTCTTCGCACTTATATAGGTGACTTCTTTATTGAGTATCCTGTACTACTCTACATTCCTTGAGGTATCTCGAAGTCATAAGAAGTTGTAAGACTTATCCTCTACCACCGTTACAGGTCTGACGCACTTATATTGCGTTCTAGGGATGGAATTTTGAAGACATAGTCTTCCAAGTGCTTCTCCCGAACTTTCAAAACTTAGTTTTCCCATTGAACAAAGTTTGTGGGATCTCCACTCATCATGTTTGGGTGTCCATTTTGATCATTCTTTAGTTTGTGGGTTTTACTCCCATTCCCTATTGCAATTTGACCAACTGATCTCGGTTTAAACCTTTAGTCAACGGATCCGCTAAGTTATCCTTAGACTTTATATAGTCTATTGTGATAACCCCACTAGAGATCAATTGTCTCACGATGTTATGTCTACAACATATATGCCTAGACTTACCATTATACATATTGTTTAGTGTTCTTCCTATTGTGGCTTGACAATCACAATTTACCATAATAGGCGGTACCGGCTTACTCCAACATGGAATATCTTCTAAAAATTTACGAAGTCATTCTGCTTCTTCACCATCATTATCCATAGCAATGAATTCCGATTTCATGGTGGATCTGACTATACATGTTTGCTTTGTCGATTTCCAAGACACTGCTCCACCTCTAATAGTGAAAATGTATCCACTTGTGGAAAAAGAGTCTTTTGTGTCCAAAATCTAATTTACATCACTGTACCCTTCAATTACTGGAGGATATCTCGTGTAATTTAGCCCATGATTCAGAGTATACTTTAAGTATCTCAGAATCCTCGTCAATGCTTTCCAATGTTCTTGACTTGGATTACTTGTAAACCTGCTCATTTTGTTTACAAAACATGCAAGATCCGGTCTAGTACAACTTTTTATGTACATAAGACTCCCTATCACTTTTGCATATTCCACTTGAGCTATAGGTTCACCCATGTTCTCCTTCAGATGAACATTCAGTTCCAATGTAGTCTTGGCAGGTGGATCATCAAAGGCATTGGATTTTCTGAGTATTTTCTCCACATAGTGAGATTGAGTCAGAATAATTTCCTCTGATGTCCTAATGATTTTGATTCCTAGAATCACATCAGCCAGGCCCATATCTTTCATGTCAAAATTTCTTTTCAACATCCTCTTCGTATCCATGATGATTTCATGGCTACTTCCCATGATTAACATATCGCCTACGTATAGACATACCATGACAAATGCTTCTGATGTACCTTTTACGTACACACACTTGTTACATTCGTTGTTTCTAAAATAATTTAACAACATGGTAGGGTCAAATTTCAAGTGCCACTATTTTGACGCTTGTTTGAGACCATATAAAGACCGTACTAGTCTGAATACCTTCTTTTCTTGTCCAGGTACTACAAACCCTTCAGGTTGATTCATATAAATCTCTTCTTCCAACTCTCCATTTAAGAACGCAATCTTCACATCCAGTTGGTGAATCTCAAGATTGTGTATTGTAGCAATCGAGAGAAGCACTCGAATAGATGTGATCCTGGTCACAGGGGAGTAAGTATCAAAGAAATCATCACCTTCTTTCTGTTTGCCTTTGGCTACCAAACGAGCTTTATTTTTATCTATTGAACCATCATCTTCGTACTTCCTCTTTAGGATCCATTTGCATCCTAAAGGTTTACAACCTGGTGGAAGGTCGGTTAACTCCCACGTGTGGTTTTCCATGGTAGATTCAATTTCACTATTGATCGCTTCCTTCCAGAATGGAGCATCTGGACTCGACAGAGCTTCTTTGATTGACTTCGGTTCATCATCTAGCATATATATGATAAAATCAGGACCGAATGACTTTGCAATCTTAGCTCTTTTTCTACATCTCGTTTCCTCCTCTTCTAAGGACCGAGAACTACTAGTAGCTTCAACAGTTCTTTTTAAATTCGAGCTACTTCCTTTCTCAAAAGTAACTCCTTGAGTCAAACTTTCTAGCACTCTTTCTCTACATGGAAAGATATTTTCAAAGAATACAACGTTCCTTGATTCTACAATTGTACCCACAGTCATATCTGCAATTTCAGATTTATGGATCTGAAACCCATAAGCACAACTGTTGAGTGCATACCCAACAAATATACAATCAACCGTCTTAGGGCCAATTCTAATTTTTTTAGGTAATGGCACCTCAACTTTTGCCAAACACCCCCACACTTTGAGGTATTTGTATGACGTCTTGCATCCTTTCCACAACTCGTAAGGAGTTTTGTCTACTCTTTTTAGTGGAATTTTATTCAATATATAGTTACCTGTAAGTACAGCTTCCCCCCCCCCCCCCCCCCAATGTTCTTGGGTAATCCTGAACTAATCAACAAGGCATGCTTCATCTCCTTAAGAAAAAGTAACTTTGTCATTTTAGCTTCAACACATACTTCAAATTTTCCATGTGACTTTATTTCATTCAGTTTTAGCAAATCTAAATTTACTAGACGTTTTATAGCATTAAGATTTACATGTCCTAATCTAGAATGTCATGAAGAGGAACACTCAAGCAAGTAAGAAGAAGTAGATGCTTTTTCATTCATAGAGGAAGTTACATTATTCACTTGGCATTTAGCCATTGCATTCATCTTGAATAAACCATTAACTACAAAGCTCTTCCCTATGAAAACTCCTGGCTTGCTCAAAATGAACTTGTCAGCTTCGAAGACCAGTCGAAACCCATGATTCACTAGCAAAGATCCAGAAACCAAGTTTTTCTGGATGTCTGGGACATGCAACACATGCTTCAGAGTGAGCTTCTTGCCTGAAGTCAGCTTGAGAACCACATTGCCCACTCCAGCCACCTCTGACGAGGCTTGGTTTCCGATGTGCAGCTTCCTCCCGGAAGAAGCCTTGGTGCTGGAGAACACCTCCCTGTCTGAGCAGACATGACAGGAAGCTCCTGTGTCGACAAACCACTCTCTCGGATTATCCACAATGTTGGCTTCGAAAACCACAACAGTGAGGTCCAACTCATCTTCAACAACATTGGCAGTTACCTTCTTCTTCTTCTATTTGGGTATCCTGCAATTCTTTGCCATGTGGTTTGGTTTACCACAATTATAGAAAATTCTAGTAAATTTGGGAGTATTTACGGGTTTCTTTCCTTTGCCAATGTTGTTCAGCTAATTGTTATCTCGACTGTTGTTATCGGTTTGGCGTTTCCTCTTATTACTAAAAGATCCCCTTTCCAACAGATTCGCCTTTGCATCAATCGGAGCCCTATACCTGAACTTGTTTTTCCGGCTGTCTTCCTCAATTCGTAGCATCAGGATCAAGTCTTCGACTGTCATCTCTTTTTGCTTGTGCTTCAAGTAATTCTTGAAGTCACCCCACCCAGAAGGCAGCTTCTCGATCAAGCTTGTCACCACGAATGGCACCGAAGTTTCATGTCTTAGGCTGAGGCATCATGAACTATGAGCTGAAGCTCTTGAGCTTGCTCCACAACCGAACGGTTGTCCACCATCTTGAAATCAAGAAATCGAGCCACCATGAATTTCTTCGTTCCTGCATCGCCTGTCTTGTATTTCTTATCCAGAGGCTCCCAAAGCTCCTTTGTCGACTTGATGTCGGCATAAACATTATACAACGGATCAGCTAGTCCGTTCAGTATGTAATTCTGACACAAATAGTCACCATGTGTCCACGAGTCAAAGGCAATTCGCCTTTGTTGATCAGTATCATCCTCAGCTGGGGTAGCCGGAGGATCTTCTTTAAAAAAATGAAGCTATTCCAAGAGTAGTAAGGTAGAATAACATCTTCTGCTGCCATCTCTTGAAGTTCTCACTAGAGAACGTATTAGGTTTGTCCATAGTATTCGTCGGAGGAGTAGGAATGGTCCTTGCGAGAGCATTGGCATTAGGAATAGTAGGAGTGTTTGTTTCATTCGCCATTTATCAGAAATGCAGCCAAAAAAAATTTTGTCCTAAGATTGTTATTACAATGTGATGGTATTCTAGAAAACAAAATCAGAAAGAAAAGGATAAGAAACTGGAACATGATTTTAAATCGAGTCATGGAAGCCTACTGTCCTTAGGACAAAATACTTCCCGACTAGTGCTCACGGACTGAAGTATTTGAACCCAAAGATAAAACGATTCCCTCCTTTTGTGAAGTAGCACCACTCTTAGAAAAGGCACCGGCGAACTAAGGAAGTTTGTCTAAACTGGAGCTTATGGAGAGAGATGATTATGCTATTTCAGGTGAAAAAATGTTGTGTCTGTATGCATGCAGGAGACAGCCTTTTATAGGCCTGTTGGGGGACATACGAGTTTAATGGCATTATTCAGTCATTATAACTGACTATTACAGGTTGAGTAACAACCCAAATAGATCCTTCCTTAAGCCATTACTATGGATGTTACAGGTTTGAATTTTAAATTCAAACCCATCCACTGTTGGGCTTTTGAGCTCATCCGGCAACCCCAATATTTTTGGCCTTCCATGGGCCTCGGCCGAGGCATTCCCAAAGTCTAAAGGCTAAGGCCAAGGCCCAGGCCCAAGCCCAAGCCCTAGACCAGCCCGAGGCCAAGGCGAGGCAAGGCGTGGCGCGGCGTGGCGTGACGTGGCCGTATCGTGCCGAGCCGAGCGAGCAAGCGAGCGAGCGCGCCCGTGTGGGCTTCCAATTAGACTCCTTCACAAGCATACTTGATATGCCTTTAATGATGAGCTATTATATTTATAGTTGAAATTAAGGAACTCTAATTTCAATGTGGGATAATAACTCTTTAATTATTTAATCCTACATTAATACATAACTAAGTGGTTACTTTATGTATTAATTTCTCACTCACCAAAATTCGGATTTGAGAAATTAAAACACCTACAATTATCTACTCCGTGCGTAGATTAATCATGTGAAGTTTAATTCCTACAAAATTAAACTTCCGACCACTTAATTATAGCATTAAAGTGCCTTATCTACACTTTAATTTTTAATTAACTCTAACATGACTAATATGCAGTAATACATAATAAGTTGAATGATGCTGAGAGCTAAGCCATTCCCTTCCAATCTCACAATTCTCCACCTTGGCTTTGATCGAAGCCAATGAAAACTTCAACTCAAACTTGCTTCTTCAATCTCCCAAATCAACCTTACTTAAACTGGAATCCTAATGATAAGCAACAAAATTTATCAACTCCAAACAATGTCTGTATTTCTAATCAGACAAAGATTTTTTTCAAAATATCCGCTTCTTTCTCATCAGTTCTAATCTTAAAACTTTTCACAGACCTTTTTTCAACTATATCCCTCGCAAAATGGTGCTTTACATCTATTTGCTTTGACCTTTCATGAAAAACCTGATGTTTAGACAAATGAATGGCACTTTGAGAATCACAAAATATTCCGAAAGACTCTCGTTTCAACCCAAAATCAGACAAGATTCCTTTAAGCTAAAGAGTTTCATTCACATCTTCTGTGAGTGCCATGTACTCCACCTCTGTTGTGGACAAGGAAACCACTCATTGAAGAGATGACTTCCAACTAACTGTAGTATCAAACAAAGTAAACACATACCCAGTTTGAGAGTTTCTTGTATCAATGTTGGCTGCATAATCTGAGTCAACATATCCAACTGTAAACTCTGAACCAGAATGTGTTTTCTTCTCAAACAACAATCCATAACTGGAGCACCCCTCAAAATTGTGTAATATATAGTAGTTTTTTTAATCCATATATGTTTTTTTCCAAAAGAAAATAGAATACATATATGTTTAGAACTTCATTACTGCATTATAGCACGATATACAACTAGTGGGCCAAAAATTATTTTTGATCCCGTAAATATTTTCTTTTTCGATTTTAGTCCCATAAGTATCCCTTTTTCAGTTTAGTCCCATAAGTGCTAAAATTATCCAATTTAAGGATAGTTGTCACCAAAAACACCAAATCGATCGAAAATAGTCACATGCAAGTCATGTGATCCTAATCATTAATAAAATCTGGCGACTCGTAGTGACGTGGCAAAAATTAGCTGAGAAGGACTTATGTTTCGTCAAATTTAAATTCAAAATAAAATTGTTATCCATGTCATTAGAGAAAAATATAATTATTTGCAATACCATATTACACTAACCCGATTACACATTAATGTTGGATAAAATAGAGGACAACTTTTCATCTGGCAATACACACAATTTCGTTTCAATAATACGAATATTCAATAACTATTTCATAAAAGTCTAAGATGAAAAGCCATCCTCTATTTCTAAATGAAGGTGTGTGAAACAAAATTGTGTGTATTGCCAAATGAAAAGCCATTCTCTATTTTTTCTGATATTTAATGTTTAATTGGGTTAGTACAATATGGTTTTACAAATAATTCTATTTTTTTCTAATGACATGGATAATAATTTTATTTCGAATTTAATTTGATAAAGAAATAAGTCCAACTCAGCTAATTTTTGCCACATCACTACGAGTCGCCGAATTTTACTAATTATAGGGTCATGTGACTTGCACATGACTATTTTCGACTAATTTGGTATTTTTGGGTGAAAATTGTCCTTAAATTGGACAATTTTAGCACTTATGTGACTAAATAAAAAAATTAGATATTTATGGGACTAAAATTGAAAAAATCAAATACTTACAGGACCAAAAATTATTTTTTGCCCAACTAGTGTACACCACTAAGGCAATGTTTGATAGCCTAGATAAGACCAACACTCTTTTTTAGGGTTAGATAAGGCCAACATTGAATACACACTAGCCCTTAAATGGTTGTCCAAGTTAGATAATCTGTCGGGCCCTATATTAAACCAAGCCCGCCCTTAAATTACTATTCCTCTTCAAAATACAAATCACGAAAATGCACCGAGATACCGAGACTGGGAGTCAATAATATCACAGGTTATACACCTAAAAAGACCAACATAGCCTCATCGATCCATTTCCACCCCATTTCCTCTTTCCTAACATATCATCGCCCCCTACTTTCAAATCAGCACAAGGGTTCTCTGTTTTCATCGTGGATTTGCTCGTCATAAACAACCCAATCTTGCGCCTAAAATTTTGAGTGCATTGGAATTGGGAAAAATTATTTTTAGTTTGTAGGTTAGGGTTTGTGTAGAAAAAATCTATATGTTAGAGATAAATCCAGCCGAAAAGTCACTAATTTTTCCGGGGTTGTTGATGTTGCATGGGCGTGGCCTAAAAATTGGGGATTTTCAGCCACTTTTTCACATGTGGATAATAGTTCTCATGTGCACATGCCACATCCCTATAATTGATATCTTCAAGTACTTCTTGCATGGCTAGCCACTGTGAACTTTGGTTGGCATGCTGGGATGAGCTAGCACTAATTAGCATACTCAACTGCTTGGATAGTGTTGCCATTTGAGTTGCAAGTGATTCTGTTGGCTCAGTCTCAATGATGCTTGCAACCCTCCTAGGCTAATTCCTCTTATTTGACCATGCCAAATAGTAGCGGTAATCTCATCCAAAATAGTAAATGCACCCCTTGTGTGCTTCGCCAATGTCGATCCGCCCGATGCTGCAGCTACGAGTACTCTCGTGGGCCCAAGTAGTCCATCATAGGAGTAGAAAATTTTCTCCTTCTTAGTAAATCCGTGCTAAGGGCACTTTCGGAGAAGATCCCGGAAATCTCCCAAGTTTCGTCCAATGGCTCGGCATCAAATTGCTTAAATTTGATGATTTCACTCTTCAACTTGAGTGACTTGCTTGGATGGAAGTAATTCAATAGAAACTTTGTGCTCAACTCTTCCAATGTAGTAGCATTATCCGATGCCAGCGAGTTATACCATGCTCTGGCCTTATCTCTAAAAGAAAAGGCGAACAACTTAAGCTTTAACTAATCATGTGGAACTCCATTCACCTTAAGAGTTTCGGACATGGCTATGAAAGTGGACAAGTGTACATTGAGGTCTTCAAAAGCCCCCCCTCCCCCAACGAAATGATTATACTTGTTGATGGAAATTAATGTCGTCTTGAGTTCGAAGTTGTTGGCATTTATTGGATGCAGTACAACCTCTCCATAATTTTGGTTGGCTAAGGGACGAAGATAGACCCGTATAGATGTCTAATCCTCTTCAGAGTTTCCCTGAAGCTGTGGTTGTGGCAGTTGCTGAGGTGGACTTTGTACCTCATTAACCTGATTCTGTAGAGTCTGAATATTGGTGTTTTGCTATCTCATCATCCCAAAACAACTGCCTAAGCATATACTCTTGGGACATGTTTTCTGGTAATTCAGCTATCTCACTTGCTAGATTTCTCCTCGTCATGTGTCTTAGGGTAGTAGCTTCAATTTCAGGGTCAAAAGGCACAAGATTGCTCTTCCCTTTAGGCCGGGTTTGTATGCACTACCTGATATCACAACAAAAGAGCAAAAAATAAATTATTAAATGCAAAGAAAAACTAAAATAAAATGTAGAAAATAAATGGCTGCCTAATGCCGAACTATTTATGAAGACAAAAATTTAAACACAATTACCAGTCCCCAACAACAACGCCAAAAACTTGACACACCATTTCTAACCCCTGAATGACCACCAATACATGCTGCTACTGTAGCTAGTAATGACCAAGGCCGATTCCATAGAGACTGTGTCCTATGTCAATTTGTTACCCCAATTTTAATAATCCAACTCTATCTTAACTCTCGATTAAAGGTGCTTGGTTTTATTAAACTAAAATTATAAACTAATGTGGAAAACACTTGGAAATAGCAAGAAATGACTCAAGGGAGAAGAAATCACATATAAAAGATGTATCCTAGGGTTTGATTTCAATTACGAACTTCTATGTATAATTACCACAATATTATAGGCTTTTAAACTAAGTTTAAGTTCTTATTCGACGATCACTACTATAATTAACCCTCCTCTTGAACGATGTTATAACGTGTAGATTACGTACGAGTAATTATCCTCTGGCCTAACTATCACATAGCTAACTCCCAAGGGATGCTATGACCAGTGCCTACACAAATACCTCACTTATCTCAGACAATATTAATATTTATGCTATATGTTGTATGCCTATTAACAACACTCTCCTCTCGGATAGAATTCAATAATTGATAATATTGAAAAACTCATAAAATAAACACGAACATATAAGATAAAAACATAGAACCGGTCTAGAATAAAATGGATAATTAAGACATATCCAATCGCAACTTACTTTCAAGCCCTAGAATACAAAGGAGTTTAGCTACACATGTTCATAATCGAATCAAAAGAATATTCATAGACAAACATTCTCAAAAGAAACTAAAATACACAATGATTGACAAAATCCAAAATTAGCTCGGACTCTTGATCTTCTTCGCCTCTTGTTTCTTGCACCCTACTCCAAGGTTCCAAGCCTCCAATATGATGTAAGATTCTTAAATTTGGACCCAGGGGCCCCTTTTTTTTTTTTTTTTTTTTTTTTTTTTCTTTTTTTATAGGTTTAGGATAAGTTAGGGTGAAGATGGGCTGGAATAGACACAATATAATTTTTTTTACCTAGGCCCATGAAGTGATCTCGCCGGATTGGAGCGCCTGTCCCAGCTCTTCAAATAATCATCATCGGGTCTGTCCGGATTGCAATTCCTCATCCAACCGGATTTGAGCCTCTAGACCTCACTACAAGAAAAATGGTTATTTGCAACGACAATGGTAGTCGCAAAAAAAAATTGGCTTTTGCGACGACAAGTCGACGCAAAATCGAATATAGCAATTCCCCGCCAATTATTGAATCAAAAACTATAAGCGACGAGTGGTCTTCACATTTAATTTGATTATTTGTGATGATTTGTCGAAGATAAAAATTTTAAAGTTTTTCCGACGACTTGTAGACACAAAAAGATATCACTAAAATAAATAAAAAAAACTAAAAGTTTTTAATTACTATTAGCGACGAATTGTCATCGTATTTAAGCAAACTATTTTTGACGACTTGTCGTCGCAAAAAAATAGGAAAATACTTTCGACGACATGCTGACGCTAAAACATGTGCGATCAAATTATTTTTATAAATAAATGAAAAACTAATTAACATTAGTTTAGAAAAATAAATTGCGACGACTTTTGGAATCGCAAAAAATACCACATTTCATTTTTTTTTTTTTTTTTCAGTTTGGCGGGATACAATTTTTACATTCCCTCCCTACCCTGCTCCCTCTTTCACGCCGCAGCCGCCCTCTTTTCACTTCCCTTCCGCAGTCGGCCCCTCTTTTCACTTTCCTCTGTTCAATAATTCCGACTTCCCTCATCGGCGCTGTGACTGCAGGCGCCGCCTATTTTCCCTTTCCTCCCAGAGCAAGTCCATCTTCAATCATCGGCGTTCGCTACAGGGTTAAAATTTACAACTGTTAATCAGGTGTTTGTTTCCTCCTACCTCATGTCTTCTTTTAGATTATCGTTTTTTCTAGTTTTGTTTATTCAATTTATATGGTGTTCTTAGTATGTGGTTCTTATACTTCTAATCCATATTATGTTTTGGTTATTTGAGCTAAATTACAAGATTAAGGAACAGAAGACTATGGGTTCGTCGATTAGATTGAATTTAGGGATTTAATTAGTTATTCTTTTCATCACGTTATTCGTATGAAATGATGGGTTAATTATCTGTTTGATATTTTTAAGGGTTTAATCTATTATATTTATGTAATTTTGAATTTCTTTGAATATGTTATACCCTGTTGTTGTATATATGTATGTATTAATTGATTAATCTGATTTGAGAGGAGATGGCTTTTGAAAATTGCATATGAATCCATCTTAATTTATTCTTAGTTGCTGCTCTGTTTCTGTTTTTCACGTCCCAGTTAGATTATATGTAGTTAACAATGATAGAGCAAAGGAAAAAAGAAACAAAGACCATGATAGTTGTTGTGTTGCAGAATAATTTGTGCTCTGTTAATCACCAACATTTTGGATCCACCTTCAGCAAATCCATGTTCAAAAGAAAAAAAAATGATTAATCATTGTATATGTATGTATGTCACCAAAACAATCTTAAGAAGTTAAATTGTAGATTCAGAGGGTGTATGACTGAGGTATAAGCTCTTCAAAATATCTTATAAGATGTTTAAGAGCTTATAAGCTCATTAGAAGTGTTTGGCAATATTATTTAAATAAGATCTTATTGTATTTTAAAATAAGTCAGCTTATAAGTTGTTTTTAAAGAAGTAAGGAGAGTCCAACTTATTTCTCATAAAATATCTTATTGTTATTATCTTAATTACATAAATGTCATCACTAACATCTTATAAGCTCTATTGTTTTATTTTAACCAAATATTTCAACAACTTATTTTTTAAAGAAAAAATTAACATCTTATAAGCTCTAAAAACATCTTATAAGATGTTAGAGCTTATAATATGTTTAGAATAAGTTTGGCCAAACACCCTCTCAATCACATAAAAATGCTATTGAAGCTTACCACTTTGTTTGTTCAATCTGTCCAAATTAACAACCATTACATCATAATATTCTTTTGTGTGTAATGTGATGATATGTTGCTATGTACAAAATTCAAGTTTGTCACTAGCATATAAAGTCTTCAGAGTTAGCATGAAGTAAAAATATTATATTGAAAAAGTAAATTTCTTCTGATTCAGTAGAATAATTTGTACTATTGTAAGAGTCTCATTTCTAGCCAATGAAAGTAAAGTTTTTGTTTTTGGTTTGGAGAAGATAGTGGTCTTTTAATTTCTGAATCTGGGAACATAAATTTGTGCTCTTTTTTATATTGTCCTTTTTATGTATGCTTTAGTCAAACTTAATTAACATAAAAATTGATCAATCATCCTTATGTCTGTTTTTTTATGATTGTAATACATTTAGTAGTCTTGAGTTGTATTAATGATGATGAGTATGTCGTGGGGTGGCTAGGCTGTGTGTGTGTACATGTTTGTTGTGTGAAAACAAAGAAAAAAAACAGGGAGCAAGGTAATTGAGGGGAGGAGTGTACATATCATGTTTTGGGATAAGGGTGGAAAAGGTTCATTTGTCCAGAACTCATCATAACATATATAAACACTAGCTCCCAATTCCAAGCTTTTTAACAAGTCTGTTGTCTATATAAAGCCTAATCCCATAAATTTTAATTTTTTGTGGATTTACATACTTAGTTTGACAACAAAAGTATTCATAAGATCAGTATTTCTTGTTGTGTGTGATAGGCGGATCTGGAGACAAAGAAGATGTATTCAGCTATTGAGAATTGGAAAGACATGCGAACACTTGGGGGTGTATGGGTTAATGACCAAGCTAAAGAAAGATATGTATGTACTTCCTTCGCTGTTGATTTACATTGGCATGTTAATTATTTCTAAAAATATATGATTTTTTCCCAACAAATATTTTATTAGGATACAATGGCAGAGCGACATCGTATACAACCAACAAGTAAAGAGAAATTTGTTATGGAAGAAACCTTGGGGAAATCGAGGACGCCAATCCGGGATAGGCCCAAGATTATCATAGTCTCGTCGTTATCATGCCGAAGCTCAGTCAGTGACAGGGACATCCACTTCACGGAGTTTGAGATTGGAGCGTCGATATCGTAAAATAAAGAGTAAGATTTCACGCTTGGAGCGAGTGATAGAGCGCATCGCTCCTGATGACTTGTCCTCATCTGATGGTTATACTTCTTCTTCTTCTTCTTCTTCTTCTTCTTCTTCTTCTTCTTCTTCTTCTTCTTCTTCTTCTTCTTCTTCTTCTTCTTCTTCTTCTTCTTCTTCTTCCTCAAGTGATGCCCAAAATCTCGATGACCGTGATGGAGGGACGAATCATCATGATCATGGTGAAGAAGTAGAGTATGATGTTGACGAGGAAGTAGATTTGCATTAGAAGACCAGTAATTGATCCTATATAATGTTTTGAACATCTTTTGTTGATTACGGATGCATGTTTTTATTACTATTTTGTTGACTATGGATACCTGTAATGGTATGAAAATAGTTTTTGATTACCTTGATATGTATATCATACATTTTGAGCATCGTATGTTATTTATGGATTCATATTGTCGATTTTAAAAATTGTCTACAATATTTAATTCTATGATATATACTAAACATGTATCTATATGTCCAGAAATATAAAATTTATAAAAAAAACAATTATTTTTTTTGCGACGACATGTCGTCGCAAATAATAAACAATAAAAATGTGAGAAAAAAGTTTATAGCGACAACATGTCGACGCAAACAAGAATAAGATTATTACCGTCGACATGTCGTCACAAAAACATTGAGTTTTTATTCGCCCACTTTTGCACCTTATTTGCGTCTACGGGTCGACGCAAGTCGTCGCAAAAGTATTTTTTGCGACGAGGATATAGCGACGACTCTTTAGCGACAACATGTCGTCGCAAATACTGTATTTGCGACAACCAGAGTTTATTTGCCACGACTTTTTGTCGTCGCAAAAGCACCTATTTCTTGTAGTGCCTGCTCTTTTTCTCCTTCAAACTAATCCGGCCGGATTGTGAAAAATTGATCTGGTCGGATGGGACTTCTATCCTTCTCCTGTGAAACTCGCCCTTTTTGCCCTTTTCCGGCTTGTTTCTTCTCTGGACCTCGTCCAAACGGACTTTTATCCTAAAATGATCAATTTTGACAACAAAAATGAGTAAAAGCATCATCCGGCTCAAGATAATCAATATAGTATAAAACCCCCGAATTTGTATGCAAATCCTACCAAAATACTCATATAAATCGACCTAAATGCGTGCATACACTATGTGTAAAATTTATAGATCATTGTGACGACATTTATGCTAAAATTAAAGTTGTTGTAGATGAAACATTGTATTGTTATGAGTTAGGTTATAAAAGATCTGGATAGAAGTGGATGGTTTGTCTGCAAAATACATTTTATGACAGGAGACACTGGAAGCCAATTCAAGAGTTTTAAGAAGCAGGGGGTTACCTTGTTTTCACACACTCATAGGGAGAGGAATAAAGTGGCGGACTACCATGCCAACAAAGCCATTCGAAGAAAAGAGAATGTAAAATTTGATGTATTGATTCTTGAAAAATAAGGTTTTCTTCATTTAGATACTTTAGGTTATCCAAACTTTAGATTCAAATAGCTTGTAAAAAGGACGATGGACATATTTATTATACACAGGTTGAGAATCTGCCTCAATTCCCATCTGAGGATGGTTTGTTAAAAAAATTACAAGCTTTTAGTACGTTAATTTATATATTTATTTTTTAATTTCAAAATTTGAAAAGGTATAAACATTTTCTAAGGACATATCAGTAATTCTTGTGAAAGTATTACAAGTTTTAGGAGGTTAAATTTTAATTTCAAATTTTGAAAAGGTATCAACTTTTTCTAAGGAAGTACCAATAATTCTTGTAAATGCATTACAAGCTTTCAGTAGGTCAATATTTATATTTATTTTTAATTTCAAAATTTGAAAAGGTATAAATTTTTTCTTAGGAAGCAGTAATATTTCTTGTGAATATTACAAGTTCTCTGTAGGTTAAACTTTATATTTATATTTTAATTTGAAATGCGAAAATTTATCGACTTTTTCTAAAAAAAGTATTAATAATTCTTGTAAAAGTATTACCAATTTTTAGTAGGTTAAACTTTATATTTATATTTTAATTTCGAAATGCGGAAAGGTATCACTTTTTTTCTAAGAAAGTACCAATAATTCTTGTAAAAGTATTACAAGTTTTCAATAGGTTAAACTTTATACTTATATTTTAATTTTGAAATTTGAAAATGTATCAACTTTTTCTGTGAAACTATTAATAATTCTTGTAAAAGTATTACAAGCTTTTAGTAGGTTAATTTTTATATTTATTTTTTAATTTCGAAATGGGAAAAGGTATCAACTTTTTCTAGGGAAGTAATAATTCTTGTAAAAAGTATTACAAGTTTTCAGTAGATTAATTTTTATCTTTAAATTTCCAAATGTGGAAATGTATCAATTTTTTAAGGAAGTATAAATAATTCTTGTAAAATTATTACAAGTTTTCAGCAGATTAACTTATATATATATATAATTTTTTTTAGAGCAAAAATGTATCAATTTTTTAAGAAAATATCACTAATTATTGTAAAAGTATTACAAGCTTTCAATAGGTCAACTTCAGTCTCTTCGCCGGATGATAAAATGGCAGCGATGGAGGTTGTTTTAGAGCTTGAGGGTTCCGGAGTAGTTCCGGTTCCGTGAGTTTCTGGAGTGGCTTCCCATAGATATGATTTTCGTTTGAGCAACATTAATTAATGGTGGAAGCAACTTAATTTTCAGGCTTTCTGCACTTCTAGCCTTCCTCGTCAAATTTGAGAAATATGCCCTTTGTTCTATGAAATCTGGACAATTTCGCTCTCTGGATTTGGTTTTCCCGGAGATGGAACCTAGAATCCAGTAGTATTTCCTTCTTATTTTTCTTTGTAAATCGATTCTTAATAAAAGTTTATTGCACAGGGAAAAAAGAAATACTACAAAAAATTAAAAGGTAATATGTTTACTACGGAAGAAAAGAACGGGCTTAAAAAGATGGGCTACCATTTTCTTTTCTTTATTCTGAGGGCCAAGAGCAACTTTTTGTTGTCTAAATAGGTGAATGGACATTGGGTATGATTTGAGTAAATGGGGCTCCGGCACATGGAGTGGGATCCATGTGGAGGTTATATACAAGATTTTGTCCAACCATTCTTCAATTATATACGAAAACAAGTATCAAATATTTTTGCTTATAAAAATGCATCTATTTTTTTCTATACATACTACTCCCTCCGTTTCAAATTATTTGATGTTTTAGAAAGAAGTGAAAGAATTAAGAATTAAATGTATTGCCAAATATACCCCAGGTGATAAGATTTGATCAAATCAAATATTAGTGAGAGGTTGAAAAGTAAGAGATGTTATTGATTGACTTAGGGGAAAAATTCAGAGAACTGGTGAAAAATAACTAAAATATCATTTAATTCAAAAAATCATTCAGAAGCTAAAATATCAATTAATTTAAAACGGGTGGAGCATCTAATTAAAGTTTCCAAAATCTATTGACAATATGATTAGTATAAAAAGGCATGTGGTGGAAAATAAATTACTACTGTCATGTTCATTCTTATTCTCATGATTGATATGATTTTATGTTGCAAATCATCAATCCCAAATAAATCACTATTTTTTTAATTCATGAGATTAGTTATTTCCAATCCTAACGGTATTAGTTATTCCCAACAATTTGGAATGGACATATTATTAGGGTTATACTGTAAAACATGCTTTTAAGTATTGCATTGTATATAAACTGTTTTCTAATCCTAAAAGGGGACAGATTTCGGCCCCTATCTCCTATAAATAGGGGACCAATCTTGGTCCCCATATGCAATAGAAGATGCATCAGTGAGTGGATGTTTTTCTAGAAAATCAATCCTTTCCTTGAGAGATAAAAAGTTCATTTGATTTCCCACCGAATTGGCGAGCTTGCACTTGGGGATACTCAAGAAGATCTTTGGGTTGAAACATTAATTCTTCTCAACGGTGTCTCTCCGATTCGAACGTAAAATATTATAATCCCTTAGTTCTGCATGTTTAGGGCATATTGTATGATTACCTTGATCCAATTACATGAATTATATGATTTGATCGTTCATATCATTGTCGTTTGATTATTAAAAATAGAAATTCAAATTACATCTTGAATAGATCCTTGGCACAATCCCCGATTCCCCAACAACTAGTATTAGAGCCATTCATTCGGGCTTTGTAGTTTTGAATTTAATTTTCAAAAATCAAATTTACGTCTATTTAAAATTGGATAGTAGAACTGTGAGATATGTTTTGTAGGAATCTAATTATCATGTTTTTTTTATGTATGTTTTTAATTCATATGTTGGATTGAATATTTTTTTTTTTAATCTGATTTGTTCAGATTCATTTTTCTCATGAGAAAACTCACGAGTAGATTATGTCTATTTTTATGTAATAGATTAGTCTAGACGTTAGATTTATTTTTTGTAAATAAATTATAACGGATCAAAGACGAAGACGAAGATGGATAAAAAGAATCGGAGACGGTGGAGACTGCAGCCTACTCTAGGCCAAGGGGTCGCGAACGCGATCGGTACTCGTCGCGACCGTGACGAGAGCCAAACACGACCGCGACGGAGTAGTGACGCGACCGCGACGAGTACAGTGTGTGTACCACGACTGCGACGGGTGCAGCACGAGACCGCAACGGATGCAACGCGCGACCGCGACGGGTGCAGCGATGTGATCTTCGAGCAGTTGGATTTCTCATTTCAAAACGGAAAAATTAAACCAAGATGATTGGATTTAATTGTCTAATATGTGTTTAATTTATGTTTTATTTTACTTTGTGTATGAGGAACTTAGAAAATCTCATTGATCAAAATTACTAAGTGTTTTAATTTTATTTTATTATGGATAATAAATTAATTAATGACCTCCATAACTGATTTATTAAAGTGAATTTTTGGCTACGCATTGGCATGTGCATTTCTCCCTAACGGATATGCCAAAAACGAGTTCACTAAAATAAATTTTGTATGATAACTGTGGGTTATTTAAGTGGCAATATGACCTTCCCAATGAAGGCTTATATAAAATTGAGCAATCATCATGTGTTAAGTTATGGTTATAACTTAGATATAAAATTGATAAAATTTACTTCTCCACGAAGTCCCTGTCAATTTTATATGGCCAAAGAATAAGCCAACTATTAATTTGTGAATTAAAGGTTTGTGACTGTTATGTTTGTAACCTGCTTAAATGTATTTAAGTAAACATTCACACTCAACGTGACTTGCTTAAATTGTTTTAAGATGTTGACTGATGCATGTATATATCATTTTGTGAGATTTTGATATAACACATGTGATGAAATTTTGTGATAATGTTTGTGTTAATTGGATGTTAATATGAATGTATATTTTATTCTCAATTCAACATGTCAAACTTCAATCCACTATTTAACATAGTCAAAGAAAACAAATTAGAAGGGGAGAATTATGTAGATTGGAAAAGAAATTTAGTGATAGTCCTGTATGTTGAAAGACACAAGTTTGTACTTGATGAACCTAGACCAGCTAAGCCCACGAACGAAACTAGTGATGAAGATAGGGACTATCATAGGCAATGGTTGAGATCCGATGAACTGGCTAGGTGCACTATTCTGGCTTCAATGTCAGATGTGTTGCAGTACCAACACCAGAGCATGGGAACCGCTATAGACATTATGATGAATGTTAATGAACTCTTCTCTCAACAGAATCGTACGTCAGCGGCAAAGATGCTCATGCAAGCTTTGGTAGCGGCAAAGATGCTTATGGGGCCGAGAAGTCAAGCCTTGATAACTAGCAGTGCACCTTCCTCTTTTGCGCCGAAGTTCAGTTTCTTTTAATAAAAATGTTATTATTACTCGTAATAATGAAGTTATCTATCCGGAAACATTAGTGAACAATCTCTATACGATTAACTGTGCACAATCCACAATCATACAAAATACGTCATATAACACATCTACTGTTTCTAGAAAAAGAAAGTATTCTTCAAGTATGAACGAAACACTTCTTTGGTATCTTAGACTTGGTCATGTTAATCTAAACAGGATCCAAAGGTTGGTGAGTGACGGTTCATTGGAATTACTCCAAGTAGAGCCGTTTCCAACATGCGAATCATGTTTAGGGGGTAAAATGACTAAGAGAGCCTTTGGGGCTAAGGGGAATAGAGTCACTAAGTGTTAGAACTCATTCATACTGATGTATGTGGTCCAATGTCGATTCAAGCGAGAGGTGGTTTCGAGTATTTCGTTACTTTTATCGATGATTACTCGAGGTATGGATGCATTTTCCTAATGCGGCATAAGTTTGAAGTCTTTGATAAGTTCAAAGAGTTTAAGGCTGAAGCAGAAAAACATAGGGAAAAGAGTATCAAGTTTTTATGAACTGATCGTGAGGGCGAATACCTTAGCAATGAATTTTTGGGTTACTTATCAGAGCAAGGGATTGTATCACAATTAACTGCACCCGGAACCCCTCAACAGAATGGGGTTGCAGTTGCGAAGAAACATAACTCTTTTGGAAATGGTAAGGTCTATGATGAGTTATTCTTACTTACCCAAATCGTTTTGGGGTTATGCCTTGGAAACAATAGTTTACATTCTTAACTCAGTACTTTCTAAGTCAGTTTCGAAAACTCCCTCAGAATTGTGGTCTGGCGCAAACCCAGTTTGAGACACATGAGAATCTAGGGATGTCCTGCGTACGTGCTAGACAAGGAAGCTGATAAGTTGGAACATCGTTCAGAATTAAGGTTGTTTGTAGGTTATCCTAAAGAAACGAAATGGAGTTTATTCTATAGTCCTAAGGATTAGAGGATCGTGGTGAGCACGCATTCTAGGTTCTTGGAAGAAGACTATATAACTAACCAGAAGCCCAAGAGTGAGATTACCTTGAATGAATTACGAGAGAGCACTCCTATACGAATTGTACAAGATGATATACCACGTAATGCACAAACACAACCGGAACCTCGTCGTAGTGGAAGGGTTTTTCGTCAGCCTGAGCGATTCATGTTCATGGGAGAGTCTTCGAATTTGTTCCCTGGTGAAGATGAATCTGACCCCTGGACATACAACAAGGTAATCCAAGACAAGGATGCAAGTTCTTGGCAAACTACAATAGAAGTAGAAATGGGGTCTATGGATCACTGTAAAAGTGTGGGAGCTTGTTGAACCACACAAAGGTGTAAAACCTGTTGGATGCAAATGGGTTTACAAGAGAAAGAGAGGAACTGACGGGAAGGTTGAAACTTTCAAGCCTAGGCTTGCGACAAAAGGGTATACTCAGAGACAGGGAATCGATTATGAGGAATCCTTTTCGCCTGTAGCTATGCTTAAGTGGATCTGCATTCTCTTGTCGATAGCTACGCACCTAGACTTCGAGGTTTGGCAAATGGATGTCAAGGCAACATTCCAAAACGGAAGTCTTGAAGGCAACATCTATATGTGTCAACCTGAAGGCTTCATTGAAAAAGGCCGAGAAAACCTTATATGCAAGCTTAAGAAGTTAATCTATGGCCTAAAGCAAGCATCACAAGCTTGGAACGAATGTTTTGATCAAGTAATAAAATCCTATAGATTTGATCAGAATGAGTTTGAGAGTTTTGTTTATAGAAAGTGTATCGGAAATGCCTTGGTATTCTTAGTACTATACGCAGATGATATTCTACTTATTGGAAACGATGAAAAGGTATTGTCAGACGTAAGGATATGGTTATTAAATCAGCTCGATATGACGGACTTAGGAGAGGCTGGTCATATTCTTGGAATCAAGATTATTCGAGTTCGCCAGAAAAAATTGATATGCTTATCTCAAGTCTCGTATATCGATACTATGCTAAAATAATTCAGCATGAAGATGCCAAAAAGGATTTTGTACCTTTCAGGCATGGGATTCATCTATCAAAAGACATGTGTCCTAAGACACAAATTCGAAGGAATCACGAGCCCACAAAGCGAGAAAACACATTGAAAGGAAGTAGCATCTCATACAAGAAATCGTTAAGAGAGGAGACAAAGTGGTGGCAAAGATAGCATCGAAGGGCAACCTAGCAGATCCTTTCACAAAGAGTCTGCCACAGAATACATTTGAGAAATATGTGGAAGGAATGAGAGTCAAGTGTGTTGCCACGCTGCTTTGAGTATAAGTGGGAGAATTATTGGGACATACTGTAGTATACTTAAAAGCAGACTTTGAGTATAAATGGGAGATTGTTAGGGTTATACTATAAAGCATGTTTTTAAGTGTTGCTTTGTATATAACTGTTTTCTTGCACTTTATTGAATGAGAATAAATTATCACTATTTGCTTTAAATATTATGAATGTTATATATAATTATTGCATAATGTTTGAATACTTTACATTGTAGATAATATGGTGTGTAGTATATCACAGAAGATCACATTGTCAGTCCCTTGTAATAAGTATAAAGATTCACAACTTAGATAGAATTGAACAATCCATTAGTAGAAGTTGATGTGTAAGGCTCAGATTGGTTTGTCTTGACAAAGAGATTACACTAGTGCATTTGTTGCACTGAATTTGACCAACAGGGAGATAATTTTTCTAGACTGACTTGAAGAAAAAATTAGATCACAGTGGTTATTGTTTTCTTAATTTCTGTCACGTATTTGAGATTGTATATAATTAATTAATGTTGCTTTGATTTATTTTTGGTAAAGAGTCATTGAGACTCAATACTCTATGCTTTGGACAATATTATTAATTATATGACAGATTAATAAATTAATACAGAAAACTGTGTCTTGGTAAAACAAGTGATTATGTCCCCTTGATGCGCTCAGAATGTTTATCATATCAAATCTGTACAGTGGATTAACTTCCGGTATGATAATAATGTTGAGATGTTTTTTCTCAAGGAATAAAGGATATTAATTCATTAAAGCATTTAGTAATTTAAATTAATTAATGAAGATTGAATCTTAAACACGGAAAAAATAATCGGGAGCCATATTTTGTAATATGGATTAGGATGAGTAACTCAATATTAATTCTATAGTGGAATGAATTACTATTAATGGACTAGAATAATATTGATGGCTCAATATGGATATCTAGACCCATTGAGAGACCCAATCCTATTCCTCCTTAAGACCCCTTGAGTAGCCCAATAGAAGTCCATTAACTAAAAGGATAAGAATTATTAGAAGTATGCGATAAGAAAAGAAAAGATATGAAAGAATCTAGTTCCTAAGGGATTATGATTTATCCATATTTTCCTCTCCCAAGTGGGAGAGGATTTCCTAATCCTAAAGGGGGCAGATTTCGGCCCCTATCCCCTATACATAGGGGACCAATCTTGGTCCCCGTATGCAATAGGGGAGATGTATAAGTGAGTGAGTGTTTTTCTAGAAAATTAATCATTTTCTTGAGAGTTAAAACGTTCATTTGATTAGCCACCAAATTGACGAGCTTGGAGTTAGGAAATACTCAAGAAGATCTTTGGATTAAAAGGTTAATTCTTCTCAACAGTGTTCTCTGATTCGAAGGTAAGATGTATAATCCCTTAGTTCCGCATGTTTAGGGCCTATTGTATGATTACCTTGATTCAATCACATGAATTATATGATTTGATCGTTCATATCATTGTTGTTTGATTATTAAAAATAGAAATTTAAATTACATCCCGAATAGATCCTTGACACAATCCCGATTTCCAAACATGTTATTGTTGTTGAATCTACAGTGACTAGTAGAATTAGATAAACAAATAATTGCATATTTAGTCAACTCCATTTACGGGCTAAAATCATTTTTGGTCCCGTAACTCTTCACTTGTACAATTTTGGTCCCAAAAAAAGTTAAAAATTCAATTTAGTCCTGTAACTTTGGAATTGGTTCAGATTTAGTCCCTTTTCTTTTCGATAGTGACCAATTTGACTGAAAAATTGCATGTATCATTCACATGACTCATTTTTCCAACATAATTTTTAATATGTGGCACCAACAAGTGATGAGAAACGAGAAAAATTAAAAAAAATAAAAAAAATCCTCTTTCTTTTAATTTTTTTAATTTTTAATGTTATTTTTACTTCAAAATCACTTACCGATGCCAGGTATTTAAAAATTGGATGGAAAAATGAGTCTGGTGGCCAGCACATGCAATTTTCCGGCCAAATTGATCACCGACGGCGAAAAAAGGGACTGAATTTAGACCAATTCCAAAGTTACAGGACTAAATTGAATTTTTAACTTTTTTTGGGACCAAAATTGTACAAGTGGAAAGGTACGGGACCAAAAATGATTTAAGCCCCTCCATTTACACATGCGTATGTCGAAAGTAAACTTACATGCTTTATTCTGTAAAAGCAACATCTAAAATGGTCTCAATAAAAACAATCCGTAGTTATATTTTTTTTTAGTACAAATACTTGACTTATAAGACTCATTTCAATATAAAATCTCACAACTCACTCGGTAGTGCTAGGTGAATGATCATTTTTTCCGCTCATTACTTTTCATATCTATAAGTGCAACCAGCATTGAAAACTTAACATAATGGTCAAACAATTGCGATGCCTGACTAGCTTCTTGGTGCCGCACATAAATCTACCTCACACTTTACTCCTGTATATCATTGGAAATGTATTGAAGATACTACTTTTCATGAAATTGTACCAAGTCAGTCCCCTAACCTTCAAAATGCACTTCAGGCACACCATCCTTCTTCTTTCGCTTTCCTATAATTGATGTCCTACAACATCAATCAACCGATCAAACCACTCAAAAAATAGTAAAATCCCACTAGAACGAGAAAAAGTCACAGCAATCAAATGAAGCAGAGCAAAGGATACCTCTTATCCCTCGATGTGTTTTCCCAAAACCATCCTTATATCATAAACTCTACCAAACATACATGGAATTTCAATCAACCAGCTGAAAAATTAAAATTGTAGAAACAAAATCTTACAAAATTATAAAAAAAAAAAATAAAAAAAAAAAAATAAAAAAATCTGCAAACTTGCTTCACAAATGTTTCTCTCAATTTGTTGTGCACATCTGAATGTTGAATATTAACTATCATAAGACTTAAAGTTACCAAACTGCCCTCATAGTTGTTTTCTTAACAAACTTATGAAACTCTTATTTTAGCTAACAACTCTCACAAATCTCCACATTTTAGCTAACAATAAGAAGCACCTTTACTTGTTGGAACTCAAACTCTTCCTTTTTTGCTTCAAGACAGAACCACTGATTTCACCTTTACCAAATCAAGACATAAGTCAAACTTTGAATTAGGAAGTGCTTTGGTAAAATAATCTTCTGGATTAAACTTTGTTGAGATCTTTGCTACCTTCACTAATCCCTTTGCCACAATATCTCTCACAAAATGAAGTTTAACATCTATGTGCTTAGTCTTTTTATGATAGCCTTGATGTTTTGCTAAATGTATAGCACTTTGGCTGTCACACAAAAAAAAAAAAAAAAAACTAATCCTCTTCTATTTGATGCCAAACTCTCTAACAATACCTTTCATCTATGAAGACTCCTTAATAGCTTCAGTTATAGCTAGATATTCTGAATCAGTAGTTGATAAAGTCACTACTGACTGATGTGTTGCTCTCCAACTGATTGTTGTTCCAAACAGTGTAAAAATATATCTAGTAAGAGACTTTCTTGTGTCAAGGTTCGCTGCACAGTCAGCATCCACATAACCAACAAGAGGAGTAGAAACACCATCTTGCCTTTTAAAACACAAACCTTTGTTTTATGTTCCTCTAATATACCTTAGAATCCACTTCACTACCTCCCAGTGAAACCTTCCAGGATTCCCCATGTATCTGCTAACTATACTCACTGAGTATGTAAGATTTGGCCTACAACACACCATGGCATACATGATGCTGCCTACAACACTTGCATAAGGGAACCTTTAGCATATGAGACTTATCTTGAGTTGTTTTAGGACACTGTTGAAGTGATAATTTGATGTATTGTCCTAAAGCAGTAGTAACAGTTTAGACATATGCATGTTGTACCCCTGCAACACCTTATTCAGATAGGCTTTTTGAGACATAAACACTTTCCCTCAGCTCTGCTTCTTTCAATATCCATGCCTAGGATTCTCTTTGCTTCTCCTAGATCCTTCATCTCAAACTATGATTTCAATAGATCCTTGACCTTTTCAATTCCTGATACAGGTTGTGTATACATGCATTTTAGGTCGTTTTATAAAGATATTTTATGACATTTGCATGTATAAATGGTCGGAATATGTAATGTTCCTTGTATTGATTGTATTAACATGTTTGTGAGTGTTTTGGAGTAAAAAAGGTAAATATATGTCAAAAAAGGCATTTTGACAAAGTTATATTTTAGGAGTAAATATATGCCAATGAGAGAGTTAGGCCAATAATCATTTTGGTCCCATAAGTATTTGCTTTTCCGATTTTGGTCCCTCACGTGTTCGCTTTTTCAATTTAGTCCTATAAGTGCTGAAATTGTCCAATTCAAGGATAATGTTCACGAAAAAAAACTAAATTGGTCGAAAACTGTTGGGAAAATTCGACAACACTAAGGGATGTGGCATTAAATAGCTGAGTTGGAGTTATATTTTTGTCAAATTTTAATTCAAAAAAAAAAGAATATCTATACTTGACAAGCTTCTCTCTCGCCTCGTCGCCGATAACTCCTAATTCTCGGGTTTTTATTTGGGGAATTTTTGGAATTTTTTTGTACAGGTTCTTCGAAGAAATTTGGTTCTATATTTTAGGGTTTGTGGTGTTTGAGATGTCAAAATACGCTATTCGATGCTGATGATTAAACTTAAGTTTAGTTATGCTATTCTTTTAACTTTTAACATTACTAATAATATTGTTTCTTGCAAATAATAAAACGATCCTTATATTTGATTTAATGATGTGAATATTCTCTTTATTTTGAATTAAAATTTAATATAAATTTAAGTCTTACTCAACTATTTTATGCCACATCACTTAGTATAGTCAGATTCTTACAAATATTAGGGTCACGTGAGATGCACGTGACTATTTCCGGTCAATTTAGTGTTTTTCAGTGAAAAATGTCCTTAAATTGGACAATTTCAGCATTCATGGTACTAAATTGAAAAACTAAATACTTGTGGACTAAATTGAAAAAGTAAATACTTGTGGGGCTAAAATAAAAAAAAATAAATACTTACGCGATCAAAAATGATTTTTGGCCTAAGAGTTATATTTTAGGAGTAAAATAGGTAAATATATGCCAAAAAGGGTAAATATATTTTAATTAGGTAAATGTTTTAACGTGTTTGTGAGTGTTTTGGAGTAAAATAGGTAAATATATACCAAAATAGGTAAATATATGCCAAAATAGATCGCCCTCATATTAGCCTCAAGGTCACTACAAGGAATAAAGGTTTTTGCGTCAATACTTCATTGACGCAAATGCTGGGAGGTCGATGCAAAAAATACTTTTGCGTCGAAAATATGTTGACGCTACACATATTATTTGCCACCGCGTTTGATGCCAAAACCGGTTCGGCGTCCCTCCTGTGATTTATCTTTTGCGTCGACATATTGATGCAGAAACACATTTTTTTATTTTTTAAATAATTTTTTGTTCCCACTTTTAGCATCGACGTGTTGACGCAAAAGCATATTTTCAATTATTTTCTCCTTTCATTTTTGGGTTAAATTGTCATTGCTGAAAGTATTGTTCTTTTCTAAAAAAAATAGCATATATATATATATATGGATTTTCATTTTTTTTTTCACAAACCTATTTGCATTCACAATATATCGCATTAAGAAAGTCACTTTTATGATGAATACCACAAAAACACAAGTCAAATGCTAAATAAGTTTTAAATCTACATCAAAATACCATAAAAGACACAAGTAAAATGTCAAGTAAGTTTTAAGTCTACATCAAAATGTCACCATAATATTTTAAACATATCTAATCTATTAAACACATCGAATCTTCCAAATTAGTTGCATCCTCATCATTACAATCAGGATTATCACTTCATGAAGATGTAGGATAATCAGGTGGGGGCAACCTGGAAGCCTGGAATATAGTGTGTCAATGCATCCCTTAGTTGAGCCATCTCACTGCCTATCCTCCGAATAGTTGCATAAGTCTTTGATAAGCTGGATGACTCTGCTGCAGTATCGGTACTCTATGGATATCAAATTGCCGACTTACGCAATGTGGGGCCTTATCCACTCAAACGTTTTCCACGTTTCCCTAGATGTTTGTCCATTATAACTCATTGGCGGAACCTAATGCCAACTGTGTCAAACGGTCTTCAGACATCCCTTCGTAATCAATTAAACATATACACCATGTTATTGTTAATATTAGCACAATATTTCACATAAAGAAAATTATAAAGTACTTATATAACTTTGTTGTGATTCCTCATTAATCCATTTACCCCCACGAGTTCGTTGATCTTTCTAATTTTCAATGGGAGAATATAACTCGCTAGTTTTGGGGTCCACCTGCCAACGAGCAATATATCACTTTAGTGTTTATTCTTTGTTTATTCTATTTTGAAACAAATCAAGTCGAACCCATAACATAAATTTGACCTTAATTTGAAGGGATATCCTGGAAACCATAAGATGACGCCAAAATTGTTCAATTATCAACAATGCAAGATACCTTATTAGTGTGTCATTAGAAACTATACTAAAACTGAACCATATAAGTTATAAATACGAGATTAAAAGATATACTCTTCAAAAGTAGCAAATTTTGAACTCAGCAAACAAAATACTAACTGGTGGTAATAGATACAATTCAACCACATAAAAAGTTATATATACGAGATTAAAAGAAATACTCTTCAAATAACAGTCCTCCTAATTGAGCAAAAAGAAGACAAGCATAGCAAGTACAGAGGCAGATCAAACCATTAGGTTTGCACGGTATGATAAAAGAGTGAGAACAGGGAGCTAGCCCTTATTATTCTAGAAGCTTATTCCTAACCATACCAAAACTTCAATCTTCTTCATATTGAGCAAAAGTGATATGGCTTATGTGTTCTGCAAATCATTTAATAAATCAGATAAGTTGAACTTAATGCATTAAATAGCAAGTCAAGGTGGGAGCACTTGGAATTTGATACATGTAGAGTATATAAATTCATTCATTATTATGTTGTGGAGTTGGATTGTGCATTATGAACACTAAACCAATTGATATATATATTATTATTATCATAGAATTTATTAGTACTTTATATATTAGTTAGAGTACTTTATATATTAGTTAGAGTAGATTACAAGATGGATATGGGGAGAACCTTGAAAAGAAATAAAAGTGATCAAAATATGTCTATCAGATGCATTCAATGAAAGTTGCACAAAAATAACCATCTAAATATGTTTAATTTTAAATATTAGGATAGGGAAAAAAGTCAAGTGCAATACGAGTAAGTACAACAGCTGCAATGTAATGAAGAAGATAGAAATGCACCACATAACGAAAGCAAAATTTATAAATATTATCTTAGCTTGCCATTGAGGTATTGTGGATATGCTTTTTGGCCATGTGAGCTAATATCATCAGTCGTGTGACGATTTTCTGAGTTCCTCCGTGATGCTTTCTATTTGCAAATTAATTAAGTATTAGAAAAATATTGAAAACTAGAATATAACTAAAAATAATCTTTTAATAAACCTGAAATTTGGGGGAAGAAAATCTTTGACAATACATAGACACACAGTTCATTAAGTGCAAGAGAGCCCTTTAGATTTTAATTGCTATGAATATTTCTACTCAAGCACCAACTATTACTATTAAGCAATTTTAGTCGTAAGGGATGTTTGCAAACTCGTCTGGGAACTCAAAATTACTTTCGTTGCAACAAAAGTGATTTTGAAGTGTTTGTAAACACTTAAAATAGATTATCATAATCACTTAAAAGTTGATTCTAAGAAGCTATTATGACCCAACTTCAACCAGATTATAGGCCAGAATTACTTATATTCTAAAACACTACCTAATCCTAATTTTTCGCACAGAAACCAATTCAAATCACTTTTTCAAAGCACAATCAATAGCAAACACTTCCTAACCATATCATATCATATTTTTAGTATCTTCTTGTTTTTTCCAAACATCTCATTATTCTATCGTGGTTGATTCCAAAATTCCCTTAAGCTATAAAATGCTTTTGTTCCATCAGTATTGTATGTCAATCAAATAAAATTTGTCCCCTTAAGTTTATTGTCCAATTCATTAACCTTTTGACTTTCATAAATTGATGAACTTTTCCTTAATTTTGTTTCATTTTTTTATTAAAAGAAAATAATCCATGAAAATTGTCCGGTGGTACCAATATATTAGTACGACCACCTTAATACTGCACTAAAAAGTCTTATACTGAGCTTATATACTCTAAAAAAGTGTTTGATAAATCAGACCTTATATAACTTAAAAGAGCTAAAGAACTTACAAAGCTCTAGAAAAAAATTATCTACCCCATCTTAGATTTCATAATCTTATAAAGCAACACTCAATTTACAAAAAAAATGTATAGTTCCCCTTGCAACAAAATCCATTCATTTTATCAACGTGTATAGACGTCCATTATCAATGCCTTGAATTAAGGCCAATAGTTCTTTTATGCTCTAATTGTATTGAATATAGCTATTCAACAAGAAAACAAAACTATCTTACTTGAATAACTACTTTCAGGGCATCTAGGAACATATTTTCAATAGTGTATTCAATAGTCATTTCTTAGATTTAGATGAACGCTAAAGGCACAGACTTACTTGCAACATGTATAAAGTAGACACAAGTGAATTGCAACTTGGGCAAAGGCATAAGCGATAAGCCTAACTGATATTACTGGTTTCCTTATCCAAAAATACAATAACAGATAGTTGTTGCAACATACGCACATGCATGGTATATGAATTCACATCCCTTGGTAGCTATGAGTAGTTAATAGAACAACAATATCGATCATTTATAATAGTGGCAAAGCACTTTAATTCTATTATGAATCATTTTTTGCCAAAACTATGAAAATAATTTTCTAGCAGCAAACATACAAAATCGAAACATAATGGTAAATTAAATCGGATGAACCGTGTTCCATCAGTGTGATTATTATGTGGACTAATCTAAAAATAATAAATTGACAAATAATTTTCAAGCACGAGAGAGTAGATAGGGAATACTAACCCCAATAATGGTGGACAGAGGATCCAACGAGGAAGGATAAAGAGTAACTCGAGAATTCACAGAGCAAAATGAAAAAGAGTGGTACGACCCGGTGGGAGCAGATCGAACGGCGCTGCTGGTCAAAGTGCACTGCTTGAACCGTTGCTAGTGTAAGGGCACCGCTCGAAGCCTCTCTCTCTAATGATAATGGGAGGGTTTCCTCTCTCTTTTTTTCCCTCTTTTGTAAGGGTTTAAGGGGAAGGAGGGAATTTAGACTTAGAGAAGCGGGGGAATTGAAATTTGTTTGCGCTAACTAAATTTATACATTATTTGAGAGAATTAGTTAACGTAAATAATAGGTATTTGTGTGGACAAGAAGTTGACGCTACAGAGTTGACGAAAATACCATTTTCTAGAATATATATAAAATATTATTTAACTATTAACATCCACTAATCAATTCAATTAAAAATAACTAAAAAAAGATTATGGTTTATTGCGTCAACATGTCGACGCAAATACTTAATGTCCTATTCGCGTCGACATGTAGTCGTACATAATGATGTTATTAGCGACAACAAGTAGTCGCAAGAAAGAGTTAGGTAGGGAATCTAGAAACCTATGTTTGCGTCAGCTAGTGGTCGCAAAAGATAATCATTAGGGTTAACATTTGTTGATGCAAATATGACGGACGCAGAAACCCTTTTTTCTTGTAGTTCCTATCTTGTGTTGTGTGTATAGATTTGACAAATTTCAACCTCTTTGCTTTTCCACACACACAATGTTCACACAGATTCATATGTGATATGTTATCACCACATAATAACCCTTGCTTGCTTAATTCAAAGAGCCCTTTCTCATTGATGTGAGCTAATCTTCTATGCCAAAGTAATGTTTTATCTATTTTTACTGTATTAGATACTTCTCCCACAGCAATGCTACCAATCAAAAAGCATAGTTAATTTCTTTTGACTGCCTTGATGACAACTTCAGATCCCTTTGATGCTGTAAGGATTCCATCCTCTGAGTGGAATTCATATCCCATGGTGTCCAACATAACAAGGGATATCAAATTTCTCTTCAATTGAAGAACATATCTAACATTGTCCATTATTCTCACAATACCATCATGCATTCTAATGTTAACATATCCAATTCCTCTTACTTTACATTCCATGTCATTTCCTAATAGCATTGATCCTCCATTTAGATATTTTATATTTCTGAACCATTCTATATTAGGACAAATATGGAATGAACAACCTGAATCTAGAAACCACTCAGATGACATAGCAGAAGAGGATATAGTTAATACTTCACCAGATTCATATCCATCTTTTGCTTCAGCTAAGCATGTCAAAATTGATCCGCCCCGCCCCGATCTGCTCCGATCCGAGGCCTTTGGGGCAGAGCAAAATCCGCCCCGATAAAGAATGGGGCACGCCCCGCCCCGCCCCATCCACGGGGCGGGTCAGATACGGGTCAGAGATCCCACCCCGCCTTGCCCCGCCCCGCCCCGCCCCTATGTATATATAATTTTTTTTAAATATATATTATGTATTATTATATAGATATGTATATATATATAAAGAAATATAAAATATATATATATATATATATATGTATTTATAATATAAATTTATATATATAATATGTTATATATATGTCTAGCTAATATATTAGATTATGACTAGATCTAGTAAATTTAAATAATTAATTCTATTTTTTAATAATTAAATTTTAAAAAAAATTAAAAATATTGAAACAAAGCTAATGTAAACCTAAAAATTAAAATTCTGTTGACTTCAACAAAAAAAAAAATTAAGTTTTTTAACAAAAAAAACTAATTATTTTTATAAAAAAAAAAATATAAGGGCGGGGCGGGGCAGATCACGGGACAAATATTTTTGCCTCGTGACGGGTGACGGGGCGGGGCGGGGCAGGGGCGGGCGGGGCGGGAAATCCAGAAACCCGACCTGACCCGCCCTGTTGACATGCCTAGCTTCAGCCAGATCTACAATATGCTTTCCTTTCTGATTCTTCTGTGGTTGAGCTTGATTCTTTCTCTGGTTGTTCTTATCTTTCTTTGGACAATCTTTTGCTAGATGACCAACAAGGTGACACTTGAAACACTTTCTGGTTTTAATTTCTGTTGCGTGAGATTGCCCAGATTTCTTCCAAGATTGTTTACTCTTCTGGTTGTCGATCTTCTTAGGATTAATTTTCTTGATCATTAATCCTTCACCATGCTTCTCCACATAGCCAGTATCAACCCCCTTTTGCAACTCCTTTGATTTCAAAGAAGATTCAACTCTGTCAAGGTAATCTTCGTTTCTTTTCCAAATAAGATTGCATCCTTGAAGTTTTCATAAACTTTTGGAGGAGAGCTCAAAAAAATCAATGCCTTATCTTCATCTTCTAGCTTTACATCTATATTCTCAAGATCATCTAGAATTTTGTTGAAATCATCAATTTGGTCTGTAATTAACTTTTCTTCAAACATCTTGAAGGCATATAATTTTGTTTCATATAGAGCATATTAGCTACTGATTTCATCATGTCAATCTTATCCAGTTTATCCCAAACACCTTTAGTTATGGATTCCTTTGTCACATCTCTTAATGCCTCATCACCAAGACATAGTATGATGGTACATGAGCCTTATCCTTAAGTTGTTGCTTCTCATCTTCACCGTGGATGGCAACATTTCTTCCCCCTCAAGCACCATGGCAAGGCATTGTTGCACTAAGAGAGCTCTGATTTTAATTCGCCATAAGCCAAAATATGACTTTCTTGCGAACTTTTCAACATCAAAACGAGTTGATCTGATGGTGCTTCCCACAGACGGTGCCAATTGTAGTGAATTTAATCAAGTATGACTTTATCACATAAACACATGAACATGCAAATCACTTAAAACCCAAAGGTCTGAGTAACAAGCATAAAACAAGACAACACAATATCACGGTTTAGATCCGTCCCACATATCCTACATCTATGGAGGCCAAAGAGAACTTTTATTCAACCATAATTTCAACGATTACAAGAAGATTCAATCAAACTCTGAGAGTACTGTTAGATTTAAATCAGAATTGACCCAATCTTGATCAACAGAAAGCCAATCAACACAAACCTCACACAAAGCAACTCACTAGAATGAAAAACAATCAAACTCAAAATGAAAACACACAACATAAGCTCTTTACGTGGTTCGAACTTAATGTTCTACGTCCACGGAGGATTGGTGTTCCTCAATTCACTATACCACAGCGATAATTACAAGTAATCAGCTAGTTACACAAGAATCCCCAATTAAAGAACCCTAATTGGATCAAGAACCCTAGCATCTCAATTACAAGCAATTCTAAACTGTTTCAAGGGGAAAACTGAACTGATCGTCTCCTGCTTCATAACTGCTTTTATCTTGAGAGAGAAAACTGGAAAAACTGCAAGAAAACCGCCAAAACCAATCAGCTGCAAATTGAAGCAGAAACCGTTGTAAAAGACCCTGCAAAACCGTTGTGAAAGAACTGAATTCTATAATTGCCGGTTCGAGGTTGTTGGACATCCGGTTTCCTTTTACTGACCGGTTCACGACTTAAAACCTCCGGTTTTCGGTTAAACTCAATTAGCCAAACATGATAACATCAGTTTTGAATGAAATTGATCATCACATTTTACAATTCTCCACCTCAATGAATTCAAAACACTTCATCTCCTCAATCTTGCTAACCAGACTTGCTAAGCACAAGCAATAAGCTTTACCAAGCTTGCACAATATCTAAACTTTGAACCAGTAAGAGATTTTGTAAGGAAATCTGATGCATTCTCCTCAGTAGAAACCTTCTTGACTAACACAGCTCCCTTCTCCACTATGTCTCTTACAAAATGCAGCTTGACATCTATGTGCTTTGATCTCTCATGAAACACCTGGTGCTTAACCAAGTGTAGAGTACTTTGGTTATCACACAATACTGTAACACAACTTTGTTCTATTCCAAAATCCTTTAACATTCCCTTTAACCAGATAGCTTCCTTTACTGCATCTGTCATGGCAATATACTCTGCTTCTGTGGTTGAGAGAGCAACCATAGACTGATGAACTGACCTCCAGCTGACAGCTGTTCCATAAACTGTGAATATGTATCCAGTAATGGATTTCCTAGTGTCCAAATTTCCAGCAAAATTAGCATCAACATATCCAAACAAAGGATCTTTCACCCCACTAGTTTGCTCAAACATTAATCCTAGATTCAATGAGCCTCTTAAGTACCTCAGAATATATTTCAAGGCTTCCCAATGAATTTTCCCAGGATTAGACATAAACCGGCTTACCAAGGATACTCCATATGCTAAATCTGGTCTACTGCAAATCATTCCATACATGAGACTTCCAATCCCACTTGCATAAGGAACTGACTCCATATACTTGATATCTTCTGCTGTTTCTGGACACTGGGATTTTGAAAGTTTAAACTGCTGTCCTACTGGTGTACTCACAGACTTTGATTCCTGCATGTTGAACCTTTCAAGTACCTTTTGCAGATACCTCCTCTGAGACAAACACAGCCTTCTAGATGACCTGTCTCTTAAGATATCCATTCCTAAGATCTTCCTGGCATCTCCTAAGTCTTTCATTTCAAACTCAGAGTTCAACTTCTGCTTTAACTGATCAATCTTCAACTTACACTTGCTTGCAATTAACATGTCATCCACATAAAGTAACAGGTAAGTCTGATTCTGCTTTGCTTGCTTCTCAAAGTAAACACAACTATCATACAGGCTTCTTGTGAATCCTGTTTTAATCATGAACTGGTTGAATTTCATGTTCCACTGTCTAAGACTTTGCTTAAGTCCATACAGAGATTTCTTCAGATGACAGACTTTATCTTCATTTCCAGGAAGTATGAACCCTTCTGGTTGCTGCATATATATATCTTCCACCAAATCACCATGTAAGAATGCTGTCTTCACATCAAGCTGTTGCAGTTCCAAATCTTCCTGTGTTACTTTAGCCAACAACATTCTGATTGAACAATGCTTGACTATAGGGGAAAAAAACCTCATTGAAATCTATTCCTTCTCTCTGAGTAAAACCCCTAGCTACTAGTCTAGCGTTATACCTTAACTTTTCATCTCCACAGGCTTCTATCTTCTTCTTGTATATCCACTTTGAACTTACCAACTTCTGTTGTGCTGGCTTAGCTACTAGTTTCCAAGTCTTATTTCTTTCCAATGACATCATTTCTTCCTTCATTGCTGCTAGCCACTGCTTCTTCTCATTTCCAGACACTGCTTCTCTATAACTTTGAGGTTCATGGTGGTCCAGTGTTTCTGCTATATTTAATGCATAGTACACCATATCTGCTTATCCAAATCTGTTGGGTGGGTGAATAGTTCTTCTAATTCTGTCTCTTGCCAGGTTATAGTTTCTTAGCTCTTGATATGTCCCTTGCTCTTCTTCATCTTCAGATGAATTTTGATCTTGATCATAGATCTGATTTCCATCCTGATTTCTGCTTATGTCAGAGATCTCCACCTCAACAGAGGAGTTCCTTTCTGTGATGTCTCCATCAGAATCATTTATGTTACCAGTGATAGGGTGTCCCATGACTTGCTCATTGAACCTAACATCCCTACTTATCAACACCTTTTGTTGTCCTTTTTCCATACACCAGAGTTTATATCCTTTCACTCCTTCTGGGTATCCAATGAATATACACTTGAGTGCTCTGGGATCAAGTTTATCCTGCCTTACATGTGCAAATGCTTGGCATCCAAAAACTTTGAGATCCTGATAGTTAGACAACTCTCCATACCAAATCTCATCAGGTGTCTTAAAGTTTATTGCTGATGAAGGTGTCTTGTTAATCAAGTAGCATGCAGTGTTGACTGCCTCTCCCCAGAATGCCTTTGGCAACTTAGCATCAACCAGCATGCACCTTACTCTTTCAAGTATTGTCCTGTTCATTCTTTCAGCTAACCCATTTTGCTGTGGGTTAAGTGGGACAGTCTTATGCCTTGTAATACCTTTCTCTTTACACAGGTCAGAAAATTCAGCTGACAAATACTCTAGTCCATTGTCAGTCCTTAAGTGTTTGAGCTTCTTCCCTTTCTTGGTTTCAGTCTGTATGAGCCAGTCTTTAAACTTCCCATAAGCATCACTCTTTTGTTTTAGAATAAATGCCCAGACCTTTCAGTTGAAGTCATCTATTATAGTCATGAAATATTTGCCCCCACCATGTGTCTCAACTCTAGCAGGACCCCAGATGTCAGAATGAATGTAGTCAAAGATTTCTGTACTGTTGTGAGTTCCAGTTTTATAGACCAATTTTTTTTATTTTCCAAGAACACACTGATCACAGAAATCTAATCTAATATCTCCAGGAGTTCCAAATACTCCTTTCTTTGAGAGCTCGTTCATGCCTTTCTCACCAATGTGTCCTAGCCTTTTATGCCACAACACCACCTCAGTTTTATCCATAGTCACATCTGCAGTTCCAGTAATAGGTTTTCCTAGCAAAATAAACAACCCATTTTGCTTCTTCCCTTTCATTACTATTCTGCCATCTTTAGTTACTTGAATACCACCATTTATAGTGTTGAATTCACACCCAGATGCATTTAGAGTTCCCAGAGAGATTAAATTCCTCTTAAGGTCAGGTACATACCTTACTTTGGAAATAATTCTCTGAACACCATCAAACATCTGAATTCTCACTGATCCTATCCCTTGGACCTTGCAAGATTGATCATTGCACAGAAGCACAGATCCTCCATCAAATCTTTCCAGTTCTTGGAACAGTGACTTGTTTGGACACATATGGAAGGAGCACCCTGAATCCAGCACCCATTCCTCAGACATTTCTCCATTAGAAACATTCAGGACTTCAGCACTTTCATACCCTTGTTCAGCAATAGCAGCATCTGCCCCTTTTGTATCTGTTTTCTTCCCTTTTTCAGGACAATTTTTCTTCAAATGTCCAGTTTGTTTACAGGCATAACATCTTCTTTTCTCCACCCAGTCAGTGATCTTCTTAACCTCCTCCTTCCCATAATTCTGGTCCTTACTTTGTTTATTGCTCTGAAACTTCTTCTTCTGGTTCTGTTTCTTGAACTTTATGTTCAGTCCTTCTCCTGCATACTGAATCTTCTTATCTCCCTGAAGTTGGAAGAATTTTGTCTTCAAGGAGGTCAAGATTGTGTCAAAGTTCAGTTTATCCTATCTTCCAAAAATGAGGGTATCTTTGAAATGTTCCAAGGATCTTGGAAGTGAATTTAGTAGCATCAATGATTTATCATCTTCCTCCATCTTTACTCCCAGATCCTCAAGTTCATCACTCAGTCGAGTGAATTCATCAATCTGATCCAACACAGTTCTCTCATCTGTTTTTGAAAGCCAATAACTTCCGCTTCAAGAACAACTTGTTTGTTACTGTCTTGGATTGATATAGCTCTTCCAGCTTCTTCCAAGCATCCAGAGCTGTCTTTGTCTTTGCTACTTCGCGTAGAGGTTTATCTCCCAGACACAGTACTATAACTGTGAGCCTTCTGGATAATTTCTCCATACTTGGATTTCTCTGCTTCAGGCCACTCTTCCAATGGCTTCAACGCCATCTCCAGTCCATTCTGAATCAAGACAGCAGTCATCTTCATCTTCCAGAGACTGAAATCGTTTTTGCCTGTGAATTTCTCCCCAGATCGAGCTTCATCCCAGCCATTTGTGAGTTTCTTGTTGATCAATTCGTGGGCTAGATGTTTCCCACAGACGGCGCCACTTGTTAGATTTAAATCAGAATTGACCCAATCTTGATCAACTGAAGCCAATCAACACAAACCTCACACAAAGCAACTCACTAGAATGAAAAACACTCAAACTCAAAATGAAAACACACAACACAAGCTCTTTACGTGGTTCGAACTTAATGTTCTACGTCCACGGAGGATTGGTGTTCCTCAATTCACTATACCACATCGACAATTACAAGTAACCAACTAGTTACACAAGAATCCCCAATTAAAGAACCCTAATTGGATTAAGAACCCTAGCTTCTCAATTACAAGCAATTCTAAACTGTTTCAAGGGGAAAACTGAACTGATCGTCTCCTGCTTCATAACTGCTTTTATCTTGAGAGAGAAAACTGAAAAAACTGCAAGAAAACCGCCAAAACCAATCAGCTGAAAATTGAAGCAGAAACCGTTGTAAAAGACCCTGCAAAACCATTGTGAAACAACTGAATTCTATAACTGCTGGTTCGAGGTTGTTGGACATCCGGTTTCCTTCTACTGACCGGTTCACGACTTAAAACCTCCGGTTTTCGGTTAAACTCAATTAGCCAAACATGATAACATCAGTTTTGAATGAAATTGATCATCACATTTTACAAGTACAGATGATTTCCAACACTCATGGATCACAATACATCACACTCTCAAAACTAATCTTCTCTTCTTCTAAGCTATCATGGTTTTCCGAGAAAATTGACTCTCTTTGTTGTTGTTCTTCACCCTATAACATGATGCTGATAACTTGTGTTGAAAGAATGACATGAAATATGCAAACTTGCTTTAAAAACCATTTTCTCAATTTGATGTGCATAACATAATTTTGAATATTAACTGTCATAAGACTTGAAGTTACCATACTACGATCTTAGTTATTTTCTTAACAAACTTATGAAACTCTTATTTCAGCTAACAACTTTCACACACATGCTAGAGATTATACTCACGCAAATAAACGGTCAAATATCACCCAAATCTAGCATGTGTGTTTCTAAGTGAGAAAAAAAAAAAAAAAAAAAAAGGGAGAGGAGAGAGAGATGGGTCGTGCGACCATCAGGAGGGGAAGAGAGTGGGGGGAAATGTGGGAAATTAAAAGAAAAAGGTAAATAAAAATCAAACGCCATCTAGTTGTAATTAACAAGTGTCCATATAGTTAAATTTTTATTCACCTAACAATTTATTTTATAAAATTAAGTGTCCCAATAGCCTTTTTTTTTTTTTTTTTAAACGATGTTATGTTTGATATGATTTTTTCTAAGTTGGTTTAGCTATTTGTAACTCAGATCAATGACCATTGGTTAACTTCAACCAATTTATTCTCCATTCGGATTTATACGCACAAAAAGAAAAGAAAAACATGATTTTAGAATAGTCATTACAATAAAAAGATTTTTTAAGATACATGTTTTGAGATTAATTACAATATGGTCACTAATAATATGTTACTCGCACAGGATGAATATTTTTCCTATTATTATAATAATGTGTAATAAAATTATCCGCCTACATATCATCAGAATACAAAATCGAGAGTCAACATTTAATTGTCCAATTATCTTTCTTCCTCCTTCCATATCAATTTTTACATGTTTTTTTTCTTTTTTTGTTACTTTCTATATCTTCACTTTCTATATCTTCCATTTCACGAATTGAAACTACCAATGAGATTTTAATGTATTTTTCTTCAATTTTTTATGTTTTCACTTTTAATACCTTTCATAATCACAAATTGAAACTATTGTTAATTCAATTATTGAAATGCAGGATTTGATGAAGCTAAATATTTCAAATAAAATTTTAAAGACAATCATAAAATATAATTCATTTCTCTCCCTATTATTTCACAAGTGTATTGCACGGGTTATAATTTTTTTATTGATATATTAATCTAATATATGTTGTATAAGGACAAAATAATGTCAAATATTTTGAATATATATCGTTTGAAAGCCACATGTATATTAAATAACATAAGAAGCCATAAATATATTAGTTACTTAAGTATATATATGAGTGGTAAACTATGTCATATTCAAATAAAAAAACAATCGACTTATTATTTTTACAGTTAAAATATTTTTTCTTTCACAGAATAAAATAATTAATAGCAAACTAATTTAGTCAACAAGTTTGTTTAACAAATGTATCTAACCTTCTTATACTGTAAAGTGTGAACCTACCAAATTTGTGTTTTTTTTATCAATTTTTTAAACAAAATAATCCAAACTATCCAAAACTATTTAGATAAAAAAGATAAAATTAAAGTAAATAATTAATCTTCTAAAAAACGTAAATCCATTAAGAAAATATTATTTTTGGAATTTTATCATATTTTATTTGAAATACAAATGTTAAAAATTTAAAATATATCATAATTATCTTTAAAAAAAATTACACTTAAAAATAAAACAATTAATTGTATATATGTATCATGGTGGTACGCGATCGTTGGACGGTACCAAATTAATTTGTATATAGAATTATATACTTATCCTTATTAACTATTCTAACTAATAGAATGGTAAATAAGGGTCGATCCCACAGGGAACGGCCGGACAATTTTGATTCCGATGCCAAGCAATTTATAATTAAATATGCGAGAAATAAATACTTAAGAAAGCAATAAAGGTTGGGGGGACTTGATAATGGACTAACAATCTACTAGTAACAAATAAAGGCAACTAAACAAAATTAAAAGCATTTAACATTCGAATTCAAAGAAACAAACAATCAAAGACAATAGAAGAGATTTTCTCCGTTTTTTGTTTTCAAGTAATAAAACAATCCACCCTTGATCATGCTTCCCCTTGGTCTTAGACGATTCATGCAACTATGTTAATGCCCGATTAAATTGTGATTCAAGCCCTTATCTCAAGGCTATTAACAGGCTCTAATAACCTTATTGTCCCTTAATCTTAGTTAATCAAAATAAGCTCTTCGACTAACCATATTCAATTTAATCGAATCCTCGAACAAGCTCTCTTAGATTCAATTACCAAATTCATTAAACACTAAGACAACGAGATAAATTCAACATAAAACTCGCAAGCTCGGTTTTAGTGGTTGAACTTTGTGTTATCACCAATAAATAAATCCATTGTTTGCTACATGGGAATCGGAAATCCTACAATTACGGATAGTAATTTCCTATTCTAGCAACACATTCACAAATCCCTTAAAGGGTGATCAATCGAATAATCAATTCATAAATGTGACTCAATAACAACAAATAGCACAAAACACTTGAATACACAATATTTTCGGTAACATTAATCGCAATAATCACATCAATGTCTTCAACTCAAGGTTCCACATGATCAAGGGTGAACTAAAGGGTGCTAGCCACCCATTTTACCTAATACAATCAGCAAATAAATAGAAACATAAGAAAACATGATAAATTTGAAGATTAAACCAAGAACTTTGGGTTGAGGATGAATTGGCCTTCAATCTTCTTCCCAATGTGTTCTTGAGGAGGATGGAGGCTCCAAAGTGGCTGAAATTGTGTTCTAAAGTAGGTCAATTTCGAATTAGAGGATATATATATAGGGGAGAAAGTGTTAGCTCAAATTTAGGCAAAAACGTGTTTGGGTTTTTAAAACAGGGAACCCCGCCGCGGGCGTGGTAAAACATTGGCCGCGGGCGTGGTGAAAACAAGGGTTTTGGGCCCAATTTAGGGCCGCGGCCATGGCCGTGGTCCAATAACCGCCTCGGTCGTGGTCTTGATTGGGCTGGATTTGCCCTTCTTCTGGATCTTTGGCCACGGCCGCGGCTGATTCTGACTGCGGTCGTGGAGCTTGGCTCGCCACGGTCGTGGCATGCAATGCAACAATTTGGTCCTCTTCTGGAGGATTTACCACGGCCGTGGGCTGGTTAGCCTCGGCTGTTGCCTCAGCCACGGGCGTGGCATCATCACATCAGGCATGGTCCCCTATTTTTCCTTGTTTTCTTTTTCCTTTGAGCTCGAATTGTCAATTTGAGATCTTCGAACCTGTTTTTCGGTCTTAATTCACCTGTCTTGACATGGAAATGAACCAAACACGTCAAATTATCCAATGAGACATAACGCACAAAACACACGTGAATATACACACAAAAGTCTGTAAAAAGACACTTAAATTGACCTAAAAGTGTGTGCACTACCACGTGTGCCACATGTCAAATTGAAAATCATGAAAGATGGATTCATTTGGTGTAATTATTTTTTCATATCAAAAATCGAGTTGAGATGAAAAAATTATAAAACTTTAAATTTCAAAGAGAAAACAAAAAATAGAAAAAGAAAAAATATTGATTGGAGGAGAAGCCATAAAAAAGATGGAGGAGACACATGACTCCCTCTGTTTAGGGGGCTCTCTACAGATTATTAAGATCATTTTCTGACTAATTTTACAAACAACTATTTGTTGCAAATATATTTGAGGCACATTTAAGATATTTTTTGTTGTGTCAAATATATACTTGCAATCGAGCTATTGCAACGACTGATTAGTGACGATATACTATCTCTAATAATAAAGTTATGACAAATATTTATTATTTAAGATCACTTTTTATTATTTCAAAAAACTATTTTTCTGCGTACATTGTTATTGATATATCTAGGTGCAAAATTGTGGAATTTTTAAATACATCTTGGAGACTTCATAGTTTGAACTATTTTGAAAATCTTAATATTTTGTAATAAAAAGTATATTATAAATAAATGAGTGGGAATCTTGTTAGATTCTCATTTATAGTTTTCATTATAATTTAATAAAGATATATTAGATTTCTCGGTTATAACATTTAGTTTCCATATATAAAATATATATGTATAACAATCTAAAACTATCAATAAATATAAATTCTAATTTCCATTTTTTAATATGACAGAATATATGAAAGGAGACTTTAACATTTGAATATTATGTATTTGCATAGTATACTCAAATAATGAATTATAATCAATTCTTCATGACAAAATTTAAAAATTTAAAAGAATAATGAAATTAACTTAGTTATACTAATTAGAAGTGTGCATGGATCTTAGATGAAGAAAGTAAAGAAGTACACTAATTAAAAAAGAATCAATATCTTTCACAATAATACATTTACCTATAGAACATTTAATACATTTAGCTAGTAATAAACACTAATACATTTTTGCTTATGACCCAAATTACACGGATCACAACTAACGTACAAGAGACTCTCTTCTTTTGTTTTTGAAATTGATTTGGAGACTCTCATTTGTAAATATGTGTTCATGCTTTTTTAGTTCAGCTCAATTGGGTATTATGCTTTCATTAGTAGAAGTTTAATTTTATTCTTTTTTTCAACTTTTACATTTTAATAAAATTGTGACTACGTTCTTGGTGGCATATAAAGATAAAACCAAATTGTTAAAATACACGTAAGTATAAATGTTACTACATTCGCTTCAAAATATTTGTAGGTTTAAAATATTTCACACGTATAAAATTAAAGAAAATCAGGTTATAGTCGTAATATATGTACAAAACGACCACAATACATTTTGTTGATCATTGCAGCTTAATGAATCAGATATTAAGATATATCACAAATATCAAACTGAGAAAGTTAAAAGAATATTTAAATCTTTTGAACAACCAAAGGTTTATTAACAAAAAAGTTGTAAAGCAATGGTTATTTTGAAATGAAATGCAAATTTACAAATGTGAAAGTATGAGGATGGAATTTGGACAAAATTAAAAAGTAGAAAGATTAAATGCTCCGAAAATAAAATATTAAAAGGGACTAAATTTAAATCTTAATACCTAAATTGCATTTTCCTATATCCTCCATTTGAGTACCACTCTTGATAGTCTTATATCCTTGGAGAGATATAGCTAGAGGACATTAGAACAGTGCAAGTGCTACAAGTTTTCTCGAAGTATGGTGCACGAGGAGTTAGGTTGAGGGATATTATCTCCTTGAAGGAAACCACTGCCGTTGGTCCCTGCAATTCAATCCCCAACTAAATCGCAGGTGGTAGCGGGAACTGAAACTCCCCAAGTATATAGCGGGGTGTTACAGGGGCGATATTTATGCTCCCTACCCCGTCCCAGGTGAAGTGGAATTCACCCTTCCCCATTTATTTAGTTAATATTTTTAGTTTAAAAATATTAGTATTTTTGTATATATGAAAATCCTATCATTTCATTGGGTATAGCCAAGAGTACAACTAGATAATAACGCATTGATCTTCAATCTTTGTGTTGTAGACTCGACCAGAGCTCATCTTCTTGAAGTTCCCACTCCCTGATCCTTCAGTCTCCACTCTTGGACCTAAACTTCAAGTGACTCGAGTACAACCTTTTAACTCTCTCATCAACCCCTGCTACTCCCACCTGAGTAGCTAACCAACTGTAGAATTCAAAAATCAATCCTTTTAATACTCTACATAGATATATACGTCATATTGATAAGTTACCTTATGAGCAAGTCTATGAGTGTGGTGTTTGGGTATCCCTTTCTCCTCTATATACTCATAATATTGTCTAACCTCCATCAGCATTTCCTCTACATATGGCAGTCAATCCTTGCCAGATAAAACGTGGGCCACCCACTTTGCTTGCAGGTCTATCATTAGAAATATGGGACTCAATACACGTTTGAAGTTAATGTCAATGTTGAGAGAGAGACTCAGAGAGAGAGAGAGAGAGAGAGTACATACACAATATCTGAGGCCAACAAAAGAAAGATTTGGAGCAAGCTGCGGAGGGAAGGTATGTTTGCAAAGAGGCCCAACGTGGTTATCTTCCACAGTTACAATTCCCTATACTTTCAAGAATGGGAAATCATATTTGTACCTAACTAGCAAACTTTGCTAAATAAATTACCTTGTACAATGGAGGATGATATCTGCATCAACAGAAGCACCATCTTTGAAAACAACTTCTCCATTTTCATCTGCATGATTAATCTATATGAAGCTAATTAACATATAATACAATTTTCATAATAAGTAAAATGTTGATGAAAATAATTATTACCATTGAGTGTTGCCACATGTTATCCCCATAATCCAACTTGGAGATTTGAATGTTGGTAGATCTTTATGAAAGATGAACTTGTGTTGCTACACTGGATATTTCTACTGAAATAGCCTTTGCGCTGCTTCCATCTCCAATCACCACCACAATCTATATGTAACATGCACAATTCTACTTGTTAACAGGGGATATGGATTTTTATATTACTTTATTTATTTAATTATATCATTACATTTATATTGAATTAAGTTTCTACACTTATATATTTGTAGAAATACAGTCTCATTCGTATTTGAATTCATTATTGCACCTTTTCATTGTAGGAAATTAGAGTTTGATGTGGACACTCAGTTTTAACTTAGATAAATATATGGGAAGTGCATACGAAGATCCCTCTATCATTTGTCAACGTATAAAAAAGTTTCTAAACTATGACAACGTTTCAAAATTTTCTTAAATTATTCATAAATATTGAAAATATTGTAATTAAATTAGTAGTTAACATTGAATAGATCCCTAAAATATCATTGTATATTCGGAAATATTCCTAAACTATGAAAAAATGTTAATGTTCATGTATAATATTACAACAATAGCATTGCAATTAAACAAAAAAAAAAAAAAAAATGTACAAAACCCATTTTAGTAATTTAGGAGCTTAACGAAATATTTATAAATAGATAAACGACCTTAAAATGCGTTTTGTCCGAAAAAGTTAAATATGAATATCCAATATCTGCAAATAAAGTATATACAGCCTCAAACAAGAAAAGGAAAAAAAGCAAAGTAATTGAAGTCAAAAACTAATAATAAGAAAAAAGGAAGGAATTGTTTACCTGATCCTGAAACGGGTCGTGCACCCGATAATTGTGACTGTGGATCTATTTTCCAGGCCATTTTTCTCTGCCTAATTTGAAAAATATTTCGGATTTTGACAATTCAAAGAGAAAAGTAGTGAATATTTAATTTTGTAAAATTAGTGTACCTGGAAAATCGGCGACTCTTGGCTGAGTATGACACTTGCAGTGCAAATACAATTTTAAGAGTTTCTTGTTTTAATTTCATACATCCAAGAGGAGGGATGAACACTGAAATCAAGTGACCCCATTCAATAACAAATTATCGACCTTGGAGAGTAAGGGTTGAAAAGATTCAAACCCTCCAATTCCAATTGGAGAAATGGGACAGAGTGGTGTAACTGAACTCCTTGTCTTTGGACTGCTCTACGAATTTAAGAATATCACCATGGGAGTCCATTTTTATGCATTTTAAATATAATTTAATGGAAAAGGCCAAATTCCATTTTTATCCATTTTAAATACAATTTAATAGAAAAGGGCAAATTTGGTACTAACTGCGCTGTATTAAGAAAATCGTACTAACTTTTTAAATATAAGTTGACTGTATTAAGAAATGGACTGCGTTAAGTAATTTTGTGGGCTGCGAATAGTCGCTGCCAATTAAAATTCCTCATCACCATCTCTCAAAATAAAATAAAAACCCAGATCACAAACCCAAATTTAATTACCCACCCATTATCCCAAATGACCCATCCATTTACCTAATCCCAAATAAAAAAAAAAAAAAAAAAAAAACTCGAAAAAAAACACAAACCTAAAGGAAAGAAGAAGATCGCGATTCCGCCGCTGCACAAAACTCGGGCTGCGCCGTGAATCTCTCGATGAATGTTGTGAATCGTGAAGGTTTATCTGTGTTCGCTTGAACAAGGGCTCTACAATGAAGTTGTACAACGATCGTGAGCCGACCTACATCCGACGTGAACCTTTGCCTACTTGGATTTGCCCTCTCCAAATGGTATCACACTTTTTCTTTCACGATTTGAATTATTTGGACGATTTACTGTGATATATTGTTGTTGGGTTGTTCTTGTTCAGTTTATTTTTTGGGATTAGTTTTTTTAGTATGAATTTGACCCGTACTGGGCCCGATTTTTCAAGATTAGATGCATCCTTGTTTATGTAGTTTAGTGTTGTGTATATTTGACACGTATTGGACAGTTGGAGGATTTATTTTTCGATTTTATGTGATTTATTGTTGAAGTGGTCCACTACCAACCACATTAAAGTGCTAAAATTGTTAAAAAATGGTGTCTTGGGTCCCAATGGTTAGCATTTTGCTGCATACGTGTTTCGGGGAAAGAATGTTAAATTTAAGAAAAAATGGATGAAAAATGATTCTTTATTTCAGGATAGCAATTTTATGTTTGCTGAAATTGAACCCTTATTCTTTATTATAAGGTTCTAAATTTTCGCAATTTATTCTTATAGATCCCAACTCTGAAACTCTGTCAATTGCTATTCATGGTGGAGGCAAATTAGAACATTCTCCACAGCCGATATACATTGGAAATAAGTTGTTAGCAATATTTGACTTATGTGATTGGATTGATTGCATAGTGGGGCAATTTCATGCTTGGTGTAGAATGTTGTTGGGTGATGGTAGGTGGAACTTCTATATTATTCATGATGGTAAATGGAAAATAATGCACTACTTGTCTCTAATTGGGTATTTTAGAGAACATCTGAAGGTGGGTATAAATAATATTTATTTCGAGGACAAAGTCGACGTCCCTGCTAGTGTGCCAGGAGTTGTAGTGAATGATAGATAAAATGTTCAGACAACAAGGCATGTGGGGGGTGACAACGATGATTCCGATGACGTTGTCTTGGTCAGGGAAACTAGGAAAGGGAAGGAGATATTTGTTGAAGTTGGTAACAATAAAGATGTTGAAAACAAAAAAGAATAAAAGGAAATAGAAGGTGCTGCAGTTTGCCGGTGAGTGGTGGGGTGATGTGGCCAACGATGCAATTAATGAAGTGGGTGACATAATTGACAACAAAGATGCAGAACTCGAGTTCATTGACCCAGATTACGTAGAAGCGATGAAGAGGAAAATGAGGATGATGATGCATTATTTGAGCAGAATGCCGATGTTGATCGTAATCCGTCTTCGAGTAGAAATGAACCTCCGGAAGCTGAAAATGAAGAGGGTGCAAAAAGCGAGGATGATGTAGTTTATAATGATGTGAGGAAGACGACGATGAATTACTTGGCTACCCTATTTTCGATCCGACAGAGTCGTTTAATCCTCACTTTGAGTTGAGGATGATCTTCAGTCATAAGGAGGAGATAAGAAGGATCATGCATTAGCATGCAATTAGAACCAGTAGAAGCCTAATTTTAAAAAAAAAAAAAAAAAAAAAAAAAAAAAAAAAAAAGATGCGAAGAGGATGTATGTTCGCTGGGGGGATGCAAATTGTGACTGGCAAATGATCATTTTAAAGGTCAAGGATCAACAAACATGGCAACTGAGGGAGTAAGTTTTTGTGCACAGCTGCGAGGAATCCAAGGATGTCGAAAACGTGAAGAGTAGTTGATTGGCTGAAAACTACCTCCATAACTTCAAATCTGACCCAAATCGGAGGGTAACAGATTTCATGTCAGATGTTATAAGCGAGTTGAATGTCCGAATCTCGAAAGACCAAGCTTACCGAGCAAAGAAGAAAGCTCTACAGAAGTTGGAGCGCAATCTAGATGAACAATATGCTATGATTTGGGATTATGCTGCAAAACTTCGGAGGAGCAATCCAGGGTCCACGGTGGTGGTAGGGGCGTAGAAAGATAGCAAAGGTGGTAACAGCTTCAGTAGATTCTACGTGTGTTTCAAGGCATTAAAAGATGGTTTCAAGAATGGTTGTTGGCCGATAATTGGATTGGACGGTCGTTAGCTAAAGGGGGCACATGGTGGTATTTTGTTGTCAACTGTTGGTGTCGATGCAAACAACCATTTTTATCCCATAGCATAGGCAATTGTGATGAATGAAACTAGCGAGACATGGAATTGGCTCCTTACAATCTTAAAACTGGACTTGGAGCTTCAAAACGAGTGGGAATATACCTTCATTTTGGATAAGCAAAAAGGGTTGATTAATGCAATGGATGATGTATTCCACGGCTCAGAGCACCGATTCTGTGTGAAATACCTACACAACAATTTTAAAGCAGCCAAATTCAGAGGATTGGCATATAAGTATGCACAATGAAATGCAGCTTAAGCAACGATAGCGCTGTTTGAAAAGAAGATGCAAACGATGCAGGAGTTGTCTAATGAGGCTGCCGAGTGGTTTTCGAACAAACCTGCCAATCAATGGAGAAAATCAGGTTTTAGCCCCGTCCCACGATGTGACATGTTGCTTAATAATTGCTGCGAATTTAATGCCAAGATTCTAAAGGCTAGAGAGAAGCCAATTATTACAATGTTAGAGTGGATATGGGAGTACATTGTTAAGAGGCATGCTACTTTACGAGACATGGCCCAAAAGTCACGTAGGTGGAATAAGAGATTGTGTCCGAGGATTATCCAAAGTCTACAAGAAAACATCGTTTGTGTTGGCAGTTGTATCCCCCCAAATTCGGATATGAACGCTACCAAGTGCATGTTTATAGAGGCAGTCAATATTGTGTGGACTTAAGTGAAATGACATGTACGTGTAGGAAATGAGAATTAAGTGGGATCCAGTGTAAGCACGCGGTGTGTGCCCTCTACAATCAAAGATTAACCCGACTAATTGGGTAGACAAGTGCTACACGGTCGATACATATAAAGATATTTATAGCACCACCATCTTTAGGATAAATGGGAAAGAGATTTGGGGAGACACAATGTACATCCCTCCATTGCCGCCTAATTTCGGTAGAAAAGTGGGGAAACCGGATAAGGCAAGACGACTTAAATTGGATGAGGCTCCACTGAAAAGAAAAAGACGAAATGGTGGTACTAAATCCAGGATGAAAAGGCAGCAAGTGACACTCAAATGTGGAAAGTGTCGACAAGCTAGACATAATTCAAGGTCTTGTACGATTTCGGAAGTTCAACAGGTAAATACCTGGTGCAACTCTAAATTTGATATGTTTTTTTTTTATTTATTTATTATGTCAGTGGCATACTTTCTAATTGTATAATTCTGGTGTTTTGAAGGATAGATCAGCTTTTTTGTTTTTTGTTTAGTTTAGTTTCATTTTCTGTTGTTTCTTATGGTGGTGTTATTTTGGACAAATTCATGTAGTGGCTATTTTGGTTTGCAGTTTTAGATGGTTAGTTTTTATGTTGTTAGCTGTGGTGGGCTTTTTTGGCTCCATCTTGATGTTAAGCATCCTAACTTGTTTTAGCTTCGTTGACCTTATTTTTAGCTTCGCAGGCCACTTCCAATTATTTTAGTTTAACTTGAATATTGTTAGCTAATAGCACTTTGAATCTCAATAACAAAATCAGGCAATAATTCGGATTGAGATATGTTGGGGCCTAAATTCTCTCACTTTTCTTTTGTTGATGTTTCTGATTTTCTTATAGGAAAGGGAGATATTGCCACCTATTCCCGAGATGCCAATACCTGAGGTTGCTATTGATCCTACACCTGTGGCAAATGTTGGAATTGGACCCCAATCCAAAAAAAAAAAAAAAAAGTGTACGAAGAGGGCCCTACAATATTGGACCAGGTTACCGAAAACCCTCCAAACCCCCCACCGTTGTTCACATTGCACCCAAGACTAAACATTAGAGCACCACCCCCATTTCGTGGTAGTAATGTCATGTTGATGTTTAGTAACTGAGTCAGTGGTGGACCATCAAATCCACCCAGCCCAACGGAGCATAACATTGTAAAAGTGAAAGGGAGGAAGTTTCTGGATCTGTTAGCTAATGTAGGGGAGAATAGTAGAAGAAATCAGACAGGGCAAAGAACAAGTAGAACTAGAAGAACATATCAATATTTGCCTTTATTTTGCTATACTAGAAGAATAGCTGAATTATTCTAGCCTTTTGTAGTCTTTTTTAATGTTAGATTGTTGGACAACATTTTGGATAGATTTGATGTTGCTAAACAATCTTCGTATTGGATATTTGGGAAGGATTGCACAGGTTCATTTTGAATGCTTATACTCTATATATCCTTAATTTGTACCAATTACAGCTCTAAATTTGACGTTGCCTTCATATATGTTTTATGAGTTTCTATTTATTCATGAAATGGATAAATAATGGGGAATGTTAACAAGATGGTGATTAGGCCAGTTGTGCCACAATTGTCTTCATTGAAAATACACAACACAACTTAAATTAAGAACTAGATTTCATAAAACAAATAAAATAAAAGTGTGTAATCCAAAAAGCACATCCCTCTTTCGTACTTCAAATCGCTACATGAAGGAATGGATATGAACTTGTCTAACATTCTTCACTGGACTACCACTAAACAAAAACTACATAATCAGTTCTTAACTCAAACATCAAGATAACCAAACCTAAATCAATATTGCATAACTACTAAAAAAACTTAAACTAAGCTAACATCATGGACTTATCGACTTCATTTCCATCAATCCCACTATGCATCATCATCCACAAGACTAAGCAACTTAGCAAACTTACCAACACCCATAATCTTCTATTCTTATCTTCCAACATTCGGATACACACACGCATATCTTCCGCGCCAGGAACTTGACCCTCTAGTCGATTGATTCTCCTTAGCAACCTGGGAATCACGCTCCTCACGCGAGCCCCCATAGGAGGATCTGGCCAACAAAACCAGTTGCAACCCCCTGTCTGAGACAATCATGAATCAAACCACATACAAAATTAGCAACCACGGGTATCAAACATTCACACAAACGACAATAATTTTACGAAGAAAAGGTATTAGCAGACAATAATAGTTGAATAATCAGTAACATTCTCACATTGTAATCAACCCATGAAAGGAACCTTCTTCCGAGATTATCGTCGGTCGAAGAAGTTTGCACCACCACAACATTTCCACAATCGTACACAAACAAGCCATCTACATTTGCTATGTTCGTATAACACACATAAATTTCTTACACGACTTGTACACAACGAGAACAAACCACCTTATGTTGTTTTCTTAGGGTGGAATTCTTAAATGTTGGAAGAGTTCTTTACTTTGGGAGCAAGGAGAATCAAAAGAAAGGAAAAAAGAGAGGAGGGAAGTCGATTTCTTTCTTTAGTTGTGTAGAGAAGTTAGGGTTTAGAAAGCTATTTGGAGGAGGGGGAAACGAGATTACTGGGAGAGTTTGGGGACTGGGTTTTTATTTTATCTTGAGAGAATGGTGATGTGGAATTTTAATTTCCTAGGTGTAATACTAAGAAAATGGGGTGGAAATGTTATGGTTATTAATAATTAAACGAACCAAATGATGCCACGTGGAATTAATGAACGAAGATCGCCAATTTGGATAATCACGTGCCACTCACGTGCTCAAATCCGGCCACTTAAATAAATTTTGGCCAAAGTTACCCTGAAATTGCACAAAAACTTGAGTTATAGGACTAAATGTGCAAATCGCTCAACGAATTGGACCCTTTTTGCAAGTGGGTAAACGTTAGTGGATCAATAATGCATTATTCCAAATCACCACGGATACCTGTAAGTACATCATTTTTGCTAAAAAAAACCACATATAATCTAATACTCATATTTCCTGAAGGAGTGGGTCTCATGTATTCATTTGTACACATAATTCATATTGCACACCCTCTAAAATTAACCTAAGTATGTTTGCACTCTTGCGATACATGGGATATTAAACTCTTTACAATAATATGTGACAAACAAATAATGATCTATATATGCAACATAATATTGGATTTTTGTGATAATGTGCATATTAATGCTCGAAATTTTATAAATTACAAGAGACTTATCTACATACAACATTAACATTAGTGTCAAGATGTCTTTTTGTGAATATAAACAGGTTTTAAATATATGTAATAAACAACTTTTAAATATTTTGTATTATAACTATGAATATTAATTTCAGTTTATAAATTCAGAAGCTGGAAAGTATAGGATAGAAAAAGGTTTCTTTTTTTATGTTTTAAATTTAAAAGTAACATTATAATGCACTACAACATAAATGGCTTTATGTAACATTTCGTTAATTTGTAACATTTTTAAAATTTTGACTTTTATGTAACACTTTTGTAACACTTATGAATATGTAACACTTTTGTAACATCTACGAATATTTAACACTTTCGTGCAACACTTTTAGAATATGTAACGCTTTGAACGTAACACTTTTAAATTGTAACACATTTAGGTAACACTTTTAAATAAGTAACACTTTTTACGCAACACTTTTGAATAAGTAACATTTTTATGTAACACTTATAAATAAGTAACACTTGTAAATAATAAAATTATTTATTTTATTTTAAACTAATTAAATATTTGTGGATTATTTTTCTTATGTGACTTTTATTTTTATTTGTCTCATGTGTTATATCTTAATTATTACAACAGAATGCCTGTAACATAAGTAGTGAAAATGATCGACTCAGACCTACAAAAATAACAATTTATTAGAGCACCTAAAGATTTATTTATTCGTTAAGAATAAATTAAATTTTATTTGTGACTTATTTGTGGTTTTACTAAACAATTACAAAATAGACTTGTAGCTTTAAGAATTTGAATACATTTCTTAAGTGTGAGAACCTAGACTTGGGACATTTGGTCATGTATCTTCATGTTTGTAAGTTTATTTTTTTATTTAAAATCTATAAAAAAACAATAATTAAGGTGTCTTAATACATAAAATTATGGTAATTAAAATTAATGATAATGTCTTAAGATTTATATACAATAACTAGATGTATAAAATTAATGTGATATAAAATAAGTTTTAAATATATATATATATATATAAGTGGATGAAAATGAAAAAAAAAATAATGGAAACATTGTGTCAAATTGATATGAGTAACCTAAATAAAATTAAGTTAGATTGTAGTTTGATGAAAACTTAATTTTGAGTGTATTTTACTGATGTTACAATAAAATCTTGTGTATATATTGTTTTTCTTACAAAAAAAAACTAAAAAAGTTATTGTAGCCTAGTGGTTAAGACTTTGCACTTAAATTCCTGCAATCTAGCAACTTGGGTTCAAAACCCAGCAATGACAACTTTTTTATTTTTTCTTTCAATTAAAAGTGTTACATAAAGGGGGTTATGTGTAACATTTTTTTAGTGTTACCATAAAGTGTTACAATTTAAAATCTAATGTAACACTTATTAAAAGTGTTATTAAAGATCATCAAAAGTGTTACATTAGACTTTAGGTAGCACCGACAAATGTAACACCAATAAAGTGTTACATAAAGTCTATAGTAACATATTTTGGTATATAGGTAACACTTTTTGGGTGCTACATTAGCTCATTTATGTTGTAGTGATGAAAGTTATTTTTACAAAAATACATTTAAGTAATCTAATCCATCCAAAATTTTAGTTTAACTGATCATGATGGTTACAATTTATTTTTTTCCATTCCAAAAAAATTATAAAAAGCCATAATCTAATATGTGTCTGCATTCTTGAAAGACTTTTTTGTACAAAACAAATAATATTTTTCCCATATATTATAACCTGAATTCACCAGAAGCAAACACGTGCCCAAAGATATTTATGCTCTTACATTAAGAGATATGCAATTAACAATTTTTACATCAACCTATAGTACTAAAAAGTCGCATAAAAGACGCTAAAACATGTGGCGCTATCTCAAAATTTGCCAATAGTTCTTTTATTTTTTTTTTAATTTTTCTGGGAATCGGTTTCTTTTTTATAAACGTCTTCTGTTTTATCCCTCCCACTTATACATACGACTTTCTCTACAACCGCTCAATATTTTTTTCTACAACCGCTCTATGATGGCTAACTGCGTGCCTATTTCTTCTCCTCCTTCCAAAAAATTATATGTAACATTTGTAACATTTTTTAGTGTTACCCTAAAGTGTTACAATTTAAGATCTAATTTAACACTTATGAAAAGTGTTACTAAAAATTATCCAAGTGTAACATTAGAATTTAGGTAGCACCGACAAATGTAACACCAATAAAGTGTTACCCAAAGTCTATTGTAACACCTTTTGGTATACACGTAACACTTTTTGGGAGTTATATAAGCTGATTTATGTGTAGAGATCTGAAATTTGATTACTCTTATACCAACTCCAATTCTACCTAATATATGGGGCATTTTAAACAATCCTCGCCCTACACCGCTCTATGTCGAATTCGGGAATAAACAGTGTTTCCAATTAATAGAGGGACACTGTCCATTCACAAAAAAAAAAAAAAAAAAAAAAATAGTATTATACATTATTCTCAAAATATCTTTAATTCAACTTTAATTACATAAATGTTATATTTTTTTTATAGGTATTTAATAACTTATCTTATTTAATTAAGTATAACTACGAAGAAATATTTGATTAATAAGTTTATATTAATCTTGCATATCTAGAGTTAACTAGCCAATAATTATAGAAAAAAAAACTACTATTTAATAAATTTAAAATAGATTTTTTAGATATTACAGTTAATAAATTTTAGTTAAAATAAGTACTACCTCTGTCCCGCCTAATTTGACATACTTTCCCTTTTGATCCGTCCCACACAGTTTTGCACACCCTTAAAAAGAAAATTTCACTATAATCTCCACCTTCAATCTCTACCTTTGAAAAAGTCAACTGAAAAGTTAAAAATAATTTTTTTTTCTTAATATACGTGTCCCTTCATATGTATTAGCTGGGACGGAGGGAGTAATATATAACTAACTGTTTATAAATAGAATAAGAAGTAATTATTTTTTGTATAAAATTTAGTACCCATGGATTGGAGATGATTTACAAAAAAATTGTAAATTTAGAGAGAAAAACACACAATTTGTTCAATTAGGGTTGGAGATGTTCTTAGACGTTACTTCTCTATCTCTTACACTATGCCTCCTAAATGATAGTACTTTTTGCTTTAGTAATTTACATAAATATTAATCTTTGTCCTCCACTCCAAGGAAAATGGTCTTTTCAGATAATAAAAAATGATCTTAAATTATGAGTATTTGTCAAGATATTACTATAGAGATAATATGTCGTCATTAATTAGCCATCTCAATAATTTGGCCATAAATAATTTATTTGTGACAACAAAAAGTAGTCTTAAATGCATCTCAAATATTTTTTGCAATAACTAGTTGTCTCTAAAGTAGTTTTAAAGTGGTCTCAAATAATTTGTAAAGAAATTTTTGATACAAGTGGTCACAAATAACTAATTATTATTATTGACCATAATTATGATCTCAAAAAACATTATACAAAATACCTCATTTGTTGTATTGCTCCACAAAATTCAAATTTCATTTACTCTTCATATTGTCGTTCACATTTAAATAAAATAATTCATTAGATGAGTTTATAATTAGTGTACATATATATATATGTATATATATGTGTGTGTGTGTGTGTGTGTGTACAGAGACGGACTGAGTGCAGGGCCAGGGGGCACTGGGCCCCCCGAGATTTCTCAAAAAAATGAGGGCTATTTTGGTAATTTAACACACACACACACACACACACATATATATATATATATATTAATAAATAATAATAATATTAACCAACCTTAGTCTGTTCCAGTTTGCAGACTCATCCACAGCACAACACAGATGTGAGAGGCGCTGCGTTTCATCCCTTCCAGGTTAGCTTTTCTTCCTTCCCAACTTAGCTTTTCTTCCCAAATTTTTTTCAATAATTTCTTCGAGCTTATGAATAAAGAACCTATTGGCAAGCTCATGCCTTGCAACCTAATCAGAATCTAATTAGACAAGAAAAATAGTACAAAATCCACCAAACTCCTAAATTGGGTTTTCTATGAAACCAAGTAATTTAATTCAAACAAAATAATATTTATATGTATATATTATATACAATAGCAAATTGGTTGATACTTACTGCTTCTCTAGATAATTTGCGTGAAAAGATGTTGTTTTGGATGAAAGGAGTTTGTGCCACCGTCGGTAAATAAAATTGGAGCTGCAAGGTGTTTTTCTTTTGAAAAAGAACATAAATAAAGAGGGTTTAGTTGTGAGATGGGATTTTCAGTAAACTTATCACTCTCTTGTATATATTTCTTGATGGAAGATTGATTATCGAGGCATAGACAGAGAAAATCAATAAGGACAAAAATAATCTGATTTATACTTATTATATTATTTTGTCAACTGTAATGGTTTTGCAACCTAATTATGTGCAACCAAATCAGATTTCCAACCTAAGGAAAAATAAAAAAAATTCATAATCTCATTAAGGGTGTGTTTTGCAACCTAATCAGTTTAGTTAATGATTTATTATTTAATTTGATTTCGAACTAAAAAATGATATTATATTTATGATTCTAATTTTGTCGTTCTATTGTGTAGATAATGGAACGATATTATCCAAAGACACCACCTGTAGTCAGGACAACATCTTCATCTGTCAATTCACATGCTCTTGTTCTGCCTCAAATATCATCAACTAAAGAAACGAACGAGGTTGATTTAGAAAATCTTCCAAGTGATCCGGGACTACGACCTAATATATTAAGCCACCCTCCTAGCTTAATTGAAGAGGTACGTAGAGCTTACTTACTAAAAGGTCCATGTCAACCACGCGAGCATAATTTTCCTCAAACGATAGATGGAAATCGTAAACGAAATTTTGTTGCAACTTGGTTTAATGAGTTTAGTGATTGGTTAGAGTATAATATTGCAAAGGATGCAACATTTTTTTTATATTGTTATCTTTTTTCTGTGGGGCGTTCTGAAAGAGGGCATGATGCTTTTGTATCTGATGGATTTAATTGTTGGCGTAAAAAAGAAAGATTGAGAGAACGTGTTGGAGATCATAATAGTGATCATAGTAAATATAGATTGGCTTGTCAAGATTTGATGAATCAAGGTCAACATATTGAAGTGTCTTTTTCTAAGATATCGCAATAATCAAAGATTGATTATCGTCGTAGGTTGAATACATCGGTTATTTGTTTGCCTTATCTGTTGATGCAAGGATTAGCCTTTCGAGAAAATGATGAGTCAGAAAATTATTGAATTAAGGAAATTTTATTGAGCTTTTGGAACTTATTGCTTCTTGTAATGAAGAAATTACTAATTTTGTGTTGAAAAATGCTCCAGAGAATCTCAAACCCACATCTCCTAAAATTCAGAAGGATATCATAAGTGTTGCTGCAATTAAGACAACCAATGCTATCCTCAAAGATCTGGGAAATGATTTTTTTTGCTATTTTAGTTGATGAGTTTCGAGATGTATCTGTCAAAGAGCAAATGGGTGTTGTTATACATTATGTGAATAAGAAAGGGTGTGTTATTGAACGTTTTCTTGGTCTAGTGCATGTTAGTGATACAACCGCAACATCACTTGAAAAAGGTGTTGAGTCTTTCTTCTCTACTTACGGCTTGAGTGTGTCTAGCTTGAGGGGTCAAGGTTATGATGGAGCTAGTAATATGAGAGGTGAACTTAAAGGATTGAAAAGTTAGGTAGTAAAGAAGAGTCCTGCCGCTTATTATGTCCATTGTTTTGCTCATCAGCTCCAGTTGGCACTTGTTGTTGTTGCCAAAAAGCATACAAGTATTGGTTCTTTTTTTAATACTACTACACGTTTATGTAATGTTGTTGGAGGTTCTTGTAAGCGCCGAGACAAGCTCCGAGAGATACAAAGGGAGAAGATCATTAGGAATTGGATGTGATATGATCATAACTGGAACAGGATTGAATCAAGAAATGACATTGAAGCGACCAGGAGATACCCGTTGAAGTTCTCATTAAGGTACCCTCTTAAACTTGATACATTTATTTTCTTCTGTTAAAGAAGTTCTTGAGTATGTTGAGGAGCACGGTAACGATGACTCACATAGGGCATAAGCCTTTGATTTGCTAGATATTGTGTACCAATTTTAGTTTGTTTTTGTGCTTCATCATATGAGAAAAATTTTGGGAATCACGCATGAACTGTCACAAGTTCTACAACGGAAGGATCATGATATTATTAACGAGTCTTGTCAAAGTAGCAAAAACTCGTTTACAAGCAATGAAAGAAGATGGTTGGGATAATATTTTAGCTGAAGTTTAAGAGGTTTGTATCCAACATAAGATAGAAGTGTTGAAGATGATCGATCTTTATGTACCTCGAGGAAGATCAAGGAGGAACACTCAACAAGGGACTAATCTTCACCACTATCGTTTTATTTTGATGAATGGTGTGATTGACACACAATCTAGTGAGCTAAATGATCATTTTAATGAAGTGAACACATAATTGCTTTTGTGTATGGCTTGTTTAGATCCGAGAGACTCATTTGTTGCATTTGATAAAGACAGGTTACTCTGTTTGGTGAAGTTTTATCCATATGAATTTCGAGCAATTTCGTTATATGAACTTGAAAGTCAACTTGACAACTTTATTTTTTATGTGCACTTGGATCCGAAATTCGTTAAAGTAGCTGGAATTGGAGGAATAGCTCAGAAGATGGTCACTACAAGAAAACACAATGTTTTTCCATTGGTTTATTGCCATAGTAGAAAGAGCCTTTTCAGCAATGAAGATCGTTAAGAGTTCACTTCGCAATCGTATGGGCGACAATCTGTTGAATGATTGTTTAGTAACATATATTGAGAAAGACGTATTTCAAGATGTTAGCAATGAAGCCATTATGCAAAGTTTCCAAAATATGAAGCCTAGAAGAGAAATGTTATGAGTAGTTCGATTAACTTATTAATTTAGGATGTTGTGTTGTAATTTAAATTGATACATTTACTTTAGCGAAAATGTTATCTATTTATACTTATGTTTCTTTGAATTTCTTTTATCATTAATTTATTATTATTATTTGGGCCCCCCGAACATACATCCTGGGTCCGTCACTGTATATATATATATATATATATATATATATATATATATATATATATATATATATATCAACTTCATTTTAAATGTTAGTGATTACGTGTATTATAGACATAAAAAAAATACTAAATAAATATATAAAATAGTTAAACTTTATCTTAAAATCATATATACAAAAAGCGATTTAGGCGGCCGTCTAAGCGCTAGGCTCGACCAATTATTTTGCTTTTGCCCAAATCACCCTCCCTAGGTATTTTTTGGCCTAGGCGGGGCCTATTTTATTTTTTTTTTATTTTTTTATTTTTTTACTAAAAACACCATCGTTTTTTGAACTTGAAGAAATTTATTAAATTAAAAAGATAAAAGTTAAAACGCTTACTCTCCTCATTCCAATGGTAGAGAAAATGAAACAAAAGTTAAAACCTTCTTCCCACAATTCGAGTTCCTCTATCGCATCTCTTTTGGTCTATATAAATCTTTGTAGTAAAATTTGGTTTACTTTAAATATAAACCTTCAAATTAGACATGTAAAAATTAAATTTTGAAAAAAAAAAAAAAAGGAGGAATATATTCTCTAGGCATTGACTTGGAGCCGTCTAGGCACTAGGCGACCCCAAACCGCTTCGTACGTCTTCGTTTTCTGCCTTCTGCAACCATGCTTAAAACTTAAGAAGATATTATAGGCATGTCAAATTTGTTATTAAAAAAATCCACACTTGTAATTTATCAGTTCATTATAATGAATGATATATGAAGTTGAAATATTTAACAATAAAACTTGTAGTTATTTATTAGGTGTCAAAGTTGGTCCATACTCTATGGGTGTGTTTGCTTAAGGTTTGCCTCAATAGATTTAGGGAATCAAATCCTAATAAAGTACACTCATTAATTCTCTCAGTTATGTATGACTCAACGCTTCCCAACCTTAAGCAAACACATCCTATGTTATCTAGAAAGACTAAGATATATTATATCCACACTTGGCAGAATATATGTGCAAGATCAAAAGATTTTACTCGATCAACCAAAATTTTTATATTTATATTGCACATCAAAATCACACGATATTTTATAATGTGCAGTTTGATACCAGATTTGATTCTATTGTTCATCATTATAAATTAAAGTGTATAAATGTATAATGATTATTGACAAAAGATTATATGAGATCGTTAACGATCGTCACACGGTGTGACGGAAAAAAAGTATTACTTTTTGTACTAAAAGTATCACGTTTATTTGTAAAAATATTATTTTATTTTAACAAAAAAATGTATCATTTTTTGTAGCAAAAGTATCACTTTTATCTGTAAAAAATATCATTTTTTTCTATAAAAGTATCAATTTTTCCTGTAAAAATATATTCCGTTATACGTGAGACAAACCGTCATATATACACAAGACTCACTCATGACTATTAACTATAATACGAAATACAGTTTTGATGAGTCCAACTCTTGCTAAACCTGTGTATATTAAGACGAGTTAAATGTTCAAAACCCTATAAATATATATGAATGTGAGTTGGGTTTGCAATTGGTACTTGCTGGGTTAGGGTTAATAGTAAAAATATATAGAAATCAGAGCCGCCCTTCCAACAATTGAAAGGGGATGTACATCAAAAGCATAAACATACATTTGACTTGTTAATTAATTATTACATTCTTCTACTCCCTCGACCCAAAAAATATAGTCACATTTTAATTTACAAGTAAATTAAGAAAATATTTTTGATGGTATTAAAAATATTTACTCACTATTTTTCTATCATACCCTTATTTATTTTATGGTACATAAAGAGGTTAATTAATAGTTAAAACAAACATTAAATATGAGCATTTTAAAGAAATTGCATGATAATATAGGATAACCAAAATAAAAAGTTGTGACTATCTTTTTGGGACGGAAGGAGTAATTTGTAGCAGACGCACGCACACATGAAATATTGTTATTTGGCATGCAGTTTAAATTTATTAATTAATTGGCATTGGAATTTAAAAATATAATAGTAATTAATTGTATTTTGTTTTGACATTAGTTAAGGCATGGCAGATCTATTTTCAATGTAAGTGTGGTGGTAGGGGGGGAAAAAGCAAGAACCCACATCCCAATTTGCCGCACACAAAGACAAGCAATATAAACCTTCCTCGGTGCAACCAAATCGGACATGGCTCTTGCTTTCTTGTTTCTCTTGTTTCCTTTTTCTTTTTTAATCCCAAAATCTATATCTTGGACTCTTTCAGCTGTTCATTATATATATATATTAAGCAAAACAGGTCTGTTATTTCTGATTTTCTTCTTTCTTCTTCTTTCTTCTTCTTCTTCTTCTTCTTCTTCTTCTTCTTCTTCTTCACACCATGCCATTACCATGCATGCTCTAAACAACATAACATATTATATCAACTCCGGCCTCCACTTTCCGACCTCCTTCAAATACTACGTATCATATAGTTATAATATATAGCCAGATTTGAATTGGATTTGTATAGTCTGTGATATTAGAGTAATCTTGTTGCTTCGAACATCCACCACTAATTAAAACCTCTTAGAGCTGCAAAAAAATGTCCATCACGATTTCTCTTGTGCTACTACTTCTTACTCTTTCTAATTTACATGCATACAATGCTAGAACTTTTGGGCTAATTCCAGCCAAGGAGTTTCAGGTTTACTCACCCTCCTTTCCTCCTTCTCTCTCTCTAGATCTCTCTCTAAACTGATGGTGATATTAGTTTGGTCTGCAGGAACATGATCATGAGACACTGAATCCACATGAAGAAGCTACAACGGAAAACAGGTACCACAGGAGATCAGTGCCACACAAAAAAAGGGGACAGCAAGAACCAGGGTTTAACCTAGATTATTTGCCCCCCAAGACTCACCCCCCAGTTCACAACTGATATAGGGTATTAATCATATTTTCTTATTGTATATGCTATAAATTTTGAACAAATCATCACCAGTTTTGTGCTTTGATCCTTGTTTTCATATATTTCATTTCCAGTTGTTCAATATATTCAAGAAAATTTACGTTTTTGTTAATCCATTTATGTTATCTACACTCCCAAGTGATTTGCATTTTCTGTTAGCTGGGCCGATCTTTCAATTCTGTTGGTACAACATTGTATATCTCACAAATATATAATTCATAAAAATAAGTGTTCTAAGGAGAATCTGAGAAAAAAATTGCATTAAATTATATATGTTTTTTTATTCATCAAAGATCCCTTTTATATATGGTCTTAGATACATTATCCATAAATACACCAAAGATAATGTCTTTCATCCGTTACTTTTGACCAAGACACACTAATAATGTTTTTCCTTCAACCCTTCCCTTTGTGCCAGTCAAAGGTTGAAAATGGTGGATGAGTTGTTACCTCATTAAAAATCCTGCGAAGTAACAAAACCCAACGGGAAAAAATTAAACATTGATCGAAGGGAAAAAGAGTGCAACATACTCATATTGAGATTTCCCCTGAAGTCTATACATCTCCTTTGATACGTACATCAATCAGGAGAGTTTTCCGAAATTCTACATCCTTGATAATAAGTACATGTCACCGTAGCTTTCTACAACCAGCAAACACATGTTCATCCCACGATTTTTCCGTGTTCCCCATGATAATACATAAACACTTTAGCAATGACCTATGCGTTGGCCAATCAACACTAATTGAACCAACTAAAGTGGTATTTCATATTTCATTAGGTGTTAGAGTTCCATCTCTAGTCCTTCTTGTCTCTATGAATGAGAGCATTGGACATTCCTTTAGATATTGCAATTTCATTTGCAATCTCTCGTCTCTAATATAGGAAGCACAAATTCATGTCAATGGTTTCTTTTAGATAGGGGAGGCAATACTCAACGGCCTAATACCACAACACATACCCACACGATAATTTTAGGTTTGGGCCGAGGTCTATTGGTTTGTATCGTTATCGGGCCAACCCAACAAAATTCGGGTAATCCGATAAACCGATAATGGCCCTATAGTTTTTCTTCCTTTTTGCTTTTATAATTAATTACTTATTACTAATAATATTGCATCACTCTTTAGATTCAAAACTTTCAACAATAATGGGGTCTTTATTGCTAAAAAATCTCAATTGGAGTTTTACTTTGATGAACCGAACATACATAGCACTTCTACGACTTCATCTAGAGTGGGTAAATTTGCCACCCATAAATTTAGATATCAAAATATAATATCATTCCACAGGTGCTGCATTCTCCTAGTAAAATATAGCTAACAAGTTCTTTGAGAATTAATATCTGGTTGAGTGCATTGAGCTTGTAAAATGACGCACACATTTCACTTAAGTAAGAAATTTCAACTAGAAGTGCTAACAAATTACACTTTATCCCTATTAAATCGCCTCATCTTCTTTTGGATATACAAACTGAGAAATTAGTAGTCCACAAACTAGGTCTTGTAGTTCAAGGCAGAGACCGTACCTAGTTTTCCCACGATCCTTTATCTCAAATTCAGATATCAAATATCTCACAGTTTCCCTTATTTCTTTAAGAGTACCTATTATATCTATAACATTGAGGTATATTGTTATAGTTACAAATTTGGAACTTGTTTCCTTGATAAATGCGCAAATACAAAGTTAATTGTTTTTTCCCTTCCCACTAAAGTAGCCACTTAGACGAATATACAATTTTCATTGGGATTGTTGAATCAAAGTGAGCATTTCAATCTAATATTGTAAATACACTCCGTGGTCTAGAGTCACTTGAGTAGGGGAATGTAAGTCCACCAGATACTTTTACATATCTAAAAAATAAGATCCCCAAAGAGAGATGTTTTAACCATATTAGTATTCTGCATTTCCAATTCTTTTAAATTTTCTCAATAAGATGTTATAATGCCCATTACGGGAGAGTATGTCTCCTCGTAGTCAATTCCAGGGCGTTTTCAGAAAACCTTGTGCTCTAAGGTAAGCTTTGTATCTCAGGACTTTATTGTTCTACGCATATTGAACATATTTTATGTCCTACAAGCTTTACATTTAGTGAGGCTAGCACTACCAAAGCAAAACCTGTCGTTTTATCATAGAATTAAATTCTACCTTGATTGATTCTTTCTATTTAGGGCAAAGTTCACTTTATTGACATTTTACAATAGACTGTGGTTTGATTCCTTGAGCAACATTATATATCATCAAAGTGGGAAAATATTTCCACCAACTCATACACACTCTCATAATCTATCTAGATTTATTTGTCCTCTGGAATCATATTAAACTGTAGAACGTCGTTCAGTAATGATTCGTTGACATACTTAATCAGAGATAATTTCATGAGAGTGGTCATTTTCTTCAATGATTAAATTAAATTGTGCCATACATGTCATTATCATTTCTTTTTGTGAGCCACAACCTCTACCACAGCTCTATTGAGTGTTCATGAAACACTTTTCTTTGCGGTGTTGTGCCCCTTATAGAGGACTTTTAACCTTACGTGAACATTTTGAGTTGGTGTGTAAAATCTCGTCACTTTAGAAATATTAACAAATGCATCAGCGATCAAACCTTCTATACTTTAAAGATCGATAATTTGTCTTATTTCACTTTTACATTATGAAGTGTATGGCTCCTAAAGAGATATACTGAGGAACACTTCATAGCATTCACTTAGAAAATCCTTTTCCTTATCCACCCAATAACGGAAAGATTGGGTCATTAAAGTGACAATCCGCAAATCTAGCGTAAAAATAATATCCATGATAAATACTTAATCATCTTTAAAGACCCATTTTCTTACATTGTGGGGCGCAATAGACACATATACTACGTAAAATGTAAAAATATCAGGCTAAATCCAGTTACCAGCTAGTACTGATTGCTCTATTTTCTACTAGCTAAAACCAAAAATTTACGGTGTAATAGCAGCCTAGTGGCAAGCAAGTTATCCCACAAAAACTTAGTGAAGATGACCTTATCGAATTACTATAGTGATATTAGTACTACAATATCTAGGTGGAATGAATTAGGATTGGTTGGGTAATTATTCTAATTACTAAGTCAAGAACCTAAGACTATAGAAACATAATAAAGAAATTGTAAATGAAAATAATGAATAAAACGAGATTCATATAATAAGAAAGCTATCTTAGGATCTTCGATTTCATAATCAATTACTTTACGACCATAGACAACGACCCATGCATCAATCTTTAAACCCTCTTCCGGAGCGCTTGAGGCATGGATCATACACGATATATCAACCTCTCGGAAGAGGTGTGTATGACTAAGAATTACCCCCATAATATCTTCTAGCCCTTCCGGCTTCTCAGACATATTATGTCGTGTGTTGTTTGACCATCAATATCCTCACTATCCAGTATATTGAATATATGATTCATGGGTGCTAGACTAGGTGATCAGGCTACCATAACAATGATTGTAACACAACAAAGTGTAAACGGATACAAATTACGAATAAATTGTAAACATCTACATTGTAATAACACTCTTCAAACCCTAAGATATAGAACAACTACTCCATAACATAATTTACAAAAAAAGTTGCCATAAATAAAATCATCGTTCAAAATAATAAACTAGAAATAGAGTAAGTGATACTATAGTTCACCGATGAAGATGACAAGATTAATCTTCCTTCTTCGGCTCCCTAACTGTGTTGTGCTCAAAACCCATGACTCCCTCTTAAGAAGCTAATATTCTTGACTCATTTTCCATTTCAGCATAGTAGGACCATCAAGGTAGCTAAAGAAGGAAGAGATTATGATCACATTGTACATGGACTTGGATGAGCACTATAAATAGTTGCATGTCTCTGGCATTTTGCACTGACTTAACTATTGAGCATTATACACCTTTTAAGAGTCTAGTTTACTTCTGTTTGCATTAAGGTTCTTTCTCTATAACAATATCTTTTTCATAATTGTTAGTTTGATGGGTTCGGGAGATCACGTCTATGGGTTCGAGAAATCTTGTCGTGCGCTTGAGAGATTCAGTGCACCAAGTCCATCTTGGGGACCAAAAGGCCAGACAAGTAGTTAAGGGGAGTGGGTATAGAGTTATGTATTGAATCTTAGGATATTAAATGAGTCAAGAATGCCTAATTCTTGGCTTATTTGGTGAGTCAAGAGCGCTTTAATTCTTGGAATATTGATTCTTGGCTGCATGTAATGTATGTGGACATCTATTTTCTCATTCGTTGAATATGGATGGCATGTTGAACTTCATATTTTTTTTCACATGTAGAATCACTACAAGGTTTTTTCTAAAACGTGCTACAACTCCAAGAATATTCGTTACATAAAATTTAAAGGGCAAAATTCATTTCTAACCCGGTATGTTAGGGCTTGTCAAGAAAAAGTCATGTATGTTCTGATATCTCAATTTTAGTCCATTATGTTTCAAAAAAATTCTAATTTAAGAATACTAGATGATGGCGGCCAATAATTGTGTCGCATGTGACCTAATAAATTGGGGGGTTTTAGGTCAAAAACTAATGTGTCCAGGTGTACATGCAATTAATTAAATAAACAAAAAATGACGATCTATTTTCCTCCAGGAAGTCTATCACTGATGTGAATTTAGATTTTGTAGTTTTTAATTAGTGTGTTGATTTAATTATTTGGCATGTATACCTGGATTCAGAATTGTCACGTTAGTTTTTTTTTTACATGAAATCCCTAATTTATTGGGTCACATGTGTATATTCTAGCACAATTAGTGGTCGTGGGTGTCTGGTGTCCTTAAATTACACATTGGACTAAAATTGGAATTTTGGAACATAGAAGACTTTTTCTAGACAAGCCCTAACACACGGGACTAAAAATGGATTTTACCCAACATTTAATATTTTTTATAAATAACAATAATAGTTGAATATGATAAAATCACATATTAACAATCTCCCCTTTTTGTGCTCTGATTGAATATATTTAAATAGATGATAGTCAAAGGAAAACATCTCTTTTTGTAAACAAGGACATGCCCAACAATCAACATAAAGACACACATGTAAGAACATAAACCAGTCCAAGAAAATCTCCGCCTTGCTCAAACCAAGGATAAAGAGATCATCTGTACTTTCTTCTTTCTCCCCCTTTTTCGATCTAGAATCCAAGGGTCTTCGGTGGATGTTTCAACACAAAATAACCTTCATATCGTCTTTCAAGCAACGACCTTGCTGTTGTAAGAACTATGCGAGTTGTTGAAAGACATCCTAATATGATCACACTCAAAGAGATTGTGAGAGTAAGTGTAAGTGTATGAGTGAGCCGAAGGAAAAAAATTGAGAAATGAAGAAATGAATCTTGAAACTATCCACAACAAAAGAAGGGAAGGGAAATGTTATGTCAAGAAATCCTTAACAGATTCTCGTGCCTAAGATGTAAGAACAATATTAGCAGTTATTACTGGATATAAAATATTCTCACTTAATCACAATGGCCAATACCTTCTTCAGAAAAGAATAGAAAGTCGTCTAACCCAAAAGATTTATAAAAGGAAATCATGTAAAAGAATGCCTACAATAAACAAAATAGGTAAACTATAACTAAATCATATATATATATATACATATATATATATATATATATATTTAAACAAAACAGATTTAGTTAAGAAGATTTACTCATCAAAATAAATTTGGCCCTAATTTCCCTTGTTTATGGTAGCACTAAAATAATGGAAGAAATTAAATATTATATTCCTTATAACTCAATTTTTATTGTTCTTTAAATAAATATTCATACATGAATTCGCCATTTCAGTTAGAGACGACATAATTTTTATCTGAAGTCTACCCTACTACTTTGTAGATTCAAAGTGCACTGTCATATCATTTTTCACTTATAACTAACAGAATTTTCATCAGAAAGCTACTCCACTACTTCATGATATAAAAGTGATCTTACATAACCTTTTTACTTAAAGCTATCGAAATTTCAGCCCAAAAGCTACCCCACTACTTAGTGATATGTGAAGTACGAACATAGAGATTTTTCAACCATATTTATAAAAGTAAGAACATGTGTTCACTCTTATGTAGCCAAATGTAAGAACATCATTCTTATGTAAGAAGAATTTTTCTTCACGTAAGAACATGTATGATGCCTGTCAGTAGCTTTCATCCAGTCAGTCATTTCATGTGCATGAGGTCCTGATTCCACTTTGAATAATTATTCACTGCATCATTTCCTAAAGGTAACTTTTTTTCTGACAGTAATAATGGTCATTATGTCAGTACTTAGGAAAAACAGAGTTTTAAGATAGTCAATCAGACAACATTAACACTAACCAGTTATAGAGAAAAAATTGAGGTGTAATGAATGATAATAAAAGTTTTACCTAAACAAAAAGAAAAGGAACCTGCATGATATGGATGTAAGAGCATCAAGTGTTTTTTTACGAAGTATAATTTAAATAGATGCACTTAAGTTATGCATAACCCTAAGGATTTCCATAGAGATAAAAACCTTTGGGTGTCAAGTGCTTTTGTAAGAATATTTTCCAACTAGTCTTTTGTAAGAACATGTTCCAACATAACCATCCCATTGACATAGATTTTTCTAACCCTAGTATTCCTCAAGTGTACGGTGTTGGTGTAGGTAGCGGTAGTCAAGGTCAATCCCGCATAGACTGATTGTAATACGTTGTTCGATACTCTGATATATCTAAGACTCTCCTAGACTTTAAATTAATAAAGGTTGATATTAAGTCTAAACCTAATTTGCATGAAATTAATGAATAACTAACGAATAACTTAGAGAAACAAGAGGTTGAATATTGAAGGAAAACCTAGATGGAGAGAAACATATTCTAGGGCATAGATTTCAGTTACAACTTTGATGCATGATTAACCTAAAATTATAGACTTTTAAACCAGTTATAATGTTTATTAGACGACACTTTAGTAAACCTAACCCTCTTCCCAAAGCAATTAGGTTGTTGATCTACTAAACTTAATCACACTTCCAAGTCGACTAAATCCAAAGACTCCAAAAAGACCCTAGACCAAAGCCTACACGATCATAGACAATCGCGCTATGTGTTAACCGTCTATTAACAATTCCCTCCTTCCGGAGCGGAACTACTAAACATGTAGATTTAACTTAAGTGATCAATTCATGTTTAATCATAACAAGCAAACAAACACATAGATGAACAATCAACTGGAGTTTATAATTAATGAATTAAATCAAAACATCGTCACAAGTAACCTACTTTCCAACCCTGAAACACAAAATATTTAGCCACTCATAACTAAATTTAAATCCATATAATATTTGTAAACAAAACATCATAAAGAAACAAATACAGGAAAAAGAGTAAATAAACCTGAAATCTTCGGGTGTTCGATCTTCGTCGTTAGTTCCTCGATCTTCCATCCTTGCTTTCCAAGCGTTCCCGAGTGTTTAGAATATGAAAATGTATGATCTTGTATGATAAAACTCGAGCTTGGGGTCATTTTTGTAGAGTTGGGGACGAATCTTGGGAGATATCGGGCTAAAATCCTCTTTAGATTAGGATCTGAAAATCAAAATTTACAAGGAAATGTGATCACGTGCATGCATGGTGTGGTCATATTGAATCTAACCCAAAAATGCTTAAAACGAGTGATTTTGTCGCGGTCGCGCACCGGATGCCCAGGTGAGTTTTCAGACCTGACTTCCAAGCCATTTTTTAGGGTCTTTTGGTCATTTTTGGGTTTTGTCTCTTTTAGACAAAGTTGTAGCCCTTTAAATCATCTTTCCAACGTCACCATATGCACCTCAATCAGAATTGTAGATCTCAAGATATGGTCAAAATACTAGAGGCGTATCAAGCTGACAGAAAACTTCACTTCTGGAAAGCTTTTTGTCACGATCGTGACCTATATCATCGTGAACGTGATGGTTGGGCAACGTGTTTTTTCATATTCTAGGCCACTTTTGATGCGGCCGCGATCATAGAAGCGGCCTTGATCAACCCTTTTTTATCCTATTTGACTTGTTTCTTCAACGAACTTCGTCCAAATGGAATAAAATCACCTAATTAACTCCAAAACAAGTCAAAACATGTTAAATGACCTAATATAGCAAATATAAATAATTCTTGGCCTAATATGCATGTAAGTATCATAAAATAAATATCTAAATCGACCTAAATACATGCATAAATAACATGTATCAAAATCCCCAAACTTAAACTGTTGTTCGTCCCGAGCAACAAAAATTGAAATAATCAAGAATACATGTGATTAGGGCGATTGGATGACGAATTTAGTTTCAAATTGATTTTCTTACAAAAAGTTAGGCAACACAATACATTGAGCATTTATGACTAAGTACAATCAACTACTTTCGAGACAAAAGACTTTTGAACTATTTGATCCTCATCGGATAAGTGTTTCACTCATCTCTCAAGAGTTTAATTAAGGACGTGTTTTCGCTCAAATTGGACTATATGAACCGTCTACCATAGGCTTGTCAATCATCTAAATTAGACCTCGTACTTGACATGTGTGACAAAAAATCAAAAAGGTTTTTGTTTTTGGTTGTAGCGTAGGCTTAAGGTAAGGTTGGATACATTTGGATAAAAGTGACTCATTCTTAGACTAATCAAGTTAGCTACGCTAAACTACCCCTCAAATGACGTTCGCTTTTTCCTCACTCTTCATATCTTAGCAAATCATCCCAAAGAATGACTTCTTCACCCCACAAAAGTACTTTACAACTAAGTGCTTTTTCATGTTATTTATTCGAGTACCACATTTTTTGGGCTACCTGCCTTTTCTATTCAACTTAAGCAACTAAGCACTTCTCCTCAACAGAAAATTGTAGAACACATATTTACAACTTCCTCTTTCTTTTCTTTTCTGATATTTTGATTTTTTTTTTTTATAAACACATAGGAGAGGTTATTTTTCTCGACTTTTTGCCTATCAATTCTCATTTCCTTCACCTTTTAAAATATCCACTAGTTTAACCACTTCATTCCCTATATTTTTTCCAACTATCTTCCAATCTTCCTCCCTCATACTCAATTAGTCCATTATAAGGCCAAATGCTTAAACCGAAAGGTATTTGGTTTGTAATGTAGGGCTATGAATTAATAAGGTTATAAAGCTCAAATGGGCTAACTAGGGATAATTTTTAAAATTTTGGTAAAAAGAATAACTTCTAAAGGCTCAAAATAGGCTAAAAAAAGAAAATGCGTAGGATCATTTTCTAAGTCACAATATATACTTGACACATTCATAATAGAGACTCGAGGCAAGTTCTAGAGACAAATACACATAACCAATCAATTCACACCGAAAGAATATGTATATATTACTCCAAAAGTGGGAGTACAATTTAGGCTTAAAAATCTCATAAGGCTTGTTTTGATCAAACATTTTAAGCACAAGCCCAATTTCACCTCAAATTACCTAAAATGCTTGACTATATGCCAATTTTGCCCCACAAAAAAAAAAAAAAAAAACTCAAAAATCAACTCATCATTAACTCCTCATCATCTATCACTTCTCCATTTTTTTCTTTTCAAAACAACCCATGACTTGGGTTTTTCTTAGACTTCAACAAAACAAAGTAAAAATGTAAAACAATAAATAAATAAAACCTATGGCCAACACGAAAACAAATTTAACTAGCAATAGACACACATACCCAACAACTTCAAGTAAGAACAAAGCACATAAACAACAAAATAAAAGACATATAACGTAAATAGTGGCCAAGACATTCCACGTATACTCCCCCTCCCCCGAACTGGGTCGAAGACCAATGTTTGTGGAAAAAGAGTGGTACGCCTCGGTGCTAACTTACAAACTATAGCTCAGGTGGTGGTTGAAAGCTATTATTGCTCCAATATTGGGCTATCACGCCCCACCGGATGTCCTGTTGTCGTCTCCATGTGTGTTTGTCGTCTTCTCTACCTCCGTTTCTTGCTATGCGACCATGTTCCATTGCTTCGTTTATTTCATGCCATGTTGGTTCCTAAAATGACAAAAAAACACTAAAAACAAACATAAAAGCATAAAACTTAAAATAAAAATGGAATTTAAAGAAAAACAAAACAATAAACATCGGGTTGCTTCCTGACAAGCGCTAAGTTTTACGTCTTCGGCCAGACAACCTCTTCGGTTTCGTTACTACCCAAAATCCAACCAACCAGTTTTACGTGCATTTTGATTACTTAAGACCCTCTTTAGCGATTTTAGGTTTTCCACAGCAGTATACACAACACAACATTTATATTTTCCTCTTAGACTCGACCTATTATATATTGGGAACGTGATTGTATCATTCTGAATGCGTAAAGTCAACTTTCCCTTGGGCATGTCTATTACAACTTGACTCGTTGCTAAGAACGGTCAACCTAAGATGAAAGGGACATCAACGTTCCCTTGCATGTCAACAACTAGAAAGTCACTAGGTAATTCAAAATTTAGAACTCGTACTAGCGCGTCCTCTACTACTCCAAATGGCGCAAGTAAGGATCCATCATATAATTGAATAGTAGTAAAGGATTGCTTCACTTCCCCTATTCCTAATTGCTTATATATCTTAAGAGGCATCAAATTAACACTCGACTCTAAATCACACAACATATTTCATAACTTATTACTACTAATAGAACAAGAAATAGAAAAACTTCCTGGGTCGTTTTCTTTCATTGCTCTTTTGGGTGGATACTTGTGTTCGTGCTCTTTTTGGGACTCGTGACTTTCTTCTTCTTTTCCTCTTGTGCATAATCAACATCCTCTACAAGTCGGTCTGGAGCCTTCTTCATTACCCCCTTCTCCTCAATGTTCCCCTTTGGTTTTTTTCTGCATCACAGATAATATACTAGTGCATTCTAAAGAAATATGGTTAGCATTGATTGTATCATGTAAGCACATTCATATGAGTCATCAACGAAAGAAGGTAAAATTTTCTTATCTATGATACCGCTGACTTCCTCCTTTTACTTTTTGACTTTCTCTTTTCTAATATTTTTTTGCTGCACGTTCCTCTTTTGATAACTTTTTCTTTGCTTCACGTTCCTCCAAATGCTTAGCATGTTCGATGCGAATTTGTTCTTTCTTCCTTCTACAAAGTGCTATAGGAAAAGGGATAGGAGGTATGTATTTGAGGCCATCCTCGATTATGATCCTTTTTGGCGATGCAAACTCAAAGATGGTTTCCTCTTCTTGGTTCTTCTCAATCCCATCTTCGGATGCCAGTGGCTTTTGGCTCTCATGTTCAGTTTCATCCGTTGAATAGACAACATTGCATTTTTCCCTTGGATTGGCTATAGTGTCACTGGGAAATTGTCGCTGCTTATGTTCCTACGAGTTGTATCAATTGACTCCTGCAACCTCCTTGATATCTGCCCCTTGACTAGTCACCTATTTGTTAAACTCAATGATTTTTCTTTCCATGTTTCTCTCTAATTGAAGTAACTTGTTGTCATATATGGCGAGATGTGACTGTATCAACTCCTCTTGAATTGGGTTTTCTCCATCATGAATCATGTCATTGGTGACGAAAAATCCCCGTGGTGGTTGAAGTAAACTATTAGGATTAGCATAAGAGAAGTTTGGATGGTTCCGATTACCTTGTGAATACTGATTGTATCGCTGTTGATCGCCTTGAAAGTTGTTGGAGTTTCTTTGATTGACAAAATTGACTTTGTCAACTCCTTCCCGTTGGGCTAGTGTTCAGACTAGTTAACAAGCTCACTTGATTTCTCAAAGCTGCCAGTTGAGAAGTAATCGTCTCGTTTGGCTCAGATTCAGTAATGCTTTCCACTTTTATAGGCTAATTTCTCTCATTTAGCCATTGATAACTCGTCCTGGCCATTGACTCCAAAATAGAAAACGCAGCATGTACACTCTTCTCCAATAAACTACCCCCTGCTACTGCATCTACTTGGTCTCTTGTGGATGCAAGTAACCCATTATATAATTTACAAACCTGCTGCTTCTTCGAAAACCCATGTTTAGGGCAACTCTTGAGAAGATCCCGAAATAGCTCCCAAGCCTCACCAAACAGTTCTCCATCTTACTGCTTGAACTGGTTGATCATATTCTGTAGCTCTAACATCTTACCTGGTAAGAAATATTCAATAAAAATCTCATGCTCAAATCTTCCGACTCAGTGACATCTTCCAATAAGTTGAACCACTGGAGTGCATTATCCTTTAACGAGAATGGAAACATCATTTAACCCGCCCATGCGGCATATGATTGATCTTTATCATCTCAGACAGTCTGCGAGGTGAACATTCGGATCCTCTTGTGCTCCTCCACCAAACTGGTTCTGCTGTACTATGTTAATCAGGGCTAGCTTCAATTCGAAGCTATTAGCATTTCGTGGTGGTGGTTGGACTCCTCTAACGGTCTGATTGGGTAAAGGTCGAAGAAAATCACTTATCGGTGTGATGTCTTCATTAGAATCATCCTGAGCTTGCAACTGCTGATGTTGTGGTGGCTATTGCTGTAAAGCAACCACTCTGTTATCCAAAGTTGTCAACATCTCGAATAGTCTCTGGATCACCGGCTCTGGAGTCAAATCTTGTGCTAGGTCAGCCATCTCGTGTGTCAACTTTTTCTTTGCTTTATTGCTTCTGGTAGTCGCTTCAATTTCAAGATCAAAGGGGATAAGGTGTGCTTTCCCTTTTGACCTAGTATGCATGCACTATCTAAAACAAAGACAAAGAAAACTCGTCGTAAAAGAAAAAATAACTATAAACAAAACAGAAATAAATAACTTAAATTAAAGTGTAGAAACTCAATGTCTAGTCTAGTGTTGTCCTATTTATCTGAATAGAAACTAAGACGCCATTGTCAGTCCCCGGCAACAACGCCAAACACTTGACATAGATTTTCCTAACCCTAGTATTCCGCAAATGTACAATGTAGGTGTAGGTAGCGGTAGTCAAGGTCGATCCCGCATAGACTGATTGTAATACGTTGTTCGATACTCTGATATATCTAAGACTCTCCTAACTAGACTCTAAATTAATAAAGGTTGGTATTAATTCTAAACCTAATTTGCATGAAATTAATGAATAACTAATGAATAACTTAGAGAAACAAGGGGTTGAATACTGAAGGAAAACTTAGATGGAGAGAAAAGTATTCTAGGGCATAGATTTCAGTTATGACTCCGATGCATGATTAACCTAAATCTACCAATTTCACCATAGCAGCTTGTCTTGAACTCATAATAGCCTATGAATAAGTAATCGTCTAGATTTAAGAATTCAATTAGGTGCAATATTTTTTTAGGTTGTTGACCTACTAGACTTAATCATCCTTCCAAGTCGACTAAATCTAAAGACACCCAAAAGACCCTAGACCAAAGCCTACACGATCATAGACAATCGCGCTATGTGTTAACTGTCTATTAACAATTCCCTCATCCCGGAGCGGAACTACTGAACATGTAGATATAACTTAAGTGATCAATTCAAGTTTAATCATAAGAAGCAAACAAACACATAGGTCGACAATTAACTGGAGTCTATAATTAAAGAATTAAATAAAAAAATTATCATAAGTAACCTACTTTCTAACCCTAGAACACGAAATATTTAGCTCTCATAACTAAATTTAAATCCATATAATATTTGTAAACAAACATCATAAAGAAACAAATACAAGAAATATATTAAATAAACTCAAAATCCTCAGCTCTCCGATCTTCGTCGTTAGCTTCTCGATCTTCGATTCTTGATTTCAAAGTATTCCCGTGTGTTTAGACTTTAGAATAAGAAAATGTATGATCTTGTATGAGAAAACTCGAGCTTGTGATCCTTTTTATAGAGTTGTGGGCGAATCTAGGGAGATATCAGGCTAAAACCCTCTTTAGATTAGGATCTAGACATCAAAATTGACAAGGAAACGCGGCTGCACACATGCATGGTGTGGTCGCATTGAATCTAAACCAAAAAAATCTTAAAATGAGTGATTTTGTCGTGGCCGCAACAAACATGCGCGCCGGATGCCTAGGCGAGTCTTCAAGTCTGACTTTCAAGCCATTTTTAGGGTCTTCTGGTCATTTTTGGATTTTGTCTCTTTGAAGAAAAGTGTTAGCCCTTTGAATCAGCTTTCCAATGCAGCCAATTTCACTTCAATCGAAGTTGTTGATCTCAGGATATGGCCAAAATACTAGAGGTGTGCAAGCTAATAGAAAACTTCACTTTCGGAAAGCTTTTTGTCGCGACCGCGAACTATATATATCGTCGCGATCGTGATGGTTGGGCAACATTTTTTTTCATGTTTTAGGCCACTTTTGATGCGGTCGCGACCATAGACGTATCCCCAGTCGACCTTTTTTTCTCTTTTAACTCCCCTTCGTCTGTTTTTTACCCGATTTAACTTGTTTCTTCTCCGAACTTCGTCCAAATAGAATACAATCACCTAATTATCTCCAAAACATGTCAAATGGTCCAAATATAATAAATATAAACAATTCTTGGCCTAATATGCATGTAAATGACATAAAATATATACCTAAATCGACTTAAATACATGCATAAATAAAGTGTATCACCCATCTTCCACAAGTTTAATAACTTTCATTTGAGAATGATTGACACAATTTCTTGAATGATTATGTCTAGATTTAATAAGCGAAATTTCTGCTTTACTCAAAGATTATAGGTGACGTGCAAAATCATGTTCTATCAAATAGCAACTATTAGCATATCTTGCTCCAATAAGACATAATTACTGCTTTTGTAAAAAAATTAGATATTTATCTTCAGTAGACCTGTCATTTTGTTCCTGATCACATAGTTGCCTAATGGTTAGCAGATTTGCATATAGATATAAGGAGGATATATTTAAGTAGGGGCAATCCACTAACATTCAATGTTCCTACTTCAGTGATTTTGTTACTCACCCCATAACCAAAAGTAACATACCTTCTACCAAATTAATAATATCAATTATATTAGAACTAACACCAGTCATATGACAGGAGCAACCACTGTCAGAAATACCATGTCCTTTCGAACTTTAATCTAGATGTAAGAAGAGAAGAAACATATTCATCCCATTCTTTTCTAACTCGAGCTTTAGGTTGTTAATGATTTCAAGACCAATTTTTGTTTTAGGAGCTTTTGAAGGAATTTCAATATCTCTCAAGGCAATTCCACTTAAGTCCCATTTTTTTACATTTCCAATGTAATGATCATATTGCATCGTATAACATTTGGGACGAATATGACCTCTAATACCACAAAAGTAGCAAATTGGAACAAATTTTAGCTTTCCATTAATCAGTGGCCTTTATTATTTGCAACTATTACCCGTTATTTAAAACCTTTGACATGCAAGATCTTTTTACACTAGATTTGCGATTGCCACTTTAACGAGACAATCTTTCCGTCGTTGGGTGGATAAGGAAAAGGATTTTCTAAGTGACCGCTATGAAATGTTCCTCAGTATATCTCTTTAGGAGCCATACACATCATAATGTAAAAGTGAAATGTTTCAAATTATCGATCTTTAAAATATAGAAGGTTTGATCACTGATGCGTTTATTAATATTTCTAAAGTGACGAGATTTTACGCACCAACTCAAAATACGTAAGGTTAAAGGTCCCCTATAAGGGGCACAACACCACAAGGAAAGGTGTTTCATCCACACTTAGTAGAGGTGTGGTTGAGATTGTGGCTCACAAAAGGAAATGAGGGATGACACTTAGTTCGATAATCACTTGCCCAAGAAAGAAGATGGCATGTATGGCACAATTTAATTTAATCATCGAAGAAAAGAACCACTCTCATGAAATTATCTCTGATTAATTATGTCAACGAATCATTACTGGATGATGTTCTAAAGTTTAATATGATTCCAGAGGACAAATAAATCTAGATAGATTATGAGAGTGTGTATGAGTTGGTGGAAATATTTTCCCACATTGATGATACACAATGTTGCTCAAGGAGCACGATGATATCAAACCACAGTCTATATTGTAAAATATCAATAAAGAGAAAATTGCCCTAAATAGAAAGAATCAATCAAGGTAGAATTTAATTCTATGACAAAACGACAGGTTTTGCTTTGGTAGTGCTAGCCTCACTAAGAATAAACTCCTGAGATACAAAGTTTACCTTAGAGCACAAGGTTTTCTGAAAACGCCCTGGAATTGACTACGAGGAGACATACTCTCCCGTAATGGGCATTATAACGTCTTATTGAGAAAATTTAAAAGAATTGGAAATGCAGAATACTAATATGGTTAAAACATCTCTCTTTGGGGATCTTATTTTTTAGATATGTAAAAGTATCTGGTGGACTTGCATTCCCCTACTCAAGTGACTCTAGACCACGGAGTGTATTTACAATATTAGATTGAAATGCTCACTTTGATTCAACAATCCCAATGAAAATTGTATATTCGTCTAAGTGGCTACTTTAGTGGGAAGGGAAAGAACAATTAACTTTGTATTTGCGCATTTATCAAGGAAACAAGTTCCAAATTTGTAACTATAACAATATACCTCAATGTTATAGATATAATAGGTACTCTTAAAGAAATAAGGGAAACTGTGAGATATTTGATATTTGAATTTAAGATAAAGGATTGTGGGAAAACTAGGTATGGTCTCTGCCTTGAACTACAAGACCTAGTTTGTGGACTACTAATTTCTCAGTTTGTATATCCCAAAAGATGATGAGGCGATTTAATAGGGATAACATGCAATCTGTTACCACTTCTAGTTGAAATTTCTTACTTAAGTGAAATGTGTGCGTCCTTTTACAAGCTCAATGCACTCAACCAGATATTAATTTCACAAATAACTTGTTAGCTATATTTTACTAGGAGAATGCAGTAGCTGTGGAATGACATTAGTAAGTATTTTTATATCTAAATTCATGGGTGGCAAATTTACCTACTCTAGATGAAGTCGTAGAAATGCTATGTATGTTCGGTTCATCAAAGTAAAACTCCAATTGAGTTTTTTAGCAATAAAGACCCCATCATTGTTGAAAGTTTTGAATTTAAAGAGTGATGCAATATTATTAGTAATAAGTAATTAATTATAAAAGCAAAAAGGAAGAAAAACTATAGGGCCATTATCGGTTTATCGGATTACCCGAATTTTGTCGAGTTGACCCGATAACGATACAAACCCGATAGACCTCGGCCCAAACCTAAAATTATCGTGTGGGTATGTGTTGTGGTATTAGGCCGTTGAGTATTGCCTCCCCTATCTAAAAGAAACCATTGACATGAATTTGTGCTTCCTATATTAGAGACGAGAGATTGCAAATGAAATTGCAATATCTAAAGGAATGTCCAATGCTCTTATACATAGAGACAAGAAGGACTAGAGATGGAACTCTAACACCTAATGAAATATGAAATACCACTTTAGTTGGTTCAATTAGTGTTGATTGGCCAACGCATAGGTCATTGCTAAAGTGTTTATGTATTATCATGGGGAACACGGAAAAATCGTGGGATGAACATGTGTTTGCTGGTTGTAGAAAGCTACGGTGACATGTACTTATTATCAAGGATGTAGAATTTCGGAAAACTCTCCTGATTGATGTACGTATCAAAGGAGATGTATAGACTTCAGGGGAAATCTCAATATGAGTATGTTGCACTCTTTTTTCCTTCGATCAATGTTTAATTTTTTCCCGTTGGGTTTTGTTACTTCGCAGGATTTTTAATGAGGTAACAACTCATCCACCATTTTCAACCTTTGACTGGCACAAAGGGAAGGGTTGAAGGAAAAACATTATTAGTGTGTCTTGGTCAAAAGTAACGGATGAAAGACATTATCTTTGGTGTATTTATGGATAATGTATCTAAGACCATATATAAAAGGGATCTTTGATGAATAAAAAAACATATATAATTTAATGCAATTTTTTTCTCAGATTCTCCTTAGAACACTTATTTTTATGAATTATATATTTGTGAGATATACAATGTTGTACCAACAGAATTGAAAGATCGGCCCAGCTAACAGAAAATGCAAATCACTTGGGAGTGTAGATAACATAAATGGATTAACAAAAACGTAAATTTTCTTGAATATATTGAACAACTGGAAATGAAATATATGAAAACAAGGATCAAAGCACAAAACTGGTGATGATTTGTTCAAAATTTATAGCATATACAATAAGAAAATATGATTAATACCCTATATCAGTTGTGAACTGGGGGGTGAGTCTTGGGGGGCAAATAATCTAGGTTAAACCCTGGTTCTTGCTGTCCCCTTTTTTTGTGTGGCACTGATCTCCTGTGGTACCTGTTTTCCGTTGTAGCTTCTTCATGTGGATTCAGTGTCTCATGATCATGTTCCTGCAGACCAAACTAATATCACCATCAGTTTAGAGAGAGATCTAGAGAGAGAGAAGGAGGAAAGGAGGGTGAGTAAACCTGAAACTCCTTGGCTGGAATTAGCCCAAAAGTTCTAGCATTGTATGCATGTAAATTAGAAAGAGTAAGAAGTAGTAGCACAAGAGAAATCGTGATGGACATTTTTTTGCAGCTCTAAGAGGTTTTAATTAGTGGTGGATGTTCGAAGCAACAAGATTACTCTAATATCACAGACTATACAAATCCAATTCAAATCTGGCTATATATTATAACTATATGATACGTAGTATTTGAAGGAGGTCGGAAAGTGGAGGCCGGAGTTGATATAATATGTTATGTTGTTTAGAGCATGCATGGTAATGGCATGGTGTGAAGAAGAAGAAGAAGAAGAAGAAGAAGAAGAAGAAGAAGAAAGAAGAAGAAAGAAGAAAATCAGAAATAACAGACCTGTTTTGCTTAATATATATATATAATGAACAGCTGAAAGAGTCCAAGATATAGATTTTGGGATTAAAAAAGAAAAAGGAAACAAGAGAAACAAGAAAGCAAGAGCCATGTCCGATTTGGTTGCACCGAGGAAGGTTTATATTGCTTGTCTTTGTGTGCGGCAAATTGGGATGTGGGTTCTTGCTTTTTCCCCCCCTACCACCACACTTACATTGAAAATAGATCTGCCATGCCTTAACTAATGTCAAAACAAAATACAATTAATTACTATTATATTTTTAAATTCCAATGCCAATTAATTAATAAATTTAAACTGCATGCCAAATAACAATATTTCATGTGTGCGTGCGTCTGCTACAAATTACTCCTTCCGTCCCAAAAAGATAGTCACAACTTTTTATTTTGGTTATCCTATATTATCATGCAATTTCTTTAAAATGCTCATATTTAATGTTTGTTTTAACTATTAATTAACCTCTTTATGTACCATAAAATAAATAAGGGTATGATAGAAAAATAGTGAGTAAATATTTTTAATACCATCAAAAATATTTTCTTAATTTACTTGTAAATTAAAATGTGACTATATTTTTTGGGTCGAGGGAGTAGAAGAATGTAATAATTAATTAACAAGTCAAATGTATGTTTATGCTTTTGATGTACATCCCCTTTCAATTGTTGGAAGGGCGGCTCTGATTTCTATATATTTTTACTATTAACCCTAACCCAGCAAGTACCAATTGCAAACCCAACTCACATTCATATATATTTATAGGGTTTTGAACATTTAATTCGTCTTTAATTATATATACATAGGTTTAGCAAGAGTTGGACTCATCAAGACTGTATTTCGTATTATAGTTAATAATCAGGAGTGAGTCTTGTGTATGACGATCTGTCTCACGTATGACGGAATATATTTTTACAGGAAAAGTTAATACTTTTATAGGAAAAAATGATATTTTTACAGATAAAACTGATACTTTTATTATATTGATACTTTTACAGATAAAAGTGATATTTTTGCTACAAAAAGTGATACATTTTTTTGTTAAAGTAAAATAATATTTTTACAAATAAACGTGATACTTTTAGTACAAAAAGTAATACTCCCTCCGTCCCGGCTTAATTTGCACACCTACTCCGGCGCGTATATTAAGAAAAAGCAGATTTTGTGGAATCTTTGACTTTTTTAAAGGTGAAGATTGAGGGTAGAGATTTTAAGGGTGGAGATTGTAAGATTCCTTTCCATTTTAGGGGTGTGCAAAATAGGGTGGGACGACCAAAAAAGGAAAGTGTGCAAATTAGGGCGGGACGGAGGGAGTATTTTTTTTCCGTCATACCGTGTGACGATCGTTAACGATCTCATATAATTTTTTGTCAATAATCATTATACATTTATACACTTTAATTTATAATGATGAACAATAGAATCAAATACGGTATCAAACTGCACATTACAAAATATCGTGTGATTTTGATGTGCGATATAAATATATATAAAATTTTTGATTGATCGAGTAAAATCTTTTGATCTTGCACATATGTTCTGCCAAGTGTGGATATAATATATCTTAGTTTTTCTAGACAACATAGGATGTGTTTGCTTAAGGTTGGGAAGCGTTGAGTCATATCTAACTGAGAGAGTAAATCAGTGTGATTTATTGAGATCGATCCCCTAAATTTACTGAGACAAACCTTAAGCAAACACTCCCATAGAGTATGGACCAACTTTGACACCTAATAAATAGTTACAAGTTTTATTGTTAAATATTTCAACTTCATATATCATTTATCATGACGAGCTAAAAGATTAAGTGTGGATTTTTTTAATAACAAATTTGACATGCCTATAATTTCTTTTTAAAGTTTTAAGCATGGTTGCAGAAAGCAGAAAATAAAGACGTACGAAGCGGTTTGGGGTCGCCTAAATTAATGCTTAGACGGCTCCAAGGCAATGCCTAGAGAATATATTCCTCCTTTTCTTTTTCAAATTTAATTTTTACATGTCTAATTTAAAGGTTTATACTTAAAGTAGACCAAATTTTACTACAAAGACCAAAAGAGATGCAATAGAAGAACTCGAATTGTGAGAAGAGGGTTTTAACTTTTGTTTCATTTTCTCTGCCATTGAAATGAGGAGAGTAAGCGTTTTAACTTTTATCTTTTTAATTTAATAAATTTCTTCAAGTTCAAAAACCGATGATGTTTTTAATAAAAAAATTATATTATAAAATAAAGTAAAATAATAAAATAGGCCCGCTAAGCCTCGCCTAGGAAGTGCCTAGGCCCGCCTAGGTAAAAAAATACCTAGAGAGGACGATTTGGGCAAAAGCAAAATGGATTGGCAGCGCCTAGCACTTAGACGACCGCCTAAATCGCCTTTTGCATATATGATTTTAAGATAAAGTTTAACTATTTGATATATTTATTTAGTATTTCTTTATGTCTATAATATATACGTAATCACTAACATTTAAAATGTAGTTGGCATATATATATATATACATATATATATATACACACGATAAACTCATCTATCGAATTATTTTATTTAAATGTGAATTACAATATGAAAAGTAAATGAAATTTGAATTTTGTGGAGCAATACAACAAAAGAAATGAGGTATTTTGTATAATATTTTTTGAGACCATAATTATGGCCACTAATAATAATTAGTTATTTGTGACCACTTGTGTCACAAATCTCTTTACAAATTATTTGAGACCACTTTAAGACTAGGGGTGTGCACGGTACGGTATGGACCGGATATTTGAAAATATCCAAATCCATCCCAAAGTTCGGTTATTTGAAAAATGAGTATCCATTACCGATCCAAAAAATCGGGACGGTACGGTACGGTTATTTATTTTTTTCGGGACAATTCGGTTCAGAATTTCGAATCTAACGGAACGGTTCAATTCGGTTCCGTTCAATTCGGATAATTGGAGATTTTTTTTTATCTTTTAAATAATAGATTCAATTTGAACATGATATATTGACATCTAACTAATATAAATAATTTTATTACATCAAATTTGTTCCAACTTACTAACTTGTGTTTTGAAACTTATATAATAATTAAATATAATATTTTTTAATTATTTATGTTACATATAACTAATTACAAAATTATAAATAATTTAACTTTTAATTCTTATGTAAATTAATCTTTTAGGGATAATGTATTTTTAAATCTATAATTTGTTCTTTTATTCGGTTATTCGGTTCAATACGGGTTTCGGTTCGAAAAATTAAAAAATATCCAAATCCATACCAAAAAACATAATCGGTTCAATTCGGTTCAGAAAAAGTCAAATGGTCTACGGATTTTTTCGGTTCGGGACTTATTCGGTCCGGATTTCGGTTCGATTTCGGTAATCTCTAAGCTCCGTGCACAGCCCTATTTAAGACTACTTTAGAGACAACTAGTTATTGCAAAAAATATTTGAGACGCATTTGAGACTACTTTTTGTTGTCACAAATAAATTATTTATGTCCGAATTATTGAGATAGCTAATTAATGACGACATATTATCTCTAAAATAATTTCTTGACAAATACTCATAATTTAAGATCATTTTTTATTATCTGAAAGGACCATTTTCTTTGGAGTGGAGGACAAAGATTAATATTTATGTAAATTACTAAAAGCAAAAAGTACTATCATTTAGGTGGCATAGTGTAAGGGATAGAGGAGTAACGTCTAAGAACATCTGCAACCCTAATAGAACAAATTGTGTGTTTTTCTCTCTAAATTTACAATTTTTTGGTAAATCATCTCCAATCCACGAGTACTAAATTTTATACAAAAAATAATTACTTCTTATTCTATTTATAAACAGTTAGTTATATATTATTCCCTCCGTCCCAGTTAATTTTGCACATATGAAGGGACATATATATTAAAAAATTTATTTTTAGTTGACTTTTTCAAATGTGGAGATTGAGGGTGGAGATTATAGAAAAAAAATTCTTTTTAAGGGTGTGCAAAATTGTATGGGATAGATCAAAAGGGAAAGTATGCAAAATTAGACGGAACGGAGGTAGTATCTATTATGAAAAAAATTTAACTATTTATTTTAACTAAAATTTATTAACTGTAATATCTAAAAAATCTATATTAAATTTTAGTACTCCCTCCGTCCCAATTAACTTCTCACAGTTGACCAGGCACGGATGTTAAGAAAAAATAGATTTTGTGGAATCTTTGATTTTTTTAAAGATAGAGATTGAATGTGGATATTTTGAGGGTGGAGATTGTGTCCTTTAATTACCATTTATGGAGGTGAAAAGTTAAGTGTGACAGATCGAAATAGAAAGTATGTCAAGTTAACTGGGGCGGATGGAGTAGGTTTTTTTCTATAATTATTTTAACTCTAGATATGCAAGATTAATATAAACTTGTTAATCAAATATTTCTCCGGAGTTATACTTAATTAAATAAGATAAATTATTAAATACTATGAAAATAAAATATAATATTTATGTAATTAAAATTGAATTTAAGATATTTTGAGAATATAATGTATAATACTACTTTTTTTGTGGAAGTGTCCCTCTATTAACTGGGGACACTATTTCTTCCCGAATTATTAAGGAACGATATAGAGCGGGGTTGGGGGAGAATTCTTTAAGGGCCCGCTTGGTTGCAAATCATCAATGGCAATGATAATGGGTATGAATGATGAGTCAATCATATTATGGAATGAAATGAGGGGAATTGTTAATAAAATTGGGTAATGATTAACTTATTTATTATGTACCAAGCACCATAAATGAGAATGAGCCATCATTCATTCTCATTCCTTACTAGGCATATCAAATTTGATCCGCCCCGCCCCGATCTGCTCCAATCCGAAGCCTTTGGGGCAGGGCAAGATCTGCCCCGATGAAGAATGGGGCACGCCCCGCCCCGCCCCGTCCACGGGGCGGGTCAGATGCGGGTCAGGAACCCCGTCCCGCCTTGCCCCGCCCCGGCCCGTCCCTATATATGTATAATTTTTTTTAAATATATATTATGTATTATTATATAGATATGTATATATATACAAAGAAATATAAAATATATATATGTATTTATAATATAAAATTTTATATATAATATGTTATATATATGTCTAGCTAATATATTAGATTATGACTAGATCTAGTAAATTTAAATAATTAAATTCTATTTTTTAATAATTAAATTTTAAAAAAAATTAAAAATATTGAAACAAAGCTAATGTAAACCTAAAAATTAAAATCCTATTGACTTCAACAAAAAAAATCATGTTTGTTAACAAAAAAAACTAATTTTTTTTATAAAAAAAAATAAAAAAAATAGGGGAGGGGCGGGGCGGGGCGGGGCGGGGCACGGGGCGAATTTTTTTGCCCCGTGGCGGGTCACGGGGCGGGGCGGGGCAGTGGCGGAGTGGGTCAAAAAATCCAGAAACCCGACCTGACCCGCCCCGTTGACATGCCTATTCCTTACCCCTAAACCTCCCAACCAAGCGGGCCCTAAATTCCCCCATATATTAGGTAGAATTGGAGTTGGTATAAGAGTAATCATATTTCAAATGATGAAGTACTATATATTTCACCTTAAACTCATGCATCAAATTTATTTGGGAAAATTGGTAAAAATGTCTCGTAAATTTGTCCTAATTAAGAAAATATCCTTTAAGTTTGGCACTTTTTAAAAATGTCTTCTAACTTACAAAAAATTGATAAAAAATGCCTTGTGACCGGCTACTGCAGGTTATCCATCAAGTCATCCATGAATTGGTTGTTTTTTGCTTTTTTTCTGTTTTTCCTACTTAGTCATTTATTAGGATGTTAAAGCAATAAAAAAAAAATTATATATATGTATAAATTAATATAATATTTAAATTTAAAAATAAATGATAATTAAATTTATATAATATTTAAATATTCATAATTTTAAATTATAATCTGAGAAATTATTTTAGTAAATCTTTAATATATTATTTTGAATTAATCTAGGTTGTAAAATATATAAAATATTCAAAATAAATTATAGAATGATTTAAAAATAAAAATTTATATAGATATATGATTACTAAAATCTTTAATATTAAATTAACTTTTATAAATTTATCTATAAAATCAGTAAAATTATTTTAGTAAATCTTAAAGTAACTTGAAATTTTTTAAAATTAATTTATAAAAGTAAAATTAATTTTTAGAAGAGTCTTAAATATTAAATTATTTTATATATCTAAAAATTATCTTTAGATTTTTATAATTTAAGATAATTTTTAGATTTTTACAATTTAAGATAATTTTTAGATATATAAAATAATTTAAGATTTAAGACTCTTCTAAAAATTGATTTTACTTTTATAAATTAATTTTAAAAGTTTTCAAGTTGCTTTAAGATTTACTAAAATAATTTTACTTATTTTATAGATAAAATTAAAAAAATTAATTTAACATTAAAGATTTTAGCAATCATATATCTATATATTTTTTTGTTTTGAAATCATTCTATAATTTATTTTGAATATTTTATATATTTTACAATCTAGATTAATTCAAAATAATATATTAAAGATTTATTAAAATAATTTCTCAGATTAGAATTTAGAACTATGAATGTTTAAATATTATATAAATTAATTATAATTTATATCTAAATTTTTATATTATATTAATTTATATATATATATAAATGTATATATATATATATTTTAATAATTTCTTTACCTTCCTAATAAATGACTAAGCAGGAAAAATACAAAAAAAAAAGTCAAAAAATTAAGTGTCACATAAGCAAAAAAATAGCCAGCTCATAGCTGACATGATGGGTAACCTGCAGTAGCCGTTCACGGGGCATTTTTATCAATTTTTTGTAAGTTAAAAGACATTTTTAAAAAGTGTCAAGCTTAAATGATAATTTCTTAATTAGGGCAAACTTACGGGATATTTTTACCAATTTTCCCAATTTATTTTAAAAGTAAGCTTAAACTTAGGGGTCGCTTGTTTACAAATCACCAGTGACAATGATAATGGATATGAATGAGGGGTCAATTATACTATTGAATAAGATAGGAGGAGTTGTTAATAAAATGTGGATATTGATTAACTTATTCACCAAATATCACAAATAAAAATAAATCATCATTCATTTCCATTCTCTACCCCTAAACCCCCAACTAAGCGGGTTCTCAGTGATGAATTTTATAAAACTCGTGTGAGAAATCCTTTAACTACAAAATCATTGTCAGAGGTTCATTTGCAAATTTGTCATAATATGATTTCCTTATGATTTCTAACAGGGCCTTTTTTCCTAAAGCATATGTTGCATTATTCATATAAATATTATGTGTTTATATTATAATAATTATTTTGATAAACACTTATATGAATCGCACGTAATGTATACTTATATTATGAAAAAGTTAGCCAGAAAAAAAGAAAAAGCCACTAATGTATAAGTCGATGCCTAACAAATTAATGCTGAAAGAGACGGATTCCTATGGCTTTCATATTCTTGTATCATCATTAATATGCTGAAATGATCACATATCCATCGTAATATCACTAAAAGACGTTTTTTTTATAACATCTTTTGAGATAATCATAATTGTAATCACTAATAATAATTTATTTTGAGAGTTTTTGTTGTCATAAATTTTTGTACAAATTATTTTAAATTATTTTAAGATTTTAGAAATAACTCGTTATTGCAAAAAATATTTGAGAGGTATTTGAAATCACTTTTATGATCACAAATATATTATTTACGTTCGAGTTATTGAGATGATTAATTAGTCATGACATATTGTATCTATTAATAAAAGTATGACATACTTATAAGTAATCATGGCAAATAATCCTAATTTGAAACTACCTTAAAAACCCATTCTTTTTGTTGTATAGGTCCCCCTATTAATGTGGCAGGATTATACCTGCTAGTTTCAGATAATAAATTTAATGTATTATGAGGGCATGACCAGTGATTTAGGTACGGTTCAGTGTCGCATCACTATCACATTAAAAGTTAACATCGCTACAATTTTACATATTTTTTCTTCAATCATCCAAGGTATCGCATCACTATCACATTAAAAGTTAACATCGCTACATTTTTTCATATTTCTCTTCAATCATCCAAGGCACAAATAGTACTATTTGGGGATTCCCCATTCAAATCATCCATTTTATTCACATATTCAATTTATTGAAATTTTGTTTACAATTTTCACTCTATATTATTAAATTAATTAATATTCATAAAAAAATTAAATTAATATATTATCTTGAAAAAAAATTAGTTTTTTTCTTTTTAAAATATTAATTGAATTTTAGTTCTTTTTTTCTAAATTTTGTAATAACCATAAAAATGTGATTCAATTTTTTTAAATACTATTATTAAAAAGGATGAAATTTAATAAAAGAGATAGATCAATACAACTTGGAATCGAAATTATAAATAATAAACGTTTTATATAAACCTGAAATATAAGTAGATGGTGTTGCATCGTGTTCATAAGTGCTCAATCAATTCGGCTCGAAGTTGATGATGTTTTTTTCTTATCCCGTAGATCGAAATATCGTTGTATATACTCATTAAATCTTCCGATGGACCCTTGGTAAAATTGAGTGGCTGTGTTATTTTCGATGTTAGATTCGTCCATCCAATTGACTGTTGAATCCACCTCGTCTTCAACCACTACAATAGTTTCGCAATACAAAAAGAAGTAAAAACCGTGTTGTTTATGATAATTTTCCATTGTTGTCCATGGCGTTGTGGTAGACCATCCAACGCCACAACGTTGCTCCACCGTTGTCCTACCCATTATTTACAACACTTTTACAACGCATACGAACTGTTGTCGTTAATATATTTTTACTGGAAAAATTGATACTTTTATAGGAAAAAATGATATTTTTACAAATAAAAGTGATACTTTTGTTATAGTGATACTTTTACAGATAAAAGTGATACTTTTGCTACAAAAAGTGATACATTTTTTTGTTAAAGTAAAATAATATTTTTACAAATAAACGTGATACTTTTAGTAAAAAAAGTAATACTTTTTTTCCGTCACACCGTGTGACGATCGTTAACGATCTCATATAATTTTTTGTCAATAATCATTATACATTTATACAGTGAACAATAGAATCAAATACGGTATCAAACTGCAGATTATGAAATATCGTGTGATTTTGATGTGCGATATAAATATAAAATTTTTGATTGATCGAGTAAAATCTTTTGATCTTGCACATATGTTCTGCCAAGTGTGAATATGATATCTTAGTCTTTCTAGACAACATAGGATGTGTTTGCTTAAGGTTGGGAAGCGTTGAGTCATACCTAACTGAGAGAATTAATGAATGTACTTTATTAGGATTTGATTCCCTAAATCTATTGAGGCAAACCTTAAGCAAACATACCCATAGAGTATGGACCAACTTTGACACCTAATAAATAGTTACAGGTTTTATTGTTAAATATTTCAACTTCATATATCATTTATCATGACGAGCTAATAAATTAAAAGTGTGGATTTTTTTAATAACAAATTTGACATGCTTATAATTTCTTCTTAAAGTTTTAAGCATGGTTGCGAAAGGTAGAAAACGAAGACGTACGAAGCGGTTTGGGGTCGCCTAGTGCCTAGACGGCACCAAGGCAATGCCTAGAGAATATATTCCTCCTTTTTTTTCAAATTTAATTTTTACATGTCTAATTTAAAGGTTTATACTTAAAGTAAACCAAATTTTACTACAAAGATTAATATAGACCAAAAGAGTTGCGATAGAGGAACTCGAATTGTGGGAAGAGGGTTTTAACTTTTGTTTCATTTTCCCTGCCATTGGAATGAGGAGAGTAAGCGTTTTAACTTTTATCTTTTTAATTTAATAAATTTCTTCAAGTTCAAAAAACGATGGTGTTTTATTAAAAAATTAACATAATAAAATAAAATAAAATAGGCCCGCCTAGGAAGTGCCTAGCCCTGCCTAGGCCCAAAAATACCTAGGGAGGGCGATTTGGGCAAAAGCAAAATGAATTGGTTGCGCCTAGCGCTTAGACGGCCGCCTAGATCGCTTTTTGCATATATGATTTTAAGATAAAGTTTAACTATTTTATATATTTATTTAGTATTTCTTTATGTCTATAATATACGTAATCACTAACATTTAAAATGAAGTTATATATATATATATATATATATATATATATATACACAGTGACGGATCCAGAATTTAAGTTCGGGGGGCCCAAATAATAATAATAAATTAATGATAAAAAAAATTCAAAGAAATTATAAATAGATAACATTTTCGCCAAAGTAAATGTATCAATTTAAATTACAACACAACATTCTAAATTAATAAGTTAATCGAACTACTCATAACATTTCTCTTCTGGGCTTCATGTTTTGGAAACATTGCATAATGGCTTCATTGCTAACATCTTGAAATACGTCTTTCTCAATATATGTTACTAAACAATCATTCAGCAGATTGTCGTCATACGATTGCAAAGTGAACTCTTGACGGTCTTCATTGCTGAAAAGGCTCTTTCTACTGTGGCAGTAGCAACTGGTAAGGTCAAAGACAACTTAATCAATAAATAAACCAATGGAAAAACAATGTGTTTTCTTGTAGTGACCATCTTCTGAGTTATTCCTCCAATTCCAGCTACTTCAACGAATTTCGGATCCAAGCGCACATAAAAAATGAAGTTGTCAAGTTGACTTTCAAGTTCATATAACGAAATTGCTCGAAATTCAGATGGATAAAACTTCACCAAACAGAGTAACCTGTCTTTATCAAATGCAGCAAATGAGTCTCTCGGATCTAAACAAGCCATACACAAAAGCAATTATGTGTTCACTTCATTAAAATGATCATTTAGCTCACTAGATTGTGTGTCAATCACACCATTCATCAAAGCAAAACAATGGTGGTGAAGATTAGTCACTTGTTGAGTGTTCCTCCTTGATCTTCCTCGAGGTACATAAAGATCGGTCATCTTCAACACTTCTATCTTATGTTGGATACAAACCTCAGAAACTTCAGCTAAAATATTATCCTAACCATCTTCTCTCATTGCTTGTAAACGAGTTTTTGCTACTTTGACAAGACTCATTGCATTAACAATATCATGATCCTTCCGTTGTAGAACTTGTGCCAGTTCATGCGTGATTCCCAAAAGTTTTCTCATAAGACGAAGCACAAAAACAAACTCAAATTGGTACGCAATATCTAGCAAATCAAAGGCTTCTGCCTTATGTGAGTCATCATTACTGTGCTCTTCAACATACTCAAGAACTTCTTTAACAGAAGAAAATAAATCTATCAAGTTTAAGAGGGTACCTTAATGAGAACTCCAACGGGTATCTCCTGGTCGCTTCAATGTCATTTCTTGATTCAATCATGTTCCAGTTTTGATCATATCACTTCCAATTCCTAATGATCTTTGATACATGCTAGTTTTACATGTATATTAGGTCAATTAAAGGTTGTAATATGGGACATATGCATGTGTATTTGGGCGAAAAGTGATTAAAATCCATCTTTTGAGCTAGATGACGTGTTTCTGCTTGTTTTAGTGTTATTCAGGTATAAAAAGGCCAAAAAGTCCGTTTGGGCAAGGTTCGGATGGAAAACGAGCAAGAAAAGTCGGAAATAGCAAAGAGGTGTTGAAGCATGATCAGAAAGTCTGACTCGGTCGAGTTGTTTAGCAACTCGGTCGAGGGAGAAATGAAGAGCAAAACGTGAAATTGGTCAGAGACTCCAACTCGGTCGAGGGGGATTTTGCCTCGGTCGAGTTGACCCAACTCGGTCGAGGCCGATTCTGACTCGGTCGAGGCATCTTTCCGAGTCCAAAACAAAATGTGCGCGTCTTATGATTTTAAGCCCATCTTGGGCCCAATTTGGCCTTAACTATATAAGGAGGTTCCCAAACTCGAAAAAGGGAGTTAGAGATCATATAAGACATATTGAAGAGGAAAGCAACATCAAAGAGTCAAGATCAAGACGACGATTAGGGTGCTTATTCATTGTCTCAATTCTTTATTTCAAATCATGTTTGTCTATGAACATATTTGTGTTAGGAATATGAACATGAGTGAGTAGTTTCTTATTATTCTAGGGTTTTGAAAGTAGGTTTTAACGATGTTTGATTAATTGAAGTTTTCTATTCTAGTTAATGATTGTTATTCGTTATCTATGTGTTGTGATTTAGTTTCATGAATAGTTAAATTGATCACTTGACTATTTCTACATAATTCATAAGTTGGCTTTGAAAGGAGGAATTTGTGAATGGAAAGACATCATATAGCGTATTTGTTGAGCGCTCTGAAAGGAGGTGAAATAAGTGCATAGGCATTGGTCTAAGATCGATTGGGAGTTCGTTAGGTCTAGTCGACTTGAAAGGGTGGCTAGGGATAATGAATCTACAAGTTCATTGCTTCGAAAGGAGAGTTAATATATATAAGTGCCGTCTAATAACGATAATAATCATTGCTAGTTTAGAATAATTAGATTGTCATACTTAGTTAATTCTGAAATCAATTCTCTAGAATTTGTCTTCCAATCTTGAGTATTCGATAAATTGTTTTCTTATTCTTGAGTTTAAGCGTTTAGTAATAGTTCAGTAAAATTAGTTTAATATTAAAATCAATCCAATTGAGAGCCTAGTTAGGAGTGTTTTAGGATATTTAGAGTATCAAACTAGTCATTAAGTCAGTCCTTGTGGGATCGATCTTGCTTGCCGTTATATACACTTGCACCCGTACACTTGCGGATCATTAGGTTATAAAATAGGCGAACAATCTTCTCCCTTTGTATCTCTCGGAGTTTGTCTCGGCACTTACAAGAACCTCCAACAACATTACATAAACGTGTAGTAGTATTAAAAAAAGAACCAATACTTGTATGCTTTTTGGCAACAACAACAAGTGCCAACTGGAGCTGATGGGCAAAACAATGGACATAATAAGCGGCAGGACTCTTCTTTAGTACCTAATTTTTCAATCCTTTAAATTCACCTCTCATATTACTAGCTCCATCATAACCTTGACCCCTCAAACTAGACACACTCAAGCCGTAAGTAGAGAACAAAGACTCAACACCTTTTCCAAGTGATTTTGCGGTTGTATCACTAACATGTACTAGACCAAGAAAACGTTCAATAACACACCATTTCTTATTCACATAACGTATAACAACACCTATTTGCTCTTTGACAGATACATGCAAAAAATATCATTTCCCAGATCTTTGAGGATAGCATTGGTTGTCTCAATTGCAGCTGCACTTATGATATCCTTCTGAATTTTAGGAGATGTGGGTTTGAGATTCTCTGGAGCATTTTTTAACACAACATTATTAAGTTCTTCATTACAAGAAGCAATAAGTTCCAAAAGCTCAATAAAATTTCCTTGATTCAATGATTTTTCTGATTCATCACTTTCTCGAAAGGCTATTTCCTTGCATCAAGAGATAATGCAAACAAATAACCGATGTATTCAACCTACGACGATAATCAATCTTTGATTGTTGCGATATCTTAGAAAAAGACACTTCAATATGTTGACCTTGATTCATCAAATCTTGACAAGCCAATCTATATTTACTATGATCACTATTATGATCTCCAACAAGTTCTCTCAATCTTTATTTTTTACGCCAACAATTAAATCCATCATATACAAAAACATCATGCCCTCTTTCAGAACGCCCCACAGAAAAAAGATAACAATATAAAAAAAATGTTGCATCCTTTGCAATATTATACTCTAACCAATCACTAAACTCATTAAACCAAGTTGCAACAAATTTTCGTTTACGATTTCCATCTATCTTTTGAGGAAAATTATGCTCGCGTGGTTGACATTGACCTTTTAGTAAGTAAGCTCTACGTACCTCTTCAATTAAGCTAGGAGGGTAGCTTAATATATTAGGTCGTAGTCCCGGATCACTTGGAATATTTTCTAAATCAACCTCATTCGTTTCGTTAGTTGATGATATTTGAGGCAGAACAAGAGCATGTGAATTGACAAATGAAGATGTTGTCCTGACTACAAGCGATGTCTTTGGTTAATATCGTTCCATTATCTACACAATAGAACAACAAAATTAGAATCATAAATATAATATCATTTTTTAGTTCGAAATCAAATTAAATAATAAATCATTAACTAAACTGATTAGGTTGCAAAACACACCCTTATGAGATTATGAAATAATTTTTTTCCTTAGGTTGGAAATCTTATTTGGTTGCAAATAATTAGGTTGCAAAACCATCACAGTTGACAAAATAATATAATAAGTATGAATTAGATTATTTTTGTCCTTATTGATTTTCTCTATCTAAGCCTCAATAATCAATCTTCCATCAAGAAATATATACAAGAGAGTGATAAGTTTACTGAAAATACCATCTCACAACTAAACCCTCTTTATTTATGTTCTTTTCAAAAGAAAAACACCTTGCAGCTCCAATTTTATTTACCGACGGTGGCACAAACTCCTTCCATCCAAAACAACATCTTTTCACACAAATTATCTAGAGAAGCAATAAGTATCAACCAATTTGCTATTATATATAATACATACATATAAATATATTTTGTTTGAATTAAATTACTTGGTTTCACAGAAAATCCAATTTAGGGGTTTGGTGGATTTTGTACTATTTTTCTTGTCTAATTAGAATCTGATTAGGTTGCAAGGCATGAGCTTGCCAATAGGTTCTTTATTCATTAGCTCGAAGAAATTATTGAAGAAGTTTTGGGAAGAAAAGCTAAGTTGGGAAGGAAGAAAAGCTAACCTGGAAGGGATGAAACGCAGCGCCTCTCACGTCTGTGTTGTGCTGCGGATGCATATTCAAACTGGAACTAGAGCAACCCTTGTGTTAGCCAACTCCTTCATTGTTCTTTCTTGACCTTGATCCTCAGCCATTTCTTCCAAGTTAATGATCTCTTCACCCCCTAAAGTTAATACTTCGATTGTTTATCGGACATGCTCCAAATCTCGAGCTCTCCTTCTCAATTCTCGTTCGCGTTCCTTAATATCAGGTTCGAATAACAGTCCTTTTTCTCCTTGCGAACGCAATAACATTCACTACAAGTAAACAAAAATAAGGAAACAAAGTAAGGTTATAAAATTACTAATTTAAACAAGAAGATAACTATATATGTAATTAATCATAATGCTTGATCAACAAATCAACTCTATTCTAATCATCGTTCCCCGGCAACGGCGCCAAAATTTGGTAGCGTCGTTTGTTACTACCAAATTAATTTATAGAAATATACACTTAACCTTATCCTACTGCTCTAACTAGTAGAGTGGCAAGTAAGGGTCGATCCCACGAGGAACGGCCGAATAGTTTTGATCCCGATGTCAAGTAAATTATGATTGAATATGCAAGAAGTAAATTCTTAAGAAAGCAGTAAAGAGGGGGGAATTGATTAAGGACTAACAATCTACTAGTAGCAAATTGAAATAACTAAATGGAATTAAAAGCCTTTAACGTTCAAAATTAAAGAAACAAATAATCAAAGACAATAGAAGAGACCTTTTTTGGTTTTGGTTTTCAAATAGTAAAACGAGTCACCCTTGATCATGCTTCCCATTGGTCTTAGACAATTGATGCAACTATTGTTAATGCCCGATTAAATTGTGATTCAAGCCCTTATCTTAAGGCTATTAACAAGCTCTAATAGCCTTGTTGTCCCTTAATCTTAGTTAATCAAAATAAGCTCTTCGACTAACCCTATTCAATTTAATCGAATCCTCGAACAAGCTCTCTTAGATCCAATAACCAAATTCATTAAACACTATGACAACGAGATAAATTCAACATAAAACTCGAAAGCTTGGTTTTAGTGGTTGAACTTTGTGTTATCCCCAATAAATAAATCTATTATTTGCTACACGGGAATCGGAAATCCTACAATTACGGATAGTAATTTCCTAGTCTAGCAACACATTCACAAATCCCTTAAAGGGTGATCAATCCAATAATCAATTCATAAATGTGAGTCAATAAGAGCAAATAACACAAAACACTTGAATACACAATAATCTCGGTAACATTAACCGCAATAATCACATCAATGTCTCGACTCAAGGTTCCACAATGATCAAGGATGAGCTAAAGGGTACTAGCCACCCATATTAACTAATACAATCAGAAAATAAATAGAAACATAAGAAAACATGATAAATTGAAAGATTAAACCAAGAACTTTCGGTTGAGGATGAATTGGCCTTCAATCTTCTTCCCAATGTGTTCTTGATGAGGATGGAGGCTTCAAAGTGGCTGGAAATGTGTTTTTTTTGTGGTCATTTTTGAATTGGAGGATATATATATATAGGGAAGAAAGTGTTAGCTCCAAATTAGGCAAAAACGTGCTTGGGTTTTTAAAACAGGGAACCCCGCCGCGGCCGTGGCACAAAGTTGGCCGCGGGCATGGTGAAAACAAGGGTTTTGGGCCCAATTTGGGGCCGCGGCTGTGGTCTAGCTCCTGCCTCGGCCGTGGTCTTGCTTGGGCTGAATTTGCCTTTCTTCTAGAGGACTGGCCACGGCCGTGGCGTTGGACTGCCTCGGCCGTGGCTTGAGCCAAGGGCGTAGCCTCACCACCTCGGGTATGGTCCCTTATTTTTCCTTGTTTTCTTCTTCCTTTGAGCTCGATTTGTCAATTTGAGATCTTCGAACCTATTTTTCGGCCTCAATTCACCTGTCTTGACATGGAAATGAACCAAACACGTTAAATTGCCCAATGAGAAATAAACGCACAAAACACACGTGAAAATGCAAACAAAAGTCCGTAAAAAGACACTTAAATTGACCTAAAAGTGTGTGCACTACCACGTGTACCAAATCTTCCCAAACTTAGACCTTTGTTCGTCCCGAACAAATAAAGAAAAAGAAGAAAGGACACTTGTTAGGGCAGATTTAAGTGGCAAAATCGATTTCAGAAGAAATTTTCAAAAGTTAGGCAATCATGATAACATTGAGCACAAGAGATAGAGCCGTATCAACTACTTTCAAGACTTGACACTCTCAACTTGAAATCCTTACCGGATGAGTGTATCTCTCGACTCTCATGTGTATTGAATAGGTAGTATATACGCTCACATTGAAATGCAAATAGTGTCTACCATAGGCTTGCCAATCATCTAAACTTCGATGTGTACCCGACATGTGTGACAAAGAATCAAAAAGGTCTTTAACGGGTTGGAATGTTGGTTTGGGGTAAGGTGGGATAATTTTGGGTAGAAGTGACTATAAAATGGACTAAATGAATTAGCTAATCTCATCTACCCCTCAAACAACATTCACTCTACCTCACTCTTTACTTCCTTAGTAAACCAATCCCAAAAATTGATTTTTTTCTCCTTACCACAAAGTCCACAACCTAATTGCTTTCTCAATTCTCCCTTGGTGTGTATTTTCTTTTGAATTTTTACAACTTTGAGAACATCTATTAAAGGGCCTTTACATTACTAGCCTCTCCAAATCAAAAGCAACAATTGAGTATATACACTAACTTTTCTTTTGTTTTTCTGATTTTTCTACTCTTTTTTTTTTTTCAAATATAAACAAAAATTGGAGAGGAGTAGTATTCTCGATTCTTTGTCTATTGTTTCAATTCCTTTCACCCTTCAATATTCCCAATAGTTTACCCCTTTCAATCCCAAATTTACCCGACTACCTTCCAACCGCCTCCCTCATGCTCAAATAGTCCAATTAGGGTCAAAAGCTAAATCGAAAAGTATTTGGCTTGTAGAGTTGGGCTGCCAAACAAGGGGCTAACTAGAGGCAAATTTTCGATCTTTTGGTGAAAAAGGGTATATTATCAAGTTTGAAATAGGCTTAAGTCAAGAACTGCCTAAGATCATTTTCAATGTCACACACCGAATCATTCAAAATAGAGAATCAAGGCAAGTTCTCGAGACATTAGATGCACTCAATGAATTTCACACCGAAAGAAAGTTTAAATTACTCCAATTTTAGGAGTGTCTTTGAAGGCTCAAAAACTCACTAGGCAACAATTTGATTAAAAGTTTTGAATGTAAGTTCAATTTTGTCTCATAGCCTATCATGCTCTACCATTAGCCAAATTTTCAATTTTTATGAAAAATTTTGTCATCATTAACCGTTTGCCACATTTTCATTCCAATTTGGTCCAATCAACTTTTCCAAGCGGCCAAATCCGTACACCTACCACCCCCTCCCCAAACTTGATTGAAAATCAAAGTTTGTGGAAAGAAAGGGTACGGATTGGTGCGTAACTAACTCAACCATTTATTTAAAACATCCATCCCAATCTACTAAAAATACCAAATTATTACGACTATGCATGTAGGTGCCTAAAACTTCATCATATAAATAACAAAACTCAATTTATCTTAACCAAACAAAAATGATAGTAGAAAATGGCACACAGGCCAATCAAATACAAAACATCCTAAAAGAAAATCCGACACATTATTCAATGAAATAGTGCAAGCAAGTTCACAAAGGCAAAAATAACAATCAAACGGCCCACACACCGTGAATCCCAAGTACAGGCAAAACAGAAGGGGCACACAGGCCTAAATAGTCAACAAGCAGTAAGATATGGAAATGAAACATGAGAGATTGCAACACCGGGGTGGCCAAGAACATCCTACTTCTTACTTTTCTCCCCCAAACTTAGTTGAAAACTAAGCTTTTGAAATAGAAGAAGGATATTATTGGTACTCCTACTCACAAAGATTTGGACAGTCGTGAAGATCGGGAGCTTTGGCCACCAAAACATGCTCGAAGGCTGTTGAGTGCCTCGAGGATCTTGCTCTGATTCCCCTTGATCTCCCTAATGTCCGACTTCATCTCTCTGTTGTCCCCCTCCATTGTGCTTAATCTCTCATCCACTTGTTTTTGAAACTCGGTCTGGGATTGAACAGCGGATACGGGTCTCTTTCGTGAATGACGGCTGCTCGCACCCTCGCCTGTGAGGTCTATCCCTTCTGCAGCAGGTTCCGACACTTGGCCTCTCTGATATTTCCGGAATTCGAGGTCACTGGGTTCCCTCGAGGCTGCCCGGTGCGCAGCTGAGCTCAAGGCCAAGTTGGCTGTGGATTTGAGGTCTCTGACGCGGGTGAGGTCTGGGTTGGAAAGGCGTAGCATTGGCCCTACATTTTGGATCACGTAGGGGACGGAGACTCCATCTTCCAGTCCCAAAGCAGCAATCCTCATGTTGGCTAAATCTTCCCAACCCAGAAGGAACGAATCTAAAACAGCCTTGAAGTCGATCAACGGAACTCCACAATGCTCTAGAATTGGTGTGATAAGAGCTCCGCTGAATATTGGATCATATTGCTTAGGCTCTTTCTTTCTGGTCGCCGTCAGTTCCTTCACCGTCCTTTCAAAAGACTTAATCAGCACTTCTTCATATCTCCTATCGGTCCTTTTGAGATTGGACCATAGGATACTGAGCTCAGCCATCCTTGCTGCCCCCGTCTCCTTCCTCTCAAAAAGTGTCAACGCCAGAAGCCTTTGTAAAACCTTTACGACTGGACTTCTGATCCAGCTCGTTTTGGAGCTCTTAGAATCGAAGGCTTGCGGTTCAACTAAGCCGGGAGCAACAGTTATTTTCCCCCAGAACCGCCCGACATTGAACTCATCGATGCTTTCCAAGTCTGTGGTGGAGAGGTTTTCTTTGAAACCATAAATCCTCCTCAACTTTGCTGCTGTGAGTGTCATCTTTTTGTTCAGTGGGTGGAATGAAATGCTGTGGATTCTGTTTCCACATTTTTCGGAGTTGGATCGGATAGTCAGTGTGCTGAAGAACTCAAGGACGAATCGTTGGTAGGTGGGCCTTGGAGTGAACAGTCCAATGAGGCCCGATGCTCTCAGAAACTCGTCGGTATTATCCTTGATTCCCATATCAATCAAACACTCGATTCTGAAATAACGGGTGGCAACAATCTGACGCTTCATTAATTGGGCAAATCTTTGTTGGTGAACCGGGTCGTCCAATATGATGTCGAAAAGCCGGCTGTCTGGCCCTGTGGACATTGGGACATCCAGGGTTTCGATCTCCGGTTCCTCCGAGAGGGGGTCCCGGATCACCAACTTGCCCTTCCCCTTTCCTATACTTGGTGTGCCCTTGCTTGTGCCAGCACTTTTCTTTTGATGTCTTTTTTTGATGGTCCCATTTGGCCTACAAGACAAACACACACACACACTTAAATTCCGAGTTTTAAAACTTATCACCAATTGAAACATTAACTCTAATCAAATAGAAGACCAATCACTCGTGTTTCAATCACTCATGTTCAACTAATCACAGAAAATCACAAGTGAATTCGCAATCTAGATGACTCAGTTGACATGATTAAATGTGCATAAATGGCAAACATGCCCAATTATCATCCTATTGCAAGAAAATTCTACCAATGCTCAACAAAAATAGGTTAATTTCGTTTCATTATTATCAAGAGTCTAAAAATGTCTACTCTTCACACAAATTTATCAATTAACCTAATAATCGAACATAATAATAGAATCAAACAGCAAAAAGGGTAACAAAAACGAATGCATGTCAAGTGGTTGGTGATATAGCAAAAATCAACTTCAATCCTCAATTTTCAATGATTCTCAAACTAATCCTCATCCATCATCAACAAATCATGCAAAAACAAAGGCTATCACTACAAATTTAGTGTTAGATTACTTAAAAACATTCAACATTGGCGAAAATTCACAAAATACGTGTGCACAACCAATATCAATATATCAACTAGTCCAACAAAAAATTTGCCCCAAATCTTAACAACAAAGTTCATAATAAACAAATAAAGATTGAGGGGAAAAGATAGCCGTACTTACCGGTCGAGTTTAATCGAAAAAATTTGAAGTTTGATTTTTCGCGCCCTTTTCGACCCGACCCCGACTTTGCTCCAAATCCAAAATTTTTCGGATAGAAATGTTTATGATGATGTGGGTGAGGTGTGGTGTGAATTTGAGAGGGAGAAATTGAGTAAAAATGGCGAATTTTGTGTGTGTGTGTGTGTGAATGTGTGTTTCGCCAATTTCGCGAGAAGGGTGAAATGCCCTACCTCGCCCGCGTCTGACTTTTTATACCTAGGAATTGGCCGCGGCCGAGGCCAAAAGCTTTCCGCGGCCGTGGCGGATGATAAGGCTCACCGCGGGCGTGGCAAAGATATGTCGGGGCCGTGGCAATCCTTCCAGTGTGATTCAGGATTTTTGTGCATGAATGACCTCGGGCGCGGTCTGGGAACACCACGGCCGAGGAGCGTCTTAGCTGCGGGCGTGGCATTTAATTGCCTTGGTCATGGCCTTTTGTCCAGAATGGATTCAAATTTTTCATGTGCTTGACCTCAGGCACGGCAATACTAGACCTCGGTCGCGGCATTACTTGGCCACGGTCGTGGCATTGAAGGGCCACGGCCGAGGTGAGTTGTCCAGAATGACTTGACATTTTTTCCCGTTGGAGGCCACGGCCGAGGTGGATTATGTGCCACGGCCGTGGTGAGTTTTCCTAGGTAATTCCTCCATTTTGGGCTCCTTCACCCCCCATTTCACACTATCTCTTTGAATGGATTGTTGGGCACCTACACACATTTAAACAAAACAATTTAAAACACTAAAATATTAGTAAAGTTACTAAACTATGAATTAAAATGCGAGAAAACGAGTAACCGCCGGGTTGCCTCCCGACAAGCGCCTTTGTTTAACGTCGTTGGCTCGACGGATGCTCTTTTAGCTCAATTGACCGGGAAGGGTTCCTCGGTCCCTTCCTTTCGTGCTTCATTCAATCCCCGCGGGTCCTTACGGGCCTCTCACTCTTCCTTACCACCTTTGGCAACTTAATTCCCAGGTTCATTTCACTCGGAATCTCTTGAATCCCCAAACTTATTCCTTCCACATCCTTTGCCTTCCTTCCATGCAATCTCTTTCTAACTTTCTTATTGTTCAAAGCAACACTATCTTTCCCAAGCAAGTCAATGAAATCAATAGAGAAAACATCATGTACATCTTCAGCGTGTTTCATGGACTTGAATATATTAAACTTCACAATTTGACCTTCAAATTCCATGGTGAGAGTCCCCTCACGCACATCTATTTTTGTTTTGGAGGTGTTCATGAACGGCCTTCCCAACAAAATAGGTGTGGAGTTTGTTGTGTCTCCTTGCATATCTAATATATAGAAGTCGGCCGGGAAAATAAGATTATTAACCTCAACAAGCACATTTTCAAGCAACCCATCCGGGAATGAGGTACTTCGATTGGCGAGTTGGATAACAACCTTAGTTTCTTTCAATGGTCCTAAGTTTAGGCTCTGAAACATCGAACGGGGCATCACATCGATTGATGCCCCCAAATCAAGCATAGCTTTCTCAATTAGACAATTACCAATCTTACACGGGATGACGAACATTTCCGGGTCCTTGCACTTTTTAGGGAGTTTCTTTTGGAATATGGCAGACACACTTTCCCTCCTGAGTACCTTGTTATTTCCTTGAGGCCTTCTTTTATTTGTGCATAGACCCTTCAAAAATTTTGCATACCGTGGGATCTGTTTCACAGCTTCAATCAGTGGAATTTTGATCTCCACTTTCTGAAATATTTCAAGCATTTCCCGTTCTTTGTCTTTGTCTACAGCTTTCTTGATTAGGCACGGGAATGGAAGTGGTGGGGGCACGGTCAAATTTGGAGTGTTGAGTTTCGGATCCTCAATGGGGATTGGCATGGTTCTTTCTTCGACAGGTTCTCTTTCTCTTTCCTTTCCTTCTTCATCCTCCAAGTGAGGGAGGTTCTTGGATGGCTCCTCGAGCACTTTTCTGCTCCTCAAGGTACTTACACTAACATTCTCAACTTTACTCTCTACCTCTTGAAGGGACTCTGTCTCCTCTCCCTTGTCTGTCACCTTCTCGGTTTCCTTGGATGAGAAGTATTTCTTAATGGGGAATGGCAATAAATGGTTGGAAAAACATGCCGCCACTGCTTCCTTTTGCTTCCTCGACTCCTTTGCAAGTTTCCACTTTGGTGTCCGAACTTTAACTTCAGCCACATGGGGAGGTGTGTACCCGGGCTTTTCAGGCTCTCCAAGTAACTCCTCATTCACAGCAAAAATGGCACTCACGTTTTTCGGGTTGACTTCCGACTAAGCCGGTAGTTTTCCTCCTTGTGCACTTTCGAGTCTTGATACCGTCGAAGCTATCTGACTAACTTGATTCTCGATGCTCTGAAATCTCGAACTCGATTCTTTTTGCAATTGAAGCGTGCTAGTAGCTAAGCTCTTAACAAGGTCCGAAAGAGATGGATCACAGGGTACCTGCTCGGGTTGCTATCTTTACTGGAACATCCCCCTAGAAAAAGAGGGTCGGTTTTGCCCACTGTGATCACCTTGTTGATTCATGCTCGGATTCTGATTGCCATATTTGAAATTCGGATGGTCCCTCCAACCCGGGTTGTATGATTGTGAATAAGGATCATACTTCCTCCCGGATGAGTTGGGATTAAAGTTGTGAACCGCATTGGCATGGGCCTCCATCTCTTCTCCGAGAATCGGACAAGTGTCAGTGGAGTGCTCAGTGACTTGGCAGATTCTGCAAGGCTTTGGAGTAGGCGTGCCACCCGAGATTACTTTCTTCACCAAGTCGGTGAGCTGGTCCAACCTCTCTTCCACAGTTGAGTCGATCACATCCTTGACTCGTCTCACCGGCTCTCTACATCCAAAATGTTGAGCATTGGCAGCCATTTTTGAAATCAATGCCCGAGCCTCGGTAGGTGTCTTATCAGATAGAACCTCTCCACTCGCCGAGTCTATCATATTTCGATCCGTCAGACACAATCCTTCATACCAGTACTGGATTAGCAACTGTGGAGTGATTTGATGTGGAGGGTAACTTCCTACAAGTCTCTTAAATCGTTCCCAGTACTCATATAGTGTTTCCCCTTGCATCTGCCTCACTCCACTGATCTCCTTTCGAATGTTGGTGGCTCGAGAAGCTGGGAAATATTTTTCAAGGAATTGGGTTTCCATTTGCTCCGAGGTGGTGATTGATCCGGATGGTAGGTAGTATAACCAATCCCTAGCAAGGTCCTTCAATGAAAATGGAAATGCTCGAAGTTTGATCTATTCTTCCGTCACCCTCGATGGCTTCATACTTGAACAAACCACGTGAAACTCTTTAAGTGTTTATGAGGGTCCTCTCCGGACAGCCCATGAAAGGAAGGTAGTAGGTGGATGAGTCCTGATTTCAACTCGAAAGCAGTGTCGTTTCCTATAGCTGGGAAGGTGATGCACAAGGGTTCTTGAGCAACCCTTGTGTTAGCCAACTCCTTCATTGTTCTTTCTTGACCTTGATCCTCAGCCATTTCTTCCAAGTTAATGATCTCTTCACCCCCTAAATTCAATACTTCGATTCTTACTCGGACTTGCTCCAAATCTCGAGCTCTCCTTCTCAATTCTCGTTTGCGTTCCTTAATATCAGGTTCGAATAACAGTCCTTTTTCTCCTTGCGAACGCAAGAACATTCACTACAAGTAAACAAAAATAAGGAAACAAAGTAAGGTTATAAAATTACTAATTTAAACAAGAAGATAACTATATATGTAATTAATCATAATGCTTGATCAACAAATCAACTCTATTCTAATCATCGTTCCCCGGCAACGGCGCCAAAATTTGGTAGCGTCGTTTCTTACTACCAAATTAATGTATAGAAATATATACTTAACCTTATCCTACTGCTCTAACTAGTAGAGTGGCAAGTAAGGGTCGATCCCAAGAGGAACAGCCGAATAGTTTTTATCCCGATGTCAAGTAAATTATGATTGAATATGCAAGAAGTAAATTCTTAAGAAAGCAGTAAAGAGGGGGGAATTGATTAAGGACTAACAGTCTACTGGTAGCAAATAGAAGTAACTAAACGGAATTAAAAGCCTTTAACGTTCAAAATTAAGAAACAAATAATCAAAGACAATAGAAGAGAACTTTTTCGGTTTTGGTTTTCAAATAGTAAAACGAGTCACCCTTGATCATGCTTCCCCTTGGTCTTAGACAATTGATGCAACTATTGTTAATGCCCGATTAAATTGTGATTCAAGCCCTTATCTCAAGGCTATTAACCAGCTCTAATAGCCTTGTTGTCCCTTAATCTTAGTTAATAAAAATAAGCTCTTCGACTAACCCTATTCAATTTAACTGAATCCTCGAACAAGCTCTCTTAGATCCAATAACCAAATGCATTAAACACTAGGACAACGAGATAAATTCAACATAAAACTCAAAAGCTCGGTTTTAGTGGTTGAACTTTGTGTTATCCCCGATAAATAAATCTATTGTTTGCTACACGGGAATCGGAAATCCTACAATTACGGATAGTAATTTCCTATTCTAGCAACACATTCACAAATCCCTTAAAGGGTGATCAATCCAATAATCAATTCATAAATGTGAGTCAATAAGAGCAAATAACACAAAACACTTGAATACACAATAATCTCGGTAACATTAACCGCAATAATCACATCAATGTCTCGACTCAAGGTTCCACAATGATCAAGGATGAGCAAAAGGGTGCTAGCCACCCTTATTAACTAATACAATCAGAAAATAAAGAGAAACATAAGAAAACATGATAAATTGAAAGATTAAACCAAGAACTTTGGGTTGAGGATGAAATTGTTTTCAATCTTCTTCCCAATGTGTTCTTGATGAGGATGGAGGCTTCAAAGTGGCTAGAAATTTGTTTCTTTTTGTGGTCATTTTCTAATTGGAGGATATATATATAGGGGAGAAAGTGTTAGCTCCAAATTAGGAAAAAACGTGCTTGAATTTTTAAAACAGGGAACCCCGCTGTGGGCGTGGTGAAAACAAAGGTTTTGGGCCCAATTTGGGGCCGCGGCCGTGGTCTAGCTCCTGCCTCGGCCGTGGTCTTGATTGGGTTGAATTTGCCTTTCTTCTGGAGGACTGGCCACGGCCGCGGCTGATTTAGACCGCGGTCGTGGGGTTTGGCTTACCACGGTCGTGGCGTTTGTTTGCCTCGGTCGTGGCAAGTGATGCTGAAATGTGGCCCTCTCTGGAGGATTTACCACGACCGTGGCTTTGGGCTGCCCCGGCCGTGGCTTGAGCCACGGGCGTGGCCTCACCACCTCGGGCGTGGTCCCCTGTTTTTCCTTGTTTTCTTCTTCCTTTGAGCTCGATTTGTCAATTTGAGATCTTCGAACCTGTTTTTCGGCCTTAATTCACCTGTCTTGACATGGAAATGAACCAAACACGTCAAATTGCCCAATGAGAAATAAACGCACAAAACACACGTGAAAATGCACACAAAAGTCCGTAAAAGGACACTTAAATTGACCTAAAAGTGTGTGCACTACCACGTGTACCACTGGGTTATTATTATTATTTTTTATAAAAATATATATATGTGTGAAATTACCAAAATACCCCTCGTTTTTTTTGAGAAATCTCGGGGGGCCCAGTGCCCCCCTTGGCCCTACACTCAGTCCGTCTCTGTACACACACACGCATATATATATATATATATATATATATATATATATACACACGAATTATAAACTCATCTACCGAATTATTTTATTTAAATGTGAACTATAATATGAAGAGTAAATGAAATTTGAATTTTGTGGAGCAGAGGTATTTTGTATAATATTTTTTTAGATCATAATTAAGGTCACTAATAATAATTAGTTATTTGTGACCACTTGTGTCACAAATTTCTTTACAAATTATTTGAGACCACTTTAAGACTACTTTATAGACAACTAGTTATTGCAGAAAATATTTGAGACGCATTTAAGACTACTTTTTGTTGTCACAAATAAATTATTTATGTCCAAATTATTGAGATGGCTAATTAATGACGACATATTATCTCTAAAATAATATCTTGACAAATACTCATAATTTAAGATCATTTTTTATTATCTGAAAAGACCATTTTCCTTGGAGTGGAGGACAAAGATTAATATTTTATGTAAATTACTAAAGCAAAAAGTACTATCATTCAGGAGGCATAGTGTAAGAGATAGAGGAGAAACGTCTAAGAACATCTCCAACCCTAATAGAACAAATTGTGTGTTTTTCTCTCCAAAATTTACAATTTTTTTGTAAATCATCTCCAATCCATGGGTACTAAATTTTATACAAAAAATAATTACTTCTTATTCTATTTATAAACAGTTAGTTATATATTACTCCCTCCGTCCCAGCTAATACATATGAAGGGACACGTATATTAAGAAAAAAAATTATTTTTTGCTTTTCAGTTGACTTTTTCAAAGGTGGAGATTATAGTGAAATTTTCTTTTTAAGGGTGTGCAAAACTGTGTGGGACGGATCAAAATGGAAAGTATGCCAAATTAGGCAGGACAGAGGTAGTACTTATTTTAACTAAAATTTATTAACTGTATTGTAATATCTAAACAATCTATTTTAAATTTATTAAATAGTAGTTTTTTTCTATAATTATTGGTTAGTTAACTCTAGATATGCAAGATTAATATAAACTTATTAATCAAATATTTCTCTGTAGTTATACTTAATTAAATAAGATAAATTATTAAATGCCTATGAAAAAAAATATAACATTTATGTAATTAAAGTTGAATTTAAGATATTTTGAGAATATAATGTATAATACTATTTTTTTTCTTTTTTTTTTTTTTTGAATGGACAGTGTCCCTCTATTGATTGGGAACATTGTTTATTCCCGAATTTGACATAGAGCGGTGTAGAGCGAGGATTGTTTAAAATGCCCCATATATTAGGTAGAATTGGAGTTGGTATAAGAGTAATCATATTTCAGATTACTACACATAAGTGAGCTTATATAACTCCCAAAAAGTGTTACGTGTGTACCAAAAGGTGTTACAATAGGCTTTTGGTAACACTTTACTAGTGTCACATTTGTCGGTGCTACCTAAAGTCTAATGTTAGACTTGGATAATATTTAGTAACACTTTTCATAAGTGTTACATTAGATCTTAAATTGTAACACTTTAGGGTAACACTAAAAAATGTTACAAATGTTACATATAAGTTTTTGGAAGGAGGAGAAGAAATAGGCATGCAGTTAGCCATCATAGAGCGGTTGTAGAAAAAATTATTAAGCGGTTGTAGAGAAAACCGTATGTATAAGTGGGAGGGATAAACCAGAAGACGTATAAAAAAAGAAACGGATTCCCAGAAAAATTAAAAAAAAAAAAAGAACTGTTGGCAAATTTTGAGATAGCGCCACGTGTTTTAGTGTCTTTTACGCGACTTTTTAGTACTATAGGTTGATGTAAAAATTGTTAATTGCATACCTCTTAATGTAAGAGCATAAATATCTTTGGGCACGTGTTTGCTTCTGGTGAATTCGGGTTATAATATATTGGGAAAAATTAAGACGAAATGGTGGTACTAAATCCAGGATGAAAAGGCAGCAAGTGACACTCAAATGTGGAAAGTGTCGACAAGCTAGACATAATTTAAGGTCTTGTATGATTTCGGAAGTTCAACAGGTAAATACCTGGCGCAACTCTAAATTTGATATGTTTTTTTTTTATTATGTCAATGGCATACTTTCTAATTATATAATTCTGGTGTTTTGAAGGATGGATCATCTTTTTTGTTTTTTATTTAGTTTAGTTTCTTTTTCTGTTGTTTCTTGTGGTGGTGTTATTTTGGACAAATTCATGTGGTGGCTATTTCGGTTTGCAGTTTTAGATGGTTAGTTTTTATGTTGTTAGTTGTGGTGGGCTTTTTTGGCTCCATCTTGATGTTAAGCATCCTAACTTGTTTTAGCTTCGTTGACCTTGTTTTTAGCTTCGCAGGCCACTTCCATTTATTTTAGTTTAACTTGAATATTGTTAGCTAATAGCACTTTGAATCTCAATAACAAAATCGGGCAATAATTCGGATTGAGATATGTTGGGGCCTAAATTCTCCCACTTTTCTTTTGTTGATGTTTCTGATTTCCTTACAGGAAAGGGAGATATTGCCACCTATTCCTGAGATGCCAATACCTGAGGTTGCTATTGATCCTACACCTGCGGCGAATGTTGGAATTGGACCCCAATCCAAAAAAAAAAAAAAAAAAAAAAAGTATACGAAGAGGGCCCTACAATGTGGGACCAGGTTACCGAAAATCCTCCAAACCCCCCACCGTTGTTCACATTGCACCCAAGACTAAACATTAGAGCACCACCCTCATTTCGTGGTAGTAATGTCATGTTGATGTTTAGTAACCGAGTCAGTGGTGGACCATCAAATCCACACAGCCCAACGGAGCATAACATTGTAAAAGTGAAAGGGAGGAAGTTTCTGGATCTGTCAGCTAATGTAGGGGAGAATAGTAGAAGAAATCAGACAGGGCAAAGAACAAGAAGAACTAGAAGAACGTATCAATATTTGCATTTATTTTTCTATACTAGAAGAATAGCTGAATTATTCTAGCCTTTTGTAGTCTTTTTGAATGTTAGATTGTTGGACAACATTTTGGATAGATTTGATGTTGCTAAACAATCTTCATATTGGATATTTGGGAAGGATTGCACAGGTTCATTTTGAATGCTTATCAACACTTGGCACTCTATATATCCTTAATTTGTACCAATTACAGCTCTAAATTTGACGTTGCCTTCATATATGTTTTATGAGTTTCTATTTATTCATGAAATGGATAAATAATGGGGAATGTTAACAAGATGGTGATTAGGCCAGTTGTGCCTTAATTGTCTTCATTGAAAATATACAACACAACTTAAATTAAGAACTAGATTTCATAAAACAAATAAAATAAAAGTGTGTAATCCAAAAAGCACATCCCTCATTCGTACTTCAAATCGCTACACTAAGGAATGGATATGAACTTGTCTAACATTCTTCACTAGACTACCACTAAACAAAAACTACATAATCAGTTCTTAACTCCAAACATCAAGATAACCAAACTTAAATCAATATTGCATAACTACTAAAAAAAATTAAACTAAGCCAACAACATGGACTTATCGGCTTCATTTCTATCAATCCCACTATGCATCATCATCCACAAGACTAAGCAACTTAGCAAACTGACCAACACCCATAATCTTCCATTCTTATCTTCCAACATTCGGATACACACACGCATATCTTCCGTGCCACGAACTTGACCCTCTAGTCGATTGATTCTCCTTAGCAACCTGGGAATCACGCTCCTCACGCGAGCCCCCGTAGGAGGATCTGGCCAATAAAACCAGTTGTAGCCCCCTGTCTGAGACAATCATGAATCAAACCACATACAAAATTAGCAACCACGGGTATCAAACATTCACACAAACAACAATAATATTACGATGAAAAGATATTAGCAGACAATAATAGTTGAATAATTAGTAACATTCTCACATTGTAATCAACGCATGAAAGGAACCTTCTCCCGAGATTATCGTCTGTCCAAGAAGTTTGCACCACCACATCATTTCCACAATTGCACACAAACAAGCCATCTACATTTGCTATGTTCATCTAACACACATAAATTTCTTACACGACTTGTACACAACGAGAACAAACCACCTTATGTTGTTTTCTTGGGGTGGAATTCTTAAATGTTGGAAGAGTTCTTCACTTTGGGAGCAAGGAGAATCAGAAGAAAGGAAAGAAGAGAGGAGGGAAGCCGATTTCTTTCTTTAGTTGTGTAGAGAAACTAGGGTTTAGAAAGCTATTTGGAGGAGGGGGAATGAGATTATTGGGAGATTTTGGGGACTGGGTTTTTATTTTATTTTGAGAGAATGGTGATGTGGAATGTTATTTTCCTAGGTGTAATACTAAGAAAATGGGGTGGAAATGTTATGGTTATTAATAGACCAAATGATGCCACGTGGAATTAATGAACGGAGATCCCCAATTTGGATAGTCACGTGCCACTCACGTGCTCAAATCTGACCACTTAAATAAATTTCGGCCAAAGTTACCCTGAAATTGCACAAAAACTTGAGTTATAGGACTAAATGTGCAAATCGCTCAACGAATTGGACCCTTTTTGCAAGTGGGTAAAAGTTAGTGGATCAATAATGCATTATTCCCAATCACCACGGATACCTCTAAGTACATCATTTTTGCTAAAAACACCACATATAATCTAATACTCATATTTCCTGAAGGAGTGGGTCTCATGTAGTCATTTGAACACATAATATTAAACTCTTTACAATAATATGTGACAAACAAATAATGATCTATATATACAACATAATATTGGATTTTTGTGATAATGTGCATATTAATGCTTCAAATTTTATAAATTACGAGAGACTTATCTACATACAACATTAACATTAGTGTCAAGATGTCTTTTTGTGAATATAAACAGGTTTTAAATATATGTAATAAACAACTTTTAAATATTTTGTAGTATAACTATGAATATTAATTTCAGTTTATAAATTCAGAAGCTGGAAAGTATAGGATAGAAAAAGGTTTCTTTTTTTATGTTTTAAATTAAAAAGTAACATTATAATGAAAGTTATTTTTACAAAAATACATTTAAATAATCTAATCCATCCAAAATTTTAGTTTAACTGATCATGATGGTCACAATTTATTTTTTCCATTCCAAAAAAATTATAAAAAAATCGAATCCATAATCTAATATGTGTCCGCATTCTTGAAAGACTTTTTTGTACAAAAAAAATCTCTAGAAGGACGGAACCTCGTGTTGAGTTGGTCAATAGTAGCTCTAGTGAGGGTGAACCCAATGAGGTCTCCACTAGAGGGCAAATTCATAGCTTAGTGGGGAATATTATTCGGAAGAATGGTATTAAGGAGTGAAATTGTGCCCTTGCATTAGAAAATATTTGTAATGTTCTTGGTGATATTGATAGGAATGTGGTCATTCCTCAAGTTAACTCTCGTTTTACTCCTTTGGAAAGCGGCAATGTCGTGGCCATAAGTGGAAAGCCCTTAGAGAGTTTGAGCGAAGTATCCCCGGAAGGATTTCTAATGACAGGGGTAAGGAAAAAATAAATGAGGAACCATTTTCGGGAGAGAGAGATGACCCTCCTACTTTTGGAAGTCAACCTCCCCACACTAATACTGCACCTCGATTACTTTTCCCAAGCGCAAAAGGGAACGTAGAGTTGATCGAAAATTTAAAAAAAATCTTGATGCTATACATCAATTAACTCTTAAGTTACCCTTTGCCAAGACGGTTGTCACTGTTCCCCGATTTGGAAAATTTTTAAGGGATATCATAAATTACAAGAAGGATTGGGGACAAACGGAGAAGGTCTATCTAGCCGAGGACATTAGTGCCATTATTTAAAATAAGCCTTATTCTAAGCTTAAGGACCCCAGTAGTTTCACTATTGGATGCTCTATTTATGATGTTCAAGTAGATAGGGCTTTGCTTGATCTTGGTGCTAGCGTTAGTTTATTACCTTCGTCTATTATGAGGCAACTCAAGGATTATGATCTCAAAAACATTTCCATTTCACTTTAATTGGCCGATAGATCAACTGATAAACCTATGGGAGTTCTTGAAGATGTTCCCATCCCAATTAACGGAGTTGACATTCCGGTTGATTTTGTCGTTCTCGACATGGACGAGGATCCCAAGAACCTCATAACTTTTGGTCGACCTTTCATGGCTACCACCGGTGCCATAATTGATGTGAAAGATGAGAGTGTTTCCCTTGAACTTGGTGACCAAAGGGTTGAATTCAACCTTAATGGTTACATTAATCTACTCTGACTATGCATCTCTTAGGTTCCTGTTATCAAAGAAGGAGGCAAAACCGAGGCTAATATGGTGGATCCTCATACTTCAAGAGTTTGCTTTGGAGATAAGAGACAAGAAAGGAGCCGAAAACTCAGTCGCCGACCACTTGAGTCGGTTGACCTAATATGAAAGCAATACACTACTTTTGGAGGAGTTCCCTGAAGAGCAACTGCTCGATATTTCACAACATCATAACCCAATACCATCTCCCGACTAACCATGGTATGCTGACTTAGTTAATTTTCTTGTAGCACGTGTTTTCCTTCCCCCGATGTCAAAAGCAAAGAGAGATAAACTAAAAAATGATGCTAAATACTACGTATGGGACGCCCCCTATCTATGGAAACATTGTACAATCAGGAAATTAGAAGGTGTGTTTCGGAGACAAAATTTCATTCTATATTATCTTTTTGTCATTCATATGCATGTGGGGGGCATTTTGGGTCAAAGAGAACTACATATAAAATTTTGGAGAGTGGATTTTACTGGCCTTCTTTATTTAGAGATGCAGACATGTTCTGCAAAACTTGTGATAATTGTCAAAGAACCGGTAACAATTCCCAAAAGGAATGAAATGCCTCAAAACTCGATCATGATTTGTGAAGTTTTTTACACTTGGGGCATGGATTTCATGGGTCATATTCCTTCGTCCTATGGAAACATCTATATTTTGCTTGTTGTTGATTATGTTTCTAAATGGGAGGAGGCAAAAGCCGCTCAGACTAATGATTCTAAAGTTGTTGCAGATTTTGTGAAGTCTACATCTTTTCTAGGTTCGGAATTCCGAAGGCCATAATCAGCGATAGAGGAACGTATTTTTGCAACAAGACCATAGAAGCCTTGCTAAGGAAATATTATGTTATACACAAGGTTTCCACAACATATAATCCCCAGATGAGTGGCCAAGCTGAGACTTCCAACCGAGAAATTAAGTCCATTTTGGAGAAGACTGTTTAGCCAAACAGGAAAGACTGGAGTTTACGGCTTGAAGATGCACTATGGGCATACTAAATTGTGTACAAGACACCCATTGGCATGTCTCCATACAAACTGGTCTACGGGAAACCATGTCACCTACCAATCGAGCTTGAGCACCGTGCCTATTGTGCAATCAAATGGTGCAACATGGACTTTGATGAAGCCGACACACACCGAAAACTGCAACTCCAAGAACTTGAGGAAATTCAGAATGAAGCATTTGAGAATGCATTGATCTACAAAGAAAAGACGAAAGCCTTCTACGACTCGTGAATCATTTGGGAGAATTTTGCGATTGGTGAAAAAGTGCTCCTATACCATTCCCGCCTCAAGTTGTTTCCCAGTAAGTTGCGTTCTCGTTGGATAGGACCTTTTGTTAACTTTAATGTATTTCCTCATGGCGCAATTGAAATAAAAAAACAAAAACACGGGGAAAATATTTAAGGTAAAATGGGCATCTTCTCAAGCAGTACTTCGAGAACTTCCAGCGGTATTTTGAGAAATATGCATTGGTCGAGGACTCTCCAATCAGTTGAGCACTAAATCGGTCAAGCCAATGACGTAAAACAAAGGCGCTTTTTGGGAGGCAACCTAGCGTTTATCATATTTTATATTTTATTTTTGCATATTATTATTATTTCATGTATTTTCTTAGTTTTTTTTTTAGTATATAGGAACTAACAGGACCAAACATCAACAAGCCAAGAAGTGTAAAGGATATAGCACGAAACGGGGGTTGAGAAGTCGAAAAACTTGCAAAGGACATGCAACATCAACATCCCGCGACCTGACTTTGTGGCCGCATATCGTAAACTTTCTGCAGCCGCAACCGTTAGGAATCCAGGTTTAATCTTGGCCGCGCAGGTCTGCCTCTTTTTACTTTCTCTCTTTCAATACTCGAGCGCACACACACACAACACACTAAAGTCCTTGTTTCTCCACCAAATCACCCACATTCAAGCACCAATACACATACACGTTCACATACATTGAACTCCGGTGATTTTCGAGATTCTATCAAATTTCAGGCGAATCAAAAAGGGCACGAACCGTTCAAATTCGAATCTTTCTCGTCTAAAATCTTCAGGTAGGTGAAGCTAACCCTTACCCTTAGTCTATGGTAGTTAGTTTCGATTATATTATGTGGATTAGGGGGTAGTTTTGTGATTGGAATGAATTATTGTGGCTTTAGTTTTATGAACACTCGTAGTGTTATTCTTGTGCTAAATTGCTATAATTGGTGCGTTCTAATTGCGAATTGATAGGGTTAGTTGTGAATTTGAGTTGTTGTTGATTTGGGTTAGTTGCTTTTAGCATGAATTGTGAGTTTAGAATCATTGTGTCATTGAGGCAAATCGTCAAACACTTTATGTGCATTAAAAAATGAATAGCCTAGACTAGATCATTTTGAATTCTTATTCCATTTTTTTAGAAATTAGGTAATCCTAGTAATGATGCATTGTTTCGTAATACTATGGCCCATGCTTGTTAACGATTTTCCTATGAATTTCTCGAATTATGCATGATTGATTGGTCAAAATTTGTTTATCATAGGTATTATATGAACATATTGGGTGTTATTTATCCTAAACTGTGCAAAGTGTTGTGATTTATGGGTAGGTTGTAACAATGCCTCCAAGAGTAAGTAGAGGAAAGGATAAGGACAACAGCCCATAGTTGAGGAAGATCCTATTCAGGCTCTAGCAGTCGATCCATCAGATAGCCGACACTTTGGCTTTGTTCTTGAGAAGGCTAATCATCAGAAAAGATTTCGGAAGCTATACTATCGCAGGATCATGCCCACTCGGTACGGGTAAGACCAGCTGCTTAGGGATACGGGTATATACCATAATGTATATTCCCTACTGGATGAAGCAAGGTTGCGGGGGTTGATGAAACCCCAACTAACATAGCAGTGGTTGACTCTAGAGTTCCTTAGCAGTCTAGAAATCACAATGGACCCGACCAAGTGTGGAAGCAAACCAGAGAGTATTACCTTCCAGCTTCTAGGGAAATCTTTCAAATTAACAATGAAATAATTAGCCAAGATTTACAATTTACCCTTTGTAGACATCTACCACATCTATGAGGTATTCGATGTCCACTCTTTTTGGGGATAGCTCACAGTTGCCCCCGTGCTCGTAGACCCGCAGGTGTATTCGGCCAAGAACTCCTGGATTCGGAATCCGGTGGTTAAGTACATCCAGAAGCTCCTCGGTCTTACCATATATGCCAGGAAGGAAACCGGAGCAACCTGGTACAATGAGTTGTAGTTGTTGTGGCATATTCTGAATGGCCACAAGGTGAATGTAGCTGAGATTGGACCTCTCCTCTATATAGATCAATGCGATCTTGGAAAGAAGTAATATGCCCTACCACATGCTCCTGGAATTCCCTCTATGACAGTATAGCAACAACGGGCCTCTTCTTCTTGGGCACACTGCGTTGGCTGCTTCCTTCAGTTTGACCCTCATCTCCTTGCTCAACCTTTTCGTCCGGCTGAGGGTCAAACTGAAGGAAGCAGCCAACGCAGTGTGCCCAAGAAGAAGAGGCCCGTTGTTGCTATACTGTCATAGAGGGAATTCCAGGAGCATGTGGTAGGGCATATTACTTCTTTCCAAGATCGCATTGATCTATATAGAGGAGAGGTCCAATCTAGCTAATAGCATATCCTGGTGGCCATCAATGCGAGGCAAGAGTAAGAGAATGCATGGCATCACACTGTTGAGCAGATGTTCGCAGCTTGAGAATACCCACTAGAACCAGGTTGAGGCTTGGCAGAAGCAGCAGAATGAATGGCAGCAGCAGTAAGAGGATCAGCGGCAGCGAATGTAGTCTTATTAGGGCCATGGGGGTCACCCGCCTCCACCACCACCTCAGTAGTAGCACTGTAAGTAAGCACCAAGCCGTACCACTCTTTTCTCCACAAACATTGGTTTTCAACCAAGTTTGGGAGAGAGGGTGTAAGTGGGATGACTTGGCCGCTTTTGAGTCTTATTGTCTTATATTTATGATTTACTCTAGCTGTTAGTTGTTTGGTTTGATTATTCTTGTTTGCTTGCTTAGTGTGTGAATGGTCTGTGAGCCCATTTAGTTGTTTGAACGGCCCATGAGCCCATGAGTTATTTTCGAGTCATGTTTAGTTCATTTGAGTAGTTTGTTTTATGTTTTGAATTTAGTTTTAAGTGTTTAGTATTTTTATGCATTGTCACTTATTTTGTTGAGTCTAGGATTGAGTCGTAAAAAGAGAAACCAAAATTGTTGAGGATTATTGGAAAAGAAAAAATAAGGAAATGATAAGATGGCGATGAGTTAATGATGATGATTTTTGTTAAAGTGGTGAAAAATGACACATGATAAGTGATTGAGACGAAATTGAGTTTGGACTTAAAACTTTTGATCATATATTGCCCTGTGAGATTTTTTTAGCTTATTTTGTGTGCTCCCAACTTTGGAGTAAATTGCATAATTGTTTTTGCGTGAATTTCATTGTTTATATGTAATTGACTCTAGAAACTGCCTTGAATCTTTATTATGAATGTGTAAGTACATGTTGTGATTTAGAAGGTGATCTTAGGCATTTCTTCATTTATAATCTATTGTTGAGATTTAACAGTGTTATCCTTTTTTACCAAAAATTTGAAAATTGCCCTTAGTTAACCCACTTGAGCTTTTAGCTTTTCATTTGATAGCCCTACATTACAAGTCGAATACCCTTCGATTTAGCCTTTGGCCTTATTTGGACTAATTGAGTAAGAAGGAGGAGGATTGGAAGGTAGTGGGGTAACATTTTGGGAATAAAGTGGGTTAGTTGATGAGAATAGTAAAGGGTGAAGGAATTTGAGTTGATAGGCGAAGAAATTGAGAGAGACTAGTCTCTCCTAGAATTTTTGTTGAGTTCATAGTTATGTTTTGGGGAAAAAAGAAAAGAGAAAATAAAAAAAAAATAAGAAAAAAAAATCGAAAAACATATAAGAAAAAGAAAGAGTCGATGTATATATATATATGTTTTGTTTTTGTTAAGGAGAGGCTAGAAATAGTAAGTGCTTATTTGGTTAAGTTGTTTTAAACAATCGAGTAGTCCCAAGAATGTAGTATCCAAGTAAGAGTATGAAAAGCACTTAGATTGTAAATACTTCTGTGGGGTGAAGAAGTCATTCTTTGGGATGATTTACTGAAAATTGGAGAGTGGGGAATGAGTGATTGTATTAAGGGGTAGTTAAAGTTATGAATAACTTGATTAGTCAATTTATCAGTCACTTTTTACCTAAATTTATTCCACCTTACCTGAAGTCTACATTACAACCAAAAATAAAGACCTGTTTTATTCTTTGTCACACTTGTCGAGTACGAGGTCTGACTTAGATAATTGGCAAACATATGGTAGTCGTTGCATATAATTCAGTGCGAGTGAAAACATGGCCAAACTTATACACTTGAGAGATGAGTGAATACACTTGCCCGATGAGGATCAATTGTTTGAAAGTCTCAAGTCTCGAGAGTAGTTGATTTTGTTATGTCGTATATGCTCGTCTTATCGTGTTGCCTTGCTTTTGTGAAAATTGGGCTGAAACTAGAATCGCCACCTAAATCGCCTTAACATGTGTCCTGTTGTTTTGTTTTGCTTTGCTTTGCTTTGATTTGTTCAGGATGAACAAAGGTTTAAGTGTGGGAGATTGTGGTACACGTGTTTATGCATGCATATTAGGTCGATTTAAGTATCCATTTAATGATATTTGCATGCATAATCGTCTGTGATTGGCTTATATTCGTGCTATTGGGTTGTTTGACGTTTGTGGACTTGTTTTAGAGATATTCAGGTGATTTAAGGCCAAATAGTTGCATTCGGCTAAGGATGGACGAAGAAATGAGTTTTATAAAGTCCAAAACGAAGGAAAATCGAGTCACGTACGAATAAGCCAGTCGCGACCGTGACCTACTTGCACGGCCGCGACAAAAGTGTGCTAGAAAGGGCTGAAAAGCCATGTGAACTCTCCACAGCCGCGACCAACCTGCGCGGCCGCAACTAAACTGTTCGACGACGCAAGTCGCGACCGAGACACTTAAGGCGGATTATAATCCTTGGGCGTGAAGAATTCCTAATTTGAAGCCCAATTCAACCCCAACTTGACCCCGGCTATAAATAAGAAGTCTTCAGCCGGAAAATTAGACTTTGAACTTGAACTTTGGGAGGATTTCGGAGAAGACGAGCAAACCAAGGTCGAAATTTTTTTTGTTTATCTTTACAATTTACTTTTAGTTTAATGTTTTTAGAAACAGTTATGTCTTTTGTAGTCGCCATGAGTGGCTAGTCGGTTAATTTCGGTCCTTAATCGATGTTGAACCATAGTTTGAATCATTTGTAATTCTTACAGTAATTGTTTGAAGGTTTATGTTTTGAAACGTTTTATGTTATTCGTTTTCCATTAAATTCTTGTGTGAATTATTATTTAGATTGATCACCTAAATAGTTAATCACATAATTATCGCTAGGTCATTGTTGTAATACATAACCGTGACGAACTTATGTCCACTAGTAGCAAATAGTGAATTAATCACTAGGATAGCATAATTCGCGGTCAATTGTACCGAGCTTATGAGTCCAACACCGTGTCTATGTCGTTACATTAGTGCTCTATGTGTTTAGTTAATGAGGTATAGAGAGTTTATTCTAATATCACTCAATCGAATAGACTAATCAAAGAGCATGTTTTGGATAGTTAAACATAAGGGGTAACAAGGTTAGCAGAGCTTGTTGCTAATCTTGGGATAAGAGTTTCAGAACTAAACTGAAGAACGGTTGCATTAATTACAAGGGTAATTCGAACTAGGGAGAGACTAGAATAAGGGCTGGGATTTTTATAATATTTGAGTTTAAATCAATTTTTGTGATATTTGTCTATTTCTTGTGTTTAGTCAATTAGTTAATTAAATTATATCGAAACCCCTATTCTATATATATACTATTATTATTAGGTTATTACATAAAATTCTTTAAATCTTCCTGCTCTCTGTGGGTTCGACCCTGACTTGCCACTTCTACAAATTAGAAGAGGAAAGCTAGGAATTGTTAATTTTACTGCACCTCGACAATGTGGTCAATCTACCTTCAATTATACCCCGTTTAGACTCTAGACGATTCTTGTTTGCCTATATTTTCTTCCCGAATCCTCCCCCCAAACCCTGCTTAGACCCGATCCACTTCGCCTAGGCCCCAATTAGGCGCTAGATCTTATTCTGTCGTCCAACTAGCGCCTAGCATCTTTTAGAACATTATTAAAAGTGTTACAACTTATGAGTGTTTCATAATTTTTAATCTACTAGTTTAGCTACAAACTCAAATCAATAAATCTGGTATTTCGACTCCAGTCATATAAGTCAATTCTTAACGATTTTGGAATTCGTCACAAAAAACAGCCACTTTAACACACTCGCTATGGTCATTAGCCATCAGTTGTTCTAGATTTGTTTTGGCGACATCACCCGTGTAAAGGCAGTTTGGTCATGTTTAATGTTTCAAATCAGGTTTTTGGATCTATTTTCAAGATTCCAAGTTTCTGTTCCTTTTTTGTCTAAAGATGGGGATGTTGTCGGCATCCACTGTAGTCTTAGTCGCTCAATGTCCACGGCAGGAAGAGGTGTAATTTGTTGTTGAGGTAAAGGTTGGGACCTTGTGAATGGCCATGGATCCCACAGGCTTCAAAGTGGGAGAGCCATTTTGTTTCAACTTTACTGTTTTTTTCATTCCTTTTTTTATTTCATTTCGCTCTTTTTTTGGCATTTGTTCGTTTCTAGATTTAGTCGGTAAGATGCATCACATCAATGCAAACTAAGTTTGGTTAGGTATGGGTTTGTGCTTCGTCCGGTGTGTTGGATTTTTTTGGTTTAGTTCCCTTTTGGAATCTTTAGTTTTTTTCGGGAAGGTTCTAGTTGTCCGATTCTCGGGTATGTTTCAGTGGGCATCCAGGACCCTTTGTAGTCGAGCTTGTATGGTTGGGTCTCAAATGTCCCTTTTTATTTTTTCCGAACCTCTTTGGAACACTTAATCAGTCAACTACTGTTATATTTAGTTTGAATTTTTCTTAATGAACTACCATGTCTAAAAAAACAAAATTCATCTCACATAGATAGTAACCCCGATACATTTGCAATCAACCCAAACTTACCCCCTCCCCCTCCTAAAAGAAAAAGAAAAAGAAAAATAGAATCACACACACTATCAGACACATGAATACCGTTGTTATTACACGAAAACTAAGAAGTGTGTGAATAATTATTATTAAAAAAAGCAAGCTTCATTGGCCACATAAGTGAAATTCAAATACATAAAAGTTCAAATAAAAAAGATTGTATTGAGGATTTGCCTCAAGACATGGAATACAATCTATAATCCAAAGCCAAAATCTACCGAGCTATCCAGTCACACTCTGACAGTTTCACATGAAGACAGTCAACCACATTCACAGTTTGACATGCATCGTATCCACAAATAATTATATAGATATAGATATCTAATCCAAACGAAAGAAATGTTCTAAGGTTGCGTTTGGAAGGAAGGATTTAGAAATGATTTTCACTTCTTTGTATTTGAAAATTCACTCATTTCGAATACCTTGTTTGGATATTTGAATTCAAATGAGTGAATTGTGATTATTTGAACTTTTTGTTTTTTAATTTTTTAAAGGATGAAGATAATGAAATTATGTAGTGTGTACATGTGTGAAGTGCGTGTATATAGTATGTGTGTGGTGTGTGAGTGCGCATGTAGTTTGTGCCAGTGTTTGTGTTAAGTGCGCGTGTGTGCGAAGTGCTCATATAGTATGTGTCTGTTGTGTGTGAATGCGCGAGTACTTAATGTGTGAAGTGTATGAAATATGTGTATAGTGTATGTGTAGTATGTGTGTAGTATGTCGTGTGTGGATACTCAATGTATGTAAATGTGCACGCAGTGTGTGAAGGGTGTATATTGTATGTTTGAAATATTTGTAAAGTGTGTAGTGTGTGTATGGTCACAAATCTCACGAAATTTTCGCCGAAATTTTGCTAAAATTAACCCACCAACACAAAAAAGGCTGCAATGAGTTTTTGTATTGATCTTGCCGAATTTTCGGCTGAATGTCCGCGAGATGTCGACCAAATTTCTTTTGTTGACGACTGTATGCTTCTTTGTTGAAATTTCGACAAGATTTCGGTGATACTCGATTTCATTTTATTTTTTTGGTAATGGATGTACGTGGTGTTCTTGTAATCGGAAAGGATGGGCGAGAAGAAGTAAAAAAGGTGAATGAGAAGAAAGAGGCAAAATTGTGAGAGAGATATACCTTATGCTTCTTAATGGAAGGAAGAGGCAATTGTCGAGGAGATGTACCTTTTTTGCTTGTTAATTGCAAATTTGGGGTGGGTGAGGGAAAGGGAGAGGAGAGGGATGAGGCATACAGCTGTCAAATTACTAATGTTCCCAAAATTGGCCCAATAAATGCTTGTTTGACTTTATCTGATTGTTATTCAACTACAAATTTTATCAATTACTAATGTTTTTTTTTCCCTCTTTCACTAGTTTTTTCCTTTGCTTTTTTATTATTTTTCTTGGATAATTTTACCTTTTATATTAAAAATAATTTTACTTCTTATCTTTAGATAGAGATGAATCAATTGTATGAAAAAATTTCATAATGTATATTATATTGCAGTAATAGTGAAAGTAAGTAAAACAACAGCCTACTGATGCAAACATATGGATTTAATGAAAAAGCATATTATGGTGGAAAGGTCAATAACAATTAACTAAGCTTGAATGCATTGAAGTTGTAGGTTATAGACAAAGGGAAGAAGAGAGTATTAATGTAGCATGAAAAGAGTTCAAAATGTGTTTCATGTTACCAGATAATGTTTGTATTGTTTATTATTTATCAATTAGTTGTAAATATGTCAATTTGGCTCAAATCTTAGGTTAAATATTCGTATTTAAATTAGATTATAACAATCTATAGAATATCATGATAAATTATCTATTTTTAATATATTTTCCAACATTTTTTTAAAAATTGCACCAAAATTTTCACTAAAATCAAAATTTCTCTCAAACTGAAACATCAATATTTCTGTAATAATCGATATTTTCGACCTTGTGTGTATGTAGGGTGAGTATGTGAAGTGTAGTTCGTAAATGTGAAATGTATTTTACAATTTGTGTATAGTGTGTGTGTGTGTGAAGTTTGTACATGTGAAGAGAACGTAAAGTGTGAAGTTTGTATGCGTGTGAAGTACGAAATGTGGTAGTGCGTGTCATATGTATATGCAGTATGTTTGTTGTGTGTGTAGTGCATGACAATGTGCCTATACATATATGCGAGCATTGGATGAATTTCTAAATGACTAGATTGCAAATCCATCCAAAATGAACTAAAATTTAAAACAGATTTAAAATCCTTTAATTTAATTATTTTTGTCAAACAAATTGAATGTATTTGATTGTGGATTTCAAAACTCATCTCTCAAATCCCTCCATCCAAATATGAGTTTATTTAAATTGCACAAGATTTCAAATCCTCAATCCAAATACTACCAAATTTCAAATTTTAAAATTGGGCTAACATATAAAATAAATTCCCTTTGTCCTACAAAAAATAGTTATATTTCATAAATGTTTATATGACAAAAAGGAGAGCTCATATTCAAAAGTTAATGCTTCGTTTAATTAATGAAAGTAAAAGAATTAAAATTTTAATTTCATAACGTGGTTTAGTACGTAAATAAAATAAAAAAAAAAAAAAAAATTAAAAAAAAAAAAAAAAAAAAAAAAACGAAATTTTGTAAAATAAAAAACTCTCAACTTTTAAATGGCCTGTAACTGACAAAAAATAAAAAGCTTTATAGCATATGACAAACATGACATTTTGGGAGTATGATTTAATTATAACCAAATACCAAACTGAACTCCAACTTCCTTTCCTAACATATGAGTTGAAAATTATAACTGCACCCGCATTTTCTTTTTGACCTATTAGAAGAAAAAAAAAACCACTTTCGGTAAAGCACCCACCTGCCAGCAAAGGGTTAACCTATTACTCCATAACTTAAAGACATTGCTCACAAGAACACTTCCAGCACTTCAGGAAAGAAATCAGAACGCAACATGTCAATGAACAAATCGTATAACCACAAATTAGGCAAGATGAAGCAGGGCAGTCCAAACATCAAACTGCAGCTTTGCATCGGTTACGAAACTCAAAGGGGAAGAATGCAATAATTTAGGTGGCATCATTCTGGAAAAATAGAAGTTAACTTGTGTACGAAATACGTAAGGTCTAAAGCCAAAAGTCATGCATCTACCATCCTACTAATGAACCTTAGATAAATTTTACTACTCAATATGTAGTACAGAGAATGATGAATAAATAGAAAGCATCCCACAATGTGTGAGATCTCTCTCCTTAAAACAATGGGCTGACCTAGTGAAGGAAGTCAGGAACTATCTTCATGAAGGGAATCCACATCTGCTAGCTCGAGAGTTTGTCGATTGACATATGAATCTCTTGAAGAGACTCAGCGAAAAAATTGCCTGTACAAAAACCAATGTTATAATCAGCAATAATATATTTTCAAGAACGAAAAATCTCCACTGAAGCAGCAATATTCTCTTCCCACAAGCCCCAGAATATAATTAATGCCAAAACTCGTTGCATAGACCATTCCGTGGCCTCTTGGTGGATATGATGTCAGAAAACGAGTCAACCAACTGTCCTGCCAAACTACTCGGATCATCAATTAGCGTTTGTATAAATGTGTTCACCACTCTGCGCTCCTGCTCAGTGGATCTCAGACTGAACCATGTAAGCAATTTCAATCTAAAATCCTTCTCAATATAACCCTCACATTCCATCCAACGGATTATCTTCACACAGTATTCAAAGTTCTCATCCAAAGAGCCTGACTCTGTATTGACTTGGACGGGGGACCCATTAGTAAGAGTGCTATCTGAATCCTGCATCTCCCCATTGATATTATACCTCCTCTTCCGACAAGCAGCCACCTTGGAGTCGACAGCTGGCACATCCCCAGTTTTTCTCTGAACTTCATGGGAAAAAGCATCGTCATCAGCTTGACCAAAAGCACATCCATTACCTGCATCTCTAGGTGACTCAACAGGAGGGGTGAACTCTTCATTCAGATCTGGCACTGTTGCAACATTTAAATCAAGCTGTCGCGATACAGAAGGCAAAGTATGTTCCCGATTTTCTAGCTTAACTGTCTTGGGAACACCAAAAAATTTCTCCATATCTGCACCAGAGAATGACTCAAAACCACACTGTTCTTGAGCTAAAGCAAGTCTCAAGATCTTTCCAAGGTCTCGAACCTTGAAGCCTGAGTCCGACTCTATGTCTGTTGAAGTTGTGTGTTGTTGTTTCGCACTAGAGCTCCCTCCATTAAGTGAATTCTCCTTCTCAGGACTTCCTGCTGTAGAGTTATAGTTCTTGTGGATTATTTCTACACTCTTTGTGTAGCACTTAACTTCAGAGTGTCCAAAGTCGCCAGTGCTTGTGTAAGATACTACCCGTATAGAGTACTCGGTGCAAGGCTGCAGATTGGATATCCAAATTCTCCTCTGATCTCTTGGAAAGACACAAGCAGGTTCTTTGGGGTAACCCTCATCCTTTGCCTTACGGTACCATAGCTTGTATCCCTCAATAGCATTGTCTGATGAAGTTGATAATTCAATTAATAGAACAACAACTGAAGAAGATGCGACTTCCTCGAACAGGAATTTGCAAGCTGCAGGAAGGGAACCCTCTGCCAAAAGGAACAAATAGTAAACTTAAGCATCTATAACTTCAAATTGCAATAAAATATGTTGTAACTCATTACCAATTAAATTAACTGCAGCAACAGACTTTGAGGCCATCAATTCGTCAGCTTTTTCAACTGCAAGAGAGCAGAGTTTCTGTACATCAACTGCTACAGAGAGTCTACTGACAATGCCCCTTGCCATCTTGGCCGAAACGCCATCAACTGGGCCCACCTCTGTTTCTAACTTCGCCTTGGCATCTTTAACAAACTCATGGAGTTCACTAAACCTGGATGTTCCATCCAGGAGTCTGTAGCTCAACAATATCCTATGGCATAGCACATCAACACGGCGAGCATCCTTAGCTATGATTAACTGCTTCTTCCAGTATCTGCCACAACAAATGATATAAGTAATCCTGACAAAGACATCTCAACATCCAAAATCAAGTAATGAACAGCTCTATCACTTATGTGTTTGTTAAAGAATTGGGTTAAGAGCTAGTGAATTCACGGGCCATCATTCACAACCTAAAGCAGTATTTATCATCAATTTGGCTGTCGTCTAGTGATTCTCTATGCAGTGAACAATGCATTTGTATAAATTTTGTAAAAGCTTAACCTGTTTCTTAATTAATTCAAATAAGTAAAAACTGAAATAGTGATGCAATTACATAAAAGTTACTATAAATAACTAAGGAGCCAAAAGAAGAGTAATGAATAGGAGGAGGCAGACAACATAAAACCATGGCAAAGGCAGATAGCTTACCCAAGTATCCCTGAAACTTTGCCACAAGAAGCACAACAATAACTACCATCCAACTGCATCATAAGCCCTACATCAACGACTCCGACCTTGCCACGTTGGAGAGCACACTCAATGTGGCAAGATAAGCCACAAGAGTCTCCTGAACCAGATTCAGATGTGCACTCCAACCAAAGACTTGGATCCTTATTGTCATCAAATAAATGACAGATGCAGCAAGAGCACCTCTTGCAAAATGAGTCATCTGCTGAAAGACTGGCACGACATGCAGAATTTTTACAGATCCAAGAATTAGAACATTTTAGATCAGCACATGTCTCTGGGCTTGGTGGAATTCGAACAGGGTTTTCCCCCTTCCTTTGTTGCTTTCTAGACTGAGGATGTTGGTCCTTAGGACTTGAGGATGCTTTCTTGAGTTCATAACTCTTTGAGATTTTCTTGATAGCCTTTGGAAGTACATCAGCCATTCTGAATCTTAATAAAGTGGACTGCCTCTTTGACTTAATATGCTAATTCACAATTGATACGTATCGAGATGATCAATCAAGAATCCTTCAAGTAGTGCATCATCAGGGAAGCCATTTTCTCCCCCTTGCTTCGCAAACATGATTGAACTATAAAGGACCAGAAGCCATATAAATTCTTCGTTAGAACAAAGAAAATGGGGCAAGTGTTGAAACTCGCAGAATTGAGGCTACAGAACTGAGAACATTCCAGAAGATCAATGACTCTATTCATGTATTAGTTCCCAAAATTTAGAGAAGCGTACAAGGTCATATTGTTGTGCTCAACATGAACCAGGGATCAGGTCTTCATGTGAACAGTTTTCTGGAAGTTCTGCCCCTTGTGCTTTCAAGGGATTGTTAAGGATCAATTATTTAGGAAACCACACAATGGTTGCAACAGGTAAGGCTGTCGATTAGTATTTCTGACCAAAAAACCATAACATTTCAGCTTATTTATTCATTTTCTTCAGAAAGGATGAGACATTTGAGAAACAATTTCATATTAGATGTTCCAGCGTTTGTACCACAATTGTTCTCTAACAGTTGGATTTCTTCCATCCCTAGTTTGAAGGCATTTGCAAAATAAAAAAAGAAAAAGAAAAGGAATATTATATATATACACATAAGACACATATAAATACACACACAGATAAGTACATTTCCAATTTCTTTCTTAGTCACCAAAGTACTCCATTTATCTATGATCAACCTCAATTTGATTCAACAAAATTAATACAAGTGAATCATGTGATCGTTGTGCATTTCCTTACTCAGCATCATTAACTACAAGAAATGAAGCTACATGAGACCATGATATAAGTGGCTGCTCAGTGATTCCACGAGCAAACACATAATCTGAAATCAAGGTGATTCCTTCAACAACTCCTAAAGAAAGACAAATGGAGCTTATAATGACGAAAGAAATTCACTTATAGTACAACTAAGCAAAAGCCATGAATTTACCATCGCCACTGTTCCTTTGTCTCAAGCACCGAAGTCGCTCCAGTAATCTTCTACTTGATACGTCAGTATCGCAAATATTCTCAATGAAATAAGTGTTCATCCATGAGTGGAGCTCTGTGACATCATCAGAGGATGAAAATTATCCCAGAGTGCCATATAATACGATAGAAGCATATTCATTAAATAAGCAACCGAAATGCTACCACAAAACCTAATTTTTGCAGCATATATTTTACAAATCAAGTCAACATTTTCTTAAGCACTTCCGTTTTTTCCTTTCTTTTCCTTTTGAGAAAATGTTTAGTTTATTTTGTTTTCCTGGCAATCAAAAAGTGCTTAAAAGCGATGCGAGTTTGCATATCTTCATGAAATGTGGTTGGTACTAAACATATTACAATGCAAATAATAAGAGTAGATTTTCCAATCAGAAGTCAAAATTTTCCAGAAAGCTTCAATAAATTTCATAGCCATAGCCACCCAGGTCGAAAGATCAGGTGGGACATATTACGGAGAGGGATACATAAATCAATACAAGAAGAAACAAAATGTAGTTAGGATTCCATCTTGGCCGCAAAAAAATAAAAAATGAGTTTTAAATCTCATAAAAGAAATTTTTTGCTAAACCAAATTTGAAACCCTAACAAATTTACTTCTTTTAGAGAACAAATACTTCACCTTCTGCAAATTTTTATGGTGCTGCTGTAGCCTTTAGATCTCACCTGCTTAATATTTCAGCCAATTTTTCCTAGGGATTTGATCGTTAAATTCGATGGCTGAATTGTTTGGAGCTCTGCTGCTGCGAAGCAACGCGCTTGTATACCGGTGCGTTCGTGAGAGAGAATTTGAGGGATTTTAAGCGGATCGGGTTACGACACTACCCATCTGCTGATGTCGTGGTCCGGGTCAGTGGTTTCGGGGCGATAAAATTACCATCAATTAACCTAATACAGTCACGGCCCAAACAACGCATTTATAAGGGAGAGATGGTCAACAGACAAAAGTAACAACTCATAAGCCCTATGGGGATAATTGGATTGGGATGTAGTGGCATGTACCACGTCCGATGGAGCACATTTATGGACGGGACATCCGAAAAGATATTTTAGTTTAAGGTTATAGTAGCTTAGGATGTGCATTGGAAATTGTAAAAGGTGCATTAGAATTTGTAAAAGGTGTGTTGAAAATTGTAAAAGGTGATGTAGGTAATAGGGTGTGGATGTGGAGGGATGGGCCATCCGGTGTAAAATGAAATACGTTGAGGATGGCCCATGCCACATCCGGATGGGGACATCCCAGTCCAAGTATCCCCTATAGGTTTCAATATGTGGTGATGTGACCCGGAAGATGTTAGGGCTTTTTTACACTACCCTACTGGCGGGGATATTCACCAATTAATTTGTGTTGATTTAAATTTAAAAAATATACACCTTTAATTTAGTATCCACTTATATTAATAGGAGGTAGATAACTTGCTTAGGTATTATTTAAGTGCGTGGGATAAAATTTTCTAGTATTTTACCACTTTTAAGTCTTTTATTGACACAGATTTTATAAAGATTACTACTTCCTCTTTTATTCTTACCTAATAGGGTATATTTTATGATTTATCTATTTCTATGTTGCTAAGAAACCTAATGTTGGCTAAATTAGTCGAATTTTGAGATGTTGGAATAATGTTTGCAATGTTTTGGAGTGAATCGAGTTGGAAGTAAAATTGTTAGTTTGATGTACATTAATGTTCATACACATTAACAAACACAATGTTATAAACAATTCGTGAGCCCGCATATTGAATATTATTCTAGTTTTGCAAAGAAACTTTGAACTATATATTTTATCAACAAGTTCATTAACATTTTAAAATAAATGGATTACATAGATTATATAACTATACGGACGCTCTTATTATTATTGTTGGTCCCAAGTGGTAGAGGTACAGAGGAATGACTGGTTCCCCTCTTCACACTACTATCATCAGTCGAAATCGGCAACTGGCACAGTGGTCATAACTCTCGATTTTGCATTCTATGATGCGATTAAACATATCATGCAAAAACTCAGACTCGAAGAGGCAAGTGACATTGAAGGAGTCACACGTTCACTGTTTGCTAGTCGCCCAAAAATTCCCTCCAACATTCAAGTGGGAACTCCTCATCATAAATCATCGTCTGCGTCGGAGTGAGCCCTTCCTCCGACATACTATAGATTCTGGCGAGTGTGGAAGGAGCGATCTCAACCCTAGACTCCTCTGCGGTGCATATTATGGTGGGTTCACCTCTTTGATCTCTAGTGACCTTTGCAATTCTGTAAAACTGCTCCACCAAGCTCTCTTGATATCTTGGTGTATGGGCACCAAGAAAGAAAGTCAGATGACTGGACTTCAGCTTTCGCCATATCATCTCAATCAACTAAAATTCTCTATTTCTCTCGACCATCCATATCCGAAGATACTTAAGAGAAGCAAGACGCCCTTCAATAATTTCAGGATTCTTCTTAGTTGGAGTGAATTTCTTTGGTGTCATTGATCTTGTTTGCAAAGAAGGTTTGTAGATCTAGAAAGTTGATATTTAGGGTTTCTTCGCAAAAAGATTTGATCGAAAAGTCTTTTCTAACTTTCTAAGTTTAGCTATATATAACTTACTGTAGATTATTAGAAAGGACTCTTGGTTCACTCGGAAAGAAATCTGTGCGATTTGTATGGTTTAGATTCATTGATGGAAAAATGAATTTGAATTAGTGACTGAGATTTAATGGGTGCATTTGTCAAATACAAATTGTCATAATTACCTCTGTGAAAGGCAACTATTACGGCGCAGTAAATAACGTACGCATTAAATGCAGGGAAATTTTGTTGGATAAGAAAGGAATGTTTCCCACTTTAAAGACTAGCTTTTAAGGTTAATCATAGTAAATGCTACGAGGAATTATAAATGTTGTAGTAATCATGTTGTAGGCCTTAAATGTTGTAGATATTAAATACTTACAGTGTTGTGACACAGTAAGGTCACTGCAGTAAGTTTGAACAAATCATCATATTTCAGCCTACTGTGTTGCTTCTTACTGTGTTTTTTGTTGTAGGTGTTTTTTTGTAAATCACCATGATCTGTCTAACTAACATCCTACTTACAGCATTTTTACTTGCAGTATGCAACTTATTATCGTGCAATACTTACAACGTACCTCCTTACTCCAGTAAGGCTATAGTTACCTTCTGATTAACTGATAAATTTTATTTTAATGATTTTCACAGCAACAAACTTTCCTACATGGGTTTTTCCTATAGGAGTAGTATCCCTAATTCGATCCGAAGCATATTGAAACGTGATTTACACAAAGGTTTAGTGAATATATCATCTAACCGCATGTATGTGTGTATCTTTTCAAGCTTGATATCCTTCTTCTCCACATGATCACGAATGAAGTGATTTCTTACCTCTATATTCTTGGTCCTTAAATGGAGAATTGGATTGTGTGTGATAGCAATCGTACTAGTGCTATCACATATTATAGGAGTTTCACTTGTGAGTATCCCATAGTCCTTCAATTTTTGTTGCATCCACAGTATTCACACACAGTAGCTTTCTAGCAGCAATATATTTTGTTTATGTTGTAGATGTTACGATAGATTGTTGCTTCTTGTTAAATCATGAGACTAGTCTATTTTCAAGAAATTTACAAGTTCTACTCGTGCTTTTGCAATCAATCTTGCAACCAACAAAGTCAGAATCTGAGTATCCTTTAAACTCGAATCCTCCATCCCTTAGGTACCACAGCCCTACCCCCAGTTATACCCCTTAGATACCTCAGAATCATCTCAGTTGCTTGGGGGTGAGACTCCTTTGGGTGTTATTTGGTATCGTGTATAAACTCTTACAGGGAACAAGATAAAGGGTATGCTTGCTGTAAGATATAGAACTGAGCCAATAAGTCTTTTGTACTGTGTGATGTCAACATGATTTCCATCTTCATCCTTGTCAAGTCTGGTTGTTGTAGTCATAGGAACACTCACGGAGATTGAGTTGTCCTTCCCAATCTTCTTGAGAAGCTCATTTGTGTACTTGCCATGATTGATGAAAATGACATCATCCAACTGTCTTACTTGAAGTCCAAGAAAGAAGCTGAACTCTCACATCCCGTTCATCTCAAACTTGTTTTGCATCAGCTGGGAAAACTTGTTGCATAATTCTTTATTAGTTGATCCAAATACAATGTCACCTATCCAAATTTGGAATAACAATGTATTCTAGTCATCTTGGATTCTAAATAAGGTTTTGTCCACAATACCTTTTTGAAACCCGCTTTGGACTAGATAATGAGAGAGAGTATCATACCAAGTTCAAAGTGCTTGCTTCAGGCCATACAGTTCCTTCTTCAGCTAGAAATATTCTGATTGCTTCAAATCTGGCTCCAGAGGCAAAGGTTTCATCCAAATCTTTTCCTTCCTCCTGAAAATAGCCATTAGCAACTAACCTTGATTTGTTCCTGGTACAAGCTCTGACCCATCTAGCTTGTTCTTGAACACCCAATTGGTTCCAGTTATGTCTTGATGGGTAGGTGTGGGAACCAAATTCGAAACTTAATTTCTCTCAAACCCATTGAGCTTTTCCTACATCGCTTGTACCCGGTTAGGATCACTTAGAACTTCCTCAATGGTATCAAGTTTCTTTTGAGATATGAAGCAGGAGAACGTGATTTCATAAGGTGCAGATCTTCTTGTCCTTACTCCATCATTTATTCTCTCAATGATCAAGGATAGTGGATGATCTCTTAGCCATTTTCTTTCTGATTCCAAACCTTGGTTCACAACAGCTTGTTGAGCTTTCTGTTGTGTTGTAGGTTCTGGTTCTGTGTCTCTGTTGTAGCGTTCGCAGTTCCTGCAGCAGCTACTCCATCATCTACAGTAGGTTCTTCCTCAGCTAGAGATGGATGTAGGACCTACATATAAGGAATTTGTTCCTTATCTTTATCCAACATGATCTCTTCAACCCTTGTTGTTATCCCATCAATTCCTTCTGGGTTACAGTAGGGTTCATCAAAGACCATATCTGGTGAGTCTTCCACCACAAGTGTTCTCTTGTTTAACACTCTAAATGATTTGCTTACATTGGAGTATCCCAAAAATATTCCTTCATCTGATTTAGCATCAAATGCGTTTAGATGTTATTTCCCATTATTCAGCATAAAACATCTACAACGAAATATATGAAAGTATGAGATGTTAGGCGTTCTTCCAGTCCATAGCTCGTAGGGTGTCTTATCCAGATATTTGTTGATAAGACATATATTCCACGTATAGCATATTGTGTTGGTTGCCCTCTACCCAAAATCTCTTTGGTAGTCATGCTTCAACAATCATGGTTCTAAGAGCTTCTTTCAATGTTCTGCTTCTCCTTTCTGATACACCATTTTGTTGAAGAGTTCTTGCAACTATTTACTCATGATGAATCTCATTGTTATTGCAAAAACTCTTTATGAAGTTTTTAGTGAATTCAGAACCTCGATCTGATCTGATCTTGACAATGTTTATTTATTCTAACTTCGCTTCACAAGGCATAGGACCTTCTTCTGAGTATTTGACTTCTTGGCTAGGAACACAGTCCTCCCACTCAAACTTACTAGTTCAATGGGTCAAAAGCGGTCCATGTACAGTAGAACCAAGAGCTTGTGAGATTATCTTGCAGGATTGTCTTTGGAAAGACTCTTTGCTCGTCATTCAAGCATGCATCACACACATTCTCCTTTCTCTAAGCTACATCTGGTAATCCTATAAGGAGTCTCTTGTGTCCCAACTTGTTGATATTCTTGAAGTTCAGATAACTCATTCTCTTGTGCCCTAGCCAACTAAGTTCAGGAGTGATTTTAGCTTTGAAGCAAGAGAGTTGTCCTCTAGTAGATTCCCACACAGCTAGATAGATGTCACTCTTTCTAGTGTCTATGAGTTTTATTTGGTTGGATTTAGCATCTCTTATTAAGCATTTCCCTTGAGTGAACTCTATAGAATGTCCCTTATCACAGAACTGACTGATGCTCAGCAGGTCGTACTGTAAGCCTTCAACGAAGTAGACATCTGCTATGTGGACTTGCCTTTTGAGAAAGTCCTAACACCTTTCGTGATTCCCTTGGCATTGTCTCCAAATACCACATTAGGTCAATCTTTGAAATCTTTAAGAGACTCTATCATATTCATGGCACACTCGTTGTCGAGTACCAAATGTCACTATGTCCAGTAGGCAACTTGACTAGCAAAGCGATCAAGTAGACTTAGGTATCCATTGTTGCATGGGTCCTTGGGAATTAGTCTTTCTTGAAACCTATCCCCTACTTAAACACTGAGTTGCAAATATTTTTTAGGCCAACTTACTTGATGTACACCTTGGAAGGTTTTCATTTTGCTGATGTGCTAAGAGCAGCTAATTTCCTTGGTTGGAGTGAACCTTGATAGTTTCTCCTAGTCTTGGGTGGAAGCATGCGAGCAACGAGCTTAGTCTTATGATGCTTGCTCTTGGGATGCTGTAGGGAATTCCTGCATCCGGTAGCCGAAGGTTGTTGCATGATGTTGCTTCCGACAACATTGTTGCCTAGTGTGCTTACAGTAGTTGACTTCCACTTATCAAGTTTACGACCTGATTTCAGTCTAGATTTCCTTGTAGGGATATTCTCTCATCCTTCTAGGTTTACCATTTTGCTATTTCGGGAGCACTTGTATTTCAAACGTACTTACTGTTGGAACATCAGTAGAAGTACTTGATGCTTGACGGTTAAAAACCATGTAAGAGAATCCTATCTCTGTCATGTCAGATAGGTTTCTCTGAACATCCAACATCTCATCCAGATTCCTAGATGATCTACTGAAACATGATGGTTGACATCAGTTTGTTTTCCTTCTGTTCCTGAAGGATGAGTGACATCTTTAGCTTACTTACTTCCTCTCGAAGAAAACAATAGTCAATCGCTTAGGCTGTAAACTTTTTCAACTTCAATTGTAAGCATTGTATTTTCTCCAAGAAGCTGCAAGTTCTCAGCCTTCAACTCCTCGTATAACTGATTGACCAGGTCAAAGTCATTCATAATCTCTCTGAATGAAATGAGTAACCTTTCATGGTCAGCATTCTCTAATCTTGAAGAGGTACTAGGAGAATCTACCTCTGCATAATTATCACCCTCTTTTGTCATGTGGCAAACGAGTGATTCGCTATCAGAGTATGAAGAGTCACAGTCGAAGTCTGAGTCTTTTCACACGCTATAGGTTCCCTAGATGCTAGTGGAATATCCTTAACCGCTTCTGCTCCACTCAAGTAAGCCTTTAGTTGAGCTTTCTCCAGCTTCCTCATGTCCCTTCTTTGCTTGTAAACTTCCTTAGGATACTTGTGCACTTCAGGGTATGGACATTTCCTTGCAATGTGACCAGTCTTCCTGCAGTTGAAGCAAAGATCTCCAACTTTCTTGATTGTCCTTGGGGATTCTGTGGGCCTGATATATTGAAGTTTAGAAGGGTTACCTCTTGAATGCTTCTTCCTGAATCGCGTGAAACGTTTCATGAGTAAGGGCATCTCTTCAAGTGCATGCTCCTCCTCAGTAGGAACTTGTGGTTGCCAATGGGGCACGATAATTACTAGAACTATTTGGAGTTGCTGTGAGAGTTTGCTTGCTAGTAGGGCTTTGGTACAACACCACTTTCTTCTTCCTATCTCCTTCTCTGATAAATATCATATTCAAAGGATTTGAGATCAGAGAAGAGTTTATGGATGCTCTTCATACCTATCTTATTTGAGCTTCTCATCAGAATGGTTATTACATCCCAGGTTGATGTGAGAGCTCGTAGCAACTCAGTGTTTATCTCCTGCTGGGAGTAGACTTTCATAACAGAAACCAACTCATTCAAGATTGTTGTGTATCTAGCATCTAAGTCATTTAGAGACTCTCCAGGTTTTGCCTTGAAGAGCTCAAAGTTTAAGGTTGTTGTAGCCACCCTATTCTCACGCAGTAGAGCTGAGGCAACACAAATTTCCCATAGAAAGTCTCAAATGTCCTTGGTAGTCTTACATGCCTTGACTTTACTAAAGGTTCCCTTGTCCAACGTGGCAAAAAGTACATTCTTGGCCAGGTTGTCCAAGTTAGACCTCTTTCTATTGTCAATAGTTCATTCATTACATGCATTTTCCACCATGATAGAAGGCGGAGGTTGACCCTCAGTAGTGTTATTCTTCATGATTACGGTGGACCTTTAGTAATGATTGTCCATATTTCATCATGCATAGAAGCCAAGTGTGTCTGCATCATAATAGCCCGATCCTCATAATGGTTTAGCTACCAAAGACGATTGGTATGTGAAACCAACAGCTTTGATACCACTTATTGGTCCCAAGTGGTAGTGGTTTAGAGGGGAGGTGAATAAACCTCTAACTTCAATTTTACGTTTTGAAATACTCTGAGCAGGGATATGTTGCTTACTGTAAGAAACTGGTTCTTATAGTAAATCTGATACCGTAAGCAATCTTAAGACAGTAGGCTTGAAGCATGCTGAATTTAAACTGCTTACAGTAAGCAATGCTCATGTAGAGTTTTATGCAGCGGAATATGCAAATTCGTTTTTCTTACAAAGCAATGTAATAAGTAAGCAGTATGCCAACACTATTAATCTATATATATTAGAAGTAAAATGAAGGGTATTAATATTATTTTAGTTTTCCCTCCAAAACTTTTACATCATAAAGGTGGTAACTTTTTCTTATTTTGGTAAGTTCATAATTTTCTTTTATTTTTTTAAATACAAATAACTTTTCATTTCTAATTCGATTTTTATGCATAATATACCAAATTATTCATTTTTTCACGATCTTCGATTTGACATCCATATCACATATAGTATAATGAGATATTTCATTTGAATAAACGAATTTTTTTTGTTGGTTAATTATTTGTGCTAGAATTGATATTTATTGTGAATTGGACTATAATATTTTGGTTTGAGTTGCAACTAAAATTAGTAAAATAATTTATATTCTAAAAAATATGATTGTTTTTTTTTTATATAAAAATACAACTAATCAATTTATTTTATTTGACATGAATTTTCAAATATTTTTGTTATTTAAGTTATGCAGGGAGAAAAACCATTGTTTACATAATGAAAGTCATAAGTCAATATCTACTTTATAATCAACTTATTAAATCATTAAATCTGCTAATATATTTTTTTCTCACGAAAGTACAAAAGATTTGAGCATATGTATAGTTATGTAGTAAATTATTATTGAAATTATTTTTAATTACCTATTTATATTTTTAATAATGTTTATTTTGTTAAAATTACTCCTTTAAGGAAATTTGTTCGTTGTAGTCTAAATTATAACATTTGTTACATTTTGCAATCGTTTTAATTTTTTATATTTACCAAAAGTTTTATATGTTTTTACACTTTATAAGCTAAATAATACTTTGGCACACTAATCAACATTAAATGTCTTTTTTACTCTTAACAATTTAAATAACTTTGTTCGCACTAATCAATTTTTATCTTCAAATTAATAAACTATTTATAAGAAAAATATAACATTTATATAAATAATTCACAATGAATACCAAATAAAATAACGATAATATTCAAGTATTTTGAAAAACTCATAGACTTTAATTTGTTATTCGAATTATTAAATCACTTTTGAATTTTATTTTGTTAATTTATTACATAAAAATTATTTAAGTATATTCGAAATCACCAAATGAAATGTTAAAAGTTACAAATGAAAATCCAACTTTAGAAAGAGAAAATTAAATATTTATAATTAGAACTTGAAAGTTTATTTAGACAAATTAAATAATAATAATAATAATAATAATAATAATAATAATAATAATAATAATAATAATAATAATAATAATAATAATAATAATAATAATAATAATAATAATAATAATAATAATAATAATAATAATAATAATAATAATAATAATAATAATAAAAGTAGGGACATAAAGGAAAAAATATTAAACTTTACATTACATATGAAATATCCAAACAAAATATCACTGTTCCTTTTATTATATATTTCGTGGTTATTTTTAATTATTTATAGTTAGAATATAAAAATTATTTTTTAATTTAAAAAATCCATATATATATATATATATATATATATATATAAGCCATAGTACGGATAATTCTTTAAGTAACACTTTCCAGCCTAAGATTTTAAATTGTGATCGGTAAGTTGTCACATTTTGTAAGAATAAGAAATTATTTTTTACTTTATAAAATTGCAAATATCTTTTTCCAACTCTAATCTATTTATTATGTATACTATATCAACTTAATCATCTTTTGACGGTGTTTGATTTGCCATCCATATGATATATATATATATATAATAGTGAGATATTCTATCTAAAATATTATATTATTTGTTCATTGAGTATTTGAGTAAGATTTCAGTGTTTATTGTGGGTTGTACAATAAATATAATATTGGTTTGGGATACAATTAAAAGTCATTAAAGTAATTCTCTTTTACAAATTATTTTACTTGATTATTTCATTAAAACCACAACTAATCAGTTTGTTTTATCTGACATGAATTGTCAAAAGTTTTTCACTTATTACATTAAGAAAAAATCAATGTTGAACACATACTTTATCGAATTTAAAGTGATAATTAATATTTGATTTATAATCAGCTTATTAAATTATTAAATTTACTAATGTTTATTTGTTATAATAATTATTTTTGTTGATAAATCACAAGACTATTATTTTTGTTCATATATATAATTTTGTATATGATAATTATCTTAATTTTTTATTACTTTTTTATATTTTACATATATTAATGTTATTTTTCTATAAATAATTACACTTTGCAACCTAAATTATGATATTATACAAGTTGCGACTAAACTTCTTTTGAATAAGAAAAATTAACCAACTTGAAATATATGTTTTCTTAGACTATTTTTTTTTTATATTAACCAATGCGTATCTTTAAATGAATCTACTTTACAATATAAATGTATAATTTAATTGAAACTTTTCAACATATATATGAATGTATTAAGAAATATTGAAGAACTCATATGTTTTAGTTTATTATTCCACCGATTGAATAACTTTTAAATTTTATTTTGTTATTTTGGTGTTCTTTGTATATCTGAAATACCAAGTAAAGTATTCAAACTTGCAAATAAGATTTTTTAAAAGTAAATAGTTATAGTTAGAATTTAAAACTTTATTTAGGTAAATTTAACTATTTAAAGTAAAAGGAAAAAATTAAAGAAAAATAATTTTCTTATAACATTATTCAGTTTATTTATACAATAATATGAATTGATATTTAGATATTTATGTCATTTTAACATTCATAATTAATTAAGTTATTATGCATATAAGTGAAGAGTGATACAGACACACTAAATGTATGTTTGGATTTCAAAGATGAAATATTTAACATTGTTCTTAATGTTAATCTATAAAATATATTTATATATATACCTATATATAAGGTAAATAATATTAAATTCATATATAATGTGTGAGAAACTTATATATACATTACTTATAATTTTATTTATGTTTTATCCTAATTTTTAGAAAATTATTTTATTAGGATAAAACGATCACATATTTAAATATTAGATTTAATATATTTAGTTTTATTAGAAGTTTTGCTTTTTAGATAAACTTTCATGCATCGCACGGGAATATTACTAGTAAAGACATTAAGAAAATAGACACAATGTGTATAGTGGTTAGAAGGTGGAGGTAATCCTTCTACGTCCACTCTTCCCTCACACAGGGAAAATTCACTAAGTTGTTCACACATTACAAACTTAGCTATGCCGAAGTCTAAGTCCAACTTAGCTCCTTACAATAGTTTTTACCTATACTCGGAAGGCTACTCCTCTACTATACACACGTTGCTCAGAACCTAGTCTACTTTGAATGTCAGATTTAATGAAGACTCCTTGTTCAAAACCACTCGTGAGAGTTGGTTTTAGTGAAAGTTTTTCTTCAGCTTCTGGTAGCTGCCTTTAAACTTGAATATTGTTGACATGTGCAAACTTACTTGATAGGAAAGATTAGGACCGAGACAAAGCTTTAGAGCTAGCCTGCTTGGCTTTAGAAGTTGATGCAGCTTGAATCTTTATTGTGGATGCCTATTGGGTACTTAATGTCTTGCTCTTGTTTACTAAGCACAACCACTTATATTAAAAGCTTTGAATTTGAAAGCTCGAGTGAAAATGCATAGTAATTTCAGTTGTTTAATAATTCGGTAGCCTTTGCTCATCCTCCATCTTCTTCAATTTATATATGTAGGCTTCCTTCCCCTTGAAGAGAGAGAAAACAACCCCTTTGACATTAATGCTCCTTGTACGACATTATAGTCGTTGTTGCCCTCTTGTAGATAGTGGTTCAAAGTAGGTGCGGCTTGATGCTAGTGCTTGAAGTGTTTCTTTTTTTTCAAATTACGTGTCCCACATTATTGGATAGTCGGTACAAGTTTTGCATCTTGTTTCCACTGGCTATATTTTTTAATATTTGAATCTCTAACTTTGACTTTCTCACTAACATGGTTGTTGTCTGCTTGCTGCGAGGTCCAGTTCAGTTTACTACTGGTTGGATTTTCCTTACAACAAACATTGTTGTATGCCACGAAGGCATAAGCTACCTTGGCATGCTCACTACAGTCTCTAGTCCTTGCTGCTTACTTGGACTCCTTGTTGCATGTATCCTTGATGACCTTGTTGTATGCTTGCTGTGACTTATGCTTAAGTAGAACTAATCTTATCTATTACAAAGATTACAAAGTTTGTGGGGGCACTAGTTACTACTTTACATTGTGGTTTTGTCATCATTAAAACTATACATAAATTTCCTAATAAGTATCTTACTTTCGAAAAAGAATAGGATTTTTCCCATGTCAAAGAGTAAGGGGCTTTATCTTAAATCGAAGAGTAAGTGTCTGCGTATGTGAGTTTGTCTCACATCAAAGAGTAAGTGCATGTGTGTAATTATAACCAATTCTGCGATAATCCAATAACTCTAAATTGCCATGATTTTATGGTATTGAAGTAAATCAGAAAGATAAATAAACCGCGAGGAAAACGAAAACCAATTAGGGATGTTAATCGGACCAACCATATGTTTCGGACTAAGTAGCGATTTTCGGGTTAATCGAGCCTCAATTCTGTTGACCATTTTTAATGGGCTGACAATATTGTGAATATAATCTTAATCCTATCAGTTTTTGGCTAGTCAGGCCATTATCGAGCTATGAGTTAGAATTTAAAAAAAAAATTAAATTCAAAATTTACAAAACATACTTGATTTTGACATTCTTAATCATTGAGGGTTCCCAAGATCGTAGCACGCATTATAACTAAGAATATAAACACACCTAAGGCTAAGAGATCTATATTTCAAAGCCTCCAAAGCATCAACATTATTACTAATAAATTAAAAACTTATAGTTGTGGTAAGAAATACTCCCTCCATCACACCCTAATTTGCACACTTTCCCTTTCGGTCCGTCCCACACTAATTTGCACACCCTTAAAAAGAAAAATTTTCTTACGATCTCCACCCTTAAACTCTCCATCCTCAATTTCCACCTTTGAAAAAGCCAACTAAAAAGCAAAAATTAGGATTTTCTTAATATACGCGTCGGAGCAAGTGTGCACATTAAGTTGGGACGGAGGAAGTATATGTTTACAGACATTGAAAAATGTAGTATTAAAAAGAGTATAACATCAAAATTAAATATAGTTACCACATAGCGTTGAGTTCATAAGACTAACATTAATTTATGAAAAATATTATAATATAACATCAATCTACATACCATCATCTACACGACAAATGCATAACATTATAACATTAATTAATGAAAATGATAGCCCACAATAGTTCAAGCAGGTGAGAATAATATTAATGGAAGTTTCTCTAATTTATTTTATTAACTATATATGTATTAATCCAATAATCTAAGTGAATAATAACTTATAGTAACAATATGCCTATATATACATATATATTTAATTTTACATCCATATTATATGCATTTTTTGAAAATATAAATTGCATTACAACATTAATTACAACATAGTTAGAATTTTGTCGGGCTTTGGTGCCAGCCGTAGCTCTAATTGGGCTAGTTCTATAGGACTTCCCGTTAATAGAGCATCAATTTAGTTGGACCATCTAAACTGATTAAGAGGGTGTTTGCAATTACTTTTCCTAAGTACTCTTCAACTTATAGTTTGGGGGAATTTTTTAGCCCAATTCAACATGGCCCGATTTTTCACATTGCCCTGACTGAACTGGACTGGGCTAGTTGGATCTAACCATTTGGCAGTCCTACCTATAACTATATAACAATGAAACTAGTCCAATTTATAGAGTAACATCTCCTAATTGTTGTGGTATTTTCAAAATAATAATCTATACACTAATATGAAAGTGCCTTAAGTTTCAGTTCGTTTGTCCTATTTTGCCCCTGTTATATTAAAATAGTGTAAAGACAATTACATAATTTTCAGTAATATCCTCCAATTCTACAAGCAGCCACCAATGAAATATCTTATCTACTAATTTTTTTCTCCAAGAAATTAATTGCAAATATACGTGTGGTGAAAACAACATACTACCTCCGTCCCGGCTTATTTTGCACACTTTTCATTTTCAACTGTCCTTCCTTATTTTGCACACTCAAAAAAAGAAAACTTCTCCCACAATCTCCACCTTGAAAAAAGTCAAGCAAAATATATTTTTTCTTAACATCCGTACCCGGTCACCTGTGCAAAATAAGCCGGGACGGAGGGAGTATTTGTTAATGGATTTGCTGCAAATAAGAATATGGTATATGTTTCATGACGGGAATTCTGAATACTCACAGCATCCTGTGAATTTTTGTGCAAATATATTAATCTCTTCCTCCATATTTGTCAATCATTCATTCATGTACAGTTTTCACCAGAAAACTATGAAGATTAATTTGTGAAAAAATTAAGAGACCTAGGCAACTTGATCGTACTGAGAGGCTCATCTCTACTAATTTTTACATCCAACAAATTGATTTGTCAAAGTATACAAGCTATTAATTATATCCTCTAATCACATATTATGTGGCACAGGCTCCTCCTCTCAACGTTTGGTTGGTGAAGGGATTGATTCCGAAGATTAACCCGGCTGATCACAAAAGCAGCCCCATACTCATCACAATTCTTTGTCCGTGAAGGGATTAATTTAGCTGGTTGTACGAGCAGACGACGTAAACAATTTTTGCTATTTTTTGTGGGTAATTGACATATCTGATCATCTTCTGATAAGTGATATCCTTCAGATTGTGACATGTTTTTTCTTTTTAGACACATATTCTTGTTTACTTCTGTATATATAGATCTAATACATTTGATAAGGTACAAACAGTCTTTCAGCTAGTTAGAATCCAAGCTAAAGTACTTATATAATAAATCTAATAGTTCGAGTTCATCTTAGGGAAAGCTGCAGACTTTTTATTAGTTTTTGTTGCTGTTTGGAAAGAAACGGTTTGGTGCCTTTACGTTGTTTCTATGTCAACAAGCTCATGGTTGTAAACTAATTAAGTATCAAAGAAAAGTAGAAATCATAATAAAAACCACACTTAATACATTGCACCTGATGTAGGTAAAAAATAATGCATTCAGCCAAGCAAAATAGGAAATTTCGAAAACCCTGTGCTACATGGTTGTGACCTACCTAGCTAATAGTAGAAGCTTCTAGAAGCAACTAATATCTTATTGACTTATGAGGCTAGAATTATCATGATGATATGTAGATATCTCCAATATGATTCAGTATAAGTTTGGTTTATCCACCTAGCTATGTGAGTTATTTCATCGAAGCAGTTGCACATATATGCAAGGGGAGTTTGAAAGTGCATACCCCCATTTTCCTACCAAGAGCCTATTAGGGGGTGTTTTTTTTTAAAAAAAATTATTTAAGTGATTAAAATAAAAAAATCAGTAGTGGAAAAAGTAGAAGAGTGTTTGTAAACATAACTAAGCTATTAAAACCACTTTTGAGAAGCACTTCTAATTAAAATTAGTGTTAGCAATGTTATACTTGGAAATTAAAATTACTTTCCAAAAGTGATTAAAATTTTGTTTTGAGAAGCAAAGAAGAGTCATATTTTGAGAAACTGATTCTAAAACTCACTTCATTTCCAAACACTACCAAATTCTAAATTTTATCATAAAAATCAATATAAATCACTTCTCTAACAGCACATTTGTTTGCAAACACCCCTTAGGCAGCGTTTGAAGAGAAAAATGATTTCAAAAAATTGAGTTGGGAGAAGCAACAAAATTCTACTAGGAGCTTCTGGAAGTACTTTTTTTAAAGTTAAAGTTAGTTTTGCAAACAATTCAAAACAACCTTCTCAAACTATAAGATGAAAGCATTTGGGAAAAGTAACTGCAGACACCCTCTATATATGTGTAGTGTGTGTGAGTATTACACATTTTATTAATAAATATATCATTTGTTGTATACTACTTCTTTTATTTTTTAGAAATTAGAAAATCTATACTACATTACTCGACTCAAAATTATAAAACAGAAATAATGTAGCATCTATCTATGCCAGACTGTACTACTCTTAATTTTTTTATAAAAATATATTTCACTTGCCTAACTATATTTTAAAATTAAACATTAATGATGTTTTGTATTATATTTATATATGTGGAGCATAACTATATTATTTATTAGATCAACACCTTTTTTTTTTTTTTGTATTTTGTTAATATTTTATATGTTTTTAATATTTGGTTCATGTATTTTAATTATGTTTATTTAACAATCTTTTAGTATTTTGAATTGTATGATTTTAAATTTTAATCCGTGTATACAGTTGTGCATCCCAAATTAGAAAATCCTGAATCCGTCACTGCATCAAAAAATACCCTAACATAAGCTTAAAGGTGTTAAGAGTAGGGTCAATAATAACTTAAGAACAACCACAGATAAAAGTCATAAGACAATAATGATGGATGTTGAGGTAAGTATGCAACACTTCTCTTGTCTCAGTTTTTATTATACTACTCTCATGCGATGCATATAAGTTTATTTAAAAAGTAATGATTTTAATAGAACTAAATACGATATAATCTAATATTTAAATATGTGATCATTTTATCCTAATAAAATATGTTTTTTAGAAATGTAGGATAAAACATAAATAAAATTATAAGTAATGTAAATATAAGATTATCGCACGTTATATATAAATTTAATATAACTTACTTTATATATAGGGGGGTGTGTGTATATATATATATATATTAACATTAAGATAAATATTAAATATAAATTTTTTTTTTTTTCAAAATGATCATTTCTTATCTTTGGAATCCAAACACACATTTAGTGTGTGTCTATATCATTCTTCACCTATATGTATAATAGCTTAACTAATTATGAATTTTAAAACAAACATAAATATCTAAATATAAACTCATATTATTAAATAAAATAAACCGAATAATGTTATAAGAAATTTGTTTTTCTTTATTTTTTTTCATTTTACTTTAACTATTTAATTTATCTAAATAAAGTTTTAAATTCTAACTATAACTATTTACTTTTAAAAAATCTTATTTGCAAGTTTTAATGCTTTACTTGGTATTTCAGATGAGTGAGTCTTGTGTGTGACGGTCTCACGTGTGACGAAATACACTTTTACAGAAAACATTGATACTTTTACAGATAAAAGTGATAATTTTACGACAATGATACTTCTACAGATAAAAGTGACACTTTTGCTACAAAAATTAAAGTGATACTTTTTTTTGTTAAAATTAAAAAAAAAGTGATACTTTACAAATAAACGTGAAACTTTTACTACACAAAGTAATATTTTTTTTCTGTCACATCGTGTGACGACCGTGTAACGGTCTCATATAAGTTTTTGTCATTTTAAATATACAAAGAACAACAAAATAACAAAAAAATAAAAAAAATCAAAAGTTATTCAATAGTTGGAATAATAAAAGAAAACATATGATTTCTTCGATATTTCTTAATACTTTCATATATATGTCGAAAAGTTTCAATTAAATTATATATTTGTATTGTAAATAGTAGATTCATTTAAAGATACTAATTGGTTAATGTAAAAAAAAAAGTAGGTTGCAAAATGTGAAAAAGAAGAAGAAGAAGAAGAAGAAGAAGAAGAAGACATAATTGAGATTGGTTAATGTGGAAAAAAAGACACATAATCAAATTGGTTAATTTTGCTTATTTAAAAGAAGTTTAGTTGCAATTTGTATAATATCATAATTTAGGATGCAAAGTGTAATTATTTATAGAAAAATAACATTAATATATGTAGAATATTAAAAAGTAATTAAAAAAATTAAAATTAATTATCATATATAAAGTTATATACATGACCAAAAGTCATAGTTTGATTTATCAACAAAAATAATTATTATAACTAATAAACATTGTCAAATTTAATAATTTAATATGCTGATTATAAATCAAATATTAACTATCACTTTTAATTCGATAGAGTATGTGTTTAATTATATATACATTGATTTTTCTCTCAATGTAATAAATGAAGAAAACTTGAAACAATTCATGTCTGATAAAACAAATTGATTAGTTGTTGTTTTCATGAAATAATTAAGTAAAATAATTTGTAAAGACAATTATTTGAATGATTTTTAATTGTAATCCGAACCTATACTATATTTATTGTACAACTCACAATAAACACTGGAATCTTACTCAAATAATCAATGAACAAATAATATAATATTTTAAATGGAATACCTTATTTTTTATATATATATCATATGGATGTCAAATGAAACATCGTCAAAAGATGATTAATTTGATGTAGCATACTACCTCCATTTTTTTAGATGTTCTTTTAGACTTGGAAAAGAAAATTAAGGAGTAGGTGGAGTGGACAAATAAAGTACTTTCTAGATTTTTCTCTCTCCCCTTAAATCCCTTAATATTCTCCATATTTTCTTACTGTTGTTATCTAATTATATGGTAGGTTACATAATGAGAGAATTTTTAGTGATAATAAAAGGGGTAGTATAGGAAAAATTGTCGAAAAAAATTAAAAGAACATTTAATTATAAACAAAACACAAGAGCTAAAATAACATCTATAAAAACGGAGGTGATACATAATAAATAGATTAGAAATGATAAAAAATATTTGTAACTTTAGAAAGTAAAATAAATTTTGATTCTTACCAAATGTGACAACTTACCAATCACAGTCTAAAATTTTAGGCTGGAAAGTGTTACTTACAGAATTGTGCATACCGTGGCTTATATATATATATATAAAATATATAGATTTTTTTATTTAAAAAATATTTTTTAAATTCTAACTATAAATAATTAAAAATAACCGTGAAATGTATAATAAAAGGAACAATGATATTTTATTTGGATATTTCATATGTAATGTAAAGTTTAATACTTTTTTCCTTATGTCTCTGCTTTTATTTTATATTTTTTTCAAGTTCTAATCACACACATACACGTGTATATATATATATATATATATATATATATATATATATATATATATAATTTTCTCTTTCTAAGGTTAGATTTTCATTTGCAACTTTTAACATCTCATTTGAATTTCAAATATACTAAATATTTTTTATTTAATAAATTCTTATTCTGACAAAATAAATTCAAAATTTATTTTAATAATTTGAATAACAAATTAAATTTTGTGAGTTCTTCTAAATATTTGAATATTTTCTTATTTTATTTTATATTGTAAATTATTTATATAAATGTTGTTTTTTATAAATAGTTATTTATCGAAGATAAAAAAATGATTAATGCGAACAAAGTAATTAAATTGTTAAGAGTAAAAAAGAATTTTGATGTTGATTAGTGCGTCAAAGTACTATTTAGCTTACAAATTGTAAAAACATATAACTGAAGTTTTAATAAAAACGAAAAATTAAAAAATATTGTAAAATGTAACAAATGTCATAATTTAGGCTGCAAAGAGTAAATTTCCTTAAAAGAGGCAGTTTAACAAAATACACATTATTAAAAATATAAATAGGTAATTAAAAACAATTTCAATAACAATTTTAATATATAATTATAGATATGTTAAAGCTTCTGTACTTTCATGATAAAAAAAAAAATTTAGATGATTTAATAAGTTGATTATAAAATAGATATTGACTTTTTTTGCCTTTGATTTAATAAAGAAGGACTTTCGTTATTTAAACAATGGTTTTTCTCCCATCATAACTTAAAAAACAAAAATATTTGAAAATTCACATCAATTAAAATAAATTGATTAGTTGTATTTTTATTAAAAAAAATACTCATATTTTTTTATAAAAGAAATTATTTTAGTAATTTTAATTGCAACTCAAACTAAAATATTATAGTTCAATTCACAGTTAACATCAATTTTAGCATATATAATTAACCAATAAACAATCCGTATATGTGATATGAATGTCAAACATAAGATTGTGAAAAGATGAATAATTTGGTATATTATGCATAAAAATAAGATTAAAAATGAAAAACTTATTTGTATTTAAAAAAAATAAAAGAAAGTTATGGACTTACCAAATATAAGAAAAAGTTACCAATTGTATGGGGTACAATTTTTGGAGGAAAAGCTAAAATGACATTAATATCCTCCATTATATATATATATATATATAGATAGATAGATAGATATGTTAAATAATTATTTGCTTACTAAAATTACAATTATAGAGTTCCCGAATTGGAGTATTGTCAATGTTTAGTGGGGACGTTGAAAGATTTGAACTCCACAAAACATATTTCATAAAGACGCAACAATCAAAAAGGTTCTTCCTATGTATCCAAATGCACGAATAAACTAACTTTTTACTTAGAAGTTTTTGCACCTTAACACAAGCCTTTGAAAATATAGAAATAAAAGTCTCAATTTTGCAAAGTTCGATGTACCCCAAAAACACAACTTGAACGAAGCATTTGGTAAGTAAAATTTCTCCACCTATTACACTAAAATTTAAATTAAATTAAATATATATGTAAACGTCCTTCTAACATCTTCAAATAATATGTAGATATCTACGACATGCCGACAAGGATAATGGAAAGTGTAAAAAATCGTACTTATCAAAGCGGACTCAAAGACATGAGAGCGATTACTATGAAAGTATCAATGTTTTGTTTCATTCAATTTTTTTTTTATGCTATAATTTATAAATCTTAAGTGTTTATTCATTTGATTTTATATATATATATATATATGTATATTTTCTTATTATTACAAATATAAAAGTATGGTTACTAACATAAAAGTATCTATCTATTATTACTAATACAAAAGTATGGTTACTAATATACAAATATTTATTATTTCATATTTTCTTGTAATGTTTATAATATTCTTATTAAATATTAAATTTAAAGGTAATTAAGTAATTTAAAATAATTTATGTTTCCTTACTTGATTATTAGTAGTTCATACAAAAAAATACTAGACGGAATATAAATTGAAATAGTGGATTCAATTCGTTACATTATATCCACTAATATGTGTTATTTGTTTATGAGTAAGGGTACGAGGCCCACTGAGTTTTATGAGTAAGGGCACGAGGCCCTATGAGTTTTATGAGCAGGGGCACAAGACCACCCTATGAGTTTTAATGGCTCCATTAGAATTCAGTGGCTAGCTACCTGAGTCTTAATGGAGTTGCGCGCATTTGTACCATGTCCGAACCACAATAATTTATATTATATAGTATATGAGTTGTTAATATATTAGATGATTTCAAAGTATTTCAATTGAGTTTTATAGAATAAGTGTACATATTTGTAAAGTAATATTTTTAAGTACTTGAGTTTTAAACGAAAATGTTTTGTGAGATAGGTGATTTACTTACTAAGTATTAACTTATAGTTATTTACCTCATACTGTAGATAAAGATGAGCTAGAAAGAGCAAGACCAATGCGGAAAGGGTGTGGGATGGATCCTCGGAATTGCACACAGTCAAACAAATTTTTGACAAATCACAACAAAAAAAATCTCAGTAACAAGGGAGATCAAGAAGGAGAAAAAATAGAAACAAGTGCATCCGTTAGAAGAAAAATTATGCATTTTCCAAACAATTTCCAAGATAAATAAGTTTTTTTATTTTTTCTTTTCTTTTTATTTATAAAAATAGATGATAGTTTCCATATAAATCTTTTTAAAGTAATTCATCTGTATGTACTATGACAAATTCGTGATGTTACAATTTCCTTTAGGCTACTTATACTATTTGTTATTACTTAATTTTGTTAAAAAATCGTAGATCTTATTCTACATACTATGTTTGGAGTTTTACTTATATTAACATATTAACAATTACACTATTTTACGACAAAATTTATTGAATAATTTCTTAAAAAATAGTGTACACTTATACGGAAAAGAAATGGGGTTGTCACAACTTTATGATTATCTTACACAATTCTTCGAGAAACAAATTAATTATGTGAAAACTTCCTGCTGAAAATATTTCAAAATCGCTAAATAAATAAAATACAAAAAACAAGTATCAAAATATAATTTCTAAAATTGATATACTAAGTGTCGCACATACAACAAACGTGTGAAATTCTAAGATGTTAAAAAGTCACTTAAATATCAAACAATTCAACTTTTATAGTTAATAAAAATTACTTTTAATTTTAAACAATTACCTATAACCTCCCTTCCCGGACTTTTGGAACATCGGCACCACCAATCAATGAACCGGAGTTAACCCTACTACAACTTTTTACAAAACTCCCGCGTTTCAATTCTTCAACTAAACCCTCCACCCAAAACCAAAGTTAGAAAAATGCCCAAATCAGAAATCTCAGATTCATTGGAGGAGGAAACAGAGAATGAAAAGCAGGACAAAATATCAGACTACGAAAGGCAGAGACTCACGAGAATTGAAGAGAATAAAAGGAGAATGGAGGCTTTAGGGCTGCATAAAATCGCAAATACTTTAATGGGATCCGTGCAAAAAACCCAGGAGAAGAAGAACGATAAAAAGGGCAAGAAAAAAATGGTTGATGAAGATGAGGAGTACAATCCAACTCAGGAAAATGAGGAAATAAGTTCTTCAGAAGACGAGGATGAAAATGATGAGGAATTTTCGCCATCGAAGACGAAGACGAACAAGAAGGTATTCTTAATTTTAGTACTCTGAAAATTGGACCATTAGACTCAAAAATGCCACTTCAATTATCTTCTATGCTGCCATGTAGTGCTATCAAACAGTTTCAAAGCATAAATGTTTTTAATAGAATCAGGATGAAAATGAGGTGTCCTTTTGGTATGCGTAGAGTAGGTAAAAATAAGATGAAGTTAAATTCGAAAGACTGCACTAATATCCTCAGATTCATAACTAGCATAACATGTGGGGTGTGGAAATTTCTTGGTTATTTTTGCGGTATTCTTCTTATGCTTTATCCTGTTCATTTACGCAGTGATGGAACATCAGCTTGGCAAAGTTCCATAAGATAGTTTGGTGTGATAGGAAATGAAGCTCGTTGGCGCTAGGCCATTGGACAGTAGAAAGTAGATTGTGTTTTGATGAGTGGAGGTTAAGCCAGCAGCATAATGATCAAACTGACTCTTTTGGAAGTACAACAATTCTTTGCTCCCAAAATGGTTGTCTAGTTAGTTAGGAACTCCGCAAATACCACAGATAAATTGTGATGCCACTGTCTCGGGTAAATTAAGGATGTTATTGTGTGCTGGGATGTGTAATTGATGATAGATTTGACATAAGCTAATAAGTTGCATAAGGTATGCTATTGTAATATCCATTGTCCGGAGATACTACTTCAGTATGTTAAGCGTTATGTGTTTACTGCAAAGAGAACAAATTTATTTCATGCGTGTCTACATTCTGTTTGAACATCTCAAGGAATTAAAGGTGCTTAAGGGCATTATGTCCCCCATCTGAGGTGCTTTGTTAGGTACATATATGTTCTGCAATCGCCCTTAATTGGCCAGGTTTATGCTGCAATTGCCAATGAGTTGTGCATTTGGTTCGTTTAAATGTCATATGTATTCCTTGAAATCTTGATCCAGGTGAAGAAAAGCACTTTGACTCCAAAGAAGCGAGCCCCTATCCAAAAGGCTACTTTCAACTCGGATTTTGTGGAGGATGACGACGACTTAATGCAGGTAAGAAAGCTTTTTATCTTCTCTTACAGCTTTATCTTCAATTTTTGTTTTTGTAAGGTGCTTATCTTGCAGATGTTGAAGATTTGTTTTGATTTTTAGTATTTTATGTTACAGGCGATCGCTTTATCTCTACAAGATTCTGCAGGGTATTTAGATGCAAGAGGAAATTCTCCTTCTCGAACTGCTGGTGCTCATCTTACAAGCACTGCACCTTCTAAAAGCCCTGCTACACATACTTTTGATACAGCAACCGACAAAAGAAAAGAAAAATCCCCAAATGATTTTGGAAATAGGAAGAGAAAAAAATCGGTTCGTATTGATTGCAGTTGGTGATTGTTATAGATAAGAATGTATGGCTTCTCAATTTGTTTCATCTATTCTCATGCTTATTTGTCATATTGGGCAGCAGATAACGAGCAGAGTGCAGATGACCGAAGATGAAATGCTGATACACTTCTTTCAGTTTGATGGTAATCAAAAGTTTTCTGTAACAATTAAAATTTTATGCATGTGAAGGATTCATTAGATTATTCAAAATGCATGTTTTTTGGAGGTATCTGCGAATGTTTATAAGCTATGCTGACCAAAAATTCCTGATTTATCATCTATAAAATGTCATACATAGCAAGAAATCAACAACCTTTTAACCAAAATCAGCTCTTTTTCTAAGGATGATAAATTTTTTGACCAAAACCATATAGATTATAGAGTTGAAATTATGGGGGATTTGCTCCATCTCTGGCACTCCCTTTTAAGTTCTCACTGTAATACTATTTCTTCATTGGCTCAGATCTTATCAGTACTAGATCGAATTTTGTGCTCTATTATTCTCATGGTGTAGAAAATTTGAATAGTAAGGATCACAGTTAGGATTATTTACCTCAATTTTTGGCCTTTGACAATAATTGCTCTGTATTTTGTCAAAGAGGGGACTATCGACCTAATAGTCTAGAGAGAGATTTAGCAACTGAGAAACGATATACTTTTTGACATATTCCATGTTTGTCTTTCACATAGGACATTTGTTCCTAAGATGTGGGGATGTTCTTCAGATATTGTATCATAGGACTGATACAGAATCTTTAAGTAATTGTAGTCAATACAGGTCCAAATCCAATGATATGCACAAGAGCTATAAGTTTGTGTAGAATGAACCATTCATATTTCGATGGGAGCATTTTCTCCCAACAGCATATGATATGATAAGCATGAATTAATAACAACATATCTACCCGCCCTCTTTTTCTTTCTTTTAACATTAAAGAAGCTAGTTGCCTACAAATAATCATCTGAATTTTCAACAGAATCTGGGAAAGGGGGTTTTGCGCTCAGAGATATAAAGAGAGTAGCTGCTGCCCATGACTTTACATGGTCGGACAAGGAGATGGCAGATATGATACAGTGCTTTGATAGTGATGGTGATGGCAAGGTAATTTCATTTTTCTGTTTCTTTTAAACTAAATATAGCATGATCATGGCAGTTCTAGGTTTTTGTTTTCCATTCTCTCCAAGTAATGATTTACCTTTAACTGTGATTATATTACCAAGCAATGGCAACATTGTACTTCCATTTTTCTTTAACTTTGGTGTTCAAGGGATCATATGCAATAGTAGGAAACAATGCAAATACATCAATTGTGTGTAGAAAGAAATTCTGAAGGTCGAGTTACAGTATGATCATTGTGAATTAGTATCATTTATGAATTTAATTCAGTGGAAAACCCAATAACTTTTGATGAGGTAACTCAGACGATTTATGATGAGTTTGCTGATCACCCTCAACAGAATGGTACATACAGTAGTACCTATCTTGAATATCCCTAAAACTTTATTTCATTTGCATTTGTCAGTTATTAACTAAAGTTTCAAACTTATTTTCATTCAGTCATTCAGACTAATTGGGTTGAGAGATTTGAAATGAATGGATATCAAGTCCATCCGAAATTAGAGTGAATTTCAAATCAGTCAAGAATTATCTCAACGTGAGATCAGTGGATATGAGCTGTATATCATTCCAATCAATCACTAGAAATCCATTGACAAATTATTCACTCCAAACACAACCTCAACAGTATTATTTATCACCAATCTTGCTCATCTTCTTATACTTTTTCTGTTTCAGATAAACTTAGATGAGTTCCGCAGGGTTGTCTGCAGATGCAACATGCTGAAAAGCTCTGATGATGATGTAAGTGGTAAGTTGGGGCTAGGAAACTGAGAATGTGTGCCGTTATTGCCTAACGCAGGAATTTTTGACTGCTATCAACTTGATTGGCACCCCCATCCCGAGGATTCTACATAATCGGCATTCTGAAACTGTACTTTAGTCATGTTTATTTCTAGTCGTAGTCATCTAAGACGTTTTGTTATGACATTTTCCACCGTCAGAATTGTTCCATCGTTCAAAATAAGTAGCCCTCAACGCTCAAAATTTAGATTTATAACTTTTTCTGTATTAATTTCATTTTCGATGAAAAATATACTAAAGTAATTCTTATTTTACGATCTTCAGTTAGACATCCATATAGATATATGAATAAAGTAATCTAAAATAATTTTTGTAAGGTTAATTATGATATACTTGGATAATTTAATAATTATTGAGTTCTAAAAATTATTTTGTTTTGATGGAAAATAGTAAAATAACTCTAATTTGTTAAATTTATATCAATGGCCAATTGCATAGGAAAATTATATTAGTAAAAATGTGGATTATATGTTTTAATGAAAGTTGATGCATAATAAAAAAAAGTTGATTCACTTTTTATGAAATTAATTTTAAGACTCATGTTGCCTACATAAAAGAAAATGTTGTCATTTACTTAACTAAAATACATCAAATAATAGTATGTACACTGACTTATGTTTTACAGTGTTTTTATATCAATATTAAAATCTAATCACATATTATTAACATATATAATATTTAATATTTTATCCTGTACATCGCACGGGAGAACAACGAAAAAATGTTATTCCCTCCATTTCATAAAGAATGTCATTTTAGACACTTTAAAAAATTTCACAATAAATGTCACTTTACCATAAAAACTACAATTCTTCCAATATTAACTTAAACAACCTACTTAATTTAGTTTATTATTTCCTTATTTGACAAAACATACCAATTAAATACCAATCCTTAATTTCTCCGGAAATAACTAGAATGACATTCTTTATGAAACGAAGGGAGTATTGTAGAAGAATAAATATTACTCCTATCTCACAAAATTAGTTACTCCCTCCGTCCCGGTTAAAGCTTCCTACTTTCCTTATCGGTCCGTCCCACTTAAAGTTGCCAACCCAAAAAAGGAAACTATTCCCACAATCCTCACCCTCAAAATCTCAACCACTCAATCTCCACCTTTAAAAAAGTCAAATAACTGCTTTTTCTTAACATCCGTGCCCGGTCAAAGTGGAAGCTTTAACCGGGACGGAGGGAATACTATTTTTCTTTCTTGGAGGAGTCAAAACAGACGGTCCCCCAAATAAAGAGTTAATTAAATGCTCTTTTTTCCTAATCTAACCCTTCTTAATCTCATTGGAAATTCCATTTATATTTTATATCCTTAAGTTAAACAATATATAAAGGGAAATTAAGGTAATTATATTTTTCAATTTGTGTACAATTTGAAAGAAGACTATTTCGAGGGAGGAAGTAATTTTTCTCTTTCGTCTCAAATTCTACAACAATCCAAAATGTAGCGCACTGGCATGCTTTTATACCAGAATCAAATTGCATTCTATCATTAAACACAAAATACCCACATATTTAACTACTTATAATATGATGTCAATATCGCCAGGAACTCACATGCATAACCAACTATTGTTAAGTTAATTCACAAAAATGGCTTTGCCGAGTCCGAGGACGAAAATATCGGTATTTACGGAGAATTGGTCTTTCAATTTACGAAAATATCGGTGTAATTTTTTTAAAAACACCAAAAAATATATTAAAATAATTAATTTATCACAATATTTATTAAATTGCCATAAATCTAGTTAAATTAGATGTTTAAATAAGAAAAATAGAGCCAACTCAACTCACACAATTCAAAAAGCTCTCTGCAAAACCTTGGAACTCAACTCACTCTTCTCTCTCATCCCAATCCCTTCTTCTTTGTGTGATGAACGCTTTCAGGTTTTCCACACCTCTGCTTCTTTAAACCAGGCCCGTCAAGTCTTCTCCCAAATCTTGCAAAAACCACTACTTCTACGCTCCACCATCTCGACCCCCTCAATTCTTCCCTCTCTCTCTCTATCCACTCTCGCTACTCTCCCTCTCAACCACCATGACACCGACTACACTTCTCTCACTCTCTCCAGCCTCGCCCGAGATTAGGCCCGCAGAAAAGAAAAACAGAAAACAAATACAGACGAGATTTTGGTGAGAAATCGCCGATTTCTCGCCGGTTCTGGAACATGCGTAGCGTGCAAGGGTGCTTTGACTGGTTTGCCGAGTTTTAGCCGAGATTCTTGCGATAAATCGCGAGATCTCGGCGACAAGTGGACAAAACGCAATGTAGTGCATTTCTCGTCTCGGCATACTGATTTTTGCGAGAAATCGGCGAGAAAGATTTTAAACCTTGGTTCACTCCAAACCACCTACTAAAGAAAAAATATTTTTTAATTTAAAAAAAAAAACTTTTTTCTGAAGCAATTTCGGAACAATTGATTCCAAGTTGACAATCTGTAGTGTACCAATTTTCGTAGGACTGCCAACCAGCGTCAGGAACAGGTAATCTACAACTAGTACATAAGACCATAGCATCAACAGACGTGACCAAATGCAAAAAGCGAGACACATGGGATATCAGACAAATATAAAAGCTAAAAATTATAATATTCATGTAAAAAGAAAAAATGAAGAGCTAAAAAATAAAAAGAATATATTCTCCATATAACGAGAAATAAAAGAAGAGTTGAAAGCTGGTCACACAACAAATGCATTACTTTGAGCAATTATAATAACACCAAAACCATTTAGGCAGTGCTTCTAACAGTCAAACAAACAACAGCTAACTGGATATAAAGCTCTTATCAATGACATATTCTTCAATGTCCTAAAAACTTTGAACAAGCAGACGACAATGGAGGCCCTTCTAATACAAATGCAGACCAATCATGTTCTCTTCAAGAGATACCCCAACAGAATGCCAATCAACCCGACAATGATAACGTATAGGAAAGGAATACCACCACCGCTTCTGTTACCTTGGCGTCTAAGAAGCTCCTGCACACGCATCAACAAATGAATAATTAACTTAAGGGTACAAAGTCAATATCCCAACAAATTATAATATTTAACAAGGCAAAAATAACACAGCTGCACATGTCAGAATTTTTTAATGACTATTTCCCTTCCTCCTTTTTATTAATCAAGTATCCTCTGCCCATGTGGAAAGGATGTACAGTATCCAAACATAAGCAGATACGGCAGATTGCATAAACAAAGGAGGTAGGTTAAACGAGACAAATCAAAACCATTAGAGTGAAGACTTTCTTATGAATTGTGTTAATAGTGTAGAAGCTGTGGTTTGATTCGAAGGAAGTAAATGTAGTGGAATTTTGACTCTCCTTGAAACAAGTTGTCTGGGGCGTGTTCTAGCAGCCTCTAGGTATATTACACTTACCAAAGAGCGTACATGCCCGCGTGCGCCAGCACACATTTAATATTTAATGTTATGGCAGAAGGAGGGTTTTCAAGTCTGCATAGCCGAGGTTTTGTGATTCATTAACCTTGCACTCATCATACTCCTCATCTCATCAGCATTATCTGGATAACGATATTTGCTTCCTAAAATTAACAACTCAACGCCTAAGATTACAATGCAATGTTCCTAGGACAACATGGACATTCCAGTTAATCTGATTAGATGATGGTAGGGCATTTTCAACGATATTGTTCAGCCCATTGCATGAGAGCAGCATTGGATTGCTGAATCTGGTCATCAGTAAGTCAATACACACTCATGGAAGTCCATCTAGAAACCATTCAACTACAGGGAGACCATTCAAAGCTGTTGGCACAAATAAGCTGTCTGGTGAAGGAAAGGGAAAACAAAAATTGCTTCTTTATATAGTCACCATTTTGAAGAGAGTTGATAGTCTGAAGCTCTTCGAAGAAATGACCTACTAGACTAATATCCAGAAAGTAAACAACAAATGATTACCAGTTCTTGCTGAAGCTTGTTATTTTGTTGTATGGCAGAATTTTTCTCTTCAGTCAGCTTCAAAATCAAGGCCTTAACCTACAATCAAGTCAAAGACCACTGATCAACAACGGTTAATCTTACAGACCATTCACAGTTTCAGAACCAAGACATCATCAACGAAACTTCAGCATATTTCTAAATTCTAAGCTCCTAAAAGGTGGAAATGACAGTCGAGAGAGACTATAAAATTGTCTGGCAAATCAGCGACAGCTGATAAAATTACAGAGCAGTTACTGATACATGAAAAAAGAAATCCACACAACATAATAAGAGGTAAGAAATAGCAAATCTAAAGATATTAGATATAACCTCAGGCGTGCTTTCATGCTGTTCAGCAGCAAATGCTTTTGACATCTGCAAAGTCACAAAAAGAAAGGGAAGATAACAAACACCTTAAACTTACAACATACAATTTGGTAGAAAAGCACATGTCATCACATTCCAATATTTACCGTGTTGAAATCAGAAGTCTGGTTCACCGTCCCATTGTCTGACACGGATGCCCTGGGTGAGGAGCCTTCCTCTGACCCTTCTCGCACTGGTGAAGGCGGTTGAGGGGGTGGAACATACGCAACTCTCAACTTGCATTCATCTACTTGGTTCCCTGACTCTTTGTTGAACTGATACACAGATCAATTTAAAAGAATTACCAACTTCCAGAATACTTACAACTCTGGCTCCCTGACTCTAAACAGATGAATACTGCCTACTGCAGAAAAAAACGACAAATATTTACCATTTCAGGAGTGATATCCTTTGCTGTAACTCCAGCATTCACTACTACGCTCTGAAGGAGAAATTTATCCCTGCATTGCATATCCGGAGGAGCCTCCTTTTGGGCTTGCATCGTAACTGCATGAACAAGCAACTTTAAGGATTCCAAACTAACTACCGTGTAGAGGTCCAAAAAAATAAATAAACCTAGTAATCTTCCCCAACATTTAATATCTTAATCTGCCTTGGGGGGGGGGGGGGGGGGGGATGCATATGCAAAGCGCGAGACACATAGAGAAACAGCGAGAGAGACCTGTAACATCGCAAGTAGAGCGAGGCATCACGACTCCTGTGTTTGGTCTCACACAGTACTTCTTCGGGTTTGTAGTCTTCACCTGAACATCGAAATAGGAAGAAGGGGTCAACAGGGGTCAACAATCAGATACCACATCGAGGACATCTCTTATTTGTCTGTGTTCTAAAGTTCCCAGACAAATAGTAAAAAATGAAAATCGTGTAACTCTGTCATAACAAATAGTACTTAAAGCAAAACGGCTACCTTAAATGCAACATAATTATCAGTCTTGTTCGTCAATTGCATCGAACATGAGATCTGTTTCTTCAATTCAACTATTAAACAACACAATGTAGACAGATTAATACCAAAACGTCAAAATGAGGCAAAATCTAAAGCGCGGATCTGAAATCATGGATAAATTAACCTCGCTTCCAAATTCCCCCAAATCATAGGTCTTCTGGAAGTGACCATTGAACAAAAAAGTTGCAGCACACACAAAGAAACAAAGACTTGTAGATAGAAACACAAAAAACCTATCACGTACATGGGAATTGCAGTTCCAGTGGTTCAATCTGAAGGAGCTCGGAGTTACTCATGTCTAAGCGGATCGGTGAATCTATCCGCCGGATAATTGATCGAGTGGAAGTTTCCGGTGTCGGCAGAGAGCTTCCGGGCGGAGATTGATTGGAATTACCGTTTCACGGCGAATGGCGAGATTAATTAGGAGAAGCAACGAAATAGAGAGATCTGGATTTCGAATTTTAGAAAATTTAATCCTCGCCTCTTTCAGTTAGAGAGAGAAAGAAAGAGGAGAAATAAATAACGCAAACGTGGAAAGTGCAGAGTGTCTGTAGAAAAATGGGCAATGAATTTGGGTTAATATCACTTCGCCCCCTTCAATTTGATGAATGCACTATATCGCCCATAAATCATAGATTTCGGACTACCCCACCCCCACAAATAAAGCATAATTTATATCTATATGTCCTTGAGAAAATATTGGAATTTTAAGTTGTTCGGAGAACTAATTATGCACCAATCATTGCTATATATTATTTGTAAAAAAAATAACTTAATATGATTTCTAATTATTGTTACACAATTTATAAGATTGATGAAAAATAATATAATATGTTGCAATCAAGTTGTTTAATATGATTTATTTCCAAAATAACATAATGAATGCTGGCTCTCACCAAGTTACCTTACGATTATTAATATACATAAACTCGTTTTAGAAAAATTAAGAAACTTGTTTTGGTTTTAAAAAATATAAAGAAATTTGATTAATCTATTGATGTTTTATTTGATCGAGTTGCCAAGCCAACAATAAATATGGACAAACTGTACATGATTATTTAGATACCTCGAGAAAAGGTATCTTAATTACTATTTATTAGAAAAAAAAAAATGATTTTACTGCGTTGATGGTTAAATTAACTCTGACCATGTTCCCTTTTATCTTATTTCGAGTTGGTCACAACTAGCGATGAGCTTGACGGATTTCTGTATAATTCGCAAAATATAATTTGGTGAAAAAGGGGTCGAACCTTTCGCTATTTATAGGTCTTTTTGCACCTTGGATTTTTATATAATTCAATTCGTGTTTATAAAATTGTATTATGTTGGGATTCTTTTATGATCAAATGTAACAGTGAATTGAAACGATCTTCTAGACCAACATGAGTAAATGCGTTGATTCTAACTTTCTAGGTGCAAACATGACATGATGCAATGTGAGCAAAAGTTATCCTTTTGAAGGGAGTTTTCGTTCTCCTCTTGAAAGAGTCTAGGGTTAGGGTTTGTATCCCTTTTGCGTCCACCATGATGGGTGTTTCTTTTCAACGATTGATATCTGTCCATCAGAAGAATTGTTAATTTTGTTCTCTTCTCCATTTTCTTATTTCCTTCCTCTTATATGGGAGTTTTCGATTGCATAATGGTTCTTAGGGTTTGTTGACTTATCTTTTTCTTTTGTTTGCAGGGTCGATCGGCCACAATCTACACTACTGATCACCATTGGCAATCATATTATCTAGAAGGAGTAGTTGATTCTAAGCATCTGTCTCGAAAAAAAATATGGATCAACAAACAAATCGTGAAATGAGAGTTTTAGATTTAGATGGATCTGATGTACTCAATGTAGGGGAAACGAGTGGGGACCAAATGGTCTGTCTTTGCAGACCGTCTGTGCAAAAATAAGCCATATAACGCCCCGTTTTTCTAAAAACATAAATAAGTTCGAGACGCTATAAATTTTATAAAAGAAATGACAAAATTTCAAAGACAACGAAATTTCAAACCTAATAAAAATAAGAAACGAGTCAACGTGCGTTTGGGCAGTGACGTATCCGTAACACAGCATAATATACATAATTATAGTACTTATTAGTCTAAACGGATTTTAACTGTATCAAAACGACATCTCGCTCACAGGCGAATCAAAAAGTAAAAGACAGAACACTATTCGTACACAGACGAATAGTTCACGTAAATCCCTTATTTGATTTACAAGAGAGACTCAGGATTTGAAATTACAAGTAAAAAACGTCAAGCTAGTAGCCCGCACACCCAGAGCCATTCTTTCACACTTACTCCCTGACCTGAAATGTTTATATTTGGGGTGAGTGTTTGAAATACACCCAGTGAGGGACTTCGAGATTGCATAAGTTCAAAGGCATGAATGTGAGTTCACATGACAGAATATATTACATAAAATCTAAACAGTAGTATCAAACGTAAATGATACCCCCCGGAGTAAACTCAACGTGGGCATCGTATATTCGGGCGAACCCAACAATAGGGCGAAGCATATTCGACTTAGGACAAGATAAACTTAGCATAGGAAGGTGTTATACCCATACGATAAGTTTGTCCAGACCCATGACAGAATATACCCGTCAATATAGGGCGATGTATGTCCGCAGATCATACCCGTCATGATAGGGTGGTGTGTACACCTGGACTAAGACAGGATAAATCTAACACAATTGGACCGTTCCAACTTGTAGACCTATTCCTGGCCGAGGACGGGGTACAGAAATCGTCAATATAGAACAGGCCTTGCCTGTGAAGTTTTAGCATATTATGCACATATTACTATACATGTAAATCACATAATACATTTCAACTTAGGCAATCATAATATTCGAATATTTAAACTCAGAAGTGAGAGTAGAAGTTACCCCCACCTTAGAATGCTAAATGCTCGTTAAGTGCAGTATTCCCAGTTTCCGCCTCTTCGGAACCTACAATAGTGAAAATTCTTAAAAAGTTTAGTCGTATTTGGGAATTGTTTCTAAAATTTAGGAGATAATTAAAATTTTCTAATTAATTTCTAAAATTCATTGAACATCTAATTAGCCTAAATTTTATTTTATATTAATATGAACTTTACATTATTTCATTTCTTAGAAGAATAGGTAAGCCTATTATGTAAATTGTCTAATTACACCTAGTAACAAAATTAGTTCCTATGTTTAACTGTATCTAATAATGACAAAAATAATCCCAACTTTTACCACTTAATTAGGCTTATTACTTAATCCTTACTATTGTGATTTATATTCCCAGACTCCATTTCCAACTAATAGGTAACTTATTAATCAATTCAATAAGCCCACACTAATTAAATAAGCTTACACTAATTTCCATCTTCTTCCCCACTACCCACATAACAGGACACACCCATACACCACCTAAAACACACACACCCCACAAGTGACACACACACACCACATGCAAAGTACGCACACACACTACATATGACACACACACACCATGCAAAACATGCACACACACTATGCATGCAATGCATGCACATACACTAAAAGCACACACATACAAACACACGCAACATTACACACACGCAAACGACTATACATTGCCGTCGACGACGGTGGCGTTGGGCCCCTCGTCGCCGGCGACTCAGCGCTCGGTACAGGTGCAGGGATGTCGAAGGTGGCCGAGAAGAAGGAAAATCAGCTATTTAAGCCTATCGTCTAATTTGTTATTTTCTCCGTCCCTATTTCTATCAAATTAAGGGCCTAAACTATCGATTTTCATAAAACTGATCGAATGCTTATTGCGCGGTCGCGCCAAAAGGTGTCCCTAAATCCAAATCCGGGGTCAACTAGTATTTTTATCCTATTCAAGCTTGATTCGTCCCCAACTTATAAAAGTGGCCCAAGCTCGAGATTTTAAGGAGTAACTCACAATTTTACATACTTACAAGTACGAGGCTTGGGAGCGAGAATCGACGAGCAAGACGCGACGAAGATCGACGATTGAAGATCCGGGTTTAGTTGTTCTTCTTTTGTGTTTAATTTCCTATGACTTTTGTCTATGAATATTTATTGGATTTAAATACAATTATGAGTAGCTAAACATGTTTGTGCTCTAGGGGTAGAAAGTAGGTTACATTGAATGATGTATTAACTTTTACTATTTAATTCTAGCCTCAAATTCATTGTGTTTATCTATGTGTTTGTTTTATCAATTTAGTTTAAATTGATCACTTAAGTTAAATGTACAAGTTTAATAGTTTCGCTCTGGGAGGAGGAAATTGTTAATAGATGTACAACACATAGCGCGATTGTCTATGATCATATAGGCTTTGGCCTAGAGTCTTTAGGTTTAGTCGACTCGGGAGGGTGACTAAGTCTAATAGATCAACAATCTAATCACTTCAGGAGGAGGGTTATGTTCACTTGAGTGCGGTCTAATAAACACTAAAATTGGTTTAAAAGTCTAGAATTTTAGGTTAAATTATACATCAGGATCGTAATTGAAATATATAACCTAGGATACACTTTAAGTTAATTCTCTATTTTCCAAGTTATTCGTGGATTATTTAGTACTTTTAGGTAATTAGTATTAAGTTCACAAACAATTTTCACTATTTTAGAGTCTAGTTAGAAGAGTTTTAAATTACTTAGAGTATCGAATTACGCTTAGCGTCAGCCCCTGTGGGTCGACCTTGACTACCGCTACCTACACCTACACCGTATACTTGCGGTAAATTAGGGTTAGGAAACCCTCTCTACGGATCGTGCTTCGATTTGGTATATGGGTTGACAGGATTCAACAGCTTTTGAAATTAGTTTCGGTCCGACGGGTCGATTTGAAACGTTAGTCCAACATCTATTTCGGCATCAATTTAAGGTCGGAAGATGTTGTCTTTTGGTCTAACTAATTGAATATCGAAGCTCTACGCGAAACGAGCTTCATCTGGATATATAGATTATAGTGATCGGACAATCCGATCATCGGAACGGCGAGTCCGAAAGTAGGCCGACTGCTAATGTTATTAAAGAAGAAAAGAAGTAAGGCATGTTGCCTGTGGCAGTTCCAAATGGCTACTGAGCCCACTTTTGGCGCGACCGCACTGCCCTTCGGCGCGGTCGCATCAGCCATTCCAAGTTTCGCAATTCCAGCTCACTTTTGACGCGGCCGTGTCCAATCTTGGCATGGTCACGTTGGTTCTTTAGCAGACTGGGCTCGACTTTTGGGCCCAATGTGGCCCATTTCGTCCCTTCTTGACTTGTGTCTTCGTATAGCCTTCGTAAAATCTTCTTTTTAGCCTGGAAAGCATTAAAATTCTACAAACAAAGTCAATACACGTCAAACGGCCCAATGTATCAAATATAAGCAATTCTCGACCATTTATGCATGCAAATGTTATAAAATAAGTACCTAAATCGATCTAAATGCATGTATACACAACATGTATCAAAATCCCTCAAACTAAAACTGTTAATCTTTCCGAACAACAAACAAGGCAAATAAAGCAAGACAACATGTATTTAGGGCGATTACGATGAATCAAGTTTCAGATTGATTTTCTCAAAACGCTAAGCAACACAGTGTAATTGAGCATATGTGATTACACAAAAATCAACTACTTTCGGGACTTGAACTTTTGAACTATTCGATCCTCCACTGGGTAAGTGTTTTGTTCATCTCGCAAGTGTTTAGGTTAAGACATATTTTTGCTCAAATTGGACTACATGTACGGCCTACCATATGCTTGCTAATCATCTAAACTAGATTTCGTACTTGACATGCACGACAAAGAATCAAATAGGTCTTTATTTGGTTGTAATGTATGCTTAAGGTAAGGTGGGATAATTTTTGGATAAAGTGACTATATATTGGACTAATCAAGTTATTCTTAACCCGACTACCCCTTAAACAATCACTCAATCTCACTCTCCAAATCTTAGTAAATTACCCCGCAAAATGACTTTTTCACCTTCCAAAAGTACTTACAACTTAAGTACTTTTCATTCGTTCGGGTACCACATCTTGGGACTACCTGATTTTTCAATCAATTCGTCATCAAACACTTTTTTCTATTCCTAACCTCTCCTCAACAAAAAGCAGTAAAACACATATTTACATCCAACTCTTTCTTTTCTTTTCTGATTTTTCCGATTTTTTTAAATAATAAAAAACTTGAAAATAAACGAAAATACTAGGAGAGGTCATATTTTCTCAATTTTTCACCTATACACATGTACTCCTTTTACCCTTCCACTCATCCATTAATCCACCCACTTATTCCCAAAAATTTCCCGAACTACCTTCCAATCCACCTCCCTCTTATTCAATTAGTCCAAATCAAGGCCAAAGGCTAAAATTGAAAGGTATTCGGCTTGTAATATACGGCTATCAAATAAAAGGCTAAAAGCTCAAGTGGGCTAACTAAGGATAATTTTCCTTTTTTTTTTTTTTTTTTTTTTTTTTGGTAAAAATGATCATTTTAAAACTCAAACATAGGCTAAAATCAAGAATGACCTAAATCATTTTCTAAGTCACAACACGTACTTGACATATTCTTAGTAAAATCTCAAGGCAAGTTCTAGAGACTAATACATATATCTAGAGGTGGCAATTCGGGCGGCCCGGCGGGCTCGGGCCGGGCCCAGTCGGGCCAAGGAAAAGTTCGGGCCGGGCCGGGCCGGGCCCGATTTATTTCGGGCCTAGAAATGTTAGGCCCGGCCCGGAGGACCTCGGGCCATCGGGCCAAAAAAGCCCACCAATGAGTTTTTTTTTTTTTTTTTTTATTACTTTAACCATGAAGTAGAATTATATATTGAGGCGAACTTCAGTTTAATTCTCTTAAGAAAAAACTTGATCAGAAGATAATATATTACTATTCGTTGCAATATGGAATGATATCTATTAATCTATAGGCATGTCTTAAACCCCAGATATAACAACAACAACAACAACAACAATAATAATAATAATAATAATAATAATAATAATAATAATAATAATAATAATAATAATAATAAAAAAGAAGGAATGGATGATGATATATAGTTACTATATGTCACAATTTATTTAATTTTTGTGTACGTACTATACTACATGTTAATCAATTTTTCATTTTTCGACATATAATAATTAATGAGCATGCTTGGATCTAATTCATTTTCCATCTTCTGCTAATAAAACTGAAGAAATAGAGTATTAAATTAGTCAAATGTTTTAATTTCTCGTTAAATAGATACATTTATACTCTGCTAGAAAGAGAAAAAAGAAAAACATGTTTCAAATAGTACACAAGATATTACTTAATTCCTAATTTTTTCTTATTCGATTAGTGAGGAGAAAAAAATTCAATTCCATCGGGCCGGCCCGCGGGCTTTCGGGCCGGGCCGGGCTTGGCCCGCCAAAAGAAAAGCCCGTTCGGGCCGGGCCAAAAAAGCCCGAATTTTTTCGGGCCTCTAATATTCCGGCCCAGCCCGCTCTATATTTCGGGCTAAACGGGCCGGCCCATCGGGCCGGACCAGTTTTGCCATCTCTACATATATCCAATCAAAATTCACACTGAAAGAAATTATATTCCTCCAAAAATAGGAGTACAATTAGGCGCAAATCCTCACAAGGTTCATTTTTATCAAACATTCTAGGCTCAAGCTCATTTTCGTCTCAACTTACCTATCATGCTCCACTATGTGCCAATTTTGCAAAATTTTTAACTAAAAAATCGTCTCATCATCAACACATCATCGTCTATCATTTCCCTTATTTGTTTCTTTTTCTTTTCAAACGACTAAAACTCGGGTTTATGACTCCTAGACTCTAACAATGAAAGTAAATAAAAGCATTAAAATGCTATGACCAATATGACAACCAATTAAAGAAAAACAAATGGGTTCACAGACCCAATGACTCCACTAAAGTAATGCCAATACGCAAGCAAGCACATAGGCTCATCAATGCACAAATCAAAGAAGTAAACAAGCAAAAAGAGACAAAGCAAATAAAGTGCAAGAATGTAAATAGCGGCCAAGTCATCCCATTTTTCACCCCCTCCCCTAAACTTGGTCGAAGGCCAATGTTTGTGGGAAAAGAATGGTACGTCTTGGTGCTTAACTCACAAGTCATTGCGGCGATAGTGGTGATTGGAAGCCATTTTGGCTCCAATATTGGGCCAACGCATCCCAACGAACGTTTTGCTGTTGTCTCCAAGCTCGGGCTTCATTTCCTTGCCCGATGAGTGTGTTCAACTCGTATGAATTGCTTGCATCGCCCCTCAACTCTCCATGCAATGCCTCTCAAAATGAGTGCTAAGGGAAGCGACATCGGCTTGGAGAGAAGTGATCAACCCCTCAATATCTTCATTCCTCTTCGAAGACGATGCAACTACGGTTTTCGATCTTTGTTTCCTCGATGGACGAGGAGCTTGACTACTACCTCCGGCTATTTGGCCTGGCTAAAATACCGGTGCATTTGGCGGTTGGGAGTTCACCATATGATCGTCGGAGGACCATGACAAGGTTGATTATATCGTCAAGACTCGTAACTGTAGTATCCTCGGGACTAGGGAGTCGGAAATAATGCCCCACATTTTGAAAAACATATGGGACCTTTCTATCCTCTCCCATAACAACAACCTGCATACTCTCTAACAACTCCCATATGAAATAGATGTCGCCCTTCACCGGTACAATATCGTCAAGTGGGATTTCCAATTAGTCGGCAATCAATGTGATGATACCTCCAATTGTGATGTTGTCCTTTTGCTTCTTGATGACGTTTTCAAATTGCTCTGCCACAATTATCGCATTATCGAGCGTGCGGTTATGAAGTATGTTCCACATCATGCAAAGTTTGTTTTGTCGTGTTGCACCCGTCTCCTTTATTGCAAACAATGTATGGGCCAACATCTTTGGAGATATCTTATCACCGAGTTTCGGATCCATGAAGCTTTGGCATTATTTGAAACATAAGCTTGAGGCGGCACTATAGGATGAGCTGTTGTCAACCACCCCAAAAAATTATGTGGGTTAAAAACCTCGGGCAGTTCACCTTCAGTTGGCTCCGAGAAGTCGAATATGCCATCAATCTCCAAACATGACAACTCTTGTTGTGCACCCATTAACTGGAATGTGGTTTTGTCCGGTCTCTTCTGGTCAGGCTAGCTGGCAACTGTGGTTGCAAAAGTGCTTAGGAATTCGATTTTTGGGGACAAATATGTGTTCGACCTTCATGAACTCTTTCAATCCCACGACCATGAGAAATTCTTGTAAGTTCTCGTGTATCCCCATAGCCCTTGTCAGTTTATGAGCCGTGAATTGAGTAGGCACAATCATACACTGACGAAGTAAATTAAATCTTTGTCGATGCTCGACCCTTTCTAGTACAGAACCGAATAATATTCAGCTGCCATTCGGGTCTACAAGCACCCTTTTAGGATCCGGCACAGGAGTGTCGTCAGCAACCTTTCACTTTCCCTTACCTTTGCTAGTGCTAGCCTTTCTTGAAGTTATTTTAGTGAACCTACACACATAATTAAACAACTCCATCTTAAAAAACCAATAATGTTTTACAAATCCTAAACTATTTTATAATACTAAATCACATTCCTTTAATAAAAACATGCAATCATAACTCCTTTAATAGACGGATTTAGGATTCAAAGAATAGTTCAATCATATTTATAAAACATAATCACCATTTAAGCAACACTTAGCAGGTTAACTCAAATTTTAACCCCCTAGTGTATACATATAGTCTAATGTGATCAAACTATTGTGTAATTGAATTCATATGAACGTCTAACAAGTAATATGTAAACAATTCATCATCTTATTACACATATAAGGCCTAAGATGTCACACCCACCCTTATAAACTAATTTTACACTAAATTTAACATTACAAAACCTTTTTTTTCCCAATATTAACAATCTAAAATACTTCCTCGATATTAAAATCTCACCAACATGTATTCACATAGATCCAAGTCAAGCACAGGAGTATCACTCTTCATTCAACAACATATTTACCATAATATACATATTAAAGTTTATCAACTTGAACATGTCCAAAATGATTGTTATAACACTAGCAAAAGCCCAGTGAGTCCACGGTTTAGCCCTTCAGGCCGTCATTCATATACACGGGGCTCCAAAACTTGCAGAACCTCCAACAGCATGTCAGATCAGTCCACGAGCTCATGCGTAGTCAAACTCACCTACAATGCAAGAACTACGTGAGCTAAAGCTCAGTAAGCAGAAATCATACATGAGTAGTGTACAAATACAACTGACTAATAGTCATGTTTGAGATGCATTGGTGAGTTGCATGCTATTAAACCATTTCTTTCAACTCTTTCTCAAAAGAAATTGTATTTGGTGGGAATTGGCTCCCGTCACTGTCACAAACCTCCCCAAAATATCACTCATTGGCCATACTCGTGACTACCAAGGGTTCCTCCTCTCCCCTTATAGTCTACCCGAGACATCATTAATGGTTGGTACGACCAAGTGGCTATCCTTCCGAGACTACCAGGGGTCCGCCTCCTGCCTGCCCCTGCAATCCACCGGAAAGTCTACCTCTTCCCGTACCCATCATCATAAAGGTGCTGAAGTGGGAACCTCTTCCGCGTGCACGCCTGTCACCGGAAGCATCCCGAGAGACACCATATATAAATATAACTCTCAATGTGCCAGTGGTGACCAACCCCAAAACATTTTCAATTTATGAAATTATGCTATTTTGACTTCTCTCATGTACACATGCAAATTCTTGCAAATGCTAATGCTCATGATTGATATGCTCACCAGTTTACTATTAATAATGGAATAAGATACTTTATATAGAGATATACTACTGCACATGTTATAATCAATTAACACAAATAATAAGCACCAATACTATGTTCAAGCATTGTAGTTGCAGATGAATTTCTACTTACCTCTTCTTAGACAACAATTATCCGCAATTTGCTATGCGTAGCCCACCGTATCTACTCAAAGTATCAAGTAAAAAAGAAAAAAGTCATAACTGATTAAGCTAATAATATTAATTCAATTAATTAGAAACCATCCCAATTCATCTAATATCTTTTAATCTTATTTTACAATTTAGTTAATCTAGCGGCAACATCAGACTAAAACATAGTTTACTAAGCTACATCTTCAAAATAATTCTACAGAATCAGCATATATAAGTATTTGCTAATTAAATTCGTTTTGTCTATTTGTTAATCATAACAAATAAAGAAAATAAACTAACAGAATATATAAATTATTTTCAAAACTGAATCTAAGTCCCTAATCCATCCTACCATGAAATTCTAAATCACATAATTATGAAGTCCCAAAATTATATATATATATATATATCTGAGAAAGGTAATCCACATCAATCAACTGAAGTCATTTAATGTGACCAAGTGTAAATATTTTAGAAATTAATGATTTTAAAACCTATTCAAGTAATCCCACTATCTCAAGTTCAGAACATGAATTCAAGTAAATTAATTAGTTTAGTAGTCAAATAAATATTATGTTGTGTTATTTTAGTAGCTAGATGAATTCAATTCACATAAAAAATAAAAAATAGTACTTCTTACCAGGTTTCTTTTTTGTTTTCTTTATAGATTTGACCACCCTCCCGGCGAAACCATCATTTTTTTGTGTCCCCCTAGAAATTAAGAGGTAAAGTTTATCTTATATATGAGTATTCCACCGCCTCTCTTTTCCTTAATCTGGTAGATTTTATTGTTGTTGTTGTTGTTGTTGTTATTGTTGTTGTTATTATTATTATTATTATTATTATTATTATTAGTAGTAGTAGTAGTAGTAGTATTATTATTATTATTTTTATTACTATTATACAAATAACACCCTTCACACTTCTAACACTTCCACGTACTACTTATTGAATCTCATATTTTAAACTCGCCATGTGTAATCTTGCATTATTTAAATTGTCCCAATATTTTAGACTAAGGGGTTCTCGATAGGGATGTAAACGAATCGAGTCGAATCGAATATTAAGAAATTCGATTCGAATTCGAAAATATAAACACGAATTCTAATTCGAATCGAATATTAATCGAATTTAAATAGGTGATTCGAATTCGATTCGTGAGAAATATTCGAACTATTCGATTCGATTCGAGATTCGAAAAATTTCTTTTTTAGTTTTATATATTAATATTTTTTATGCTTTAAATATTCAAATATTATTATTTTTTTAATTTTTTCAATTACAAATTTTAATAATATATATTATATGTAAATTAATTTAAATATATTATATATGTAGTATTATTTAATTTTTAAAATATATTATATATAAACGAATCGAATATTCGAATTATTCGAATCGAATACAACTATATTTGAATTCGAATTATTCGAATAGAATACAACTATATTCGAATTCGAATTCGAATTTATTCGAATCTTATAATTATTTCGTATTCGAATTCGAATTCGATTTTTTCGAATCCGAATCATCTTAATCGAATTCGAATCACGAATCGAATAAAAAATATTTGATTTGTTTACAACCCTAGTTCTCGATCACCAAAGTAAACATTCCAAAATTCGGTCGTGAAGTACATGACAAATAAAATATAAATGGCAATATTTATCAAATGCAAATAATGCGTGAAAAGAATGAAATGCATGAAATGCGAGTATTATATTGGCCAGTGAGTTGTGAGAGGCGCGGGTATTACATAAGAGGATCACAAAATCAAGTCAAAGCTAATTTCAAAGTATGCACATAACATATTCGATAAAATTCCTCAAGAAGTATAACATGTTAATCATGATAATATTGCTTTCCACCCATTCCCAACATCACTAATTACACAATTTCATGTCCAATTCTTACCAATTTCGTCTAAATCAAACAAGCCAATAAAAAATTCATAAGATATTACACTAAAAGTGCTCAAAATTATTAACTCATATAAGAACAATCCACAAATTCAAATTCAACGAATCCCAACAATAATCAAGCATAACAATGAATTAGAATGCATAAAAGTTTGGGTTAGCTATTCTTATCGAAGAGATTTAGCCGAAATTTGAAAATTGGATATGCCCTAATTTCGCCCAAATTGAGTTCGTCTAACCCAAATTTAATCGGTAGAATTGAAAGATATGTGTGTGTGTGTGTATGAATGTGTTTGTGGGTGGTGGTGTGTGATTATATAGTGATTTGAAGAAGAGTTGGAATGGTGTGTTTGTGAGTGTGTGTTTCGCACAAGAAGAATTGAAGAGAAGAGTGAATAGAAGAACTTGGTGCGACCTAATTTATCCTGGAATTTGAACTGACGCGACTGCATTGGCTTGTGATGCGACCGCGTCGAGTAACCCAAAATTAGGTTTTTTAGGCAGAATTCGCATCGAGTTGTGACGGGACCGTGTTAGTCCCTTATAGTTTCAAACCTAGTTCCAGTCCGAATTTGGCGCAACCGCATCCCTATGTGGCGCCGTCGCGTTGCCTCCTTCGTGAGCTAGACACGTTTTTTCGTCTTTTCAAACCCTACTTCTTGTTATCATGTTTTCTTCTCCCTTGGTTCATCAATGTTGGTACCTAAAACTTCAAAAACAACTAAAAATAAACATAAAAACAGTAAACATCAGGTTGCCTCCCGACAAGCGCTAAGTTTTACGTCTTCAGCCAGACGACCTCTTCGGTGTTTTATCAGCCGAATTCCAAGCAACCAAATTTACATGCATTTTGACTTATTAAAGTTCTATTTGGTAGTTTCGAGTTCCCTACAATAGTTTGGGCTTTTTGGCAGATAATATAAACGACACAAAAATTGTGTTTTTCTCTTAGATTCAACGTATTGTATATTGGGAGTGTGACTGTATCGTTTTAAATACAAAAAGTCATCTCTTCCTTTGGCATATCGATTACAGCTTGACTAGTTGCCAAGAAAGGTCGACGTAGGATGAAAGGGACATCAGTATTCCCTTGCATATCAACAACTAGGAAGACGCTAAGGAATTCAAAAATTTCAACCCTTACCAGCACGTCATCTACTACTCCAAATGGCGCTGTAAGGATCCATCCGCCAATTGAATAGTAGTAAAGGATGGCTTTACTACTCTTATCCCTAATTGCTTATACATCTTAAGAGGCATCAAATTTACACCCGACCCTAAATTACACAACGCATTTTAGAACTTATTACTACCAATAGAACAAGAAATTGAAAAACTTCATGGGTCATTTGCTTTCATTGCTCTTTTTGGTTGGATACTTGTGTTCGTGCTCTTTTTGGGATGTGCGATTTTATTCTTCTTTTCCTCTTGTGCACAATCAACTTTTTCTACAAGTCGATCGGGAGCTCTCTTCATTACCCCCCTTCTCCTCAATTTTCCCCTTTGGTTTTTCCTGCATCACAGATACTATACTAATGCATTCTAAAGGATCAATTTTAGCAAAGAATGTATCATATAAGCAAAATTCAGATGATTCATCAACAAAAGAAGGTAAAATTTTCTTATCTATGATAGCGTTGACTTCCTCATTTTTCTTGGCGATTTCAACTTTCTCTAACTTTTTCTTTACTTCAAGTTTCTCCTCCAGCTTAGCACATTCAATGCGAATTAGCTCATCCCTCCTTTTATTGAGTGCTTGAGGAAATGGGACATGAGGTATGAATTTAGGCCCATCTTCAATTATGATCCCTTTCGGCTTCGCCCATTTTTTCGCTAGCTCAAGAGCAACCTCACAGGTAACTTCCTCCTCTTGATTTTTCTCGATCCAATCTTTAGTTTCAAGCGGCTTTTGGCTCTCATGTTCAGCCTCATCCGTCGAGTAGATCGCATTGCACTTCTCCCTTGGGTTGACTATAGTATCACTGGGAAATTGCCTCTGCTTATGTTGTGATCCTATGAGTTTCATCAATTGACTCACATTGATTGCAATCTCCTTAAAATCCGTCCCTTGACTAGTCACCTGTTTGTTCAAATTAATGACTTTGCTATCCATTTTTCTCTCTAATTGAACTAATTTGTCATCATATTTGGCATGATGTGACTTTATTAACTCCTCTTGAGTTGGGTTTTCTCATCATGCCATTGGTGATGGCAAATCCCGGTGGTGGTTGAAATGAAGTATTGGCATTGGCATAAGAGAAGTTCAGATGGTTCTGATTACCTTGTGGATACTGATTGTATCGCTGCTGATTGCCTTGGAAGTTGTTGAAGTTTCATTGATTTACAAAATTCACTTCTTCAACTTCTTCCTTTCTGGATGTCTGCTCCGATGGTGGGTTCGTATGCCGAGCTAGAGTCAAACTAGTTAACAGACTCACTTGATTTGTCAATGTGGCAACTGAGAAGTAAATGTCTCATTTGGCTCGGAGTCGTTCATGCTAGCCACTCTTTTTGGCTGATTTCTCTCATTCGACCATTGGTAACTCGTTCTGGCCATTGCATCCAAAATAGAAAACATAACTTGTACACTCTTCTCCATTAAACTACGCCCTGCTGTTGCATCTACATGGTCCCTTGCGGGTGCAAGTAACCCATTATAGAATTTACAAACCTGCTACTTCTTTGTAAACCCATGTTGAGGACAACTCCATAGAAGATCCCAGAATCGCTCCCAAGCCTCGCCAAATGGCTCTTCATCTCGTTGCTTAAACTGGTTGATCTTATTTTGTAGCTCTAATATCTTACTCGGTGGGAAATATTTTAATAAAAATTTCGTGCTCAAATCTTCCCATGCAGTAACATCCCCCAACGAATTGAACCACTGGAGTGCTCTATCCCTCAATGAGAATGGGAACAACCTCAACTTGACTTGCTCGTGTGGCACATGATTGATCTTCATCTTCTCAGATAGTCTACGAAATTTATTCAGATGAACATTGGGGTCTTCCAGTGCTTCTCCACCGAACTGGTTCTCCTGTACTATGTTAATGAAGGCGGGCTTCAGTTCGAAGCTATTAGCATTCAGCGGTGGTGGTTGGACTCCTCTGACTCTCTGATTGGGTAAAGGTTGAAGACAATCACTTATCGGTGTCATGTCTTTGTCAGGATCATCCTCGGCAGCTGCTGCTCTGGAAGCTGGTTCTGTATACCAATTATTTTATTATCCAAAGTTGTCATCTTATTGACTAGTCTTTGAATCACCTGATCTGGATTCAAGTCTTGTGGCAGGTCTATCATCTCGTATGTCAACTTTTTCTTTACTTTGTTTCTTCTAGCAGTTGCTTTAATTTTCGGATCAAAGGGAACTAGATGCACTTTTCCTATTGCTCTAGTTTGCATGCACTACCTGAAAACACAGTAGTACACGTGATCATGCATACATTTTAGGTCGCCTTAAGTGTCGTTTTAATGATATTTGCATGCTTATTCGACCGCGTATCATTCGCATTCGTATTATTGGGCCATTAAATGTGTTTGGACTCGTTTCAGGACAATACAAGTAAATTGAGATCAACTCAAAGAAGTCCGAAACGAAGATCAAGCCAAGGATGAAAAAGAGGCTGATGAAGAATAACTTTCGTGCAAGTCGTTGCGGTCGTGGCTCCAAGTCGCACTCACAACCAACCTGCCGAGAAACAAGCCCAAAATGCCTCAAAAACACATTCGTGGCCGCGACTACCGTTCGTAGCTATGACCAGGTCAACGAGTCAAATCGTGGCAGCGATCTAGTACCCTGTTTTCATCTTGAAATACATTTTTTGGCCTATTTTCAGCCCACACTTTCTCCTTTATATATATAAGGTCCATAATTCAAATTAGGCCATCTTTTACCTATTTTCCAGCCTACATTCACTATTGGAGCAAGGATTTCGAGAAGAAATGAAGATCAAATCAAGAGATCATCATCTTTTAGTTCATTCTATCTAGGTTTTGTTTCTTATTATGATTTCTACTAATTTTATCTTTGTAATAGTTGACATGTTAGAGAGCTTGTTTTAGGAATTGATAAGTTGAGTAGGATTAATTGAAGAGCTTGTTTCGATTAATTATACTTAAGAGACAACAAGATTAATAAAGCTTTTTATTAATCTTGGAGTAGGTATTCTAAGATTAATCAATCGGGTAGGTGCATCAATTATAGAGATTATTTGGACCAAGGGGATACTCGATCAAGGGTTGAATCATTTTATCATTTGTAAAACTGAAAATCATTCTATTGTCTTTGATTACTTGAATTGTTAACTTGTTAAGTGCTTTTAGAGTAATTGTGATTTGGTTTGCTTTATTGCAATTAGGTGTTAGTTGTGATTACATCAAAACCTCCCCCCCAACATCTTTATTGTTTTCTAGCTTATTTATATTCTATTACTTAATCATAATTGTTTAATACATAAAATAAAATTGTTTGAGCGTTCCTCGTGGGATCAACCCTTATTTACCACTCTACTAGTTAGAGTAGTAGATCAAGGATCAGTATGTATATTCTAATATACATATATTAATTTGGTGGTAATTTGGCGACAAAACGCACCATACCAAATTTTGGCGTCATTGTCGGGGAACGGTGTTAGAACGGTTTTGTTTTTAGTATTAAGCATCATTTTTACTATTTTACTTACTTGTTTTGTTTACTAAGTTGATTTTATACTCACTACCCATTGTTTCTTGTCTTGACCTAGTGGTTGATGTTCACACACTCTCACGGGGGACGAAGGATTGCTATTTGAACCCGACATCATCTTACGTGAGCATATTTTGAGGAGAAGAGATAGAGGTTTTGAAAAAATTTGTGGAGAATTTGAAGGATTAAATCTTGAACCCAAAGAAGAACTGAGAAGAAATGGTGAATGAAAGGGTACCCGAGAGGACCATGAATGAGCTAGCAAACATGGGGGTCACACACCGACCCCTATGTATTACATTCCCCGAGTTTGGAGATGACACGACTTTTGAATTGAAGTCGAGTCTTATACACTTGCTACCATCTTTCCTTAGTCTTTCGGGAGAAGACTCACATAAGCATCTTAAGGAGTTTCACGTTGTATGTTCAAGTATGAAGCCTACAAAGGTGATGGAGGAGCAAATAAAGTCAAGGGCATTCCCCTTTTCCCTAAAGGATCTAGCCAAAGATTGACTATACTACCTCCCACCGGCTTCTATTATAACATGGGAACAAATGGAGACACAATTCCTTGAGAAGTACTTTACGGCCTCTCGGGCCATAAATATTCGAAAGCAAATTAGCGGTATTTTGTAATGCCAAGGAGAGACACTATATGAATATTTGGAAAGGTTTAAGAAGTTAATTGCTAGTTGCCGATAGCACCAGATCACTGATCGTCTTCTTATATAATACTTCTATGAAGGCCTATCCTTGACCGACTGGAACAAGATCGACTCAGCAAGTGGAGGAGCATTGTTGACAAGACTCCATCAACTGCTCGTTCATTAATTTCCAAGATGGCTGCAAATACCCAACAATTTGGGTGTCGTGAGCCAACGAGGACGGTTAGGAAGGTACATGATTCGACTATTGATGACAAATTGGAGCAGCTTACTAACTTGGTAAAAAAGGTGGCCTCAGGTAACACTTAAGCCCTTAGGTCTTGTAGGATTTGTCAAACCACCGAGCACAATACCGACATATGCCCAATCTTGGGTGAAGAGATCGAAGCTCACGCAAACACCGTTGGCAACTTCAACAGGGGAAGGAGGTATGACCTTTTTTTTCAAAGTTACAATCCGGGGTGGAGAGATTATCCAAATTTTCGGTATGGTAACCAAGGTGGCCAACAAAGTGACCAAGGCCAAGGTCTAGCACCTCAACCGAGAGGGATGTACCAACAAAAGCAATCGACCGATCATCATTTGGTCCATTATTAAAAGACATTGTGAAGAGCCTAGCAACCAACACAATCCAGTTTCAGAAGGACACTCAATCGAGCATCAAGAACCTTGAAACGCAAGTTAGCCAACTTGCAACCTCAGTATCTCGACTTGAAAGTGCAAACAGTGGCAAATTGCCGGCTCAACTGGAAATTAACCCTAAAAACGTCAACGCTATCACCCTCAGAAGCAGAGCGATGCTTGGAGAGCCTAATAAGACCAGGCATCCTTTGGAGGATGAAATTCAGGGGAAAACTGAAGGGTGCTTCGAAGAAGATGTCGCGCCCGCGACCAAGTCCACGAAACACCCCCTCTAGCTGCGATTAACTTGTCACGACCGCGATCCCCAGTCGCGGCTGCAACCTCTGCTTTGACCAATAAGCAAACTTTGGCTCCCTATCCAACTCATCTATTACCATTTCCGAGTAGAATGATAAAGACGGTGAAGGACAACAAGGAAAGGACATCTTGGAGGTTTTTCGAAGTCAAGATTAATATTCCATTAATCGACGCAGTCAAGAAGACTCCAAGGTATGCCAAGTTCCTTAAAGAACTATGCACTAACAAGCGTAAGCTGAAGGGAGACGAGAAAGTGGTAATGGATGAAAACGTCTCAGCTATCTTCCAAAAGAAGATCCCTCCGAAGTGTAAAGATCTCAGAATGTTCGTAATCCCATGCAAGATAGGTAACTGTAAGATTGAACGTGCAATGCTCGCCTTAGGAACTTCAATTAACGTAATGCCACACTCAATTTTTCATTCTTTAAATTTGGGGTCACTCAAAGAAACAAGAGTCATCATTCAACTAGCCGATCGAAGTACTTTGTATCCCAATGGGGTGATCGAGGACGTGCTAGTTGATGTCGACGAACTCGTGTTCCTGGCTCATTTTTATGTGTTGGACATGAAAGGTGATTCTTCAATATCCACACCGATCTTGTTGGGAAGACCATTTCTAAACACTTCCCAAACCAAGATTGATGTACGTGAGGGCACCCTCACAATGGAGTTTGGTGGTTGAACTGTCAAGTTCAATATCTTTGATGCAATGCAGTTCCCTGAAGATGTTCATCCTGTTCTCCCTAATGATGGTATTAACCCTCCTGTTGAAAGAAAATTTGAGATGAGGTGCAGAAATAAGCTGAACATTTCCATATCTTTGATGCATCGTAAAGAGGAATGTGAGAAGCTAAAGGAAGTAAAATGTTTGAATTGGTCAGGGCCAATATGGAAACCACCTTAGAATAAACGCTGAAGGGAAAGTGAATCGGTCGAGCCAACGACGTTAGACAAAGGCGCTTGTCGGGAGGCAACCCGACGTTTATTGCTTTCGTGTGTTAAATTTCGTAGTTTAGATTGTTCACTTATATATTTATAGATGTGTCTTAGTGTTTTCATTTTAAATGTGTAGGGACTAGACACCACAACCAACCTAGCCTTTCAATGAAAGAAGATAGCATCAAATGGGGGTGAAGAAGCCCAAAACAGGGACTTTGTATCGTGAAAAGTGTCACGCCCAAGAGCTACAATCGTGGGTGCGACTAAAGAAGGAGCTTCAGTTTCAAGCAACTCGTCGCGCCCGTGACTTGAAATAGGGCCTCACCTTCGTGGAACTCGTCGTGAAAAGTCGCGGCCGCGACACCCTGCGCCTATTAAGTCCAAATTCGAGATTCAGGTCATTCATTCCCCCCCACCCCCAACTCGATTTTGAGCGCACACACACAAAAAAGTTACACTCAAATCCTCATATTTCACCAATTAAATTCATTCAAACTCTCACATAACATCACCCAAGTGTTTAAACACATTTTCTTCCAATCAATTTCGGATTTTGAGCAAAATTTTGGTCGAGTCACCAAAGGACGCAAAATCACCAATTTAAATTTCTCCGTCTAAATTCAACTGGTAAGTACGTCTATCTTCCTCTTTTGGCATATCATTGCGTATTATTGAGTCCATTACTTGGATTGGGGGTTAATTTCATGTTTGTTTGCGTTTTTATTGAAATTGGTTATACATACACTTAGTTGTATTGATTTTTTTATCAATTGATATCTTTTATGCATTCGAATGATGAGAGTTGATATGATAGCTTGTATGTTTGCTTGTTGATTTATTGGGTATGTCATTTGCTTGAGGATTTGTGAGTTTCGAATTGAAATTTTGTTGTGGCAATTCATCGAGCCTTTGATATGCGTTAGATTATTATGCCTAAGTTAGCTAAGTTTGACTATTTTGTCTAGTTTTTGAGTTCAATTATTGATATAATCATGATATATAACCTCATTTGATTGTGGAATGGTTGTCATTGCATAATTGACACAATTTGACCTTTTTTTGTTGGACATATAGTCGAATTTAGGTATACTTAGGTATTTCATACTTGAATTTTGATTCGTTGTATTGCCATTGCTTTTGAAGATTGAGTGTATTGATTGTAGGATTTAATGGCACCTCCAAAAGCCACCAAAAGCAAGTGCAAGGGAAAGGGCAAGGCGCCCGTACATGAGCCCGAGGTCGAGAGACCTCTAGTCCTGGCAACTATCCTCCTTCGTGTCGATATCCGGGAATTTGATATTGTGTTAGAGAATCCCACACATCGGGAATGTTTTTCCAAGCTCTATCATTGACCTATCATGCCAACCCAGTATGGCCGAAATGACATTCTCGAGGCCATGGGCATCCTAGTCAATGTGAATGCCATGTTGACTAGGGTAGGCCTCAAGATGAGCGAATTGGCCGCCATATATGGCATCCTTGAGCGCATTTCCACCGTCGATACAACAGAGCTCACGATTTTTTATCGGAGCTTTTGGGGGCAAATCACTACCGTCTCTGGTCTAGTCGAGCCTTAGGTTTTCTCGGCTAAGAACTCGAAGGTGATCTGAATTCGAAATCCAGTAGTCAAATACATTCAGCGACTTCTTGCGCTAACATTATTTGGAAGAACAAAAACAGGAGTCTGCCGTGTCAACGAATTGAACGCATTATGGTCTATACTGAGAGGCCTCCCGAGGCATTATGAAGACCTTCTCGTTGCTTAGTTCGAGAAGGTAATGACTCGTTAGCATGAGCACATATTAATTGGGGGCCTAATCACCCAAATTGCCGAACATTTCGGCATTCCACTGACGAACTTGCCTATAGTATCTACGTCTTATCATCTCTACTGGGAGGATATGGAGAACATGTGTATCGTTGTATTAGGATATAGAGATGGAGTACCCCGGAGTCGGGAGAATAAGATGGTGCCCTATGTAATCCAAAACAGGCTTGTTCCTCCGGTTGCCCAACCCTGAGTTGACACGGATTGTCAATCTTTGGAGCATCGAAAACCTAAGTATGAGCTCACCAGCACACATGGCAGCTTCTAGGGATCCGGACGACACCGAGTTAAGAAAATACCAAATGGGAAGGGTCCGGCACCCGAAGATGAAGAAGAGGAAAAAGAAGCAGAGACAGGAGGTAGCAGGCACCCGAGCTGACCACAGAGGAAAAGGCCCACTGTAGCTATCCAATCCCAATGGGATTTCCAGAAGGATGTAGATAGCTGGTTCACTTCATTGGAGGGTCGTCTCACTTCAATCGAGGAGCAGTAGCAGAGCATTCTTGCCACTCTTGCTTCTCAGAGTGAGATAGAGGATGACCGGTGGACTCAGCAAGTGGAATGGCATCAACAACAACTGAAATTCCAGAAACAAAAGGCAGAGATGTGGGAGATGATGCAGTCACATGCGGGCCTCGGGGGTCCCCATCATCCACCACCGCCTCAGTAGCCCTCTGTGAGTTGGAGCACCAAGTCGTACCATTTTTTTTCCCACAAACTTTGGTTTTCAACCAAGTTTGGGAGAGGGGTGGTAGTGAGACGTCTTAGCCACTCGGTGTTTCATTTCCATTTTCGCTACTTTGTTGCTTCTATTCCTCTTGATTTGATTTGGATGTTTGGCCTATGTGCCCTTATGATTGTGTATTTGGATGGTGGATTTAGATTATTTGTTTACTTGTTAGATTGGCTTGTATGCCCTTATTATGCTTTGATTGGTTGGTTTGATGTTAGATTAATGATTTTGGTTGTGATTAGTCTCTCGCACGCTTTAGTTGTTTTTTATTTTGTAGTTAGTAGTGTTTAGTTTAGTTTGCATTGTTAATTTGAGTCAATAAGAACCAATTGGTAGTGTTGATTGATTGTCTTTTGTAGAGCACCAATTCGTACCCCTTTCTTTCCCACAAATTTTGGTTTTTCAACCAAGTTTGGGAAGGGGGTGGTAGGTGTACGTATTGGCCGCTCTCGATCTTGTTTTAGGTGGATCGTGTTTGGGATTGACATTTGGTTGTTATTTTGGTTAATAACAACCTCATCCGGAAGCAAGTTGATGTGGATCGGATTTGCCGAAGATGTGAAGAGGGGCCTGAAACGGTGGTTCATGTTCTACAGGACTGTGAGTGGGCATCCCAAATCTGGAAGCAGAGCATCTAAGACTTGATACAGGACATGTTCGAAACCATGGAAATATATTTGACTGGTTTGAAGTTATTATGAATTCTGGTGATACAACTCTCTATACTTTCTTTGCCATTCACGTGTGGTTTATCTGGTATGCCCGACACCAACTATTTTTCCAAGACAAAGAACTTGACCAAGTTCGTATAGCTTCTCTTGCGGTACAATATTATCATGATTTTCAGGCAGCGAAGTTACCATCTAGGCGCCGAGGTTGTTTTGTTTCGTTTGCAAGATGGGAACGGTCACCGACAGACATGACGAAAGTAAATTCTGATGCAGCTATAATGTATGGTGATGGAACTGGTTTTGGATCAGCAATCCAAGATAATGCAAGTTCCGTGTTGATGATGTCAATGAAATTTCTAGACTGCACAGTATATGTTCCAACACAATATACGAAAACAGGGAAACAACTAAAACCACTTTAGAAAACACGGGGACTGAATCCTCAGACCCCTCGGACTGATATTATTGATAATCCGTATACAATTAGGAATTACACAGAGACCTTAACTCCCTATCACCTAATCTATACTATAGCAATAATTTCCGGCGACTCCCGTCGACTTTGTTCGACACTAACTCGGCACTCCACCGAAGGTCGGACGTGTTCTCCCGAACCCGCCTTGAAGCTCCTTCTCCCGAAGGCTCTTCGTTCTTCCGTTTACACAAAGTAGATCAATGGTATATCACTCTTACACAACCTAGACATATTGAATGTGGAAAACTTTCAATAGAAATGACTCAACGTAATATATTTTTTCCACACCGTTGTTACATCCCAGCTTTCTATTAAATATCCATCGCAACTCCTACCCTAGATGAGCTGCCGCCAAATCTTGTCTCCCAAGCCTCAAATCTTTGTTCAATATCTTCTCCATATCTGCTTTTACCGAATTACCTGCTTAAAATCCTGATCAGAAAAATATATTAATAATAATAAGTTAAGCTTTACAAAAATCCCAAAACTCATATTTTAACAGTCAATGAGGCGTGAACAAATTACTAGAGACGTTGATATTCAGAGGCTTTGGCTTGCAGAGATAGAGTAATGATGGCCAAATAGCTGGGAGTTCGGAGAATCATGAGAAGGATTTGTTGGTAAGAAAACGACGAATTGATATCTCCTGTTTGGGGAATATAATTTCCGATATTTTAAATATTTGTTCTTGTTTTGATGTAGTTCATTTCGGTTGGGTCCATTGGTCGGTGAACAAGTTAGCACATAATTTGACCTGAAGATGTTTTAATAATAGTTCTGGCGAGAATTATATGAGCATGTTACCTGATTCTCTAGCGAATATTGTAGCTATGGATGCTGATTTGGCTAGCTAATAATATGTGATATGTTCCCTAAAAAGACATGATGCGATGAAACAATCTTTCTTGTAGAATTTGGAATTATTCATGAATTCAAACGTCTTGATCCACCTATCCAATAATGTAGGTTTTGACTTTTGAGTATAGTAATTGGCATGGTACTCATTTACTCATCATCCATAAAGGTTTACCTAATTGTAATAATTATATAAAGATGTTATAAATAACAAGGATCCATGAGTATTTTTTGTTTTATTAATTATGATTGATCTGTGTAATTTTATCTTTGACGTCACTTTATACTAGTAAGTGTCGGTATAAATTATTAATCTTTTACTTAAAAAAAAAAAATTACATTATCATATCAAGAGCCTAGTAGTTTAATAAAATTACTATTCGTTTTAAAAATCAAGAGGTCTAGAATTTCGTTCTATTCCCACGCGGATATTTCATTGTGCTAAAAAAATTATATATCGATCATTGAGACAGAAACAAATTATTATCTTGATCGGAGAGGAACATATTGTACAATTTAATAAACAAATGGAAGAAAGTGTGACATCTGTCTTCTTGCCTTTCCTTTTGTCCCCAACCTTCTTCTTACCTTTCCCGTCCTGTTTACGCTTGGAGCAACCTTAGACGAGGTCTCCCCCTTTTTTGATGCAAAATGCACACCCGCAATATAGCATTGCGTAAAGCGACGAAACTCGTCAAGCGACGCCTGAACCTGATGAACATAAGACAAAACAAAATGGGCTAGCTCAAAGTGAGAGCCAGGAGGATCAGAAGGCAATTCTGGTGCAGCAAATGATGGAAGCGGGCCACTTGCGGCCCGGGCAGCAGCTTTCGTGGCATTTGCCACACACTGCGAAGACAATTTCTTGGGGGGTCCACAAGCTTTAAATGGTTCATCAGAAGCAATTTCCACTTCAGCAGCTCGAAGAATACCCGAGAGCAAGTGAGGAAAGCATAAGTACGAGCCAGATTTAGGACACTCAGCCAATTTCATAATCGAAGCATAAGCAATTTCACCAAAGTCAACCGGACCACTAGTACCAATGAGATACAATACCTGGGCTTGAGTCAAACATACCACGGACTCATTTGTAGTAGGTGTCCAATTCGAACAACCTATCTTATGAAGAGCAGCATAGGGCATAACAAGGTCCGCAGTGGACAATTGATCAGGCCAAACAGAGTATAAACCACCAATTAATTCTTTGGCGACATCAGAGGACACAACCGTAGATAAAGAAAAACCAGGAACAGAGGGTGTATGTACAAAAGCATTAATCACACGAGCAGAGAATGGAATTATAGCATTATTGACAAACACCAGACCATGCTTCGGACTGGTGGGACAAGAGGCAGATAACAAGTTAGCATAAAACTCATGGACAATACGAGGATAAAAACCCTGAGGATAAGACAGAGTAGGGAGCAACCCAGCCTTATAAATCAAATCGATAACCCCAAACTGAGCAAAACTGCGCTCGTCACAGACAGATTCAGAATGGAATTTTAAAGATGAGACAATCGGAAAGACATCCGCAGAGAACTGATAATAGAAGACATTATTGTACGCACGGCGCACGTTATACCCGGTGGAGAAAGCATCAGCAGGGAGAGGGGTTACCACAACAGGAGGAGACGACTGCGGAGGAGACGCGGAAGACGAATCCAGACCGTCACTTCCCAAATCCTAGAATCCTGTTGGCGACCCAGAGGGAAACGCACCACCGGTAGACCGGAGGCGACCCAACCGACGCGGAAGGGGAACCGGTGGATCGACATTGTCGGGCGAACGAGACGGAACAGAGGTGGGAGGAGGAATCGAGGTATTGCGACTAGGTGGACAGTGGCGGAGGTCGGAAAGAATAACCTTCGGTCGATGAGGAGTGCGACGAGCACCAGACCGAGGTTTAGAGGACGCCGGCGGCGCTGGTGGCGGAAGTCCCGAGGACACAGAGTGAGTGGACTCAGCCAATGGAGACGAGGCGCGAGACTTCTTGCCGGCCGAAGACGTAGCGGCACCACGACGCTTGGACTTTCTAACCGCCATGGGAGTGAGGCGTGGAGGAGAAAGAGGATCAGTGAGGAAGAAGACAAAAAAAAAACGGATGAATGGGCCCGAAAGCAACAAGTAAAAGAATGGGGCTAGGGTAGGGTTCCCTATTTGTGTTTGTGTTTCGAAGGGCCCAATGGCCACAGATGGACCTGTAGTATGAGATCGGCCCAATTAAAGAAAACGGGTTTTGGGAAACACGGGGCACGGGAATGTTCAAGAACTAGATCCAAAAATGCATGTTCCATGACCACTTAGATATAACAGATGTAGCGTAGAATTTGCACACTTCCGAAAAAAAATGCCTAAAAAAAACAATAATGCACAGCCAATGTTAATCGTCGTACACCCACGATAGGAGGCAAGCAGAAATGTTTGGCAAAAAACTAAACGAAATTCCACGTCAACTTCAGGTTTTAAATATGACCATTTTGGTGCTTAGACACAAAATATGAGAGAGGCTAAAAATATATAGGGAAGCCTTATATCACCAATGAGTGGAACCCTCTCGTGGAGTAGCTCGCAAACCCCACGAGCCAAAACCGCACTAGGAAAACCCGGTGCGACGAGCTCTGGTTGATCCTTATAACCCCGTGTAAGACGACATTTTTTTTTTCGTTGGCTTTCACAGATCAATCATTTTCTGTGCTAGTAGCTCTTTCCGGGTGATATACCGGTAGCTGCTCTCCGCATCATTTCATGACCGTAGCCCTTTCCGATAGCCAGGGAATTTAAACAGCAGCGCACACTGTCTTTTATTCAAAAAGAAGGACACATGAATGTAAAGTTGTAAGCCAAAAAAATCTTTGAACTTGCCGTTTACATGGAGTTTATAACGAGTAGCCTTGGGATGAATGCATGAGGAACCAATGCCGAATGCAGAATCTTACATGATATGCATGTTGCGACATACGTCTTTTTTTTTTTTTATATATATATATATATAATGCAGATTCCTAGGGATTTTCGGAGAGTGTCAAATCTCTGTAAGTCTAACGCTTTGGTAAAAATATCGGCCAATTGATCATCTGTAGGAACATGATTCATGCTAAGGATGCCGTCCTCTACTAATTCCCGGATATAATGATAACGAATATCAATGTGCTTAGTGCGGGAGTGTTGAACAGGATTTTTAGTGATATTGATGGCGCTAGTGTTATCACAGTAAAGGGGTATAGATCCTACCTCAATCCCATAGTCAGTTAGCATTTGTTTCATCTACTCAAGTTGCGTGCAACAGCTGCCGGCAGCAATGTATTCGGCCTCTGCGGTGGATAGTGAAATAGAATTTTGTTTCTTGCTAAACCAGGATACGAGGTTTGTACCCACAAAGAAGCAGCCCCCTGAGGTGCTTTTTCGATCATCGAGGCTTCCAGCCCAATCGGCATCACTATAGCCTGCAATACTAGGCGACGTGTCAAACGAGTACCACATACCATATTCGTATGTTCCAACAAGATAGCGAATTATGCGTTTGACAGATTTTAGGTGAGACTCTTTTGGCTGAGCCTGATACCGAGCACATAAGCCAACACTAAAACAGATGTCAGGCCTGCTGGCTGTTAGATACAATAGACTACCAATCATGCTTCGATAAAGACTTGGGTCCACTGATATTCCATCATCATCTCGTGACAGCTTATCGGTGGATCCAATGGGGGTTTTCATTGCTTTGGATTTTTCTAGCCCAAATTTTTTGATAAGGTTACGTGCATACTTACTTTTTGATAGAAAGATACCATCAGACATTTGTTTAACTTGAAGACCCAAAAAGTAAGTAAGTTCACCAACCATACTCATTTCGAATTATGTGGACATAATACGAACAAATTCATCGACCAATTTCTTTGAAGAGGACCCAAACACTATATCGTCAACATAAATTTGAGCGACAATGATATCTTTTCCTGGGTATTTCACAAAGAGTGTCTTGTCAGACCCTCCTCGAGAGTATCCTTTTTCAAGGAGATAGGTTGTAAGACGATCGTACCAAGCTCGAGGAGCTTGTTTGAGTCCATACAAAGCTTTTCTAAGTTTAAACACATGATTAGGATAATCAGAATCAATGAAACCCTTAGGTTGTTCCACATAAGCAGTCTCTTTTAAGAACCCATTCAAAAAAGCACTTTTGACGTCCATTTGGTATAATTTAAAGCGTTTCAGACATGCAAAGGCAAGCAGTAAACGAACAGATTCAAGTCGAGCAACAGGAGCAAATGTCTCATCAAAGTCAATGCCTTCTACCTGGGTATATCCTTGTGCAACCAACCTAGCCTTATTTCTTGTTATGTTACCAGATTCATCTGTTTTATTTTTGAATATCCACTTAGTGCCGATAACATTACAATTAGACGGACGGGGAACAAGTTCCCAGACATTATTTCGACTAAATTGTTCAAGTTCTTCTTGCATGGCCATTATCCAACATTCATCAGTGAGAGCCTCTTTTATGTTTTTCGGTTCAATGAAGTATAACACGCATATAATGTAAGTCCATCTAATTCACGATAGTTAGGCTTGGGAATATGTCGAGTTTGCATACCTCTGCTACCGTCTCCAATTACCTGTTCCTGGGGATGATATTTCTGGATTCTCAGGGGAGGATCTCTCATCCTGGGTGCTGGAATGCATGTTGCAACATCATCAGTATCTTTGTCATCAGGATTTGCTTGACCGCTTGGAGTAGGTGATCCAGCATGGGCAGGGCCTGTTTGGTCACACTCCCTATTTTGTGTTGAAGTTAGAGGAACAGTGGTTTCTGGCTCAGTCCATGTTGGAACATCGGTATCCCTTGAAGTGTCATCAAAAACAATATTCATGGATTCCATGACAATATTAGTACGAGAATTAGAAACTCTATAAGCTCTGCTGTTTTGAGAGTATCCAAGAAAAATACCAGGATCACTGCGTGCATCGAATTTCCCTAATTGGTCTCGATCATTAAAAATGTAACACTTACATCCAAATACATGAAAGTACCTTACATTTGGTGACCGACCTTTCCATATCTCATAGGGTGTAATGCCAATACCTGGTCTGAGATACACTCGATTTATGATGTGGCATGCAGTGCTTACAGCTTCTCCCCACCATCGTTGGGAGAGATTTTTAGAGTGTAGCATAACTCTAGCCATCTCCTGAAGGGTACGATTCTTCCTCTCAACTACTCCGTTTTGCTGAGGCGTTTTTGGTGCAGAGAATTCATGCAGGATACCCCGAGATTCACAAAACTTTGTGAATTGAGAGTTATCGAACTCTCTCCCATGATAGCTTCTGATTCTGGTAATTCCGCAATTTTTCTCATTCTGTAATCTCACGCACAACTTAGCAAACACATTAAATGTATCAGACTTATCTCGCAACAAATCAATCCATGTGTACCTAGAAAAGTCATCAACACAGACAAAGATATACTTCTTTCCCCCCACACTTTCAGTTTTCATTGGACCCATTAGATCCATATGAAGAAGTTCGAGTACTTGGTTAGTGTGTACAGCAGTTTTAACAGAGTGTGAGTCCCGTTTTTGCTTTCCAAGCTGACAAGGGGCACAAATTTCTTCCATTTTGCAAGACAATTTGGGTAGTCCTCGAATAATGCCAGAGGCAGACAGTTTACCAAGTTGAGTGTAGTTAATGTGTCCTAATTTTTTATGCCAAATTTCAGTTTCACTCATAGGGGCAAAATGACACATGTATTCATTGTCTAAAATGTACAGAAAGTTTGCAGACCTATTCCCGACTAGAACACTCTTATTGTCTTGATCATAGACATGACACTGTTCTTTAGTAAACCTAACATGTAACCTTGATCACACAGATGACTAATGCTTATTAAGTTAGCTTTAAGATTTTCAACCAGGAATACATCTGTTAACTTTGGAAACCCACTTAGATTAAGTGTTCCCTTCCCAATGACCCTACTTCTAGCTCCATCACCAAATGTCACAAATTCATTGTTTACTGGTTCAATGTTAGTTAGATGTTTACGAACACCTGTCATATGACGTGAGCAACCGCTGTCAAAGTACCACGCACCGGACACAACAGAATTTAATGCAAAATTGACATTAAAACATGCGTTAGTTTTAGGTACCCAAACCTGACGAGTCTTGGTTGATCGTGCTGTTCCAACATCCACCTTCTGATTAGGAGTTCGCCGCTGTCTTCCTTGATGTCTCCAGTTAGGAAGGGAGTTCATATAATCTGCACGCATTCTAAAGCAATTTGGACGATAATGTCCGATAATTCCGCAGTAGTGACAAATGGGAATGAACCGACGATTATTTCCAAAGTTACGACTGTTATGTTGCAACATACTAAACTGAGAGCTTTTGTTTCTTCTCACTTTATTTTGAATCTGAGTTTGTCTAGACGTGTGAGTGTTGCTAAACCTATTACCCGATTTACCTGGTATCAAACTATTAGCTTGGTGTGTTGCAATGTGTGTCTCAGTTTGTGAGTTATTGTTTGGGTTATCATTAGAGGATTCTTCATTGTACCCTAACCCAGTAACATCACCATGACTCTTTCCCATATTTAAAATTTCAGTTAAGACATCCTTACCAGAATTGAGACGCTTGAACAGTTGTTTGAATTCCTCCAGTTCTTCAGATAGCTCTTTAATGGACTGATTTTTGCTTTCTACACTCTTTCTGCATATATCAAGATCATCCATGGCTTTCTGAAGATCCTCCTTTAATGACTCCATTTCTTTTTCTTTCTTATTCAATTCTTTCTTCCATTGTACCTCTTAGCTTAGTGATCAGCAGGTTTTTGTCCTTAATCTCGTCATGCAGATTCCCAATTGTTACCTTGGCTTCACAAAGTTGTCCCTCCATCTTTTTTATAGCCTTGCTTCCACGAATGCATTCGACAGAGAGTTTTTTTATACATGCTCTGCATTTCTTCTAACGTGGGACCTGATTCTTCATCAGACACATCAGTATCACACAAATTCGATAATTCATGTTGCAACATACCTGGTGAAATACATGAATTTGTTTCTTCAGAATGAGCTTGTCCTACGAGACATACATATGATGCAGATAATGCTGCCAGATTGCTTGACGAGTCAGACTCCTGATTCGTCGCTTCTTCTTCATCCTCTGAGTCATCACTCCATGTTGCAATAAGTGCCTTGCTCTTTCGTCTTAGGAATGTTGGACATTCTTTCTGAAAATGATCTCTTCCATCACATTCTCTACATCTGAATTTATCGATATTTGTACCTGCAGAACTAGCCGAAGTATTAGAGTTAGTATTTTTTACGAATTCAGATTTCTTACCTTTTGTGGGAGGCTTTGTATCTTTTGTGCGAAAACGTTTGATCATATTTCCAAATTTCTTTGTAAATAGAATCATATTCTCAGCGAGTTCGATCATTTCAGGTTCATGATTGTTCTCTTCATCTCCTTTGCTTTGGGCTTCAGCTTTGAGGGCTATACCTCGACTTACTTCCTTTTTCTCGAACCCTTTATTTAGTTCAAAGGTTAAGAGATCTCCCACTAGTTGATCCATCTTCATATTCTCAACATCTTTCGATGTATCTATAGGTGTGACTTTTTCAGAGAACCGTTCCGGCAGCGTTCTTAAGAATTTGTCTACTAATAGTGACTCAGAGACTGATTCTCCTAACGTAAGCCTTTTGTTTACTATTCCCATGAAGCGCGAATAGTATTCTTCAACCGATTCACGATCCTCCATTCTGAGGTTGTCAAATTGATTGCGAAGATTTCTCAACTTTGATTTCTTAACTTCCTTGGTGCCTTCAAAGTAATTTTCAAGCACCTCCCATGCTTCTTTGTCTGTTTTGTAATTACAAATCTTCATGTATTGATTCTGGTCAACAGCCGTTCGTATGAACAGTAGAGCTTTATGATTCACCTTGTAAGCTTCTTTCTCAGGAGCTGACCACTCTGATCTGGGTGCCATTGGTAGTGTCCATCCAGTGATGACCGCCTCCCAGTATTCTTCGCCCATGGCCTCCAGATGTGCCATTGTAAGGGATTTCCAGTAGTCATAGTTCGTGCCATCCAGTAGTGGCAGTCGCATCGTATTGCCACGAAGATCCATATCTATGCAGTAATATAGGACCGGCCGTATTAGAATATGGACCCGCTCTGATATCACTTGAAATTTCTAGACTGCACAATATATGTTCCAACACAATATACGAAAACAGGGAAATAACTAAAACCACTTTAGAAAACACGGGGACTGAATCCTCAGACCCCTCGGACTGATATTATTGATAATCCGTATACAATTAGGAATTACACAGAGACCTTGACTCCCTATCACCTAATCTATACTATAGCAATAATTTCCGGCGACTCCCGTCGACTTTGTTCGACACTAACTCGGCACTCCACCGAAGGTCGGACGTGTTCTCCCGAACTCGCCTTGAAGCTCCTTCTCCCGAAGGCTCTTCGTTTTTCCGTTTACACAAAGTAGATCAATGGTATATCACTCTTACACAACCTAGACGTATTGAATGTGGAAAACTTTCAATAGAAATGACTCAACGGAATATATTTTTTCCACACCGTTGTTACATCCCAGCTTTCTATTAAATATCCATCGCAACTCCTACCCTAAATGAGCTGCCGCCAAATCTTGTCTCCCAAGCCTCAAATCTTTGTTCAAATCTATCTCTTCTTTAAGCTTATCCATATCTTCTCCATATCTGCTTTTACCGAATTACCTGCTTAAAATCCTGATCAGAAAAATATATTAATAATAATAAGTTAAGCTTTACAAAAATCTCAAAACTCATATTTTAACAGTCAATGAGGCGTGAACAAATTACTAGAGACGTTGATATTCAGAGGCTTTGGCTTGCAGAGATGGAGTAATGATGGCCAAATAGCTGGGAGTTCGGAGAATCATGAGATGGATTTGTTGGTAAGAAAACGACGAATTGATATCTCCTATTTGGGGAATATAATTTCCGATATTTTAAATATTTGTTCTTATTTTGATGTAGTTCATTTCGGTTGGGTCCATTGGTCGGTGAACAAGTTAGCACATAATTTGACCTGAAGATGTTTTAATAATAGTTCTGGCGAGAATTATATGAGCATGTTACCTGATTCTCTGGCGAATATTGTAGCTATGGATGCTGATTTGGCTAGCTAATAATATGTGATATGATTCCCTAAAAAAAATGATGCAATGAAACAATCTTTCTTGTAGAATTTGGAATTATTCATGAATTCAAACGTCTTGATCCACCTATCCAATAATGTAGGTTTTGACTTTTGAGTATAGTAATTGGCATGGTACTCATTTACTCATCATCCATAAAGGTTTACCTAATTGTAATAATTATATAAAGATGTTATAAATAACAAGGATCCATGAGTATTTTTTGTTTTATTAATTATGATTGATCTGTGTAATTTTATCTTTGACGTCACTTTATACTAGTAAGTGTCGGTATAAATTATTAATCTTTTACTTAAAAAAAAAATTACATTATCATATCAAGAGCCTAGTAGTTTAATAAAATTACTATTCGTTTTAAAAATCAAGAGGTCTAGAATTTCGTTCTATTCCCACGCGGATATTTCATTGTGCTAAAAAAATTATATATCGATCATTGAGACAGAAACAAATTATTATCTTGATCGGAGAGGAACATATTGTACAATTTAATAAACAAATGGAAGAAAGTGTGACAAAGGGGCGAAATGAAATAATACCCAATTCTCTTGTACGAATTCAGTGTGGTAGGTACAACACTCCGACCTTAAAATTAGTTAATTTCGTCACACTCTCATTAATTTCGTCACACTCTCATTATCTTTTAAATAAATAAAGTAAGTTAGGATATTTATATATAGAATTACATGAAGACGACTAATATATTGTAAATGTATATACAATCTTAGTTTAATCTTATGCTATATAAATGTTGAATATACTGTTAGATATATAGACGAAAGTTATCACTTATCAAAGATATTCTTTCAACCTTTATGCCTTTCTTTTGTTTGGTTCATCTTTATTCTACTTTGTCAACCTAAAATTACAGACTGCCGAAATAAAATACTATCAAATATTTATAACTATATTGTTATGATTTGGTTGGGATTCGCCTACAGTTAGAATATTTCTTTCATATAGTCGAGGGATATGGCTTAAATTTTTTGCAACAATATTCGTTAGTTTGTATTTTTTTTATTATCTCAAATATTTTTAAACTATTCATTGAACCGATAACCTACAGTTACGGACCCATAAATTTAGGTGAGAGAATTCTATTTATAGACGGTTTTAGGAGTTCGTCTCACGAAATATATATCGTTTTTTAGCTATGCTCATGTAGCAATTTTTTACCAAATAGGAGGCGAAGGAGTATGCCATAAATCAAATTCTTTTATATTATTAGGCCATAAACTTAAAACATTGGATAAATTATATTAAAAATTAATATGTTAGAAAATTAAAGAAGGACTACCGTTGTGTAAGGTTGTGCACGGAGCTTGGAGATTACCGAATCCGAAAATTCGAACTGAATAAGTTCCGAACCGAAAAAATTCGTTGAGCATTTAGCTTTTTCTGTGCCGAATTGAACTGACTATTTTTTTGGTACAGATTTGGATAGATCTCAATTTTCCGAATCGAAAATCGTATCAAATCATACTGAACTGTATTGAACCGAATAAAATAATAAATTATAAATTTAAAAATATATTATCTCTAAAAGATTAATCTAAGTAAGAATTGAAAATTAAATTATTCATAATTTTATTGTTAATTATATTTAATATAAACAATTAAACAACCCTATATTTAGTTATTATATAAATTTTAAAATACAAGTCAGTGAATTGAAAACAAATTTGATGTAATATTTTTTTTTTTTTATATTAGTTAGATGTCAATATATTCAGTTTAAATAGATATCGTTGTTTCAAAGATAAAAAAAAAAAAAATCTCCAGTTATCCGAATTGAATCGTTCCGCTAGATCCGAAATTCTGAACCGAATTGTACCGAAAAAATTAAATAACCGTACTGTTCCGTCCCGACTTTTTGGATTGATATTGGATACTCATTTTTAAAATAACTGAAGTTTGGTATGGATCTGGATATTTTCAAATATTCCACCTACACCGTACCGCACACACCCCTACCGTTGTGCGTCACCCTAAATATAATCAACTGTACAAATAAAATTAGAAAAGTATTGGCAATTAGATATGATCAATAAATTTATTTAATCACAAAAAGAAAAAAAATAAGATATAATATTTCTATATTAATTATATTTTCTAACATCTTTATCTGTAATGTTTATACATAACAATACATTAATTTACTTCAAGTTAAACAATAGAATTATATATTTTATTTAATTAAGTTATATTAAAAACGACTAAAATACACATACATAATAACATATTATGACGAGCCCAAAGAGAATATACATATATAATAGCGCATTATGATGAATTATTAAAGCAAATTCTCATGTATTAAGATTGGTGCAATTCAGGTCGTGGGCAGAAACGCGAGTTATATGGAGTTTTCTATGAAAAGTTATCAGTATTTATAAAGGTAGGGCCGGTCCTCCCTTGAGGCCAAAGAGGTGGTCGTCTCAGGCTCCCAAAAAGACGAGAATTTTAGGGTTCCCAAATACCTATAGTATGAGTTCATATATGTATATAGACGTAAAACATTGTTATAACTGTGTGGATGGTATTGTGGTGAAGTAGTATAATTTTGTTTTGCAAGATGTAGTACCTCCTGCTTGCTTAACGTTTTAACTCTTCTTGTTTTGCCTTTATTAACAGTAGTAGTTTATAGTGAAAAGTGTGCTATCAACCAATGATATATTTAATTTTATTTGGCTTTTTTTGCTTACTTTTTGTTTTACTTTCTTAATTTGAAGCCTTCTTTTAAAAAGTTGTGCAACGGATTATATTTAAGGAAAAATTGATAAAAATGCCCCGTAACTTTGGTGTAATTAAAAAATTACCCACTAACTTTGGCCATTTAAAAAAAAGCTCCGTAATTTAAGAATTATTGATAAAATTGTCCTGCAACCGGGAATTGCCTGTAACCCTTCCGGTTACTTATTGACGTGGCAAGTGATTGCTGATGTATTGTATTCTAAGCTGGACGCGTGTGACCAAACAAACGAGCTGTCATGATCAGCTGTCAAGATATTGTTTAACAAGGTTGTCTGTTATATAACCAAACAAACGAGCACAATTAACACAACAAAATCTTCATATCCTTTTCATATTTTGGGGGAAATCCTACATAATCATTTCTGTGGATTAATTAGCTGGTCAACATAACGTCTTATTAATAGCCAAGGTTTAGGGCAATGTTAAATTCCAATAAACACGATCATTATATAACAAAAAGATTAAAAGATGAAAAGTCTTTGAACCTTTCAACACTGATTACATCACGATTCAAGTTCAAACACAACATTAAAAAAATATACACCTCACCAATTTAATTCATAACAGCAAAAAGATTATTATCTTTCCGGAACCCAGGAAACCAGTAATAATGGTAGCTGGGATTGTATTATCGGGCAGGATTTTAGTGAGAAGATCAGAATCCTGAGTTTGGGGGGCGGAGGTTGCGGCGGAAGAGACTATAAAGCGGCGGGAGAAGCGTGAATTAGCAGAAGTGGTGCCCTTAAAAGATTAGCAGAAGTCATAGAAATCGTGCCCCCAAACTCTGCTGCAACGGGACATGTTTGAAGAAAAAGAAGAAGAATTAGGGCTTGAAGAAGATGACTTAAGTGGGGAAAATGACTACCTTGTATAAAAACACGTCCAGCTAGTAATACACATCAACAGTCACTTGCCACGTCAATAGGTAACCGGAAGGGTTACAGGTAATTCCCGGTTGCAGGGCAATTTTGTCAATAATTATTAATTTACGGGACTTTTTTTTAAATGGCCAAAGTTAATGGGTAATTTTTTAATTACCTAAAAGTTAAAAGGCATTTTTATCAATTTTCCCTATTTAAAATAATGGTACATGTAGGGATGTAAACGAGCCGAACCAAGCCGAACAGTACCAGGCTCGAGTTCGGCTCGTTTGATTTTTAGTGGGCTCGAGTTCGGTTCGAGTTCGGCTCGAACTTATAAAAGTGTGTTCGAGTTCGGTTCGTTATATAATTACCAAGCTCGCAAATAGTTCGAGTTCGATTCGGCAAAAGCTCGATAACATAATAAGCAAACTTAAGTTCGAGCTCGATTCGAAAAAGCTCGAAAACATAGTTTGAGCTCGGATTCGTGAAAAGCTCGATAACATAGTTCGACGTCGGGTTCGTGAAACCTGTAATAAAGCTCGAGAGTCACTAAAACAAAGCTCGTTTATAGACTAAGCTCAATTTTTAAATGAAAACATTTACAAAAAGTCATAGTTGGCCTGGTAGTATAAGACCTTTGCCTTATTTTAAATGTTCTAGAGTTTAAATCCCATTGAACACATATATTTTTGAAATAAATATATATATACATATATATTCGATCTGGCTCGCGAGCCGAGCTTACGAGCCTGAGTTCGCGAACAGGCTCGCGAGCTTACGAACCAAATACTTGCAGGCTCGAGTTCGGCTCGAAAATTTTTTCGAGCTCGAAATTGGGCTCGGGCTCGGTTCGTTTAGGTCAGCGAACGATCCCGAACGAATATTTTTTCGAGCCGAAACCCGAATAGCTCGCGAACAGTTTGGTTTGATTACATCCCTAGGTACATGTGTGCCAACATATTTTAACTAGTGTAATATCTAAAAAAAATATTGATATTATTATTATTATTATTATTATTATTATTCACTTTTCCTTGGAAATTTATGAAAATGATGTTTCCTTTTTACACATATAAATGATCCCCACCATGCAAAGGTGTAAATGTAAAGTGGGAAAAGAATATATAATTCTTTACCATTATTAATCAAATTAATATTCCCTTTTCATATGCATCCTATACATAATTTCTTTTACTTCCTCATTCGCCTTTCAATATCTGCAGTTGTTTTGTTGCACCGTCGCCGTCGGATCAAAATAACTCTGGCTACACCAAATTTGTAGTAATGTTTAAAGAAAAAAACACTCCAACTCAAGTATTGCTAGTGGTGGTGGTGGTAAAGTTATACCAATTGGCACCAAATCCATCCAGTTTTGATGTTCATATCTATCTTTTAGTGTCAAATTAATATCTTTGTCGTGGTAAAATATTAATTTTTCATATTCTACTTAAAAAAGCATTGCACATGACATTTTATTCGTGGTAACACAGTAATTCTGCGGCAGATATATATGCATGTTTTGTGGCATTACAGATTTTATAGTAGTATTATATTTTTCTGAAGTGCTAGCCATGACAAATAAATGCCCCGGCGCATTCTGTCGTCACAATTACAAATCATATTGTTGACTAGCAGAGCAGAGACTCAAAATAATTTTGTGGCATGCAGGGGCGGATCCAGGATAGATAGTTGGGGGGGCCGAATTTTTTTTTTTCCACCAACATTAATATACACGTGATAATAAATATTCAATATATTAAATTTATTATTTAAATAGAATATCAACAATATTTATTATTAAATATGTTGAAATGTGTCATTAGTAACTTATATATTAAAATTTAGAGTATTTTTATTGCATATCATCAAATTTATCTAAATTTCTCTGGGTGTTTAATAATTTGAGGGAGGCCAAAACACACATTTTTCAAAATAAACACACAATATAACATATTATACATATTTTGGAGATACATATAACATGGTGAGGGCCCCCCCACCCCAAGGGTGGATCCGTCCCTGGTGGCATGTGTAAGAAAGAAAACAATGTTGATATGCAAACGTGTGTTCCCAAGTCAAAGTACCGAATTTAGCCGAAACTTGAAAGAAAATATAGCCACCCACTCAGAAATTCTTACCTATCCGTAGGGATAATGCCTCCACACTACGTAGGCGGAAAAAGTATAAAAAAGTTAATTTTCTGCCTACATGTCGTATATCCAGTAGTGTAGGAGCATTATCCCTACAGGTAGGTAAGAAATTCCTCTTATTTGGACTCATCATGTAGACACATATCCCAGGCAGCTTTTTGCCAACTAAATTATGGCCACGAGACAGCATAGATAAAATTAATATCATACGTCTTTTCCTCAACTGAATAAATTGTCATTACAATGCAATTGATAAAATTATCAGAAAACAATATCACTTATTTTTTTTTTCTCTAACATGAATACGAAAATCGTAGTCAACAGATCTGTGTATGAAAGACAAGAAAACATTTCACTAACCATCAGGTTGATCTGATAGTGAACAACATGAAGTGGTTTATGTACCATATAGAAAACAAAATACACTCGCACACGTATATGTGCAAATCTACCATCACCTACGGTTATTCGCTAGCAGCATCAGACTGCTGTCGATAAGCAGGGGCTGTAAAACCAGCATACCAAGCAACTCTCATGAGCTGCATCCCAAGAACCACTACCCAACCGCACACCAATCCCCTAACCATATGCATCGTCCATGACGGTGCACTGAGCTCAGCCCCGAGTCTCAGCCCTCTCATCAGCTGCAACAACCGATATGCCTCGTAGACAACCGGAGTCACCAGCCACACAGGCGACTCCCAGTGCCACGTCAGCATCTCTGTCACCATTTGCACTGATAAAAGCAGAAAATACGGGCCCAACAGGACGGCAAACGAAATGAAAGACATTTGAGGTTGAAGGTATCCTTTCCCTGAACCCGCGAGCATCACAAGGGGAACAATAAATCCAGTTATGTTTGCTAGAATGTTCCAGAACTGGTAGCTATTCGGAGGCTTGGTTCTACAACCTTCAGTAGTGTTCTTCGGGCGAGCACTAGAATCAGCTATGAGGAGAAAGAGGGACGCCCCAAGATTGAAAATGCAGTCAAGCCCAGTAAGGGAGAGAAGGCTGGCTATGTTGGGCCCGAGGAAAATTGATGAAACGGGTAGCCATAAGGTGGGGACAACCCCAGTCACTAAGAGCAGAACTGGGCCAAGAACCCATAGAGGCCCTCTTAGGTACATAAAGGGCTGGTTGCTTACCCTGACATGCTGCTCGGTCTTAGTTAGTGAAGCTTCATCGGGCTCGCTAGAAGAAGCCATGGTGTCGAAGATATTGGTAGTCTCTTTCAGCAACGTTCCTTCATTTTCGGCAGCGTATGTTACTGGAGTAGGATCCCATTGAGATGTGTTAGAATAACAAACCGTCCTTTGCTTGCTACTACTACATGGAACATTGTATCTGCCAAGTAGATTCTGAGATTTCCATAGCTTTAGGCGTTTATGATGCAATCGGGGAACAGTAGGCAGTGGAATACTAGAGGGCAACTGAGTAAGCAATGACATCCTGAGGTTCACAGGATGAAGCTTAGGGGTGAAAATGGAATTTAGCATAAATTTAACCTGATAAGAGAACAAGAAGCAACATCAGACAAAATAAGGAAGACTCGCTATATCAGAAATTATAATTGTAGGTAGGCAACAAACAACTATTAAGTTTGATTACGTTCTCACACACACTAGTAATACGTAAAGTAAATCCAAATAACACAATTAAGATGTATACATAATTGGGAAGAGGAAGTAAGCCATGGAAAGATGCAAATTTGATCCACACTTATACTCAGTTCGAACTTGGAGTTCACAGCTCTAACCACATCATATGCAAGTCTTGTGTAGATGCCACACCAGTTGTAGCATACACTGTCCATTTGCATATATTATTCATAATTGGATGTTTGTGCCGATTTAGATACAAAACATAGTTAATAACATCAACAAGACCACACGTGTATTTCCCGAATATAGGTACTTCCTATCAACAATGAATATAATTCGTCACAGCTTCACAGTTCAAATAATTCCCCATTTTTCATCACGAATAAGGACTAAACCACTTAATATCCTACCCTTAATTTCATATAGAGTAAGGACTAAACTACTGAATAACAATTGTCGGTTTTATGCCACCAAACCCAGCTAAGGCGGGATATGAGTTTGTCAGACAGTAGTAGACCTTTTCTGCCCTTTCAAAATTTCACAATGGTCCAGTACATTAATGATAGCCCACTGCGAGCTTTGATTCGTCGCGTTCTGTCACTTTGGTGTCCAAAAACCTTCATCTTTTCAACTATGCAAGAATAGTTCAAACTGATCAAGACCAAAGAAGATTATGGAAACACTTAGCAGACATTTCCGTAGAGGAAATCGAGTAAAACTAGCTATTATGCTTACGGCTTGGGCCCAGAGTATAATTTTTCTTTTCGCCTAAGATTCCTTTGGAAGGAAGAGAGTCAAAAACAGAGGAAACCAACTCGAATTCAAATTAGCACGTTATTAGAAATATCTCATACTGATTTGGTCCTCTGTCTGATTCTTTCACAAACCACATCGATTATAACTGCATCTATTGATCAGTAAAATTACAACAATGATTATCTATAAAAAAATATTACAGTCGCACACACACAGAGTACACTACTGATACACAAGCCCAGTCAAGCAACAAAGTGTAGATGTCTCTCTCTTTCGAGAATCACCAGAAATCTAAATATATACACATAAAATATGATCAGTAATCAGTAATTGCAGAAAAGCATCAGAATACAAGCTGACATTTTTAATTCGATTAATACGATATGCGGAATGAATTAGACACAGCAGTGTACTAAATCCTCGTTTTTCTTCTTTAATCGAATCATAAATTCCAGGCAAGCAAACAGAAAATTATAAAAGGGATTTACCTCGTCAGAACACCACTTACGAGTTAGAGGAAGACAAAATCCATCAACGGAATTGAGGAAGCTCGTTTCAGATTTTTATTTGATTTTTCCTGGACAATTTTTTTTTCGTGACAAAATACCTAAAATAAGGATTAATGATTTAATTCTAACTTTGTTGGAGGAATTGACGACAATAACCCCGTGAGTAATTGTATCAATCCTATCCCAACTACATATTAAAGCAAACCTGCGAGAAACTGCACAGGGAAGTAGGAGGACTGGAGTATCAATCTGAAGCTTTAGATCAAACTATACAAAAGAAACGATTCTCTCTATAAATGGCGACTCAATTCATCACTCTAAACCCCGGAAACAAACAAAACCCCCCTCACATAAACTCATTGTTTTTATCCGTAACGGCGGCAGCATCCGTTTCAGTATCAGTTCCATGGGAGGAGCGGATTCCCCCAAACGTCGTTCGCCGGAAACGTGATGCATTGTGGCGCGGCGGCTTCAGCCTAGGGATAGATTTGGGATTGTCCCGCACCGGCGTTGCCCTTAGCAAAGGCTTCTCCATTCGCCCTTTAACGGTACTGCTATACATTTTTTTCTTAGATTGGTGTACTATCCACCATCCAGCTTCTCGCCGTTATGTATGTATTTCGCACGTAAACATGTCGGTATCTGTATATTTGTGTCTGCACTATGCTTGTTTTACCAAATGCAGCATCACAAAGCAGTAATTTGTATGGGTGTTGATAGGTTCTTGAATTAAGAGGGCAGAAGCTCGAGCTTAGACTTCTGGATATTGCTCAAAAGCAGGTTTCAGAATTCAACAAATCATATTTTTCTAAGAGTTCATGTTGTTGATATTAGCTTCGTATATAGAGTGGCTTGGATTTTGATAAATTGGCAATGATGTTATATTAGGAAGTTGATGAGTTTATAATAGGACTTCCAAAGTCTAGCGACGGGAAGGAGACAGAGCAGTCGAATAAAGTTCGTAGCGTGGCTGGAAGGTTTGCAGTTCGAGCTGCAGAGAGGTACATTTGGTGTTGCAACCGTTTTTTTATTTTTCAATTTTGTGAAGAATTGTGCTTAACTGAACAAAATCAATTGGATCGAGCTGAGTGCATTATTGTGCAAAATTCTGAGTGCTGGAGGTTGCTGTTGAACTTGTTTTATCATCAGGAATCTACTTGTAGATTTTATCAATTGTAACTTCTACGAATTGAGCTGAAATGAGTTGTTAGTGAGTGATCTGGAGCCAAGTATTGAGTAATTCGTTTGAGATAACAATCATGAGTGAATGACTTTGATTTGATGAACTGTGCACTGTTTAGGGGTTGGAGGGTATACCTACAGGATGAACATGGAACATCTACGGAGGCTCTGGACCATATGATAGCCAAGTACTTATCTGTCTCTACAACTTCCCTAGTCCGCTATACACCTGTCTAAATGTTGTTACGCTGGAATTCGTTTCAAAATCATCTTAAAATATTTCAGGGGCCTCAATAAATCTGCGCGTGAAGGAAGACTCGATGCCTATGCCGCTTTGGTGAGCAACTAAGTCATTGTTTATGGTGACAAATAACACATTGTATTCAAATATTTTGATCTCTGTTAGTATTTGGTATATAAGAAAAGCATAACCTTATCTTACTTGAGGACATTAAAATAATTATGATCGATACATGATGCTACTCCAATTTATGTACTGTTGCAGAAGGTGCTCGAAAGATATTTTTCATTGTCGGGGGAGGGAATCGAACTTGTTGTACCAAAACAGGTAGAACTGCAGAACAAGCTTCTCAAAGGGCCACCAAAGGATGTAGACTTCTACCCACAATAATAGCAAGGAGTTAGACTAGGTAAAAAAGCACGAACCGTGCACCAGATGAACACTTGAAAGCACGATTCGTGCACCACACTGCTCTTGAAAGTATATTCATATACTCTGGATGAGTTAATTAGTTGGAAATATGCATATTTTGTTCCCTAGTATTTTCATTGTTAATTTTTTCAGGAACTTTTTTGTTCGATGCTCGGCATCAATCACGAGATTTCCTTAAATTCCCACCCCTATTGAGAAAGAGAGCCAAACTGAAATAAATCGTAGGCAAGCATACATTAATAACATTTATTGATTGCAAGGATTACAATTTAAGATGTAGAAATTAAAACGTGAAATCCAGCCTACAGCATGCCTACCGGACTGAGGCTCTTCCAGCAAGCATCATTGTTGAGGCATATCAACCAGCTACTGTATAACCATATAATTCGCTGTGGCTGAATATTCTCTTTCTGGAAGCCTGGCAGCTCAAGCTTGGTGCATTACAGTGGGTGTCTGTATATCCACCATAAAGTTTTGTACCTGAACATGAGTGCATTTCTGTGTGTGAATTAGGGCTGGATATCACACCCAGTAAAAGGATCTAGAAGCACATTCACTGGGCGCGCTAAGAATTAATTCTTCTCTCTGCCATAACTGCAGATTCATTGCCACCATCTACAGGAAACATCATTTCATTTTCAACAGTAAAGTCGCAAAGAGTAATCAGCCAAGATCGTATGTCCGATGCTGCAAAATGCATCAGACACCAAATATTTTGGTCGAACTTAGAAACTAGAAAAACTGATTTTTATGTAACCACACTAGGTACAAGAGACGTACCGCGTATTGCTCCTTTAGCTTCACAGCGAAACAAGCCTGGAAACCACAAACCATTTGGCCCTGATCGGTAGATCAATCTTCCTCCAATACATGGTGCATTCTCGGGCATGAGAATCTCAAAACCGATGCAAGTATTGTCTGATTGATTACTAGTCTTGCAATTTCTTGTCCAATAGGTCAAGGTCAACATCAAGTAAACATATTGATCCGTCATCCTACCTGAAAACATTATTTATTTCAGGAATGAGAAAAGAAAAGGAAAAAGAAATCCTTCATATCGGCATATTCATCTTCACAAACTACTTCTCTACGAACAATAATCCTATTCAGAGAGGATTCTATTGTAAATATTAGTATTTCACATTAATTGGATTTTCCAAAGAACCAAAAACCTTTATTTCTGGAGAAGCTGTATTAAAATGTTTGCAAGCATTTATACCAAAAAAAAAAAAAAGGCAAGGAAATAACAGGTACACGGGTATGAACTAAATATTTGGATTTTACCTTACCAGGCAGCTAAGTGAACTTATTGCTAACCTCTACAAACTTAAAAAGTCCCACCATCCCAAATCGCTACGAACCTATATCCTCTACCGAGTCAACAGTCCTCCCCCACCCTGGAATACACTTTGAATGTACATAAAACTCATTATACAATTCCACTGGATTTCTTCGACACCCATGATCAGTATAGATATCCAATTCCCTGTGCAGTCGATATAAATTGGATTCATATGATCAGGTGACTCTTTTTACAGGAAAAGCCTAGATTCCTCAATGTGTGCAGCCAAACAGAATGTGACCAAAACCAAAATTGTCCAATCAATTACGTCATCTAGTTACTCGGTCTAATTTAATACTGACTAATTTAGTAATCTGGTTAATATAAAAAAGATAAATTGTCTCCATGTTTCTAGAAACGAGTATACCACCATAAACGTTGTAACATTATATGTTCTGGGAAATTTTGCACGTTGGCTTTTTGCTCAGTTCTGTTTCATTTTTATGAAGTCGCACATTCTGTGTTCCAACCATGTCCTCAGTATATATGTTTGTTTTACAATTATCTGCGTCAGCATCAACTTTCTGGTCTAGTACCTAAGGTTATGTAAGCCGTAGTCTAAGTAGAGTTTAGAGTGAGGTCTGCTGGTTATACAGAAGCATAAGAGCAGTGATTCTGAAACAAGAGGCTATGAATATACCATGGAAAGATATTACTGATCTGGCAAATATTAGGACCCCACCAAATGATCAATGCTGGGAATTAGCTTCGGAAGCAGTTTACGGGTAGGCTTGGCATCTGTACCATCATCATTGTGGAGGCATGTGAGTTCACTCTCCAGCATTGCATAAGCATCAGCAAATGCCTGAATCATACAATAATATATCATTAAATGCAAAGAGGCTAACACAGGTTCTGCCTATCTGGACAAGTAGATAGCTAAAACAAAGTAAACACAACTATGAGCATAGACGCTTCCCATCTATAAACGAGTCAGTGTGAACACATTTCTTAGTGTAAGTTCCAAGTTCGTAAGAGTGGTATCAAGGACTCAATTTTACCAATCATAAATACAGTTGACAGACTCTGCCAGAATAATTTTTGGACAACAAAACAATGTTCAAGGAACTTCATGGTTATCACTTCACAAGACAGGCAATTATGCACCAATCCTCAAACTAAGACCATTCTTACCTTAATACACTGATGTATGCGGAAACAATTTCTCCCAACATTATTTGTCAAAAATAGAGGGTCGTCAATGCAAAGTGGATCGATACTGCAAAGAAAAAGCAACTGGTCAATCAAAACAAAAAAGCAACAGTGAACCACATGAAACATAAAGCAAGAAATCCCTTACTTGCATCCACGTTCCCTGTTTAAATATACCCCAGTTCCTTGTACAGAAATGCGCATTTGTCGAGGGTCAAAGACATTCCTGAAGCAACAGACAGTTTCACATCGCACATAAGCAGACAACAAGAGGATATTGTGAATGCCCTCTACATATTGTCAACGAAATGAAATCATGCCAAAATAAACTAAAGCTCCTTAAAGGTTTTCTGTAAGGATTTTGCTTACCCGAAGAAATATAAGAAATCCATCAGAAGGCTGCCGTAATTCTACAAAGATTGCCAGATGAAACTTTATTCAATATTCAATAGAAAAATAGGATAAGTTCCAATTTACAATCCAAATTAAAAAACAGTTCCTGTCAAAAATAAAAATTGACTCTGTGGGTTCCTTTGCACCAGAATAGACATGTATGCTAATAGTACGGAAGACAATCTTTGTTTGTACTTCAAGTATAAAATGTAAAGTTGTATTCGGCTTTTTACTGAAAAGGGGTCTATAGAGAAAAAAACTTAAATACCAATAAAGAAAGATAAAAAACAAACTACACAGGCTCGCTTTCTAATATCTGATGCAGAGACTTTAGTCTGCCTTTTTTCTTTCCTAACGACCCAGATACTTTTATAATTCAACACTACTTTTGCTTTTGATAAATATTTCATTTTTAAGAGGCACCGATATCGTTTTAATATGGATAAAGACCAACTAATCATACTTGATTGATAGGTCGGCCATGATGATGCTCATGCTGCAGAAAACGCGTGATCAATAATATCTGTCAAATGAAGAGTACAAGAAAAGATCAGAAAGTGCATAATGGACGTATAAGAACCACAAAATGTGAAATCAAGATGGAATATGAAGACAGGATGAACTCCACAAAAATCCTATAATGGCAAAAGTAAATAATAAAGGATAGGCATACATACAGAAAGGGATACTGAGTCATACTAAAAATAGATACTAAGACGCATAGAAATCTAACACACCACCAAGCAAGCAGAAAAAAGGACACACTGAATGAATACTAGCATATAGCACAATAAAGTGAAAATATACAAGTTTCAAACTCAACATAAACATTGTTCCAGTAAAAGTCGCAGAAAATGAAAACATAAGTCCATCTATCCATCCAAGATGACAAAAGCTAATGTGTCATAGCTGGTCAGAAATAGGGAGGAAGAACATATCAGGGACGGGCACTGCTGCATCCATGCTACAGCGTTTTAAAAACCAATAAACTTACCAGGCAATATGAGCTTAAACCACCTGAGTAAGATTGGTCCAGTCCACGGTCCGCCAAGAATTGTTTTAGCACCAAAGCAAGAGGTGTCACAGCAGGAAACCGCTCAGTAAGATCTTTAACCTGTACACTCAAAACACCAGATGTCATGTATAATAGAAGCTAGAACCATACACATAAGACCATTGAAACTGAAAATTCCCAACTCCAGAAAGTTAGAATCATAACATTCAAACAGTAGAATAGCATATAAATTGGACTTTTACCAATACATCAATAACTCATGTACAAACAATTACCAGCCCAGTTGTCTGAAGACCAGTATGTGTAGGAGATTTGAAACTAATGTCAAGACGAACTGATTTAAATCCATCACTAGTATCATTCCTTGTCTTGCTCCATGTTGGAGAAGTAGTACAATCCGTACTTGCAGCATCATTCTGAAAAGGTTTGGCTTCATCCAAAGCTACCTGACTTGCTTCTTCCTTTGGTGTTTGAACATTTGACATAGAAGAGATCAGATCACGAGGAACATCCACCACTAGCATTATGATAGGTATCTAAAATCCATTAAAAATTAGGATGAGAAGAGACATAAAAAATTGAAAATTCAAACAGTAGAAAATGAAAAATTTGTTGGTGACATTACAGCAGTATTTTCCACAATCTTAAGAGAATCACTTTTGACCCACTCCTGGTTAGCAAGATATCTAGCAGCATGCTGCAATCAGAAAATTAAAATCAACAGACTCAACAAGCTCCAAGGATGGCGATAGTGGACCATATTAATAAACAAACTACAAAGTAAAAAGTAAAACTGCTTCTAGGAAGTAAATTATTGCGAGAGAACACAAAGAATCTAGAGGGAAAATGGCATTAATTGCTCTGCCACATAAACATGAGATAAAAGGTGGGAGAAAGAGGAAAATACGTGCAATGTAAAAGTGCGACAATCCCCTTACTACTTCCACTCCCAAGAAAACATGAGATAAAAGGTGGGAGAAAGAGGAAAATACGCGCAATGTAAAAGTGCGACAATCCCCTTACTACTTCCACACCCAAGAAAACATGAGATAAAAGGTGGGAGAAAGAGGAAAATACGTACAATGTAAAAGTGCGACAATCCCCTTACTACTTCCACACCCAAGAAAACATGAGATAAAAGGTGGGAGAAAGAGGAAAATACGTGCAATGTAAAAGTGCGACAATCCCCTTACTACTTCCGCCCCAAGAAGCCAATGAAGTAGTCTTACCTTAAATTTGCTCATCCTCTCCACGTACCATAAGCAAAATTATTATAAGTTATACTCCCTCCGTCCCAAGTTATTTTGCACACTCACTCCAGCACGTGGAATAAGGAAAAACTGCTTTTTACTTTTTAGTTTACTTTTTCAAAGGTGGAGATTGAGGTGAAGATTTTAAGGGTGGAAATTGTAAGATTTCTTTCCATTTCGGGGGTGTGAAAAATAGGGTGAGACACCCCGAAAAGGAAAGTGTGCAAAATAACTTGGGATGGAGGGAGTAGATGATATATCAGCCAAGTTAGATTCTTGACAACCTTTTCCATACCTTCTCTTTTCATTTTATGATGCTTTCCTCCTCTTACCACTACGGAATAGTGCCCTAACAGCCTATATCAACAAAGTTATGTTCTTCACATACATTGTAAAGCATCATTAAGGCCACTAATTAGTCAGAAAAAGGTTTAACTCATTGACCACTGTTCCACTTCAGTCACTTTAAAGTGGACCTAGAAAGGGACATGTTTGGTTAAAGCATCTTCCTGCACTGGAGGAATCACTCTTGAACTACCAGTCTCAATTATTCTACACTTGCCAATGCAAAAAAAAAAAAAAAACAACAACAACATTATATACAAGAGTTCCCTTCGCTTTGGCAACACTGCATACCTGAAGGCATGTTTCTTTGATGCCATTGCGCCCCTCTAAAATCCCAGCTTCTTTAATAGGTTCCTGGAATTTACTGACTGTGAGGCGTGTTTCCTAGAAGTTCTTCAAAGAAAATTACGGAAAAATCACCAACACTTGACATATTCTCACCAAATTCCGGACAGGGGGAAGACAAATCACAAGGTCGACATCGCTAGATGGCAGAGACAAACCAGTTGCATTTGAACCGAAAATATTCGTTCTAGAGCGAGGCCACAAGACTTGAAGAGACCGGGCAACACGCTTAACAGCCCAATTAATGTAAGGTTTCCTGACCAAATTCTCTGCAGCAACCTTGGGTTGCAAATGATTATGAACATCAGCCACTTGTAAGAAACAGTAACCGTGTAACGTAAATCTTAAGACTTGAATGCTATCGATAGCTAATTAAAATTTCAATGTAATGCATGCTACTCATCAAACACAATATACCTGCTTGCAGAACGAGTTAATTTCATCATGCAGAATATCATGAATCAGTAATAGAGAAGCCTTGCGTGTGGAAATGTTTTGTGCTTCAGGGGGTTGCAGAGGAAATGAAACATCTGGCTGCGGAAGCAAGAAAGTTATAATGTTAAACTTGTGTATAATTTGAGCCATCAATGCCATCAGAAAGACGAATATTGAAGACATAAACATACGTGTTCCTGATCACGAGCTAACTGAGAAATTGCAATAAGTCGATCCTGAAGCAGCGTTCCTGCTAAAGGCTGCGTCAACTGACGGGCTGAAAGGCTTTTGTTTCTCCATGAAGGCCAGACCACTTCACTCCCTTCCAATGGCATGCAAGCTTCCTCAAAACTGACTCCATCATGGGACCAACCTTTGACACCCCAGTGCCTTGGGCTTGAGCTACCAGATCGAACAGTAGGAAAACCCCTATGTTTTCTGGAGTCACCAACAGGAGAGGGCAGAGGTGGATGAGGAGCACGTGGAACACAAAGGACTACAGGAGAAGGTGGCCTCTTAATCCGAGGTTGTTCCCGTCTGTTCTGGGGAACACAAGGGCTTTTATTATCATAACTACGCTTAAACTCTGATCGTGATCTTTCCCTCGACATATTTGGGATGATTATCGGCCTCAAAATAGGGTATGGAAGTGAATCTACAGTTGTCACATCTCCATCGCCCGAAATATTGGACATAGATCCTGATACACTTTCCTCCGTACCAATATCTGTCAAAGTCGAGGAAGAATGCAGAACCTTGCTGCTAAGATCACTTCCAGGCATAACATAGCCAAGAGCCCCTGGTCCCAAAGGATCAAATGGGGAGCAAAAAGAAGCAGCAGATGGAGAGGTAAAACCATTTGTGCTATAAGAGGAGGAGAACGCAACCATATCATCAACAGCTCTGTTCATATCTGCTTCTCTCCAAGCCCATGAGCTATCATCTGAACAAAGAGAAGGAGGGCGAGAATAACTGGTTCCTGGATGGTCAGACGGGTCCCAATACATCACTCCACCACCAAAGTACTGACTATAATCCATGCCATTAATTGCACGTGTATCTGACTCTTCTTCAGACATCCAGTTCCTGTCATGTTCATCCACCAAATCCTGTGGATTTGGAACATCCGGAAAATCCATCAGTTCACTGGAAATGGTCCTTTCATCCTCCGAAGTGGCTGCACCAGAGTGCATGCTATGTGCTGTAAAACTTTGCTGAAAAGAAGACTGTCGTCTTGAAATGAACTCAGAATCATAATTGCAGGTACCTGGAACTACTCTATTTACACCACGCACTGCAGGGGGCCAATCTAAACTCATTGGCAAAGGTCTAGACATAATACCATTATATGCTTTGTCAATAGGAGAATTTCTTACTTGTAAAGTTTGTACAAAAGATTGATGGAAATGGTTTTGTAAATTACCACCAACATCAAGATGCAATCTATCCGTGGCAGCAGGGCGATGTGTATTCATCGGAGGATGAATGGGAGCTATGTTGGGCCACTCATAGGAAATGTATGCTGCTGAATTTATGGCCCCAACTCTAAGGAGACCAACACTTCCTTGATCCTGAACCACAGAAGATTTACCCTCTGGTTCACTACTTTTCATATGTTTCCCTAAAAAACCAGTTGCATAGTTTACAGAACCTTTTGCTTTTGCGGACATCAGGTCATTACACTCAAGCACAGGCTCAATAGTGGTAGCACCAGAATCCAGATCACAATTCAAGGAATCACTGACAATAGTTTGTGCACCACTGTTGACAGCACTACAATTGTCCGCATGCTCTGCAGCATAATCAAAACCTAAACTAGGATGATGACTTGAATTTGCGTCATGCCTGTTAGTATGAACCACAACATTGTTCGACGGATTTTCAAAAGCTGAACTTCCAGAAGTCCTTATAGAAGGTCCATCTTGAGAACTAACAGAGGCAGAGGACACTCCAGTGCCTCTTGGTTGACAACTTCCAACCTCTGAACCATTGGAGCCAGAACTTCTTTGCTTTTTTCTTTCTTTCCTACTCTTTCTGGGGGCACTTCGAACTTTTCCATTATTTAATCCCTTAACAGGTTCCTGGTGATGATCAACCAATTAGAAACTTTCTATCATCTATTAACTTCATATTAAAGAGAAACAAAGCACAACCATTGTACGCGGTGATAAGATATTTTCTCGAGCAAGACCCTTTTGCGAAACTTTAGAATCAAGCTCATTGGACAGTCTAACATCTTCATTGTTGATAGAAAATAGTCCATCTGCTTTACCCTGAAATATAAATGGGAATCAATTAAGACTTTGCAATACAAAGGTTCTCCTAAATTAAATGGTATTTCTTGATTGACTGTTAGTAAATAAGTACATACCTTAGCAGGTTTAGTAGGTTTTGGATCATTGTGACAAGGCCTAGGTACATGATTTGACTTTTTATTGTGGCTCTTCCCCTTTTTCTTACGGTTAGTGGCAACGGGTTTCTCACTTTGTTTCTTTGTAACAGAGTTCATGCTTCCCTCTCCTAGTAACTCAGATTTTGTGCAATCAAGTGAAATAACCATGAGTAGCTCCCGCATTTTTCTTAGTATAATGTCGGAAATGCTACTTACACTGTTCAAAGAGCTGAAGAAAAGTTTCTCTTTCTCATATCCTCCCAACTGAGCTGCTGATAACATAGTAGAAATAACATGAAGAATGGACAAACTACTGAAAACAAGATAAAATGGCGACATATTTGCAGAAACTTGAGAAGGCTCAGCACTCAATTTAGTTTTTGAACATTTTCCTCTCAATGTTGCAATATCTTGTCTACTCAATGAATCTGAATCACATAGCAGTAATTGTCTATTTTGATCACCACCAGACCGCATTTTATCGTCCAAGAAGCACGACTTTCCCTTCACTATATCAGCTGTCTGGAATTTGCCACAACGACACATCAGATCAAATTTCAACAAGTACAATGAATTATAAAACAAAAGTGAAACCTGCAGAACCATTGAATCAAGCATTCTGTAGCAATCATAAAGTTTTCAACATTTCCACAACGATGCATTACTAGGCACATTTCATTTCACTTTCACCGCATGAATCAGAGAAAATAGCATGGTATACACGCAAAAACAGAAATTCATAACAGGCAATCATAAATATGTAATGATGTACCAGCAAGCGTGCAGCTTTCCCCAAGTAAGTGCAGTACACCTTTTTCTTCACAGAATCATCCAATTTCTCCCACCAATCCACACACCCTCTCTTCCTCCAGAACAAATTCACAGCAACACCAGCAGCACCCAACCTCTCCTTCAACTTCGCCCCTCTTTTCTTCCCACCGTTACTATTCATCCATGCTAACCTCAACGCAACCTCAACTCTATTCACAACAAACTCCTCCAAACTATAGTACCCCTTCGCTTTCAACCACCCTAACTCCGCCCACTCCCCTGCCATTTCCCCCTCCTCTCCTCCCCACAAAAACTCACCATTCGTAATCTCATCCATTATATCGACAAAGCTACTCACATTTTCCACTAAACCCTCACACACACACATCGAATCAACACAAACACTTGCTTTCCCATCCATCTCGCCTTCCCTCGAGCTAAACAGCTGCACAGACTCATGAATCGCGCGTTCTCGGCAGTTGAACTGCGATAATCGCGACAACAGGCCATCGGTTTTCCGATAACAGAGCGTCGGGAGGGCAGAATTGTCATTTAGCGGAAGGTCGGGTAAGATGATGAAACGGCCGGAGCCGTTCGATTGAAGCTTTTCCTTCATCTGGAGGAGGATTGCGACGAAGTTCGCGTCAAGAATTGTCAGGTGCGCTTGGCGTTGGTGCACCGAGAGCGATGAGAACCATCGGAGCACGGCGGGCCGGGTGCTGGGGCCCGAAGCCGGGTTGAGGTTGCGGCTGGATGTTTGGGAGTGGTAGAGAGAGATGTGGGCGGTGAGGGAGTCGAGGAGTTGCTGTCTAGAACTCATCGGAGGGAACTTTCCGGCGACTGATCATGAATGACAAGAAAGGCGGAGAAGAAACAGGAAAAGCGAGATCGGGGGAGTTTGTATTAATAAAAATAAAATTAAATATTTTCGTAGAAACATGTAAGAATAACAATTTTTTTAACCTTTTAAATTTTCATCTCAAAATTAATTTGTAAAATCCGCACCCAAAATCTTGTATTAAATCAAGGGTTCGTTACAACAAACACACCAAGTCAGCGTTTTTGCATATAAATTAATAAACTTTCTTTTGTGACACTTATACATAGTACGAATTTTGGCAGAAACATCACCAAACTTATTTTTCAATCATTTTTCGTCGAAATTTCACATGTGACTTGCACATTATAAATTTTTAAGAATAATTTTTTGTTCAAACACGCATTTTAGTAGGTAGATAAGTCATTCATCTTCAAGGAGATTCTAAATATTATTTATTCAAAGAAATTATTATGGAAAAGAAAGGTGGGAAATAATTTTACACTTTTGACATACTAAAAAGGTTATTTGTACAAAGAAATTATTAAGAGTTTATCGCGTGCAACTCACGTACAGAATTCCGCAAAAATGATCGGGAAATAAGTTTGGTGGTTTATCTGCCAATAGAAAAAAAAAAAGTTTGGTGATTTATCTGCAAAACTCGTATAATTTATATATATCGATACCACAAAAAAAAAAAAATAGTAATTTATGTATAAAAATATTGATAGTTTAGTGAAGATGCTGCAATTAACTCTTAAATTAATACCAAGTAATGTTGATAGAAATTTAAGTATGATGAGTTACATATTTACATTTAAGAGATAGAAATTTAAGTATGATGAGTTACATATTTACATTTAAGAGTTCTCTTTAGAGTGTGTTTGAGTTACATATTTACATTTAAGAGTTCTCTTTAGAGTGTGTTCTGAATTTCAAATTATTAGGTAGAGTTCCTCCTTAAAAAATTCATTAAGTAGATTTTTTTCTATTAATACAATAGGATGTCGGAGTGGTGATGAAAATATATTTTTCTTAGTACACGGGGATGAGGGTGACAATGAGAATAGAGTCCTAGATTTCTTAATTTCAAACTAAGAGAGACGTCAATGTGCTATACATAATTCCTTGTAAAAATTATTAAGTAGATCTTGAGGTTTATAAAAAGGTATAAACTTGTATAAATTGTACACAGAAGATTTTCTTATATACATTATCCAAACCTACTCTAATTAGTATTACTGATTCTGATGTATGACTTTTCTAGCGAAAAGCATTGGTGTCAGATTTGATTGGCTCGGTTGGTTCAACCAGTCGAGCATTGATCCGGAGTACTCCGTAGAACCGTTTTATGGTTCTTCCAGTGAAAATCAGATTGAATCGGAAAACCCCGAGGAACCGAAGAACCGGAAAAAATCGGTTATTCTCATTTTTTTGTTTTATTTTTATTTTTTGAGGTTTTATGTTTAATCCTTTTGTCCTTATTCCACTTATATATATCTTTACTTTTGTTGTGTTTATAGAATTTTAACAAGTTACTCATTCATATTCTTAAGTAGTATACTGAGTTATAATTATCTTTTGATAATTTTTTGTTCAGTATTTAAGTTTATGGATGGTAATGTGTATAGTTACATCAGAAAAATTAATAAATGATGATTACTAAAAGAATTTGTGCCCCTTATTTGAATGGTGTTGCACAGAGTTGCAATATGTTTGAATAATGACGCTTAGAACAACAAAGTTGCTATAGAATATAAGACAAAACTTTTAGATATATGAGATAGAGGATTCAAACAAAACTCAGACAAAATAAATATGAGCTATCTTCCTTTCTATCACAGTGGTATACAAAGGTTTGTACATCAAACTCTCGATATGAACTAATAGACAAATACAATCTATCAATTCAACTTTCTCTTAACTAATCTAACACACATCTAAAAAGGAGAATCTCAGGATTTTGAATTCTCCATAATCTCACAAGGAATAAGTGAGAATGTATGAAAGAAAAGCCTCAACTTTGTGATCTCGTCTATCAACATTTTCTTATTGTTCCATCTTATTTCTTTTTATGTTTTTCTCAATCAATCTTCACATGCTTTCCTTCTCATTTTATAATCATCGGTTGACAGTTCTGCGAGAGAGAAAGAAAGCAACATAATCTTCCTTTGGAAGTTTGTTTGTTAATTACGTTAGGATAAGGATTGTTAGATTAGATAAGGATTTGTTATTAACCGCCATCTGTTAATTAAATAAATAATAAAATAAACACACACACACACATACACACACACACACATATATATAGATTAATACAGTGAGGTAAAAATAATCAAAATACAAAATTTTCGGTAAATCGCCGGTCCAACCGGTTGAATCGCCAACTGGTGGTGAGACCGACTTGGTCGCCAGTTCGATTATACCATAGTGTTGAAAAAGTATCATTTCATTAGCCAAATGTATTACTTCTTTTTAATAAACTTATGTTTCTATATATAAAAAAAAAAAAAAAAGTAATATATTTGGTCAATTAAGTAAATACTTTTGGCAAATTAAGTAATATCTTATTGATTCAACCTGCACGGAATTGAAAACACACTCAATCAAAATAAACAAAAACTTCAACATCCAACGATTAATAACTTTTCGCAAAAAAGTAATAATTCATCAAGAAAATTAATTTCTTTTTTTGAGAAAATGCATTACTTTTTTTCTCAAATGTAGTATTATTTAAAAGCAGATGATGAGATATCAATATGAGATTATAAATAGTGTACTTATATATAAATTTGATGGTGAAAACTTATATAAAATTTGATAAGAACACCTAAAGTTAAAAAAACACAAGAATTATTAAACCTTAATTACAAGAAAAAAATATGTTTTACTAAAACAATATTAAAATTTCTAGAAAAGCGAATATTATTGTAAGTCAAAGTAACATATACTTTTTTCTAGAAACATAATTTTTTTTGGAAAAAGTATTACTTTTTCTTAAAGTAATTAAATTAAATAATAGTTTAATACAATTTGTGAGTTATAATTAGAAAACTTATATAAATCTTGATATTGAAGACATATATAAACTTAATAAGAACACATATTTTTTATTGCATTTATTGGGAAAAGTGTCACTTAACCTATTTTTTTAATGCAATTTTTATAGAGCAAAATTTTCAAATTCCCTTAGGTCAAGCTGAGTCATTGTACATAACAATATCCCTGCATACGGGGTACATAAATCTTCTTATAACAAATGGGTTAATTACCAAAAAAAATTATAACCTTCGGACAAATTTTTAATTGCAACGTGACTATTAAAATTTATCAATGTTGGTCACCAACTACAATTTTTTTCAATTATAACATCGACTAAATTTTTTAACGTCTAATTGTGTCGTCATCACCACTGTTGAACGCGTCTTGACTAGACATTCATTTACCCTCAATCAATTTCACAATCCGTCATTTTCACTGTCGTTAATTGGGGGTCGAAGAAGTGACATAATAGTTTTAATCACCTATTAATGACAATTAAAATGACGAATTGTGAAATTGATCAGAGGTAAATTAAAGTCTTGTCTAGGAGCATTAAAAGGTGGTGATGACATCACAATCAAATGTCAAAAAAATTAGTCAATATTGTAATTGAAAAAAAATTATAGTTAGTGGCCAATATTAATAAGTTTTAAAAGTCAGGTTGCAATCGAAAATTGAACCAAAGATCATGATTTTTTTGGTAATGAACCCTACAAAAATTGTCAACACCTTTTAAATTATTTACATAAACTCGTTTAATATTTAAAAGATGATAGAATAAAATGATATCAACAATAATGAAATCAACTCGGATAAAAGTGAGCTTAAAATTCGAGCCGACATGGATTCCTCGATGCTACTCCAGGAGCTTTGCTATTGTGACACATGCCTGGTGCCCCCTCCGGACTTCCCCATCTTCCCAGAATTCTGATAACCCTTTTTACTATTGAGTAGGTATTGGGTGCACCCAACACACAATAAGTTTATTGTGCACTCCCCAATTTAATTTGGGAATTAGATATATATTAAGGGCTGTGTTCGGTTACCTAATACAAGCTGGTGACCCAGCAGTTGAGACCTATTGCATGCGTGTTGAGGTCTTGAGTTCGAGCCTCAGCAGCATGCAACTTTAATTTTTTTTTCTCTTGATTCAAATTAATAACATATATATATATATATATATATATATGTGTGTGTGTATATATATTAAGGCATGTTTGTTAACACATAAGAGGCATTATCTTAGGTGATAAAATACTAAATTATTGTTTATTAGGGCATGGGTTCGAACCCCATCTTCTCTAATTTTTTTCTATATATGTGCATGTATTATTATTAGTATTAATACATTGCACCACATTTTATATTACAATATTAGGTGGTGGCTTGGTGGATAAACATTTTTTTGCGCTTGTAGTGGCTTGGGTTTGAGCCCTATTAAGTACTTTTTTTTTAATTATTTTAGACAATTTAATATATTATTTAGAAAAATTATGTATTATTAAAAAAAAAAAATGTGTATACCTATAACATGACATATACTATCACGCAATATAACGTATACTATTACGCAATATAACATATACTATTAAACAACATAATATATTATCAAAAAATTATACATGTAACTATAATATATACTATTACGCGATATAACATATATTATTACGCAATATAACATACACTATTGAACAACATAAAAAGAGGTAAAAATAGAGCAAAAGCAAGGTTCGAACCCGCGCGCGGATGCGCCTCGAACCTAACCTCTGCACACCTCACCACTACACCACATGTTATTGTTGTGAATTCATCGAAACAAGACCCTTATATCTATCTTTAATTCAAAATTAAATAGAAAAATGTACAATAAGCCTATTATGTGTTGGGTGCACTCAAGTTTTTGCCTTTACTATTTTGTTTATACCTCCCTCACTTTCTTTTATTTCTACTAACATAACATACATGTAACTTATTTTAAAAACATGTAACAATATCTCAATATATTTGTACAAATATGAAAACTGTAAATTCCTTTTACAATTTTCAATCTAAATAATAAGTAAGATCAAGAAATATATAAAGTTTCAAAACCTAATTGTTAATAAATTTCTATTTTACAAAAAAAATATTATAAAATACTTTTATTAAATTTGAAAAAACTGGGACAAATACTATTGTTGTTATGGTTGTGAATGGAGCTTAGAGATTATCGAAACTTGAAACAAATAAGTCCCGAACCGAAAAAATCCTTTGATAATTTGACTTTTTTACAAACCGCAATGATCCAATCATTTTTTTGTGCGAATTTAAATATTTCAAATTTCCGAACTGAAAACAATACTGAACAGGATAATGAACAAATTATAAATTTAAAATTAATTATCCCTGCAAAATCAATGTAAATAAGAACTAAAACTAAATTATCTCTAATTCTATAGTAAATTAAGTTTAACATAAATAATCAAAGGAAACTCGTATTTAATTATGATATAATTTTAAAAAAATAAGTTAATGATTTTAAACGAGTTTGATATAATAAAATTATTTTGGGGTTTTTCGGTTAAGATCTTGAAAGATAGATCAATTATCAACCTGGGACCTAAAATAGTATTTTCTATCAATTGGGAACCGAAAGATGCAAAACTATTAATTAAATAATAAAAAACACAAAAAGGAATCAAAATGCAGACGTCATTCATCATCTTCTTCTTGTATTATCAATGGCGTTTTTATAATTGAATTGAAGGATTAAAGAAAAATCCATATATTATTTTTTTTAGAACCATATTATTCTTATTATATGTTATTGAATGATGATTATTTATTTTTGTAGAAGAAAAATCCACTAGACATGACAAAAAAGGTTATGATGGTTCTTCATAAAAATCGATCTCTTAATTTCAAACATTAGTACCCAAATAATATTTGTATCATTTTTTAAATTAATGTATATGGCGGATAATAAATTGTCACAAATATTGCAGAAATTAAGATACCCCTAAGAAGGTAAAAGATAAACTCCAAATAATTAGTAGGTTTCAAAGAGAAAAAAGAAAAGGAAGGAAAATTACAATCTCATTAAGGAAGATGAAAGTTCTTTCCGTCAATCTGCTATTAGTTATTTTTCTATTTTTCTCTCAATCTGCTTATATGGCTGATGGCTATTAAAAGAATGTTAACGGCTGTTAAAATTTTAAGCCTCGAATTGGTTGTTTTGTATATTTAAAGCCCCCCCCCCACACACACACACACATATATATATGATCCTTATACCATGCAACCATGGTATCAAACAATCATATTTATAGCCTTTAGATCAATCCCCTTTCAATCTCAGCCGTCCATTTTTATTTCACCTATTTACCCAACAACTCTCTTATCGCAGTAAAACACTGCGTAACCCAAATCCTCCTGCCTTCTATTAGACCACGCATTAATTCATGCCTGAGATTCCATCTCTCTCCAATTCTCTCTCCGTATTTTTTCAAAGTTATTTATACCATGGAATCTTCTCCAGCCAATTCCTCCCGTTCGTCATCGTTTCCCTTTATTCGCCGTTTTCAGGGAACTCTATTTTTTTTCGGCATCCCGCTGGTGTTTACTTCTAGCCGTAGCCCTAAACCCCAATTCCATTTCCCACTATGTAGCGCTTTGTTGTTTCTTCATTTTCCCCGAAATCAGCGTGTGTCTTCAAACCCCCCGGGACGAAGTGGAAGCATATCTCAATTCGATTGCGTGTTCTAGTATTTGGTGCCGCAACACCCTCCGCTGGTTACTTGGTCAGGTAGTGTCTTGATTACATTCTTTTAATTGAGACCCTACTGTTTTTATGAATCGTTTGTTACATTAAATTTAAAATTTCTCCAATTTTCAGTATTGTTGTTTTCCTTCCTTTTCCGACATGTATCATCGGTATTCAAGATTCTGAAGAGAAGTGAGTTTACTGAACTATGGATTTACTGTTGTAGTACCTGTTTTCCTTCCTTTTCCAACCATATTACCACTAAACACTAGAAATACAAGTTCATAGAAATATGGGGGCATACACCTAGTGAATGTAGTGTTGTGCCTCTTTCCCCAACATTAGTTCAATAGATAACCTTACATTAGCCCGAATTTTTAGTGTACGAGTTAAAAAAACTAATGTATGTATGTCCGGAAAGATAATCATCATTACCCGAAATCGAAATCGGTTTGTAAATTCTAATCTTATAAGTGTTACTGCACACGAGTGAAAAGGTAGACGTCAGTTAAGCGAGTAGTCCGTCTGTGAGGGTGCACAATCGGTATATTTATCTGCCTTGGCAGGAAATAATTGGAAAATAAACTAAAAAATAATCTAGATGTAGGATCGGCAGGGTAATTAGTCATGCTTGGTGACCACGATTGATAGAATTTGCTTTCTAGGAATAGTTAAATACCGAAACAATACCGTAATGGCTATATATATATTTTTTTTTATTAACCATAATCCTTTTTTCGATAATTTGCAAGTAAGTTGTTCATTTTAAGGTGATCTGTTGATGCTAGCCTTTATTTTTTTTGTTTTTTGGTTTGCAGTTGCTAATAACTTCCGAAAGTAAATATGCGTTTGATGTCACAAGTCTGTGCTAGTTCAGCAATCACGATAACCTACATCTCTGTTTTTACAATACCTCGATAAGGACATTGCCCACTTAACCACATTTCTCATATCTCTAAATTTTTATTATGCTCCTCTCTTTTATTGATGTGTCCCATGGGGCCCTGTCTCTAAACATCAGACGAGATAGTGAAAGCAAGCCATAGGCCCTCCTCCCACGTCCCCGGCATCATATTGTTTCGTAGAAGAGCGATGTCCGGCGACCTAATATATAACCTCGACCATTGCGGAGAAAATGAAACCTCCCATCATAACCGACCCCAACGAGGTCTTGACCTAATGGTTGCGACCCTTACCAATACCGCCCCACATGTATGTATCATTAAGCACAATGTCTATAGGAATACGTGTGTTTCATTGTGTGCATGTGTATGGGTTCATCTGCGGCAGTATTGAGCCCGATCCCATTTACTGCATAGCATGCCGTTCTATCGTGACCCTTGAACTCTGTGCTTCGTGGAAGTGAACTCTGAAATTTTAATTGCATTTTTTTTTTCCTTAATGGTTCATTATTAACCTATTTAAACCACATTTTCACAACTCTGGATTGAAAAAGTTATAGTTTGAAAATTACTTTTGTGGACCAGCATTAATGCTTATTATACCCGTAGGTTATAGATCACTGATCGCACTAGAAAATGGTTTTTTTGCTGGCACGAATTTATGGTTTAACGTCCTCCTATGTAAATTTTTTCTACTTTTATCTTGTGGTTTTACTTGAGTTGAGATAAGATATTCTACGTGGCCATAACGCGATGTATATATGCTGCTAGGAAACAAATGTACACTATATACTGATAGGTCGTGTTAGAGTAATCTCTATGTTCCTCGTTCCCTATATGCATAATGGAGGCGAATCGAGACTTTGGTTCCTATAAAATGGCTAGCACTAAGTAAACGAAAAAAACAATGAACTGTTACATGTCGGAAACCTGTTATCATTTTCCGTATTGATTTCCAGATTGTCTACATCTTTTCAGTATCATTTTGGTATACCCACTTGTAAATCTTACTACGGCATTCCCCATAAAAGTTCTTCGTTGTTCTCTATGAAATGCTTTCGTTCTAACCATTCTACTTTGTGCTTCCAATTCTAAGGACCGGAGGAATGCATTTGGCTTCAAAGTCTGCTGACCCAGAGTTTTGACACAAGTTCAGTTTATGTGCGTAAGTACGTATTTTACAGCTAATTAAGTTTCTATATCTCCATAGTTCGGTATTTCACCTATTTTTTTCGTCAGGATGCTAAAATTGCAATATTATACGCTACTATGCTAATTTTAACTCACTTTTTATTGGATCAATATTTCATTGTCAACTTTGTTTGTATGTCTGAGTTTGTTGGTGGGCTGAGTTTTTACTATTTGTATATGAAAATTACCTTTTATTATGAATAGGCCCGTTGTGGAAGATTCCCTGAGCTATGAACTGTTTGTCTAATCACGAAATTCAATCTAAGTCCAGATGATACTGTTTTATTAACTCATCTGTTAGGCCACTCTGTTCTGTTCCAACGTAGATAAGATCAACTTATTAATTAGTTAATAGCAACTACTGATTCCCTTCGCCTTCAAGTAACCAACGATAATTGCTCTAGATATACCGAGAACTAAAACTTCCATTGAAATTAGAATTGGTAGATGAGTATGATTTAATAATCTTACATAGACCCTTTTTGAAATATTAGTGGGATGCAGGATATTCACGTCTCATTATGTAAATTATTGAAGATTCAGTATGGCATTAAAGGGCTTGAAACAAGAAAATATATCTTGAATCGCTCTTCATTTGCAAATTCCTAGTGGATCAACCGTTACGGAATACGCTGAAAATTTCATTTCCTTTTTTGCGTGCTTTCCTATTCTTACAGCATGATTAAGTTAACATCTGAACTCGACATTAACTGATTTTAAGCTTCCAACAGCTAGAGATTTTTCCTTGATGCACCACAAGGCTCTAGAGGGTGCCGTTACAAAAAAATCTTTCCGTACGACTACTGTCATTGACTTTGCTTCGAAATTGGATTCTTGAGGTAATCAGTGTTGCTCTTACCATCCGTTTGGAAAATAGTTGGATACGTCAATTTTTCAGAGAACATTGCATCACCAAAGGTTAGTTATGCACAAGTTTCCCTTTGCCAGGCCAGGAACCAGCTACGGTTATATTCGTGCTTCTTATATGCCGTGCTATGCCAATCGCCACTACGGAGTCACAAATGCATTTCCCATTACTTCGATTATTGTTAGGTTCAGACTACAATGCTGAATAAATGGAGAATCAACCTTCATTCTTTTATACATCTTTGCTGATCGTATATTGCGGATTCTGTTTTTTTTTTGTTATGCCGTATTTGTTTAGTTACTATTCACGGAAAAAAAAAAGCTCTAATTAAAAGACTGTATGTTGAAGTAACCAGTATGTCCACGAGTATCGTTTGGCTATCTATTAATAAAAACTAACGAAATAAGTTTAGTAGGTTGCAACCTTTTGGTAGTACATTATGATGCTCCGCATATTGCCGAAAAATAACGACAGGCTAAGCACATTGAATTAGTGACCAAAAAATGGTTGAAATAACTTCCGTGCATTAGGTTTCCTAATGGCGTCAACAATTCTTGGATCCTTTTTTTTTTTCCATACAAACATAATCACAACAACTAAATCCAGTGACTATAAAAAAAAGGGCGAATTCAGCCGTGTGTCCAAAATCAAAGGATAAGAGGAAAGACGTTTATAAAGTGTTATCAAAATATATGCTGGGGAGCTGTACGTGCAACGTGATCACCATTGCGATATTACGTTTATGACGTTTTAAAAACAGGACTAGCATACGCTAGTTGTATGATTAAAGAGATCCATACATAAGTCGAAACAGAAGCAAAACAAAGAAGCTATACAAAAAACGCTCAAAGTGATATTTTAATACAAGTAAAACATTTCAGTTTGTGAGTCCCACAACAACAGAACAATCCAAGTACAAATAAATAAATTACTTTTAGAACCTTTCAACACTTTCCAAACACAGAGGGGATATTTGAACATATCACTTAAGACGCCATTCGACTAGGTGAAGAATGCAATCTTATTGTAATGGGGGAAGTGATAGACATCTCATATCGTAAAATAAAAAACCGCATGCAACACAAATAAATAAGTACCACAGTTAATCTCTGCCACTCATAGCCCTATCAAACTTCCAAATCTATGCTTTCAAGTCACAAGTTTCTCATTAAAAGAACAAAACCATAACAGCTGGATTACCAACACAATTAGATTAAAATACTACAACAATGTCTCAGTTGGGATACGGCTAAAAATGCCTAAATTCCAATTTCCTCGTAAATATGTCCATAATGCATGATATCAACAGAAGAAAGACTGATGCACCACTTAATGCCTCATTAGTCTATTCTTATACCTCATTTCTCAAAAAAAAAAAAAAAAAAAGGTTTATCTTTTACCTCAGTACCCCTCACTCTGGAAACTAATAAATCAACGAACTTTAGCTGGGATTAAAAGCACGCATTCGATGGGCAAGTGAGCTGAAGTAATGGCCATACTAAAAGATTACAAATTAATGAAAACAAGAAATAACAGGAAATCAGAAAATGTCATCAATTGATCAAATAAAGGACGCAAGCGTCGAAATGCCAAAACAAGATCAGTACACACAAAATGCTCTTTAGCACCTAACAAAGTCCCTACCCATCATAGGGAATCGAGGAGACACTAACAACAACACAGTGATTGAAATTTAAAAGTTATGGAACCCAACATCCATAAAGGTCGAAACATTAACGTTTTGGAACTACACAAGAACGCGACCACAAAAAAAAAACACATCTAAAACGAAATTGTCGAATCAACTATCAAAGCCTCGATCCTCATCCATATAATCACCGACCTCCAGTTTCCGCTTACAACTAGGCGGTGCCGAATGACACGGTTTAACTTTAATTTGCTCACCATTGTCGTGTCCTTTCCCTTTAACCTCGCTATGATGGAGCTTCTCGTACTTCACATGGACTTTTTCATACCAGTCCGTTGCATCCCGAACCACCTCATTCGGTAACATGTTGCTAGAATGATTTATCAACCACAGAAGAACCCTTACCCGGACTTGCTGACTAAGAGCCTAAAAGGATCAATAAACAAGAGTGAGTGCACCCAAAAAAAAAAAAAAAAAAAAAAATGAGCAGAAGGATAATTATTCAACAATGAGAAGTATTGTGTGAATAATGTATACCTTAATTTCATCTTCGGAACAAGGATTTGAAGCGAACAGGGTACTAGTTCCAGACCTAGCGGTTCGCAAATGCTCAATGACAAATAGCCCACAATCGTTCCTATACAGATTAAAATTCAACATAAATATATAATAATTGAAATCATAACAATTAAATGCATGATAGTAAACAGTAAAAAAAATGTATAATGGTAGTGGAGTTGGTTGTTAGCATTATAAATTTACTAACCAGTTCTTTTGTTTAGGTCCACGGATGTCAGGCACAATTGTATAGGAGCTGAAGGGCATCAGACTGTTGTCCTGTATTTGGTTTTCATACATTTCGTCCATGCCTTCCAGCTACAAACAGGGTTCCCAAGGAGTACAACAAAAAATATGTTGACTGAGATTGAAGTGTAATGTAGAAATTAAGAATTAAGGAACACATAAAAAAAATTGTTAAAAAGGACAAAAGTATTACCACAACTTTGATAGCATTTTCAGTAGAACGGTCCACATATGTGACATAGGGATGTGAGTCTAGTAAAAGGACGCGAAAATCGGTAGTGTTTAAACACAACAACTTGAAATGTCGAAGCATGTCATCATACATCGGGACATACATCTGCATTTCAATACCAAAGTTAGTTATCCCATAAGTCGGTAAGCCTACCTCAAATTTAATACAATACTCCTCTACACAAGCTGGTGGTTTCCTCTAGTAAATCAGGGCACAGAAACAATAACGCCGAAACTTCGGTCTTTGGATCAAAAGTTTAACATAAACATGCACTAGATGTCCATTAACTAAATTTAAAAAATACGATAAGACAGTCCTGCAATAGTTAATCGAACCTACATGTACCCTGTTTGAATACAAATTTCGAGAATATAACTATTACTTAAGTTGGGAGGGACGAATAGGTTGGAATCCAATATAGTCCCGGTCGTCTATATAGGGAGAAAAAGGATCACCAACTCATACACCAGTGCAACAACCCGGCACGTCTTTTTATTTATTTATTTATTTATTTTTGCTATTTTTCCGAAATTGTATTTATAAAATGTGAAGAATCATAGAAAACCCATAGCTCAATAAGATGGAAAGTCTAATTAACGAGCTATTTTTCCAAGTTAATGGGTGGTATGGTTTCTACGTGATCCAAGGCCAAAACACCGGTGACTACTATTTCCAAATCTCTACAAGCATAATATGAAGTAGAGAAAATATTGTAAACCAAGACTAATTTACATAGAATACTACACACCTGATCATTTTCTTACCTGCTTATTGAGTTAATGGCCAGCGTTTCACATTATTAGCATCTTCAATAATGGATTTTACCGGAGATTAATTATGGATCGACAAGAGGAGCTGCCAATTAAACTACGCTAAGGGAAGGACAGGTGGAATAACAACGAATCAAGCAATTAAAGGACTTGTTAATTATTCGGAAGAGTGTACGCAACACGCTGTACCATTTTTATTATCGAAATATTAATACTATAGTTTTATACATAATGGGGTACCATTACACTGAAACCTCCGTTTAATGATTAATTACAGTGTTACAGGGCACAAAAATAATAATTTTGAAACAGTCAGTGGAAATGTACCTCTTTGCAGCCATCGAGGTTATCCTTCACGAACCCTCCCCGGAACTTTAGCCTATTGCATTCCCCAACAAATTTCTCCTTACTTGAGAGAGCTACCTGCACAAGTGAACAAAAACTTCATAGGATGGAAAAAAAAAATCGAGCAGATAATATTGTTCCTTACGAAACCTATTACTAAGGCATTCTAGGAATCCCCTAATTAATGAAGCTACGGATATTTTGTAACACACTATCTCATAACCATACCATGTAGATCACGATGAGGAACCAGATTTCAAGCCCTTCTTCAAAGGCAGTCCTCTCCTCATGATTTAAGGCGTCCGCTACCATGTCAATCACCTGTGGCAGGTGTTTTAATTACCCAAAAAAAATCCAAAAAAAAAAAAGTCAGCCTATATTTCCCTTTTTTTTTCGGGTTTATATTTAAAGATATCTTCTGTAAAATACAGGGTAATGTACCATAGTGCTCATCCAGTTCTTCAAAAGGAATTTTCTCATCTCCATTCGTGTCAAATGTCTGTTCACGCTCAATGTCATTATCTCGTTGCGCAACAAAACATAATAAATCAAGTAAATAATACATTAATAGTTAGTTAAAACATTGAACAACACGAAAGTCACTTACTCCCGGTCAAGCACTTCGTCTAGCACGAACATTACTTGTAGCATTTTGTCGGTTGCGCCTAGAATTCGTGCCTTCTCGAATGGGTAGCCCGGGATACATACGTCCCGTCGAGGCGTTCTGAACGCCCAATGCCAGTCCTTCGACTTGTGACCTTCTCGGTCTATACCCACCTCGCTACAAGACCCCTGCCAAGATCAAATTACGTTACAAAGCTACTCATACTTTCAAATATGTACCACACAAGGGAATCAAAACCGAAAATATACAAGAGTAAACTAACGTTCATAGTCATGAATGTTGTAAATGCATGAAAAAGGTAATTCTGTACCTTTATGTACATGCTAGCTATAGCCTTGCCTCCCACTACAACATCAACCACTGCCTTTGCACGCTCAGAGCAGTGGAAATCTTGGGACTGAAAGTTGGGGGATTCAGGATTATAAGGCGCCGTAAGGCTCTCCCTAGGAGCAGTAGGAGGCTGTCGAATTATGGGTGAATCACAAGTGGGTTGTTGATTTAGTGTTTCACCATTAATAAAGGTGGTGGTTCATCCCGATATTTATCACCGATCCGTCAAATGTAGATCCAAGACCACCATTTCCAGCGAACTAGTCCGATCAAGCTTTAAATTAGGGCAAACATCGTCACCCAAGCAACTAAGGAGCTTGCTTCCAACCGACTGGACAGCTTCTCTAACCAAAGATGTCTCTTTTGAAGTATCCGTCATTCATTTAACAGCTTCACTGCTCTGTACACCAGCCTTGTCTGACAATGGCTCAATTGTTACTAATATTTCTCCCATTATTCCCTTGAGCTCTTTCAACTCTTGGACAACTACAACATCTCGTCTAACAGCATGGAAAAAATCAAGGTCACAGTCATCGTTAACCAAAAATGGCCCGGCAACCTCATAATTACGAGCACGTGACTGCGTCAAATGAAACATCTACTTCAATAAAATATAAAATACAAAACCAGATGGAAGAGATCAACTATCTAGAGACTCTTCTAATAATTAGGTACCGACTACCTTTCCGAAAAACCAACGTTAAACAACTTATACAACACGCACCTCTATTCTATCCATGGGAATAACACATAAGCTATCTATAAGTCACAATCCTTGCACTCAACTACCCAAATCACTTTAACTCAAACTATACCACATTTAAAATTTTATTTATGGGGAATTAATTAGTGGTCAAAGTCCTCCGGACCAAGTACGGAGCTACAGCGGTCTATCACCCAGTCATTAGTCACAGTGTAACTGAAAAAATTGGTGGTCAGGCAAAGCACACCGAAAGATTCATTTTTACACGTGTTATGCCATATAGCAATAAAGGGCAGGTATTATTAACATCGGTTAGCTATTATACCTTTCCTTTCATCAGTGATTTGCACCACGAGTTTAAATTAATTTTTAATAGTAGAGCATCTTGAGTGTGAGGTTTCGTCAGTCCTATGTTGTCGAACCTGTCGCTTGTGATAGGGCTTTTTTCAACACTTACCTCAAGTAGTACAGCTACAATTAATATATACATCTTTGAGTTAGGTTTTAAACGGACCAGCTTGTGACAGAAAGTTTAACCTGAAGGAAAATGCAGCAGCGCGGCAGCACCGGATTTGATGTGCCAACGGAACTCTTGAACCTCTGTACGCTCTCGTTCATGCACTTCAGAAAGAATTAAGCCCAATTCTTGGAACAAATAGCTGAAACATCCTTCAGGGGGAACAGTAATGACACTCTCATATCGTACGTTGTGGTCGTGGTTAGCAGAGTGGCCATTGCAAAAAGCACAAAGCGTTGGACAAAGTCCTTCGGACCAAGTACGGAGCTACAACGGTCTATCACCTAGTCATTAGTCACAGTGTAACTGAAAAAAATTGGTGGTCAGGCAAAGCACACCGAAAGATTCATTTTTACACGCGCTAGGTCATAGAGCAATAAAGGGCAGGTATTATTAACATCGGTTAGCTATATACCTTTCCTTTCATCAGTGATTTGCACCACGAGTTCAAATTGATTTTTAATAGTAGAGCATCTTGAGTGTGAGGTTCCGCCAGTCCTATGTTGTCGAACCTGTCGCTTATGATAGGGCCGTCTTTCAACACTTTCCTCAAGTAGTACACCTACAATTAATATATACATCTTTGAGTTAGGTCTTAAACGGACCAACTATAACGTAGAAAAACTTGCTCTGACAGAAAGTTTAACCTGAAGGAAAATGCAGCAGCGCGGCAGCACCGGATTTGATGTGCCAACGGAACTCTTGAACCTCTGTATGCTCTCGTTCATGCACTTCAGAAAGAATGAAGCCCAATTCTTGGAACAGATAGCTGAAACATCCTTAAGGGGGAACAGTAATGACACTCTCATATCGTACATTGTGGTCGTGGTTAGCAGAGTGGCCATTGCAAAAAGCACAAAGCGTCGGACAAAATCTACCCCACAATCACTAGTAGTGAGTAGAAAGTTCTCCAATTTTTTCAACCTTATAACATAACGGCCCTCCGAATTAATGACACCATATCTCTCTCTCTCTCTCTATTGATATAGTGCTGTAGTCCCCGTTCATAACTACCTCCTCGCCACCCTCGGGAACCCCCATTACTACAGAAAAGTCATCGGTCGTAATGTAATGACAGACTCCATCGAAATAGAACACTCCGGTTTTTGGGTCATAATTTTTTACCAGCTTCATAAACAGCCCACTGAATCCAACGCACTGAATGGCTTGACGCCTACCGCCATTAAGGAGACGTACAAACTTTTGAAATTTGTTCAATGGAAGTCTAGAACTTAGTGCGTTCGGCCTTTCTACATGAGGGGCCACAATCTGGCTCTATGCATTCATTGGAACCCATCCCGACGCAGCTGATTCACTTTGAGGGAGAACCTCAAGAGAAGTTCCTAACTTGATGCGTTTGGAATTTCTGCTGGCACATTCTTGAAGATATCAAGGGGACCATTATCCGAATTGTTAACTGCGTTTATTCCGATATTCAGACAATCCTGAAATATGAGAGGAACATATGATTGTAAGTAATCGTAATGCCACCCTTCGTGCTTGATGAATTGAAAACACGAAATATAGTAGGCCCTAAAAAAAGGAGGGAAATGTAGGAATCCAATGGTCACAAACGTCCGCAGTTGCTCCTTATACTATCCGAAAATTAACAGCCAGATTTTACAAGTAGCGAAACAGAACAATATTGGAGAACACAGAGTGTGAGCTGCTAAATATATACCAAAGTCGTAAACGGAAACGTAAGGCCAGGATCACTACTGATTAACAATGATAAAATCTATTACAAAAGAGAGAAGCAGGCATCTGCCTACTACACAGATTGATAGTTTGCTCATACATCCAATTATTTTTACAATGTCCATACATTACTAGCTTGCTAAACGGCGGGTATAAAACTTCTAGAGGCAAGCGCAACAGCAAATAAACATTACAAGGCTAAAGGATACTAGTGCCACTATTTCCTGCAATTTCACAGTCTATACATAAGGCAGCTTAGTACCGCAGAAACAGACTTGTTCAGAACATAAACTTGATTTGTCCAACATCAATTAACCTTTCGATTGTTAGAACGAATCAATGTAAGGACATTACTAGTCAAACCACTAAAATGCAAATAAAATAATGTTTTATCTCAATCAATGTCAAACAGCAAACAGCACACTACAGATATGTACCACAACAACACTTCAACAATGAACTACCAAGCGATATTAATATCCTAACAAGTCCAATCATATTGGAGATTCAATTAGACGATGGATCGAATATTGGTATGGAGCACGATTTTAAGTTTACAAACCCATTTTGAGTATTAATTAAAGTCACACACATAAAAGACTAACGAGAATTTTCAAAGCACCAGAACTCTTTTTCTTAAATAATAAACGAAATAAAATGTAGAAGAATCTCACCAGTGAATAAAACGGGACCTGGTTTGCAATAACATTCATAGCCATGAGGTAATCTTCAGTGGACGGTGGTGCATCCACGCCTTTGTCAAGCGGTCGTAAATAGGAGAGTTCATTGTTGAGACCTTCAAATGGGGTGTGAGATGTATTCTCCATTTGTATTCTCTAAACAATTTGGGTGCCAGAATAGGAAATAGAGGAAGGCTTGATTACAGCCAATATATAGTCGCGATGATAAGGAGGCAAACCCAAAGGCATTCCCCTTCAGAAGTTGTGGGAATTTAGGGGCATCGAGTACTCTACCTTTCCCCCTATGGCGTCTCTACGGATACCCCATCTCCCAGTTCGCCGGAGTACCAACAGCCAAAATTGGGGATCTGACCTACTCAACTTGCCCTTTTTGTTAGACAACCCGAGGCAATTTTCAGAGGGTATGATCGTTTGGAGGGCGGCGTGCGAATGAACAGCTCGGAAAGCGCAACGGCTCCTACACAATGGCTAATCCTCAATTTTTTCCTTGTGAGCTGGGTTTCGGAGTCTCTGATTGAGAAATGCAGTACTGTGCATTGTAGGTGTATTAGTAAGTAAGTAAGTACATGATTTTAGGTAGATTAGCCAAACAATAAGGTTAATACATTACCAAGAAATTAATAAGGTTAATTGGGCCAAGAAATGGTAAGGGTTGGTATAAAATCATACGGTGGTGCTCAATTAGCTACTATACTTAAACAAAAGACATTTTTATACCATATGGTCTAGACTTACGCTAACAAAAATGTAATATAATTTTTTTTTTTAGTACCATGTTCATTAGTTGTCTAGGCTCAGTTGTCTAATTTCTTAAATTACGTGGCCTAAAGTAGTGTGAATCCGTTGTAAAATATATATATATATATATATATATATATATATTTAATTGAAAATTCGATTTTTTGCAATATGTATCAGCAGCGCTACAATTTGACAATTAATTAATAGAAATGTAAGTCAAGAATTGCTTGTAATTCTCATCTGAAATCGTTACATTTTATTTCCCCTTGATAAGATATGGCTTGGTTTGGAAATTGTTTTGTTTGGACAAATCAATTAATTGATTGGATTGTTTAATGTGTTGCTCACAATCGTCCATCCTGGGTGAAATGTTATTCGATCATGAGGTGGTGCATTATTTAGTAGAAGCCAGCCTTACCTTTTAATTTTCTAGATTCATCATACTAGTATTTTAATTAAGTTTGAAAAGATTAAGTCATCTATACCATATTTCTATTTGCAAGTTATATATATGCTTTTGTTTCTGTATATGGTTTAAATAAAATTTTGAAGTGTTTAGATTAACGATGACCTATGTTACTACTTTATTTTTTAAAATAGAGAGGTGACAGTATTACAACCGAAGAACACAACGTAGGCCATGGAATATTTATATAATCAGTCTACCAATCGAGTGAAGGAACGGTCCGAAAATCACATTATAATCGAAGGTTAATTCCAAAGCAAGGATTTCGTGTTTTATGTCACTATTTTATTGTGTTTATTTTATTTTTTCATGTCATCAATGGAAAGAATCAAAATCCGATATTAGCTACATTATTAGCAAATAATGTTTAAATTTTCCCTGTCACTTCCTATCTTCATTGTTATCCATTTTCCTCTATTTAAATTGTAATTTTACGAGGATTTGGACAAATGCATGAGTATTCGTTTACTGACAGCAATAGTGATTTTGCCAAAGTAGTCAGCACAGTCAATTCAGTCTGAAACAAACTCTAAAGTGTGCGGTCACTCGGGTTTTTTTTATTTTTTATTTTTTTATTATTAAATTAGCAATTGTAGATTGTTATATAAGTCCGCGAGCTATATACAATACTTCATGTACTTTAGGTTCATGCTTCATGTCTAATAATATTATGAAGATACCATTTTTTGTATTCGAATTTTCCTTTCCCATACTAGTCCTCCATAACAAAAAAATAAAAAAAAAATTGGAAACTTTTTCGAAAAATTAGACAAATTGGTAGTGGTGCTACATTAAGATTGATCTTAGATTTATATATATATATATATATATATATATATATAACTAATTTTTACAAGTAGGTAATTTTTAATGCAGATAATTGGAAAAATAACCAAAAATAATAATAAAATTAATAATTTTACCGAACTGCCACCTATGTGCCGCCTTTGAGTACTATGCACTAGGCGGTCAGAAACCGCAGCGTTGACGGTTAAATCCTTCTGCACCCATGATTACAATTATAGTTATAAATAAACATACCTAATTTTCATGAATTTTATAATATTCACATCACTTGAAATAATCCTTTGCAAAAAAAAAAAAAAAAAAAAAATCGGAAACTAATATGTATATTAGTTTCGAATTATTATTTATGAAATATGTTCTCAGTATTTCAAATCATACCATATTTTAGCAATAAGGTATCATTGGAGCTGTGGCTAAATAAGATAAATGGTTGTGGGGTACTTGGCAATTGGGTTAAAATAATTATGCAAGTTACTTGTTAAATAACCTAGCCTTCAATTTATGCGGAATGATCTAGTACTTTGCAAAATTCCTATTGGAAACTAAGCTGGGCCGAAATTAAAGAATCAAGTTACCGGCAGAAAATTCAGCTAGGGCGTAAGCTGTGAAGGCCTAGTAAAGTAGACAGTCTACAGTTCATTAGGAAACTACAATAGATACTAGTTTGATACACATGAGAGTAGCACATAAATATTCGTCGCTAATTAGAAAACAATCACAAGGTTACATGGTTCGATTGTGTCTCTTTCTCGCTGCAAAATGCATAATACGTGCGGCGTCCAAAACATAATAATTCAACAAAATGGGTAGTTCCCAAATCAGACAATATATCTTGGAGGCCATGGTTGAACTTCAGACGATGAGTCATTTGAGTCATCTATAACCACAACTTCCGGCAGTTCAGCATACGGGCTGGCATCCTCCATGATGATTTGCCCAGCCCCACGACGGTCGTATAGGTTCTCGCAAGCTCCGTAAGGGGAGAAGCCCAATAGACAGAAAAACTGAAAGCACTCCTGCTCGTGCCTAAGATTCTATGGATTAAGAGAAAACCATTACACGATCAGGCACATTAAAGCAGATTGACATTCAAACTTTAACATACAGAAAGAGCAGTGTAGCTAAATATTCCTAAACGCTTACCCCAAAATCAAATTGTATATCTACCTGATTAATATGATCCCAATATTCCTCATTCACGGTGACCTTGTTATTGTATATATCATACGTAACACCCGGGAGGCTAAGAAAATCCTTGAACACATCGTACATTGCACGATCCATGTTCACGTGAATCTTGACGAAATTGGATGTTAGCTTAGTATCGTTTTAACGTACAACCATATCACGGGCGCATTTCTCAAGAATCTCCGTGTACAATTCGGCATCACCGATGTGTTGCAGAAATGCTAACATGCAAATGCGATCATACATGTAAACCTCTTTTTCACCTGTTAGGTAGGTTGTGAATCTCTTTTCAAGACCAATAACCCTAGTCCTCATTGCTGGTCCTCTGTAATCTGTTGTGTATCAATTATATAAGAGTACAACTTTCAGGCAGTGTATTGAAAGTCAAACTCCATGGTAATCTAATTTACATACAAAGCGAAAGGTGGAAGGTTGAGTGCAACAGACAGACGTATAAGTAATGATGCAGTTGTTATCTATCCTCTGACCATGAATGCATACTTCGCAATGGTGTCAATCATAAACCGTGGTGGAAAAAATTACATTTTCAACAATTAATTAGGTAACCATTTTCGGTTGCTATGGTATAATAATATAACAAAATTAATCTCAACGAGCGTCCGCAATTACTAAAAAATGAATAGATTTAATACTACGTTCCCTTCAGTTTGATCACGTAACGGGCATGCCCCTTAAGTAACCTAAAATCTTAAATGTGTAACACCATGTTAGAAGAGAAGATATGTGCAGTGACTAGGGAAAAGATCAGGCAAAGGCGGCCGGGGTTTAACATTTGTCATGTATTTTCTAACATAGACAATAAATAGAACAATTACGGACTGCACCAAAAATTGTGTTTCGGAAGATTCTTATTGTCGATTTATATTAGCAGAAATATTAAATTTATCTCCGATGAAACTCATGACTAGCATACAAATTGAACCATATTCCCTTAACTATTATTGAACATTTGTTCTCTCCCGCCAAGCAGAGTAATTTGGGTTGCTAAAGAGAGTTGACTCAAACGGAAATTAAGAATTTAAATATAATTTACCAGATGATAGCATTTCATATTAGTCTATAAATATTGTTACGACTCAAACACGGAAAAAAAGTCATTACCATACAGATAGAAAATATTAAGATACTTCCTAAGTAGAAAAACCAGTAACAAATGCTGGACTGAACTTGACAACTTTCCTCTCCTACGATCTCAGGCGACAATGTAGTTAATAGTTTTTTTCAGCAGCTTAATTTCACATGCTGACAAAAATCTATAGGTAAATCGTGTAGATAGAACGACAACCCTAATTTGTGATCCATTACACCCACAAATTAGGGTTCACGAAACAGTTACATTTTCCCCCCACATTGCACAATACCAGCCACATGAGGGAAACCCAACCCACAAATGCTATATAAACTTAATCGTCAATCAACTTGAGGAAGAGTCACGAAGATATTAATAAAGATCAAAACGGGGGTGAGGGGGTGAGGGGAAAAACTCCGTGACGCGGGAATGCGCAGCCAAACGCATTTAACTTTGCTCGATAAACGTACCTGTTGTGCTATGCCCGTCAATTGAGCCACGCCGGTGAACAATCTAGCCAGTACCGGTACCAACGTAGTAAGAGGGCCTAATTTTGCGCAGGAGCGGGGCTGACGTGAAATTGGGGGAACTGGTAGGGCAGGGAAAATTTGACCTAAAATCACCACTCACAAGATTATAGGGTATTTTCCTTTTGTAAGTCTTTAACCAAGGGTGTTAGGTGAGAGAGAAATTTTTTCATTTCATGAGAGAAAGTTTTTACCTAATGTATTACATTTAATCGTGAGTTGGATTCTCCATTCCGTGAACCCCTTGAATTTCTAATCAATAGTAAGACGCACAACTTTAAAAATCGAATTTCCTAATAAATTTGAGATGATTAACAGAGCCGAATCTGTGAGAGGATTAGTCAAAATATTCACTAAAAATTCATCGAAGATTTGTCCTGCCAGTTACGTTAATATAAAGATCAATGCCTGAATGAAGATGTATTATTATTATTTTTTGGATTACAAATCCGAAAGCAGCAGTTGTTTGATTATCCCATGAATTTATATCTATTTTTTTTTCTGGTCATTTCTCAAAAACCAAATAAAATAAAAATTGAATAAGAAATGACGACATAAACGAGACGATTAGTCGCCATTCCGTTTCAAAGAAAACGACCGACCAATCGTGGTAGCAATTGCTTCTATTGAACATGTTTTAACTGACTACTCTATAATATTGGTTAAAAAAAACCTGGTTTTGATTTATGGTAGATTTGTGAATGGATTTATAAATCCAATTTTGTTGAATCGATTGACCGGACAAAACTTGTTACCACAGCTACGATATTCAACTATTTTATTTAAAGTTTAGACTAACAATTTAATTTTATTATTAAAAAGAAAAAATATTTATCTACGATCTTAATTGACTATGCAAGTATTTTCCAGAATATATATACACACAAGTAGTTTCGCTAAGAAGCGGTACAACTCTAAGCGCTTAATGCGCTACAACTAAGCACCTTGACATTAATCATTTTAATATGCTAAATAAGGCCATTTGTTTAGGTTTGCCATCCCATTAGAACAACCGATTTCAGTAGTCTTGTATTAATAGAATTTTTCCCACACGTTTCTATCTTAGTACTATAATCGATGAAAACTATGAATATTAGCTAAAAAGGACTAAAATTAACAAGAATATTCATAAATGTGCAAGCAAAAGGTATCAGGGGTAATACTTCGCAGCACAACCTAATTCTTTTTAGAATTTTATAGAAATCAATTGTTCTTTTTTTTTATTTTTTATTTTTTATTTTTTTATTATTGATATCCAAGTTCAAAATCTGTTGGAAACTCAACTTGTACCCGTAATGTAAGGATATAGAGGAAACTAAACGAACCGAATAATATTTTCCATCATCAGTTCGCTAAATATGAACCTGAATTCATATTCGAATATTACATTAATGGAATTTTATTTTGTGATTCGCATCTAATTCTTCAAAAATAATGGAATGCAGTTATGTTCTAATTCGAGATTCGAAAATATTTTTTTATTTCCATTTTTAGCTAATTTCAATTTTGTTCTAATTCAAATATTTTCGAATTTTTAATTATTACATATCACAAAATTGATTAACTCTCAATTTATATATAAATTTATTTTAAGTATTTAGTTTTGTAGTTATACGCCATATACATACATTTTTTTTACATTTTTTTTAATTTTAAAATTATGTTATTTCTAAATGGACGACCATTTGGCTTCAAATATTATACTAATCTAATATTTAATTTGCTTCTGAGTTCCCCCTATTAAAATCCTAATTATCCTAATCGAATTACCGAGTGAAACAAAAGAATTTGATTTGTTTTACATCCCTACCGTAATATATTGTGTTTCGAAATTTTGTTTAGTCTGTTTTATTAGTGCCACAACCCAACCATGAAAGAGAGGTGTGATTAGTGATGGGATTTTGTTTAAAGCCTACCTTTGTTAAAAGGTTTTGAATTCCATCCAATTGGGGCCAAATAGTTTGGTTGTATATCTTTTCTTGTTAATATGTATAAATGTTTTTAACCGCAGAAAAAAGGGGGGTGGGGGGAATTAAAAAAATTAAATTTGTAAATGTTAACTCTTATCGACAAATCGTTTTATATTAAAGAGTTCAATTTTTCTTTTTAGGTAAACGTTGAATTTATGTTAAACAGAGATCCGTATATATTGTGTGTTCCACTTGTGTACGTATACTAACGTCTCAAAACACACAAATCAAAATCATTTATTTTGATCTACTACGGTGTGGGTGTCTCCTGGCTGCTACGAAGAATAAGGGACGAGCAATTCTTGTAACGTTTCTAACTCGTTCTACCGCTTTCTCTCTCCCTGTCTGTCTATTTGTTTCTGTCTATCTATGTTACCCTGTCTATCTCTCTCTAGCGTAATCTTATCTAGAAATGGAGGAAATTGTTTGAAGAATAAAATTACCTTATTTTAATGTTAAATTCTATTTTTTTGGTCCGAGAATATTAATTAATCATCCTTTGTTATTTTCTGCGTTCAAGCTTCTTATTGTCTTCCGTTATCTTCCAAAAAAAAAATCCATTTCTATGTCCCGTAAGAATACCTTACCTCAATTTGCCCTTTGTTTGCTGAATTAGTCTTTCTCTCATTCGAATAAGACTGTTGTTCCATTCACCGATTTCTAGCATGCCCTGTAAAATGTGATGTAATAAGGTGTATTAGTGAACCCTGTCACAGTTCAAATGTTAATCACTGCTAACTTCTACATTTTTATTTATTGAAAAGATCCAGTTCTTGTAGTCTACAAAAACCCAAATATGTGGAAGTAAATATGTAATGCAAATACAAAAGTTTAGTATTACCAAAATGAAAAAAAAATGGATAAAATTTATTGAACAAAATCCATATCTTAATACCGCAGAGAAATTTGATTTTTTCAAATTGACAAACCAATAATGAAAAAACACCTAAAAGTACGTATAAAATATGTAACCTATACACCTAGATTAAACTAAATGGCGTTTACTGAATTAGTCATCTATATAGAAATTAAATTTAGGTTCGATTATTTTCAACAGCTGAAGTCGGATTAGCTACGATGCAAATAAATAAATAAAATTTAATATTTGAATGCTCAATTGTCTAATCAAACAAATTGAAATCCTTTCAACTAATCCCCTGACAGCTAGGCTCAATAAATATATATTCTTGTTTTTTTGGTACTGATTTGGTCGTTTACTTGTTGGCGATCAGTTTCCCGCTAATTTTACCTAGAATATGTTCAATGTGTAATCGGTTACATGTATAACTACTGGCTTAATTCAACGTCGTATGAGCGTAGAGTATGCCTTTCTGCTAACACAAAGCATACAATGCAATCAGTTGTCCGACCCCTAATTGTAGTCATTTAAAATTCTGTAAGATTATCATCAGTAGAAATAGTTCAGACAATCATACAAATCATTTAGGGAATGTGATAGGATTAAGCTTCAATCCCCGGAATTTTTCCTAAACTGTAGGATCTACTGAGCCATCTACGTATTTTGTAAGCCAGTAGGTAAAGCATATTCTAACCAGGATCTTGGTGCCTTGTGACACATTATTGATGTACTCCCTTTCATTATTCTCTCTTAGAATCTCTCTCATATCAAGAAGCTGCCGAAAGTGAAAAAAAGTTCAAGGACAGTGCGAGCTCAGATTTTAAAAACTATCATAAAGATTAACAATAACATTTTTCTCATTTAGCTAGACCTACAATGTAACTACACTTAGTCAGACGACTAGTCACAGAGGCCTATGTATTTACCCGCCCAATATCCCCTTTTTTTGTTTTTGGATGTTGGCTTATATATTAATCTTCTGACAGCCGCGCATTTAAGCCCTTACTCTATTTGAAACTTTAATTATTTGCTACCTATCGGCCTATATTAGCCGAGAAAGAGATTAATCTTCGTTCACCGTTCGTCTGCGCCTTGAACCCGCAACGTATGTGACTCAAATCAATCACAGTATAGGTATGGTCATGAAAACCATAATTCCATTTAGGTAATGATTTTAAACTCCACTAGTTTGTTTGGGTTTAGCATATACCGTTTATGTGTCTCTAATTTACACAAAGCCTACTTTAGTCAAATAAGCTCAGACCATATAAGTTTTTTAGTTTAATTTGGTTTATTATTATTATTATTATTATTATTATTATTGTTATTATTGTTATTATTATTATTATTATTATTATTATTATTATTTCATTTTATTTAATTTTTTTTAATTTTTTTTTATTTTAACTTTTTTTAATTTTTATTTTATTTTATTTATTTTTTTTAATTTTTATATATAGTGGGGCATCTGGAATTCAAACTGCCAATTTTTCCCCCTTGCGCAACATCTGGATCAGCCTTAGAAATCATTTTTTCTCTGGAGTGCTAGGTAGCTAGTGTAAGAACACTACCATACATGGTCACATATTTTGGTATTTTCCTTTTTTCTCTTTGGGGCATAGCTGGAATTCTTTTTTCTACTATTTAATGTTCAATTAGGTCTAACTGGTGGCTGCGTTTTTGCTATCTTTAAATAAAAACACTCGTCAAGAACCTGAACGAAACTGAAGACTGCAAGAAATGGAGGAAGATGCACCAAGTATACCCTACGCTGCCGAAGATCCAGTAGTTGTGGCATTTCTTCGATGCATATGATCCCACAAGTTTGTATCGAAAATCAGGTACATGCAGTTGGTAATTGTCATCTAACTGTTTGTTCTAATTCCTCAAATGATGTTGTAACTCTCTCTCAAAGCACAATGTAAGTTAGATATTTGTTTAACAATCCTGGCCCAACAGGTTGTAGTTAGTTTATGCTCCGGTTATATCTTTCGTTTGTAATAATTTCCCTTTTTTGTTTTTGGGTTTTTTCACAGTAGAGTACCAATTTTTCGACGATCATTTTATCCCGCTGAACTTTGTTGCTAGTTACCTACTTTAATATAGTTTATAGCTTGTTGGGGATGTTCAGTAGATTTATAGTAGCAGTAAACTCAAGCAAAAACCGAAACGTAATTTTGACAATTGTGGTTAGTGTTGATTACTTACAATTACTGTGTTGTTTAATTTTAAAATGCTTACTACAAATTGGCTACAACATATAATAACTAGTATTGGTTGTTTTGTATCGAATCCCTCCCGAAAGAATTATCGAGAGTGTTTCCATTAGATGTCATTGCATCTTGACCGAAATAGTTCATTTATAACTGGTGCACAACTTGGTTTAATTGTGCAGGCGCAGCTTGTAAGTGAAAGGCCTCGGAAAATTCATATTCAGCGAGGGCGGAACCTGCATTGGGATCGTGCTTCTTGCGGGTTCGAGTGGTATGGATTCCATGGATTTTTGTATTCGTTTTGAGGACTACGACAGAGGTAGCAGTTTGGAGCCTGATGTAAGACCATTCCATAACAGAGTAATTTCAGATGAGGGGGAGTACTCTAATAGCCAAAGTGAATGGGACCACTCGACGAAGGATAAAAAGGCAGCAATCCTACTGCGAAGGGTATCAAAGGATGTTAGTGATTGGGTTCGTAACGATTTAATTAGAATGATGTTTGACAGTGTCACTAAAGCCGAAGAATTTTTCAAGGCTTACTCTACGAAGCTCGATTTTGGTATCCGCCGCTCCAATTTATTACATGACAAAGTTAACAGAGTCGTACTTCTACGACGATGGGTTTGTAGTCGACAGGGTGAGCATGCGGCGAAATACATAAAAAGATTGAACGGAAGATGGAGCCTAGACCTTTAACTAGGTGCTCCTGCAAAACAGTCTTCGCGATTAGATATCAAAGGACTAAAGGGGCTTATAGAGTAACCACATTTAATCCGAAGCATAGTCATCCGATTGCCAACACAAAACATGTTCATTTTTTCAGGTCGAATAGAGTAGTTGGTGATGCCTAAGTGGCGGAGATACGTACCATGAAGAATGCGGAAATAAAGACATGTCAGATAATGGACTACATGGTTACGACATTGGGTGGTTTCAAACACGTCGGTTTCACCAGTAGAGACATATACAATTTTGTCTCTGCTGACCACGAACGCTCAAGAACAATGAATTCCGACGCTGAGGCAACTATAGCATATCTGACTGCACAGGCTGAAAACGACTCTGGTTTCTTTGTTAGATACGGGGTCGACCAAGATAACAAGCTAATCAGATTATTCTGGGCCGATTGTCGTTCAAGGATGGATTATACTACTTTTGGTGATGTGGTGGTTATTGATTTGACATACCGGACTAACACGTTCAGGTTACCTCTAGTGGAATTAGTTGGTCTAAACAATCACTACACCACCATTGTCTTTGGCTGTGCACTAATTTTCGACAAAACAATGGAGGCGTACAAATGGGTATTCAGGATCTTTATGCAGTCAGTGGGCGGGAAGCGTCCGGTATCAATACTCACGGATGGTGATAGGGCAATTCAAAATGCCATCATAACCGTCATGCCGGAGGCTAGGTATAGATTGTGCATTTGGCACTTAATGCACAATGCCCACGCAGTATCTCCTGATAAAGGTTTTTTGCAGGATTTCCGCAAGTTTGTCCTGCACGAGTATGCGCTTGAAGTATTTGAATCCCGCTGGAGTTATTTTGTTCAGAAATACCAAATTAGCAACAACTCGTGGATTAAGGAAATGTACAAAAAGGAGAGGTGGGCAGGAACATTTTTCAAGGGAGTCTTCTTTGCTGGAATGACTACGAGTTCTATATGTGAGAGCATGCATGCGTACATTAATCAATTTGTTAGTGGTGACTTAAGTTTGTATAGATTTGTTCAGCAGTTTCACAGGGGTGTGAATCGGCTTTGGCAAACTGAGCTGCAACATGAGTTTTTGAACGAGCAATCGAAGCCTATTTTGGTGATGTATCTTGAGTCATTAGAAAGATCTACTACGGATTTCTATAGCAGAAATATTTTTAGAAAGGCAGAAAACGAGTTATCATGCCCATTTTTATTAATCAATTCTGCTCTTCTTCTATTTTAATTAACTCATTCAGTGATATCAGGTTCGAGATGAGATACAACAGGAGATTAAGTTTGGGCCACGAAGCGTATCTGAAGAGACTAATGCATTGCATTTTTTCATTTATGAATACGCGACTGATATTGAGCGACAAATGACGGTTGTGATAAACACCATCGACCAAATTTTCACATGTAGTTGTGGGATGTTCGATTCTCGGTGGTGGCCTTGCCGCCATATGTTTTGTGCTCTGAAAGCAACCGGTATTAAGGCGTTACCCGCTGAACTGTTGCGTCAGAGATGGTCGAAGTAGGCGATCGACCTTGTCCAGAGGGATCGAAATAGGCCTGCAGTAAGTAGCCGGCACAAGGCTACGCCGAAAAATTCGCCCAGAAACGGGTATTACCCCTTGGATGAGAAAATTATCCGTGATCCGGATATTGTTAGAACTAAGGAAACTTCGCAACCCAATCCATTTGGCACCAAGCGAAAGAAGCGGCATTGTGGAAAGTGTGGCCGAATGGGACACAACAGATCTACTTGCCCCAAAAACAAAGTGCGGGCCGAAGGGGGTGCGGACGAGGAAGACCTACTAAACGGTGTGGAGGAACACTATACAGAGGAAGACACCGTGTTAGGATAATTTTATTTTATTTTCTGACTTTCTGACACGTGTCCGAGCTCTCGTCCGCTAAAACGTTCCGAATGTGTTTGTCAATCAATGAGGTGGCGACTGTGATCTGCGCATTCTGGTTGTATTTCGTGCTATTGAGTTTTTTCCATTTGTATTTCATGATCATGAAATGTGATGCTTGTTTTGGTTGTGTTATGTCCTATTCCTATGATTTATATTTACTGACTTACAATTCTTTTGAAGGGACAGTTAAGCTGTCTTTCAATTTCTTGTGTACATGTTTGTATTTTTTTTTGCAATCAACACTACAGGAATGCAGTAATTAACTGTTAAATGGATTTTGGATGTTGGTTGCTAGAAGAATGAGTCACTCCAGCGAAATTTTTTATAGCAGGAAATTCCCTGCGAAATGACCAAATAGGTGCTTAAATAGCTACCTGATTTGGTTTATTGTATACAGTGATTTTATTTAGGCAAACATAGCTCGTTCGTACATTTGAATCAAGAAAATCGGGTAGGCAAAATCAACCAGCATTTCCAGTTTTTTTACTGATGTTCACTATATTCCCACCTTGCTAGATGTGCAGATCGTTTCTTTGTTGTTGCTTATCGTTTGTGAATTAATAAACTATAGTGAAATAGTTCAATGTATTCAAACATCATAGCAAAAAATCGATTTACAATTCACGTTACATAGTCTTAAAATGCTGTAGTGTTAGTGGGGTGGTGTTGTATATGCGTAGTAGAAGTCGTTAATGTATGTGCGTAACGAAAAAGGTTGAAACAGAAAAACATAATGGTGTTAGTAAAGTAGATTTAATGGGTGTTTTATCCGCGAAAACATTACTAGAACATGGTAAAGCTCCGCGCAAGGCTCTAGTATTATAATTTTAAGGTTACGATTAGTTATCCCACTATACTTTTTTGCGGGCTCTGGACTATCCGTAAGTTTATCCATAGTCCTTGTGGAAGTTGTATATAATTTATATAAGGCAACTGCAGACGTATGTATGTAATCAATCAATACTAGAGTTATGACTATGGCACTGTCAGTTTAAAAGAACAGATATTAATATCAATAAAAGAAATAAACTACTATTAAAAGAGAAAGGACTTTCTCGTGATGGAGTCTGTCTACAAAAAATGATTTTCAGAAACTACATAAAAAGTTCTTTTTCCGGCAACTAGCTGTATAATCATTGTTAACCCAAAACGACTCATTAGTCCTCGACCTTTTTACTGGTTTTTGTATGGTAATCGGTATAAAGGACAAACTTCAAGCCTCTCGTATTAATTGATGACTTCGGGTGAGTTTGGGGGGCTGCCCGCTTCGTTGTCACTAGAACCCGGCACCTTAACCACTAGAACTTCTTCCAAAGGTCTGTCGACGTCTTCCATGATCACCTTTCTTGCCACTTTGACATCGAATAAGTAATTGCAGTCTGCATAGTAGTCGAAGCCAAACGAACACCATTATCGATTGAGCTTGCTCTCGGTAGTGCCCAGCTGCAAGTCATAAAAACCACTGTCAAATTTCGTATACATGTTGGTAATGTATAACCAAGCCACAGTGAATAAATTAGGAAAACATAACCTAAACAAACATATAATTGTTATAGTGAATTAGACTGAATTAATGCACAGTTTGTGCACCTTCTGTAGATGATCCCAATATTGGTTGTCCACCGTCACCTCATCCTGGTCGGTTATGATGCGTACTCCTGGAGTATTGAAGGTGAATTCTTTGAATTGGTAATACTCATCTCTTTTAGCAGACATATACGTTTTTACTAGGTGGCTAGTTAGATCTGAGTCATTGAATTGTGCTCGCAAATCATACGATACTCTTTCGACGATGGTAGTGAATACTTCGGCAGAGCAAATGTCTACATCTACACATTCTTCCGTCAGTTTCGTAAACATAGCCAGCTGTTTGCGTCCGGTCATGTATTTGGTGTGAATCTCCTTTAGTGTTGTATTCCTAGTTGTCGGAGCCATGGCTGCGCGGATACACTATAAGACAGATAAGCACGCTCACTATGCGTCGTTATGGCATAGAGTTACGGAAGTGTTTTCTAACTAAAACATTAAAATTACACATAATTGTTACCCACTGTACAATTGATGGGAACACTCTCAGTAACATAGTGTCAATCTAAGAAATTGGCTTACTTTTTAAAATAAGTTCCCTCAAGACCTAAACACATTTCCCCATTCCCCCCCCCCTCCCCTACAAAACACATGCCATGTTTACAAATTATAAAGAACTAGAAGAATGCGAAGTGAAACTCCCTTAATCTATCTGCTTTCAACTTTAAATTGGCGTACAAGACTATGTTTAAATTCATAAATGGCAATTCGAATAAAGCAACTATAGGATGCCATTTCAAATCAAAAGCCTAAATACTTCAATCCAATCGCATGACAACCCGAAGCAATCCATATTTTCAGAATTTGATTTAAGGACTACATTTAGAACGAATTAATCATACATAATATGGTGCAAACTAAACTGCCGAGTACCCACACTGTTACTGTATACACGCAACCTTAGCCTCGATGATGGTTTTGCAGGATTAGATACTAAGCGGTGGAACTAGCTCTGCTTGCGCTGACGGGAGGATTGTTGCGGTCTCCTACTGAAGCCCGTGCGAACGGCCGGAACGAGGCCCGAAGTGCAGATGAAACACGTTCTTGGTAACGAGATTCGCCGTTGGTAGGGAAAGCTGGAGAAATACGAAGGGACAGGGAGAGTTTATATATTAGGATTTAATTCTTATTTGGTAATGGGCCTTAGGTTTTTTCATTGTTTGCTCCACAATTTGTAGTCCACTAGAAAAACTGATTACGGATTATCTCGAATATGTCGGATAGTAGAAAATAGATAACCCCTATTTTATTGGTCAATATGGCTGGATGTTGTGGCTTTTTCCGAAAAGAAGCGAATTTTAATTAATTGTTAGCATATTTTTTTTCCGATTACATTCATGGCGATGAAAATTTCGACCAGACTTACCATGATAACCCCTGATGCGAGACATATAGGGCGACCTTTTCGTTGCCCCGTCCCGTGTCGTCTACCGCCAATTAGTCATGCTAGCGCCCGGCATGCCCCGACCTGAAGTAATGTATACAAAAACATATGGTGTTATTCGAAAATCTCAATTTTATATAAATTACCGAATAATCGAAAAATATTTAAAATAGAAACGTGTACCAAATAATACCAAAATGAAGACAAAACGCGTGACGCTTCCTAAAAATTATTAATCAAGTGCAGACACATGAATAAACCTAAATCACTGCATGGATGGTAAAGCAGTTACACTATTACAGGTTTTTTATGGGTTTTACTTTTATTATAGAACAGGTTTATGGGTTTTACTTTTCTTTTTAGGACACGATCACTCTTTAAACTAATATTTCTCAAATGCTACTAGGTTCTTATGGTAGTTTGTAGTTAGTACACCATTAATTATTTTGCAAAAATAATAGACCGACTAGTTGCCCTTGTTGTGTAACTCGCAGGGGGCGCCCGTACTCGGGTGAACTACAGAGCGAGCATCTCTATTTAATGTCCCTACTGACACTGTCCCATTGACATTCGTAGTTTGTTAGTAGCTTAGGGGTTGTTCTTTCGATCCGAGCACTGTACCAAGGGTGAATTTAAACACTCTTATCACCCAAAAGTGCTTTTGACAAGTAGATTGTGGATTGGGGACTGTTTCCCTAAGTTCTTTGGTTTGGACGAGACAATAAAATTTAAAAAATTTAAAAAACCACGCATTATTATGAGGTAGGTAATGCTTCAGCATTGACTAATTTTTTAATAGAATTATATAACTAAGCTTTCCAGGGAATCATGAGCGCTTAAAATTCCTACTAGACATGTAAAAACTTCGATTTGGTAACGTCGACTCTCGTATCTACCGGGAATATCTTCGAGACTATGAAATGTGACCATGGTTCAATTTCTTCGAATGTACAGTGTCTTAAAGCAACCAATAAAAAAAAAATACAAACTGCTAATTAAATTCTTTTCGTTTTAAAATTTATTCATTTGACAACGTACATGATAGGGATGGCCCGATCACTTCGGGTCGGGTTAATACCTGAACCCGGGTCGGGTTAATACCTGAGCCCACTGACCGGCCCAGCACGCGTAGGCCCAGCAAGCACGTGTAGGCCCAGCACGCGTAGGCCCAGTAGGACCAGAAACACGCGTCGGCCCAACAGATGGTTTGTTCCGCGAATCAAGGCACGATCCGTTCCCAACCGCCATGCAGCGGGAAATAGGCGTGAAAATAGGGAGTTAGTTAGGGTTCAGCTAGGGTTTAGGAAAGTTGAGTATAAAGATGGGAAAAGAACTCTGAATTAGGGTTCGCATTCTGTATTCTGAATTGTTGCTTGTAAACTCAAAGTTCTAGTAAAAGAAACACCTCGGCAAGAGTGATTTTCTGCCCGTGGACGTAGATCTCCGGATCGAACCACGTATATCTTGTGTGTTTTTATATTTCTTGCACTGATTTAGGCTAAATTGATTGGATACCGGATTGTGCTTTATCAATTGGCGCCGTCTGTGGGAATCGTAAAGCAATTTTTGACGTTCACAGTGTAATCAAAGATCATGGTGACGACTCGTTTGAATCAATCTCGCCACGGTGATCAATCCAACCAGGATCCACCCGTGGATCAAGTTTTGCCGCCGAGGCAATTGCCGGCAAGGAGTACATCTCATCATCAGGGCAATCAAGGCCCGGTTGCGAATCCAGACAATCAGTATTTACCTCCACCCCCTCAAGACATGCAAAACCCTAATCCCGCTGCTGCCCAACCACCGGTTAACATTCAAGTCACACCAGAATTGCTCCAGGCTTTCCTACAAGAGCATGCCCATGTTCTTCAAGATTGGGCAGCTAATCGCCTACATTCCGCGGGGCCTGCCGCGGGGCCTGCCGGACATGATGCCAATCCCGCGGTGCCTCCAAATCGTCAGCACTCGCGTGATCAACAAGACCCGGGGCATCGCGGGCGTCAGGATCGGCGACGGGAATGACCTGGTTCCTCCGAGGACCACGGGAGTTCTAATGAATCACGACGACGCAACGATGAACCTACCGATGTCGATCGCCGCCGTCCACTCAACGCGGCTAAGAGAGTTCGCTATGCCAATCCTCATGCTCTAGATCTTCAAGAGTATGAGCGAGTTCAACGCAATGTCGAACTAGACAGAATTCTGGGCCTTGATGCCAATGGAGATATCATCACACCGTTCTCCCAAGAGATCATGGCCACCTCCCTTCCCGAAGGGTTCAAACGGCCGGCCATACCACCTTACGATGGCACCGGAGATCCGGCCAATTTTCTTGGAGCTTTCAGGCACAACATGCTTAGCCGCGATAACACTACATCCCTCCATTACTGTAAGATTTTCCCCGAGTACTTACAGGATGAGGCTCGGGTTTGGTTTGATTCTCTCCCGCGCAACAGCGTATCCTCTTTCAGAGAAGTCGCCGAACACTTTTGGGCGCGGTTCGAAGCACGTGCGAAGCCCATGGCCACTTTGGCCGACCTCATGAATATGGAACAGCGGGACGGTGAAACCGTTACCCAATTTCTTGACCGCTTTACAGCGGAAAGCCTCAAGGTGGGAAGTTGCTCCGAAGACGTAGTCATCAACGCATTCATGAATGGACTCCGTCCTGGAACACTTTACATCGAGTTGGTTCGAAACACACCGGTCACAACCCGAGCATTCTTCAAAACGGTGTGCAAATATGCTAAGGCCGAGGAGCAGACTCGCCGGAAACGTGAGAAACATGCTAGCAAGCGGCAGTCCGACAAGGCACAAACTGGGCCTAGTACGCGACCTAGTGCCTTTTCCCGTCTGAACCCGGGGCGTTCAGAATCTCGAGGCGATATTCCACAATTGACTCCGTTGACGAAGTCACGAGCCGAAATCCTTTCTATTCACAAGAACGATCTACGACCTTGTCCGCGGATGACTGCTCCGCCTGAGAAGAGGAACCGTGGAAAGTGGTGTGCGTACCACCGAGATCATGGGCACGAGACAGAGGAGTGCCGAGAACTCAGCAAGGAAATCGAGGAGTGCCTGAGGAAAGGTTTCTTGCGCCAATACATTGCGCGGACCGATGACAAGCCTCGGACAGGTCAGAATGGGGGGTCGTCCCATAACCGTGGAGGTTATCATGACCGTGGTACACAACAAAATCGACCGCCGTGGCATAATAATCGGCCGGGGCCTAGTAATTACGCACGGCAAGATTCTGGCAATCGCCAACAACCACGTCTTCCGCCACCACCTCCTCCTCCTCCGGGAGGACCCGGAGACAACGCACCCCCTCACGTAATAAACGTGATATATGGGGCCCTCCCCACCGGGGCTTCGCGACATGCCTTGAAGGCAGAGGCTCGACGTCCTCCTCCCGAGGAGCCACGTCATAAACGCCTCCATCAATCCGAGACTGTCAGCTTCACGGATAGAGACCCGGTTCCGGAGATAACACCTCATACTAACGCTATTGTCATCGACATGACTGTAGCCAATATAACAATAAGACGGGTCTTCGTGGATAATGGGGCCGCGGTGAGTGTTATATTTGCCGACTGTTTCCAAAGGATGGGGATTCCTCGGGAACAACTTCGGTCGGCCCCCGGGCCACTGCAGACTTTCACTCAGGGTGAAGTCCAGCCAGAGGGTGTCATCACTCTCCCGGCGTCTTTGGGGACTTATCCGGCAATAAAAACCATTTTCGTGGATTTTTATGTGGTGAACTCCCCATCATTGTACAACATGATCTTGGGCCGGGACTGGCTTACCCTCGCCAAAGCCATATGCTCCACATATCACCTCGCACTAAAGTTCCCCACTTCGCATAGCGAAGTGGCTATCCGCGGGAGTCAGCGGGTTTCAAAGGAGTGTATGTACGTGGCACTCAAGAAAACTGCTAAAGTTCCTCCCAAACAGCAGCTTCAGGTAGCATTAGCGGTTCTTGAACCTCGGGAATGTACCTCATTGGGGGATGCCACCGCCCAAGTACCGCTTGATCCGTCCAAGCCGGAACAGACTGTAACCGTCGGAGCCGTGGATGTGCCATGGTTACACCAGGCTATCATTCAGACCTTGCGAGAATATTCCGATGTCTTCGCATGGTCTCCTCTGGATATGCCCGGGGTCTCTCCCGATATAATAACACACAAGCTGAACATCGATCCCAGCGTAAAGCCTATACAGCAGAAGCAAAGGAAATTCGCTCCGGAGCGAAATGACGCAATTCGAATTGAGGTGCAACAACTCTTGGATGCGGACATCCTGTTCGAAGTATATTACCCCTCCTGGCTATCTAATCCGGTAATGGTGATTAAGTCCAGCGGGGCGTGGCGGATGTGCGTCGATTTCTCCGACCTCAATAAACATTGTCCGAAGGACTGTTATCCCCTACCTTCCATAGACCAAAAGGCCGAAGCCATTACTGGGTATGTGGCACTTTGTTTCTTAGATCTATATAAGGGATATCACCAGATCTTTATGGATCCGCAAGATGCCATCAAGACAGCATTCATCACTGCTTTCGGGTGTTTTGCTTTTAAGAAAATGCCCTTCGGGCTCAAGAACGCCGGAGCCACATATCAACGTCTCATGGACCGTGTTTTTCACGACCAGATTGGCCGCAACGTTGAGGTTTACGTTGATGATCTTGTTATAAAGAGCACCACCCATTCTTCATGTGTACAGGACATTGCCGAAACGTTGCGCACTCTGCGGCGTTACAATTTGCGACTTAATCCAGCAAAATGCACTTTCGGCGTTGGCTCCGGCAAGTTCCTTGGTTATATGGTTTCACAACACGGACTTCAGGCTAATCCAGCCAAACTTCGGGATGTTTTGGATCTGCAGCCACCGAAGACGTTCAGAGACGTTCAGCGCCTCACGGGCGGTTTGGCGGCCTTAAATCGTTTTCTGTCCAAAGCGGCAGAGCGCCAACTCCCATTCTTCAAAATCTTGCGACAATCGAAGTCCTTTGAATGGACTCCGGCGTGCACCGAGGCTTTCGAGGCTTTGAAACGCCATATACAGCAGCTGCCTACTTTGCCAGTTCCTCTCTCCGGAGATCCGCTTTACTTATATTTGACTTCCGCCGAGGAAGCTATTAGCGCTGCACTTGTGCGCGAAGTCAATGGGGTTCAACATCCCGTGTATTTCGCAAGTCGTGTTCTCCACGGGGCGGAGACCCGGTACTCCGTACTGGAAAAAACTGTACTAGCTCTTGTCATGGCAGCTCGGCGTCTGCGCCCATATTTCCAAGGGTGTGAAATACGGGTTCTGACCAATCATCCTATCCGTCAGATTCTTGTCAAACCCGAGGTGTCTGGGCACCTCGCAAAGTGGGCTGTCGAGTTAGGTGAATATGATATTCAATACCTTCCTCGCCGAGCAATCAAGGGTCAAGCACTCGCCGACTTTCTGGCTGAAACCTCGGGAGACAATCATGAGTCTTCGGCAGACAGTGATACACATCACCCCGCTACCCTCGTATCTTCACCTCGGAAATGGCAACTATTCGTGGATGGAGCATCCACGACTCGAGGAAGTGGTGCCGGGGTGCTTCTCATTGATCCCGAGGGGGTTGAAGTTAAATACGTCATTCGATTCAAATTCAAGGTGACCAATAATGAAGTGGAGTACGAGGCAGTTCTCGCCGGGCTCCGGCTCGCTCAATCCTTAGACGTTCGTCATCTTGAGCTCTTCATGGACTCCGAGATCGTGTCCAAGCAAATTCAGGGGACTTATGTCGCCAAGGATGAAACAATGGTCAGGTATCGTGCTCTAACACTCAAGCTTATGTCAACTCTTGATACAGTTGTTATCCAGAAAATACCGCGTGCTCAGAATGCAAGAGCAGACGCGTTCAGCAAGTTGGCCTCCGCGGTCCGAACTAATATATCTCCGGATATCATGGTCGAAGACCTATCTCATCCAGCGATTCATGAGGCCACAGTTTCGGTACTGACCGATAGTGATCCGAATTGGATGACTCCTATCATTCAATATCTCCGAGATGGAATCCTGCCTACTGATAAGCTGCGAGCTCGGCAAGTTGTCCTCAAAGCCCCCAAATACTCCTTTCATGATGGAGTCTTGTACCGGTGATCATACCTACAACCGAGTCTCCGGTGTCTCGCTCCTGCCGAAGCTAATCAAGTTCTACGGGAGGTTCACGAAGGGGCCTGTGCCAGCCATATCGGCTCCCGGACATTAGCCAAGAAAGTTCTCCGCTGGGGATATTATTGGCCAACCCTGTTCAACGATGCTCACGACTTAGTGACCAAATGCAGCAAGTGTCAGCTGCACTCCCGTGTAAAGCATTTGCCGCAGACCGAGCTCACTGGAATCCAGAGTGCGTGACCGTTTATTCAATGGGGAATCGACATTGTCGGCCCATTCCCAGTTGCTCCAGGGGGATTGAAGTTCCTGGTCATTGCCATAGACTACTTCACTAAGTGGGTCGAAGCCGAACCTCTCACGGCCATTACTGGTCAGAATATCTTGAAGTTTGTGTGGCGCAATATCGTTTGTCGCTTCGGCATCCCGAGTGCTATTATCTCGGACAATGATAAACAATTCGCCAATGATCCCTTTCGGTCATGGTGCGAAGAGCTTCACATCAAACAAATTTTCACTTCGATTGCTCACCCTCAAGCCAACGGTCAGGTTGAAGTCACTAATCGCCCACTGCTCACGGGTATAAAGAAACGCCTGGATAATGCCAAAGGTCTTTGGGCTGAAAACCTTCCGCAAGTCCTATGGGCTTATTGCACGACACCTCATACCTCCACCGGGGAGACTCCTTACAGCCTTCCTTATGGATCCGAAGCCGTTATTCCCGCGGAAATCAGTGTACCAAGCCCCCGCCTCATCACATTGGTTCCAGAGGATAATGACGAGGCTCTCCGAGCAAATTTGGATGAGCTTGAAAATCGTCGTGACCAATCATTCATTCAACAGGCCAGGTGTAAACAACGTGCAGTCCAGTATCATAACCTCCGGGTCCGGGGTACTCAGTTCAATGTCGGGGACCTAGTTCTTCGGCTCAATTCAGCCAGCAAAGCTGCCCCCGAGGGGAAATTACATGCTTCTTGGGAAGGTCCCTACCGCGTCGTTGCCGCGCACGATTCCGGATCCTATCAGTTAGAGCATCTCAATGGGACCTCGATCCCCCGAAGCTGGCACGTAACCAACTTGAGGCGCTTCTATCTGTGAATGCCAAATCACAAGTACTATCTTATCTTTAATTTCTTTTATGGTTGTTATCTCTCTTTGTACTCTTTAGTTTGCTCCGGCACTCATCGTTGAATAAAAATTCTTTGTTTATGCATCTTGCTGTGTTTTCCTTTACGTTACGGGGACGCCCTAACGCAATCGTATTATCATTATTAGTCTCCGGCCAATTAAATCTCTCCTTCGGTCCATCCGAGGAGATTCACATTTCGTCCCCGGACTTATATCACTATCTCGCCTGTTTAACCAGGGAAGTGTTTACTCCCGCCTGATCCGTCCGGGGAGATTTACATTAGAGCTATTCGAATTGTGTTCCCGGACACCTAACTAAAACAGTTAATAACTTGTTGTTTTCCTTAACACATTTGTGCACATCAAATCGATTCTATTATCTTCTAAATAATATAACACCGAAAAGTTTTTTACATAAAACTTCAAAAAAAAAAAAAAAAAAAAAAGAGACAAGCCATTATCTACGGCCCCCGAGCCAATATTCAGCGCTCCGGCGTTGAGGCCTGCTCCTCGGTCTGCGCTGTGTCCTCCGGGATCTTGTAGATCCTCGACCTCGGGCTCCGGCTCTTTCTCCCCCATGAGCTTCCCGATGCCGAGGACTTGCTCTGGGCGTTTGCCTATGGACTTCGTCTCTAGTCCGAGCTCGGCTACTTGGTTGTGGAGCGGACCTCGGGGTTTGGGCCCACTGCACAGGGTCCCACTCCTCCGGAGCCATCACTTCAATTTCTCTGGCCAGCTCCTCAACTACTTCCTCGGCAACCACAGTGGGCTCTTCTTCGATCGTGGTCACTGGAGCTGGCTCTCGAATAACAATGCTTTACTCTTTCCAGAGGGCTTCTTTTTATCCTACCGGGGAGCTTTTGGAGTACCTTGGCTCCGGCTTGAACTCGCGATGAATTCCTCGGCAGAAGGCCTCCACCTGCCTCGGCCCTTTAGCCCTTCATACATGCTAAGAAGCAACTCTAGAACTTCTCGCTTTCTTACAAGCTCCGAGGCCTCCTCGGGGTTATCTGCCGTAAGCGCCGAGATTTCGCCCTGGATCTCTATGACCCGCTCCTCCACTTCCTCAAAGGTCAGAAGACCAAACTCCGACAGTATCCGATCATACTCCCTCTGATGAACAAGGACACGGCTCATTTCGGCAGCTGTAGTCCGGTATTTCAGCTCGTAATCTTTGGCTCTTTCTTCGGCTTCAACCACTTTCCTCTCTGCCGAGACCACCTGCTTTTCTAGCTTTGGCACTACGTGCATTTGCAGGTTGTTCTTTTCTTCGCGGAACCACTCAAGTGATCGCATGAGTTTCTTTATTGTTTCGTGTAGTTCCGCAGTATTCTAAACAGAAAGAAGAGTCAACCAGATCGATCAATTTAAAGTATGTCAAGAGTTGGAGTTCAGTTTGAAAACAAACATAAATTGATCATGCAAGCAAAGAGAAGACGAAGTGTCTGAGAAACAAAGAATTATATTTCACAAAATGGAAGTACAATATCCATGATTCGTACAATGTTTGCATATAATCCTATCATCTACAGTTTTTAAATTTGCGGGGATCGACTGACCTCCCGCTCAGTTGCCTCCGTATCTCCGGGCAACACCTCTCGCCGGCCCTCTGACACTTCGGCTTCTCCCTCCTCGTTTGCTGCGACAGCTTCGTCCGCAGCTATGGCTTCGACCTCCATCCGTTGGGGAGGTACTTTGTTTCGGGGCTCGGAGACCAGCTCACCCCGGCGGAACGCCATGAACTCTTGGTCCAGGTCCACCTCACAGTTGGCGATCTCCGCGGCCGTCAGCAGTTATTTCTTCTCCCCTAGGGCCTTCACCAGGGGCCACTCCGGCAGATTCGCTAGAGCCGCGTAGTAGGCCTTTTCCACTCCGGCCACTGCCTCAAAGTCATACCCGAATTCTGGACGATATACATCCACATTCGGGTAGACCTCCTTCACCTGCTCCAGCAGCGCGGATCGAGTGGCCTGATCCCCTATTGCCACGAACTCCGTCTGGAAATCGAGGAACGTGCTGGTTTGGAATAATTTGTCGGCGAATGCCTTCAGCATCGCTCCTTGCCCCTCGACCACGGCAGCTTCCCGAGCCTCCATCTCTGCCCGCAGCCGCAGCACTTCACCTCGGAGGACATTAGTCTCCGCTTCCACACCGCGTAGACGCGCAATCTCATTTTCGACCAAGGCAGCCCTCTTGCGTGCCTCGATCAGGTCCTGGGTTAATCGGTCGTTGCGCGCCCGAAGCTCCCTAGCCACTTCGGCCAGTTCCTCCTTCCCTTCCTTCTCGCTCTTACGGCCGAGGTCCAGGATACCTCGCGCCAAGCGCAGAAGTTCTTCAGCGTCCGCGCCTTCCAACCCCAGCAGACCCGAGGCCACTTGTTCTACCTGGACAATTACACAAAAAATGACACCAAACTCGGCCTTCATAATACACACTTCGTGTACGTAAAAATTATGAGCAGCGTTTCAAGTTTACCTCCGTGCTCTCCCCTACCCGGGGTCTTTTGGATGGTGCTAGCGGAGTCCCGGTAGGCTCCGGCCTCCTCTTCGTTCCGGGAATTGACCCCGCAGGCATAACCCGTTCTTCCGACCCCGCCGACGGTCGTGGACTGGGCACCGTCTTCCCCCGGGGAGACACCTCAGTGGCCTTTCCCTTCTTTTTTGCTGCGGCAATAGCCGCGGGGCTTCCGGCAGGTTCCTTTCCGAAGCGTCCCACTGCATATAGAGGTTATGGTTAGTCCTACGCAAAACGACAGTTATAAAAAGCAAGATAGAAGAACTCCTACCCTCTTCGGCAGCCGCATCGCCCGCATAATACGGGCTCAGTCCTGCCCCCTCCAATTCTTCCTCGATACAGAGGGTTTTAAAGTCCCCACTGACCGGAATATATGTACGACTTCGGCCTCCGGGCTCTCCACCGGAGCGGTATCAAGTACATCATCCCTCCTCCACTTCGGGAGAGCTACTTTATTCCTAACAAAAATAAACCTCTCCTTCCATCCCTCCACCTTACTAGGGTTTTGAACCTTGAACCCACCTCGGGCTCGGGGACTGAATGAGTACCACCCCTTGGATTTTCCGAAGTTTTTTAATTGGTAGAAAAACCTAAAAAGCTCTACGGTCGGTTCTATCCCGGCGTTCTTGCACACTACGGTGAATCCTACTACCTGCCTCACCGCGTTCGGCGCTAGTTGACTCAAGGCAATACCGTAGTATTGCAGCAATCGGATCACAATGTCCCACAGGGGCAGTCTCAGGCCTATTCTAAGGGGATCTATGTACACACTAATAAACCCCTGCGGTGGGCAGCAGGCCCTATCGTTGGGGCTCGGTATTATATACTCTAAGTTAAATGGAAAGTAAAATAAGGGGATTTCTCTCTCAATCTGCTCTCGCGACATCCGTAACGCTACAGAGGACACCTCAAAATCCTCCTCCGCGCATTCATAAAACGCGACCATCATAACGTTGCATTCTAGGCCATCAGCTCTGTCTATTGTCCTAATCTCATTCCTTTCCGGAATGCGATACGAAAGGGGGGGGACATCTAACGGGGCACCCGGAGTCCCTACTTCTTGAATAGAGGCAGAAGATGAAGAAGAAGACATACTTACTTGGGTTGGATTTGATAAGTTTGGATTTGAGAAGTTTTGATTTGAGATGAATCACAAGCGCAGAATCCCTCTTTTTCCCGCTTTCTAAACTGATAAATCGTAATGAAGAAGATGAAGAGTTACTGTGCAATTATTCCGAATATATACGCAAAAAACCAACGGCTCTGATGCAGCCTATTCAAATTCAGTGATGGAGATTTAGACGTGCTCTTCAAGCGCTTTACAGTTCCCAAGGCGCGTGGGGAACAGGTTTCTTGGAAATCGCAGAGCGTGTCACTTCACATCCCTCTCTCTCATGATGGCGCCGCCAATCACATCAACCTCACCCTTCGTCAGGAAGATTCAAACTACACTCCGGTGATTCCTTTACCTCGGTCATACTACCACACTCCGGTGCTTCCTTCATTTTGGCCAGACTACTCACTCCGGTGTACCCTCCACCTCGGCCAGGTCATTATATACTTCCGACACGTTTCTTGCTTCTGGGAAATTCGGTATCTCGCTATCTGTCCTGTGCACTTCGGCCTAGTTCGACTCCGCTTCCGCAGACTGCTCCGCGGAGTCCCGGGGACGCGGATAGACTTAGGCATCCATAAACACTTCGGCGCGCCCGCGACCACGACCCTTCTTGCTTACGGTTCCACCCCGGTGACAACCGAAGCTCCTTCCTCGCTTCGGCTGGGGGGAGGCATCTGATAGGGATGGCCCGATCACTTCGGGTCGGGTTAATACCTGAGCCCACTGACCGGCCCAGCACGCGTAGGCCCAGCAAGCACGTGTAGGCCCAGCACGCGTAGGCCCAGTAGGACCAGAAACACACGTCGGCCCAACAGATGATTTGTTCCGCGAATCAAGGCACGATCCGTTCCCAACCGCCATGCAGCGGGAAATAGGCGTGAAAATAGGGAGTTAGTTAGGGTTCAGCTAGGGTTTAGGAAAGTTGAGTATAAAGATGGGAAAAGAACTCTGAATTAGGGTTCGCATTCTGTATTCTGAATTGTTGCTTGTAAACTCAAAGTTCTAGTAAAAGAAACACCTCGGCAAGAGTGATTTTCTGCCCTTGGACGTAGATCTCCGGATCGAACCACGTATATCTTGTGTGTTTTTATATTTCTTGCACTGATTTAGGCTAAATTGATTGGATACCAGATTGCGCTTTATCAGTACATTTGAAATGCACTCCATCCAGACAGAACCCGAGCGAATTCCATAACTCTAGCATCTATAAAATGGACTTTCTATTGCTCAATCTCTAGGGTTGATAGTACGTACTGTGACCATACATGTCCTTTTTTCAAATTTATCTAAGGTCCTTGATCGAAAGTTAAATATTGTAGGAAGAAGACCTTCCCCTTACTTCGAAATTCCTTTTCATGAATTTATAATTAGATTCCCCCACCCACACTAACGCTATCATTGTGAACCCAACAACAGTACATGAGTTGCGTTCTGAAAAGAAACCGGATCCCGCAAACATTTTTGGAATATTCAGCAGGTTCAACTACCCACTGGGCATCAGAAAATTCTCTCAGGTTTCTTGTAAAATAAGACTTAATTGATGCTCTACCCTGTCAAATTAGTATCCTGTAGTATGGTGTGCAGTTTTTGTGCAACACCAGGGGCCGAAGACGAAGGTGTGTAGTCTGGAAATGTAGTAACTGTAGTGTTGCAGATCACTGCTCTACAAGATAAAAAACAATGGCTCAAGTAACAATTCCCAACTCTGCTGTAAATGATAAAATTTCACATGTAATAACTGAAATGATGTAAATTATGGTCAGTCCGAAGAGCCGCAAATAGTAACTCCGAAAAATCAACGAAATCATTTTTGACCAAACAATACAAAAAATACTCATGCTTTATAATGTTGGAGGAACGGCTCATTGTTTTGTTCAGCGCAACAACAGAGTAGTAGACATCTATTCCCATCATCGGCTTTTGACCATACCCAGAAACATTCATAAGGAGATTGAAACTCACTGCATGTTCAACGAGTCGATATACACACATACATAATGTCTCTAATTGTTGTCATACAATGGTTCCATTTTTTTCTTTAAGTAACTTGGCTAGGCAATACAATTCCAGATTCGTCAAGGTATAAAAAATTACTAAAAAGAGCAGACAAACAATATATTGTAAAAAAACTCAATATATGAGATGAAATGGACTTGTTCGGACTTGGCAAATAGCAAATTGGAAACCGTCAATCGAGTAAATTAAAATTTTCTTTATATTAGAAAGAAAGTGATAAGCTACCGGAAATTATACTCAATATGCTGAAACTTTTCCAACGCCGTAAAAGAAAATCTCAGACGTAGTCCCTTCAACACTACTCGCCCATGTGCACCTTTAACGGGGAATTGATGAAAACTGCAATCACCATATTAGCCTATCAAAATCGAAGGTGTTAAAGTAGAAGTTTCACGTTTAATTAATATGACTTTATCTGTCAGGCTTCTTTATCAAATAATTAACCTTATATACTCCCAACATCTTATCTTGCCACAACTTACATTGAGCAAGCAGCCATATTTTTTTTAGAAATCAGTCACAACTTCTTGTAAATTACTTGGCATAGTATTTATGTTGGAAAGCTTACCTGGCATTATATACAGACTAGATTAGGAGTCTTTCTAATTAAGAGTCCATTATATAGGGAAAATATAATTCCTCTAAAGGAAAAGCCACTTTCGACGGAATTTTTAGGTGATTCCAAGCAAGTGTTTTGTTGCAACCCCTAAAAGCAATTCTAAGATAACAAAGATGAAATCTACATGCATGTGAATCAATTAGAAGAATCTGTTATGTTGACTAGTTTGCGAGTCCCTGAGATTAGAATATAGATTAACGAGAGAGTTTGGACGAAGGTTCTTAACCTCGTACCACGAGTTGGAGACCGACTCATGTTGACCCATACCTGAAAACGCCAGCGGTATCCCGATGCTACAGATGACAGGATACACCTCTGTTATTTCAGCTGCTAAATCTGATGGCGCAGTCTTGGTTGTTGAGGCAGACGAAGTTGGATTTGCCTGAGCATGAAGCGCTCTCGTCTATTTTCCATTACGAATTTTGTAGCCTCACCTTAATTAATTCATGGACCTAGATTATCACAATAACAGAAAGCAACCCTAATCCCCGTGTAGGTTATATCCGCCCAATCAATCAAAAATTCGTTTAGACTGGGAGTCATTACTGATGGATTTTGAATACTATCAATCTAAATAACAACCAAAGGATTTAAGCTATGGATTTCAAATCGGTTATCAATTTCTTCAACGCAAACGCTACTTAAGGTTGCATTTGGATGGAGAGATTAATATCGAAGCCATTTCAAATGAACTAATTTAAAATCCTTTGTGTTTGGGAATTCACTCAATGCAAATCCCTTGCATGGGTGTTTGAAATTAAGTAAGTGGATTTCAATTGTTCTTTGTTCAATTTTTTCCTAAAAACTGATGATAGTTAAAGTGTGAATGTGAGTAGTGTACCGTGCTTGTATGTGTAATTGTTTGTACATAAAGTGTGCGTGCAGTGTGTATGTGTGAGAAGTCTGTGTGAACATGTTCAAATCCATCCTTTAAATCCATAATTAATTACGTCCATCAAAACACAATCTAAGGGAATATGGGAAGAGTGGCGATAACTGCTTACCAAGGTGAAGCTGGTGACGATGTATGTACTATTGGCAACTAAAGCAGGGATGGACCTTACAACGTACTTTCGACCATCAAATGCTACCATGTGACCTCCTACAGAATCCTGGGATCGATTAAAAAAAAATTAGAAATGCAAAGATTGAAATATTGCAAACAAAAGAGATGGAGTTTAATAAAAAATAGTACTCGTACCAAATTTACTTAAAACGAAAATAGAGAAAAAAATTATAGTTTGCATTTAATTGCAACATTCAAGTTCATTTTTAGCCGAAGTCCAGATTTATCTACAGATTTAGAAATGGAAGATGCCAAATGCCTCTAACTATATATATATTGATTGAAGGCATCTAAAACTTACAGTCCTATCGTTTACATTTACGCCGAGCATTTCAAATCTCATTACGGGATCAGTTTTTTGGCCAAATACATGAATGAACTGTCCCTTGAGTGCAGGACACCTCATAATGCTCAAATGCCGCCAAAATCACCCGCCCGATACTCTAACCTGACAGAAAACGTACGAGTGAAAGATTAAGACGGGAATTATAAGATCGAGTAATGTTGGCTGGGAATCAAAGAGGAACAAACAAAAATTCTAGTGAGGATGATGAGCGCCATTGATGGGAGAATTACTTAAAATGAAAATAAAACATAGCTTCTAAAATGCTGAAGCTCCCTCTCAATGATCAGATAACTCCAAGCACTAAATACATGTTGCAGTGTCCACGCCTTATTACAGCTAAACATAAGATCAGATACTTGCATAATCTCAAGTCACATCCAATTCTTAAGAATGCATGCGCTATGTGCAATTTTGCTTCTATGACCTCAACCTTCCACGGTCTACAATGACCGAATTATTTGTGAATCAGCCCATCTTTCATTTTCAATGATGAAAACTAGACATAAAATGCTAATTAATCCAAAGTGAACCGTTGGATGGAATAGACATGTAATTATCCCATGTCCTAGGCATTGTTTTTTACCCTGGGTGTGTATTTTATGATTGAGAACAAAGACGCGGTGAATAGGAGAGGTTGATTCTTTAAAAATGAAGCAAGAACAACACCACCATTGCAGTATTGTGCTCAATCAACCCAATTGCAACAGCAAAAATTAAGACAATACATAAAAGAAAAGCTAAAACTTCAAAATTTAATAGAATCCTTAACCTTAATCCATAGAAGTAGCAGCCATCGAAATCTAGTTGTAAACGCTTGTTCATAGGAATCTCGTCCCGCGCCTTATTGCAATGGTGGAGAAAGCTGTCGTGGGCCCGCCGCTATCCTCAAACACGGCCGCCTTCTTCAATTACCCGGTAAGGGACGGAGAATTTAAGATGAATTGGAAGGTGCTGTCTTTGAACGGGTTGTGATGACGATTGGGGTTTCAAGCGTTGGGCTCAGAGCCTAGCGTTATTTCCTTTATTGAACAATTTCCGGCACTACCCGGCATCGCACCAACGGAAGACACCGTCAGCCGCATCGGCACCATTGCTGGAAATCTAGTGCGAAGAGATGGTCGCAATCGTCGAAGGGTATGAGGAGAGAGATTTTCTTTTTCTGTTTATCATTTTTCAGTAAAGAGAGAAATAATTTTAAAATTAAATAGTGGATCCCATTATTTTACCCTATAAATTTTTACTGCAGTTAAAATGGTGGTTGTATTGATACCATGGTTGCATGGGAGCAAAACCCTATATATATATATATAAAAGTAAAATAAGGCTATTAATGTAATTTTAACTTTCCCGCCTAAATATTTACACCATAATTTGTAGCCTTTTGTAACTTATGGTAAGTTGATAAATTTCCTTCATTTTTTTTAAAAATGCCAACTTTTTTTTATTTCTGATCCGTTTTTTATTCATAATATATCAAATTATTCATCTTTTCGCGATTTTCGTTTTGACATCCATATCACATACTCCCTCTGTCCCGAGATAATTTGCACACTTTCCTTTTCGGGGTGTCCCGAGATAATTTGCACACCCTTAAAAAGGTAATTTCTCTTACAATCTCCATCCTTAAAATCTCCACTCTTAATCTCCACCTTTGAAAAAGTCAACTAAAAAACAAAAAACAGTTCTTTCTTATTCCACGTGCCGGGAGGGGTGTGCAAATTATCTCGGGACAGAGGGAGTATATTATATTGAGATATTTGATTTGAAAAAAAAAATTGTTTGTTAGTTAATTACTTATGCTAAATTTAAGTGTTTATTGTGAATTAGATGCAACTAAAAATTAGTGAGTAGTTCTCTAATAAAAAAATATTAATTCTGTATTTTTATGAAACTACGATTAATCAATTTATTTTATTTGACACAAGGTTTCAAATATTTTTATTATTTAAGTTACACAAGGAGAAAAATCATTATTTAAATGATGGAGTTCAACTTTATTAACTCAAACAAAAGAAAAAATTGATATCTATTTTATAATCAATTTACTAAACCATGAAATCTACTAATATTTTTTTTATCACTAGTGTACGAAAACTTTGAGCATGTGTATAATTATGTACTAAATTTTTTATTGAAATTATTTTTAATTATTTATTTATACTTTTTGTAAGTATTCTTGTTAAAAAAACTCTCTAAGGAAATTTACTCTTTGCAACAAAATTATAATTTGTTACACTTTGCAATCTTTTTATTTTTTTATATTGAAAAGCCCAAGTATGTTTTTTACACTCTGTAACTTAAACAATACTTTGCCGCACTAATTAACCTCAACTATGTTTGTTTTACTTTTAACAACCTAAGTATCTTTGTTCGCATTAATCAACATTAATCTTTAAATAACTAAACTATTTATAAAGAAAAAATAACATTTATATAATAAAATTACAATACCAAATAAAATATTCAAATATTTTGAAGAACTCACAGACTTTAATTTTTTATTCGAATTATTAAATAACTTTTAGATTTTATTTATTAAAGTAAATTAAAAATAAGAACTATTTAAGTATATTTGAAATCACCAAGTGAAATGTTAAAAGTTGCAAACTAGAATCTAACGTTAGAAATAAAAAATTAAATATATATAGTTATAACTTCAAATTTATTTATATAAATTAAAAAATATAAAACAAAAGCAGAACATAAAGAAAAGTATAAAACTTTACATTACTCTTAAATATCCAAATAAATTATTTGTGCTTCTTTTATTATGTATTTCATGATTATTTTTAATTATTCATAGTTAGAACTAAAAAAAATATTTTCATAAATTAATATATATATATGGAGAGAGAGAGAGAGAGAGAGAGAGAGAGAGAGAGAGAGAGAGAGAGAGATTTACACTTTTGGTCCCATAGGACATCTGATTTTTTCATTTTGGTCCCAACAGTTGCACTTTTAACCCCATTAGACTTAAAGGTTGCAGAACTGGTCCTTCTGTTACGATTTCCGTTAAATTCTTGGCAGAAGTGGTCCCAATCGTTTTAGCAACGTTATTCCCACAATTATTTGCAAATATAATCTCAAAAAATTGGCAATTTTGGTACCAAATCTGAAAATTATATGAAAACTAGAAAAATATTTTTAAATTCTGAATTAAAATCTGAAAATTATGTACAATTATGTAGAAACTAAAAAAATATTTTTAAATTCTGAATTAAAATCTGAAAATTATGAAAATTATGTAAGAACTAGAAAAATATTTTTAAATTCTGAATTAAAATCTGAAAGTTATGAAAATTATGTAAAAACTAGAAAAATATTTTTAAATTCTGAATTAAAATCTGAAAATTATGTAAAAACTAGAAAAATACTTTTAAATTCTGAATTAAAATCTTAAAATTATGAAAAACTAGAAAATTATATAAAAACTATAAAATTATGAATTAAAATCAATGTGCTGCTTTATGATTTTATATGAATTAAAATCAATTGTCTGCATTTTGTTCTCTTTCACGTGTTAATCTTGTTGTCATTTTATTATTAGTATCATCATGGCTTCGAATTTCGGAATATGTGATTGGTTGGAAATAACATGCTGGATCAATCAAAATTAGATTTTCTTAAAAAATATTTTCTAAGTTCTAAATAATTTTTATATATATTTCATAAATTATTCTAAATTATTTTAAGATAATTCACTTTTTTGTTAAAAAAAAAAAAAAACTTTCGACATTACATAGATATTTTACATATTTTAAATAATTTTTTTTTTTTTAGATTTCAAAATAATTTACAGATTTGTCAACCCTCTTTGGATAATTTACATAATAATAGTTCAAATAAAACGGGTTAAAGTTGTACCCCAGGAGTAGTTGCTTATTAACGTGTGTATGTCACAAATAATTAATAACATTTGTAAATAATTAACCTATCATCAACCTGAGATTTTTCTCCCTTTTCGAACGCTAGAATGATAAAAAATTAAAAGAAAATAGTTTGAAATCTAAAAAAAATTCATTTAAGATATGTAAAAGTATCTATGAAATGTTAGAAGTATTTTTAGGAAAAAATTAATTTTCTTAAAAGAGTTTAAAATAATTTATGAAACATATAAAATTATTTAGAATTTAGAAAATAAAGTTTTAAGAAAATCTAATTTTATAAAACAAGTTGAATTTTTTTTTTAATTCAAAAAATTTAAAATTTTAAAATCCTTTTAAGACAACTTAAAATTTTCATTTTTTAAAATTTCATAAAAATTCAATTTTTCGAAAAATAATTTTTCTAAATTTAATATTTTCGGTTACTGTTGTGATATTTTAAATAAATTTTAGAATAAATTTATTTTTATTTTTACATTAATTTTAGATTTTTTAGATTTTTTTTATAATTTTTAAATATTTTTTAAGTCTAATGGGGTCAAAAGTGAGAGAGTTGGGACCAAAATGCAATAAAGCGTGTCCAATGGGACCAAAACTGCAAAAATTTCGAAATTATGACGTCATTTTTAATATTTTTAAAATGATTATGACGTCAGCAAACGAGCACGTGTCACACACGTGCCTTAAACGTTAGGTGGAAACGGTTTGGGACTATTTTTGCATTTTTTTGGGACTATATTTGCAAGAAAGGACTATTCTTGCAACTGACCAGTTGAATGGGGTCATTTTGCAACTTTTGGGACCGAAATGAAAAAATCAGATGTCTTGTGGGACCAAAAGTGCAAATCTCTCTCTCTCTCTCTCTCTCTATATATATATATATATATATATATATATATATAAATATAAGTCACAATAGCGACAAACTCTGTAATTAACAATTTTTAGCCTAAAATTTTTAGACTATAACTGGTAAGTTGTCACATTTGGTAAGAATCAAAACTGTTTAGTTTTTAAAGTTGCAAATATATTATGTATAATACATCAAATTAATCCTCTTTTGACAATGTTTAATTTGACATCCATATCACATACTCACTCCGTCCCAACTTAACTTGCCTACTTGTCATTTCGGTCTGTCTCAGGTTAGCTTGTCAGCCCATAAATGGCAACAAAAGTCAATGTTTTATGTCACTATTTTTTCATTTTATTACTGAAATGCCACTCAAATTTCAGATTTAACAAACTAATTATAATAACCTAATTAACCTAAGCACACATTAACACTCATTAAAATCTTAAAACTACCCCACCCCATTACCCCCTCCCCCCCTTTCCCCCAAACCCTAATTCAATCCTCACAATCCTTCATTCTTACTCTGGTCTTTCCCTCTCTTCCTCCACTCGATGTCCTCCTCTCTCTCTCTCTCTCTCTCTCTCTCTCTCAAGAAATCCTAAAAATTATGGGTTTCTCACTCCGCCGATTCCATTCCTACTCTCTCCTCTACACTAAATTATTTTCGATAATCACCGATCGCTGCTCGATCTTGGTGATCACGGTGGGATTTTGCCTCCTTTATTGTTGTTCATCGTTTCTGGAAATCTATTCCAGTCTCCTGGTGTCGCGATGGTTTCTGAAAATCTGCTCGATCTTGAGTCTTCCGAGTCGGTGGGGGGTTTCGTGTGGGATTCCGAAGAATCATTTATTGCTGAGAGCGAGTTCGATGGGGACGGGAAAGCTCTCCCGACTGGGATTGAGGGATCCCCCTACAGATCTCCGATCTTGGACGATCCGGAGCTACTCCGGTTCTTCTATGAGTTTTTGGCAATCTGGCTCTCCTCAGTTCGAAAGGTTTAAGTATTCTGCCTCTTAGATCGATTTACTTTGTTGTTTTCATGTGGTATATTTGGGGAACTGAAAGTCCGAATGGTTTATGTGATGAATGTGCTGATTTTTTGTGCGATTTTTGCTTGTTTTGTGGTAAATGATGGTTTTTTCTAGAAAGCCCTAAATTTTGGTGGCCGATCTGGAAATTTATGATTTTTCTTGAAACCCAAAACGAAGTTGGGCTTGTGTGCCTATTATTTAGATAATTCTGAAAATTATTTACTGATTGATTAGTTGGGCCCGTGTGCCTATTATCTAAAATTATGTTCTTGTATGTAGGTGGCTAATTTCAAAGTGATGGAAATTGCATGTACTCTGATGATTGTGCTGCCCAACAGACTAATATGCATTGTGATTAAAATATGTTTGTCTGTTAAATTAAACTTTATTATGATTGTTGATTGCAATGGTAGCCTAACAATGTGATGAGTTTGATGATTGTGTGTAGAGCTGCACAACGATTTTCAGTTGTTGCAATTTTGTGGTCTAATTGAGTTCAATTTGATGACTTGTGTGGTTATTGGATCTAGTGGCTTGACATGGTCAGTTTTGATCATGTTAATGCTGCCATTCAATTTTTGGGGCCTTAGGAAGATCCCAATGATGATTTCTTCTGAGGGACACCAACAAAAAAAAAAAAAAAAAAAAATTGTCAATGGAAGTCTTTCAATAGTTTCAATTGTTTATAATTTAAGCAAAATGAACATTGCATGTGTGTTTACATTGTAAACGATAAAGTAAAATGTATTGTGGTTTCTACACCTACTTTACTTATATCCTAAATCACTTAGAATGACCTCAATGTCTTAATTTTCTGTTGCATCTTCATTTGCAATCATATATTCAATCGTGTCCCTCACTAGTTGCTCATCCACTTGTATTATCGGTGGAAGTGAATCATTTCTTAATTGTGATGCCTTCTCAATATGAGCCTTCTCAATATGAGGCAGCTTGTAGTTGTTTCCTCCCTTTACCTTTAGTATTTCAACCATGCATATCTGAAGTGAAAGAAAAATGTTGTTTAACTTTGGATGCTCAAGTTCTTCAAAAGATTGAAGAACATTAGCAACCAAGTCATCAACATTATAGATTTGGGTTTCAATCTGCAATAATTGAGTTGTCCTGAAGTACCCTAAATCTAACACATTGGTGTCGGGGGAATTTGGTGGTTGACAAACTATCTTGATGTCAAGAGGTCTTGTATTATCTTGTTGAATGATGATTTGCTTGCTTGCGTTTCTTGGCCACTTTGCTTTTATAGCTGGTAATATCTAGTTGAGCCATGTGATGAAAAAAAAAATAGCCAACAAACATATCACCATAAAATATGTTAGTAATGTCACCAGATTAGATCACTTGTTAAATCTAAACATAAGGGCTGTTTTTAGGAGACTTACTACACACATTCAATAAATGATGATTTTTTTTCTAATAGTGTGTGCATTTACCTGCTCTAAAAGGCAGTTTTTTATGACTTCTTTGTTTATGGAGTCTATTGATTTTGTAACCGTTGCAACCCTCGGCCTGTTTGCTGAATTCCTGATGGCTAGAAGTTGTTGTGTGAATGGGAAAATTTCAATTTTCCCATCAAACAACAACTCCCCTTCGGCTGTGTAATGTGGTCTTGCAATAGCAGTTATAAACATCACTTTAGGAATAAACGCTTACTCTTACATGCTCGGTAAAGATCATCTTCAGAGGGCAGTTTGTAAGCCCTTTCACTAGCACGTTGCATGTAGAACCACTTCTCGTCAATATGAACAATGTTAGGCATGATTTCAAAGCCGATCTTGTTGTTGATGGTATGTTTGTGCAAAAAACTAAGGCTGTATTTGATTCTTTGAAGCCTGTTTGCTTCTGTCAAGGCTTGTTTAATTGCATTTTTGTGTGCTTTGAGTTTGCTGGACTTTATCCACCTTCCAACCTGTGATTTACTAACCTCCTAACAATGGCTCTTTTTGAGAAGGGGATGGCTTTAATAGCTTCTTCGTCCAACTTTAAGATTTGTAATGAAGGCGGTCTTGGCCTCACCTCCGGAAACGAAATGGGCAAACCCTCTGAAACTTGTTTACGTGCAGCTTGCCATATGAGTCGAACCGTTCGGACATAAACTTTGAATGATGTTGCGACTTCTTTAGTGATGTCGTCGTTGAGCTTGCCATCGCTGTTGTTTCCGAGAAGTCATTCTGACGGAGTTAGGTTTTTACCTTTTTTGTTGCAAGACATTTTAGCTGAAGAACAATCTTGCTGAAATTTATGAATATGGTGGTTGTAAATGCATTCAATGCTTTGCAGGTTGTATTTATAGATGGCTTAGGTTTTGATTTGAATTGTTAGTTTGAAATTTTTAGATGTAAGTTAGTGTAAGAACTTGGTGGGAATTCTATAATTTAACCAGGTCGGTGGGAAATTCTCCCACCGAAATTTCAATGTGAATTTACTGTTGTGATTTTCCTCCTTAACTTCTGTTTTTTTTTTTTAAAAAAAAAAATTATTTCCAGTTTTTTCATTAAATATGAATAGTTTTAAAATTTCAGATTAAAAAAAAATGGAGGGAAGTGCTAATAGACTAATTCCTCCATTTAAAAAAGTCCAAAAAAGCAAAAGAGTTAGCATTTAAAGTGAATCAACTGCATTTTTTTAATCTCCGTGCCCGATCATCCTAGGCAAGTTACGGCGGGAAATGTAGTGGACTATTTTCATAAATATATTTACAGTCCGACAAAGCAATAACAACTTTCACTACAACGGCATGAAGTGTGATCCTCAAATTATGAAACCTCTTACCAAACGAACTCTAGAGGCCACGAACTCTCAAGGATTACCAGGATTCTCGGGGCTGGGGGTTGGCCGAACTTTCTAGCTTTATTGCACCGTTTGATGGAATATGCATATTATTTGGTGGTGGAATTTTTCAGTAAAAAAGTATGAAATTTGTATGGTGACACGTCCCTCTCACAAAAGGGTATGGAATTTGTGTATACTTTAATGGTGGGATTTGCCATCTCAGAAGTTTGATGGAATCTGAGGATCCAGAAATCCGAGGAGGCTAATATACTAGCATTAACAGGGATTTTAGCATTTTGGGAGATTCCGGCATAACTATCTTAGCTAGTACTGATCAAATATGCCAAGATGTGTTGGATTGGTAACCTTTGTAATATCATAGTATATCCATGATAATTAATTAATTATGCTAAGCTTGCTTTTCATCTTCAACTCTTTGGGACGCTGTCCCTAAATTCTTGTATTCCCAATAACTTTATATGAATGTTCTCCATTAAAAAACAAGACCAGTCTCAGTTAAGTGTCTATGCTTTCGCTCAGCACGACCATTTTGCTGAGGTGTATAAGGACAAGAAAAATGTTGTAAAACACCTCGAGTGGCAAAAACGTTTTTAACAAGAGAGTTGGTAAATTCAGTTTCACCATCACATCGGAAAATTTTAATAGACATACCAAATTGGTTGGATACTAAAGCATAATTTTTTTTAAGAACGTCGAAAAAATTAGATTTAGCAGACAAGGGGTATAACCAGGAGAAACGAGAAAAATCATCGATAAATAAAGCATAATAATGATAGCCATCACTAGAAGCAATGGGCGCAGGACCCCATAGATCACAATGTACGATATCTAAAACATGTAGTGCTCGTTTATCATTCAAAGTAAAAGGTAATTTTTTACTCTTAGCAAGCTGACAAGACGAACATACAAGAGGTTTCGACAAAACAGAAGTAAGAGATAACCGTCCAAATTTATTTAAAAGGTGAATAATCGAAAAATTAACATGTCCAAGGCGTGAATGCCATAATTCAAAAGAAGAAGTAGAGTGCTTAGATGTTAAAGCAGAAAACAGTGCAGGGGTTCCTTGTTCCAATATGTAAAGGCCGTTGGAACATCTACCCTTTGCGAGTGTCTCCTTTGTCAACTGATTCTGAACCACAAAAAAATCATTAGCAAAAGTAATAGTGACAGTTAAATCACGAGTAAGCTTGCTAATGAACAGTAAATTTTTCGTTATGTGCGGAACAACAAGAACATCAAGAAGAGGAAGCTTATTATTTAGTAAACGAGAACCATAATGAGAGATGGATAAATTGTCACCGTTACCGATGGTGACAGTGCTATTACCATTGTAGGAGACGAAATCATCCAGAGAGGCAGTAGAGGATGTCATATGAACAGACGCACCATTATCAACATACCAATCAGAAGACGAATGTGGAGAAACAATGCATTGGGTGTCGAAAGCTTGGGCGAGATGGGCGGTATTAGTAGACGACTCCTTATATCGATCCGGACAGAAAGTTGCATAGTGAGGGCCTCGGCAGATTTGACACCGAGGGGTGAAATTGCTCCGAGAGGAATCAGAAGAACCACCGGTTGAAGTCTGTTGGTTTCGATGAGGAGTGTTGGACGAAGGTGGGGGCGTCCATGTGAGGAGCCACGGCCAGTGGCAGAATGAGTGCTGGAAGGGCGAGAATTATTACCGGAACCACGACCTCGACCAACTACGAAGGCAACAGATGAAGGAGCGGAGTCAGTTTCAAAAAGTTTGTGATGAAGCTCATAGTCACGAGCACTAGCAATCAAGTCGCGAAGATTCAGAGTCGATGGAAGGACAAGATGAACGTCTGCAAACGTTCGATATTGAGGACCTAGTCCCCGCAAGAACCAACGAACTTTATCGTCTTCGGAGACGGTAGCACTAATGGCAGATAACTGGTGAATGAGGCTGGTAAATTTGCGTGAAAAATCTGCAACGGAGGAAGAGCCACGCTTGAGAAACTGTAACTCGTCACGAAGTTGATGGGTGCGTGATTGAGAAGACGGAAAAAAGCATTTTCTAGAGCTTTCCAGACAGCAGCGGCAGAATGAAGTCCAAGGATTTTGGACAAATATTCCTCAGTCAGAGATGTTAGAAGCAGACTGAGAGCGCGATCATGACGCTTCTGCCACAGCGTGTGATCGGGACTGGGATGTTCAGAACCATAAGGACTAGGTATGTCCCCCCTCAATGATGCACTAGGTGCATTGTATCTGTACAACATCACTGAATCATTCACATTGTGTGTGTAAGATACGTGGTTATGCACCTTGTGCAACATCCAACAACCTCTAGTTTTTGTTGGGTTATGTCTTGATTGAAATTCAATATTCATCAAGCATCCTTTTTAATGAAATTCTTGTGCTTTTTTTTTTTTTTTTTTGCATGTGTGTGTTCTTCTAGTTAATATCTCATTTTTTATTTTTGTGCAGCCCAACATTTTCTCAAGCTGCAATAGTTGCATTCCTGAGCACTGTTGCAGAAGTTGGCCTCTATTCTTTTAGTATCTCACAAACATTGATTCTAATAATGACAAGTCCCATTACTATGCAGAACCTATTTTAATCTCCTTTAAATTGGATCATAAATCATTGTTTATCAGTCATGGAGTCATGTTTTTTCATTTGCTTGAATAATGGACACTTCTAACAAATATATACAATGTCATAGACCAAATAAAAAATGATAAAATCAGGAAAAATAATAATATATCTACGCGGTGTTGATTTCAATAGATTTTCAATCGAGATCCAAAACAAATGCAACATATATATATATATATATATAAATACACTCTGAATCTAATTGACAAACACATATCATTTCTACGCAAAATGCGTTTTTAGAAAATTAAAAAACCTACCAAACGAGCGTCAACATTGTTTTCTGCAGGAGATGCATACAGTTTTGAAGAAGCATTCAGAGAAGAATGAAAGAACGTCAATGTGTAGTGCCTCCACGGAGAATAGATGATTACTTATATAAAGTATATTAGGCTTATTCATTCACTATCCTCGGAAGTCACAAAGCAAATGATGAAGAAAATGTATTCCAACAAATAAGGCATCATATATCAAGAATTATCAAAGCATATCGACCGGAAAACAGGTTACAGGGAATTGTGGAAACATATCGGCTGAAAAGGGATTACAAAAAATTAGGAAATTGCTAGCAGCACAATTAAATATACGCTTCTCATTAAAAATAAAAAGGCCTTTCGGATTCTTCTAACTAAAGTCGCTAACAGACAGATTTAGCAGGTGTAATGGACGGGGAAAATCCTACTTTCTATTAGTAGAAATCTTATCATGTTCAACAGTTCAAGTAACTAAAAGTCGCGTAAATTCGACTCAATTGATAATCAAATGAGTGCAAACACAATATAATTTCCACTAACAATTGACAAACATGAAGACCATATCAGAATCCACAAGAAAATAAGCATGTCTTGACTGAATGTCTATGAATACAATTCAACAAAAGCAATAATATAATCCAAATGGGTTTCAACATTTTGAACTGCACTCTTCATTCTGGTGCACTAGATACGGAAAATTCAAAATCTGCTCCCAAGCTGGCTTAAACTGGACTGCACCTCAGAGCTGCCATAGATTTACGTATACAGTTAAGCTGAAAACTGAAACATCTAATTCGCCATCTAGTGAAAGAAGATGATCGTGATGGCTAAAACTGAAGTGCATCACATACACTATAAGAATATAAAGCTTTATGAACCGCACCTTGAAGAAGAACACAGCATTCACTGTGCCTGAACGACATAATTGCTCTGCGCTCCCGTTTCTGAAAGTCCCTCCTTGGATGTTCCTTCAGGTTTTGTACCAAGTGATTCTTGTTGACCTACAGCTTCCACTGTTGAAGCCTTAACACCGGTTATATTCATGTTTTGAACCGGAGCACCCTGGTATGTACCAAACCCTTGGTCTTGAACCTGAGAAACAACAGAAGTTGAGGCATTAGCATTCTGCTGGTCAAAAGCCTGCATTTCCGGTCTTTGTAGTCGAAGAGGTTCTTGTCCAAGTGTTTCTGGATGGCCCATGAAGCGCTTAGCTTTCGACTGGTGCTTCTTTCCCACCAAATGACTTTGAAAGACAACCAGCGATTCACACTTCACATTACACAGTTCACATACTAATGGAATAACTTCTTTGGGCTTCGGAGGCTCCACCACCGACTTTTTTGATCGATCACCAGGCCTCATCTTTCTACTGCCTTTACCACCCCTCATTTTACGCTTCAATCCACGTCCAACACCTCCAGAACGATCCATTTTCACCCTTCTCACCGGTTCTTCAACAGTTGCTACTTCTTCATCTTTCGGTTTTTCTTCTGCAACTTTGCTTTCCTCATTAGTTTCTTGAGAAGGTAAGATTTCTTGTTGAAGTTGTTGGTTTGTAGACCCTTCAACATGAACAGGCAGGGAAACATGAACAGGCTGGGAAGGGGCCTCTGGCTGTTCCACTGGTCCGCCAGTCACCCTTTTGTTGAGATTCTGTAACTCCTCAAAGACTTTCAGCTTCTTCTTGTGCTTCTTCCCGTTGATGTGCTGTTCAAGAATTTCAACGGTATTGCACTCAACTCTGCAGAGTTCACAGCACACAGCTTTTGAAGGTGGCAAAACAGGCATTGGCTGAGCTGGGCCCTGGAAAGGCATTGGTGCTTGGCCAAAATTCGGTGCAACTGACTGAACAGGTTGGGGGGGCCCGCCTGGAATGGATACATTCTGAGCCTGAGCAGGTTGTGCTGCATGCTTATGCGGCACCCGGCCTCTCCCACGGCCACGACCACGGCCGCGGCCACGGCCACGACCATGATATGGCCGGGCCGAGACGTTTTGACCATGAGTAAGATGGGGCACGGCATAGGACTGTGATAGGGGTTGGGCGGCCCCATCTTGGATGTAAGAAGGTGCAAGGCCTCTCCCATGTCCATAAACACCGTATGGTTGGTTTGGAACATTTGGATTAGGACCAAGATGGGCCTGGGCATCTCCTCCCCCAGGGGCTACGCCATTGATAACATCGATACCACAGTATGAAGGTTGCGCAATCTGCAGAATCACATTAATTAAGTTTTCAAGAATGCTTATATCATAGCTTCTCTTTTAGAGGAGGCACTATATGTATAAATATATAAGTAGAACCGCCCTGGGAAGCTAAAAATCTAATCATCATTAAAAACACGTCAAAGCATATACTTCAAAATATGAAATTAAAATAAAATCATTAGAAGCATATAATGTTAAATAACGTTTAAATTAAGTGCTAAGTATGAGTAGTTTGAAAGAAAGGGTCCACGCTCAAGCAAAAGACAGAAGAAAGAGTTCTATTGTAATTGTGCTATTAAAACATCTTGAATTCAACAAAGCAGGAACCAATGAAATTTGGAAAACATAGTTTTTCTTGAGATACCCTAACCCAATAGCAGAGGCCTCAATTCTGTCTAGTTTAACAAGCGCAAGACTATGTTAGATTGAATCCTGTAGACATTTCATAGGGAGTATCAATAAGAGAAGAATTTACCAGCCATTGAAGCATATAAAAAGAATGATGTCAACTGACAAACACACAGGTAACTGACGGGAAAGTTCAAGAAAAGAAGTGGGACAGTCACTCCAAGAACAAGGAATTATTCATGTTTGGAAAAAACACTACAAGGAAATTATCAGGGTTGTAGACTTGCAACCACATCTCCAGATTTGTCCACCTTAAGTTATAGCAACCGACAGAGCCTAATATGTTGTGGTACAGAATTTCGAGGAAATATATGGGTTGTTATGAAGTTCATATAAGAAGCTGTTGAAGCCTCCAATTTGTCCATGTATAAGAATGAACCAACATAACGACGATGCTCATCAGCAGGATATCAACAGCCGGCCTGACCCTTGAAGGGACAAGGGAATACCTAAAAGGACGAACATATATGCAATTACCGAATCGCGAAATCTTTCCCAGCTCTTGTGACTAGTAATTCTGCAAAGGACAAAAACAACTTCAGGAGAGGTGATCCAAGGTATCAAAACTTGAGCTGTACAAAGGGCTGCCCAAGCTTGGTTTCGTGTTGGCAATAGGACTGCAAGCTGGTCAGCCTCGAGCTTGAGCATCTAATAGTGTTGGGCAGTACTTTAGGCTCAAGCTCAACTTTCCATTTGTCCAGCTCAACGAAGGCTCTCAGCTCAGCTAATTATAACTATCATGAACCAACTATTTTCTTGCATAATGCACCAACTTCAAAGGTTCGGAACTAAAGATAATGTTATGCAGAAAAGTCGTTCGATATGGTGTATAATTAGCTGAGCAGAATACTGTGGAGATAGCACAGCCTTGCTTGATTAGCCAGAAGACAAGCTCGCCGCTCAAATTCAAATGACAAGCTCGATGACTTGAAATTCAATGCACTAAATAAGGCAATGAATCTCATTCACAGTGTCCAGGGTAGGCCATCAAATCTTATTATTTCGATCAATGTTTATCCAATGCAGCTTTGAGAGAATAGACAACATTGTCAAACAGAAACCAATAATTCCATTAGATATAAACAACAAAAGTGACACTTCTGAAAACACCAAAAACGGAATCCCGCAAAACTTAATAGACATTCTCATAAGCACACTTCAGTTTACTGTTCAATCAGTACCGTGCTATGAGGTGGGCTACCAAAGCAGAGCAAGTCATCTGTGGATTTTGAATGTTAATAGAATATTTCTTTACACCTTAAAGGGTCGACTATATGATCATTCACTTCGGCTGACCCTTCATTCAGACAATTCATCCATATGCATTCATCCCATATTCCACAAACCCTAATCACAAACCCACATTTCAGGCATTGTATTCAGAAGTGACTCCTCAGCCTATTAGGGTTTTTGTTTTTTTATGTGCATATAGCATTTATTAATTTTATTGTAAAAAATTACAGATTTTTATAGATTCAGCCCCAAAAATTATTTAAAACTAGTTACTCCCCAAACTTGATAAATCTACCACCGCTCCTGATTGTAATTTTATAGTTAATCTAAATTTCTTTACGAATACCAGCAGTTAGAACCGTACTCCTACCTTACAAGACGTCAACCCCAAACAGTGAACAATCCAATCAACCTCAACATTCAAGAAAGCAAAAGATTTATCCAAAATATAAACAATCATATCAAACGGGGAAAAAATCCATAAAAAAAAGTACATCTATACCGGTTGATGAACCACCGCATCCACCGAGCCTTGTTGTGGGGGGACAGTCAGTTGATAATAGGAATGCTGGCCATATTCAGTCGGCGCGGCCGGTGTAACCCCAGGTGGATTAGGCTCTTGTTCTTCTTGCTGAGATGGTTGAACGGTGTGACTGTAATATGGATATGGTTGAGTGTTGTATTGAGGGTTTGGATAGGAATAAGGATAATAGGCATTTGGGGTTTGATCGTATAATTGTTGGGTTTGAGATGATGGATCATATTCCTGCTGCTGGTAATGCGCGTAGTAATTCATAGACGCTTCTCTCTACACCAAAAGTTCTTCTTCTTCTTCTTGTTTCTCTATTCACGGGATTGAGAAGAAATCAATGTAAATCGATTTTGCTATTCCTTTCTTCCTCTCTCTCTTTTCTTTTTCTTTTGCTCTCTCCTCTCTTTTTTCATTTTAATTCTCTCTCTCTCTCTTTTTTTTTTTTAAAAGGTGGATTTTACTATTCAAGCGTGCGAGTGACAAAATAATTTAATTATAGGGTTAATATCAATTTCCATCGTAATTTTGAATTTTTTTTTAACTTAAATTATATTTTGTATCAACAAGCAATTTATACTCCACTTCGATAAAGAATTTCAACGAAAAAAATAAAAAATATTTAAAAATCTAAAAATGATGTAAAAATTAAAATAATATTTCTAAATTCTAAAGTTCATTTAAAATAGAAAAAAATAGCCAAAATGCTAAATTTAAAAAAAGATATTTTCATAAATATTGAAATCATTTAAAAAAATTAGTTTCTAAAGAACTTTAGAATATTTTGTAAAACATATAAAAAAAACTTTAAAAGTTAGAAAATAATTTTTTTAAAACTTAATTTTATGAAATAAGTATAACTTTTTAAAATTAACATGATTAAATGCAAAAAAATAATTTGAACACTAAATATTATTTCGTCAGAATTTTATAACAACTAATTTGTTTTTTTACTTTGCTTATCTAGTTATGCTAATTTTTAATATAAGAAATATTTATATTTAAATATTAATTCTTTTTTGTGATATTATTTATTCACATGGAAAAAAAATTAAATTTAAAATATTAAAAATTATTTCGATTTCAATTTTTTTGTAATAACTAATTTGATTCTCAAATGCTGGCGTTTGAAGTGAAAGGTGAGAGAAGGTAAGGGGCCTTTGGTGTGATCGAGAGAGGAAAAAGTAAAAGTTGTGATTTCTAATCCATTAAGGCTCCATTTGGTTCAACATCCCATTAATTGGGTTGTTATGTACCAATGGGCTTTTGGGATGATTTAAAAGACATAGGGGAACTTAATAACCTGTTTGTTTGGTATGTTAGCATGGGTTTACTTAACCAAAGTTAAGAAAATGATGTGTTTGGTTCAGCATATTAAAACATTACTTGTCAATTGAGATTACCGTGAGAACCCTGAAAATAATATTCGATAGGGGCAAAACTGTCGTAGCCCTAAACAATCGTATGCGTTTGTCATTCTCCATCAATCTCCGCAGATTTCACCTTCATCCTCACGCGAAGAAGATGAATTCTCCAACAAATCTCTTGATTTATTTACCTTAAGGTACGTCGTCCAAACGCCCTCTCGATTAATTTGTATGCGTAATCTTATCACCCTAATTCTTCTGTCATATATTCTCAAATTAACTTAAATTTTGATATGGTATTAGGGTTTATTATTGGACCCATTAAATTCGATTCCTGAGAATGTCGAATTGGTTGAATCTGGCGACGCTAGTACAACCCAAACAAAGCAGTTCAGAAGGTGAGCAATATATTGCGTTTTTGTGTTTGTTTTTTCAGCTTGTTGTTTAGTGATATTCAGTTTGACTGAGTAGGCTCATTTTTCAGGGACTGGTTCTAGTAGTACAAGGACAACGAGTTGCGATTGTGGGTTGGAGGTCGTCCAGTTAACTACGTGGAAGTCTACGAACCCAGGCCGCCGATTTATAAAGTGCCCTCGCAATGGGGTTTGTGAATTTGTTGGCTATTTCTAAGACTGTTTAAACAAAGATCTTTTGGTATGCTACTAAAAAACTTAATTTCTGTGTTAGGCTGGAAATTGCGGTTTTTGGAGATGGATAGATCCAGAAATATATCTTCGTGCCAAGCAAAATATCCCTGGGCTAATACGGCGTATTAACGAAATTCAGGCCACGATATCATATTTGTCGTCTAGATTGTCCAAAGAAGAAGGTATTAGTGAGGAACTCAGCTGGCGGCTTGTAGAAATGACAACTGAAAAATCTAATCTAGAGTCAAGTCTTTTAGCGGAAATAACAAGAAATAACGATCTTTCGGTAAGACTTGCGGTTCAGATTGAGGAACATGATCGCGTGGTAAAAAGGTTATGGCAGATTTGCGTAATTTTATTTATATCTGTCTTGTCTCTCATATTGAAGTGATTTCATGTTTTAATGGTAATTGGGAATTGTCTTCTGATTGTGTATTAGGAAACTTTGATCTAGTTGATAATTTGAAAATAGCAAAATACACAAGTTGCTATGCATTAGGACCAGGAAACGAAACTCATAAGTTTAATATAGGATGAATTATGAAACCTGCACTAAGAAAATTTAATAACAAAATATGAAAGTTGAACTTTGATTTACATGCCACAATTCAATTCTGGAACATAATATATTATTTTCCCAATTTGATACAAAAACTGTAGGCATTGTAGGGGGAATATATTCCCTTGCAATCCATTTTGGTATGCTAGTGCTATTGCTGTTAGATCATTTCTGCAGAAAAAGAATAATCTATTACCAGTTTGTAGACATTGGTTTTCATAGTGAAATGAAAGAATATATTCCTCTCATTTTTTTCATCTCAAATCAACATAATACTTTGAAAGCAGATTGCTTTCATGGTTTCATCTTACTTCAAATAAGCAAAAAAGGCATTTTTCAACCTATCCTCTTATGTTCTTCAACAGAGCAGCTTTAATTTTTTTTTTTTTTTTTTTTTTTTGTCAATTAGCTCGTTGTATATACTAGAGTAGCTGAAAATGCCTACCAAGATGTAGCATCATGTGAACCCCCTAGAGCCTTATGCTTTCTATATAAGCATCCTCCACAAATCCAATTTACCACAGCATACGGCAGGTGAGAATCACACAATGGCACCCCGCCCTCTCGATCAAGATAGTGTCTTTTTCACCTCTTCTTAGACTCTTGCTGTCGAAGAGAAATTTATTGCTACTTGATGAGTACTTTGTGGGCAACTACAAGGTTGGTGGTAACAACAGCGGCTCCATTCGCACCTCGATGAAGGCGATCAACTCTCAGTTCAACACCAATTTCGACTACATGACGTGTTGGATGCGCGTGCGAAAGATGAAAAATCATTTCAGGGTATTCCGTTGGCTTATCCATCTTAGCGGGGTTGACCACGACGAAATTACGCACCAGGTGAAATGTGAACCAGACATGTGGGAGCATGTTTGTCATGTCAGACTTGAATTTATGTTTTCATTTGGTTTCATGATGAGAAATGGGTTAGCTAACACTACATTATTTGTGTACCTTGCAGAAGGAAAGTTTGGCTGCTGCTTACATGGAGCAGAGGGAGAAGAAATATCTCTTCCAAGAAGGTCCTCATCCAGCCGAGGACCCTGCACCCGAAGTGATAGAGATATCAAGCGATCATGAAAATGGCCAGTACATTCATTGTCTTGGCATAACGTCGGCTATTTGGCGAACCGACTAAAAACAACTTCTGGAATGAGTTGGCAGATGTAGGTACGGACGACTTGGATGTTTGTTCTGACGGTGAGGTAAACCAGCCCTCCGCTTACTCCTCCTCCGAGTATAAAAGGGCTAAGATATTGGCAAAGGTTTCCAAGAAAATGGTCTACGGACCGGGATCCGTGGGGGAAGGAAGTTCAACTGCATCTTTCTCCCTGTGTAAGAGGGTCTAGGAATGTGTATGTTATGGTACTGTTGAGTTGATGGAATTTAACTATTATGTTTGTATTAAGTATTTTCCAAGAAGGCCGTCATGTTTTTCATTCAGTTTATGAGGACTTTATAGTCCATTGTAAGGGATGATAACATAGCCATTGTACTCTGTTTGAAGTATCGGCTGAATGATATTGCCGTTTATTTTGGCATCTTTTCAATTGTGTGTATTACTCTTTTTTCATTGATTCAAGTAACTTGTTCAGTTGGTACTACTTTTTCCCTGGAACCCATTAACTACAAAAATGGGCAAACTATTGGCAAAAAATCTATCATTTATTCAAAATAAAAATATCAAGTTAATTTTAACGTCATTCAGATTAATTAAAATATGAAGACCACCATCTTAGGTTTTAATAAAACTTGGACTACATTATATATGAATGAAGTTCAGATTATTACTCCACATAAAAATGGGCAAGAAAGACCACATCTATAATATTAAGATCAACTTTTGCTATTTTTACAATCTGTGGAATTTCGGCTGATTTTTCTCTTCTTATAATGAATAGATTATTCATTCCGAAAAGTAATGATTCTAAATCAAGGCAATTGACTAGCATTTTGTCATGTTTAACATGTACACCAGCCACTTGCAATAGAACGTACTGAAACTATAAATAATTTGCATTTTACGTTTAATAGCATGATATTCACATGGCAGACTTGGATTGGATTCTACATCACCTGTGTAGACACAATTTTTATTTGGACAAAAGTTTGTTGTAATAAAAACCAAACCAAACTACAAATGCATAAAACATTAGGGCACCTTACTACACTTTCCCTGTATTAGAATTAATGCATACTTCTACAAATAACCAGTTAAAACTTCACCCAAACAACATAATTCAAACTGAAATCATCCATTCACATTAAGTTACGGCTCACTAACGTGCGTCAGCACTCCAACATACAACTAACCAAAAGAATAGTAACCACAAGTTAAGTCTAATACCAACCCCATTCTGCAAATATACATATGTTGCAGAGTATTCACAAAAAAAATTAGTTAAAAACCTCATTTGTAACTCTTCCTCTCACCAATATAAGAAGGAAATTACAAAAAACAGATTCACAAAAGTTTCAGGTGCATCTAATGTAGAGAATCCGGGAGGAAGATATTCAAATGGGGTAGCCTCCAAAATACGTCCACCTCACAAATCACAGATTACCCGCCAATTTCATTTTCACGAACTCTTCTTTCGCATGGGGTGGCAAGCTGAAGAATAGTTCCATGTCTTCGGTGTCTTTCACCAATAGTTTCGAAACCAGAAGCTTCTCGTGTAGGTTAAAACTCGCCATTCCATCAACAAATGTCCACACCTCCTTTCGGGCAGTTGAAATGTCGTATTCGTATCCAATGCGAGTTGCAATCTCACCCAGCCTATCGCTCGTTGTCTCGCAGAATCTACCGAGGAGGTCACATACTGCCTCAGAATGGTTGAAAGCCTTCCTTTTCTTACCTCCCTTTCCCTTGCCGGCTACACTCCCAGTTTGGTGTGCCTCAGCTGAACTAGGCTGCTTCCCCTTACCTCTGTTGCCTGCGCTATTAGGTGGTTCAGTCCTGTAAACAGTCTCACCAGTCTCCCCCAACACCGTCAAAGAATCGTTCAAAGCCCTCAGATGCATTACTTTCATCCTGGTGGTAAATTTGCTTGTTAAATAATTGAGATATTGTATAAAACAGAATATAATATAACAAACTCAAGGAACAACTAAGAAACAAAATATTAGCATTAATAGGACCAGACTTGACTAGTCTCTTGCACAAATTCTCGTTATAACCACATCTGTGCAAGGGCAGAATTCAATCAAGTGCAATGACACCATAGACAAGTTGGTATTCACAATGGAAAGAAAAAACAAAATGGGACATAATTGATTTATTACCTGCAGTGTCAGTTCATTCAGCACGTGGTTAACGGCGTCAACAAAACTTTCGGAGTTTTCGCTTGTAGCCCGATCCTTGCCAAAAATCTCGCACCAATCTTCATAATACGGCCACGACTTAAACCTCATAACTTTTGCAGCCGGATCAACCTTATACGTTGAATGAAATATAGGTGTTAGCCAAAGTTTTTATTTTAGTGAACTAATGACGAATGTGACAATAAGGAAAATCAGGTATAGTTGCAAGATTCAAGTGTATTTACCTTAATGTACTCGTCCCAGGCTTCTTGCGTGACCTCAATCATTTTGGTGGAATGATTATAACCGATTCCCCTCTTCGCAAGCATTGAGAAGAGGCTCCCATGACTTTTCTTCCATCCATGGATCTTACTATTTATGTGAGGATTCCCTTTTAGGTCAGAACCCGGGAACGACTTACACATAAATGTCTCCAAGGCATTTAGATACTCTGGTCGGAACCCCTTTTTAGATTTCCACCCAGTCAAGATTATCTCCTTTAGTCCAACGATCAATGTCTCCTCTTCTTGCTTGCTCCAGCAGCGACGTCCCTTCTCGTTCCTCACACGAACAGGATGCGCGTTTTGAAGATTGACACCTTCCATCTACAAGATCAAAGCTCAGAGTAAGTTTAACGTATTAGGATAAAGACCCAACTGAAACTGCCATAAAGGTATATCAATTTATGTGTGCAAAAAAATGGGGTCAGATTATAGAACTATCTTCCCAAATGTAGCTAATCTTTATGATGCTATAATTTATAGAGCAAAACATCATAAATTTCAGTAACTAATGCATTCAGACAAAACATACACCATTATATTCCCTATATCAAATTTCCCTGCTTGCTGCCCATTGTAACCAAGTGATGAATAATAAATAGTAATCGAAAAAAATTAGAATGTAGATGAAGGTATTTAATTGTGAAACCATTACAAACATAATAGCAATGTCATGACTCATCACAGCTAAGATTCTACGAATTAAGTCGTAAATCAGTTTAAAAAGGCGTAAAATTACAGAATGTGTAATACACTGTATCCGACACAAAGACAAATAATCAAGTAAAATAGTCAAATTCATTGTTCCATTGTACTTACAAACCAACATACGAAAAAAAAAGAAATTAGTGTATAGATACATTTTTAACGCAAATTACGAACTAAATCAGGACATCCTCCATTCATCAAACATTGACCTAGCTAGGTTTTCTCTCCAATTTGACCATTCAAGTGTTGGCTCAACCGAGTCTATATAAGTTTGATGCTCGTCTTCCTCGTGCAACACCTCTACGTCGTCTAGGTCATCAAGTAGTGGATCTAGGGGCATCTCGTTACGTAGAAAATTGTGCAATAATGTGCAACACATAATAATCTGATTTTGAGCTTTAAGTTTGTAAAAAGATGGGCTTCGAAGGATCGTCCATCGTTTCTTTAGAAACCCGAAAGTACGCTCTATCACATTGCTGGACTTTGAATGGCACATGTTGAAATACTCTTGGTAGGTTTGTGGAGCCCTAGATCCCTCCCCCACTCCTCTAGGTGATACCGAACTCCCTTATAGGGAGTTAGAAAGCCGTCAGCATTCGTATACCCATTATCGCACAGGTAGTAGTGACCTGTCGATTCAAAAAAAAAAAAAAAAAGAATTCAATTTCACATAATAGTTTTAGGTTTTAGCTAATAAATTGTAATTTTATTTTACTAAATTCGAACCTTGTGGTACTTTGAAACCATTTGGCCTACTGACCGCGTCTCGTAAAACCCTACAATCGGCGGCTGACCCTTCCCATCCCGTTAGCACGTAGATGAACCTCATATCTCGTTCACAAACCCCAAGGACATTAACAACTATATCTCCCTTCCTTGTCCTATACCATCCCTTATCAGATTCAGGGACAGTTACCCGGATGTAGGTGCCATCCAAAGCTCCGAGACAGCACTAGACAAGGGTGTTTTAAATGACAAATTTTAAAGAATTACTCCATTTTAATAGTAAAAGATGTTATCGTAATAGATTTGTTTATTGAAATTAATACCTTAAACCATCACCAACTTGAGTTCTCATTGTCAAGATAGAAAACCATGCAGCTCATGCAATTCCATGTCATACACCAACAGCTTATGTGGCATCCTGTCACACTGCTCATCCACATCAGATTCCAAGTGGCAAGATGAGTCAGCATTCTTGTGCCTCAAGACATATAATGGAAGAGTTGGTCAACTCAACTGATGAAGCATTAATTGGAAGCCAAGTACAGCCTGAGGAGTGTCTCCCAGCTTCCAGGAAGAAGACAAAGTTGATGCAGCAGCTTTCATTAATGAACTGCAAAAGCAGCTGTACACAAGAACCAATCCAACGGCTATTAGTGTGTTGATCAAGTTTGTTTGTTGTTCTTGTTGTAGTTAGCCGCCATGTTGTTAACCTAGATGTTGGTGATTTCATTTGTATAAATAGATGATAGGCTACTGTTGTAAAGATTATCCAATACATCAATACACAAAACAAAAATATTGAGCTGCAATCCTTTTTTTTCTTCACTATGCCTTTGTTTGCAAGAATAATAGTTTTTCTGATACTCATTGCTCTCATCAATGGGCTCGGGCTTAGCTAGGAGTATGGTATGTAGCTTAATTACTGCCGTTAGCATAGTGTAAAAATGGACGCTCACAGCCTGACCTGATCTTTTAAAATTAAATTTCACGACACGATTTTTCTTATGGTGCGAGAGGACTGACAGAATCAAAGCTACCTTATCGCTAACACTTACGTAACGAGAGTCTTTTAGGCCATCTACATGTTTCAACAAGAAACACAGCCTAGAAAGCTGGACGGGGCATTCTCAATTGTTCTAGACAAGCAATGTCATTTTTGGTAGTGAGACTATCTAGATACTTAATCTGATCAGGAATTTTGTCGGACATAACATACCTAATCTCACGCTCACACCTACGACGTCTAGGTAATCCAGTCTCTAACTGGGCCAGAACGACATTAATTACTACAAAAATTGATGACAAAATTTCCTCCACAATTAGAAATATTTCAGCCCTTCGTCTACCAATTTCAGCCATGTCAGAACACCTTATAACAAATAAAATTAGATTAGATATGATCAACCAAATTAATTGAAGCACCCATTGCAGCCTCAACAAATCATTTCAGTTTCACAGACGTGCAAATAAAAATAAAATATAAAATTATAATGCCTACGTTTTTTAGATGCCACTTTAAATCTGCGAGGAATATTAAGGAATGGCATTAATTGACAGATTGTAAACACCACATGGAAATTGCATATTGGCACTGTCATGTATACCATCATGTTTTCTTATAGATATTACAGATAAGTATATGTTTATTAAAATAAAGAAGCTCCATTAAAAAAATTGTTGGTCATAAGAAGATGCCAGGAGCAAAGGTTGAAAAGTTGTTTGAATTTGGTTCAAGTATTTATGCTACTGTTATGTCTTAGAACATTATTCAACTTAACAATTTCTCAAAACAAATTATTATAATACACACCATTATCAACCACAAGTTAGCAAAAAATAAGCCATTCAAACAATTAACAGTATAATACACCAAATTTAGTTAAACAAATAGACAAAGACACTGTTTTGTCAACGGACCATTAATCAAAACTGATACCTTCTAACGATCAATAAAAACAATTCTGTCAGATTTATGTAGACAAATAATAAAACACACATCCTTTTCAACAATTACCCAGTTTAAACAATTCACAAGATAACCGTCTACAAGACGGGAAAGAGAACGAAAAACTAGGGCACCCACTAGAACGACCATCCAAGAGGAAGGAAAAGTACCTGGGTATCGCGGTGTGTACAAGTTGTAGCTTCAGATTGAACAGGAAATGTTTGAAAAATTGACGCCGAAATACCAAAAAAAAAAAAACAAGAGTTAAGCGCTGGATTTAAGTGAACAAACAAAATAAAAGAAGAGGTTCGCCGGAGAAAGTGACGGAGAAAAACATTACCAGATTCAGATCTGAAGATTTGCGTCGCACTTGTTCTCCTCTTCGCAGCTGAGTGCGGCTGCGTGAATAGCAAATGGGATGAAACCCTAAACTATACTCTTTTAAGTCAAGGGCAAAAGAGTAAATTCGATACTTTGTAGTAGGCGGGTTAATAATCAGGTTAACCCAACCCAGCACCAGCACCACCCCACCCCCCCTCCCGGACCTAATCTACCGGGCTGAACACATTATTGCAACCGGACTTGTAACATAACTAGGGCCCATGTCAGTGCAACCAAACACCTTATTAGCCCAGTTATATTAATTAGTAAGGCCCATTAACCCCAACCAAACGGAGCCTAAGAGAGGAGAGAAAATATGTGGCGAGAAACCAACAATTGGCCTCAACTCTAGGCCTCAATCCGTTGACTTTAACACTTAATAACTAAACCATCAAATGCGTTGGACCCTTCCTCAATGGGTTGGGCCCAACCTTTATCAAACATAGCCCAAGAGTCGGTGCTTCTATCTATTCTTCCATTCCAGAGCCGAGAGAAAGAGGAGCTGAAAGCCATGATACCCCTTAGCTCCTTTTCTCTTCCTGTCTTTGTACTATAGCTCCTAAGTTAGTTGAGGAAAGAACGCCTGATCTTGTCCACTCTCTTTATGAATGGGAAGAACTAACATGGACCACCTTCTCAATTTTAAAATGATTTAAATCAATGTATCAATCAAAGAGTCCAATCCAATATAGAATTCAGCTGGGGCTGATAATAACTTTTTGGCTGCACAAACCAACTAGAGAATTGGTAAAACTCCTCCTAAAATGGAATTTAATTCCAAAAAATGGTAAATTACGTCTACCACCCTTCAACAATTATATTTTCAATGTACATGCTTTTAAGAAGTAAAAGAGCATAAATAATGTTACATTGTTGAAGGAAAATACAATAAATGTGTCTTCATTAAAAGTAACTGATGGGGGGCAATATATGTTATTAACTATCCTTGGTGTATTTACATAACTTGCATTTGACACCCTATATAAAAGGGATCTTTGATGAATAAGAGAATCCTAATTTGATACTTATCTTCTCTCTCTTTCTTATTCATTTCGATTTCTCCTACAACACGTTAACATCATGACGAATTTGATAATCTAATTTCATACTTGTTGTTGATCAATGACCATCAATCAATCACAAATGATATCTATCACCCCCAAATCAAGGCATAAACGCAACAACAAATTCAACAAACAACAGTCACCATCCCACTGCAAATTTTGAATCCGGAGCCAGAATCGATTTTCCATCTGTCAACTACTAAAATTTTGCAAATAGGCTAATCAAATAGAACTCGGCTTTTTACAAAAGTGTAGTCTTTTAGAGTATTACCTACGATTTTTCGCTAAAAGTGTAGTCTATTCACACAAAAACTCGCTAATAAACCATGAAAATACCTCAATTTTTTCTAAGTGTATTCTATTAGCGCATTATTACAGTTAGTAAACTACGCTTTTTTCCACGATTTTTTAATAGAGCTTTTTCCGCAAATAGACTAAACTTTTTTTTATCAACAATTTATGCCAGCCGTAGTCTATTAGCGAGATTTTCTTTTGCTAATAGACCTCATTTCTGGAACTGTAATTGGAATGTGTAGTTAATATTTTACTTTTTAGTTTTATTTTCTTTTTTAACTTAAAATGAAAAAGTTGTCATCAGTTCAACAACTTTCACTCAAACTGAATAAAACGTATTTTTATGCTTGAAGTAACAATTTATGCTAACACTTAGCATTCTCATAGTCAAAGAATTCAGAACATTTCTAAATTAAAACTAATTTGTAAACTAGGGCTCTTATTATCGTCGACTGTTCTTCCATCGTCGCAGAGAGCTACGCTTGTTCTATCACCGTCGTCGTAGTCTCCATCTCATGTTCTTCCACGATTGCAAGAAAGAGCTAGGGCGGAAAATAGTCGAAGGTACAACCATGATGTCCCGTATCTTGAAAATCTATTGAAATTTAAGCAAACCTCAATTTGAACTGGAAATTGAAAGAGCGGCATGTGGCGACTGTGTTTGTATTTCTGCAAATTTGTGGCCATAACGCCACGATGCTGAAATAGGGTTTTAATTTTCCAATTGAAATTCTCAAGGGTCTGTCTCACACTTCTCCTTCTCTTAACCATGTGCTGCATTTTCCAATTTTCTTTGGTTTCCTATTCAAAATTCTAACCCCCCATTGTTTATGGATATACAGAGAAATTGTTGATACATCCGCCTTCTATCAATTCAACATTTTCAAAGGATATTACTTCAAGGTATGTTGTTGGGTAAAATTGGTTATCAAATATTCCCTTAAGTTCTTATAGCAATATAAATTATATATATGCTTATGGAATTTTAATTCTAATAATAAAAATTGCGTATATCATAAACAATGATTAAATAGCTAAATGGCATGATATGTATGCAAATATGCAGAAATGAAAATATTAAAATCCCACTTTCTGTTTTCATTTATGTATAGTTCAATATGTTTCTCCTTCTTCCAGTGGTGACTCCATCAAAACAATTAATATACATTAATCACTATACTATTTGTTAACTTTCTAATGTGGTTTTTTTTCCTATCTATTATTTGTTTCCAACCATATACACAACCCCACACTTTAGTTTTATTTAGTTTTTGGTTTATTAATTATGTGCAACAAAATTGTGTTTCGTTCTGGATGAAAAGATATATAGGCTGGCAACTTTGGGTGCCGATAGAACTCCTTGGAGGACTGGTTGATAGATCAAACAAGGTCATATACCTTTTATCATTTTCTATTAACATTTATAGATTGTTTGTAGAAAAATAATGGATAAAGGGTGGATGTCATAACATTTTCTTTCCCGTGCATATGCTTGATGGTTTTGAAAATTTCTTGGAATTCACATTGAAAAATGGTTGTGATCCTAATGCAATGTCATTTCCTTGCTCACGTTTTGGTAATCTAAAGTCTAAGAGAATTGATGTTGTAAAGGTGGATTTGGGTGCACATGGTATGGATAGAACCTATCACACATGAATATGACATGGGGAAACAGATGATGATGAAGTAGTAGGGGAAGGTGAATAGAGCTTCTTTGTTGAGGAACCAATAAATATGGTACACGCTACATATGAAAGTAATGTCAATTTAGATCAAATGCGCAAGTTACTTGAAGATGTAGAGAAACCTTCATATCCTGGGTGTGTTAAATCTTCAAATTTGTCAGCTCTTGTGAAATTATAAAACTTGAAGGCAAAATATGGTTGGAGTGATAATAATGTTACTGGAATAACTTAGTTTGGTTAGGTATTTTGTTCTTGCTTTCAATCAACTACCTCTATCTATGTATGCTGCTAGGGAAGCTTATATGGTTGGGTATTTTGTATGCTGCTACGAAGAGTTGACAATTTGCCTTATATGTGGGGCACTAAGGTATAAATTAGGCAGACAACCTAAGAAAAAGAAAGGGGTCCTTGCAAAGACAATGTGATACTTTCCACCTATTCCTAGATTTCAAAGAATGTTCCGGAACAAGAAAATATCCAAAGGCTTGACTTGGCATGTGGAGAAGAGGTTTTGTGATGGATTTTTGTGGCATCCAACTGATTCGCCTGCTTGGTAATTAGTAGACTGGAAGTTGCCTGATTTTGCTTCTAAAACACGAAATTTAAGCTTTGCCATATCAGTTGATGGGGTTAATTTTCATAGTTCAATGAGTTCGACGTATAGTTGTTGACAAGTTGTGATGGTGACATACAATCTATCTCCATGATTACTATGTTAATTTCTGGTCCTAAGCAGTCGGGAAATGATATAGGTGTTTATTTGGAAATTTATCCTCAATAACTTGAAACTCTATGGGACACTGGTGTTGAATCATATGATGCTGGTAGCGTCGTTTCCGACTACCAAATTAAATCGTGTATGAAGATACACTTAAACCTTACCGACTACTCTAACTAGTAGAGTGGCAAGCAAGGGTCGATCCCACGAGGAACGGTCGAACAAATTTTGCTTTTATGTGTTAAGCTATTATTATGAAGAAACATAAAGTAAATAAGCTAGAAAACAATAAAGAAGTGGGGGGTCAATGAAATAACAACTACACCTAAATAAACAAAGACAAATAAAGAGATTTTTATAGGTTTTTGGTTTTTAAATAACAAAACGATTCACCCTTGATCATGTTTCACCGAGGTCTTGGACGATTTATGTAACTATTGTCAATGCCCTATTCAATTGTGATTCTAGCCCTTATCTCAAGGCTATTAACAAGCTCTAATAGCCTTGTTATCCCTTAATCTTAGTTAATCAAAACAAGCTCTTCGACTAACCCTATTCAGTTTAACCGAATCCTCGAACGAGCTCTCTTAGATTCAATCACCAAATGCATTAAACACTAGGACAACGAGATAAATTCAACATAAAACTCGCAAGCTCGGTTTTAGAGGTTAAACTTTGTGTTATCACCAATAAATAATTATTGTTTGCTACTCGGGAATCGGAAATCCTACAATTACGGATAGTGACCTCCTATTCTAGCAACACATTCACAAATCCCTTAAAGGGTGATCAATCCAATAATAAATTCATAAATGTGAGTCAATAACATCAAATAACACAAAACACTTGAATACACAATATTTTCGGTAACATTAACCGTAATAATCACATAAATGTCTTGGACTCAAGGTTCCACAATAATCAAGAGTGAACTAAAGGTGCTAGCCACCCATTTTACCTAATACAAAGATAAACTAACAGAAAATTAAAGAAAAACATGAACATAGGATAGAAAGAACCAAAGGTTAGGGGTTGAAGATCAAGATCTTCAACCCCCTTCCATTTCCTTGCTTCCAATGGAGAAAAGTGGCTGATTATGTGTGGGGGATGGGTTCTAGGTTGTTCTAAGTTAGGTTAAATTCGAATGGGATGATATATATATAAGGAGAGAAAGTGCTAGTCAAAAATAGGCAAAATCGCATTCAGGATTTTAAAACAGGGTAAGGAATCTCGGCCGAGATGCAAGTGTGTCTCGGCCGAGACGTGAAAAAGAGAAAATTTGGAATTTTTAGGATTTGACTCATCTCGGCCGAGATTGGATTGCATCTCGGCCGAGATCTCCATTTCTGGAATTTCTGAAATCCCCTGCAGACTCATCTAGGCCTAGACGCATTATCTGTCTCGGCCTAGATTTCCATCTCGGCCTAGATGCAAAGTTGTCTCGGCCTAGATTTCCATCTCGGCCTAGATGCAAAGTCTGTCTCGGCCTAGATTTACAATTTTGCAATTCTTCATGAAATCCCCTGGAGACTCATCTCGACCGAGATTTGCATCCTGTCTCGGCCGAGATCTTCAGGTAGCCCTTCCTTTTGTTGCCTCGATCGATCCCTCGACTCCGCGGTCGTTTGATGTTCTTTTTCGACCCTTTTTCACCTGTCTTAACACAAAAATAGCACAAACGCATTATTTTGCCCATGAGAGTATAAAAGCACTAAATACACGTGATTATGCACATTATTGACACTAAAATGACACTAAAAATGCCCTAAAGTGCGTGCACGAAACACGTGTACCAAATCTCCCCAAACTTAAAACTTGTTCGTCCCGAACAATAAAGAGAAAGACAAAAGGACACGTGTTTAGGGCAAAGTTTAGTGGCATTTGATTTCAGAATTTTCATAAGAAAGAGTAAGCGATCATGATAAAAGCAAGCATATGTGATAGACTAGATCCACTACTTTCGAGACATAACACTCACAACTTAAGATCCTCACATGGTGAGTGTATCTCTCGACTCTCAAGTGTATCAAAAGGGAAGTGTATACGCTCACATTGAAATGCATAAAATGCCTACCATAAGCTTGCCAATCATCTAAACTTCGATGTATACCGACGTGTGTGACAAAGAATTAAAAAGGTCTTTAATAGGTTGTAATGTTGGCTTGGGGTAAGGTGGGAAAATTTCTGGTATAAGTGACTATAAAACGGACTAAATGAGTTAGCTAATCTCATCTACCCCTCAAAAAATGGTCACTCGACCTCACTCTTTACTTCCTTAGTAAACCAATCCCAAGAATCGATTTCTTCTCCTTACCACAAAGTCCACAACCTAAATGCTTTCTCAATTCTCCCTTGGAGTGTATTTTCTTTTGAATTTCTACAACCTTGAGAACATCTATCGAAAGGCATTTATAATACTAGCCTCTCCAAATCAAAAGCAACAATTGAGTATATACAACTAACTTTTTCTTTTGTTTTTCTGATTTTTCGATTTTTTCGATTTTTCTCTCCCTCTTTTTTTTTTTTTTTTTTTCAACAAATATAAACAAACATTGGAGAGAAACTAGTATTCTCGATTCTTTGCCTATTGTTTCAATTCCTTCCACCCTTCAATATTCCCAATAGTTCACCCCTTTCAATCCCAAATTTACCCGACTACCTTCCAACCGCCTCCCTCATACTCAAATAGTCCAATTAAGGTCAAAGGCTAAATCGAAAGGTACTTGGCTTGTAGAGTTGGGCTGTCAAACAAGAGGCTAAAAGCTCAAGGGGCTCAACTAGAGACAATATCAAATTTGGTACAAAGGAAGTATTTTCAAGCTTGAAAATAGGCTCAAGTCAAGAATTGCCTAAGATCATTTTCAATGTCACACAATGCACCAACACATGCAAAATAGAGAATTATGGCAAGTTCTAGAGACAACTAAATGCACTCAATGAATTTCACACCGAAAGAAAGTTTAAATTACTCCAAAGATGGAAGTATCTTCTAAGGCTCAAAAACTCACTCGGCTGCAATTTTGATCAAAAGTTTTGAGTGTATGTTCAATTTTGTTTCAAAAGTCTATCATGCTCTACCATGTGCTTCTTTCAAAGATATTTGTCAAAAACTTTCATCATTAATCAATGCCACATTCCTTCCTAAACTCATCCAATTGCTTTCTCGAGCTACCAATTTGTACGAATCCACCCCCTCCCCAAACTTAGTTGCAAACTAAGTTTGTGGAAAAGAGGAGTACAATTTGGTGGTCACCGAATTTAACCATATTATTCACCACTTTACAATTTATTAAAAATGCAACAGACTAATCCATACAAAGATACCAAACCATTTCAAGTCTAATAAGTCCAAAAGACAATAGAGTAGCATATGGAAAGTTAAACTCTTGGGCTGCCAATACGTACACCTACCAAGACTTCCCCAAACTTGGTTAAAAACCAAAGTTTGTGAGGAAGAAAGGGTACGAATTGGTGTCCTAACTCACAGTGATTTTTGGGCTTCTTCAATCCCATTTGGTGCTATCTCCTTGAATTTCACGGATTGGTCGGTTCCTCATCATCATAGTCTCTGCACTCTAAAAGAAGATAATAAGACAATATCTAAATATAAGTAAGCAACCTAAACTACGAAATTGAATATACGAAAAGCAATAAACGTCGGGTTGCCTCCCGACAAGCGCCTTTGTTTAACGTCGTTGGCTCGACGGATGCTCTTTAAATAAACAAAACAAACAACTATCTATGTAAATAAAACTAACGCTTAACACATAAAACAAAATCGTTCTAAACCATTCCCCGGCAACGGCGCCAAAATTTGGTAGCGTCGTTTCCGACTACCAAATTAAATCGTGTATGAAGATACACTTAAACCTTACCGACTACTCTAACTAGTAGAGTGGCAAGCAAGGGTCGATCCCACGAGGAACGGTCGAACAAATTTTGCTTTTATGTGTTAAGCTATTATTATGAAGAAACATAAAGTAAATAAGCTAGAAAACAATAAAGAAGTGGGGGGTCAATGAAATAACAACTACACCTAAATAAACAAAGACAAATAAAGAGATTTTTATAGGTTTTTGGTTTTTAAATAACAAAACGATTCACCCTTGATCATGTTTCACCGAGGTCTTGGACGATTTATGTAACTATTGTCAATGCCCTATTCAATTGTGATTCTAGCCCTTATCTCAAGGCTATTAACAAGCTCTAATAGCCTTGTTATCCCTTAATCTTAGTTAATCAAAACAAGCTCTTCGACTAACCCTATTCAGTTTAACCGAATCCTCGAACAAGCTCTCTTAGATTCAATCACCAAATGCATTAAACACTAGGACAACGAGATAAATTCAACATAAAACTCGCAAGCTCGGTTTTAGAGGTTAAACTTTGTGTTATCACCAATATATAATTATTGTTTGCTACTCGGGAATCGGAAATCCTACAATTACGGATAGTGACCTCCTATTCTAGCAAAACATTCACAAATCCCTTAAAGGGTGATCAATCCAATAATAAATTCATAAATGTGAGTCAATAACATCAAATAACACAAAACACTTGAATACACAATATTTTCGGTAACATTAACCGTAATAATCACATAAATGTCTTGGACTCAAGGTTCCACAATAATCAAGAGTGAACTAAGGGTGCTAGCCACCCATTTTACCTAATACAAAGATAAACTAACAGAAAATTAAAGAAAAACATGAACATAGGATAGAAAGAACCAAAGGTTAGGGGTTGAAGATCAAGATCTTCAACCCCCTTCCATTTCCTTGCTTCCAATGGAGAAAAGTGGCTGATTATGTGTGGGGGATGGGTTCTAGGTTGTTCTAAGTTAGGTTAAATTCGAATGGGATGATATATATATAAGGAGAGAAAGTGCTAGTCAAAAATAGGTAAAATCGCATTCAGGATTTTAAAACAGGGTAAGGAATCTCGGCCGAGATGCAAGTGTGTCTCGGCCGAGACGTGAAAAAGAGAAAATTTGGAATTTTTAGGATTTGACTCATCTCGGCCGAGATTGGATTGCATCTCGGCCGAGATCTACATTTCTGGAATTTCTGAAATCCCCTGCAGACTCATCTAGGCCTAGACGCATTATCTGTCTCGGCCTAGATTTCCATCTCGGCCTAGATGCAAAGTTGTCTCGGCCTAGATTTCCATCTCGGCCTAGATGCAAAGTCTGTCTCGGCCTAGATTTACAATTTTGCAATTCTTCATGAAATCCCCTGGAGACTCATCTCGACCGAGATTTGCATCCTGTCTCGGCTGAGATCTTCAGGTAGTCCTTCCTTTTGTTGCCTCGATCGATCCCTCGACTCCGCGGTCGTTTGATGTTCTTTTTCGACCCTTTTTCACCTGTCTTAACACAAAAATAGCACAAACGCATTATTTTGCCCATGAGAGTATAAAAGCACTAAATACACGTGATTATGCACATTATTGACACTAAAATGACACTAAAAATGCCCTAAAGTGCGTGCACGAAACACGTGTACCAGATGCTTATTGAGAAGAAAAGTTTTAGGTCAGAGCTGTATTATGGACGATTAATGATTTTCCACCATACAGGATCATGTCAGGTTGCTTGCGCCCCACCCTCGATGCCCCCCACTCTTACGTTGCTTCTTCAATTTTGGGTACAAATCTAATCTTCCCTCTTTCCTCCACATCATCATCTCACAATCAGATAAATAGATTCAGGGCCAAGAAATTCATACCTCAAGTGTGAAGGAAGAGGTTACCTTTGGAGGTCCCGGTTCTTCTTTTAAGATTACTTCATTTACTTCCATGAGTCCGTCCCTTGTGAATTCAATTTTCTCACTTGATGGCATAATCCATTGGAGATTTTCTTAATTCATCCTCAAACTCTTCTTTCCATCCCATGTGTTCCACAACTTTCTCCCAAGATTCATTCTTGAGAATTGCACTTGCTTCTTCTTCGACCACATTTTCGAGCACATCAATCCTGAAATAATTCTCATTTTGGAATGGTTGGTTAATGTAACCATTAAGGTTGAATTCAACCCTTTAGTCTCAGAGTTCAAGAGAAACACTCCCGTCTTTCACATCAATTATGGCATCGACGGTAGCCATGAAAGGTCAACTAAGAACTATAAGGTTCTTGGGGTCCTCGTCCATGTCAAGAACGAAAAAATCAACCAGAATGTCAATTCCGTTGATTTGGACAGGAATATCGTCAAGAACTCCCATAGGCTTCTTAATTAACCTATCTGCCAATTGGAGTGAAATGGAAGTGTTTTTGAGCTCATAATCTTTGAGTTGCATCATAATAGAATAAGGTAATAAGCTAACACTAGCACCTAAATCAAGCAAAGCCCTATCTATTTGAACGTCATAAATAGAACACCCAATAGTGAAACTACGAGGGTCTTTAAGCTTAGCATAGGACTTGTTTTAGATTATAGCACTAATATCCTCGGCCAGATAGACCTTCTCTATTTGTCCCCATTCTTTCTTGTTATTTTTGATATCTTTTTGGAAGTTTCCAAATCGGGGAACACTGGCAACCTTCTCAGCAAAGGGCTTCGTTCGAGTCAATTGATTTATAGCATCAAGAAAACTTGTAATTTGTCGATCAACTCTACGTGCCCGTTCGTGTTTACGAAAAGGTAATCGAGGTGGGGCATTAACGGGGAGAGGTGGACTTCCCAAGGTCGGAGGGTCATCTCCGTCTCCTAAGAATGGTTCCCTGATTACTTTTTCCTTACCCTTGTCATTAGAAACCCTTCCAGGAATTCCCCGCTCAAGCTCTCAAAGAGGTCTACGACTCCTTAGAGCCACAACATTACTGTTTTCTAAAGGGGTAAAATGAGAGTTACCTTGAGGAAGGATCCCATCTCCATCAATATTGCCAAAAACATTACAAAGGTTTTCTAATGCAAGAGTGTAACCCCTCTCCTTACCACCACTCTTTCGAACTAAATTTCCCACTTAACTAAGAATTTTCTCTCTAGTGGAAACCTCATCGGACTCATCCTCACTAGAACTGCTAGAAACCAACTCAACACGGGGTTCCAACACCCTAGAAGAATTCCCAATGCAAGAGTGGTCGATGGAACTTTTACATCCTAAGCAAAGAGGGTGATCGGTACTTACCTTGAATCCTTGATGCGAATCTTTTTTGAAATTAGTTCACCTTGTGCAATAGTTTCAAGCTTTTCCCTTTTTACGCTTTCTTCTTGACTTAGCCTCTTTCTTTTCTTGTCTTCTTGGTCCCATTGGTTTTGATTGGAGACCGTCTCTTTAGCCAATTGATGGCTTTGTCAACCTCCTTATTGAGGAAAGATCCTCCCGAAGCTACATCCAAGAAAACACATTTGCCAGGAGTTAATCCGACATAGAAGGCATTAACAATAAAGGTATCATCAAAGTCATGGTGCGGGCATGATCTACATAATTTCAAAAGGGCTTCCCAAGCTTCAAACTAACACTCGTCACTTCGTTGGATGAAGCTTGAGATATCACGCCTTAGCCTCGCACTTTTTCCTGTCAGGAAGAATTTATGAAGAAAAGAAGTGGAAACATCCTGCCACAGAGATGAGGGATCGAATGACTCTTCACGAAGCCATTGTTTTGCGGCTCCTTCGAGCGTGAATTGAAAGAGCTTTATTGAGTATTCGTTAATAAGATAGTTGGAGATTTTTACAATTCACGAATTTGTAAAAACTCCTCTAGATGCTCATAAGGATCATCTCCTTCTTTCCCACTAAATTTAATCTCTCGAGCTAAATTCACCATAGCCGGGGTGACTTCTACTCCCACGCAAGTTCTCACGGACTGGTGAGCCGGGAGTAGGGAGTCGTGATCCCGGTGTAGTGAAATTTACCTTTTCCTTGATTCATGATATAAGCAATCATATAAGTTAAAGAGATATTATAATTTTTTTTTTTTCGAAAATTTTCAGATAAAAATATAGACAAGGCCCAGAATTCAAACACTGGCAACTAAGCAAGAAACACGATAAAAATATACACAAGCCTAATCTTAATGCACAAATGACCCTACAATAGCTCTACGAGGATGAACTCCTCCCCAGCAACGGCGCCATGAACTTGTCTCGAAAAGTGCTCTAAACAATTACAATTTGAACAATTTTCTCAAACCGCAAGCGTACGACTTATGAAAGTGGTGGTATAATAGATTGTCGAACCACAGAGAGGATACTCTCAACAAGCACACCTGACGTCTATCTTAAGTTAGGTAAATTGGAAATGGAGAGATTGATACGTTAATTGCTAGAAAGGCATAAAATAAACAATTAAAAAATACTCTCAACTAAAAAGGGATTTCTAAGGTGTGGTTTCACCATATCCCTAGAGTTTATGCCTAATGATTATCGAATAAACTAAGGGGTTATGACGAAAAGCCATGTTCCAAATTAGAAATCCAAACGGGCAAACAAGAGGGATTCACCAAATTAACAAATTATATCCTAATTCACCCTAATTCCAATTATCAAAGTGAATAACAGAATTACTAAGACCAAAGGCATCAAGAATATGACCCAATCAATCAATCTTAAAACCCCCACCTCAAGTGGATATTGCCTAAGGAGCGAGGCCCTAGGACATCCATCGAGACCAATATATATGATTCATGTTCTCCCGTCGTCCCCTGTAGGCCCTCGAGGAGAACCATTATACCCTAGGTTAGCTACTCCTAGAATATAAGCCATACAAACCCCTAATATCGATTTCAATCACAAACATTTTCCCTAATTCAACTAATATCCAACAAAATCAATACCCTAGGGTTGGGTTACTCCCAACCCTAGAAACCACTATCAACTGCTCACAAGCCATAACTACAATCATTAAGATACAATAAATACATAAACCAAACATTTAATGAAGTAGGGCAAGGTGTAATAAATGCAAGATCATAAATGAGGGAGAGAGAATGAAAAACTTAGTCATTGTAATAAATTGCCAAAATGGTCTTTAATTCTTGTTCGTAATCGAATTCCTCCAATAATTTTCTAAAAAGCCCTAAGATTCTCCAAGAACTCAAGAATCCTAGTGGATTCTTGAAGAACTAGTGAAGAACCCTAGTTTCTAGAGAGAAGTGGGAGAGAATTTCTAGAGAGAGAGTAATAAGAAGATAGAATTTTTTGCAAATGAGTTATTTCTTCAACATGAGAGTGAGAGAATCAATATATGGGTCCTTCCACTGACTCAAGCACTATAAACAGTTGAAACTACACTCTCATTAAGGGTACAAAGGTAAAAACATAATTAAAAAGGGCTTGAAGTCTCCAATTTTCGGTTTTGCCACCTGAGTATGCTCGACTAGAACTTCTCGTGATTCTGAGAATAATTGGCTCAGAATTAGCTCTTGGCTTCAACAACAAAGTTGTAGGTCTTCATCTCAGCTACTCGTGACACTTTGAATCACTCGAATCGGAATTTGAATGTGAAAGTTATGACCGACATACGAAGATTGCGCACGAAAACGGTCCGGCCGGCACAAAGCCACGCAGACTGCCGGACCGGCAACCGGTTCGGTTGGCCTTCCCCTTCTTTTATGTGTCTTCGTCTTCCGTCGCCGTTTCAGGTGCGTTCCACTTGTTTTCTCGGCCCGACCCCTTCATGTTGTTTTTTTGGGACTCGAAGATCTTCGAGTCAATCTTTTGTCGGGTCTGATTCGGGTCCACTTGAGCCTCGTTTTGCAGGCCTCAACGGGGAATACGTGCGATTAACCACTTCTTCCATCCTTCGTCATTTTGAGGGCTTTCCACCCATTTTCTCAGCCCGATTCCTTCACGACTTTTGTCATGACTTAGTGATCTTCAATTCGGCCCTGACCCCGGACCAGTTTGGGCCGTTTGGGCCTCAGGATACAGGCCGGAGTGAGAAAATAGGTGTGAACGATCTTCTTGATCTCCCAGATTCCTTAACCTTCAAAATACTACTAAAAAATACCCAAAAGCGCATCAAATCATATCAAAAAAAAAAAATCAACCCGGAAATACAATGAAACACATATTCACACGTAAACATAATAATTATACGCAATTCACAATTAAAAATGAACGTGAAAAGCACGAGAAACGATAATTTTCAGGTTTATAAAAAACACAGGTTGGTGTGTAGCCTTAATTCTCCCATCTTTTGATGGCTTTAAACTAGAAAACAAAAACAAAATTTAAACTCATATTAATATCACAACTAATTGTGTTACCTGTTGCTCTATAGACATTACTTTGTATTTGTGTTTCTACTTTGAGTTCTTCCGACTGATTCATTAGTTGAATGGAGTGGTTTCTAATTGATAATTATATTTAGTAAGCTTGTAATATTGTCTTACAATTGCCACTTGAAAACTTGTACTGCTATTTTTATTTGAAACTATGTACTAGTTTTTGTATATTTAAAAGGTTAATTTATACACCCCTCCGTCCCATCCGAATTTGCACACTTTCCTTTTCGGTACGTCCCACCCCAATTTGCACACCCTTAAAAAGGAAAGTTCTCTCACAATCTTCACCCTTAAAATCTTCATCCTCAATCTCCACCTTTAAAAAAATCAACAAAAAGCAAAAATAAATTTTTCTTAATATACGTGTCGGGTCAACCGTGCAAACTCCCCGTGAGACGGAGGGAGTAATTAGCTAGACATTTTATGTTATTTAATTATCTGGTTATTACTTAAAAACTATATATAATGCATTGAACGAATTTTGAACGGATAACTTGAGTGAGGAACCAACAATTTAGTAGTTCAAAGAAATTTGGTTGGACCCAACCCAGCCGAAAATTTGGTACACTAGGGTAGTGAGGGCAGACCATATTCACATGAATGACATTCGTAGTTGTGGAGTTGAAAGCCTTGCGTGTCCATTAGAAGCTGCATACTAGTCTCATGCCCAACGGCCCCAACCACATTTTTCTATCTTCTACTACTGCTATAATGACTATATATTATCATATCCTCTTTGGCAAACCAAACTTACCATGGCTCCAAGGCCCATATGTCCCTTGTGAAATTATTATTTTAAACAAACATAAAAACATAAATTATACAATTTAGTGCAATAGGGCAGATCCCTAAGACTTTTGTTGGTCTCATTAAGCTACAAAGGCTCTTGACTATTTTACTTCTTATCTCATCGTATTAATTGTGATGATATCACATTGCACAAAAAATATACTAAAGAGATAGAAGGAATATTTCTTTTACTAAAAGCAAGGATTGCACATTTCAACGGTTCCACTTCCACCCGCCCATTTTCCCAACTTTGGCAAACAGATTAAATGCTACAGCTCCAAAACGACAGTTTTTGGTCATAAATCACCATTTATTAACAACAAATAAAATACATACTATTGTATAACACACTGTAAACAGTAGGGGCGAAATAAATTTTGTAAAGAAGGGACAAATCCTTAGCTATGTAGTTGTGATAAAAGAAGTGACTCACTAGATATACAACGTGGTCAACACTGAATGAATGTGAAATAAAAAATAAAAGAAAAGAGTTTGGATTTAGTGAATTTTCTTTACTCTGAGTTCTAAATTGATAGCACTAAGAAGTGGAAGCTTTAGCTTTTTCTGGTGATTGAATATTCCCTTCCCTTCTTCATCAGCAGCTTCCTTTATTTATTTATTGAAGAAAAAGAAGTTCAAATTTACAAAATCTAAGGTTGACTGGACAGATAATATATGAATCCTATGAGAGATACACATCCCATTCCTCAGAAAATATTCAGCCAAATAATAATAAGAAACTGAATTCAAATCAAAGCTATTTGGTTTCTCTATTAATAAAAATCTGACTATTGTTACAGAAACATAACACAATCCAATTACAGTCAAATTTAGCTAAAGAATCCCATTCTTTTATAATCAAAAGTAATCCCTCCCCCCCCCCCCCCCCCCAAAAAAAACCATTGATCAAAGACTAATATCATAATCATCAATTGGAGCAGGTTTATTGAGATCAATATTCAATTTCTCATGAGTAGTTATTGCAGCCGCACCAATAAAATGCGATCTCTTATGCCCTCCAAGTGCCTGCCCTGATGCAAACACCCTGGTACAAAAAGGACACTCATGCATCTTCTCCACCTCCACCGCCACCGGACCACCACCATCAGCAGGCAGTGCCGCCTGGTCGACTTTAACCTTCTTGTGGCTGGCCCTGTGTCCACCAAGTGCCTGATACGACTTAAAAAGCTTACTGCACGTCTCACATCTATACTTCCCTCTCTTTTTACCATTTCCAGCTTTCTCCCATTTGTCCCTGGACAGCAACATTAGACAGTAAGCAACGTCTTCTTCCGCAGTTGCGTCTGAGATCGAACTTAATGGCCAAACTTCATTAGTTTCTCCCAACCTGTCTGAATAAAAAATTCTTGATTTTCTGACCCTTTTTGATCTTCTGCGAAAATGGTTCTTCTTCGATGATTCTGCTTCACTCTCACTGAATTCTTCTGATGAGTATGAATAAGAATGAAGTGATTGAAATTCATCATTTTCTTGAACTTGTTTGTGATTCATGGTGTGGGATCTCATGTGGCCCCCTAAAGCTCTTCCATTAGCAAAATTTCTGAAGCAGAGTTTGTATCTGTGCCTTTCCATGCTTACAAACTATTTTCACACAGTAAGTGTGTGTAGAGAGTGAGGAAGCTATGAGTAGGTGGCAAGCATAGCATTCCTCTGGCTCACCCATTCAATATCAATATATACACAATTTTGTAAATAATTTTACAGTCAAGATTATGAATTATATTTGAAGTCATATATTTCTTTAAAACGGCAAGCAGTAGTTAATAGGGAAGATTAATTAAAGCACAATGCTTGTAACATGCAAGATTTGCATTAAATTCTGCCCTATCTTTACATTTTCCATAATTAACCATACTTGTACTCATTTTCTTACTTTTATTTTTTCAATAAACAGACTCCCACTTATTTTATTAGAGAAAAATAAGAATCTATATATATATGTAAAAGTAAAATGGAGGGTATTAGTGTCATTTTGGTTTTCCCTCCAAAAATTTTAGACTATAATTAGTAATTTTTCCTATTTTTGGTATATTCATAACTTTCTTTTATTTATTTTTAAATATAAATAATTTTTTTTATCTTAAATCCGATTTTTATGCATAATATACCGAATTATTCATCTTTTCACGAGCTTCGATTTGACATCCATATCAAATACATTATAATGAGATATTTGATTTGAATAAATGGATTGTTTGTTTATTAATTTTTGTGTTATAATTGATGGTCATTGTAACTTGAACTATAATATTTTGGTTTTAGTTGGAACTAAAATTAGTAAAATGATTTCAAGTAAGACAATTAGGCCGGGACGGAGGGAGTAACATTTACATAAATAATTTACAATACCATATAAGATACGAAAATATCCAAATATTCTGAAGAGCTCATAGACTTTAATTTGTTATTTGAATTATTAAATAACTTTTGAATTTTATTTTGTTAAAATAAGAATTTCTTAAATAAAATTATTTAAGTCTATTTGAAATCACCAAATGAAATCTCAAAAGTTACAAATGAAAATCTAACTTTATAATTAGAATTTGAAAGTTTTTTAGATAAATTAAAAATATATAAAATAAAAGTAAGGACATAAAGAAAAACAATATTAAACTTTACATTACATATGAACTACCCAAATAAAATAGCATTGTTCCGTTTATTATATATTTCATGGATATTTAAAATTATTTATAGTTAGAATTTAAAAATTATTTTATAAATTAAAAATATATATATAAATTTATACACATAAGCCACGGTAGAGTCACTTCTGTAAGTAGCACTTTCCAGCCTAAAATTTCAAACTGTGATTGATAAGTTGTTGTCACATTTGCTAAGAATCAAAATTAATTTTACTTTCTAAGGTGACAAATATCTTTTTCCATTTCTCATATATTTATTATGTATACTATATCAAATTAATCATATTTTGACGATATTCGATTTGACATTCATCTGTGTATATATATTAAAACAAATATAGCATTGAGTAAGATTTTAATATTTATTGTAGGTTGCAAAATAAATATAGCATTGATTCGTAACAACATGAAAAATCATTCAAATAATTCTCTTTACAAATTATATTACTTGATTATTTCATTATAACGACAACTAATCAGTTTGATTTATTTGACTTGAATTATCTCAAGTTTTCTTCATTTATTACATTGAGAGAAAAATCATTGTATATACAGTTGAACACATACTATATCGAATTAAAAGCGATAGTTAGTATTTGATTAATAATCATCTTATTAAATTATTAAATTTGCTAATGTTTATTTGTTATAATTATTATTTTTGTTGATAAATCACAAAACTATGACTTTCGCTCATATATACTTTATATATGGTAATTAATCTTAAAAAAATATTACTTTTTTATATTTTACATATATTAATGTTACTTTTCTATAAATAATTATACTTTGCAACCTAAACCATGCTATTATACAAGTTGCAACTAAACCTCTCTTAAATAAGCAAAATTAACCAACTTAAACTATATATATTTTTTAGACTTTGCAACCTAAACAATACTTGGTAACATTAACCAATCTCAATTATGTCTTTTTTTTTTTTTTTTTTACTTTACATTTTGCAACCTAAGCAATTTTTTTACATTAACCAATGTGTATCTTTAGATGAATCTACTATTTACAATATAAACGTATAATTTAATTGAAACTTTTCAACATATATATGAAAGTATTAAGAAATATTGAAGAATTCATATGTTTTATTTTGTCATTCGAACTATTCAAAAAAAACAAAAGATGTTTTATTTTGTTATTCCAACTATTGAATAACTTTTGAATCTTATTTTGTTATTTTTTTTATTTTGTTATTCTTTGTATATCTAAAATACCAAGTAAGGTATTAAAACTTGCAACTAAGATTTTTTAAAATTAAATAGTTATAATTAGAATTGAAATTTTATTTAGATAAATTTAAATATTTAAAGTAGAATAGAAAAAATGAAAGAAAAATAATTTACTTATAACATTATTCAGTTCATTTAATTTAATAATATGAGTTGATAGCTAAATATTTATGTTTGTTTTAACATTCATAATTAATTAAGCTATAATTCATATAGGTGGAGAATGAAACATACACACTAAATGTATGTTTGGATTTCAAAGATAAGAAATGAACATTTTGAAAAAGATATTTATCTTAATATTAATTTTTATATATAGACATATATAATATACCTATATATAAAGTGAGTTATATTAAATTCATGTATCACATGCGAGAAACTTATATTCACATTACTTATAATTTTATTTATGTTTTATTCTACATTTAAAAAAATATTTTATTAGGGTAAACGATCACATATTTAAATATTAGACTATATCATATTTAGTCTTATTAAAATCATTATTTTTTAAATAAACTTCCGTGCATCGCACGGGAATAGTACTAGTTACTATGAATGGAAAAATATACCCCTAGAGAAAACCATTAATTAAGGAAATGAGATGTTAAGAGATTTTTTAGGAGATATGGCCACCATAACCTCCCATGAGATCATCTGTTACATTTGGTGTTACATCTTCTATTTTACCATATTCACCAATCGAAACGTGTATGACATAAAGTCATAAATTAATATGTGTCATTTAATGAATTAAGTGTAACAGAGGATGAAATATTTACTGTAACAAAAAATTCGAATTGCCATAACCTTGGATATATTCTACATCGTTTTTCTATAGAATAAAAACTACTTTGGAGTAATGTCGCTAAAATGACAAAATATTAGGATCGAAATTAATACATTGTATAAATTGGAGTACATATTAGTGTGTTACTGGCGCCAGGGATAAATAATAAAAGGATCTCAAAATTGTTTGGGCATGGTGTAGTAAATTTAAAAAGCAAGCTCAAATGTACTGTTTTTTTTTTTTTTTTTTTTTTTTTAAATTTAAAGTATTGACAAAAGCAAGTTCAAACATGAAGTCTATAATTTTGTCTTAAAAATGAAATTTTCTGAAACTTATGATTTCACTTTAAAAAAAAAAAAAAGCTCACAGAGTTCCTCAAAGTTCGATTCAGTAAATAGTGCAACAAGCTAAATACAAGTTTAGCATTTGTTAATTTTCAATTTGATATATATCACTACAAGAAAAACTGCATTTAGTGAGAGGAAATTCCGTGGTTAAAAGCCCCAAAAACCGTCATAAAAGACATTTAGTGACGGGATATATACCGTCACCACCCCTGGTTACAGCTTCCGCCACTAAAGGTAAATAATGACGGGAAACCAGTCCGTCACTAAAAAGTATTTAGTGACAGTAATAACCCGTCACTAAAAAGATGTATAATGACAGTCAATTCCCGTTACTAATTGCACTAATCCCCGTCACTAATAACTTAATTATGGACTAATTTTATAACTAAGTAACCCGTCACTAATAACACTAGTCATAGTAATATACCGTCACTATAGAGTTTATATAGTGACTGTCAATTCCCATCACTAATTACACTAATAGACTCTCATTATAGAATAACATATTAAATAACTAACCCGTCACTAAATCTAAATTTTTCGTCATTATATCAAATATTTCCCGTCATTAGTGGTATATTTTAGTGACAAAGTACTCCCCTCACTACATAAATAACTACCCCGTCACTAAAAATTAATTACTATTTAGTCATCAATTATATATATATATATATATATATTATATAGATATATATATATTATCCCCCCATAAAAATACTATACATTTTTCCATTTATATATATAACAAGATGCAATCATAATTAAACTCTACAAAATGCATATTCGTGATCACTAATAAAATTGAATTACAGGTTAATAAATAAGAATTTGATCTAAAATTCAAGTACAAAATGGACATTTCCGATCAATTTATAATACAACCAAAAACTGTCATTCACCTTGGAAATTTGCTTTCTGAAGTAAGTTAATCTAGGAGATTTCGCTCCGTGAAACCCGTAGTCAAAACTTACATTTTCAGTGTAAATAATACAATCAGAAAACAAAATTCATCTTCAAAAGATGCTTTCCAGAATTAGTTCAAAATCAACACAACACATATTTGCCAAAAGATCTTTCACCTGTTAAATAAAAGCTGATATAAGTGAAGCATTCATAGATTATAAATTATTATGTGTAATCTGCATGGGAAAAGTAAATGACATTGCATATAACAAATGATCATAGTAAATGGCATGCATATATTCAACTTCATAAACTATTGCACAGATTACAAAGCCAACAACAAGAAGAAGACAAAACAAAATTTTGTGCAAGTTAATACAAGGGGAACCACATAACAACTTAATTCTTCCGCAAGAAAAGAAAGTCAACAAACAGAAAACTTTAAACCATAGAAACAAGATTAATCAACTCAAAGACAGTCATTCCAGTTCACTCTTTTTCGAAGTAATATTTCAATCTAAACGTCCATAATCTCTCTTTCCCACTGTTCTCTGATTCCTAAAGCCATATTACAGAATAAGCTCAAATACATTTCCGCCATAATCTCTCTTTCACCTAAAAAGAATAAGGAACATTGTTTAGTTGATATCCCACCTCTAAGCAGCAACTTTTTCCCCAAGAAGCCTATATAAGTAGAAGCGTTTTATAAAGCAAGAATGAGCAGCAGCCTATATAAGCAGCGACATTTAATTGATCTCAATTTAGACATCTAAAATTTAGAATAAATTTTTTTAAGACAAAAAGAATAAGCAACACTGAAAGCCTATATAAGTGTACACTTTAAAATCAAATGACTATGCTACATAGTAACCAACTTCACCAATTCTAATAACCAACCTACTTATTTTTTCTTGAATATGAAAACTAGAGTAAGTTGTACCTCTTGAATGCGATTGGTAGTTGTAGTTGTGATTGGAGGTGGTTCATTGTGGCTTTTCTCCATTCGATCCAACCTACCTTCAATCCCATCCATAGTCTAAGAATTGATCAACACCATCTTTATATTGTTAATTCCAACAGCCATTGACAAGACTCATCAATTTCTTGTTCGGCGCCATAATAGAAATCGAACAGATGGTTTATAGCAAGGATACAAACCTAAAATATGAAAATTAAATTTTAATTGCAAATTAGAAAGGTAAAGTCAATGTTACAAGCAAGACTCAATAGAAAAGCTCAACACATAATTCTAATAGTAGAAACTCGATTTGTACTTGCCCAAGTTCATTATAAATTAGATAAGAAAAATAATGGATATGAGCATATGAGCAAGTATACCACCAGATTTGTACTTGCCCAAATTCATTATAAATTATTACTTGAGTAAGTATACCACCAGATTTCCAAATAAAAATATTTTACCAATAAATACCGAAATTGTTCCCTTGTTTGCCTCTGTAGAAAATAGCAACAGCAGACACCAAAACTTATAATAAATTATAAATCACATACACGCAATTCACAAACACTATACATTTCATACACACTAAACACATTTCATACACATTACAAACATTTCACGCACTTGTTCTACAAAAAGCTTTACTTGTTCTAAGAGGTACAAGTTTTCATTTTTGGCCAATTTCACAATATTTTAATAAATTCTCGTTTAGACGACTTCTTTTGTTTGTGGGCTTGACTTATTAAATCATATGTAACTCAGACGTGAAACTAAAACTTTTAAGATCTTATTTTACCAATATATTAATTCAAGAAAATCATGGTTCATACAACACCAAATCCGGCAAATGAAAAGAAGGCAATGAAATGTTCATCTTATACAAGAGCAATCTTATACTATGATGTAATATTACTAAAACGAAATATGAACTTGAAACAAAAAATAAAGGCCAAACTAGGAATATCTTGTCATCTCATACTTTTTACAAAATTAATTACCTTCCCAAATGGAGAAACAAGTTGGTGAGGCGCTGTTATGTTATCTCCTAACTTTTCCTTTCTCACCTGTATCAATTTCAAGTAAAAATATTGAGCAATTGGACTGATATTTTCTGTAATAAAATGTGAGCCCATGAATACATGTCCAAGAGCAACCAATTGATGAGAAAGTGAAGAGATTCCTAATCTTAAAAAGTTGGTTGGATTGGACTTTGAAATTTAGTCTGGTTCTGATTTTCATACCCAAATTGTCATTATTTTATACTTCACCACACTCTGTACCTTTGCTCAATGAGATTTTCACCTAGCAGCTTCTGTGAATTAGATTTACTTTATATTAAATTTTTATTTAGATGTTCCTTTTATACCATATTTATCTATTATTTACTTCATAATATATTGGAAACTAGGAAACTGGAACTCCTTTGGAGCAAATGGATGACCTGATTAATTTTTAAGGGGATTTGGCAACTGATGGTTTTATTTCTTTAGTATTAAGAAAACGAGGAATAATATCATGGTCTACACCTCTTTTTTCTTTTCATTTCCATTGAAAATGTGTTATTAAACTTAAAAAATTTAACATGTAAAGGCCTATAGCATGGTTTCTAGAACAGAAGAAAGTGCTTTTTCTTTTCCTTAGGGAATGTTTTCCATTACTTATTTAAAGTACTTTTGTGATTTTGACTTAATTTAAGCTAAATGGAGTGTTTGGTAATAATTGTTTCTACTATAATTGAGCTCTTAAAAACTATAAGCTATAAGCAATAAATGAGTTGCTTTTAGTAGCTTCTTGGTACTTTTGTAAATTTGTCAAACTTATTTAAGTAAAGTGAGTGATAAGAAGCACTTGTTTATCAAACACTACAACTTTTAAATTTTGGCCAAAAGCATGTAATTCTCAAACACTACCTACTTTTAGTTATAAGTATTTTTTCTATAATTTCTAATTTTAATCATTTTTCAAAAGCACAAGCAACCACAAACTCTCCCTTAGGGGATGTTTTCCTTTGCTTAACTTTTGAAGAAGTGATTAAAATTGCTTAAAATCAAAAGTAGATAGTGTTTGAAAATAAGTGATTTTGGACAAATATAAAAGTTGAAGTGTTTGATACTTAAGTAACTTTTAGCTTATGCATGAGCGAAAAACTTTTATTTGTTTACCAAATACCAAAAAGCTGAAAGAAAAAACTATTTGCTACTTTTAGCTTTTGCCCTAAAATAAATTCTATTAAAGCTAAAGTTGTTTTCTCAACCACTCCAAAACAATTTTTTTCAAGCTAGAAGCAAAAAAGCAGAAAAATAATTGAAAACACCCAAGGAATGTTATTCCCGGTACAAATCCTAGTTTGAGCAAGATATTTCACATATTTTCATCCACTTTCTCCCCAGCTTCCCTTCTGTATTCTCCCTCCCTCCGTCCCCTATCCTCCCCCTCCACCCATACTTAATTTAATATAACTTAAAAACATCAAAACCACTTTAGTGTTCTCATATAGCAATAACTAAAAAATAATTGAAATTCTTTATACCTGTTATCTGAGAAAAGACTTGAGAAGCACTTTTCGGTATACCAATTCCAACATGCAACGATGGATACACAGAGAGAAACAAAATTAGAAAAATAGATACACCTAGGGTTTAATAAAGAAAGAGAAATGAATTCTAACCTCTCTACACTTGCTGCTTAACCGATGGTGGTGGAGAGGTCAGATGTCCGACGTAGTAGAAGCGGAAAGAATGGTTTTCCAAGACAAAGAGACAAAATTAGAAAAATAGATACAGCTAAGGTTTAAGAAAGAGAGCGAGAAACGAAGTCGAACCTCTCTATACTTTTTGTTGAACCGACGGTGGCGGAGAGGTGTCGTCCGACGCAGTAGAAGCGGAGAGGGAAAGGGTTTTCCAAAAGACAGAGATGGACGATCAGCAAAGGGAGAGAAACTTGTTCTCTTTTCAATTTTAATTTGACTTTTATTCATTGTTTTATTCTTTATTTTAGTAGGAGTTAAAAGAAATGGTGGGAAACAAGCCGCCCTCTTTTTTCATTTTCATTAGTGACGGTATAATTTACTTTTTCTTTTTAATTTTTGTTTTTGTCACCAAAATTTAGTTTTTTAGTGAGAGTATTTTTTTACTCTCATAAAAGCCAAATATATAGCACATTTAGTGAGAGGTTTTTGTTACTCTCACTATTTTTCTCTCACTAAAAGTAACTTTTCTTGTAGTGTATATATATATATGTATAAGGAAATTTCCTCACACGCACACATACCAAAGCCCTAATTAATTCGGTTATTATAATATGTGCTCTATACCTGTATCACGTCTGTTATAATTAATATTGTAAAAATTATTGGACGCTAGACAAACGGTATATTAAGGTCTAGACGGGACTGATCGGGCCATAAATGTAGTTCGATAGGAAAAGATCGAGGATAAACATAAGTAATCAATGAGAGCACAACACCTAAACAAGATCGGAACTAGTCGATAATTTTTGCAACGGAGTTGTAATAGAAACGAAAAGGCCAAATTATGTTGGAAAGGATTAATACTGCAAGGGCAATTTTGGGAATGAAAGGAGAGATCACGATAATAATAAACATGATTTGCTTTTATACGAAAAAACTTGTGAGCTTATTTTGATATAACGTCTAAAGCGCTGTGAAGTACCACCGTACCGGTCACAAACAATAAATAGTCCCATAGTTTACCATAATCCTTCACTATTGAAATATACTACTCGCAGCAGGGTGTGCAGTACGATGTAGATCGAATATTTAGAATTTTTTTATATATATACATATATTTTATATATATTAAATTTGATTATTTTTAAAACAAGCATTCAAAACTAATTCACAATATCTGGATAATAAGGTACATATATATTTTTTTGGGGACAATTCGATTCAGAATTTCGAATCTAACGCAACGATTCAATTCGAATTAGTTTAGTTCGGGTAATTGAAGATTTTTTATATAACATATTCAATTTGAATAAAATATATTGACGTCTAACTAATATAAATAATTTTATTACATCAAATTTGTTTCCAACTCACTAACTTGTGTTTTGAAAATTATATAATTATTTAATATAAGGTTCCTTTAATTATTTATGTAAAATATAACTAACTACAAAATTATGAATAATCTAATTTTTAACTCTTATTTAAATTAATCTTAAGGGATAATATATTTTTAAATTTATAAGTGTTATTTTATTCGATTATTCGGTTTAATACAGTTCGATATGATTTGGTACGCTTCATTTACAATTTTCAATACAGAAAATTGAGAAATCTTTAAATTAGTACCAAAAAAATAATTAGTTCGGTTCGATTAAGAACAAGTTAAATGGTTAATTAATTTTTTCAATTTGAAACTTGTTCAATTTGGATTTTAATTTAATTTTGATAATCTTCAAACTCGGTGCACAATTCTAGCGAGAAGTATATATTTAGTTACGTAATTTTCATTTTGTGGTGGGGTACATTTGTTATGTTGTGTTGTTATAGTGACAAAAATAAACTCCTCAATAATCAACGCGTTTTTACAGTTCCGGAAATTAAATAGTCAGATAATTTAGGGCAGATGTCAGGGGTTAGATTCATTCACATGACCTTTACTATCTTTACTCGGAAAAAAAAAAAGAAAAAGGAAAAACGATTTTCTAATTTTATCGACAATTAAATCAATTGTTATTAGTTCATTATTACACTTTAACATGGAACTAAGAGCACAATTATAATTATTAATAATAAGTTATTTATATCAATTGTTGTCACAATTTTTTTTATAAATGATTTAAAATCATTTTAAGAGTACTTTTAGAAACAACTAGTGGCAAAAATATTTGAGACGCATTGTCGTCTCAAATATATTATTTGCGTTCAAGTTGTTGAGACTAATTAGTAACGATATGTTGTCTCCAATAATAAAGATGACACGAATACTCATTATTTGAAACCACTTTTTGTTATATCGAAAGATTGTTTTCTTGTAGTGAAACCGCCAATAAACACACACACACACACGAGTATATGTATAATTCTCATCCATCAGTTGTACGAATCTTAAATCCATACATTTCAGGTCGTGGATGTGTCCGCAAATTGTGAACGATTTTTTGTGAAATGTATTAGTGTTTAAGCTGAAAATTATTAAGTATTTTTAAGAAATATATTGATATTTGTTTTGAAAGATATTGCACGTTTTTTATGAAAGGTTCTATGTGCGTTGAAATGTATTACTTTATCTACTGTTAGTTATTATGTTTACATTGAAATATATTGATGTTTTTGCAAAACGTATTAGTTGATTCAATAAAATGTATTACTAATATTGGGGGGAAGTTTGTGGGAATTGATCCCCCGACCTATTATCTAGGTTACAAGATGTTTTACCAATTGAGTTACAACTAATTCTCGTATTACTATTTACTATTATTATTACTTTTTTTTTTTTTTATAATGGAACGTATTATTTTTTAATTTGCTGAATTGTATTACTTTACACCTTGTTACTTAAAAGACCTCAACACTCTTTCGCGAGCTACATGCAAGGTCTTTGTCTAATCTCAAGACTCGAGAATGGTTAAGTTAATCCATGTTTCATATAACGGATTTTTCTTTCTTTACAATTTGACTCTACTTGTAGTGATATAATTATGATAAACTAGTATACAACAAAAAGTGATTGTATCGACTTTACCAGGTAACATTAAACACCTTATTACTTATTTCCTACACCTCCTTTATGTTTCTACCACCAATAGTCATCTCATATTACTTTTCATTAAATCGTCATAATCGTGTGGTGTGTTTTGAAACTGAAGTGCGACTACAAGTAACATGAATTCGGAATAAACTATTTTATTTATACTTCTAGCTCTTATTAATATACCAAAATTTTCCTTACTCGTTTATTGCATCGACCTATTTATTTTTCCGGTTTAGACATGGAATCCTCTAGCTCTTTATAATGTATAACTTCTAGAGAATTTGTTTTATTAATTCACCACACGGGATACCTCCGACTTCCTAATTCGTGACAACCACAACACCAAAGACAAAACCATCCATAATAATCTATGGTTTACACTCAAACATGAAAACACAAAATGAAACGCAAGATGGTAAAAGAGGCATAGTTTCATGACATGAGTTACAAAATGATGACGAGCACCCTCTAGAACATGTAAATAAGACATTTTTTCTCCCCCGCCACATCAAGCTAACAAACAATAAGTTTGAAATAAAGTAAGACCACCAGGGGTGGGAACATACACACAAGCAACAACCATAAGTACAAGATACAAGCAAATTGACACATGCGCATGTTGAGAAGGCATATTACATGTATTCGATTAAACAGTAACTCAAGCAATTCACATTTCCAAATTCAACCAATTATTAGGAAAAAAATACATAGTACTAATCTCAAAGAGGCGAGAGGTGTTACAGAGAGACTAACTGCAAGGGGGAAGATCCCTAACCCCCGCATGATCTTCGCCACGTGACTCTCTTTTTCATACTTGTCTCCATTTCCTACATATGAAGTCGGACAAGCACATCAACTCTAATAGAAATGAAAAAAAAAAAAAAAACAATGGAATCAAAACTACATTAACTGCTCATAAGGAAAAAAGAAAAAAGAAAAAAAAAAAGGTTGCTTCAGATGCCTTTTAATTGTGTTGCTTTAAGGTCACTAGGTTGACCCTCTTGTCTTCTTAGTTGTCTAGGAGGTTCAAATCATCCTTGTTATCATAAGCTCCTCCTTGAATGAGCCTCCAAGGGGTCTCTTTCCTTGTTCCTTTAAACTTCCAATTCATCTTTCCTCAATGGTTTTCTTCACCGATCTCTTCTTTAACTTCCGCCATTCCTTACTAAAAAGTTTCTCAACAAGAACAAAATGATTATGTATGACTTCAATTCCAGTTTGCAATAAAGGTGCTTCAAACTTTACTCGAAAATTCCTTTTTCGAATTGGAAGAATTTTTACACACATGCCAATTTTGAAGAAAATCAAGTTAGTTGTTTTCCGTTCCAACAAAGTCATGCTTAACAATGTCTAGAGATTCTTACTTAACATCATGTGGCAAATATGAATAAACGGGAATGAAATTCAAGTGCTTAGAAGCCAAGTTGTCAAGCTTTAGGTTTGTTGGTCCCAAGTAGTAGAAGTTTAGAGGGGAGGAGGTTAATAAACCTCTAATTCGATTTTTTATTTTTAAATACTTTGAGCAGGGGTATGATGCTTACTGTAAGAAACTAATTCTTACAACAAAGTTGAACCTTTACGTAGTATGCTTGGAGCTAAATGAACTCGGGCTGCTTACAGCAAGAAATGCTTAAGTAGAGTTTTATGCAGTAGATATATGAAAATACGTTTTCCATAAAGCTGTGTATTTAGTATGTATTATTTCAACAAAAGTTATAAAAAAAAAAAAGAAAAAAGAAAATAGACACAACTTCATAGTGGTTCGAAGGTGGGGGCAATCCTTCTACTTCCACTCTTTCCCTCACACAAAAATTTACTAAGTTGTTCATACAGTTGAATCCTAGCTAAGTCCAACTTAGCACCTTACAATATTTTTTGCCTATCCTTGGAAAGCTAATTCTCTACTATACACATGTTGCTCAAAACAACTAGTTTACATTGAATTCCGAATTCAAATGAAGACTCCTCATTCAAAAACCGCTCGTAAGAGTTGGTTTAATGAAAGTTTCTCAACCTCTGGTATCTGCCTCTAAACTTGAATATATTTCAGATGTGGCCAAGCTTCCTTGATGAGAAGGATTAGGACCGGGACAAAGCTTTAGAACTAGCTTGCTTGACTTGAGAAATTGGTGCAGCTTGAATCTCCACTTCAAGAATGCTTATTGCGTGCTTGTTGTCTTGCTCTTGTTTACTAAGTACAATCATCAAGCTATGAACTTGTCGAGTGAGTTAATGCTTAGTAATTTTAGTAAATCAGTAGTCTTTGCTCGTCCTCCATCTTCTTCTATTTATAGTTGTTGGGTTCCTTCTCGTTGAAGAGTAGGAAGTACTTCCGTTAACATTAAATACCCTTCGTTTGGCTTTCTATTCGTTGTTATCCTTTTGTAGAAAATGGTTCAGAGTAGGTCCGGCTTGATGTCAGTGTTTTAGTGTAGCTTTTGCTTTTGTCAAATTACATGTCCCTGCGTTATTGGATAGTAAGTACAAGATTTGTCTCTTGTCTTTACTTGCTATATTTTTGAATCTTTGAATCTCTGACTTTGACTTGACTTTATCACCGCTGACATGGTTGGTGCTTGCTTGCTGCAAGATCCAGTCTTGTCAACTGGTTGGATCTTCCTTACAACAAGCATTGTTGTATGCCACGAAAGCATTGATGAACACCGAAATACCCATTTTTCTTGTTTTTTCTACGTTCATTTCCTTTTAAGAAATGTGAGTGTTTATCACGTTTTGATGCAATTTCGTATTTTATTGCGTATGAAAATCTATGTTTAGTTTTGATGTTGACAAAACCTCAATGTATAGTAGGAATTAGTGCCCTATGAATCTTAATCATTGTAATACATAAGGGCCAATACTACTTAGGCTAAGTCACAACAAGCACACAACAAAGACATCAGGGCTACATGCACGAAGGAAGTCCAAGGAAGCAATAAGGAAAGAGAAACTGCAGTGAGCATTCAATAAGGTTGGTTATGCTCCTCATAACATACAACATTGCTAGCAGCAAGGAAGGTCCAACCAGCAAGCAAGCAACAACTATGTCAACAGTGTGAAAAGTCAAAGCAACATTGGACACTGACATCAAGCCGCAACCACTCTGACCTAATCTCTGCAAAAAGCACAAACGACCCTAAAGCCGTACGAGGAGCATTAATTGTCAATGAGAATATATTTCTCACTCTTCAACGACAAGAAATCTGAACAACTATAAATAGAAGAAGATGGAGGATGAGTGAACACTACCAACATATTGAGCAATTGAAATTACTTCGCACCAAGCACTCAAGCATTCTTATTCAAAATATCAACGCATACAACACTCTTATATTCTTACAAGTGTTTATGAAAAATATACAAGAGCGAACATAAAGCAAGCAAGCTGCAAAGCATTTAAATGAAGATTCAAGTTGCATCAAGATTCTTAAGTCAGCTAGCTCTCAAGCTTTGCCTTGGTCATAATCCTTCTCAAATAAGAAAGCTTGCCCACATCTCAAATGATATTCAAGTTTAGAGGCAGCTATTGTAAGTTGAAGAAAAACTTTCATTAAACCAATCTAACAAGCGGTTTAAAAAATAGGGAGTCTTTATTCGAATCCAGGATTCAAAGTAGACTAGGTGTTCTGAGGAGCGTGTGTATAGTGGAGGAGTAGCCTTCCGAGGATAGACAAAAACTACTGTAAGAAGGTAAGTTGGACTTAGACTTTGCTATAGATAAGTTTGTATTATGTGAATAACTTAGTGAATTTTCTTTGTGTGGGGGAAGAGTGGACCCAGAAGGATTACCCCCATCACTATAATCTTTGCGTCTATTTTTATATTGTCTTTTACTTTCTGTTGTTGGCATACTACTTACGTACTGCACTGATTTGTAAGAAAATTGATTTGCAATATTCCGCTACATAAAACTCTACCTGAACATTGCTTACTATAAGTAACCTAAGACTACTCTGCTTCGTGCAGACTACCTTAAGTCAACTTTTTGTATCAGCTTTGCTGTAAAAATAAGTTTCTTACAGTAAGCAGCAAACTACTGCTCAAAGTATTTGAAAAAGAAACTTATTTTTACAGCAAAGCTGATACAATCAACCCGACTCAAAGATCGTTGAGTCCCGAATAAAAATTGTGAAGGGGCCAGGTCGAGTCGAGAAAAAGAGAGGAAAGGTTTCAAAAAGACGATGCATGATGCTGGAGCATAGCGCGCCCGGTGATCGAGCGCCGGACAAATGGAGGACATACTGGTTGCGGACATATTGGTCGAGCTTCGGTCGGCAATTTGGATTTTTTTTTTCTATAAATTCCTTGTATGATGTCTGATTAAAGTGATTCAAGTTGTCACGTGAAGTTAAGATAAAGATCTACAACTTTCCCGTTCGATTCGAAAGCTAATTCTTAACGAGAAAACCCCATAATCTTTAAGATGATCGAGCCGAGTGCAATTAAAGGGTTTTGCTCAACAACTTAAATGCCCAAGCACTCTAGTTAGTTAAATTACCCCCATGCCCTTACTAAAGGTTCTTTTGCTGCATTTTTTAATCTTTTTATCTTAGGATAGTTAGGGCTCTATACACATCCTCTTCCCTTCACTTTATTTGACAAATTTTCATCTCTAGAATCATTCTCCACTTGTAATAGTGTAGTTTCGGGATTTTTGGCTAGGGTTCTTCTTCTTCAAGGGGGAAATTAGGGGCTTTTGTTGGAATCTCGTAGAATTTCTCCAAGAGAATGACAACCTTGAAGATTATTGAAGATATTCAAGATTTCAAGAATTATTGAACATTTATATCCTCTCTCTCCTCTACTTCTATTTTATTTTACTTATTGCTTAATAATGTTGATGCTTGGTTTATCCTTGATGATTTGTGAGTAGTTTTCGTTGTTTCTCGAAGCTAGGGAGTAGCCCAAGATTTGGGGTTGATGTTTTTTGGATTGATTGTTGGATTTAATATGGGTTGTGGTAACCTAGGGTTTGGGTCTCATTAATTTGCTATGATTTCCAAGTATTTTCATAATTAAGTTCACAAGCTTGATCGCTAGCTCAACTTTTGGTAGCTTAAGAACGATATATTTGGTTGTGCATTTGGGAAAGGATAATTCGGTCCCTAGGCTTAGAAGTTGCTAGCCATTCGAGGCTTGTCCGAACTAGATCCTAAAATAAGTTTAGGTATTAAGAATTACACCTTATAATATGTAGGTAGAAGATTAGTATAGGAACCTTAGATTAATTAGGACCTAACTGATGAAGGGGAGACCTAAGGGAAAAGCTTCATCGGGGAGGGGAGTAGCGTCCAGGGAATATTTATTCCGATGAGTGAAATTGGGTTAGTGTGAGAGAAGTCGGCCTATAGCTTTAATTAGTGTGGGAGAAGTCGGTCCAGTTCCTTCTAGCTTTATGTAATTACGAACCCCCGACCCCATGATTGATTTAGTAATTCTAATTCGTGTAGGTATTCTACATTTAGTCTCGTCTACTTACCGATTCTAAAGGTTTAGTGGCACCCAAACCATTATCCTAGAATTATGCCTAATTAGGATGATTTTTAGGTAAAACATTAGACCCATTGTCATATCTTGCAATCGTCATCTAAACATCAACACTAATTGCTTATTTCTTGAGAAGCTCCTTTGTTTACTTGACTTGATTGATGAAGATGTCGCTATCCAATTGTCTTATTTGAAGTCCAAGAAAGAAGTTCAACTCTCCCATCATGCTCATTTCAAGCTTGCTTTGCATTAGCCCGGAGAACTTCTTGCATAGTTATTTGTCAATTAGCCCAAAGATAATTTCATCGACAGAAATTTGGACTAACAATACACTCTTGCCATCTTAGATCCTAAATAAGATTTTGGCTACAACACCTTTCTTGAATCTGATTTGGACTAGATACTGTGAGAGAGTATCATATCAAGTTTGATGTGCTTGCTTTAAAGCCATACAATGCCTTCTCCCCTTGTAGACTCTATCTCTAGTTGGACCATCAAAACTATTCTTGTGTGATTTTATATTAATTATCCTTTTATTTAATTGGGCCGATCCTTCATGTGAATAATTTTTCAAGATTTGGACTAGCTTTCTAGTCCAAATAAATTTATAGTGGTTGTACTTATTGCAAAAGTCGCTCCAAGTGGCTAGAACTGAAACAACCTTCTCAAATTGCAAGTATACGATTTGTAACAGAGGTAGTATAAAAGATATCGAATCATTCCGTGGGAATCGACTTTAGCACTGTCGAATTAAGTAGGCCAAATATAAATTGAGAGTGGGGATTAATCTAATAACATAAAGCAAGGAGGGCACTGATCGATGGGGAATTATTTGCGAGGCTCGGTTTCACATAAGTAAGATGGAATTGATATTTAGAAGCGATTATGAGACATTTTTGTGAGTTATATATTATTAAGCTAATCCTAGAATCTCCATCCCAAGAGAATATTACCTAGGGAGAGAGGCCCTAGGACATTCTTTGAGATCAATGAATTCTAGGAAAAACGTCGAAGTGCTCATAATACCCTAGAATCGGTGAGTAATCGGGGTTCAATGTAGGCTACCTATACGAATAAGAAATTATAATCCAACCCCGGGCCCCGGAATTGTGGTTACGTAAGACTAGAATAGGATATTCTGATACGCTAAAGATCGACATAATGATGCAACTAAACTAATTTCGTCCATCCCAACCAACGCCCCTAGACTCTACTTCCCCGCTCGGTAGAGCTTCTCCTCCATAGATCTTCCTTCTACAGATTGAGTTTTTGGTTACTCTAACTATCCAAGGTTAACATCCCACCCGAATACAGAAGGGCGAATCAATTAACCTCTAAACTCAATTAAAATCTAGTCGATAAAATCCTCGGAAGGGTAGCTATCCCTAGCCTAGGGAGGGTCAACTATCTTCTTTTAATTGCATGATTAATTGAAGTAATCCTAAGCTACCGAAAGCCGGAGCTACCGTGAAGCAAGCCTGTGGTCGAAGGCTCAATATCAACTAAGGCAAAAACTTGTATGTGACCGTCACACGGCCGTCACACGGTGTGACGGAAAAAGTATCACTTTTTGTGGTAAAAGTATCACATTTATCTGTAAAAGTATCACCTTTTTTTAACAAAAAAAGTATCACTTTTTATCGCAAAAGTATCACCTTTATCTGTAAAAGTATCAATGTAGTAAAAGTATCACTTTTTCCTGTAAAAGTATCGATGTTTTCTGTAAAAGTGTATTCCGTTACACGTGTGACTGTTCACATACAAGACTCACTCATCAACCAATCATTATTATAAATGAACCAAATCCTAACCCTAGGTACCATAACTCACAACAAATCCAATAATCAATCAACTAATCATCAACCCCGAAGCTTGGGTTACTCCCGGGCTTTGAGAAGCACAAAAATCACTCACAAATCGTCAAAGCAATAAAATGCATCATCAACATCAAACAATAAAAATAATAAAAATTGAAAATAAAGAGAAGAGATAGAAAATGCTTAATGTATTGAAGAAATCTTCGAAATCCGTTGATGAATTAGTCGGGTGTCACAAGCCCGCGAGCAATTCCCGAATTCTCCTTAAATACGGCTTCTTCCTTGAAGAGGAGGAAGAAAAACCTAGCTAAGAATTATGAAAACCTGAAAATGAAGAAGAAAACGAGAGAAAAGTATTGAGAAAGATTACAAAAGGAGGCAAGAGTTGATTAATAATAATGCAAATGAGAGGAGAAGGGATATGTGTATCCCCTAACCCAAATATCTGCTGAAAATAAGCCCTAGTAAGGGTAAAAGTGTAAAAAATATAAAAGGGAGTGCTTCGGGTCATTAGTTGTTAAGTCGAGCCCTTCGTGCGCGTTTAACTCGACCTTCTCGCAATTTTCGGGAATAATAAGTGCATAACCAACTTTCATCCCGAACACAAAAGTTATAGATCTTTATCCACAGTCACGTGGCATCTTGAATCACTCGAATTCGAGTTCGTATGAAGAAGTTATGACCGAAAAATAAAGACAACGCAAGAAACGGGTTGAGCATGTGCGTGGACCGGTAGCCGGACTGGTAGCAGGTCCGGCACCGGGTCCAGCTAAGAGCTCTAAACCCGTTGGATTGTGTATCACCTTAGTGCCGGTCTAGTACCAGTTCGGACCGGTCCGGCACTCCTTTTCCACAATTAATTTCTTGTTTTCTATTATCTTTTTTCATCGCCGTTTTAGATCTTTTTCTCTCGTCTTCTCATCTCGACCTCTTCGCTACTTTTGTTCGTGACTTGTCGCACATTAATTCAAGCTTGATCCCAACCCAGTTTGGGCCCATTTGGGTCTCAAAATATGGGCCAAAGTGAGAAAATGGATGTAATCAATCTTCTTGATCTCTCGAATTTTCCTAACCTTCAAAACACGACAAAAAAATACCCAAAAGTGCATCAAATCATATAAAAGAAAAAATCAACATGGGAATACAATAAAATACAAAATCGCATGTAAACATGATAAACACTTGTAATTCACACAAAAATATGGACATGAAATATGCAAGAAAAACGATATTTTTTACGTTCATCAATGGCCCTATAAAATATTTCAAAATTAATTTCTGGAAAAAAACAATATTCATTCTTAATTTAAGGCATTTTTAAGGCCCATTTATTTAATTCATTCAGGCCCATCTCCATACATCATTTCATCCATTTGCACTTTTGAGCCCAATATTTTATGCCCAACCAATAAAAAATGGGCTCAACCCTTGAACGCAAAAATCAATTAATATTTCATACCGGAGAAGATTAAGAATTATGGATAAGAAGAAGAAGTTTTATAACTTTTGTGAACATGTGTTAGCAGGTGTGCATTAGTGGGGGGAGATCATGGGGCTAAAACCGCTAGTAATATCCCCCTTTAATACTAAAGGAGGACCGCTACTATACACATGTCTTGTTTACAGAGATCTTCTCTAAAAAACACGTGCAATCTGTAGTTTTTTGCGATTTTTATTTTTTATTTTTGTTGTATTTCAAAAATAATTATATTGTCCATGTTTGCTTATAACTGCCATGAATTTCTTTCTTATACTACATTTATCTTTCCTATAACTGTTATGAACATTCTTTCTTCCACACACATATCTCTGCGTGTAACTCAAATTTACAGTTTAATAGCACATCATAGGAGATGTGGGATGAAACATTGTAGAATATAGATCTCGACATGCTTTTTAAAATGCAGATAGTTTCTGAATACAATCTACATATCATGAACTTGGAAGACCTATAATTTTCTTCTTTTTGGTGGTTTATTTTCTTGCTTTGTAATGGCTCCTCTGTTCAATTTTATGCGTGAAAATGGATTGGAAAATAATTGTTCTCACCTAGACAGAGACAGCGTATATTTCGGGATAAAGAAAGAAGATGATGGAATCTGGACATCAAATTCTCCTCCTTTGAAGCCTATAACTTGCTGTGTTTTTCTTTTGATTGTTTGTGTTGCATTAATTTGAAGTGCGGATCGCCATTCCCAACTTTGTGTCTTGGCTGCGTACTGCCTCATATGAAGTTGTTCGATCCGGCCTTTTTCCCCGACGTTCGTTTTCAGGCTACCCAGTCCGAGTTCTTATTTGCAGCGCAGATAGTGTCTCCTAGGGTTCCTGCTGCTTTTGCTACTGTAACGACCCGGTTTTCATAAAAATATTTTAAAGTATTTTTAAATAGAAATAAGTAATTGTTTATATATATATATATATATATATATATATATATATATATATCTATTACTAATATAAAAGTGTGAATGTTTCGTCTTTTCTTGTGATGCCTATTATATCCTTACTATGAATTAAAAATAAGGGTAATTAAGTAATTTAAAATAATTTATATTTTCCTTATTTGATTATAAGATATAAATAAGCGTATGTGTATATATATATATATATATGTATATGTATATTCCTATTATATCCTTACTAAGGATTAAAAATAAGGGTAATTAAGTAATTTAAAATAATTTATGTTTTCCTTATTTGATTATAAGACATATATAAGCGTGTGTGTGTATATATATATGTATATTAATCCTCATGAGATTTGCCTCAATCTCGCTATCATTATCATAGTGTTTTTTTGCTTTTGCATATTTGTGAAAATTTGGGATTGAAATGTAAAATTTAAAAAGTTGGAACAGAAGCTCAGAAGTTCACGTGTAACTCCATCACGCCGCATTTTGTATTTTGGAGTCTTGGACAGAGTACTAATAATGGAGTATACAATTGTATTTTTTTTTTATGGAATAGGCATATCTATATAAATTTTTAAACATTGTTCTAGAAATGTAAAATCTTGGACGCCGGGTTATATTTGTATTAAATTTTTTGCAATAATTTACCATATGAAGTTTTCCATTTTTTTTCATAAACACATCTTAACCGTCCATAGCTAGACACGTGTAAATTAATCAATAACTAAAATTTATTCGAAATGATAATTTGAAACATCATGTGTACTCCCTCGATAAACTACAAACATTTCAACATGATATTAAAATGTCAATCACCAATATTTTTGAACTAATTTTCGTTTTTTACCCTTAAATATTTTTAAAAAGAAAATAAGAGAATAAATAGAAAGAAGAAAAAACAAGAAAAAAAAAAGTAAAGATTTAATGAGCAAACAAGTTTTTTTAACAAAGATGTACATAAACTTTTTACAAAGGAGTAAATATAAATTTCCAAAAATAATTGTAGCTTTATAAATGTTATATCGAAATTATTGTTGATATAATCAGTACATCATGGACATTTTATTTATTAGTATGAAAATATTGTGAACAATTTTCAAATCTGTATTATTCATAAATACAAATAACTTACTAAATTAACATGAAATAAAATATATCTAGATACTAAGAGCATCCCCAATGATAAATACCCAAAAGCAGGAATATGTTCGCCACGTCAGCGCCACCTCAAAAGTTAAAATACCTATACCTCAAAACAAAACTCCTTCCCAACAATATACCCAAAAAGTAGGAATATGTGGGGGCCCCACTTAAATATCCTATTTATCTTTTTATTTATTAATTTATCAACTAAATTAATTATTTAATTTTCGGATAAATAATAAATGATTAATATTCCGACTATTGGATTTTTTTATATTTCATTATATTTCGGAAAAAAAAAATTCCCATAAAATAATTAATAAATTTGTTATTCATATAAAACGTAAAAATACAAAACGAAGTCAAACACGTTACATTAAAAAATCCAAATACAATAAAGTAAATTTCGAGCTGCTAACTTAATATTTTGCTAATAATTGCCGGAACGGTTCCAGACATGTTCAATTAAATCTTGGCGTAACTGGTGATGTTTTTGCTTATCGCGTAGTTGAACACCTCTCCGGATGTAGTCATTGAATGCTCCGGTTGATCCTTGACTTACTTGTGGAGGTGACGTAGCGTAATTGGGATCGTCGGACCAATCAGTCGCTGAATCTCCTTCATTTTCGACTATCATGTTGTGCAGTATAATACAAGCTAACATTATTTCCTTTAGGTTATTCTTGTACCAGAAACGACTTGGACCTTTAATCATTGCCCAACGAGCTTGAAGTACTCCAAATGCACGTTCGACATCCTTTCTAGCAGCCTCTTGTAGTACTTTGAAATGCTTTCGCTTCGGATCTTGTGGACATGGAAAGCTTTCCACAAAAGTAGCCCACTCGGGATAGATTCCATCTGTAAGATAGTATCCTTGATTATATTGCTTGTCATTAACTGTAAAATTAACGGAAGGCGCGCAACCTTTGAGAGTGTCCGTGAATAAAGGAGACTGGTTGAGCACGTTTATGTCGTTGTTAGATCCTGCCACTCCAAAGTATGCATGCCATATCCACAAATCGGCTGAAGCAACCGCTTCGAGCATGATAGTTGGGACGCCATGATCACCGCGTGTGAATTGACCTTTCCAAGCTACTGGACAATTCTTCCAGTCCCAATGCATACAATCAAGGCTCCCTAGCATTCCGGGAAAGCCGTGTCTTTCCTCATGCATTTGTAAGAGCCGTTGACAATCCCCTGCATTGGGTTTCCTCAAGTAGTATCCACCAAATAGTTCAATCACACCACGGAAAAAATTAAATAGACTTTCAATGGCGGTTGTTTCGGCAACGCGTAGGTACTCATCGTAATGGTCGGCTGGTCCACCGTACGCCAGTTGACGAATAGCCACCGTGCATTTTTGAAGTGGGGAGAACCCTTTTTTACCAGCTGCATCGACCCTCCACCGGAAATAGTCATAGTTGGACTCCAGTGCATTCACTATCCGCATGAACAACTCTCTTGACATACGAAAACGCCGGCGGAATATGTCGCTTCCGTAGATCGGATCTTCAGCGAAGTAATCAAGGAAGAGTCTTGCATGACCCGCCTCACGACCTCTATCAACGTACGTCCTACGCTTCCGGACCCGGCCAGTAGAACTCCCTGCACCACCAAACATCTCCTGTTTCTTTTGAAGCAACGACTGTATCTCTTCCTCAGTCGTATCATCAGTTAAGAATTCCATAAGGCTCTCACTATCACTTTCCCCTGAGAATGAGTGAGAAGACGAAGACATTTTTGAGAGAAGAATATGAAGTCAATGAAAGAAGCAGAGACTGAAGCAAAAAGATTTGAGTTGAGAGCTACAATGGGCCGAATGGTTGCTATTTATAGAAAATAAAAGCACACAACAAATACTTTTACAACGGCTAGTTTTACAACGGCTAGTTTTCCAACGGCAACTTCTACAACGGCTACTTTTACAACGGCTACTTTTACAACGGCAACTTTTAACAACGAAACATAAACAATAACGGTTGATTAATAACGGAAGCACACAACAAATATATTGAAAAACACGATTACAAAATATAAAATTTCACAAATACTAGGCACAGAAACAGCGAACTAAACTTAAACTACATCCCCCAATTTTTCTTAATTTTATCACACATATGGAGATGGATACGGAGTTGTTCTTCAGTCATCTTCGAAGTATCTTTCATGAGTATTTTGTACTCACGCGTCGCGGCAAGACTCATTAGCCCTTCGAGTTTTTTCTTGTTTTGTTCTTCCAGGACCCGAAGCCTCTGCTCAATCTCGTCCTTGTTATCTTCAGAGGATGTGCTTGCTTTTCCTTTTCCCTTACTAAGCCTCTTTGCCGCTTTCTGGCCCATTGGGCGAGTACGTTCCACTCGGAAATCCTCCCCCGCGCTTGAATCAGTGTTGGAAGACGTCACATACTCTCCAGAAGCAGAGATCTTTGTCTTTTTAGGTCCACGAACTTCTTCGCCTGCATCGGCAAACTTCGGACTATCTTTCAAGATATGCCAGGCACCCATATGCCTAAACACAGTCGGCTCGTTGGTTGCACTGTAATGGGCCTTCGCCTTCTCTATAATATCCGCATCACTACAACCACTTCCCCAGTCCTTCTTCGTCCGGTTGTAACTGCAACAGAATGCTTTCACCTGCTTCTGTAGTGTGTAGTAATGTGTCTTCAACACATCATAACTCCGTGGCGGCATGTTGTTGGTACGATTTCGGTTATACGCTTCCCCGATTCGGACCCACATTTGTTCCAATTTTTGTGCGTTGCCTACCACAGAGTCTGTACTAATATCAAGCCAACAACTTGCAAGAAGAGAGTTTTCTTCATCGGAGTAAGTTTTCTTTTTTAGAGCTGGAACCCTTGGTGGTTCAGCGGCGGCTTCAAAGTTGGCAGAGAGATTAATCCGATCTAGTCCGATCGGAGAGAATTGAGACGAGAAGGGGGACGACTGTTGAGAAGTTGGGGTGTCTCTGTCTGTATCCGAGGAATCAGTGCTGGGTCTCCTTGATGAATTTGCGCCCATTATCGGACGAAACCCATATTGCGGAACTGGCCTATAGGGACTTTGATCTGGATGCCCGTAGTATGATGCACCTGATGAATTGAGCGGATAAAATTGAGAGTTTCCACCTTCCGAAAAATCTGGAACGTATGGAAAATGGGCTGGATAATTTTGGGGCTGAAAATTTGGATTTTCGGGACGGTAGTTGGTGTTTGGAGGACGAAAATTGATTCCTGGAGGCGTTGCATTTTCTCCATAATTTGAAGAATTGCCCCATTGATTCCATGAATCTTTGTCCATTTTTTCAGAGAAGAAATGTAAAATTTTGATAGAAGATTGAAATTTTAAGAGTAGTAGAGGATGAAGAAAATGGTGATTATTGAACATATATTTATAGGAAAAAATTATTTTTTTTCAAAAATAATACTGAAAATAATTGCTAGATTTTAAAAAATTATAATAAAAAAAAAAGGGAAGAAAAAGCCGTTTGCAACGGATATATTGTCTCCTAAATTCAAAGCAATGAAAAGCAAAAAGAAAAGCAAAAAGAAAAGCAAAAAGAAAAGCTGAAAAAAACGAAAAAAAAAAAAAATAAATTAAAGGGGGGGGACAGCTGCAGGCGCGGGCCCCACGCCGCGCCCACCCACGCGCGCGTGGGGGCCACGCGCCGGTTCAGCGTCTCCCCAGAGCGCGTTTCGCTCACTCACAGCAAGCCCCACTGTCACCACCGTTTTCTCTCTCCTCATATTCCCAGGAATTGATTTCACACCCTAGGAACAATACCCCTACCCAAAAATCACCCCCCCATTGATGAAATACCCCATTTCAGGTATTTTGAGATTTCCATGTCAGCAAAACCCTTACCAATGGGGATGCTCTAATATAAAAGTGTGGATAGTTAATTAATTTTAAATGAATATTTTCCTCACTTGATTATAAAAATCAAGATTCCTTTTATATTTCAAACTCCTCCTAGAAAATGCATACTCTGGTTATTCTTATTCTACACTTTCAATACTTTGAATTTTGAAATAAAATTAGTTTTGTACTAAAATACAGTTAAATAGTTTTCCTATAATATGTTATTTGCATATATTTCTTCTTTTGAAATACTTAAAGATTTGTACTAGATAATATAGTTGGCTAAAGTATGGTACTATGAAAAAATCGAATTAATTTATTAAAATTTTCATCCTTTCTACAATTGCCATATTTGTACTATTTACACTGTCAATTAATTTTAAAACAAAGATAAATTAATGGCATAATCTCACAACTTGTATGATACAAATATTTAAGGGAAAATTACAAATAATCATATGATCTTAGGTACTTATAAATCGCAGAAAGGTTATATAGGAATCCACAACGCGGAAAATTATCTATTGTTAAGGGTAAAAAGGGCTAAGGTCAGATTGTTATTTGAAATATTCCCTACATTTAATTTCTACTATTCATATATTTAAATTACAGGAGGAATTTTTGTTTTTACATATTATATTCGAGAAAGTTGTAAAAATAGTCTCGTAAGTATAGGTCGGTTGCAATTTTAGAACTAATCCGAAATTTCGCTCGTGTATCTCAAGCGTCTCGTCAGAACCCAAACTCCTCTTCTTGACATCAGACTTAGCAATCTTGAGACTTCAGGGCAGTAAGCTAAATTTTAAAAGTGCTACAGGACGACTGAGGAGCGAAGGTTGAAAACACGAAGCCGAGGAATGATATATGTGAATGACAGGATACTCAATTCTATTCCATAAAAAATTACATTGCATTATATTCCTTGTAATAAGCCTGTGTAACAAAATCAGGAGAAAATTTGTTAAATAAACCTAAAAAAAACTACAGTCGATTCTATTTTGGAAAAGCATTTTGAGTTATTGTATTTTTCTTTGATTGTGTCTTATCACATATAAATAAAATGACCATTAAATACAGTAGCCCAATGTTTATGTAAATAAAGGTATAACGACTCAATATATATGAACAAACACAAAAAGAAAGTTTAACTAAAACAAGAATAATATGAAATTAGAAACTCATATATATTATTATTCATAAAAATAGTATATAGAATAAAATATTAAAATTTATATTGTTAATAGAACTGATATATAAAAACTAAATAAAGATTTATAAATATATATAAAAAATTAGTTAGCATGTATGATTAAGATAGTAAACATATTAGTAAAATTTACACAAACACACACATGTGAATGTCAAGAATGTTACATAGACTTCAATAGTTTAACTTAATCTTCTATATTTAAGAATTTTCTAAGATGAAATTTATCTTTATGTTATTATGATGTATTATTTTGATTGCATTTGTTCGTACAAAGTTTTCATCAATCTTCTATTGATCTCGAGTCAAGATTTTGGATTTCCTAATTAAAATAAGAGAAAATTTTGAGAAACGCATCATAGAGTTTGCATGCGGCGTCTTGGCACTACTTCATCACTAATGTTATTTTAGGGAAAATAACAATTTGTCATCTCAACTTTGCATGCTTTTATACTTCGTCATACAAACTTCCTTTGTTACAATTAATTTACCATATGAACTTGCAAGTTGTTGTAAATTATCATCTGAATTTAAATCATTGATTGATCAAAATGATGAGTCACAAACTGGTTAGTTCTTAAAAAAAAAAAAAAAAACTGATTGTTGGGCAAAACATTGTAATGTATTATTTTACAAAGTCTCTAGATAAACAAGTTTAAGTTATTGAAATATGATATAATAGTAAACAAAATAAGAAAAGATATAAAATGTGTTAAGATCAATGATGGAGATAATGTTAGAAGATTTGATTAGATCTACTATCTATTAGCTTATATTAAATCTGATATAATTTATCTTGCAGAATATTAATTTTGATTCGTTTTCTTTTAATTATTATGGTAGTGTTTTGTTGTTCTAGGGTTCAATTATTAGTATAAATAGGAGTCTCCATTATTGTATTACATGGATGATTTGATATTTTGACAATAGAAAACGGGGTTTGTTCCCATTTTATATCTTTTTTCAGGTATTCCTAGAATCAATGAATTTAGACTCACGTATCATTTTTCTTCTCTTGCTTTTGTCTGCATTAGTTGGTAATCAAAGACCAGTCACGATCTTCGATGATGGTTTCGAGGTGTCAACTGGTTCTTGATACTATTGTAGGCATATAAAATTTGTGTCCAATTGAATAGTAAACCGGATATTGCCAAGTGTCCAAATCTTTATTTCTTGGCAATCAAGATAAAAACTTACCAATATAAAAAATAATTACCAATACTTTGGTAACAAAATCAAATCAAGTCATATCTTCCAACCAAAGCCAAGAAGATCACCAAATCTAATCATATATTCCTATCCAATGAAAGACTCATCACAAAATCAAAATGACTAATCAAATCATGTTATTTTATAGCAAGATGTCATATCCTACACCTATAAAAAGGGTCTTGTTTTCATTTCAAGACATACCACAATAGAAGTTGGAGAATCCAGAGCAAATGAGAAATTCTCTCAAACATTCAAGGTGTCACGTGAAGACATTTAAAGTGTTCAGTCAGAGATCAAAGTGCGAAACCCCTTCGATCGGCGTTTATCTAAGCCAACTATTCATCAAACTCCAAAGCCAACCAAAGAGAAGAATCAGAGGCTTTCAAATAGAGATTATAACACAAGTTCTCAAATACATCAATAAATCTCAATTGTGCAATTTATGTTGTTACAAATTTTGACAAGCTCGGTGGGACAATCTCTACCTCTAATCTCCTCTTTGAAGACAAGTTTGAAGTCCCAAGGAAGAATTATCAATCTTCCATCAATGGCGATGTTTCGGTGAACCATGAAGATGACATTTCAAACCAAAAGCATGTGGGGGCAAAGCTTCTCCCCGCACTCTCCGTGAAGAAAATAAGACTCAATGCTCTTTGATACGAGCATCAACTGTCCATAATGCTACTGGATACAAGAGAAAACTTCTAAAGTCTAAAAAAAAAAAAAAATGCTCATTGATACGATCCTAAACTGTTTATAATGCTCTTAGATAAAAAACTTTCTATAGTAAAAAAAAAAAAATGATGCTTGTTGATACAAGTTTAAACTATCTACGATGCTCCTAGATGCGAGCCAAAAATATCTATGTCTCTCAAATCAAATTTAAATTAAGACTCCTTGACACGATTTTAAAAGGTCTACCAATCAATTCAAATCAAAACTCCTTGACACGAGTTTAAAAGGTCTACCAATCAAATTCAAATCAAAACTCCTTGACACGAGTTTAAAAGTTCTACATATCAAGAATGAATAATCATTGAGACGAGTTTAAAAGGTCTACAAATCAAATCTAAATTAAAGAACTCCTTGATACAAGTACAAACTATCTACAACTCCAAACCTAAATAAGGAACTCCTTGATATGAGGTAAACTATCTATCAAATCCAAGTACAAATATTAGGCTCCTAGATACGAGTATAAAGTATCTATCAAATCCAAGTCCAAATTGAAGGCTCCTAGATATGAGTATAAACTATCTATCAAATCCAAGTCTAAATTAAAGGCTCCTACATAAACTATCCAGATATCTACACAAATCCAAGAAGACGTTGATCTACATAGTGAAAGATTTCGACACTTATTCACTCCAAGGCATGTTATCCGTGAACAAGTCTCGAGGGGGTACTTGTAAGCGTATAAAATTTGTGTCCAATCAAATGGTCAATCAGATATTGTCAAGTGTCTAAATCTTTATTTCTTGGCAATCAAGATCAAATCTTGCCAATATGGAAAAGAATTACCAATACTTTGGTAACAAAATGAAATAAAATCATATCTTCCCACCAAAGGCGAGACGATCACCAAATCTAATCATATCTTCCTATCCAAGGAAAGATTTATAAACAAATCAAAATAAACAATCAAAACATGTTATTCTATGGCAAATAGATTACATCCTACACCTATATAAATGGCCATGTTTTCATTCAAAGATACACCACAACGGAAGTTGGAGAATCAAAAGCAAAGGTGAAATCCTCTCCAACATTCAAGGTGTCATTCGAAGAAATCAAAGTGTTCTTCGTTAAAGTCCTCTAGAAGCAGCTTACGATCTAAGATCAAGGTGCGGAGCCCCTTCGATCGCGTTTATCTAAGCAACGTATGCATCAAATTCGAAAGACAACCGAAAAGAAGAATCAGAGGCTTTTAACTATAGATTATAACATAAAGTCCCAAATAAATCAATAAATTACAATTTTGCAATTTATGTTGTTACAACCATTTTCTATGAGAAGTTGAACGAAGACAAATTTATGCAAATCCACCAACAAATTGATTTGTTGGCAAATGATCATGATGGTTATGATGGACCACTTATTTTTATGAGGAATTAGATGTTAATAAGACTTTAATTGAAGATCTATTTTCCCCATCATGTGAATACTTCTCGGATGAGATTGATGATACAATTTCTCACCATGAAATTATTGATACTTGTGTGGAGGTCAGCAATGGTTGTTATGATCAACTATATTTTTTATGATGAGAAGTCCAATGAAGAATACGTCTATCGAGTTTTTGATGTGTTTGTCTTCAAAGCTAAATCAGATTCGATTACTTCCATGCATGGTTGTGGCTGCTGCATTTGTTTTACAGATTTTTGCTCACTTGGTCCATACATTTATGAATGCTATGGTTGATCCATGGGTGCATGAGTATAAAGATGTCCCGACCCGTCTTTGCACATACACGACCTACACGATTCGAGGACGAATCATTTTTAGGGAGAAGAGAATGATGGAGAATATTAGAAGATTTGATTAGATCTGTCATTTATTAGCTTATATTAGATATGATATAATTTGATTTGTTACTTTTTAATTATTATGGTAGTGATTTATTGTTCTAGGGTTCAATTATTAGTATAGATAGGAGTCCAGTATTGTATTAAACGGTTGATTTGATAATTTTATAATAGAAAACGAGTTTTGTTCCAAGTTTATGTCTTTTTCGGGGTATTCTTAGAATCAATAGATTTAGGCTCACGTTTTGTTCTTCTGTCGCTTCTTCATGTATCAGATTGTGAACTTAAAGAATAAGTATGACAATAAATTCTAAAGTACATTAGAAGCTACAATTTAGAGAGAGGAAGACATGGTCAAATATAAATATAAAAAGTTTAACATAATTATAAAATTTAATAAATTATATAATTAATAGAGAAAACATGTATTAACACTTCAATATATATAAATATTAATAACGTAAATAAACATGTGAAAATAATAGTAGAGGGATTATTTTAAAAAGAGTCTAATTTCCAAGAAAATCAATTTAGTTTTATGGCCAGATCTAGATAAAATTTATATTCTTTATAAGAAACATATATTTTTAAACATTACAATAAGAGAATAATATCTCATATATGATTTTTAGCGCTTGGTTTTGATCCTATATATACATAACTTCAACGTGATATATTTAATCAAATCTTAAAAATCTTTAAGAACTATCCTGAAATGTAACATTTTCAATGGATAATATATTTGAATATACTAAATAAAATGTTAAGTAATAATTTGAAAAGAGGTATCAAAATTACAAGATTTATGATCATTAGACTTAAAACTAACATACAAAATTTTATTTGTTAGAGAAAACAATGCAGGATAATACGTAGAGAAAGTTTACAACTATATAGGTTTAATTATAACAATAGGAAATACTAATATTTTCTAAAAAAAGAAAAGAAAATAAGATGTCATAACATTAAATGGTGACCGTAAAGAACAAACATATAGAATGAAAAAAATGAACAAGAAGCAACTAACTGAGATGTAGCTGACAATATAAATTAACGTGGAGAATTTTAAGTAATTGAAAATTATAAAATTATTTGACAAATGGAGAAAAGAAATGTATCCGTCACCTTCATATAAAAAAGGTGTGCAAAATATAGAGGGTTAAATTATGATTCACACTACAAAATTAGCGGAAAACAAAATCTTTCGTAACTAGGCATACATTTAGATTTTCTGTTTAAATTTAAATTAAGCCAGCAATATATTTTTTTACATGACAAATTTCTTTATATGAGCATTAATAAGTAAACATAAATAAAATTATTATGCTTGTAGGAAATGATACTATTATATGTTAAATTTTTTTTTGTTGTTGTACTAATAATAGAAGTAATAAAAGGTTAAACATGTTAAAATGAACATGAATAATTCCACCTAATTATGTTTTCTAAATATTTAAATCTATCATTAAAGAAATTATTAAATTGATAAAAATATTATATGTATATATATGAATCATATTTAACAATTGGAGAAATGTATCTACTATATGTATATATATGTATTTAAAATTATAAGATATAATAAAGGGAAAAACAAGAACTATAAAAAACTAATTTGTACTATATGAATGGCTAAAAAAATTGTACTATGTGAACCAGTATCACAACTAAATTAAAACATGCAGAAAAATGAAGATAGTAAAATGTGAATGTTAATATTAGCTAATTAGGATATGTTAGATAAAATAAATTATAATTACATTGAAATACTGTGCGGTATAGTCCAAATTAAAATTAAATGGGAGATCAAAACTAGAATGGTCTAAACATGTATATGTAAAAAATTTAAATGAATGTGCCATGTGTGGAAAAGTGAGAGTATTTCACTAATACTTCAAATGAAGACATAAAAATAGTTAAAATTTGAAAAAAAATACTCCCTCCGTCCCGGCTAATTGTCAACCTTGCCATATTTATTTGTCTCAAGCTAATTCTCCAAGCCCATAAATGACAAATTCTCTCACAATCTCCACCCTCAAAATCTCTACTTTTAATCTCCACCTTTGAAAAAGTCAAAGATTTCACAAAATTTATTTTTTCTTAATCTCCGTGTCCGGCCAAGGTTGGACAATTAGGCCGGGACGAGGGAGTATATTATATTTACATAGAGCTTGTGTCGTAATTGAAGATTATGAGATACTATGTGTATAGTCATCTCTCCCTAAAAAGAAATATTATTTATTTTTATAATATAAAAAGAAATATAATTTATTTTAAAATTATATTATAGTAGGATTTTTATATTAAACCACACATAATTTTAAAATGTCGACGTAGAGTAGAAGAAATAATTAAGAGTAATTGAAGTAAGCAATATTAAATTAATAAGTAAATTATACTAAATGGATTATGCTTACTACAATATTTTAAAAAAAATATATGTTTTCATAACATAAGTTGGATGTGGGATCATGACACAAGTTGCTAGAAATTTACATTAAAATATGCAAGGAGTTTTATGTAAAAATGTATGTTGAGTGGAGTTATTAATTAGAGATATTAAGAGAAAGTGTGTTAGGCTTAATATTTTTGCGTGTATTCAAAAAATAATGAATTTATGAATGTAGGTACTTGATGTAGTGAGATAAATGGCTTTTCACCTTTTGTTCATTGCCAGTGATTTAGTGGCAAAACATGAAAATTTATACCTTCACTATTCCTCCCTCTGTTTTAAATAAGTGTCATTTTATACTCCTTTTTTTTTTTTTTTTTTTTTGTAAAAATTAAGGAGGGGCGCGGGTGGGCTGGGGGGGGAGGGGGGATTGGTGTAAAAGATAGATATGTCCCTACAGAATCCACTACTTCAAATACATTTTTCTTTTTATGAAATATTTCTTTTTTCTAATTTTATTCTCTTTCTCCTATCATATCATAATGATGTTATTGGATTACCAAAATTATGAGATATAAAGTAGGATTTGGTGGATTTGTTTAGGAGTAATGTAGGAAGAAATATGGGTAGTTTTGCTAAAGTGACTCTTATTGTGAAATTTTTCAAAGTGTCTAAAACAACACTTATTTTAAAATGGAGGGAGTACATAGTTTTTCAATCATTGTATCACTCTATTCCTGATATATTAATGATGTTGGATTCTATGCACATTGACAATAAACAATAATTAGAAACATCTAACTTTATATTAACAGTAAAAAAATTTGTAAGACTAAATATTTCTCAATTATATATATCATGGTATACCGATTTTATGAATTTTTATAACTTGTTTTGTTAAGACTTAGATTATTTAACTATTGTCTTCTCTCTTTTGTGATTATTTTTAGCTTTTGTTTGATTGATTTGAATTGTGTTTGTTCACTTGACCAAATCAATTCATTTTTTTCTAGCACTGGATAATCTAAGAAAATGTGTCTATATATTTCAATTATAAATAGTCACATTAAGTTTTATTAGAACGATCGAATAATACCACTACAAAAAGTATAATTATTTTAAGTTTAAATTAATTTTCATGATTAGATAATCGTTGAAAAAATAACCACCACGTGCAACGCACGTGTATATTGCTAGTATATATATATAAGACAATATTGGACGGGCCGTTAAAAGAACCAAATAAAAATGCATATGAATTTATTTACCAATTAATACTAAATTACAAATTAAATCTCTATTATAAACTACATTAACTGTCATTAAATATTTACATGGGATCCCTAAATATTTATATCACATACAGACACAGAAAATAACCATCTCATAATCATATTCCATAAGTTATCAGCAAATAAATGTTCATGAAAAAAAAAAATATAAAAGAAAATCAACTAAACAAAATTTATTCAAGCATACTCATAACAACTAACTTCACAAAATCGTGATTTTCCTTAAGTCACATTTCATAATATTATTTATTTAGGAATAACGAAATAATCATTAATAACATATATCACACGTGAAAGTAGATTAATCAGTCAAAACTGAACACCTAAATAATATTCTATCAAATACATCAATTCTAAAATCAGTTAGCACATTGGATAACTCAAATAAGACAATTAAATATAAGTTCACTTAACACGACACTAAATAAATATTTCAAATAAACTTGTATTATTCTTAAACATATCTTCGATAAAATAATTCAACAATTATACACAGACATGCTTAAATCAAATTAATTTGAGAATATAATTAACTTCATATCAATACTTTCTATTATCTATAATCGCATAAATAAATTCAAATATAAATCATGCGTAACATCGAGAACACAAGTCATAAGTATTTAAAAGGGTGCCTACACAATCTAGACTGTAGCAAATGTGGGAACCTATATGACAACAGAGATACAAGTAAGCTTATAAACAAGCATGCTCGGAACTGCGCAAATCAGCAACTAAATTAATACAAATAATTTATCAATTAGTTAAATTACTAGAAATATAAATTAAATAACCATGTCACTGATAACATAATTAAAATAATGTATATTCTTCGTATACTCACATCTCTAATCAATATAGCCTATAGACAGTAGTAATGATATAAATAAAACTAAAAAGAATTTTGTTCAAGTATAGACAACTAAGCAAGCACAATATCCAACCAACTAAGTTTATGTGAACAGCAAAGAGGCCATAATTGAAATATAATAATATTTAGTTACTCTTCTTCCATTAATCATATTAATAGAATAAAATATTAACCACTTAAATAACAATAACAATAACATGAATCAAACTCACATAAGTGTACCTATTTATCTAGTCATGGCAAACTATTTCATTACTTCAATATAAAGTCAACTAGATACACATAAATGATAAGTAATTTATTAAAGTTTATTGGATTTCATATGCTTTGGGCTCCGCCTCAACTCCACTCGCCCGTACTAAGACAACCTGAAAGGATCAATATTGGGTTGGGGTGAGCTTCCTTTAGCTCGTGGGAGTCACAATTTATCACAACAATTATATAAACAAAAAGGCATGCAGTGTAGCAATTATTATAATGATGCGCTTGTATTGGCAAGACACATAGAGCTAACTTGTATTGGCAAGTAACAATTTAAAAATAAAAGCACACATAGACAGTCAAAAGTAAATATAATTAAAGCGATAAACAATAAACCCCCACTTGAATGATCTTGGAATGACATGCAATGTTTGCAATGTTAAACCCGTGGTCCGAATTCGTATAACCTACACACGTACGTGTTTTAATATTATTGTTATTAAGACTTAGTCATTGTAATGAGAAATCGAAATTAACATACAAAATAAATAGGCTAGGCTTGACAATAAGATAAAATAAGTGTTGTAGGCTTAATGTGAAATATCCGGAGATTATATGAGCAAATTATGGAATATTAGGAAACTCTTGAGGTTGTATTGTAATTACGTGAAGAAAATAAGGTTGATGCCTCATTCTCCCTCCTGTTCCCCGTAACTAGTAAACCATCCCCTTTCTTCATTTTTCCTTTTCTTATTTTCTATCTTGTTGCAGACCCACACCACTACACACCATTACACTGCTTGCACACACAACCAATATACATAGTTGACTGCAAAATCAGTTACACAGACATGATCATGCACAAACTGCACAAAGTTCCAATACATACACAGTAACACACGCACATACAATTGCACTCTCACATGCACACCTATACACACACTGACATACACATATACACCACACATCTCTGCATAATTACACACACACCTGCATTCTCACACACAACACTCACGCACCTGTACACGGCTACACACACACAGACTCATACGTACACACATCTGCACACACACAGACATACGTACACATATCTGCACACACACGAACACGACTTCCACATATACGCACACATACACTAATTAATACACAAAACACACACCTGACACCCAAATCACCCACAGGCACACACACTAACTCACAACACAGACCCACCGACGAACCTATTGGTTCGAAAATCGCCGCCATACACAGCGCTGGGGATTGATTAAAGTCGATGATGGGGTTTTCACTAAAATAAGAACAGTGAATTAGTGGCTTACCGATCTGTCGGAGAATGGTGGTGATTGATCCGATGAAATTGTTGATGGATTGGAATGGTGATTCTCTGAAAATATTTTGCATATTTGATTGTAGGCGTATAAAACTGGAAGATGTCGATTTTACTGACTTTAAGTTGTTGAGAGTGGAGAACTGGAAATGGTGGTTTTCATGAATGGCAAAGCCGATTTTCTAGTTATTTATCACGGACTGAAATTGGCCGGCGGCCAAGGTTGGTATGAGGGAAAAATATCCTATTGTTTAGCTGTGGAATATATAATGTATTCCTACTAGATTTAGGAATATTTGGATAGGGATTATCAGATTTCCAAAAATCTTCCTCAGTAGTAATTAGTGTAATTCAGTTGTTGGAATTCTGAATGCTTTTGGGCTCAAGACATGGGCCTTTGCACATTAGTGAACTGGGCTTGTGTCTTGGGCTCAAAGCGATGGGCTTGTTATGACATGTATGAATAAATGAATGAATTCCTATTGAAATGTCGGACTTAAATAAATTAATAAATAAACGAGTAAATTGTAAATAAATGAATTCGCTAGTTAATAATAATAATTCCCGATATAAATTATGCTTAGAAATATTATACGGCCAAATTGAATTGGTATTGGGCCTAAACCCAACATTGGATAAAAAAATGATTTGCCAACTTAATAAATCAGCAAATGATGATGATGATGATGATGATAATAATAATAATACCGGGCGTTATTTAATCAAGACGAGGGCCAAATATATTATCTTAATTTTATAACTAGCCTCGGATCAAAATGGTCTAAAAATTGGTATATGTGACAAAAAACAACATGATACCTAAACTGTCAATATTGAGTATATAAAGAAGTTAAAAGAAATATTTTTAACTTTTAGCTTTTTCTGTATTTCATAGCTTGAACATGCATTTTTTATTCCGTAAGTTTTAAAAGTTTATTGTTATAGAGTTTACATTTTTCGACTCTCATTTAATATTATTAATAATGCAATCAATTTTGTTATCATGATGATTTATTTGAATGATTCCTTAGGACTTCACTCACTTCAGCTTTGGGACTTCCATGACCAGAGTCCTTTAGGTCGTCCAACTTTGTTTTAGCGCTCTAGGAGCTCCAAGGCTGACCTGGGTCCTTGCAGCTATTCTAGAACCAGGACCTCTGTGAAGTACTTAAGTCTTTCATGTGCCCCGATATTCTTTGTTAAGTGGCACTACAAGAAAAAAGGGTATTTGTCATCATTAGTCTTTTGCAACTATAAGAGTGGTTATTAAAAGTAACCCCTTTTGTAACTATTAGTAGTTACGTAAAATATTTCATATAATTCTAACCAAATTTGCTACAATATGTCAAGCAGTGAAGGAGCCAGGAGGGACTGGCGGCGGCGGCCGCCTCCCCCAAATTTTCCAATCGGTGTACTGTATATATACATATACAGTGTAATTATAGTTAAAAAATTAACTTCGTCACCCTTAAATTTTTGAAAATGTTTATATATATTTCAAAAAAATTATTTCGCCCCCTCATTATATAATCCTAGCTCCATCCCTGATGTCAAACTCTTTTGCAACTACTTGTAGTTACAAATACATTAGTAACAACAAAGTAGTTACAAAAAAACTTTTTGAATCTTATTATAAGTGATTATCCCATAGTAACTACTTTTAGATTTGTAGTTACTAAAAATATTTTTGTGATTACTCTCCCTTTTTTGTAACTACATTTTATAGTGACAAAAAGCATTATTTCTAGTAGTGTGATGTATTTCCCTTACCCGAGCTAAGATGATACTTAGAGATAATAGGTGTCCACTTATTCCTATTATATTTATAAGTTTTTTTAAATAATGAAACGTTGTTTCAATTTATGTTGTTTTGTGCTATATTGATTTATCCTATTGCAAAATAAGTGTGGATTAATGGATATTAAGAAATGGTGGACTTGGTCCCTTGATCACACTTTTCAAACATTTTGTATCATGCTACTCCATTCGTCCCAAAAAGATAGTCACAACTTTTTATTTTGATTGTTCCAAATTTTAATCACATTATCATATAATTTTTCTAAAATATCCATATTTAAGGTCTGTTTGAACTATTAATCTCTCTATATACTTCAAAATAAATAAGAGTATGATAGGAAAATAGTGGATATATATTATATTTTCACTACCATTAAAAATATTTTTTTAATTTGTGTGTAAGTCAAAATGTGAGTATCGTTTTTTAAGGAACGGAGTAGTAGTAAAGTAGTAATTAGATGGTCCTTTAATTGCATATGGAACTTTTTTCGTTATCAATTAAGAACTTAATATTTGGCACCCTTGATGGATATCTATATATATATAAAAACAAAATGAATTTATACTAAATCTGGAAAAAAGTGTTTTTCCCGCCTAAATGTACTTACTTCTCTCGGAAATAAAACATGTCAAAAACAGCTAGATCAATGATTGATTAGTATCGCGTTTTATTAGGAGTAAAAATCTCTTAAATATGGTAATTGTTACTATTTTATACGTAATATATGTAAAACTCAACCAATTATTGCGGCGAAAATATGTATTGGAGATTTTCATTCGATTCTGTTAACAAAAACAAATCAATTAAATATACAGGCTATGAATCTGCTTTTCTTTTATTTGCTATTTTCTGGTGAAACAAGTGAATATATTTCAATTCGCTGACTTATAGGGATGTTCATAACAATTATAAATACCTCGGCAATAAAGCTCATAAGCACATATTCTATCCTGCAAGTACATCTCGGCTGGCCCGCTTTCAAAACAGTAAGTTCGTTCTTTTGCTTTTTCTGATTTGCTACACATCTCTATATGACTATACATAACTGCTTAAACTTGCTTTATATTATTGATTTTGGTACACATCAACATATTTGCTGAAAGATCGTGTTTACTATTGTTGTTCGACTGATCAGATTACTTTGCCTATATTTGCACCTCTCTAATGGATCTACATTTTTTTGTCACCTAATGTTGGAATAGATAAAAGAAAATATTAGCGGTTCGTTTTTTCAGATTTAATGAAGTTTAGAGCATTTCGTGCAAAATAAATGTTAAATATTTACCAAATGTGCATTGGGTTGTGCAGTTCACTGTGACTTGGATTCTGCAGTTCATTAGTAAACAACTCATTTGATAATGTATTTTTTGATCAAATGCTACACGTCCTGATTGGAGTCTTGGGCCAAGATTGGATGAACTGCCGTACAAAACGTTTGAAGTTTGTGGTTATGATTAGTATGCATATTATCTATTCAAATCAACGTGTGTTTATAACAATATAATTCATTATACCTTATGCTTTGCCTATTTTTATTTTCTAGATGTTTTCTACTACTGAGATATAGATGGATGACTTTCAAGTTTACTCTGAAAAGTAAAATACAAGTCAGTTATGAATGGTTTACACATTTTTCAATTGAATTACAGATGCTAACTGGTTTAGTAACCTACCAGAATTTGACATATCATATCATATGGCTTCGGTTTTTGCCAAAATCTCAAAGTGAGGTTGGTGAGGGCGTACAACATACCTGTGTTCGTGAATAAATTCAAAGCTTTGAATGTGTCTTCAGAGCTATTGAGGTAAATATTAAAGTACATGTATCATTTAAATGTATGAAAATCTTATGGGCAGAACTGTTATAATTCACTCATATTGGTAAATCATGCCACTAAATATTTTAAGTAAGGTAATATTGTGCTTCGATTTCCCAATGAGATTCAAGCATATTATGTTGGGCTATTTAATTTTATCCATACATTACAAAAAAATTGGGATTCGAAGCAAACCTCAAAGATTCTGTTTGCAATTTATAAATAAGAAACTGGAGTAATAGTCATAAATAAGTGAAATTTAATATTTAACAGTAAGTATAATTGTCAACATTTTAGATTAGCTAGACATTAAAAAAAATAAAAAAAATGTTACCAAGAAACCCATTTAAATGTAAAATGATATATGGATAAATACACAATATTCTATATAGTACATCTACGTATATTTGTAAAAGATATAGGCGTATCTAACAATTAAGATAATCCCCTCCACAAACCCACTTTTTTTAGCCCTATTTAACCAACACAATTAAATCGTTCTTAGATATGGGAGATCAGTAAGTTGGGCAAATTGGTTTTTTTTTGCGGTTATATATATTTCTAATATGTGAGTAATGTTGAAAAAAACAAATCGTGTATCTAAATTAGCAACTTTAAAAATGATATAAAGTAAGACTAAATCTTTTAAGATATTTTCAATTTTTTGCTAACATCGCTTAAATTGGAAAAGATAATACTAAAACAAAGAGGATACCATATCATTAGTTGCCTAATTAACAAATTATAATATGTGTTTTATAAATTAATAGATTAAAATAAAATTTCTCAACAGTAGAAATAGTAATATAAAATATTTTACAAAAAAGTATATATTAACAGTGCAGAAGATATATTGTAATCTCATAATTTATGAGATATGGGGACATAGTTAGGTCAGATTTTCCTGGTGGTCACTTTATCAACTCTCTGCCTCCTATCCCTTATATATAGACTCATGTTCTTAGCCTAATCTCATACCAACTATTACTTTCGGAGTGTAGACTAATGCGATCAAGGAAAAAACCAGAAGAAAATTGTCTAATAGGTGAGAATATTCTGCATTATACCAAAACCTTTGTTCTATCAAGTTTATGTACTCCCTCCGTTTCATATTAATTGACCTAACCTAATCTCATACCAACTATTACTTTTGGAGTATAGACCAATGCGATCAAGGAAAAACTAGAAGAAAACTGTCTAAAAGGTGAGAATATTCTGCATTATACCAAAACCTTTACTCTATCAAGTTTATGTACTCCCTCCTTTTCATATTAATTGACCTTTTAGGATGAAAGGGAAGAATTAAGGATGAAATATTTTGACAGATATACCCTCAGCTGAAGATTTGACCAAATCAAAATATCTTTGAAAAGTAGAGATATTTTAGGATTGAGCCCAAGGAGAAAATAGGTAGAATTAGTGAAAAGTATGTAAAACGTCAATTGATATAGAATTAGTGAAAAATATGTAAAACGTCAATTGATAAGGAAAATTGAAGAACATCCTAAAACGTCAATTGATAAGGAACGGAGGGAGTAGTAATTAGTACAGTTGAGTAATTATGCAATTTTAAAATATGTACAAGCTCAATGGTGTCGACGATGGTGGTGGGCGATGTGGATACCCGTCTTTCACCGTTGTAATCAGGCAAAAGCATATCCGAAGTGGCAAATTGATGTAATTTAATATGTAGTTTATTTATTCATATTGTATTTATTTGTATATTTATTTACTAAACTAATCACATGTTTCTTGAACCCTTCAGAAGGTCCCGAATAGTTTAGGCACCATTGACTTAAGTAGGGACATGTAATAAATGGAAGAGCAAGACTTATGAGAGGTCACAAAGAACATTTTTTCATTTTCATGTTTATTAGCAAACTGATCTATTGATGGATAGCTCAACAGAGTAGTATTTAGCATCGCAGAATATAAGTTACAATTATGTTCAACATCAACACCAAATCAATGGAATCATTAACATAGCAAGGCATCTATCAAGCATCAAGATAAGACTTATTTAGACACAGAGAACATATCAAAATAGTCAGCAAATTCACTCAATATGGTCAAACTCAATAGCTCCAACACAATCTGTCAAAAGCATCGCTATATTTTACTTTTTTATTTGAAGAATAAAAGTGTATGAATACTTATCTATTTTTCTGAGCATGATTATTCCATATCGGCTTTAGTGTGCATACGGTCTTTTTGTTGGAGTTACTTAAGTAGAACCTGCATTTTAAATGTTGTTGTGTTGTCTATTCACAATATCAACAGTTAAAAAACAAAAAAATGATTTCATATGTTGATACGCTTTGAATAAAAGTTGATTGCAAAGTTTGTTTATCAAACATGTGAAACTCACTGGCACAACCACAATCAGTCAAAGCATATCAGAGATGATATGTAAAATTATATTTCAAAAAAAAAAAAAAAAATCACTGATCTTAGATAATATACCAACTGTTTTAGATTTAACGGACTAAAATTTGCAAAACAAAAGCAAGGTGTTTCAAAATTAGCTCTTCGATTTGTGGTAGAGTTGAAAATGATGAAGATGATTCATTTGAGAAGAAGAGAGACACCAACAGACTCTATCGAGTCTTCTAGAGGAATCTCATATCGGTGGGTTGGGTTAACTGGACAATGTGTTAAAAATGCGTTACGTTCTCGATGTTAATTTTTTAATCTAAATTTGATTTTGCTGATATGAGATGACTCATTTAGATGGGCTGAACGAATGGGCTTCAGTATTGGGGTTGTATTCTTTAAATAAATTTTTAAGTTGTAATAGATTGGAATTTGTTCAGCCCATTTGTATTATCGCCCAATATTTTCAATAGCAATTTCTTCCACTATATCAATGAACTTTAAATAAATAATTACTAATAAGTAATAATTAAAATATTAAAATTATAGGGCAAAAAAATTGTTAGTCAGATTTGACCTAAATTTTATTATGTCTTATTAGGTTGGCCTGATAAAGATCCAAGCCCGATAGATCTTCGCCCAAACTCAGAATTATCTTGCAAGTTCCTGTCGTAGTAACAAATCGTGTTAAGTTTTGTCACCCCTAATTTCTTAACAAAAAGATATTATTGCATAGAAAACATAATTATTTAAAGTATTTCCCGTGCATCGCACGGGGTACTACTAGTAGCTTTAATACATTCCGGTAGAGTAGTAATTCCGTACAAAAAAATACATAAATTATAAAAACTTGTTTGAGTAATGATTACATTTTTTTAATAAAATAATAAATACTATAAACACTGGGTTTTCACTTGTGCTCCTTCACTAATTAGTTAATTTGACTCTTTTTTAAATTATATTTTAGTTAATATCCGCCATACATATATTCTTGAAACTTGAAGGGTGGAAATAGATCAAACTAGCTAACAGAGTCCAACAATAGTCTGGCCTTGTTTCACATTTAAAGCCTATATATAATTAGTTAATAAATTATATAATCTTCAAATAAACTATTTTTGTGGAACAACATATTGATTTTAATTAATTACTTAACTTTGCTGCCATTTGATTTCAGTTATTGTTTTGTTTACTATATTAGACTTCAAAGTGAAGCAACATGATACATTTCTCATATAGTGTTGTAGGCCTTAAATTATGTCATGTTCTTAGTTCAAATACAAAGTACGAGCGTGATACACTTATAATGTAACATACTCTTAAACAGCTCATAGTGAGACTTGTCTATAGAACATTTCATGCTTGGATTCAGAAAAATCTTATTAGATATTATAGGCCAAGATAAGAAATTAAAGAAAACAAGAATTATCGTCCACTTAAAAGCCTAGTCTAGACTATTGTCACCCTCATTGAAATTTTACTTAATAAATAAATCGCAAAAACGATACATCATATGCATGTATCACTTTATATACAACAGGTCGGACTAATTTTAGAATTATCAATTTTTTGACAAAAAAATATCACTTAATTGACCAAAAGTATCAAAGTATTATTTTTGTTGATAAAATTATCAATAAAGTGTTACTTCTATTAACACTTTTATTAGAAAGAAAAAAAATCAGTTTTGTTAAATTAAGTGATACTTTTTACCACTTTATTGAGCGGATCTTAAAAATAATGCTTTATAAAAAATTAATTTTTTTGGAGTCCATTGATTTGGCATACTTTTTGAGAAAAAATAATTAAAAGAAAAAAAAACATTATTTTTTTGGCTGTATTATTCAAAAGTAGATGATGAGATACCAATGATAGTTATGAATTGTGTACACGTATATAAACTTGATGGTAAAGACTTATATAAAATTCTATAAAACACATATATAGCTTAAAAACTACAAGAATTATTAAATTTTATATAAAAAAAAATATTACGCTTTACTAAAAAGTATTACAATTTCAAGAAAAATTATTACTATTAGAGTAAAAGTAACAAATACTTTTTCCAGCATATATATTACTTTTTTTTAAAGTAATACATTTAAAATAACCATACTAAATAATAGTTGAATATATTTTGTGAGTATACATACAGAATTTATATAGATCTTGACATTGACAACGTATATAAACTTGATGAGAACATTTTCCAAACAAAATACCCCCCATCCCAAAAAGGAGGTATGTTCCAGTAATATATCATTTTTAAAGAAAAATGTTCAATTTAATAAATGTACAAACTTCTAAAGGTATAAATTTCTCGTTTATACAATATTTTTTATTTACTAATTTGACTTATTCAATTATATGCACCATATTCATGAAATTAAAGTTTTTTTTAAACTTTTTACTTTCCCTACTAAAAGGGACATCAAAATGAGATCAAATAAAACTTGTATTTCCATTAAAAATACTCATATCCTATGGAAAAATTATATATAACGAAATCAAAAAATTGATGAATATTTTGTTCATTTACACTTAAATAGATGAAAATAAGTTATTTGTCCTCAAATTTAATTTTACAATTATTCTATTAATTTAAATCATTTTAATAATATTAATTATCTTGTTTTACAAATTATTCTAATCATTTAAAAAGACAAATTATCCAAAAATGGGATCATTTTTAAAAAAAATTGCGCCTCATTTTATTAGTTAAAAAAAGTCAAGAGTAAGTTACATATGATTGAATAATTTAAAAAAAAAAAAAAAAAAGCATATGAGTATGAATTGATGATTTTAGAGAGTTGTAAATTTATTTAATGAACCAAAATTAAAAAAATTATCTTGGTGGAACATATTTATAATTTCTAAACTTTAAACATAATGTTTTAGTTTTTAAATTATTTTCATATTCTAAATATATTTTTACCAAGTTATACAGAAAATTTGAATGAACAAGGTAGGATTGTAAAAGTGGGTAAATTTGGAGAGAGAAATGGAAGTAAAATAGATTGAAACTTTTTCGATAAGCCGTAATTTAGCCAGCGATATTGTAAATGTTGTACAAAATTATAAAAAGCATAAAGCATTATGATATATATTAATTTGGGCCTCAAAGTGACTACCAGAACAACAAATAGCAATGACCTGGACTTTACCTATTTGGGTCTGATGTTTTGGACGACATATCCACTTACTGCTATCTCCAGCTCAATTTGGTAATACTGTTTAGAATAACCCATAACATAACAATAAATATGTAATAAAATAAATGAATAAATAAAAATAGGAACCTGATGTGAGAGAAGGGTGTGACCTTGAAAGGAGGAATAGGAAAGATAATTGATCACGGAGCTGTTAAGCCCTTGACCAGCCGTGATTTGAGGATCAACGGACACCACTCGTTAGAGCGGACTAGGAGCAGCCTGCTCTAAAATTACGAAGAAATTGGTGTAGGCCGCACGAGTTCCGAGCGGTGGGAGTCATCTTAGAATAAGATCCGAGAGTATGAGTTTGCTTAAGGCCCAAAAAGGATTAATGGGCCTTGGGAAAGGAGGCCTAGTGAAATAAGGTTTTTAAAGAAGGAGGAATTTCTCTTGCTACCCTTAGGTTTAGGTTACTATAAATATCCCCTCTTTTCAAACAAAGAGGACGATCTCTCTCTTTTGCTATTCTAGTTTTCTTTACTGTTACATTGTTCTAGAAATTGTCTTTCATTGTTAAGTTAAGCGTCGGAGATTCTTCTACCGGGACAAACTCCGGTGATTTTTTCAGGTAATGATCAAAAGGAGCAAACGGATAGCTCCAAGGCGATGCAACACCTCCTTTTTTCTGACTCACTCTTTATTTTGGCTTTTATTAAATATTTAGTTTGTTACTTTCGATTAAATGTTTAGATTATTGTTTGGTGTCCACCACAAACACATCAATGGCGCCGTAAGTGGGAACATTTATGAGCATAAGGCGTGAGATCACATGGTTGTTCTTAGTTTTCAATCGTTCGCTGATAAGGGAGGTCGCATATGGTTGTTCTTAGTTTTAGATTGTTTGGTGATAAGGAAGGCCGCGCATGGTTGTTCTTAGTTTTCAGTTATTTGCTGATATAAGGGAGAAAAGGATTTCGGAGTAGTAGGGGAACAGGGAATTTTCTGTAACCCATCCCTACTCCCGTGCCCTTTTTGGTAAAAAATGTATACGTATTTTTATGGTTAAAGCTTGAAGGAAAAAGAATTTTAATCATGGCAAATATTTGTCTTTATTTCTACCTTCTTTAGAATGACCATAAACTCCGGTGGTTTTTCAGGAGTACTCATCTCCTTCGCCTTCTTCTAATTAAATGGCGGAAAAAGATAACCCAGCCAGGCAAGGAACCTAGATGACGAGTTGAACTGCGCTGCAGAGGCCTTTCATCGGGACGTTGAGCAGACTCCCATCAGTGGAATGGCACAAACGACATTAGGGGCCAGAAATGGTCACCATTGGAGCCGAGCAACTAAGAGCGTATGTGGACATAATGGTGCGCAATGCCTAGCCAGCCAAACTACAACCATGGGCAGGATCTCTCCTCCCGCCCCATTAGCACCTCTGCCTGTTCTCTCACTGCCTCCTCCCTACCCTGAAAGGAAGGTGTCACGCGTAGAAGCACAACGGACAAGGGGTCCTGGTGGGGCTGGAGGGTTAGGAAGGAGATAGGCACACTCAAGGTAAAGCAAGCAAAATCAGACGATAGAGTAAGGGGGTAATGAGGAGACGGGAGACTCAGATAAGTTGGAGGCCCTCAGGAGGGAGGTAAGCCAGATGAAGAAAAGGCTAGAGAAGCCCAGTAGAACAGAGAAGCAAATGACAGGCTGTAGTTCGCACGCGATATCCTTAAGGATGAACTCCCCACCAACTTTAAACAGCTTCCGTTCGAATACGATGGGACCAACGATCCGAACAATCACTTATTACGTCTTGAAAATTATGCTCGATTGCATGGCTAGTCGGATGGGGTAAAATGCCAGGCGTTCTTAGCGACACTCTCTAAAGCCGCGCAATAATGGTTCAGTCAACTTCCACTGGGGTCAGTACGGTCATTTACAAGGTTCAGCTCTTTATTCCTACAGTAGTTCAGTAGTGCCCATAGGCAGTAGAAAATAACTCTATCACTCTTCAACGTAAGGTAAGGCAGTGACGATGTTAAGAGACTTCATTCAAAGATTCAATTCTGAAGCCCTGTAGATACCATAGGCTACTTCCAAGGTAAAAATCAACGTCCTGGCCAATGGCCTGCGGGATGGCGACCTATTTGTGTTCTTGGCCAAGAGATCAGCTCATAGTTTTGACGAGTTGCTCAACAAGGCAGAGAAATTTATAAACCTGGAGGATATCAGGAGGACCAAGAGGGATACCGAACGCACAAGGATAAACTAAAGGAGGTAGATAGAGGTCGCGTGGAGAGGAACGCTGGTGGTGAGAAGGGTAGGGTAGTGTCTTGTGTCACCGAGAGGAAACCACACAGATTTTCCCATACTAAGCAGATGGATCGCTATGAAAATTACACCCCACTGAGAAAAACCACGAAAAAAGTGCTAAATTACACACATTATCTGTTATGCCGCATCGACCAGCTGGTGGACTTCACCTTAGGTTGCGAGCTGTTGAGCATGATGGACGCCTATCTAGGCTACCATCAAATCCTCTTGAACCCCTCTGACAAGCCTAAAGTTAGCCTCATAGTTCTCTGCGGCATGTACTGCGATGTTAAGATGCCTTTCGGCCTAAAGAACGCGGGCGCTACGCATTAACGGATCATAGATAAGGTTTTCAAGAAACAGCTTGGAAAGAATATGGAAGCCTAAGTAGACGATATCTTAGTAAAAAGTGTCAAGGCTGCCAACCATACCCAGGACCTGGAAGAGGCGTTCGCAGTCATCAGAATGGTAGGCATGAGGCTCAATCCATCTCAATTGCGTCTTTGGCATATGATCTGGGAAGTTCCTAGGATCTATGGTAACAAAACAGGGGATTGAGGTCAACCCTGCCCGAGTGCAAGCAGTAATGGACCTGAAACCCCTAGAGGTATAAGGGTGATTAAGAGACTCAACGAGTTGATAGTAGCTCTAAGTAGATTCATATCAAAGTCCGCCGAAAAAAGCCTGCCATTCTGTAGGGTGTTACGAAAGGGATCTCATTTCGAATGGACCGGTGAGTGTCAGATTGCGTTCGAACAGCTGAAGGAGCACTTGGCAACTTGTGTCTGTTAACCAAACCAGTACCAGGTGACACCTTATACCTCTACATTTCAGTAGGAGCCTACGCACTTAGCTTGGTTTTATTCATAGAAGAAGGCAGCACGCCGAATCCCATCTATTATGTAAGTCGTATTATGCAGGGAGCCAAAATTAGGTATTCAGATATTGAGAAGGCTGCCCTTGCAGTAATGATTACCGTGCGAAAACTCTGACCCTATTTTTCTATCGCACCGAGTGGTAGTCAGAACTAATATGCCGTTACAGCACCATGGCTCGTCCAGACCTATCTGGCAGAATGGCAAAGTGCAGTAGAACTGGGGGAGTATGATGTCTCATTCGAACCCAAGGTGGCGATTAAAGCATAGAGCCTTGGCGAACTTCATTCAAGAGTTAACCACGGAGATAAAGCCAGAGGTATAGAGTGCAGTCATTGATGGCGTGTCCTGCATAGCAGGGTGTGGTGCGGGGGTGGTGTTGGTCAGTCCCACGGGAAGGAGTTACAGTTTGCTGTGAAATTCAATTTTAGGGTTTCAAAGAACGAAGCTGAGTATGAAGCCTTGATTTGGGGCATCAAAATAGTTATGGAGGCCAGGATTTCACACATCATTGTACAACTAGTCTCACAACAAAGCCAAGGGAGATATGAAATCCGGAATGACAGGATGGCCAATTATGTGAAACATGTGGATGCGCAGAGAGAGACGTTCTAGAGTCTGGAGATTCAACAAATACCTCTCACAGAGAATCACCGAGTTGATATCTCACAAAGTTGGTTGTCACGGTAGAAGATGGCCTCGAAAGACAGATCATAATCATTAATGCGGAAAATGGTGCTTTAGCTAGGGAGGTCAGCGACATCGAGTAAGAGAAAGATTGGCGTGCTGAGATTCCTATCTATAGGGAATCCTCAGTGAGGGCCCTTTAGAAGCCAAAGGGAATCCGCAGGGATTTTGCCCCGTGTATATTTTGGTGTCCATCTTTATATTCATAATTGTTTAGTTTTTTAATTTATACCTCAGTATGAATCTGAATTTAGCATTATAACACATAAAACGTGGAGACTATAGAATTTCAGGTAATATGAATGTGGGTGTTAGATCTAATATGTTTTAAAAAATTGACACATTCTATATATTTATTACAAAAGGTGTTTGATAAACATTTCTCCCTTTCAATTGTCTGTGTGGTTGGGGGAGAGGGGGGGGGGGGGGGAGGGGGCAGAGGGAGGACAGAAATAGTTATTCTCTACATAAACTAAAATATTCACAACAATACAATAACATCCAAAGAAGTAAAATACTAAAAAAGTTAACATATATAAAAAAGTGTGGTAAAATTACCAATTAAAATGCAATATTTGACAATAATTTTTATGATAGATAACATATGTTGCTATTTGATAATTTACTTATTATTTAAGATAGAAAAAAATTGGATTATAGAAAAGCTAAGGAAAACGGAGAAACGTAGTTGATGGGGCAGAATGATAAGATTTTCAAGGAAAAGGTTGAGGTGGAATAACTGAACAAGCATTCCCTTCATTTTCCAATCAGTTGTGACCCCATTTTTAGTATTTGGTTTCATAGAATTATAAAGTAGAGCTGTAACATTATAGGTCAAAATCCTAATTACGAAATAGGTGGAGCAAAATTCTGTTTAATTTCATAAAACATAACAAGTGTATATGTAAAAGAATTTAATTTGGGGAGTTTTGTCAAAAATATATTGTTATTTAATTATTTATTTTATGTGCAGAAAATAGGAATTATGGATAAGGATTGCAAAAGATATGGGAAGATATGGAAGATTTGGAAGAAGATTACAATCTTATCCAGAGATATGTTACTTGGAGAGAAAGCTGTGACCCCACTATTTATTAACGAAAGTCAATCAGTGTAGGGGCATCGAATACGTGATTATAGTTCAAAGAAACATATCAGTATCTTAGTATTCGACAGCGTTATTTTGATTGAGTCAAGAGTTGATTTTCACTGTGTTATAACATAGTCTCGAGTTGTAATAGTTTGTCAGTCTTAGTGTGTCAAGTAGAAGTATCTTCGGGAGAAGCTACTTCAAGGCGGGCTCGGGAGAGTTCGTCCGACCTTCGTGGTGTGCCGTGTCAGTGTCGAAGAAGTCGACGGGAGTCGCCGGGCGTTGTTGATGATACAATAGGTTAGGTATAGAAGAGTGAGGTCTTCTTGTAAAACATAGCCTATTTGGCAATATTATCAATAACATAAAGTCCGAGGGGTCTGACGGATTCAGCCCCGCGTTTATATTGTGGTGTGATTTGTTCTGTTTACTGTTTCGTCTATGAATGTTATAACATTCACTGTAGTTCTCAGAATTTCAATTGGTATCAAGAGCGGGTCCTTATTCTCATACGGCTGATCCTGCGAGAACTACATCGGCATGGATTTTCGGGGAAACACCACACGTCTTCCATTGTTTAATGGAACGAATTATGACTACTGGAAATCTTTGACCATGGCACATCTCGAAGCCATGGGCGATGAGTATTGGGATGTTGTTGAAAATGGGTGGTCTGCACCTAAGCTTGAAGATTCTACCACTCCAAAGCCAAAGGCTCAATGGTCTGCCCTTGAAAAGGAGAAATACAAGGTGAATCACAAGGCACTCTTGTTTATCAGAACAGCGGTGGATCAAATTCAGTACACAAAAATTTGCAACTGCAAATCTGCTAAGGAAGCTTGGGATCTCATTGAGAATTATTTTGAAGGTACCAAGGAAGTAAAGAAGTCAAAGCTCAGAAACCTGCGAAATCAGTTTGACAATCTGAGGATGGAAGAAAGTGAGTATATTGAGGAATACCATACACGGTTCATGAAAACCGTAAATAAGCGTATGTCGCTAGGAGAAACGGTTCCGGAAGCACTCATGGTGGACAAATTTCTGAGATCTCTACCTGATCGATTCTCGGAAAAGGTGACTGCCATTGATACCTCAAAGGACGTAGAAAGTATGAAGATCGACTAGCTTGTAGGGGATCTCCTCACATTTGAGATGAACAAAGGCTTTGAGAATAAGGAGGCAAGTAGAGGAATTGCACTGAAGGCAGAAGTTCAAAAAGAAGATAGAAGTTCCCGTGAACCAGAGTTGGCAGAACTTGCTGAGAACATGATCCTTTTCACCAAAAAAATTGGTAACATGATGAAGCAGTTTCAGAAAAGTGACAGAAAGCCATCTACTTCGGGAAGGAAGCCAGGTAAATCTAATATTGCGAATTCAAATACTACTTCTTCATCTAACCTTGCAGGTACAAAAATCGATAGAATACAGTGTAGAGAATGCAACGGTTGGGGACATGTTCAAAAGGAATGCGCCACCTTCTTGAAAAGACAAAAGAAGTCGTTTGTTGCCACATGGAGTGATGAATCTGATGCGGAAGAAATTTCTGACGGAGACAACGATTGCTCAAGCAACCTTGCCGCATTTACCACATCACATGCATGCCTGATAGGCAGCGTTCACATAGAAAACTCAAGCCTAACTGATGCACCAGGTATGTTACAACATGATTTACCAAATTTCTGTGAATCTGATGAATCTGATGAAGAGACAGGACCAACCATAGAAGAGATGCAACAAATGTACAAAAAGTTGTCAGTCGAGTGCATTCGCGGGAGCAAAGCAATTAAAAAACTCGAAGGATAACTTCGTGACTCGCAAGCGGAGACTGAAAAGATTCGGAAAGCTGAGGTAGTGTTACAACACACACTAGCCGACAAAGAAAAGGAAGTATCTTCCTTACGGGCAGAACTTCAGAAGAGTCAGGATGACTTGAAAAAATGCAGGGAGTGCTTAATGACAAAGAACCAGACCATCGAAAGATTGAACTCAGAGTTAGAACAATCGAAGCAGGTTTTTAAACGATTAAACTCTGGTAAGACTTCTCTAACTGAACTCATAAGTCTAGGAAAGAATCATGGGGATGTAACAGGTCTTGGATATGCAGGGGAGTCATCTAATGCTGACCAGTCTATTTTTGTGCAGTCTGATGAAAATGTTATAACACATGTTGATCACGGAATATTTGCAGAGAAATCTGGAAATAATCTTAGATATCCACGTCCTACTGGACAATATAAAAATTACCAGCATACTGCAAGAAGAAAAGGTCGTCGACCAAATAGAATGTTACAACATTCTGAGCAGGGTTTCGAAAATAATCCCCCATTCATTCCCATTTGTCATTATTGTGGTATACTTGGACATCTTCGTCCTAATTGTTATAAAATGAAAACTGACTCTTTGTATACCTTTTCAGGTTGGAACTATAGAGGTCGTCCTCGAAGCACACGACGAAGAAAGGTGGATGTGAGACCACCACAACATTCGAAGACACGCCAAGTTTGGGTTCCCAAAATTCACGGTTGTTACAATACCATGTTTTCTTTGAATATTGCTATTATGGGGGCTTGGTACTTTGATAGTGGGTGCTCTAGGCACATGACTGGAAATAGGTCACACTTGGTTAACATAGAACCGATAGTCAATGAATTTATTACTTTTGGTGATGGGGTTAGAAGTAGAGTAATTGGGAAGGGTACACTTAATTTAAGCAGATTCCCTAGATTGCATGATGTTTTGTTAGTTGAAAACTAATCTCATTAGCATTAGTCATTTATGTGATCAAGGTCTTCATGTTAAATTCACCAAATACCAGTGCTTAGTTTATGATGATGAGGATAAATGTGTCTTAACCGGTGATAGATCTGCTAATCTTCTTTACATGTTAAAACATGAACATAAGAGCTACAAAGAGGCAGAGTGTATAGCCACCGGGAGCTGTTGCGCGCAACCCATAAGGATGAATCAAAAGTTGTCAGTCTATTATGTTGAGGTAAGTGTTCCCAATATATTCTGTGACATACTAGTGCTAATACCTTTACCAAAAGTCTGGTCCTAGACTCTCGAATAAAGCACATGGATATTAGACACCGTCATTTTCGGGAACTAATAGAAGAAGGAACCACTATCATGAATCATAGTCCAACTGGAGATCAATTAGCGGATATTTATTTTAAGGCCCTGGATTTTAGAGATTTGTCACACTCAGAAAGTCAATAGGTCTTTACTTAAAAAAAAAAAAAAAAAAAAAATCTATGTTATAACATGCATCTAGGATCTGCACTAGACATTTTTTATACATCCTCGTGTCATACGCCACATATGAAGGAGCAAGTTTAAAGGGTTGTTTGGCTTAAAACTTAACATTTCTTTTCGACTAACTGGCACACTCATTCCCCTCTTATCGGAAAGGGCTACGGTCATGAAATGATGTTGAGAGCAGCTATCGATCACAAAGATTGAAAAGAGCTACTAACACAGAAAGTGATTGATCTGTGAAAGCCACCGACCACAAAAATAAAATGTTTGATTTCTTAATGCTTGCTTTCTTAATTGTTGATCAAGGGGTTATAAGAAGAAACCAAGAGCTCGTCGCACCGGGTTTTCCTAGTGCGGTTTTGGCTCGTGGGGTTTGCGAGCTACTCCACGAGAGGGTAAAAGAAGTCGGAGGAATAAGGCACCTTTATTTTAATATTTATTAGCCCGTCTTCTCAAATTGTGCCAGTAATGTTTTGATGTGAAATTTTGTCTAGTTCTTTGCCATATGCTCTGCTTGCCACAAATTGTGGGGCACTAATTACACGAGTCAATTTATATTATTGCATTAGGCATCTTTTGCATGACTTGATAGGTGTGTGCAAATTCTCATTTTTATATCCATGGTGCCTATGTTTAATCCGTAAAATTAGATCGTGGACATGTGTTTAATTTTTATTTTTTGGTTCCATTATTCTAATCCCTAGATCAGGTGGAAAATATCTTGTGGGCTAAAGTAAAGAGTGGTTTGGACTTAAACCCATATCCCCTTCAAAAATCGAGGACCATTGCACTGGGTCATATCTCACTACATTATCTCATAATCTCTCTATAAACCCTAGTCGTCAGAATCATCCACTTATCTCGCACCATGGCTAACGATGAATCCACATCGAGGAAGTGCAAGCATACAGTATCTCCCGTGATCGGCACAAAGCTCTGTCTCTGTCATTTAAAAATGTCATCCCGGTCACATAATGTTGTTCCAATATATGTTTCCATGTCTTTGTTTTATGTTTTGGTTAACATTTTATGTCAAAAAAGGGGGAGAATAAATTGTTGGGAGTTGATTCTTTCTGAATTCTGGAAGTGGGATTCCACTTCTATGGCTCGTCCGAAAATGTTATAACATTTACTTACGAGATATCATTCAGAGGTTCTTCCTTTTATCCTTCAGGGTGTTTGTAAGTTTTTTTTGTTTCGAGTTTCTATGCTTCTGTGCAGGGGGAGATTATACAGCTAAGGGGGAGTCGCTTTTGAAAAGGGCAGTGTCCTGATTTTATTTCTGCACTATTTCTGATTATGTTGGTTTTTGACAAAAATGCCCAAAAAGGGGGAGATTGTAAAAGAATTTAATTTTGGGAGTTTTGTCAAAAATATATTGTTATTTAATTATTTATTTTATGTGCAGAAAATAGGAATTATGGATAAGGATTGCAAAAGATATGGGAAGATATGGAAGATTTGGAAGAAGATTACAATCTTATCCAGAGATATGTTACTTGGAGAGAAAGCTGTGACCCCGCTATTTATTAACGAAAGTCAATCAGTGTAGGGGCATCGAATACGTGATTATAGTTCAAAGAAACATATCAGTATCTTAGTATTCGGCAGCGTTATTTTGATTGAGTCAAGAGTTGATTTTCACTGTGTTATAACATAGTCTTCGAGTTGTAATAGTTTGTCAGTCTTAGTGTGTCAAGTAGAAGTATCTTCGGGAGAAGCTACTTCAAGGCGGGCTCGGGAGAGTTCGTCCGACCTTCGGTGGTGTGCCGTGTCAGTGTCGAAGAAGTCGACGGGAGTCGCCGGGCATTGTTGATGATACAATAGGTTAGGTATAGAAGAGTGAGGTCTTCTTGTAAAACATAGCCTATTTGGCAATATTATCAATAACATAAAGTCCGAGGGGTCTGACGGATTCAGCCCCGCGTTTATATTGTGGTGTGATTTGTTCTGTTTACTGTTTCGTCTATGAATGTTATAACATTCACTGTAGTTCTCAGAATTTCAGTATATAATATTTCACATACAAATAAAAAACAAATTATAAGGTATAAGTAGAATAAACTTCAAGGAATAGTTCTCTTATATATTAGTTGTAGGATCCAATCTTAGTCGTAGGTGAACCGCACGTTGTGTGCTATTTTTATGAAAAATATTAATATTTATGCTTAAAGGAATTATTATTTTTCGAGAAAAAGTATTAGTATTTTCAACTAAATAATAATATACTTTATAAAAAATTAAACATAAATAGTAATACATTTCAACAAGATTTGTGATAGCTTAAAGTATAAACAATAATATATTTCACCAAATCAACTAATACATTCTCGTATAAACAACAATACCTAGCAACATATAAAGTAATACATTTTAGCGCAAATATTAATATTATTCTTCGAAACATGCAACAACCTTTCAAAACAAACAATATCAAATATCTTCAAAACAAGTAATACATTTCAGTATAAACACTGATATTTTTTATGAAAAACTCTATAAAATTGTGGATCCGTCGATAATCCGAATTACATGGATTTACGATCTTGCACTTGGTGTACATAAAAATTTTAAACTTCAAATATATATATATATATATATATATATATATATATATTATTTTATTTTATTTACTTCAAATATATATGCATAAATAATATATTGAATTTTAAAACTATAATAATTCCAATAAATAATGACCATAATCAAGGGGAAAATACCCAGGAGAGCGTGTAAATGATAGAACACACAAATACAAGCTGTTGAATCACAATGAATCGGTAGCACTAAATAGTTGGAGAAACTTTAATTTTTATTTATCAAATCAACCATCTAATACAATAATCAAAATACTTGTTTATACTAATAAAATAATTTGAGCAATAAGAAACTAATATATATAAATATAACTATATATATATATATCCATCTCCATCTCCCTGAAGACAATTCGCCCTCGATTCGTAGTCGAAATCTATGCAAGCAATAGTTGTACGTAGACATGCAGCTGGAATATCCTTACACTACAAGAAAAATCACTACTAGAAAATTGTAAAATAGCAACATAAATTAGAGACGGATTGGATCCGTTTCTAATTTGTGATAGAATAGAGACCGAATAGGGACCGTAATTCATAGTTTAATATTTGTGACAAAACAGTGACGGAATAACAACCGAATTAGTGACCGAAATGCATCCATTTCTATTCCCTTTCTAAAGTCTTCTAGTAGCAACCAAATAGCAACCAAAATTTTCCCATCTCTATTTTTCTAATATAATATTTTTTATAGGAACATAATAGAAACCGAAGTTTTTTCGGTCTCTATTTCCTAATTTTATTATATTTTTAGCAACTAAATTCATAGGTCTCTATTTTTTTTTTTTAAGTACTCTATTTTTAATTTATATATATATATTTTTTTTGGTAGGAAATTGTATTTTTTTGCAACCGAATTAATCGGTTGCTAATATTTAATTATAAGGGCCTGACTTATTTTTATTTTATTGTTTATTTCTTTGAGTTTTAGTAGGGGCTACTCAATCCTGCTAAAAAATTTAAATTTGAGCCCACCATTGATCCGTCAAAGTGTGACTAGTTTTGTTTTTTCAAGTAGTGAATTAAAGGAAAGCAAAATAAAAATAAAAATAAAAAGAAAAAGTATTATCACTCACATCTCTCTCTCTCTCTCACTCTCATCTCCGATTCTCTCTCACGTCCCTCACTTTCTCTCACATCCGTTTCGCACATCGAAGATATCCTGGGCGGCGCCTCCTGCAATCCTACTGCCACCGCCGCCTTCTATGCCGCCGGACTTGGTGGAGACGATTCTCTCCTCTCTGTTGCCATCTCTTTTCTTGCTCAGGTCATACCTAATTCATCTCTACCTACTCCTAATTAACTAGTCACATCTCCTGCTATGCTCGAATTAGGGCTTGATACACTCTATTGATTACTAATTATGCAATAATCACCCCTTCTGACACTTCACAATGGACTCGGTAACTTTTTCTGTGGATTTGTTTTTGTTAAGTTCAGAATCTCAATTTTCTGAGTGTTTCCGTAAAGGCGAATTACCCTAACTCATCAAGCACGATGAATAATTTTTTAAACGAATTTCCAGTCCCCTGATTATGTTTTGAGAATTTCAATGTCCCCTTCACATCTTCATGGTAAGTAAAATTAGATAATTTTTTGTGTAACTCGAATTAAGCCTTCACACACTCAGTATGCAGTAATCACCATTTCTTCTTGGGTAGTGGTGTTTTTAGTTTTTATACTTCGCAGTAGATTTTGTGACTTTTTTCTGTAGATTCTTTTTTTGTTAATTTTAGAATCACAATTTTCTGCATGTTTCCGGAAAGGCGAATCCCCAAAACTCCTCAAGCATGATGAACAATTAATTAAACGAATTCCCAGTCTCCTGAATATGTTTGAGAATTTTATTGTTTTCATTTTCCCCTTCACATCTTCATGGTTGAAAACAGGGGAGCATAAGAATTGCCAAAAGTGGAAATGTAATCAATTGCTGTATGGGATGCCCTAAAGATCTAGCTGAACTATGGGGGTTTGATTGGTAAGAATTGGAGAACAATTGTATTGGTGATTATCGCACTTTACTTTCCGACGCATTGTTGAACATGGTTCTGTTGTAATTCATATGTTTTTGTTCGTTGTACAGAATCTGAATGAGGATCAAGCATTCGAGGAACAACGGTACATATCATGAAGCATATCTAGGCCAATTCATTTATTCAGTTTTATAATTCCTATTTAGTAAACTAGTATCACTGTTATGGACATACAGTTTGATTTACATTTTTGTTATGGTTTGACTTAAGGTTCTGATTTTTTTCCCCGATGTTTGTCCGTTTTGAAGCTTGGTCTTGGAGCAGAATATGGCTACTTTATGAGGTATATACTTAATTTGTCTCTTTCATTAGAAAAAAAAAATATTTGTTTCTGCATGAGGTAATTAGAAGTGTGGATTCACTATAAAGTTGAATTGCCATTGAATTTTTTGCCACTAAACTAAATTATTTTTGTAGATAACTTGATTGCAGGAGCAACTGTTGTGATAATTTCTTGCAAAATTATCTAGATTGGAATTAATTGCTTTATGTACTAGGAGCTCAAGGAACCACTCACTGTGATCTTTCCATATATTTACTAAAAATAATATGAATAAGGCCTGTTGATGAATGTAGTGATTGTCGATGGCAGGAGACTGATGTATTCACCATTGGATTTTGAAATTCTCAACTCTATGCTTTACCCTTGTGAATTTCCTGTTTTGACCTGTATTATATATTTTCTATGAGCTCGTGGATGCTAGGATCTCGTTTCCCAGCATTTCAAGTCTCGATGAGTTTATGCTCCATACTATTCCATTCACTTGTCTTTCTAGGATTGAGAGGAAGGAAAATGCCTTAGTTTGGCATTATGGGTATGCTTATCTATGCTATTAATGGAACTATTTAGCCTTATTTTACTTTTGGTAATTGGCCCATGATTCATTTTATGAAGTGGATGCACCAGGTTTACATTATATATTGAATATTTTTATTGAAAGAATATTTTTTGTTATTTTTCTTGAAACTCTTTTGTTTCTTTGTCTCTTAACTTGTAATTCATGTGTTTTAGGAACATTACCATGTGTCCAAGGCATATATGAAAGAGCGTTATTAAAGAAACCTTAATCTTTTGGCTTTTTGAGATTTCTATTTTTCCTTGGCACGCCTTGTACCTGTGACCGTTCAATGGCCCACTCAGTTGTCCTTATCTTTTCCGTGTACTTCCTGTGAAGCTTTGCTTCTTACTTTTATTCATTTATTTATTATATTTTTATTGTTGTTTTAATCTGTGGTTTAAGTTCTAGGTTCTCATTGTATTTGATTATTTTCTCTTGGGATAATATGATTGACAATTTGTTGGGGTCAGTGAACAAACAATACTATATATGCCCTCTTTCCAGGTATGTCCAAAGTTGTATCTGGTTTCATCTCCTATTGACTTCAAAGCCATACAGAGGGCCAACTTAGGATCAATAAGTGAAGGCCAATCTATGAGAAAAAGGTGCATATTTCATATATCTGATTTCCTTTGTGCTATCTTTAAACTCTTACTAGTATGTTTGCACTTAAGCAATTAGCTACAAATAATATGTTAATTAGAGTGTTCCAGCTTTGGACCTATGCAAGTATAATAAGGTGCAAAGGCTACATCAGTTAATTAGAGGAACTTTTGAATGCGAACTACTAGCAATTAATTGTAACTTCATTATATAAAGATAAATGTGAAATTTTGACTCTGAAGGAAATCCAGAGGAAGTGTCTAATGTTTATATCTCCTGATGAAAAATAAACTCATTCCCATACGTACATGTAAAAAAGTATATAAACATTATTAACCCGATCATCTACTAAAATAATATTAGTTGTTATTCGCCACATATACTTGATTGTCCAAGCAGGCTAAAAGGTGATACTTCAGCTGACTATTTGGGTGAAATTCTCCATTTCTCTTGGGAAAAATTAATATTATTTATTGTTTCATTGTAATAGTAATATGAACTTCTTTTTTTTTTCTTCTGCAGGTGGAAGTAAGCGACTGTAATCCAGTTTAACATGAGAGAGGTTTCCAAAAAAAACTTAACATTAAAGAGAGTCTGCGATTTGGGTACTTTTCTCTATCCTGTCTCCAGGTAATCTCAGTGCAATCTCTTTCTCTAACTGTGGTCTCCTGAATCATGACTCTTGACTCGATCCACTGTTATTACAATGAGGATGTGTTAAGGTAAAATAATTGCTGATTTAGTTTATATGAAAACTTTGCAAAAGAATGAGCATGATCATGTCCACTCTCATACTATATCAAGCTCCAGATCATGTTTTCTAGAGTAACCCCAGGTCTATGATGGTGAACTTGCTACCCACTAAGAGTTGAAATCATGCCCCTATGGAAAGAAATTCAATTATAAGTCATATTAGCAAATTAACTTCTACTGGTTTTGCATGAAGAACACTGTTATTTTTATATGTTGAGAAATGTTGTAGAGGAATAATAAGTGGTATTTTGAGAGAAAATGTTGGTTATTTTGAAATGTGTTTTAGTGAAATCAAATGTAATGAATTTTGAAATTCGAGATTGGAGAGAAAAATGTTACATAGATTTTTCAAGCCAGAAACAAATGGGGATTTGGGATTTCAAGATCCCTATTTGGGCTAGGAAACCATAAGCAAACATACCCTAGAGAAAGTCATGAGCATCTAGCTGAATAAGAGTAGGTTATTTTGAAATGTGATTGTGGAAAAGGTTCTTCAATTAGGTTTAATTCACTTGGTTTCATATTATTGCAGTAGCGTCTCACTAACATACAAATTTGATCCTTATGATGGTACCATCTATAAAGTAGAAAATCATTAATGTCAGAAGAGGAAATAGGAAGACCCTTAGGACTTGCAAAGATGTGTTATGCTAAGCCGAAATATAAATGTAAGCACGTATCTTGAAACGAGCATGACGGCGAGACATGATCCATGTGGCTGCACTACATAGTAGGATTAAATCTTTGTTGGTTTGCTTCGTTGTCTCTCTCATTTGAACACATGATCAATCTTGCTTGTACATTATGGTCTAAAATGGAATGGGGTTTCCATCGCCTTTCCTGCAGTTCTCTATGCAATTTCTCACCATGTATAATACTTGCATAAAGTGGAAATGGAATATTGAAACTCAAGGCAATGTGTTTTAGTTGCTACAAGTTACCTACTTAGAGTTTTTTTTTTTTTTATATTCTCTATATCAATGGATTGTAAATCTGTTGTTGAATACATGTAGATTTTATTGAGAAGAAGGCATCGTCTGTCGGACTACAAATTGTATTCCATACTGACAACTCGAACAACCAATTGGTTTGTCACTTAATTTACAAGCTTTGTTGCTCGTGTTCTAGTGATCTTAAAGAACAATAATTGGATTGATTTATTTTTCTAATGACAGGTTTGTAAAACGTGGGTGAGGATACTGGAGGAGAGGAGGTAGAAGATAAATATTCACGAAGGTCCAAATACTACATGAACCACTTCTACCAGACACCAGTGGCATTAACTAGTTACTTTTTTTTTTTTTTTTTTTTTTTTTATAATTGTAACTAGATACTCTCAGATATACATTTTGTTATACATTTGGTGATATTTTTGAATGATATTTGAATGCTCTATTTGTTATATAGAAACCCTGGAGAAATTTATTGTTTATAAGTATGCTACATATTATTGAATTATTATTTATATTTAAAAAAAAAGAATAAAATTAGCAACGGATTTAGCAACCGAAATGATCGGTCTCAACATAGCCACATTTTTACCCAATTTTCCTGGATAAAACGTATAGATTTAGTAACAGATTTAGAGACCGAATAATTCGGTTGCTAAATATAGCTACGGATTTAGAGACCGAAAATTCGGTTGCTAAATTTAGCAACGGATTCTGAATCCGTTGCTAAAAATAGAGACCAGCATTTTTGAGACAAATTAGATCTGTTGCGATTCGGTTTCTAAATTAATTTAGAGACCGAATTTTGATGTTTAGAGACGGATATTTCCGTCTCAAAAGGGTGATTTTCTAGTAGTGAATGGTCTTTTGAGATCACAAAAAATGGTCTCAAATAATGAGTATTTTCACATTTAAGTGAAACGGTCTCAAATAATGAGTATTTGTCACAACTTTATTGTCGTCTCAATAACTCCAACACAAATAATATATTTGTGACCACAAAAGTGGTCTCAAATGCGTCTCAAATATTTTTTGCAACTAGTTGTCTCTATTAGTAGTCTTAAAATAGTCTCAAATAATTTGTATAGAAATTTATGACAAGTGGTCACAAATAACTTATTATTAGTGACCACAATTATGATGTCAAAAAATGGTATATTTTTTTTTTTTTTATTATGGTGTTATTTTTATTAAATCATGGAGTAATAAAAATAAAAGTAGATATATATTTCCCACAGAAATACTGACACACCTCAATATTTCTGAATGAACATGAAGCAGTAAAATCCGTAGGGAACATAAACATATTTGGAATAAATAAATAAATAGTTGTTCAAGAATTGTCATCGTCATTTTGTTTGGCCAAAATTGGAGAGTGATCGTACCCATCAGCTTGGAGATCAATCTCCTCATCAGAAATTGGATTACCATAAAAAACTTAGATCCTCAATTTTTTGGTTAGACATATCCGAATTAGAAATTGACAGACCATCAAAACCCTCTTGATAAAAATGAATCAACATATTCGTCGTCGAAAAATAACTGACCTTCAAAACCATCTAAGACGGTTGGTGGACATTGAAATTGTGATGTACTTTCTCCGTCCCAACTAATTTTTTCTACTTTTCATTTTGGTCCGTCCTATTTAATTTTTCACACTCTTAAAAGTAAAAATTTCTCTAACAATCTCTATACTCAAAATCTTCACACTCAATCTCCACCTTTGAAAAAGTCAAAGAAAAAACAAAATCTGTTTTTCCTTAACCTCCGTGCCCGATCAATTATGAAAAGTTAGCTGGGACGGAGGGAGTATCTCTTATGCCACAACCATGTCCATATCTACCACTCTTTGCCTTAGGCTCCTCGCATCCTTGGCCATATTCGAAAGCATGATGACTGTCCAAGAATGTGCGCAGTCTCTGCATTTCCATGAGTTCTTCTGCCAACACGTTGATCTGTTGCCGAATTTGCATGATGTTGTTCGTGCTTTGGTGTTTGTGAGAGATACCAAAAAACCTGGTAGACATGCCGAATATTGCATATCGTTGTCGTGGCTCTAGATCCCAACTGACTCAACAAGAGATAAACGAACAAGAACACAAAAGTACAAACCATTGACTCACAATGAATCGGTAGCACTGAATATATAATTGGAGAAACTCCGCATTAATCAAATCAACCATCTAATACAATAATGAAAACACATATTTATACTAATAAATAACTTGACAATAAAAAACTAACCCTAATCTAAATAAGACTACAAAAATGGTATTTTGAGACAACAAAAAATAATCTCAAATAATGAGTATTTGTCACAACTTTATTATTAGGGACAACATATCGTCACTAATTAGTCGTCTTAATAACTCATACGCAAATAATACATTTTGTGATGACAAAAGTGGTCTTAAATATTTTTTGCAACAACTAGTTGTCTCTAAAAGTAGTCTTAAAATTGTCTCAAATAATTTGTGACAACAAATGGTCACAGAAGACTTATTATTAGTAACCACAATTATGATCTAAAAAATATTTTACAAAAGATCTATTTTTTTATAGTGTAAGAAACAAATCAAAATATATTCTAATAATCAGAACATATCAAATCCTAATTAATAAATATAAGACGTTATGAGTAGATATATCCTAATCTATATCCATCTCCATCATTAACATTAATATGTAGGCAAGAAAAAAAAAATCTCCTAATCTAAGAGCAAAGAAAAAATCAGAAGTTGTCCAAACAATTAGATCGCCTGGAGAAAAATAAAAAACGAGCAAATTATGTGCCAACAAAATTGACTCTACGAGACATGCTCTATGCTTAAATACAATCAGATAACATCAAATAAATATTAAATATACCTGCGGAAAGAACAGTGGAACTATAAGATATGTTCATTACCACATGTCCTGTGACTGCATGCACAACGAGCAAAATTTTGGATGACAGACCCAAGTAAAAACAAACTTGACGATTGGAGCGAAAAATGGTGGAGAAAGTCCATGAAAGGCTGGAAAAAGACGTACATGGACGCAATGAAATTTCACGCTAAAACCCTAACGGAGAGACGTGGTGGATCTTTCATTATTTTGGGGACTGAAAACAGAAAAAACAAAACAAAAATAAAACCTTCCCCATCCTCCCATGAGGAAAGATGAGGGAAGAAGGCGGCAGTGACTAGGTTTTTATATGAAAAGATTGTTACCAGTATAGCCTGAGAACTCTGACAATATTTTCCCAAAATTAAAATTATATATGTATGTCACGTTTAATGGACAAATTGTATGTTACTCATGTGGGTAGTGTCTGACTGATTGATCTAATCATTTATTCAAAAAGTGAATAAACATTAAATAAAAGTTTTTCATGTTTTAAGTGGATTGTTGAATCATTTGAGCTACCCAACTGTATATCATAAAATTAACCCCCTTAATGTCTAACCCAAAAAGCACAAAAAGGTGATTACCATAGACTCTGAGACCTCCTTTATCAACAATCTCCTTCAACCCAACCTATCAATAAAATATTTATTTATCTCTCGTTCGTATACACAACCTACTCCACAACTCAAAAAATACATTGCACACTTTATAAATAACCAACACAACCCAATATTTTAATAAATATTAATTTCTTTTTATCCAAATACAAAACTTATTTCCAATAAAATCAATTTTTTTGCTACGGTTTAATAATTGCCTATTATTTTTCGAACTTTTTCTAATATATTTCAGGGAAAAAAATTATTTTAATCCGCAATTACAATAAGTTGATTTTTTTTCGGTACTATTAAAATAACATGCTAAAATAATAACCAAATTAAAGTATTTCGGACTGAGCCGGACCGGGCCAACATTTGGTTAAACCTAGATATAGTCGGTCCTGCCCGTGATATTTCCCTATAATATACTAAGATTATCGGGCCGACCGGGGATCCGTCAGGTTTTTGGCCCATCGGGCCGGCCAGGACGAGCCAACCAGTACTTCGGGTCTATATTTCTATGTTCCAATCCATTTAAAATATCAGACCAGTCCATCTATTTAAAAAGGAAAAAAGATAAAGAGCTTCAAATTTTAGTTCAAAATATGTCAACATTAGGCTCTGTTTGTAGAGAAAAAAAACATTGATATTTTTTTCAATTTTTATAAAATAAAATGATATTATTTATTTACCAATAAAACTATATCCAATAAATAACTTAATACTACCTCCGTCCCGGCTTAATTTTTATATCTGTTTCGGCGCGTATATTAAAAAAAACTACTTTTTACTTTTTAGTTGATTTTTTCAAGGGTGGAGATTGAAGGTGAAGATTTGAAGGGTGGAGAGTATAAGATTTCTTTTCATTTTAGGGATGTGTAAAATAGGATGGGACGGCCGAAAAAGGAAACTGTACAAATTAAGACGGGGTGGAGGGAGTACAATAAATAAGGTATCGACATATAACAGATTGTAAAATGAGGTTTGGATTGTGAAATGGATTGACTGACCAATCTATTCCACAACCGAGGTCATGACTATCAGTATCATTTCTAATTTTTTATTTATAATTTTGTGGTCGTTTTGTCATGATCTGTCCTCCAAGTAGATGTGGCAATTCGGACGGCCCGGCCGATCGGGCCGGGTCCGTCGGACCAACGACGTATTTTGGACCGGCCTAAGATTTGGTCGGGTCTAAAAATAGTCGGCCTGACTCGGGGTATTCCCCTATAATAAACTTAAATTTTCGGACCGTCCCGGAGCCCGTCGGACTTTTGACCCATCAAACCCACCCAATCAAATCAAATAGTACTTCGGGCCTACATTTATAGGCCCGACTCATCTAAAATATTAGACCTACTAAACCATCCCGTCGAACCGAGCCGATTTTACCACCCCTACTCCAAGGTTACACATTACGAAACTTATGCAATCCAACTGATTTGACTTTTGAGTTGGACAATGAAATGACTTATCACTTTATGTGCAAAGCAAACAATCCATGTTAAATGTTTGAATAAGAGTTGACAGATTTTAATTATCTATTAGGTTAAAAGTGGGGGCGAAATAGGGTTTGGGGAATGGTCTATTTATATTTATAAAAAATTATATTTATTATAAAAAAAAAAAAAAAATTCACAGTTGAGTCACATTTGAATGAGATTTAACTAAATCATGTAATTTTTCAATCGAATTCTATGGTTATTTAGGATCCGTTTAGTTGGGGAGTTTAGCGATAGGGAATGAAAATAAATGAGGACCAATTTCTTTTTATGATGTTTGATACATAATGAAAAAGTTAATTCATACCTAATTTTATTAATAATTCCTCCCACATTATTTCATAATATTATTAATCCCTCATTCATACTCATTATCAATGCTATTAATAATTTATAATCAAGCGAGCTCTTAATTAATTAGTCTTGACTATTCACAATTTGATATTGTTAACGCCATAATATTATTCTATCACCATTTGGCTTGAATTAAAAACTAAATACTAGTATAATTCACCAATTTTTTTATCATTTTCTTTGTGAGTGGGGAGATGGGGTGTGATTCAAACTCATACCGGAAACCAAATGTCACTAAATTTAGCCGTGAATGCCCATCATTACTGATTGTTTTCGAATCTTGTATCAATACAACAAACTACTTTTCAGAAACAATTTGCTTGGATTTCCAAAACTAATCTTTTTCAATAAATAAAGTAAGGGCGTCCCTTATCAACAATCTGTCGTCGTCCAACTCATCAATAAAATATTCATTTCTTTCTCCTTCATATACACAATATACTTCACAATTTAAAAAATATATTTTCACACTTTATCAACAACTCAACACAACCCAACATCTTAATATATATTAATTTCTTTTATCTAAATACATAACTTATTTCCCAATAAAATCAATATGTTTGCTACGGTTTAATAATTGCATATTATTTTTTGCGCTTTTTCTAATACATTTCAAGAATAAAAAAATATTGTAATTCCGTAATTGCATATTTTGGGTCGGGCCAAAATTTGGTCAGACCTAAATATAGTCGGTCCAACCCGTTATATTCCCCTATAATATATTAAGATTATCGGATCGAGCCGGTCCGGACGAGCCAACTAGTACTTCGAGCCAATATTTCTATGGTCTAACCGTCTAACCCATCTAAAGTATCGGATCAGCTCAGTTATTTATAAATTGAAAAAAGTAAAGAGCTTCAATTTTTTATTCAAAATATGTTAACATTAGATTCTACTTGTAAAGAAAAAAAAAATTGATAATTTTTTAATTTTTATAAAATAAAAATTGTATTATTTATCTATTACTAAAATTATATCCAATAAATAATTTAATACAACAAATGAGATACCGAAATGTGACAGGTTGTAGAATGAGGTTGGGTTGTGGAATGAGTTGGTTGACCAATCCATCACACCACCGAGTTCGTCTACAATGAATTCATTCAGACTTTTCTTTTCACTCATTTTTTTTTTGTCAGTAGATATGACCCTCCATGCAAAAGTCATTGTTAAAGTAAGTCTTAGGGCATTCACAATGGGGGTTGTAATTGAATTAATTTGGATGAAAATTGGAGTAGGAAGCCATTGTGGGGAAGGGGTAGGAATAGCAATTGGTCCATTGGGGTGTTTTAAATGGACCCATCAGAATTGGGGGGGGGGGGGGGGGAAGGGGGGGAACGCGAGAGTGGGCGAGGACGGCATAAGCGCGCAACGCGCGCATCTGATTGGCTCAGCAAGGCGCGTGGCCGCCACGCGCTCTGGAAGAGAGTGGCGCGGTGGGGCCCGCGCCATTATGCTGTCTGCCACTTGCTGCTTTTCAGTTTTTTTTTTTCTTTTTGCTTTAATTTATTGGCTGAATTGAAATTATTTGGAAATATTTGATTTGGGGAGAAATGGTGGTGCATTTACTATTGCCAACGGCCATTTTTACTGTTCTCGGCCGTTGGCAACAAATTCAAACATACATTTCAGCAATATTTTCCTATAAATACATGTAAAAAGAGGCATTTCTTCACCAACATTTTTAATTTTCTCCCACTATTGACTCAAATTACTCAAATTTCTCCTTGAATTTTAATATATTTAATAATATTTTATTAAATATCGAAATATTATTTTTACCGAATTTTTTTTTTTAAAATCGGAAATAAATTTTTTATCTACGAATTATAAATATCAAATAATTAATTATACATGTTAAAATTGTAAATAAGATTTAATTAAATTGAAGATGGGAAAATAAATATGGTGGTTTTAAGGTGGGACCCTCAAATAGTGACAAATAGTGTTAATTGGACCTGAGTTGCATTGTGGGAAATATGTAGCAATTGAATGGGGTTTAAACTTTTGATGTGGCAGTGACGTGGCGATGATGTGGTGGGTAGTAATATTACTACCATTGTGGGTGCCCTTATGAGGGCTACAATTTAAAATTTGTACCCATCCAATATATAATACTATTATGGAAATAAGTACAAAAAGGAGAGAGGAAAAAAAGTACAATTAATTGTGCCCACTATTTTTGCTTTTTTTTTTTTTTATTCCAATCTTTTATTTAATTAATTGGAAATACACATACTATATACTTCATTCGTCTCGAATAAACTTTTACTGGCAAGTGGATACACGTATTAAGAAAAAATTACATTTTGGGTTATGTTGACTTTTCAAACCTATCTTTTTGCTTTATTTGGTAAATAAATGTGTATTGTGGAGTATAATTTGTGAGATTTGTTTCTTTTTTAAGAAAGTGTGCAAATTGTTTGGGACGGATCGAAATAGAAAGTGTGCAAATTTATACAGGATGGAGGAAATATCAATTGAGACTGAAATTCCAATTCACAAAATTTCATCCTTTTAATAATATTTTGTAAAAAAAAAAAATGAATTTATTTTTTTATGTTTATTGTAAAATAAAGTAAAACCAATTAAAATCCATCTTCCTCTTAATTTTCTTTTAAAAAAATAGCGAATTAAATTTTCTTTCCAAGAAAATATATTAATATAAAAATATTTATTTAATTGTATATGTGAAAATTATAAATAAGATTTTAATAAATTAAAGATATAAACGGATGGTTTGAATGTGGGACCCGCAAATAGTATAATTTGTATATTGATTATTGGGAAGAATTAGGTAAAAATGTAGTGGGTATTAATTTTTTATGTGACAATAATTGTGCCAATTGCCACTGGAGAAGTTCTAAGGAGTTACAGTATTAGGTTGTTGAAACCTAGGGGTAACAATATAAGTTGTACCCATATTAATAAGTTGGGTGGTAGTGAGTTTATGTAAAATCTTATGATCCAAAACCCAATAAATTAATAAAATGTGTCAGAATCACAACGTATAATTAACTTGATAATTTTTTGTTTCAGCTTTCAACCAACACAGGTTTTACTTTACTCTTATCAAGGCTTAACTCGTGATGTCTTGAGTTATTTCTTTCAAATTCACCTATGATATGTCTGTATAGATATTCTACTTTGAAATTTCTTCCACAAATTTACTTTTATATGTTCATTCAAGTTTAAAGTTTCCATATATATTATGAGTTTTTTTTATAATTGTACCTTAAAACTAAAATGTATTATGTTAATTTTTAAAATAAATGTGTCAAACGGGTTGAGTGGACGACTAAATACATTTGAAATAATATTTATTAAATCTAAAAGTACATTAAATAAAAGATGTATATAAAAAGTCAATACATATTTTACTTTATTTAATCGAATTCTAAGAAATTGCTTAAATAGTGCAAGTAAAAGAAACCAAATCCATAAGCTATTAAATATTTTTTGAATATATTGAATTATTTTAAAATTTATGTTGTTAATACTTATTTTTATTTAATTACTTATATTCGTATTTATTAAATATTTTTTTAGATAGTTATTTTAAATATTTCAAAGTTTCCTATTTGTCTTGAATATAAAAGTTGAGAGATGTATTTATCCTATTGAAAAAGTTGTGTATGTTAGAAACAAAAAATAGATGATTTAATTTAAATAAATTTAAGGGTAAATTTGTAGATTTTCCGTAATTTAGAGTTGATACACACTAATTAAAGCGATGACAAGAATGGATTACTTCTGGAAATAAACAGTTCCAAAAGTGAATACCTCATTTTCTTAGATTTGTGAGATACTCCATAGATTATCTACAGTAGTCTAAAATAACAATGAATATTAACACACCTCACAGTTATACTTACACATACATGAAAAGATTGAAACCTAATTCACCGGGAACAAAAAATGTGAGCCTTGAATATTAAAAATTTGTGCATCATGAATTATTCTTGGAGGCAGAACCTGGAGGGGCCCGTTGGAATTGCTGATACAGAGCTGCCAGCCTGCTATGAGCATCCATCGTCATTGGCTGCTGAAATCAATTCCAGGTTCAGAACTTAATGTTGAAAGCTAATTAATTAAATGATTAGAGTTACCTGAGATTGACAAGCTAGGAATGCGGACATAAGGTCCGGCATAAGAGGCTGCACATGCACTCCGGCCTGCATATCCCATGAACCTGCCATCGGCATGAAAGCAGCTGAGGCCGCTGTCGGAATACCCATGCCCATTCCCATGCCCATCATAGACATCTGAAGCTGTTGCTGCATCTGCAATGGCAACATCATGCTTGCCAATGGCATGTTCATCCTGCAGCTCATCATGTTCACTTGTGCTTGTAGTTGTTTCAGGTATTCTATTACTTCATCCAACATTGACGCTTTGTCGGTCTGCACTTTTCAGTTTATAATTTCGTGATAATGATGACCAAATCCTAGCCAGTGTGTTTGTTCTTGGATAGAATATAGTAAGATTAGTAAAATGTGTGATCATCATGCTTGGAAAATAATAAAAAAATATTTTATAATAAGTGCATGTAGACATGAAGGAAGAATTAAGAGGGAAATTTTTTACCTCGTCACAAATCCCTCTTATTCTTCCTTCTCATTCTTTTATATTTTCTCTTTTTCCATTAATTTGCAATAATGGATGAGATAAGTTAAAAACTTGATTTTTAGACACAGTGATAGAGTAGTAGTGAAAGAAATGGATGAATATAATCCACTCAATATAATATCTAAAAATTCAGTGAGGAAGTTGGGTCGTTGACACAATTAATATATGGGTGCATACAAACTTAGAGTAGTTATTGAGTGAATATAAGTGAGAATGTGAGTGATGTTGAGATGGGATGAAGTTTTGAAACATAAAAAGAGTCTCTATATGGAGGGTATGAAATCATTGTCATGCCAACCAACAATTGTCTAATTGCCTGAATTTCTTGTGGACTCAAGTTTGCAATGTGTGAACTCATCTAATGTAATGGGCCACGTTTCAGAACACTGTTTTTGGATAATATCACACTGCTGTACTTTCAAACATTAACTCACTCCTCTCTTTCCCCAATTTCAGGGCCAATAACTCTTCACTTATCCACACTGGTCCCCCCTCAACTTAATTTCAGACCAATATTCATATTTATAGTTATGTTTTCATCTACATATCTCATAAACCTACTAAAACAAAAGAGTAATGAGAGCCACATTTTACGATAAATCTTTAGTTATGTTATATAATTGAATTGTCTCAAAATTAGTATGGCGGTTGACGCACCAATTAAGGTGAGGAAGCCACTTTTTCCCAATGGACCCTATTTATCTTACACTCGAATTAATTTGTCACAGCATCTTATATATGGCATGCTTGTGATGTTGTCTTCTTAGCATCCCTTGGTAATGGTGTTATCCAATATGTATATACACACTAAAAGATTAAAAAATGTACTGTGTCAGTATTATGAAATACTTCTGCCATCTCTAAAATTTAGAAAACTTTAATTTCATAAATAATTTATATATGTTGGTCATTTTTTAAGACAGACAACATCAAAATAAATAAAATCTATACTCATATGACCAAGTGTCTGTGCAGCTTTCATACCTTGCTGGAATTTGGGACCAACTTCTGCAGTGTCTTCATCCTTTGATTAATTTTGTCTCTTCTTTTCTGGGACATAAAAAACCGTACATTTTGTGAGTGTAAAAAAGCATAAATACTTCAATATATGTAATGATATAAAAAATTGATAGAAAAAAAGTTTTTTTTTTTTTTTTTTTTTTTTTTTTTACTTTTAGCACATTTTGGTATATTTTAGTGAAAAGGTTGAGAAAAATATTTCACGAAACTTATTGGTTTTAGAAAGAAAGTAGAACTTACTCTTTCGGACTGGTTATGAATAGCAGCAGCCCTGCTTTTTGCTGCAATTCCGTTCCGCTTGTTCTTGCATTTATCGCCTGCCTCCCTCTTCACTCAAAACAAAATTTTAATTATCTGCTACTTCTTTCGTTAACACTATAAAAATATATTTTTTATCCTAAAAAATTTACCATCTCATTTTATTAGTCAAAGCAAAAATCTAGAAAATTTTAGTGTATCAATTACTTACATATCATGATGCAACAACTTAAATCAATAAATAATAGAAGTTGTATAAATGAAAATTTATAGAATTTGATTATTGTGCCTTCATTAAATTGATTAAACATAAAAGAAAAAAAAAGTTGTTTTTCTGGGAAACACAGAAAGGGAGAATATTGTTATTCTAAGAAAAAAAATCAATCATATGAAAGGTAATTATGTATTTTAAACGAGGACACCTGTTCAATATTTTCTTTCACTAAATTTTTTAAAGAATATACTCCCATGTCTCAAAATAGTTACCATTTTAGGATTTAAGACATAATTTCCTTGATCTTTTAAAATTGTTCATGTTATAAATGAGCAGTGAAAATGAAAAAAATAATTATTTTGGAAGGGAGAGAGTACATGATTTATGTAGCATGGGTAGAGATGAGTAGCATACCTGTGTTCTACTGTGACAAACGGAATCATGGTCCTCTCCGGAGGTCCTGGTGTACTCTTTGTCGGAGCTAGTGTTTTCCGGCGACGTCCACAGGGTGGTCGACGTGAACCCGCTGCCAGCAAACTCTCTGTCACAAGAATCAAGAGTCACCTGACGGCTCTCTCTCCCACCGAACGTGGCGCTCTCGCTCACGCTCACGTTAGTTCTACAGCAGCACCGTGCGAACCGTCCTCCCCGAGGGGCGGCTTCCGTAGCGGCGGCACTACACGACCCCACCATGCACGTTGCCATGACGGGGACGGATTCCAGCACGTGCGAGGAGTTCTCCTGGTTATTCTTGCTGCATGGCACGAGGGCATCCATGGTCATGGTGGCGCTGGCTGTGGCGTGGGGATGGTCGAACCACGGCGCCAGGTCGTTCGCATTGTTTTTTCCGCCGTGAATGTGATGGGGATGGCCGGTGGCTTGGTTGACTATAGACTCGAGTGTACCACCGGCGTGTGGCTTGTCCCATGTAGCGGGAGAAGCTGGTGGCGGCTTGTTGACCCCGCGTGAAGGGCCTAAGCCATGCATGGCCAGCTGCCCGTTTTCCCACGTTAGCTCTGCCACTTCATACTCCAATCTACCAACGTCACAAAACATTCAATCCTCCAATAAATAAATAAATAAATTATACAATAAGATAACAAAATCTGAGAATAACGATAAATTAAAAATTACGAGGGCATAGAGGAATTCGAATAAGCAGAGACAGTGAACTTGAGAGAGGCGGGATCATCGTCGAGATCACAACTCGGGACGCGTCGACTCATCTTGACGTTGCAAAATAGGGAAACATTTTAATTTTTATTTTGTAAGAAAAGAAAAAGGATTTGGTGGAGTATTGTTAAATACATTGAATATAAAGATGTGGGTGTGGGGAGAGAGAGGATCCCACAGCATATTTATGATTAAAGGAGATAAGAAGGGGCATAATTTGAAAGCGAGAACAGATGTTTGGTCCACTCAAACCTAGTTTCCTATTGGACACTCAAAATCCCTCTTTCATTTTTCCCATTTCACTGGTTTGTAAAATTGTTTAGTTTTGTCAAGCAATTCGGATTCCCTGTTACAGTAACTGTTTCATCTTCTGTTACACTAAGTAACACATATTAAATTTGTGACATCATACCATACACGTGTCGATGTAACACCAAAGTGTAACAGGTGATCTCATGGGCTATAATTTTGTCAAATTTTAACTTGAGAAATAAAAAAAGACATTAAATCTTTTTTTAATTTCATGATATTTTAACTTTTGAATATCAATGTTTATGTGATTTAGGATGATAAATCAATTAACAACGTCTACTTTATTTTATTTTAAGTTAAATGAGTTTTCCAAAATAGTAGGGAAGTTACTGATATGTTCCCAATTATTAATTTATTCTTCTAAATTAGTACGCCACATTTACGAATTGAAATGGTTAGGAAAGTCTTGTGGTTACAAGTTGTCGACGCTTCAACTTATATATTTATGGTTATTGATTAATGGAAGTCGGGAATATTTCGTTCTCAACTTGGAAATTTTTTGTTCAGCCCATGTGTGGTGTATTTGGAAAAGGAAGCATATAAGAAAATAAGCTCGCTAACCCCTTGCCACTCATGGCGGCGACGCCGGCGAGGACTATTTTCTCGCTCGCGTCGACATTAAAGGAGGGGATTTTCCAAACCTTCCCTCTAAAGATCTGGGAGGGATAAAACCCCCCATCTCCACGGAGCCCGTCTCTTTTCTAGCTATTTCGCAGTCGGCAGCGAAGAAGTTAGAGGATAGATCGGTGAATAAACATTTCGATCCGACGTCGACTGAAAGCTTTGGAAGTACTGGTGTGTATAGAGGCATACCAATAGTACAATTTACGGATCTGGAGATAGACTCGCTGGCGATGCAATATCGATATATTCTCATCGGCAAGTTCAATAAGGGAAGTCTCACTTTTAAAAATATTAGATCTAACGTGTCTGGCATTGGTTTTATTGGATCTATACTCATTGGTGCCATAATAATTAAGCATATCATGATTAAGTTTAGTAACAAAGATGATTACTAAGATTTTTGGGCTAAACAGATTGTGCATGTTGGGGGATACCCTATGGGGGTCTTTAAATGGACAAAAAATTTTGATACTAAAACTTAATCCCCCATTATGTCTGTCTGGATTTCGTTACTTGAACTCCCTATACATCTATTTGATAAAAAAAAATATTATATAAAATTTATTCACTGATTGGGCATCCATTGCGGATTCACTATTTAATCTATTGACTTTTCATTTGCTAGCGAAGCATAAATAAAAAGAGGCAAAAAATATAACTTCACCCATCCACGTGTCTAATGGAAAGCAGTGAGGGCATTTCATATACTACAACGGAAGAATTTCTTGTGATAGGGCAAGGTAGGGTACGATTATAGCATATTAATTACCCATTTACCCCATCCAATATATTATCCTATCGGTCTATCTAATTATACAGATATATGTCATTATATATGGTATATATTAGGGTTAAAATTATTTTTTGTCCCGTAACTCTTCACTTGTACAATTTTGGTCCCAAAAAAAGTTAAAAATTCAATTTAGTCCTATAACTTTGGAATTGGTTCAGATTTAGTCTCTTTTCTTTCTGATAGTAACCAATTTGACTAGAAAATTGCATGTATCATTCACATGACTCATTTTTCCAACAGAATTTTTAATAGGTGGCACCAACAAGTGATGAGAAACGAGAAAAAACAAAATTAAAAAAAAAATCCTCTTTCTTTTTTTTTTTTTTTTTTAATGTTCTTTTTACTTCAAAATCACTTACCGGTGCCAGGTATTTAAAACTTGGATGGAAAAATGAGTCTGGTGGCCAGTACATGCAATTTTCCGGCCAAATTGATCACCAACGGCGAAAAAAGGGACTAAATTTGGACCAATTCCAAAGTTACAGGACTAAATTGAATTTTTAACTTTTTTTGGGATCAAAATTGTACAAGTGAAAAGTTATGGGACCAAAAATGATTTAAAAGACTTGCCGTATATATTATATAATTAGTAAAAAAATGAGAATTTAAAGTATCTTCCCTCACTTCACAGAAACAGCAAAGCCAATAGCTCTCTTAAAAGACTTAAACCTTTCATCTTAGAAGAATCGCCATTCGCGACAATGGCGCCTGTCCGCCTTCGGAGCAAACAAATCTTCTTCTTGTTAGTATTCGCATCATTAGTTCCCATCATCTATCGAAACTCAAATTGAACGTCGGAGTTCTACCTAATGACAGGGGCAACGCCAGAAAAAGTCTCGATGGGTGTAGGGGTCGCGCCGGAGATCGGTGGTGGGGGCAATGAAAACACTAAAGTTTTTACTTTATATATTTTATTCTATTTTTTATTTGTCTGCCACATGTCGAAATTTAATTGGTAAGAGATAATTGTTGGGGACGTCCGCGTACGAAACTGGCGTGCACCTGATCAATTCTGATCATTATATATGTTAATAATAGAATTAATATACTATGTTTATAAAGTAACACTTGTGTGCATGTGATGTATAATAGGCTTATTGTACATCACTACAATTTAACACATGGACTCCAAAAATTCGCTGAAATATAATTTATAAAAAATTCACGTCCGCGAACTGGGTCAGCGCGCGGGTCGCGCCTTTTTTTTAGAAAAATTCTACTGCAAGAACACAATAAGTCTACTGTAAGAACACAATAAGTCTACTCTAAACACAAAATAATTATACTGCAAGAACAAAATAAGTCTACTGAAGAACACAATAAGTCTACTCTAAACACAAAATTACTATACTACAAGACTCTAAACACAAAATTACTATACTACAAGAACACAATAAGTCTACTGTAAGAACACAATAAGTCTACTCTGAACAAAAAATAATTATACTACAAGAACACGATAATTCTACTGAAGAACACAATAAGTCTACTCTAAACACAAAATTACTATACTACAAGAACATAATAAGTCTAATGTAAGAACACAATAAGTCTACTGTAAGAACACAAAAAAAAAAAAAAAATTATGCGGGTCACGCGCGACCCGCACGTAAATTTGAATCTGGTTGTACATTAAGCACTATTGTGTATCATATGCACCCAATATATTATTTAACATAGAATATTACATTTACCTATTATATATTCTATATATGATTTATTGTATCATTTTGTATTTTATATATTATTTATTTATTTATTTATTTATTTATTTATTTATTTTTATATATTAATTGGATTACCCACGGATAACCCGGGGTGCTCGGTGGTATTACCCAAACACTACTCAAATCACGTAGGATAGAATATGTTGAAGACATTATCCAACTCATTTACATCTCTATTCAACATCTAATCCTCTCTCTCTATATATATTCCACTGTGTACTTATATTAATTTTTGACAAGCCCATGAGACCACCTGTTACACTTTGGTGTTATATTTTGTATTTCACTCATTCACTAACCGACACGTGTATGGTATGATGTCACAAATTAATATGTGTTACCTAGTGAATTGATTGTAACAGAGGATGAAACACCTACTGTAACAGGAAATCCGAATTGAAATTATGGGTCATTCTTCTATGCAATTGTTGCACCAATGCAATCATAGGCAACATTTGGTTTGTCCATGAGTTTCCAATTTTTGTGTGATTGCCTGAGTAATTCATTACTCGAAGCAATGTGAGGAAGGAAGATTAATTGAATTTGGATAATTGAAGGTCATTGTAGGGCACCGGGGGCGAAGTAAACAGTTTCCTTTTTATCTTAAATCCCACCGATTTGCCATAAGTATTTATGGTGAAGTGGAGACAGAACCGGCGGTGCTCATTTGGACCTGAAATTTTGTCCGTCTTTGATCGAAAGCCATTGGTATGCTCTTTCTTCAACGATGGGTGAAATAAAATACGTCTTTCCGACTCTTCTACGGTCTGTCTTCAATAACTAACAAAAACCCAAAACAGAAGGCGAAGAGAAGAGGATGGGGGGAAGAGCCGAAAAGTTATTAGAGATTGAGAAACAATGAAGACATGGTGGTTTCCAAAGAGAGATTGAGAGACGGGAAACAGGGGTTTAGTTTTCAAAAATTAAAGAGCCTTCTAACTTGAGATATTTTAGAAAAGGGATAATAGTGCAATGTTACTAGAGCCCTTTATAGTTTTTTAAAGAAAAATAAATGAATGAATGGCTAGGATGGGGTTTTAAAGGATCCAAAGGCTAAAAATGATTTATTGCACCAATACAACTATTGAATAGAAGTAGGACTATGAAATTATAGACCATGTTGGTGCAAAAATAACACTATTTTATCATACTCGTATCAATATTTTATACTGATTTGTAAGACATATTTGACATATCTACAACAACAAAAAGTCTGTTGTGGTATATTTTTTTAAAATACAACTGTGGTTACCAATAATAATTATTTATAACCACGTCTTGTCATAAAACTTTACAAATTATTTGAGATCATTTTCAGATTACTTTTAGAGACACTACAAGAAAACTGTCAAATTCCAACAGAACATAAATCCGTTGGAATTTTAAGATTTCCAATGGAAATTCCAACGACAGAGAAACCGTTGGAATCTTCCAATGGAAGTTGTTGAAAAAAAATTCCAACAAACAGTTCAACAGCAAAAAAAAATTGTTGGAAATAATTTCAACGGTTTTTGCCGTTGGAATAGCTGTTGGGAAAAAAATCCAACGACAATTCCAACGGAATCTCTTACCGTTGAAATTATTTTCCGTTGAAATTTTATTGTTGGAATAAAAATTCCAACGGTCACTTTTCCAACGGCTAAAAAATCATTGCAATGGAATTTCAATTCCAACGGTTTTTAAGCCGTTGGAAAACTGGTCGTTGAAATTTTTGTTCCAACAATAAAATTTCAACAGAAAAAATGATTCCAACGGCAAGAGATTCCATTTGAATTGTTGTTGGAATTTTTTTTTCCAAAAGCTATTCCAATGGCAAAAGCCATTGGAATTATTTCCAACGATTCTTTTTGCCGTTGGAAAATTTCAACGGCTCATCTTACTGTTGGAATTGCCGTTGAAATTTCTAAAATTCCAACAGATTTGTATTCCTTTGGCATTTTTTCATTGAAATTTCACAGTTTTCTTGTAGTGAGACAACTAGTTGTAGCAAACAATATTGGAGATTCATTCGAGATAAATTTTGTTGTCTCAAATATATTATTTGTTACTGAGTTATTAAACGATTAATTAATTATAATATGTTGTCTCTAATAATAAAATTGTGACAAAATTACCTCTATCATTATCCCAAAAAAATCTCAAATTTCTCAACTACAATATCTAATTGATAAAATTATTGTGAATAAAGAATATGGAGAAAATAGATGAAAGGGGAGAAGAGAGAGGGAAAAATTAGTTAGGGGTATACTTATCAATGAAATATACTCCCTCCGTTCCATAATAATTGACGTTTTAGGAGGTTCTTTTCTTTTCTTATTAATTGACCTTTTACATTTTTTTTCACTAATTCTACCAGTTTTCTCCCTGGACTCAATCCTTAAAAATCTCTACTTTTAAATCTATCAGAAATATCTTTATTTGGTTAAATCTTTATCTCCTAAAATATTCCCGCTTATTATAGCGCCTTCTTCCCTCTCCCAGCCTTCTTCCCTCTCCCTCCTTATTCCACGCCTTCTTCCCTCTCCCTCCTTTTTCCACGCGCCTTATTCCCTCTCCCTCCTTAATTCAGGCTTTCTTCCCCTCTTCCTCCTTCATTCCCCAATTTAAATTGAATAAAAGAAATAGTTAAGTTACTCATTGAATTCTCTAGTCTACATTTCTAACATATAGCTTGATTTAATGATACAATGAGAAAAGTTAAATATAGCCTTATGAAATTGTCTGGATATATGTCTAATAGCATTATTTAGAATTGTCTAGTATTGAAAAGCATACAATGGATGCTCTAAAAGCTAGACATTATTTAGTACATCCATGAGATTTTAGTGTATGTTAGTCGTAGGATGGAAGATGAAATTTCAGAGAGAGAAAAGATAAATATTTAAAGATGCCGGAGTTTCACTCTCCAACGATGACGAGAGAAGATGGAATTTCAGAGAGAGAAAAGATAAATATTTAAAGATACTAAATTTTAGGAGTCATATAAGAGAGATAAATAATTAAGTGAGGGATAAATTTGTCAAAAAAATTCATTCTTAATTCTTCCCTTTCTTTCTAAAACGTCAATTATTATGGAACGGAGGGAGTACTTTTTTTCTTTGTACGAAGCTAAAACTACAACAAAAAGAAAGGAGTTACTACAAGAAAAAATTATTCTTCTGAAATAATAAAAAATGATATAATTTTTTTTTACAACAATTAATTATCATTAAAGTATTATAAAAATAAACTCAAATAACTTATTATTAATAACCATAGTTGAGGTCTAAAAAAATGTATCACAAAAAATTTTTTTTAGTGTATGCATTATAATTTTTTAGTTGGCGATTTGTAAATATAGTAATGGGTATACAATAAAGATATGATTAAAATTATATAAATTTATTGTTAAAAATATAGTAATAATAATAAAGAAGAAGTTTGTAAATTATTTAAATAAAAAATATATTATAAGAAAATGAACGTAATAATATTTAAGAAATAAAAGAAAACAATATAAACAATTTAAATAATAATAATAATAAAATTTAATAATATAAGCAATATATTATAAGAAAAAAATCAATATATTTAAATATTTTGAAAACATTTCTTATCATAAATATACTTTTAAACATAACAAATATATATATATTATATTGTAAAATGAAATCTCCGTTAAATAAAAGAAAATCACCAATAAAATAATAATTATATCCTAAATAATATCAGTACTAATTAATTTTTCCAAACAGTAAGAAATAATATATCATTATTTAGTATTTACTATTTTAAAACATAGTACATCATGTAATATTTTTAAATAAACACATTATTAGAGAGACATACGAAGTACAGAATTTAACATTTTTAAACTTAAGAAATGCTCGATGCAATAAACTTAAACAAATTATGTATAAATTATGAGTGTAGAATTATTCTGTGTTGATAAAGTTATTGCGATAAAAATCTCTAATTTTCTAATTTTTCATTTATTTACGCGCATATTTGATATAATTAATATCGATTAATACCCAATATATATGAATATTTTGTGAATAGTATCTGCATAATTTTCACAAAATGCAAAATTGTGTTTGTTCTTTTAATTTATTCTTTATATATATTTTTATGATATTTAATTTAATGATAATATATTGTAGAAGTTCGTGAAAATAAGGATAATTATTAAAATAATGAAACTGTAGTAAAATAAATTTTAATTACATTTTAAAGTATATGTTTAAAATAATCGACAATAATACATATAGATAAATAGATAATTACACGGGTTCTAGGCTTAAAATATTATTTTTAAAGAAGGAACATAATTCGTAAGCAATATAAAATGTCGATCTAATAAGAATCTAGTCTAAGACATTCTAATAAACAACAACACATATTAAGAATTATAATCGTGAGATTGTTCCATTAAATTAACATAATAAATAGTATCAAATCATAGTATTCAAATCCATTTAAATTAAGGGTTGAAAAAAAAAATCCCCAGCTTAAACTATGGCTAAATTATCAATTTAGTTCCTATTTTTTTTTTACTATCACTTCAGTGCTTGAATAACACGAAACTGTCATTTGCAATTCGTCGGTGACTTTTCCGGCCAAAAATATATCACGTACTCAACATGTGATACAAAAGATAGTTTTTAATGATACTTCAACGCCTGAACTACACGAACAATCACTTTGCAACCCGCCAATTTACATGATTTACAAATATTTTTTAGAACTACGGGACATTATGAATTCTTTTTGGATAAGTAAGGGACCTTAACAAATATTTATGGATAATTGAAAGATTAAAGATGTGTTTTGCCTCGACATAGTTATTGGGTGGAAAACTTAAAAAATACTCTCTCCGTTCCATATTAATTGACGGTTTAGGATGAAAGAGATGAATTAAAGATTGAATATTTTGACAGATATACCATCAACTAAATATTTGACCAAATTAAAATGTCTCTGATAGATTGAGAAATAGAGATATTTTAAGATTTTCAGGGGGAAAATTGGTAGAATTGGTGAAAAATATGTAAAACTTCAATTAATTGAAAAAAGAAAGAACATCCGAAAACGTCAATTAATACGGAACGGAGGAAGTAATAAATTGACTAACAAATCACTTGACTGATTTCATTATCATTTTCAATCGATATTAATATAAACTAGATTCGTGATATTTTCGCTAATTTATCTTTTAACATAATATTTCAAACAATAAAAAAATATTTAGATACCTCAAAGTAAAGTGAACTAATAACCTTATTTCCTCCAAAATATATATTTTTTCTTGAATAATATCACTTATTGTAATGATATTTTAAACATCAAAACATGTAACAGCTAAGCTAATAAAAATTGTTTATATCAAAATTAAGCACCACTTGATATATATTTGATTATTAAGGTCTTACTAATTTTATTACCAAACACAATACAAATTGTCAGTCACAACAAATACTTATGTCTAGCGTACAAATAATCATATTAAAAAGTTGCATTTTCTAATATAATATTTAATTTTAATATATGCAACATGGTGACTAATCAAAGATCGTGAAAAAAAGACTATTCTTATGAATTTTGAAATTGGCTAAGAAAAAATATATTATGTGTTTAAATATTTGAAAAAGTTTTCCTAAATAAATTAATTAATTAATTTACACGGTCAATTTCAATCGCCTTCGAAACAACAGTCGTGAGCTACTTCACCATATATAGGGAGATGTGTTACACAAACCAATCTATTTTATTTTGTCCATAATTTTTATTTTTCTTGATAAATCTCACATTTTTATTTTATATAAAAATATATCACAATTAGCCTAACAAAAAATATTTGATATCGTAAATTTTAAAGAAGCGTAAATAAAAAATAAAGTATATTTGTTCGATTATTAATTTTATTTGCAGTAGGTCACAATATAAAAAGTACAGTTCCGTCCACAATAAATACTAAAGTCTAACTCAAGTAATAACCAATGTGAGTCCCCCTAAAAAACCAATGTAAATTACATTTTTCTAACATGATGTCTTTTAATTATATTCAAGGGAGTGTCAAATTAAAAATCATGAAAAGGATGATTAACAAGTAAAACTATAAGCAAATTATGAACAAAAATAATAAATGTATTAATAAATTGAAAAAGAAAAATTTGTAGTAACAGATAATAATTAATAGTTGCGGCATTTTTATCATCTATGCAAAGCCCGCCAAGAATCCTTCTACTACGTACATGAGGGGAGTGTTACACACGAGCCATTATTTTTCTAGCAATTTTTTCATAAAGAAAAAAAGAAAAAAAAAATAAAGTTCCAATATATAACAACATATAGAAAAAAAATGAAAATGTGTAATTCGGTTTTATATTGATAGCCCAAATAATTATACATTAAGATTTAACATGTCAATGGAAGATTGATAACTGTTAATATATATATATATATATATATATATATATAGTAAATTAATTAATTAAATTTATGATATGAAAAAAATTATATTAATCTAACAAATATATCCAACCCAAAAAAATAACCAACAAAAATTTACATTTTCCAATCCTAAATTTTATAAATATAATTATTTGTATATTTCTAGTAATAAAGTTCTCACTTATATAAGGAACATATTCATTATACCACTTGATTATTGTGAGTGATGTTAATTTATATCTATGACGGGAAATCAAGGAGTTATCTATGACTATATAAGTCAAAACTTAACTTAAATACATATTGTGCTTTAATTTAACTCACAATCTTTTTTAAAATTATTTTTGGACATAATTTTTTAAATATTTATGTTAATAGATGGATGTACTTTTATATTAAATAGGATATATTTATTTAGTTTTAGTATTTTTATAACTAATTTTGTTGTAACGACCATATATGGTGTTTTATTATCTCTTGTTATACATAGGTTTTCATCTTTCATTATATTTCTAACCATATTGTTGTACGACGACGAACAAAAAGTTGTACTTTACATATTATTTTTTTCACCTAGTGATAGGGATAACGGGATCAGCTCGGGTCGGGTTAATGCCTGAGTCCACCGACCGGCCCAACACGCGTAGGCCCAGCAGGGTCAATTAGGGTTTTGATTTGATAGTATAAATAGGAGGAAAGAACTCTGATTAAGGGTTCGAATTCCGTATTCTAAATTACTCCGTGTAAACTCAACATTCTAGTAAAAGAAACACTCCGGCGATTGCCGTTTTCTGCCCGTGGACGTAGATCTCCGGATCGAACCACGTAATTCTTGTGTGTTTTTACATTATGTTTGCATAGATTATTGTTATAGTGCTTCGTTACCGGATTGCGCTTTATCAAATGGCGCCGTCTGTGGGAACGACAAGGCCGCCGCCAGGCCGCCCTCCGCCGTCTCGGCATCATAACCGCCGCCGCCAGGCCGCCCTCCGCCGTCTCGGCATCCTAACCGCCGCCGCTAGGCCGCCCTCCGCCGTCTCGGCATCATAACCGCCGCCGCCAGGCCGTCCTCCGCTGCCTCGGCATCATCACCGCCGCCGCCAGGCCGCACTCCGCTGCCTCGGCATCATCACCGCCATGTAAGTTTTTGGTTCAAACAACAACATGGCCGTGTCACACAAACGACACGGCCGCGTCAATAAGTTTCTCAAAACGAGAAACCACACTGGATTGCAACACGGCCGTGTCACACAAACGACACGGCCGTGTCAAAATCGTGCTTAGGAACCAATTTTTGGTTCCACAGCAACACGGCCGTGTCACACAAACGACACGGCCGCGTCAATAAGTTTCTCAAAACGAGAAACCACACTGGATTGCAACACGGCCGTGTCACACAAACGACACGGCCGTGTCAAAATCGTGCTTAGGAACCAATTTTTGGTTCCACAGCAACACGGCCGTGTCACACAAACGACACGGCCGCGTCAATAAGTTTCTCAAAACGAGAAACCACACTGGATTGCAACACGGCCGTGTCACACAAACGACACGGCCGTGTCAAAATCGTGCTTAGGAACCAATTTTTGGTTCCACAGCAACACGGCCGTGTCACACAAACGACACGGCCGCGTCAATAAGTTTCTCAAAACGAGAAACCATGCTGGATTGCAACACGGCCGTGTCACACAAACGACACGGCCGCGTCAAAATCATGCTGAGGAACCAATTTTTGGTTCAACAGCAACGCGGCCGTGTCAGCCTTAGAACACGGCCGTGTCATAATCATTTCCCAAACACCAATTGAAGAGGTTATTCGCGTCTTCGGACAATCAATTCTCTCCCCCGATCCGTCCGGGGAGATTCGCCTCTCGTCTCCGGACAATTAAATCTCCGTCTTCGGACAATTAAATCTCTCCCCCGATCCGTCCGGGGAGATTTACATCTCGTCTCCGGACAATTAAATCTCTCCCCCGATCCGTCCGGGGAGATTTGCATCTCGTCTCCGGACAATTAAATCTCTCCCCCGATCCGTCCGGGGAGATTTGCATCTCGTCTCCGGATAATTAAATCTCTCCCCCGATCCGTCCGGGGAGATTTGCATCTCGTCTCCGGACAATTAAATCTCTCCCCCGATCCGTCCGGGGAGATTTGCATCTCGTCTCCGGACGATTAAATCTCTTCCCCGATCCGTCCGGGGAGATTTGCATCTCGTCTCCGGACGATTAAACTACTACACTCCGGTGTCCTTTCCATTTTGGCCAGAGTAATTACCCCAGTGTACCCTCCACCTCGGCCACGTTGTCACATCGCGTTTTTCGCTTTTGAGACGTTCGGTGTCTCACTACATGCCCCGTGCACCTCGGCCTAGCTCGGCACTGCGTCCGCTAACGACTCCGCAGAGTCCCAGCGACGCGGCTAAACTCGGTCCTCCGTAAACACTTCGGCCCGCCAGCGACCCCGGTCCTTCTTCCACCCCGGTGACTACCGAAGCTCCTACCTCGCTCCGGCTGAGGGGGGGGGGGCATCTGATAGGGATAACGGGATCAGCTTGGGTCGGGTTAATGCCTGAGCCCACCGACCGGCCCAACACGCGTAGGCCCAGCAGGGTCAATTAGGGTTTTGATTTGATAGTATAAATAGGAGGAAAGAACTCTGATTAAGGGTTCGAATTCCGTATTCTAAATTACTCCGTGTAAACTCAACATTCTAGTAAAAGAAACACCCCGGCGATTGCCGTTTTCTGCCCGTGGACGTAGATCTCCGGATCGAACCACGTAATTCTTGTGTGTTTTTACATTATGTTTACATAGATTATTGTTATAGTGCTTCGTTACCGGATTGCGCTTTATCACCTAGATTTTCAATATTACAGTTATAATTGATCGTGTCTATGCTACTGGTTCACAGTTCAACCGATCTAATCGATTTAATCGATGATTTGATCGTAAATAATAATTAATTATATTTTAAAATTATATTTTCGTAGAACTATATATATATATATATTGTATTTGGAAAACCGACGTGTAGATTTAAAGGAACAAAAGATATATATTATATAATAAACAAAGATATGAGAATACAAATATTTAATATTGTATAACTATTATTTTTAAAATAAAAATTTAAAAGTTTTTAACCGATCCGATTCTATTAGGTTTTAGCTGTTTTGGCCGGTTATGACCGGTTTAACTATATTTCCGATTTGTACCCCTGTCTGATCGGAGTAGTGGTCGATTCACGATCAAATCGATTGAACTAATCAGTCCGATCCGATTTCACGAAGATAAAATAAAAATTAATCATTAATTTTTATCAATTTTTTAAGACCCCATTTGGATGGAGAGATTTGATTTGCCAAGGAATTTAAAATGAATAGATTTCAAAATCCTTAGTTCATGGACTTGAAATTACTTGTTTGGATTTATGTTGGATTTGTTAAAGGATTTTTAAATTGAAAATTTTTAAATCCATTATTTGGCAAAAAAATAATATAATATTTGTAACATTCAATTTTTTTCTTTAAAGTTTAAACTAACAATTTATATTTTTTATTAAATAAAATAATATTTATCTACATCTAAATTAACCGAATAATTTTTTTTCCAATTATATATACACACATATAAACATGTTATGTATTTTATATCCCAAAAAATTATTGGGAGTATTTCATTGGAGATAAAAGAAAAAAAATAAAAAAATAAAAGAATTAAAAAAATATTAGGAGCATTTAATTAGAGAACGAGAGTGCGAGATAGCAATAGGGAGAAGAGAAGAAGAGAGAGACGGGGGAGGAGAGAGAGAACGAGAGAGAGGGAGAGGACGAGAGAGAGGGGGGGAGGGAAGAGAGAAGTGTGAACGATGAGGATTTATAAATGACTATCTTTGTCAAAAGATTTGAAATCCATTCAAATATAGTGTAAAATGGAGAATCTCACATCTTGAATTTTTAAATGGTTTGATTTAAAAATCTGAATTTATAAATTTACATATTTAGTATTTTATCCAAACACATAGAATAAATTTAACAATGAATTTATAAATTTATAGCACAAATCCCCTTCATCCAAATGGGGCAAAGTGAATAGTTAAATTAGGTTAATCAAGTGGGACAATAACCTTCCATTGCATTAGAGCATCTCCCGCCCAGCAAGCCCAGCCCAGCGCTTGCTGGGCGTGGAGATGCCACTGCTCATCACTTTTCTGCTCCAGCCCTGCGCTCTTCTTCGCGCTCATCCAGTGAGGGTGAACAGGTCGCGTTCAACTGAACGCGACACTGTTCACTCGCGCTGCCCTCCCCCCCCCCCCCCCCCTTTTTTTGATTTTTTTTTTTTTTTTTGTGTAATTAAATTATGTATTTATGTTGATTTTGTAACTAATATTATGCATTTGTGTTAATTTTGTTGTATTATGTTAATTAATGTGTGTACCCATTTTATTTTAAAATTAACATAGATTAGTTTTATTAAAATTAAAAATTTATTCCGACTAAAATAAAATGTTAGTTATATTTTTCGCATCCCCTAATTTACTTAAGTTTATTTTAGCAAATTATTAATTAATTAATTATTATAAAATAATATGTTAAGATATTCACAAAAATTACAATAAAAACATACATATAAATGTTACTAATGGAAGTATTAAATTAAAAATTTAAAATACACCACATCACACACATACTACAATTATCGAAATACTACTAAAACAAATTTAATATGGACCAATATCGCTGCCGGACCCCCCAATATCTCGAAAGTTGACACCGTAAGCATCGAACATATTATCAGTAGGTGCTGGCTGTGACTGAATCTCTCGCTTTTGCATAATTTTTATTTGCTCTTTCCGAAAAAACTCACGGCGGGCAAAATCTGGGATGGTTTCTAGATCCATCATTAAGATCTTGTTTTCCTCTGTCCAAGTGTTGGTATCAGCTAATTGCTTATGCGCATCGGCCATTTGTCTACGTGTTGCAGCCTTTTGTTTTTCTGCCTCACGTTTTTCAATCAGAAATTCAACGCTTAAATCCTTTTTTAAATTATTCTGCATCATGAGATCACGAAGTTTTTCATTTTCACTTCTGATCTCATTTAGTGCAGTGGAGACATCATCGTTCATTTTTCTCTTCAGTTTGGATTTTTTCATACCTAATGGTCGACCTGAACCTGAAGAAGAACCACCGCCAGCGTTATCGTCACTTAGATTAATTGAAAATGTAGGTACGTCTGGAGTGGGTGAGAGTGGTGAGTCTGGCATCTCATCAGATTGAGAGTGGCTAACTTCACGGCGAGGCCTACGAGACACTGTTTCGAACTTTTCTATGTGTCTCATCAGTTCCCAGACATGTTCCATCCTGAACGCTCCCTTGTTTTTTGGATCATTTTTGTACAGAAGCCTTGCTTGTTTAAGCTATATAATATACATAACGACGAGTTAAAAGAAAAGGAAGAGCGAAAACGTTTTGAAAAATTAAAAATATCAGTAAGAGACTACTTACGATGTCGCTTTCATTTGCCCCGCTAGGGTGAAGCAGTTCCACTTGTTCGTAGCTAGCCTTGAATTTGGCGATACTGGTCAGGATGGTACCCATGCGACACTGTATGGATCTTTGATTACGAACTGGCCACCCCGTTTCAGCAGCCTTCGAGTTGTATAGAGTATGGACACGCCCCCAAAACGTCTTTTGGGGTTGATATCTCCCCACTTCTGGATCCTCGGAGATTTGGATGCAGCTCTCACACAGGAGGATATCTTCTGGGGGATTGTACTTGCCTTGGTTAGCCATTTGTAACTGAGATTCAGAAAATAAGATATTTGGAGTGTAGATGTGTGTTTAGGTATGTGATGAGGTGAATGGTATTTATAGAGTTAGTGGGAGTGGTATGGGAGAAACGGTGGGTGGGAAATTATTGCTGATAATAAAGTTAGTGGGAGTGGTATGGGAGAAACGGTGGGTGGGAAATTATTGCTGATAAAGTAGGTGAGAGTGGTATGGGAGAAACGGTGGGTGGGAAATTATTGCTGATAATAAAGTTAGTGGGAGTGGTATGGGAGAAACGGTGGGTGGGAAATTATTGCTGATAAAGTAGGTGAGAGTGGTATGGGAGAAACGGTGGGTGGGAAATTATTGCTGATAATAAAGTTAGTGGGAGTGGTATGGGAGAAACGGTGGGTGGGAAATTATTGCTGATAAAGTAGGTGAGAGTGGTATGGGAGAAACGGTGGATGGGAAATTATTGCTGATAATAAAGTTAGTGGGAACGGTAGGTGAGAAATTTTGTTATAAAAAGATGTACATCATATGCTTTTTTTTACAACCCTCTCATTTCTTTTTCAATCCCTACAAACAACACCACAAATATGAACCCAAATCATAGCGGCCCTTCTTATTTATTTTCTTCATCAAGCTCATCCGATGATATTATTGAAGAGCTCATAAATAGTTACGATTTAGACAACCAAATCATAGCCCAACAGATTTACAATAATAACCTCATCATTGCATCATATCTTACTCAGATTGATTCAACCTCTCATGGCGGATCGGTCCCCGGTCGTAGAACGGTTAATCGTGACCGTGAAACTGCAGCACGAAGGCTATTCAACGACTACTTTGCTGAAAATCCCACTTACGACGAAGATCAATTTCGTAGGCGTTTTCGAATGTCTCGTAACTTGTTCATTCGCATTGTAGATGCTGTCAAAGCCCACGATGAATATTTTCTGCAGAGACGAGATGCCACCGGAAGGCTTGGACTATCCACACTTCAAAAGACAACAGCTGCGATACGGATATTAGCTTATGCATTACCAACCGATGCAACCGACGAGTACATCAACATTGGTGAGTCTACTGCAATTGAATGTTTAAAGAGATTTTGTCGTGCTGTTGTAGAGATATTTGGTGACCAATATCTTAGAGCGCCTAATACAAATGACATTGCTAGACTACTCCATATTGGTAAACAGCGTGGATTCCCCGGAATGTTGGGTAGTCTAGATTGTATGCATTGGCGTTGGAAAACTTGTCCAGCAGGATGGGCGGGGCAGTATGCAGGTCGAAGTGGCCATCCAACTATTATTCTTGAAGCAGTAGCTGATTATAATCTATGGATCTGGCATGCTTATTTCGGCATGCCTGGAACTAATAATGATATTAATGTGTTGGAAAGATCTCATCTTTTCTCTAATCTTGCTAGAGGTATTGCTCCCCCAGCAAATTACGTTCTTCGAGGGGAGGAGCACTCCATGGGATATTATTTAGCCGACAACATATACCCCAAATGGTCGACACTTGTACAAACAATTCGAGAGCCTGGCAATAGAAAAAGAGAGTATTTCGCACAGAGACAAGAAGCGTGTAGAAAAGATGTAGAACGTGCATTCGGAGTTCTCCAAAGTCGTTTTGCTATAGTAGCAAATCCTGCTCGTTTTTGGAGCAAACATGACCTTCAAGATATTATGACTGCGTGCATAATTATGGATAACATGATCATCGAGGATCAACGAGATCTTGAAGCACCTATTGTATTTGCACCTGAGGTACCAGAACCAGGGGTCGAGATTTTAGATAGAGATAGCGAGCAGGTTTTTGAAGCATTTCTATCCCGATTCCGCCGAATTAAAGACAAAGATGCTCATTACAAGCTCCGTAATGACTTGATCGATCATATGTGGGAAGAGTATTCTAATAATTTAGAAAATTGATTATGTTTAATACCAGGTGCCTGTAACATCACGGCTATACCTCAATTTGTGAAACTTTGATGTATTTTGTAATTTTTACTTATTTTTCGTCGATTTTTATTTTAAGTAATATTTGGTTTTAATTATAATATTATGAAATTTATTATCCCGAAATCATAAAAATATCTTACTAAGTATATTAGCAAATTAGAATTAGTTACGAAAAATAATACATAAAAGAAATTATTTAAAGGAAATATTCTTTGTGGTGCAAAATGCAGCGCAGACGGCTGGAGCTCCGCGCTGCACTTCGCGCTGGACTAGAGTATCTCCAGCGCTGGACCAGCGCCAACGACTGAAGATGCTGTTAGCTTTCCCCTTCCAGTAGGTATCTTATTGAAATAGAATATTTGGTGAAGGGCTTTCAAATAAAGACACCTGATTTAGTTAGGGGCATCGGAAAGAGACGCGCTACGGAGAGAATTCGACTGGAAGACACGTCAGGCCAAGTGCGCGTGGGGAAGGTAAACTTTGGAGCGGAGCGAGTGATGGAAAACCTAGACACGCATTTAAACAGGAATGGATTCAGTACAGTGGCTTAAAAAAACTGCACGGTGCAGTGGTTAATAAATGCCATATTTTGGCCTTATTTCGCCTTCTACATTCAGTATTTTGATGTGTATATATATAATAATAAATTTATATAGATAATTATACTATATAATGTTGTAACTGGCGAAAAAATTTTTTTATAGTCCCTCCGTTTCATAAAGAATGTCATTTTAGATATTCTGAAAAATCTCACAATAAATGTCACTTTACCAAAAAAACTACAATTCTTTCAATATTATCTTAAACAACCTACTTAATTTAATTGATTATTTCCTTATTTCATAAAACATACCAATTAAATATCAATCCATAATTTCTCAAAAAATAGATAAAATGACATTCTTAATGAAACGGAGAGAGTATTCAGTTACAACTTCTTATAATATAATTATCTACATAAATTTATTATAAGCACATAGTTATAGACATAATATGTATATATATATATAGTATTATACTCCCTCCTTCCAATAAAAAGAGTCATGTTTTAAAATAAATTTTTATCCCAAAATAAGAGACCTATTTAAAATGTCAATGTCTCTTTTTGTCAGTATAAGTCAAAAACTTCAATTTTTTATTTCACAAATTATTTATATATGATCGAATATGCCAGATAAAAAAATAAAATAAGTTGTGAGAATGAAAATTGATGGTTCTGGAGAGCCGTACATTAAATTGGTAAAATATAAAAGTTGTACCTTGTTCAAACATGACTTTTTATGGGATGAGTGAATTATACTTTTTTTAATATACAATATATAAACAAATCGAATGTTCGAATTAGAGTATTATACAGATCTAATATTTAATTTGAATTTAAATCACATACTAAATCAAAACTATTTAATTTATTTACTAGTGAATTCGAGTTATATATATATATATATATATATATATATATATATATAGGGTAATTTTATTATATACTCGGTGTATTAATACACCTGTTCATTTTACCTGCTATAGCAGGTAACCAACAAATAATTTTTTTTATTCTTTTGGCCAATGGTGTAGGACCCACTCATATTTATCTCATTTCATTATACCTCATTACGTGAGACATATGTCTAAACTTCAAGTTAAATAACTAATTTTTTTTTTCTTTTTAAATAATAAATTCATTTTTTTGTGTATCATAAAAATTAGTTTGTGTTATTTATGGATTAATGATAAAAAAACAATGTTCATGAGAATCATTTCCGTCTCAAAACTCTACTGAGAATTCATCAATAATATTTTTTTTCTTTAGAAACTTGGTAAATATATATTTTAATGACTTGCATTGAATTGAAAGGAAAAAAATGAAGCGAGTATACACACACACACATATATATATATATATATATATTCTTTTTTGTGAGGTCGACTACGTAAAATCATTAATAATCACTAACTATATACTTTCTCCGTCTCATGAAAAGAATCATTATAAAAAATATATAACTTATTGTTTTTTGTCAATATGATGAAGGTATAAGTCCTCCAAAATCCATCAATACACAATCAAACGATTTTTTTTTAAGTACTAATTCAATCATATCTAACTAATTTTAAAAAATTAATCTTTACTTAAACTAGTCAAACGAGACATTAAGGTTTGAAATATAACTCTTATTTTGGAACAAGAATTCAAACATGACTCTTTTTACTGGACAAGCGGAGTATCTGATTCAATATTTTTAAGTTTAAAAAAAAGCAGGAGGTTGAGAGATGTTAGACGACACTCGACTGATTCAACTGTAATACAAAAAAGTTGAAGAAAGGCAATAAATTACAACCTAGTATTATATATCTATCGCGGGTATATATATGTTGATTTGGTAACATGTCAATATCACAATTGTAGATTTTATATAAAGAACTAATTAGTTAATTTTTTTGTTCTATGCAATCAAAAATATTATTAGTGTTAGTAAACACATAATTATGTGTCCGACTTATCAAATAAATTATCAATTGGAGAGAAGAAAATGATTTACAATAAAAATAGAAAATGACGCGACAAATTTATATATAATTTGCTATTAGTATTGCAAATATCTTAAGGTGTGTTCTTATTAATTTATGAAGATTGTAGTGCATCAAGTTGAATGTGTGATAATCCTAAGATTTTTTTCTAATTTATCAGTCGGAAGACGTTTTTTTTTTAGGAAAAAAATTATTAGCATTAATCAAGTTTAAATATTATTTTATTAGAAAACGAAACAAGAGATATAATCAAGTAAAAGCTGAGGCATGTTGGCATTTAGATCAGTTAGCCAGTTATAACTTTGTGAGGGCGTATTTGATTCTACAAGGTAGCTATAATATTTTATTATTAAAACAGGTGACTAGTTTATTAAGTAACAAGTTAGTAATAATTTTTTTATTCAACGGTTAAGATTGAAATAAGACAAATTCAAAGGTTTAGATTTCAGGTGTATTAATACACCAGGTGTATAGTAGAAGGACTCATATATATAATACACACATCAAAATATTAAATGTAAAAGGTGGGGAATAAGGTAATATGTTGCATGAAGGGAAAAATAAGGCAAAATATTGCATTTATTAACCACTGCACCGTGCAGTTTCTTTAAGCCACTGTACTGAATCCATTTCCAACCTCCGACCTCTAGACACTTGGATGGGTCAGTCCACATGTCAATTTCACGCGCCACCAAACTGACGAACTTTGACAGTCGGGCGGATTTTGACTATAAAATAATTAATAAAAAAATATATAAATATGTTTTATGTAAGGGTCGACCCTCGACCTTCCAATTTATAAAATAAAAAATTTACCATTGAAATAATCACTCAATAAAAATTATAGTAATTAATATATATGAATAATAATTCATATTAAAATAGCATCACTCCACTTATCAACACTCAAATCATAAATTTTATTTATTTCAATTCGGATTCCTTGTTACAATAAGTGTTTCATCCTCTGTTACACTCAATTCACTAAGTAACACATATTAATTTGTGACATCATACCATACACGTGTCGGTTAGTGAATGAGTGAAACACAAGATGTAACACCAAAGTGTAACAGATGATCTCATGGATATTTATTTAGTGCCACTCATTTTTCTCCAGAACTCCTAATATAATATTCATTTTGGAATTGGTTGACATGTGGTTTTTTAAATTTTTATTTTGTGATTAATTTATATTGATGGTGAAGAAATCGGTTAAAAATCTAATACTCAAAAAAATTAAATACTATTGCGCAGACTAGTATTCCCGTGCGATGCACGGAAATTTATTTATTGAATAATAATTTAATTAAATTAAATATTATAATCTAATATTTAAAAAGGGAGTTGTTGAATTCTTAACCAAATAAATATTTGAATAGTTTTGATTAATCATATAAAAATTATAAGTAATGTAACTATCTGTTTATGTTCACATGATATATGGATTTAATATAATGCACGTTTTATAAATGTATTCTCTTATGGATTTTTAAGTGATAATGAATATTCAAACAAACATTAATATTATCTTAATATTGAACTCAAATATATATTTAGAGTGTTTGTATCCATATTGATATGTGTGGACACCCACAAATAGCTTAAGTGATAAATAATATTAAAACAAACACAAATATTTAAATATCATAGTGTAAATTTTCATAGATAATATTTGCAAATATAATTATTTAATAATCCGATTATTAAATTATACTTTAACTTTTATTTTAAATTTAAGAAATTACATACTTAATTATTTAAATAATGAATTTTATCTCGACATGTAAATAAAGAAAACTTTCGGTCAAATTAAATAAATTAATTAGTTTAGCTTTTAATAAAATAATCAAGATAATTATTTTTTTATTAGAGAACTATTTACCTAATTTTAGTTGTATTCTGGTCCTAGGCTATAGTACAAACCACCTTAAACGCTCAAATCTTATTCAAATAATCAACAAATAAATAATATAATATTTCCAAATGAAATATCTAATTATAATATATGTGATATGGATATCAAATTTTCCTAAAAAAATATGAATATCAAATTAAAGATCTTCAAAAGAGCTTTAATTTGATATATTATACATAATTAAATATAGGTTCAAAATGAAAAAGTTATTTGTAGTTTAAAAGATTAAAGTAAAGTTTGATTTTTACTAAATGTTGCAATAACATACTATATCCGTTGTTTTTTATATGCAATTTTAATTTTGGATTAGAGAGTCATAATACAGGGGAAATGGTATATCATCAACCAAATTTCCTATCTCCCCACAAATCCCCTAAATTTATCCTAGCAAATTTCAGTTGAAGGCTTGAATTCTGGAAATGTGCCCCAATTAGGGGCTTGAATATTGGAAGTTCTCAATTCAAGGCCTGAATTTTGAATTTTTCTCAATTAGCGGGCTAGATTCTCAATTCAGGATTACGTATTCAAAAGTAGGATATATTATTCGATGTGCGAAAGAATCAGTACATAGTAGATTGAAAATTCCAGTACAGGGTATATTGAAATTTCATATATATAAATATATAATGAACTTTCCATATATATCAGATAATGTGTCCTATTTTTCAAGACGTAAGAGTGAGAATAAAATTCAAAATCTAGACCTCTAATTAAAAAAAAAAAAAAAAAAACTCAGACCCCGAATTGAAAACTGCTATAATTCAGGCCTCGAATTGAATTTCTGAAACCTTCTAGTGAAATTTCCCAAGGTATCATCATATTTTATTTATATTATCATTCTTCCCATTTATATATGATACTTGATATGGTAAATTAGAAAATTAGAGTTTTTTAGAGATAATAATACGGATAATATTGAAAAAATTAGAAAACAACGCTAAACAAACATCTATTTAAAAATAATTGACAAAATCTAAAACTATATCTTATAAAAAAAAATAAAAATCATCTATAAAAGTTAGAAAAATGGCACGGATAGTAGTGACAAAAATAGTAAATAATAAAAAGGAAAAAAGACATCTATTTAAAAACAATTGACAAAACCTAAAACTGCATCTAACAAAAACGGAGGTAGTACCAATTATGGTCCAAAATTTCAGACGAAATACAATAAAACCTATTTAACTAATCTAGTTTTGCAGGCCAATAAATAATATTTAATACATATAATTAGCAAAGAAAATAATATTACTTTTCGACTCATTATAATATATGTGATATGAATGTCAAATTAAAGCTCGTGAAAAGATTATTTAAATGATATATCTTACATTATAATCAGATTAAAAATGAAAAAGTTAATAGTATTTAAAAAAATTGAAATAAAATTTAAAACTTACTAAAGGTTTAGCAACTTACCAAATTGTGGAGTAAAAATTAGGAGACAAAGTTAAAATTATAAAAATAACCTTCATTTTACTTTTATATATACTAGTACTATTCCCATGCGATGCACGAAAGTTTATTTAAAAACTAATGATTTTAATAAAATTAAATATGATATAGTCTAATATTTAAATATGTGATCGTTTTACCCAAATAAAATATTTTTTTAAATGTAGAATAAAATATAAATAAAATTATAAGTAATGTGAATATAAGTTTCTCGCATGTTATACATGAGTTATATTTTTATATATAGGTATATTATACTCCCCCCGTCCCGAATGAACTTGCACACTTTCCGTTTTCGTTTGTCCCAATCAAACTTGCAGACTTCTTAATAAGGAAATTTATAATACAATCTCCATCCTCAAAATCTTCACCCTCAATCCACATTTGAAAAGTCAACAAAATCCTCAAAAAATAATTTTTCTTAATATGTGTGCTGACCCCCCTGTGCAAGTTCATTTGGGAATGAGGGAGTATATGTATATATATAAAAATTAATATTAAGATAAATATCTTTTTCAACATGTTCATTTCTTATCTTTGACATCCAAACACACATTTAGTGTGTTTGTTTCATTCTTCACCTATATGAATTATAGCTTAATTAATTATGAATGTTAAAACAAACATAAATACCTAACTATCAACTCATATTATTAAATAAAATAAATTGAATAATGTTATAAGAAAATTATTTTTCTTTCATTTTTTCCATTCTACTTTGAATATTTAAATTTATCTAAATAAAGTTTTAATTCTAATTATAACAATTTACTTTTGAAAAAATTAGTTGCAAGTTTTAATACCTTACTTTGTATTTTAGATATACAAAGAATAAAAAAATAAAAAAAATAATAAAATAAGATTCAAAAGTTATTCAATAGTTGGAATAACAAAATAAAACATCTTTTGTTTTTTCAACAGTTCGAATGACAAAATAAAACATATGAGTTCTTCAATATTTCTTAATACTTTCATATATATATGTTGAAAAGTTTCAATTAAATTATACGTTTATATTGTAAATAGTAGATTCATCTAAAGATACACATTGGTTAATGTAAAAAAATTGCTTAGGTTGGAAAATGTAAAAAAAAAAAAAAAAATTGATATTGGTTAATGTGACCAAGTGTTGTTTAGATTGCAAAGTCTAAAAAATATATATAGTTTAAGTTGGTTAATTTTGCTTATTTAAAAGAAGTTTAGTTGCAACTTGTATAATAGCATAATTTAGGTTGCAAAGTGGTAATTATTTATCGAAAAGTAACATTAATATATGGAAATATAAAAAAGTAATATTTTAAGATTAATTACCATATATAAAGTTATATATATGAGGAAAAGTCATAGTTTTGTGATTTATCAACAAAAATAATTATTATAATGAATAAACATTAGCAAATTTAATAATTTAATAAGATGATTATAAATCAAATATTAACTATCACTTTCAATTCGATAAAGTATGTGTTCAATTGTATATACAATGATTTTTCTTTCAATGCAATAAATGAAGAAAACTTGAGACAGTTCAAGTCAAATAAATAAAACTGATTAATTGTCGTTTTAATGAAATAATCAAGTAATATAAGTTGTAAAAGAGAATTATTTGAATGATTTTTAATTTTGTTCCGAATCAATGCTATATTTGTTTTGCAAGCTACAATAAATACTGGAATCTTACTTAAATAATCAACGAACAAATAATATAATATTTTAAATAGAATATTTTATAATTATATATATATATATATATAACATATGAATGTCAAATCAAATATCGTCAAAAGATGATTAATTTGATGTAGTATGCATAATAAATATATTAGAAATGAAAAAAAGATATTTGCAACTTTAGAAAGTAAAATTAATTTTGATTCTTACCAAATGTGACAACAACTTATCAATCACAGTCTGAAATTTTAGGCTGGAAAGTGTTACTTACAGAAGTGTCCCAACCGTGGCTTATATGTATAAATATATATAGATTTTTTATTTATAAAATAATTTTTATATTCTAACTATAAATAATTTAAAATATCCATAAAATATATAATAAACGGAACAATGATATTTTATTTGGATAGTTCATATGTAATGTAAAGTTTAATATTATTTTTCTTTATGTCCCTACTTTTATTTTATATTATTTTAATTTATCTAAATAACTTTCAAGTTCTAATTATAAAGTTAGATTTTTATTTGCAACTTTTGAGATTTCATTTGGTGATTTCAAATATACTTAAATAATTTTATTTAATAAATTATTATTTTAAGAAAATAAAATTCAAAAGTTTTTTAATAATTCAAATAACAAATTAAAGTCTATGAGTTCTTCAAAATATTTGGATATTTCCGTACTTTATATGGTAATGTAAATTAATATAAATGTTATTTATATAAATGTTATTTATAAATTTTATTTATTAATTTGAAGATAAAAATTAATTAATGCGGGAAAAGCTATTTAGATTGTTAAGAGTAAAAAATACAATTGATGTTGATTAGTGCGACAAAGTATTATTTAGCTTGCAAAGTTTAAAAATATACAATTGAATATTAGTAAAAGTAAAAAAATTAAAAAGATTGCAAAAATTTACAAATGTCATAATTTAGGTTGCAAAGAATAAATTTCCTTTAAAGAGTAATTTTAACAAAATACACATTATTAAAAAAATAAATAAGGTAATTAAAAATAATTATAAAAAATACTCATGATTTTTTTAAAGAAATCATTTTACAAATTTTAGTTGCAACCAAAACCAAAATATTATAGTACAAGTCACAATGACCATCAATTATAGCACAAAAATTAACCAACAAACAATCCGTTTATTCAAACCAAATATCTCATTATAACGTATGTGATATGGATGTCAAATCGAAGCTCGTGAAAAGATAAATAATTTGGTACGTTATGCATAAAAATCGGATTTAAGATGAAAAAATTATTTGTATTTAAAAATAAATAAAGAAAGTTATGAACATACCAAAAATAGGAAAAATTACTAATTATAGTCTAAAATTTTTGGAGGGAAAACTAAAATGACACTACTACCCTCCATTTTACTTTTATATATATAGATATATAGATTAGAGTACTCGATAGATATTAGTAAATAAGTTTGGATGAATTTGAATATTATAAGCATCTTTGTAAATGAATTTGGGCAACATTTACAACTAGTTCTGGAAGCAATTTTCCTATTTTTCAGGGCTCCTAGTATAAATATTAAGGACTCGTATACCAATATACCGCCATTAGTTGGGGGAGTTCAGGTATGTCGTTTTGTTTTTTAGTTGAAGAAAAACAAAGTATTATCACATGTCAGTAACATTAAATGCGTTATACTTGCCTTCGGAGAAAAAGGTAATTCCTCCGATACTAACAACTTCTAAAATTGGTAAATATAACCATCTATAACTTATCATTATCATCCCAAATCCCATTTTTATTCCCAGCTGTTTTGCCTATGATTTTTATTAATTAAAGTAAAATAAATTTAGAAGATGTTTAGGGTGATTTAGCATGGGTTAGAGGTTAATATTGAAAGAAATGTGTTTTTTCTATTAGAATGGTTGTTAATAATAGAATATTTTTTCTAAAACGACTAGCTTTTTGTGACAGAGGGAGTAATAATTTTTTAGAATAACGTAATACTATTCTAGAAACCTAACAATTTATGTGTGTGTTTTTTGTTGAATAAATTATGTGTTCTTATCAAATTTGTATAAGTTTTCAGCATCATGATTTATATTATCTTCGTTTTTTTAGATGTCTTTTTAGATTAGGATAAGAAGATTAAGGGATAGAGAGAATGAACAAATAAGCTTCCATCTAGATTCCCTCTCTCTCTCTTAAATCTCCTATTCTTCTCGCATTTCTTGAAAATGGTGGATACTATTCATCATGATGAGGCCAAATGCCTTACATCGTTTGTCACAAAGGGAACGATCGTAGGGGGTACCTCCTCAACCCAAAATAATTCTGACCCCACGGGAGTCTCATAGTGTGCAATATGGTGTGCCACCCTATTAGCCGATCTAGGAGCAAAAGAAAATTCAAGAAAGTCTAAACTATTACATAGTAGCAAAATGTCTTCCTTAATCATATCCGCAATAGGATCCAAAACTTCTTCATTCTTCATTCCTCTGATCAAATTTGAGGCAGTCTGATTCTACAATATTAATCAAAAGTCCACTCTCTAGTGAACTTTGGATCGCAAACATCATCGCCATACCTTCCATTGCTACAATGCTAGCCGCTTTCTTTACTCTCTTGACTCCACATAATAGCACATCTCCCTCATGGTCTCGGACAACAAATCCCAATCCAGCACTGCCGTCTCGAAAGATGGCAACGTCGCTATTCTGTTTTATGCGTCCGGGTTCAGGTTTGTGCCATTCAACCCTCTCTTGTACTTGCCGTCGTGTATCTTCATTGACTGTTGGTTCTTGTTTCAGCTCCGATAGCAAAGCTTGGGCTTTTTCCGTTCCATCCCTTCAAATTATTTACTACCCTTTTTAAAATAACCCCAAACACCTCTTTCTTCTTCCTTCCCACTAAAGTTGGGAGGCCAAGATACTTCCCATGACCCTCCACATGCTTAACTCCCATCCTATCACACAATGAGATTCTTCTCGCTTCCTCCACATTTCCCCCTGCACTCATCTCCGATTTTTCTAAATTTATTTTCTGCCCAGATGCTGCCTCATAAATATTTAGGATCTCAGCGACCTTATCCACCTCAGTCTCGGTTGCCCGGAAGAACAATATACTGTCATCAGCAAACAGTAAATGGGAAATTGATGGAGCGTTCCTTGTTACCTTATAACCGTGTAAACACTTATCACGTTCCGCCTTACTTAGCAATGAGGAGAAACCCTCTGCACAACACAAGAACAAATACGGTGATAGAGGATCTCCTTGGCGGAGTCCTCTTTCTGGCAGAAATATATCAGTGGGCTTACTATTAATCAAAATAGAATAAGATACAGTTGATACACATCTCATGATTAAGTCAACAAACATAATATCAAACCCCATCTTCATCAAAATAGCTCTTAAAAAAACCCCACTCCACCCTATCATACGCCTTACTCATATCTAATTTAAGGGCTAAATGACCAACCTTCCCCTTCTTTTTCTTCCTCATCGAATGGAATGTTTCAAAAGCAACCATAGAATTATCAGTAATTAAACGACCGGGTAAAAAAGCACTCTGAGATTTAGAGACCACACTCTTTAAAATATTTTTCATCCTATTAGCAATGGTCTTAGTAAGAATACGGAAGACCACATTGCAGAGGCTAATGGGTCTAAAATCTTTAGGGGATACTGGGGATTTGACCTTAGGAATAAGCACGATATTTGTGAAGTTTAAGTACGTAGGATCAACATTATTATTTAAAATGCTCAAGACACACTGCACTACATCAAAGCTAATAATATGCCAGAATTTTTTATAGAAAGCAGGGGACACACCGTCTGGCCCGGGAGCTTTTGAAGGATGCATCTTTTTCAGTGCCATGTACACTTCCTCAGCAGTAAAGGGCATCTTCAGTGTCTCATTCATGTCTGGAGTCACTCTGGTTTCCACAGCATCAAGTATGCTATCAACGCCCGAAGGTGGGATGGACCTGAATAACTCCATAAAGTAGTTCCTAAAGACCCCGGATATGTCTTTCTCCTCCTCATACCACTTCCCCCCATCATCCATAATCCTATCAATACTATTTCTTTTCCTTCTGGCCGTTGCTTTTTGGTGGAAAAATGCGGTGTTCCTATCCCCTTCTTTCAACCACAGCACTCTGGACCGTTGCAACCAAATTATTTCTTATTTCTTCATTAAATCGTCCAGTTCTTGTTCTATTCGTCTCGCCTCCATAACCACCATTTCAGATTGAGCAGCCTTCTGTAGGTCGACCAATTTATCAGAGAGTTCAGCAATCTGTTTACGTACTTTTCCAAAAGTAATTTGGTCCCACTTGAGTAACGATTCCCCACACTTTCTTAATTTCTCATCGAAACTTGCCGCGTTCTCTTCCCAGCTTTGACGAATAACATTTTCACAGTCCGTATGTTGGAGCCAAAAGTTTTCAAATTTAAATCTCCGAGGCACTCTCTTACTGTTCTTCCCCAATTTCTGGCGGATCGGTTGGATACCATATTGTATGAGAATCGGGTGATGGTCTGATTTAAATCTATCCATATGTCTAATAATCCAATGAAGGAACCTGTTCCTCCATTCCGAGTTACCCAAACAGCGATCAATCCTCTCCTGGATATTCTGCTCATTTGACTGTTTGTTCGTCCACGTAAATTCATGACCCTGATGGAAACCAAGGTCATACAAATCACAGTCCTCAAGCACCGCCTGAAACCTAGACATTGAGCCATCCACCCGATATGTTCCACCTCTCTTCTCTTTCGACCATAATATCTCGTTAAAATCACCCAGACATAATCATGGGTGATTATCAATGGGGTTAATCTCACGCAGAAGTTGCCATGTACGTACTTTATTTTGTGATTCGGGCCATCCGTATACGCCTGTAATCGTGTGCATCAAACCTCTATCATCTTCCAATTCCATGGACACATGGTGTATACTTGAATTTATAACTTGCAACTTCACATCTCCACTCCATAAGGCGCAGAGTCCGCCACTACGCGCTCTACCCTGGCCTGTGCAGTCCACAACAAAATAGTTTTGAAAGCCTAATGATCGTGCATTCAATCGTTCTAGCTGGTCTCGAGTGAGACGAGTTTCCATCAAGAATACAATATCAGGTTGGCTCTCATTCAGGATCTTCAGTAAGGCGCGAACTGTTGCCCGGTTCCCAAGCCCGCAATAGTTCTAGCTTAATACGATCATTGCGTTCGGCGGTGCCAATTACCGGTCACCGCCGTTGCGCTTTGAGCATCCTCCTTACACCCATTCTTCATCTTTTTCTTACCTTCCTTTGTTTCCAGTTGTTCCATTGTATCACTTCCACGCTTACTGCCCGTAGTTCTTTTGAAAGATTCATTTGCAATATGTGGGCTCCCATCTTTCCTTTCTATTTTTACTTTCCTCAGAGTCTGTGTCAAACGCTCAGTATTTGATGTAATAGGTTTAATGGTGGATTGGACCATTTGTTGAAGTATGTGGGTGGGTATTATATTCATTTGGTAAGGAGGTGGGTCATGGCTATTAACATAGGTAATCGGGTTTTGGGTTTGTGGGTTAATGTTTGTGATTGGTGTAGCTATAGCTTGGTGAGACTGTGTATAGTTTCGAATTTGGGTATGGATTTGTGGTGGGTTTTGCATGTGTTTGCATGGTGAGGCTTTTATAGTGGCTTTGGTAGGATTAGTATTCGTAATGGTTGGGTGGGTATCTTGGGTTTGTTCTTTATTTATTTTATGTGAGTGCTGTTCATGCACTATAGGATTTGAAGGTTTGGTTTGGGTATTAGGTGTGGGAGTTGAGTCTATATGTGGGTTTGGTTTATGAGTATTAACATGAGGTTTTGGACTCACATGGTCATCCACCTTCTCCTGCTTCATGGGATTTTTGTCCTGTTCCCCAAGCTCTTTACATTGGAGCTGATTCAATGTATTAGACAACTCTTGGACTACTTCAGTTTGCAACACCTTCCCTATCTCATCACCATCACCCTCTGTACTACCATGTTTCCTATCCTTAAACGCTTCGAATAGCTGCCGACGAATATTTACTGTTGCCGATTTTCTCTCTTCCTTGATCTCGATGTGTAAGTGTTTTAACAGTGACGCTTTCATTCCATCACTGAATGGCAAATGTTCCTCCTCCACATCCAGGAAGTCGTCCGTCCCATCCACTATATCGCACTCCCGTCTTATGTGGCCTAGGCATCCACAGATAAAACAGAAATTCGGTAGCCTTTCATACTTAACAGAAATCCAGAACTTCTTCTCCTTTATAGAGATGTAGGTTCCTTTCTTTAATGGGTTTCTGAGGTCAATGTTAACCTTCAACCGAACGCTCTTATGTACTCCCACCAAAATTTCGTCTGTCTACATCAATATACGTTCCAATTCGGTTTCCAACAGCTTTGATGACCGCCTCCGTTCTCGCTTGCACCGGCATATTATATAATCGTATCCAAAATGGCGTGTAGTGCAGCTGCACCTCAGATGGAATTTCATCCAAACCCAATTCATTCAACACCAAAATATTCTTACCAAAATGCCATGGCTGTCTATCCAGTATATTATCCACATCCCTGGGACTTTGAAACTGGAATGAGAACAAATTAGTATCCACATCCGTTGCAATCAATCCCTTCATCGGCCTGAAAGCATTCTTCATTTGTTCGAGAAGTCCATAACCATTAAAAGCCTTGTCAGTCCATACCTTTCCCATTAAACATAGAGATCGGCCCCTAAGTCCACTACCTTCTGCATCGTCAACCCTAATTGGTATATCCTCCTCCTCCAACCCCCTCCTATTCAGATCCATCGTCCTCAAAACGTTGTAGCTCCTGCTCTGTAAGAAAACAAAGCAACAGCCAACAACAATGATAACAAATAATCCCTATACTGCTTAAGAAAGCAATTGGTGAAACTGACGCAGCAATCAAAAACCCTAAGTCGTGAAAAGAAACTAGCAGACGGATGTAAGTAGAAAAAGACGAAACTTAGAATCGATCAAATCCCACAGTAAGACGAGAAAAGCAGTTTGATTGGAAGATTTTTGACAATGAAACCCTAAAAACCGGACTATACCAGACCATTGCCGCTAGACGACACTCGGAACCCTACACGAAGGGACACACATTTTCTATTCTTCTCGCATTTCCTTTATTCTATTGTTATGAATAAATTAGATATGATGGATTAGATAATTAGAGATTTTTAAGGATTCTTATAGGGGTAGTATGGGAGAAAATGTGCAAAAAAGAGTTAAAAAGACAATTATTTTATAACAAACCACGAAAGGTAAAAATACATCTAAAAATATGGAGGTAGTACTAGTTTCATAATCCACAAAATGTATTCAAATATTATTTAGTTTTATTAACTTAACAATATTAATTTCGAAAAACTAATTTTGGAAAAAACTATACGTTTTTGCAAAAATATATATGTTACTTTTTCATTCAATAGTAATATTTTTCTTATAAAAATTTATATTTTTATAAAAATTTATTATTCTTTGTTCTTGTAACTTCATAAATTTATTTATATAAGGTTTTACCATCAAATTTATATAAAGATACACCATTAATAACTCCTATATTTATGTCTCATCATCTACTGTTCAATAACACCTTTTAAAAAAAAAAAAAAAAAAAGGGAAAAAGGAGTTATGCATATCCTTGAAAACATATTAATCTTTTCTCTTGAAAAGTATTATTATTTTTCTGTTTCCAAAAAAAAATTATTAATGTGGAAAAAGTTGATGAATGTGCAAAATAGATGCAAAATTGTTAGTGGAGCGCGTTTTTTGAAATTCATCCATTTGGGTAGCATCAATGAGAATCTGTAAATTTAATCTATTTCTGGAGTTGGTCAGACTCATTCGATATTTGATGGTATATATGCATATGTGTTATATAAGTTTTTTTGTGAAAATAAATATTGAGTGGAAAATTATTATTATTATTATTATTATTATTATTATTATTATTATTATTATTATTATTATTATTATTATTACTACCACTACTATTACTACTACCACCACCACCACCACTATTACTATTACCACCACTACTACTACTGTATTTTAAGTAAGAGACTTGTTTGAACTTAAAAACAGATGAATTTGCAAGTACAAAGAATTCTAACAACTTAAAATTATCATTCTCAACACATTATAAGGAAGGAGATGGACAAAGAAAAAAAACACCTTTAAACATATGAACATAATGAAGCAAGATTTATTAACCTCTTGGTAATCATAAAATATAATTATGACTAGTATGACAAGATGGACTGATCAAATCAAGGGTAATTCTAAACACAACCACATTTTATCTCTTTGCAACCATAATTTTAAATAAATTTTAAAGAATAACAAAGATATACTTTGTTACCCATAATTACTCTTGTCCATATCCCACCATCAGACATTAAACAACACCTCCAACTTTATGTGTTTTTCTTTTTCTTTTTTTTTTCATTTTCTTTTTAATTATTTTTTTATGAGGTTTACATATTTTAAAAAGTGGGGAGCTTTTTTCTTGATTATATACAGAAATTTAAGGTTTTAAGGAAAAAAAACTCCATCTTTTGCCGCAACATGTTTTTCATTTCATCTTCAAAAATATTCACCATAAATTCTCTTGAAAACCCAAAACCCTGAAAATCTAACCCCCCCATTCTTGTTTGATGTTTTCATATAAACAAATAGTGTCTTGACTTAAGATGCACAAAGCATAATATAATTAATAATTGTTGATTGGTAAGAGTTTGCAGAGAAAGTAAACACAGCCGGTGGCTGTACTAAAATGGAGTGAGGATCTTATTTTGTAGTTGCAAGTAAGAAGGGTACAAAGGGTTTTTTTTTTTTTTATTATTTTTTTAAGATAATGACTGTGTAGAGTAAAATGGGAGTTGTATTTAGAATCACCATTAAATCAATGGTGACCAATAAATCACAAAACTTAGCGAAGCAAATATGAAAATAAGCTCTCCTCTGCAACAATAAAAAATCCTCTTTTTATTCAATCAACACATAAGTTCAGAGTTCAAAAGTTGGAAGAGCTCCTAAAAACTCTCTATCTCCAGAAGACCCGAAGTGCTCTTGAAAATTCAAAAGCATTCTTGAGGATTCGAAGAAGTTATTCGCTTAAGGCAACATGTTTGATCCATAATCAAACTTTTTGGTCTTTGGATAAACATTATAAAGATATTAGGAATTAATTTTATACAAAAGATTGAAGAACTCCAAATGTTCGTGTTATCTGATAGGTATGGCCCAGTAACTCCGGGTTGGGCCAACATTCCGGGTTGGATCAACCCGACCCGAAGCAACTGAACCCAAGAAAGCAAGCCCAACAATCGGCCCAGAAGCGCGCACGAACCTGGAGCAGCCCAGTCGTGACATATTTGGGAAGTAAGATCCTCACGATCTCCTTCCAACTTCCATGCAGATTTGGTGGGCGTAATTATAGGGATTTAGTTAGGGTTAGAATAGAGTAGTATAAAGAGGAGAATTGTACTCAGAATTGGGGTTGGCACTTTGTACTCCTAAACTATTACGTGTAAGCTTGAAAAGAATATAGTGAAAAAACACCTCGGCAGGTGATATTTTAAGCCCGTGGACGTAGATCTCCGGATCGAACCACGTATATCCTGTGTTCTTTAGGTTTCTCGCGTGGATTTACGTTACAAACTGATTTTCGCTTGGAGTTCATTTGATAACCGGATCTTGCTTTGCCAATTGGGGCCGTCTGTGGGAACGAATTGGCAAGAAAACCCGAGTTATGCATCGCAATCGTTATGGTGAATACTCGTAGGTCCGCTAATCCTACCCGGTCCCGTCGTGATCCTCCTGTGGACCAGAATCCGTCGCCCCGTCAACGAAACCAAGATCTGCCCGCGGAGCACGCTAACATGCCGAATCATCCCCCTGCTGATGATCCAGCGCAAGTTAATCCCCCGCCTGCCCCCGAGCTGTCGCAGGTGCAGCGAGCCTTTCTTCAGGAACACGCCGCTCTGTTCCAAGAATGGAACAATCGACGCGCCCACTCCGGTGAACGTGCCAACAATGGCGCGATAAACGTGAGGAATCCGTCCCGCGATTTGTCACGTGAATTGGACGAAGATCCCCCTCATTGAGCGAGGCTTGAGCGTCGACGACGGAGGACGGGCCTCTCCAATGGATAACCGTAGTTCTAATGGGTCGAGGCCCCGAGACGTCCACGAAGGCGTGCACCGCTGAAGACCTGCAGACGCCCCGAAGTGTGCTCGCTTTGACCAATCCCGTGTGCTGGATCCCATGGAACAAGAGCAAGCTCAATTTGCCGCAGAGCTAGACAAGGTTTTGGGTCTTGATGCTGACGGAGAGATCATCACCCCGTTCTCTGACGAGATCCTTGCTGTCCCACTCCCTGATGGGTTCAAGCTTCCCCCAGTGGCCGTATACAACGATACTGGGGATCCAAGTAATTTTTTGAACGCCTTTAAGTATGCTATGTTCAACCGCAACTGCACTCCTCACCACCTGTGTAAGGTGTTTCCTGAGTATCTCCAGGACGAGGCTAGACTTTGGTTTGATTCTCTACCACGGGGTAGCGTTACTTCTTTTCACGATCTCGCCGAACAGTTTTGGGCGCGTTTTCATACGCGGACAAAGCCCATGGCCGACCTCATGAATATGGAACAGCGGGATGGAGAAACTGTTACCCAATTTCTTGATCGTTTTACGGCGGAAAGTCTCAAAGTGGGGAGCCGGTCAGACGATGTTATCATCAACGCCTTCATGAATGGCCTTCGCCCCGGACCGCTTTATACCGAGCTGGTTCGGAACCCTCCAGCTACGACCCGGGCTTTGTTTAACATTGTATGCAGGTACGCCAAGGCTGAGGAGCAAACTCGCTGTAAACGTGAGAAGCATGCTAGCAAACGACAATCAGATAGAGCACAAGCCGGGCCCAGTACTCGGCCTAATGCGTTCTCTCGTCTAAACCGAGGACGTCCAGAATCTCGCGGAGATATTTCCCAGCTTACTCCGCTTACAAAATCACGAGCCGAAATTCTCTCTGTTCACAAGAATGATCTGCGGCCGTGTCCGCGAATGACTGCTCCGGCAGAAAAACGTAACCGCGACAAGTGGTGTGCATACCACCATGATCATGGACATGAAACAGAGGAGTGTAGAGAGCTCGGAAAAGAAATCGAAGATTATCTAAAGAGAGGATTCTTACGGCAGTATGTTGCTCGGACCGACGACAGACCTCGGCCAAGCCAGAATGGAGGTTCGCAACAAAACCGCGGAGGTTATAATGACCGCGGTCCACGGCATAACAAGCCACAATGGCAGAATAACAGGCCTGGCTACAACAACAATGCGCGCCAGAATCAAGGAAATCGGCAACAACCCATTTTTTGCCACAACCGCCTCCTCATGGAGGACCCGGCGACAATCCGCCTACTCACGTCATAAATGTGATTTATGGGGCTATCCCCACTGGGGCTTCCCGAAGTGCCTTGAAGGCGGAAGCACGCCGGCCTCCTCCCGAGAAGCCGCGTCACAAACGCCTCCACCAATCTAAAACCGTCAGTTTTACTGACAAAGATCCTGTCCCCGAGCTCACCCCACATACCGACGCGATCGTCATTGACATGGTCGTAGCTAATGTTACGATAAAGCGGGTTTTCGATGACAACGGAGCCGCAGTTAGCGTCATATTTTCCGACTGTTTTTTAAAAAATGGGGATTCCTTGTGAGCAGCTCCGACCGGCCCCCGGGCCGCTACAGACCTTCACCCAGGGTGAAGTCCAACCTGAAGGAGTCATTAACCTCCCCGCATCTCTTGGAACTTATCCGGCGATAAAAACCATCTTCGTGGATTTCTATGTGGTTAATTCTCCGTCACCATACAACATGATTTTGGGTCGGGACTGGCTTACTCGGGCAAAAGCTGTTTGCTCCACATACCACCTCGCAGTGAAATTCCCTACATCACATGGCGAGGTGGCTATCCGCGGCAATCAGCGAGTCTCTAAAGAGTGCATGTATGTCGCGCTTAAAAAAGCGACAAAGGTTCCCCCTAAGCCACAGTTTCAAGTAACAACCTCGGCTCTCACGTCGGATTCATCTGCATCGCTCGGGTACAACACTGTTCAGGTGCCGCTCGATCCAGCCAAACCTGAGCAAACTGTAATTATCGGCGCTGTGGATGTGCCGGGGTTACATAATGGCCATTATTCAGACCTTGCGGGAATATTCTGAAGTCTTCGCGTGGTCCCCCTTGGACATGCCGGGGGTCTCTCCGGATGTCATAACTCACAAGTTGAATATTGACCCCAATGTGAAGCCCATACAACAAAAACGGAGGAAATTCACTCCGGAGCGGAACGCAGCTATCCGAATTGAAGTACAACAGCTTCTAGATGCAGACATCCTGTTTGAGGTGCATTACCCTTCCTGGTTATCTAATCTAGCGGGGCATGGAGAATGTGCATCGATTTCTCTGATCTTAACAAGCACTGCCCAAAAGATTGTTATCCTTTACCCTCTATCGACCAAAAATCCGAAGCCATTACTGGGCACAAGGCACTCAGCTTCTTGGATCTATACAAGGGACACCATCAAATCCATATGGATCGCTGGGACGCACTCAAAACGGCATTTATCACTGACTTCGGATGCTTTGCCTTCAAGAAAATGCCTTTTGGGCTCAAGAATGCGGGAGCTACTTACCAGCGCCTTATGGACCACGTCTTCCGAGGTCAGATTGGTCGTAATGTGGAGGTATATGTTGATGACCTTGTTATAAAAAGTACCTCTCAATCTGCATGTGTGCAAGATATTGCTGAAACGTTGAGCACCTTGCGGCGTTATAATTTGCGTCTCAATCCGGCAAAATGCACCTTCGGCATTGGCTCCGGAAAATTTCTGGGCTATGTGGTCTCACAGCACAGCCTCCAGGCCAATCCGGCCAAGATTCGAGATGTATTGGATTTGCAACCGCCGAAGACGGTAAAGGAAGTTCAACGCCTTACTGGTGGTCTGGCGGCCTTAAATTGTTTCCTGTCTAAGGCCGCGGAGCGCCAGCTTCCGTTCTTCAAAATTCTGCGGCAGGCAAAGCAATTTGAGTGGACCCTGCAGTGCACCGAAGCCTTTGAGGTTCTAAAGCACCATATTAAGCAATTGCCCACTATGTCCGCCCCTCTCCCCAGAGAACCTCTATATGTATATTTAGCATCCGCCGAGGAGGCCATCAGCGCGGCTCTCGTGTGCGAGACTCATGGAAGTCAGCATCCCGTATATTTTGTAAGCCGAGCACTCAAAGGGGCGGAGACCCGGTATTCCGTGATGGAGAAAATAGTGCTGGCTCTCGTCATGGCGGCTCGACGTCTACGGCCTTATTTCCAAGGGCGTGATATCAGGGTTCTCACTAATCACCCCATTCGCCAAATTCTCGTCAAGCCCGATGTGTCAGGGCGCTTGGCCAAGTGGGCTATCGAACTGGGAGAATATGATATTCAGTTTCTCCCTCGCCGAGCAATCAAGGGTCAAGCCCTCGCGGATTTTTTGGCCGAGGCGCCAGTGGATAACCCCGAACTGTCTGTAGATGACGCTAGTCCCAACCACGCTGACCTCGAAGCTCCAACCCGCACGTGGCAACTGTATGTGGATGGTGCCTCTGCGGTTCGAGGTAGTGGCGCCGGGGTTCTTCTTATTGGCCCCGAGGGCGTTGAAATCAAGTACGTCCTACGGTTTAAAATCAAGGTGACTAACAATGAACCAGAATACAAGGCAGTCCTTGCTAGGCTCCGGCTCGCTCAATCCTTTGCAGCCTCCCATCTCCAGCTTTTCACGGATTCCGAAGTTGTCTCTAATCAAATCAAAGGCACCTACACGGCCAAGGATGAAACGTTGAAAAGGTACCTCGCTTTGACACTCAAACTTTTGTCAACCTTTGCTTCGGTTGATATCCAGCAGGTACCTCGCAAAAAGAATGTTCAAGCTGATGCTCTCAGCAAAATGGCCTCCACGGTCCATACTAGCATGTCTCCGGACATCATCGTCGAAGAAGCCCTTCATCCGCCCATTCGTGAGGCCACAGTCTCCGTATTAACTGAGAGCAGTCCCAATTGGATGACCTCGATCATCCATTATCTCCAGGATGGTACGTTGCCGGATGACAAATTACATGCTCGGAGGATAGTTCTTAAGGCACCTAAGTATGCACTCCACGATGGGATTTTGTATCGCCGGTCGTATTTGCAACCGAGTCTTCGGTGCCTTGCCCCTGCTCAGGCTAATCAGGTTCTTTGGGAATTTCACGAGGGGGCCTGTGCCAACCATATTGGTTCGCGAACGTTGGCCAAGAAAGTTCTTCGGTGGGGGTACTACTGGCCCACATTGTTTAACGATGCCCATGAGTTGGTGGCCAAGTGCGACAAGTGTCAGCGACACTCTCGCATAAAGCATTTACCACAACCCGAGCTCACTGGCATACAAAGTGCCTGGCCATTTATCCAGTGGGGAATTGATATTGTGGGCCCGTTTCCAGTCGCTCCGGGGGGACTGAAATTTTTTGTGGTCGCTGTTGATTACTTCACCAAATGGGTTGAAGCCGAACCTCTCACCGCCATCACGGGTCAGAACATTTTGAAGTTTATCTGGCGAAATATCATATGCCGCTTCGACATCCCGAGTGCCATTATCTCAGACAACGGCAAACAGTTTGCCAATGACCTCTTCCGGTCATGGTGCGAGGAGCTCCACATTAAGCAAGTTTTCACCTCGGTCGCTCATCCTCAAGCCAACGGTCAAGTCGAAGTCACCAATCGCACACTGCTTATGGGTCTGAAGAAACGCTTAGATCAAGCTAAGGGTCTTTGGGCCGAGCCTATCGCACCACGCCGCACACCTCAACCGGAGAGACCCCCTACAGCCTCACTTACGGTTCCGAAGCAGTCATTCCTGCGGAAATCGGCGTGCCTAGTCCCCACCTCATTACTCTGGATCCCGAGGCTAATAATGAAGCCATCCGTGCTAACTTAGACGAGCTCGAATATCATCGTGATCAATCTTTCATCCAGCAAGCCAAGTGTAAGCAACGCGCAGCTCAGTATCACAACCTCCGGGTTCGGGGTACTCAGTTTAATGTCGGAGACTTGGTACTCTGGCTCAATTCAGCCAGCAAGGCTGCCCCTGAGGGTAAATTGCATGCCGCCTGGGAAGGTCCTTCCCGCGTCATTGCCGCGCATGACTCCGGGTGCTACCAGTTAGCGCATCTAGATGGAACTCCGATTCCCCGAACATGGCATGTTACCAATCTGAGGCGTTTTTATCTATGAGCACCAAGGGTTAAGTATTGTTTCTACCTTTACATTCTTTGTACGTTATTTTTTTTAATTTCTGTACTGTCGCGTATCCTTATTTATGAACTCCCTTGTATTTTTTAATTGTTCCGACAATTACTTCGAATAAAGTTTTTACTTTACGAATCTTGCTGTACTTTCTTCTACGTTACGGGGACGCCCTAGCTTAGACTTACTATTATTATCCGTCTCCAGACAGCTTGATCTCTCGCCCGATCCGTCCGGGGAGATCAACATTTATTCCCCGGACTTATATTCCCTCTCGCCCATTTAGCCGGAGAGGTCCTCAACTCCCGCCTGATCCGTCCGAGGAGATCTTTGCCTTGTTTCTCTAACAGGCATCATATATACATATTGTACTCCCGAGTACCTGTTAAAGTAATTTCGTATGCATTCTGATTAAAAGTTCATTACCTTTCTTTCAACATACATATCATTACATACCAAAATATTTCTACCATTTTTATCCTCCACAAAAAATTCTTTAAATCTGCATACAAGCTACAACAGTAAACTCTATTTTCGGCCTCCGAGCCAATACTCGGCGCTCCGGCGTTGAGACCCATCTCGGGAACTTCTTCGTGTCCTCCGGGATTCCGAGGCTTCTCGGCTTTGAGCCCCTGCTCTTTCCCTACTGCAACTCCCTCTGCGCTGCGGACTCACCCTTGGCACCTGTCTTGGAGCGTCGCTCCTTGCCCTGCCCCGAGGACTCGGTTGAGACGCTGGTCTCGAAGTCTTGGCCCATTCCACGGGATCCCACTCCGCGGGGTCCATCACCTCGATCTCCTCAGCCAGCTTCTCAACCTCTTCTTCCGCAACAACTACGGGGACTTCCTCGACTGCGGTTACCGGGGCCGGCTCTTGGATTACTATCCCCTTGCCTTTTCCCGCCGGTCTCTTTTTATCCTTTCGAGGTGCTTTAGCAATCTCTTGGCCCCGGCTGGAGCCCGCGATATACTCTTCGGTAGTGTGCCGCCACCTGCCGCGTCCTCTCAGACCTTCGTACATATTAAGGAGTAACTCCAGCACCTCCCGTTTTCTTATAAGCTCCGAGGACTCGGCATGTCCAGTCGTCATCAACGATGAGATTTCACCTTGGATCTCGGTGATCCGCTCCTCGAACTCTTCGAAAGTCAGCAGGTCGTACTCCGTTAGTATCCGGTCATACTCCCTTTGATGGATAATGACGCGGTCAAGTTCGGCCACCGTCGACAAGTACTTCAGTTCCTGGTCTCTAGCCTTCTTTGTGGCCTTGGTTCTTTCCTCCTCGGCCCCTTTGGCCCTTCTCTCCGCAATGGCCAGCCTCCGTTCCAACCAAGGAACCACTTGCTTTTGCAGGTTATCCTTCTCCCCGCGGAACCAGTCTAAGGACTGCATGAGTTTCTTTATTGTATTATGCAGCTCCTCGGTGTCCTCCTGATCGCACAACACAATCAGTACAACAGATTAGACTCAACTCATCACAAGGCAATAACTCCATCGAATGGACACAAATCGACTTTATATTCAAAATGCAAATGAGCATACATTATCAGCGGTTTTTACATCAGAATTACAATCATCTCTATCATCTACTATATTTAGACATGACATCAAAATTGTGGGGAACGAGTGACCTCCCCCTCTTCGATTCCTTCAACTGCCTCCGGCACCTCCTCATCCTCCTCATCCACCTCGTGCTCTCCCTCCGGCAGCTCTCCGATCACCCCGGCCTCATTTCTCGCGGCCTCCGCGGCGATCTCCATGCGTGGAGGTGGATCTTTGTTTCGGGGCTCTGGGACAAACTCACCATGACGAAATGCCAAGAACTCTTGATCTTGGTCCGCCTCGCAGTTTGAGATCTCCTCGGCACTTAAGACTTTCCTCTTTTCCGCCAGTGCCTTCACGAGAGGCCACTCCGGGACACGAGCCAGGGCATCATAATACGCCTCCTCAACCCCTCCCACGGCGTTGAAGTCATATCCGAACTCCGGACGGTAGACGTCCACGTCCGGATAGACTTCCTTGATTTTCTCCAGCAGCACTGATCGGGTGGCCGCATCCCCAACTCTGACGAAGTTGGTCTGAAAATCGAGGAAGGTGCTCGTCTGGAATAGCTTCTCGGCAAACGCCCTCAGCACCGCCTCTTGACTGTCCACCACAGCCGCTTCCCGGGCCTTTATCTCCGCCCGCAATTCGGTCGTTTCACCACGCAGCGCCCCGGCCTCCGCCTCCACTTTGCGCAACCGCGCGACCTCCTTCTCCACCAAGGCGGCTCTCTTGCGTGCCTCGGATAGATCGTGCGTTAACCTGTCGTTGCGTGCGCGCAACTCCCTTGCGACCTCGGCCAGTTCCTCTTTGGCCTCCCTCTCGCTCCTTCGGCCGAGATCCATGATCCCCCGCGCCAAGCGCAACAGCTCCTCGGCATCCGCCTCCTCCAAACCCAACACACTTATGGGCCCCTGCCCCTTCACAAACAAGACACCGGGGTCAATATCCGCAATATACGGGAAATATCAGCAAGGTTTTCACCTCGGCGAAGGATTATGTAACTTTACCTCGGCGCTCTGCTCCGTGCGGAGTCTTTTGGCTGCCCCCGGAGGTGTCACGGATGGTTCGACCTCCTTTTAGTACCGGGGGTTGACCCCGTTGCCACCACCCGTTCCTCCGACCCCGTTGATGGCCTCGGACTGGGTGACGCCCTCCCTCTGGGGGACACTTCGGTTGCTATCCCCTTCATCTTTGCTGCCACGGGCACCGCGGGGCTTCCAGGAGACTCCTTTCCAAAGCGTCCCACTGCACAAAAAATTTTGAGATTAGTTCTGCACAAAATACCAATACCACCAGTTTTCAGAGTTCCTACCTTCCTCGACAGCCCCGGCCTCCTGCTCTTGCCCCCGGGGGGAGACCCCCTCTGCATCGCCCGAGTAATACGGGCTTAATCCGGCCTCCTTCAGCTCCTCCTCGGTGCAGAGGGTCTTGAATGTACCAACCGCACGGAATTTCCTTACTACCCCCGGCTCTGGCTCCGTCACCGGGGCGTTATCCAACACCTCCTCCCTCCTCCACCTCGGGAGGACCAGCCCCGTCTGCACATAAATAAATTTCTCCTTCCACCCCTCCACCTTGCTCGGGTTTTGTACTTTGAAACCACCTCAGGCCTAGGGGCTGAAGGAGTACCAGCCTTTTGATTTTCCGAAGGCCTTCAGTTGGAAGAAAAACCTGAACAACTCGACACTAGGTTCTACCCTAGCATTTTTACATACCACGGTAAACCCGACTACTTGCCTCACAGCATTGGGCGCTCATTGACTCAGGGCGATGTTATAATACCTAAGCAGCTGCACCACGATGTCCCAAAGCGGGAATCTTATTCCTATTTTCAGATGATCTATATATACGCTAATGAAGCCCTTCGGCGGGCAACAAGACCTGTCACTGGGCTCCGGCACTATGTACTCTAAGTTAAACGGAAAGTAAAAAGAGAGAATCAGGGCCTCTATTTGCACCTGTGTCATCCGCAGTGCCACCACAGACACTTCGAAGTCCTCCTCCAGACATTCACCAAATCCGACTGCCCGGGTACCGGACTCCATAAAATCGGCCCTATACACCATCCTATTCACTCGTCTTTCTGGAATAATAAAGCGTATGGGTGGTACATTTAACGGGGCTTTCTCGGTTCCTACTTCCCTAATTGAAGAAGAAGACGATGAAGAAGACATACTTACTTGGTCTTGGTTTGAGATGGATCACAAATGCACAGATGAATCTCCTTTTTTCCCGCTTTCTGTAACTTGCAAATCGCAAATGAGGAAGATGAAGTATGCTGTGCAACTATTTCTATATATATATTCTTGAATCAACGGCTTAGATCTGGCCTTTTCAAATTTTGCGTCTCAGATTCGTGCGTGGTGGTCACGCGCGTTACAGTTACCAAGGCGCGTGGGAGACACGCTCCTTGGAAATCTCAAAATGCGTCACTTCACATCCCTCTCTCTCATGATGGCGCCGCCAGTCACATAAACCTCATTCTTGGCCAGGAAGTTTTGGGGCTCACTCCGGTGTTTCCTTCACCTCAGACAAATTACAGTTCGCTTTCGCTAAACCTTATTACCCTAGGGGTACTCCAGTTCGGCTCCGGTCGACTTCCTCCCCCCGGGGATGCTTCACTACGGATCAGGTCGACTCCTTCACCTCGGGGTAATTCAGTTTGGTCCGATTTGGTCCTCGTGGATCCCATCACTCCGGGTGTGTATCATCTCGGCTCCAGCCGATTCTCGGACCTTAGGGGTACTTCGGCTCGCCAAAGACAGCATCCCTTCTTGCTCGCCACCTCGGTGCCTCGCTTAACATCGGCACCTATTACACCTCACCCTACTTATAATCGTAGCTCCTCCTCGCTTCGGCTGGTGGGGGGCATCTGATAGGTATGGCCCAGTAACTCCGGGTCGGGCTAACACTCCGGGTCGGATCAACCCGACCCGAAGCAACTGAGTCCAGGAAAGCAAGCCCAACAATCGGCCCAGTTGCGGCATATTTGGGAAGTAAGATCCTCACGATCTCCTTCCAACTTCCATGCAGATTTGGTGGGCATAATTATAGGGATTTAGTTAGGGTAAGAATCGAGTAGTATAAAGAGGAGAATTGTACGCAGAATTGGGGTTGGCACTTTGTACTCCTAAACTATTACGTGTAAGCTTGAAAAGAATATAGTGAAAAAATACCTCGGCAGGTGATATTTTAAGCCCGTGGACGTAGATCTCCGGATCAAACCACGTATATCCTGTGTTCTTTAGGTTTCTCGCGTGGATATACGTTACAAACTGATTTTCTCTTGGAGTTCATTTGATAACCAGATCTTGCTTTGCCAGCGACATTCAATCTAATATCAAGATGTGAAGTCCTCGGATAACTTTATTTAAGAACAAAAATCTATGTGTATATATATGAATCTAGACTTTCTTTCCATATACATAGCTAGATCCAGAATTCAATTTAAATCGGTCTTCTTCAGCCAAACTCAATTTTCAGTGACATTTATAGGTGAAAAAAGCTATAAAAGTTTGTAGCGAGATTCGGGATATCTTCTTTAGAGACATTCACTTCAAGGATGTAATACATATAAATAACAAAGAGTAACATTTCCAGGCAATGTGACTTTAAGGAAAGAAGTAAACACCTTCGAAATATCTTTCTACCTAGGCCTTGACGTTTCTTCTTAACCTAAAATGGTTGGGGAGAGGAAATTAATGTTCTTTTTTAGGGTACTCCTAAGAACGGATCCTGTCATTTTAGTCATAGAACTCGCGGCTCACATGTCCAATAACACCTCAAACTCCGATAAACCTCAGTTAGCTACTTTCAGGCATTAATTATATTCTAATAACACCTGGACCTCAATTATTTCTCAGCGAGTGAATTGCGGGAGTGGGTGGGTTAATGAGATCAATCCTCAACTAAGCAATTGGATTGGTGAAGTGGTTGGAAGTTGATACGCGTAGTGTATGCATGTATAAAAGCCAATTTTTACGAGTTTTTTTGTAGTGTTTGCATACAAATTTGGTGATCATATAATTATTTTATTATCTTTAGTTGGATAACATGTTTTTAGTTAAAATGCACTATTTTAAGCTTAAAAGTCCTATTGGATGAAGGTTGGAGAAGAAACGAGCATGAAAATGGCTAAAAGGGCAAAGTTTTGGAGGCGTAGGACAGTAGGTCCCACCCTGCCAGATGGTTTTATCTAATCCAACCGGATAACTTTGCAAGGAAAATAAGCCGAGTCTAGAAGGTTTGATCCAGCCGGATCACATTTGTGCAACCCAGCCGGATCCGTTGAAGAAGTCCAAAGGATTAGTTCGGACCGGTCAATCTGGCCGGATGAGTTTCTGCAATCCAGTCAGATCCCATGATGGGTTTGCGCAAAAATTCTGATTTAATCTTATTTCGGCCTGTTTTCATCCTCAATCCTCCCAAAACTATAAAAAGGCTTCCTTAGGGCTAAAAATTCACAACTTACATCATATTGAGAGCTTGGAGGGTTGTATTAGGGATCATGAAATAAGAGGTGAAGAAGATCAAGATTCAATTCTATTCCGGGTTTTGTCGTCTTTGTTTATTTTATTTCTTTTAGAATGTTGTCTATGAATATTCTATGGTTTTAATTATAAACATGAGTAACTAAACTCATTGGTATTCTAGGATAGAAAGTAGTTTGTGAGTGAATATGTTTTGATTATTTCATTTATTATAGACTCAGTTCTATGTGTTTATCATATACACTTGTTTATCATGTTGCGTATGTGATAGTTAGTCCGAAAGTATTGTAGATATTAGTTCAATATCATCAAGTGCTTATGTTATGAAGTAGAGGTTTTGAGGATTCCAGAAACGGGTTCGAAGTGCAAGGAACCGGATTAGAGAACCGGATTTTAACCGAGATCAGAAATGGAGTTAAAAGAAGAATCGGGCTTAAGGTAGTTATTACCGCCGATCACAACGGTTTTAGTCTATTGCATAAGAAACCGTTGTGAAAGCCCCGCTGCAACAATTCTGAATATCCTGAGTCAAAGTGGTTACAACTTCCTCAACTTCCAGATTCGAGCTTCAGCACTTATATACATTATAAACACTTGAAGTTGCGAGCTAGTAGACGTAATTTTCCCTCTGTAAACATTACTCAATCAAGAGAATTAGATATCTAGGGTTTTCTGCTCAAATCAAGCTGTGATTTGGGGTGTTGCTGGATTTCTGGATAATTCTTATAATTGGTTGATTAGTGAAGTGAATTGAGGTGTATAGAACCTCCGTGGATGTAGATCACCTTTGATCGAACCACGTAAAAGCCCTGTGTTCATCATTTTCATTTCTGTTCTTTGTTCGGTTGTTGTTGGCCGATTTCTTAGTTGTGTTTCATTCAAATTCTGTTGTGTGTTGTCTTGTGAGAGGTTGAGCAAGTCCTAACAAGTGGTGCCGTCTGTGGGAAACATTCTCAAGCAACCAGAAGATAAAGATGTCAGGAATGAAGATGGATTTGGATAAATTATCAGGGAAGAATGACTTCTACCTATGGAAGATCAAGATGAAGGCCATTCTGGTGCAAAACGGACTGGTGAGTGCTCTCAAACCTGAAAGTGACTGGATAGAGACTGAGAAGCCCAAATATGCAGAAATAGACCAAAAGGCTTTGAGTTTAATCATCTTGTGTCTTGGTGATAAGCCTTCGAGGGAAGTTTCGAGGTGCAAGAATGCAATTGAGGCCTGGACCAAATTGGAGGACCTCTATTAGTCCAAGTCAGTATCAAATAAGCTATTACTCCAGCAGAGATTGCTGGCTTTCAAAATGGTGGAAGAAAAAGACATTTCTGATCAATTAGATGAGTTTACAAAACTTCTTGATGAGCTGGAAGATCTTGGGGTAACTATGGAGGATGATGACAGAGCCTTGATGGTGTTAAATGCTCTACCTAGATCTATGGAAGGATTCAAAGATACTTTGATGTTTGGGAGGCAGGATAAACTGAGTTATGACTCAATCATTACTGCCTTGAAGACCAAATGTTTACAGAATCAAGGAGACAAGAAGGCAACTCAATCTGGTGAAGGACTAAATGTTAAGTTCAAAAGAAACTACCAAAAGCAGAAGGGCCAAACCTCAAAGAATCCAAAAAGTGGCAACACTGCTCCAAAGAAATCTGGAGAATGGGTAGAAAACAGAAAATGCTTCAAGTGCAAACAAATTGGGCATCTAAAAAAAGATTGCCCACAGAAGATGAAGAAGAAAGAAGGCCAGGGTGCTGAAGCTGCTACAGTTGAGCATGAAGAGGACATACCAGAGGTCTTGAATGTTACTGAGTCAAAAATGGAGATGGAGTGGGTATTGGATACTGGTTGCTCTTTCCATGTGTCCCCATGAAGAATGGTTTCAAAATCTCAAGAAAGAAGATGGAGGGTGTGTACTGCTAGGAAATGACCAATCCTTCAGAGTTCAAGGCACTGGATCAGTAAGCATCAATATGTTTGATGGAGTCACAAGAAAAATTACTAATGTAAGGTATGCGCCTGGACTTAAAAGAAACCTGATCTCCCTAGGATCTCTTATTGCTACTGGGTGTGAATTTAAGTCTGTTGATGGTCAATTACACATAACCAAAGAGAATAAACTGGTAATCAAAGGAAGACAACATAATGACTTGTTTATTTTGGTGGAAAACCAGTGGTTGGAAATGTGGGAAACATTCTGGGCAAAGATGAACTAACACTGTGACATAAAAGGTTAGGACACATTGGGGAAAAAGGATTAAAAGAGCTATCCAAAAGAGGTATAATAGGAAAGGTTGGAAACCAGACATTTGAATTCTGTGACAAATGTGCATTAGAAAAATCACAGAAATTTCCTTATGCTAAGGGGATTCACATTACTCAAGAACCTCTAGATTATATTCACTCCGACATCTGGGGACCATCCAGAACTGAAACTCATGGAGGAGGAAGGTATTTCATGTATGTTATTGATGATTTCAGTAGGAAAGTATGGGTGTTTGTCTTAAGAAACAAGAGTGATGCCTTCACTAAATTCAAGACATGGTTACTTCAGATGGAAACATTAAGGGGGAAGAAACGCAAGCATTTGAGAACTGACAATGGCTTAGAGTATCTATCTACTGAGTTTACAACTTTCTGTAATGAAAAAGGGATTACTAGACATAGAACAGTTCCCATGAATCCACAACAGAATGGAGTGGCAGAAAGATTCAACAGAACTGTTCTTGAGAGAGTAAGGTGTATGTTAATTGATGTTGGACTGCCAAAGGTGTTCTAGGGAGAAACAATCAATACAACATGTTACTTAATAAACAGATCACCTACATCATCTCTAGGGTTCAAAACACTAGAAGAAGTATGGAGTGGAAGAGTTCCAAATTACTCAGGTCTAAAGGTGTTTGGATGTTTGGCTTATGCTCACATGAAATCAGACAAACTTGATCCTAGAGCATACAGGTGTGTGTTTCTGGGATATCCAGAGGGAATAAAGGGTTCTAGGTTATGGTGCTTGGAACCTGGAAATCAGAAACTAATGATAAGCAGAGATGTGAAGTTCAATGAATCAATTATGGGATATCACTTCTCTGGAAATCAAGAAGAACATGATGAAGTACTGAATCAGAAAGGTTATCAGTTCAGGTGGAGACTCAGATGGATCATGGGCCACAAAGAGATGAAAACTTGACTGAACACTCAAGTGACAGTTCTTCAGAAGAAGAGGATATGCCACCCAGAAATACAAACTTGAGAGACTACTGCATTGCCAGAGACAGACCAAGGAGGCAAATTCAGAGACCAGACTTCTATGGACAGGCTGGAAGTGTACATTATGCACTCAGTATTGCTGAAGACATAGAACATCATGAACCACAGAATTTCAAAGAAGCTGTCAGTGGTGATGAAAGTGAATACTGGGTTAGTGCAATGATGGAAGAAATGGAATCTCTGGAAAGGAATGGCACCTGGAAACTGGTGGATAAACCAAAGGGGCAGAAGCTGGTAAGTTCCAAATGGATTTACAAGAAGAAAGTTGAAGCTGGAGACTCAGATAGGATAAGGTATAAAGCAAGATTGGTGGCAAGGGGTTTTACTCAGAGAGAGGGTATTGATTTCAATGAGGTTTTCTCTCCTGTGGTGAAACATTGCTCTATCAGACTACTTTTGTCAAAAGTAACACAAGAAGATATGGAGTTACAGCAGCTGGATGTAAAAACAACATTCTTACATATAGACTTAGTTGGGAACATATATATGAAGCAGCCTGAGGGGTTTGTGATTCCTGGAAATGAAGAAAAGGTATGTTTTCTCAAGAAATAATTATATGGATTGAAACAAAGTCCAAGGCAGTGGAATAAGAAGTTCAATGAGTTTATGTTAAAAGCTGGTTTTGTCAGAAGTCTGTATGATAGTTGTGTATACTTTGATAAGAGTACAAGTGTTGATTTTGTATGTCTGTTGCTGTATGTGGATGATATGCTTATTGCAAGCAAGAGTAAACATAAAATACATCAGCTAAAGAAGAAGTTGAGTTCTGAGTTTGACATGAAAGACTTAGGGGATGCAAAGAAGATTCTGGGAATGAGCATAATCAGAGATAGAGCTGCTGGAAGTCTATGGTTGTCTCAGAGGCATTATCTTTAGAAAGTGGTGGAGAGGTTTCAGATGCATGAGGCTAAAACATTGAGTATTCCAGTAAGCCAACAACTCAAATTTCAAAGGAACAGAGTCCTAAGACAGCAGAAGAAGTGAGATACATGAGAAATGTGCCTTATGCAAGTGGGGTTGGAAGTTTAATGTATGGTATGATATGCAGTAGACCAGACTTAGCATATTGTGTGTCTTTGGTTAGTAGGTATATGTCAAATCCAGGGAAAGCTCACTGGGAGGCTTTGAAGCAGGTGTTGAGGTATCTAAAAGGGACAGTCAAGGGGGGTTGAAGTTTCAGAAACTAGCAAACATGTCTATTCCATTGGAAGGTTTGGCAGATGCTGATTTTGCTGGTAATGTTGACACCAGGAGGTCAATCACAGGATATGTGTTCACTTTATATGGTACTGCAGTGAGTTGGAGAAGTGTACAGCAATCTGTAGTAGCTTTATCAACTACAGAAGCTATTAAGGAAGCTGTGTGGTTGAAAGGAATTCTGAAGGATCTGAGGATCAAGCAGGAGTGTGTGACCATATATTGTGATAATCAGAGTGCACTACATCTGGTAAAACATCAAGCTTTCCATGAAAGATCCAAGCATATAGATGTTAGGTTGCATTTTGCTAGGGATGTGATTGATGCAGGGTCAGTAGAGGTTAAGAAAGTTCACACAAGTGACAATGCTGCTGATTTATTAACCAAAGCAGTGCCTGGAAGCAAGGTAGTTCATTGCTCAAGCCTGATTAGGCTTGAACGATGTGATTGAAAGATAAAGAACAAAGCAGGTTTGAGGTAGTGACATACACTTAAATTCATTGAGGTGGAGATTTGTAGATATTAGTTCAATATCATCAAGTGCTTATGGTATGGAGTAGAGGTTTTGAGGATTCCAGAACCGGGTTCGAAATGCAAGGAACCGGATCAGAGAACCGGATTTTAACCGAGATCAGAAATGGAGTTAAAAGAAGAACCGGGCTTAAGGTAGTTATAACCGCCGATCACAACGGTTTTAGTCTGTTGCATAAGAAACCGTTGTGAAAGCCTCGCTGCAGCAGTTTTGAATATCCTGAGTCAAAGTGGTTACAACTTCCTCAACTTCCAGATTTGAGCATTAGCACTTATATACATTATAAACACTTGAAGTTGCGAGCTAGTAGACGTAATTTTCCCTCTGTAAACATTACTCAATCAAGAGAATTAGATATCTAGGATTTTCTGCTCAAATCAAGCTGTGATTTGGGGTGTTGCTGGATTTCTTGATAATTCTTGTAATTGGTTTATTAGTGAAGTGAATTGAGGTGTATAGAACCTCCGTGGATGTAGATCACCTTTGATCGAACCACGTAAAAGCCCTGTGTTCATCATTTTCATTTATGTTCTTTGTTCGGTTGTTGTTGGCCGATTTCTTACTTGTGTTTCATTCAAATTCTGTTGTGTGTTGTCTTGTGAGAGGTTGAGCTAATCCTAACAAGTATAATTATTCGTATGTCATCAACATGTTAGCATCGCCCGAGAGGAAGGTTAATTATAGTAGTGGTCGCCTAATAAAGACTCGAATTCAGTTTAAAGGTCTACAATATAAGGATAATCATATCTCTATCTGATTCATTTCTACTTGTTCATTGCTTGCTAATTCTAAGCATTCTAAGTGTTTTATTTGTTTTATATAATTTTAGTTTAACCAATAAATTACCTTTAATTTTGAGTCTATATAGAGTTGGATTATTCCAATTAGGGTATTAAATTAACATAGGATATAGTCTCTGCGGAATCGGCCTTGCTCACTTCTATCTACAGTAACACCATTCACTTGCTTTCATACTAGGGGTTAGGATATTGTGCCAAATGTTTGGCATCGTTGCTGGGTACTAGTGTATGTGTTAATTTTTATCTTGCTGGGTACTGTATATGTGTTAATTTTTATCTTGATAAATAATTCAGCATTAGGCTATAGATTTATTTTCAGTTTTTATTTGTGTTCCGGGTTTTATCTTTTGCTCTTTGACTGTGACTTCAAGTAGTGCATGCACACTTAGTCTAAAGGGAAGAGAAATTTTGTGCCTTTTGACCCTGAAATTTAAGCTACTGGCCAAAGATGCAGAACAAGGAAAATCTAGCACTCAAGATGGCCGAGTTACCGGAAATATGTCCCAACAGGACATGCTTAGGTGGTTGTTCAGGATAGTGACACAACAGAATGCCAACATACTTGATCTACGGAATCAGGTAAATAAGTTTCGAAATCTACCTTAGCAGTAGCCACAACCACAACTTCTGACCAACCTTGAAGAGGATCAAACACCTATACAGAATTGTCTTTGTCCCATAGCTAACCGAAACTATGGAGGGGTCGTACTGCCACCAATAAATGCTAACAGCCTCAAACTCACGTTGACATTGATCTCCGCATCCAGCAGAATCAGTTTGGTGGGGGCGCCTTTAGAAGACCCCAATGTATACTTGTCTACTCTCATAGTTGTGTCTGGGTATCTTAAGGTGAATGGATTTCCACATGATCAGGTCAAGCTTAGGTTGTTCGTTTTCTCTCTTAGAGATAAGGCGAGAGCATGCTACAATTCGTTGGCACCGATAATGTCACTACATGGGAAGAGTTGAGCACCAAATTTATATTCAAGTACTTCCCACCGAGCAAGACACTCAAGTTGAAGAGTGAAATTACCTATTTTAAACATTTAGATTCCGAGCCATTAGGTGAACCTTGGGAGAGTTTCCGGGATCTTCTCTGGAAGTGCCCTCATCACGGATTTACTCAGAATGAGCAAATTTGCTACTTCTATCACAGGCAACTTGGGCCCATGAGAGTACTCGTAGATGTAGCATCGGGTGGATTGATATTGGCAAACCATACAAGGGGTACATTCACTACTTTGGATTAGATGGCCACTACTAGTTGGCAATGGCCGAATGAGAGGAATCAGCCGATGAGAGTAGCTAGCATCACTGAAACTGAGGCAATTAAATCAATTACGGCTCAATTGACAGCTATATCTAAGCAATTGAGTGTGTTAACTAGTGCTAGCGTGCCCCAGCACATAGAGCCAGTAGCCACCTATGCAAGAAGTAGTTGAAGATGTCAATTATATGAACCAATGAAACTTCAACAACTTCTGAGGCAATCAACAACCATACCAGTAAGGTATGAGAAGTCATCCTAACTTCTCGTAGGGCAACCTGAATAGTGCACTTCAACCGCCGTCGGGATTCTCTGTTACAAATAGAATGATAAACGAAGGAGGGAAATAGACAAGAAGACCTACAATCTCACATGGAAAAAACTAACGAGAAGGTTTCCAAAATTTAGAAGAGTGTTGGCATGAGCATCCAGGCGAATAAAACACTCATTAGTTATGGGGTGGAGACGAAGAGTTATGGGGCTGAGATGAAGGAGCTTAAGGCTCAAATTAGCTAAATTGCACAAGCCATTGGGTCCCTACGACAAAAGAGGCACTTTCCGAGTGATACCGTGGCCAATCCGAAGGAACAATGTCTAGCCATTCGTGTGAGGAGTGGTACCAAATATGAAGGACCAAAGCTTCCGGTTGACTAAGAGTAAGTGGTAGAGAAAGAGCACTTGGAAGAAGAAACTGTAAACAAAGGAAAATGAGAAAGAGTCGAATCAAAAAGGGGTTAAGAAGTCAAAATATATTTCTATCTCCTATGCTCCTAAATATATCTCTCCCCTTCCTTTCCTTCAAACTTTTCGTAGAAAGAAAGTAGACAAACAATTTGCTAAGTTCTTGGAGATTTATAATAAAATTAACATTAACATACCTTTTGTTGATACTTTACAGAAAATGCCGAACTATGCAAGTTCCAAAAAGTGGTGATAGCAAGGAAGAGAAAATTGGATGACTACAAAACAGTCAATTTGATGGAAGAATGTAGTGTAGTCATTCAAAGAAAGTTTCCTCGAAACCATAAAGATCCAGATAATTTCAATATTACTTTTATTATTGGTAATGAGGTATTTGAAAGAGCATCATGTGATCTAGGTGCTAGTATCAACCTTATGCCTTTGTCTATATTTGGAAAACTGGAATCTGTACAATAAAATCCACTACAATGGCTCTGCAAATGGCCAATAGGTCTTTGACTTACCCAAAGGGCATTGTAGAGGATATTTTATTAAAGGTTGGTAATTTTATAATTCAGAAAGATTTTGTAGTCTTGGATATGATGGAGGACAAGGAGGTCCCTTTGATTCCAGGTCGCCTGTTCAATGGGAATGGTATTAATTGATGTACAAAAGGGTGAACTTACTTTGAGGGTTAATGATGAGAAGGTCACATTTTCTTTTATAAAGCAATGATATTTCATCATAATAAGGAAGCTATTCATTGTATAGATGTACCTTGGATATGAAGTTTATTTCTTCTATTGATTATGGCCCCTTAGAAATTTGTCTTCATGATTCTATTTTTTCCTTGAATGACCTGCACTCTACTAACCTTGATCTTGTGGACTGTGTTACCGCTATGAATTCTCTGCAGGAGGCACTAAAAGAGAGCACTACAAGTGAGGACTAAAACAAAGAGGAAGCGCATCGAGAAGCAAGTGAAGGCTCACCTGGGCCTGAACTGAAGTCGTTGCCGGATCATATATGGTATGAGTTTCTTGACGATGAGAAGAAAAATCCGGTAATAATTTCTGCTTATTTGTCAAATACTGATGTGATAAGTTGTTGACAGTTTTGAGGAGGTATAAGTCTGTCATAGGATGGTTGATTTCTGATTTAAAAGGGATTAGAACATATTGTATGCATGAAATCTTAATGGAGGAAGAGTATAAGCCATGTGTTCAAAATAAGCGTAGATTTAACCCCTATGAAGCAAGGAGTAGTTAGGAAAGAGGTACTCAAATGGTTAGATGCGGGTGTCGTGTTCCCTATATCTGATAGTAAGTGGGTAAGTTCGACCCAAGTGGTCCCTTAGAAGGGAAGGATGACGATAGTAAAGAGCGAGAATGATGAGGTCATAGCTACTAGGCTAGTTACGGGTTGACAGGTTTGTATTGACTATAAGAAGTTGAATGTAGCCACCCATAAGGATTACTTTGCCCTCCCCTTTTTAGATCAAATGTTTGATACGGTAGCGGGTTACTTTTTTTTGTTGCTTTCACGATGGTTATTCGGGGTACAATCAAATCATGATTACCTCAGAGGACCAAGAGAAAACTATTTTTATATGCCTTTATGGCGTTTTTATTTTCCATAGAATGCATTAGGCTCGTGTAATGGCCCTGCCACTTTTCAGTGTTGTATGATGGCCATCTTTAGTGAGTAGATTGAGAACATAATGGAGGTTTATTTTGGATGATTTCTCTATCTTTGGATCATCTTTTAACCGTTGTCCAAATAACTTGGCTCAAGTTTTGTAGCGGAGACACCAAATTAGTTCTTAACCAGGAGAAGTGTCATTTCATGGTAACAGATGGTATTTGACAGGCCTAACTTCTAACCCTAAATACCGCAATTATACGAGTGTAGATGTGTATAGGGAAAGTCAAGGTCGATCCTCAGAGAACAGGTTAACGTAGTACTAAATTACTTATACTAATTAACTAACTTGTCAAACAAGTAAATTCCACTACAACATAAATGAGCTAATGTAACACCCAAAAAGTGTTACATATATACTAAAATGTGTTACCATAGACTTTAGGTAACACTTTATTAGTGCTACATTTGCCGGTGCTACCTAAAGTCTAATGTAACACTTTTGATGATCTTCAGTAACACTTTTAATAAGTGTTACATTAGAATTTAAATTGTAACACTAAAATAATGTTACATATAACCCCCTTTATGTAAGGCTTTTAACTGAAAGAAAAAATAAAAAATTTGTCATTGCTGGGTTTCGAACCCAGGTTGCTAGACTACAGGAGCTTAAGTGCAAAGTCTCAACCACTAGGCTACAATAACTTTTTTAGTTATTTTTTTAAGAAAAAGAATATATACACATGATTTTATTGTAACATCAATAAAATACACTCAAAATTAAATCAAACTACAATCTAACTTAATTTTATTTAGGTTATTCATATCAATTTGACACAGTGTTTCCATTAATTTTTTTTTCATTTTCATCCACTCATATATGTATATGTGTATATATATATATATAACTTATTTTATATCACATTAATTTTATTTATTTTAATTACCATAATTCTATGTATTAAGACACCTTAATTGTTGTGTTTTATAGATTTTAAATAAAGAAATGAACTTACAAACATGAAGAGACATGACCAAATGTCCTAAGTCTAGTCTAGGTTCTCAAACTTAAGAAATGTATTCAAATTCTTAAAGGCTAAAGCTACAAGTCTATTTTGTAATTGTTTAGTAAAAATATCATGTGTGTATATCTATATACATACACACAAATAAGTCACAAATAAAATTTAATTTAATTTTTATAACGAATAAGTAAATCTTTAGGTGCTCTAATAAATTATTATTTTTGTAGACCTGAGTCGATCGTTTTCACCACTTATATTACAGATATTCTGTTGTGATAATTAAGATGTAGCACTTGAGACAAATAAAAATTAAAGTCACATAAGAAAAATAATCCACAAATATTTAATTAGTTTAAAATAAAACAAATAATTTTATTATTTACAAGTGTTACTTATTTATAAGTGTTACATAAAAGTGTTACTTATTTAAAAGTATTGCGTAAAAAGTGTTACCTAAATGTGTTACAATTTAAAAGTGTTACGTTCAAAGCGTTACATATTCAAAAAGTGTTACTCGAAAGTGTTACATATTCGCAGATGTTACAAAAGTGTTACATGAAAGTGTTACATATTCATAAGTGTTACATAAAAATCAAAATTTTTAAAGTGTTACAAACGAAGTGTTACATAAAGCCATTTATGTTGTAGTGTCCAATTAACGAGAGTGTATCCTAGGGCTTCGATTTCATGAATTACTTCAATATTGATTAAGTTTAACTTATAGCCTTTTAAACGAAGTTTTAGTATTTATTAGGCGACACTTAAGTAACTTAGTCATTCTCTCGAAGCGACTAAGTCGTGGATTGCTTAGGACAACTACCCTCTCGAGTCAATTAATCCTAGCAACTCCTAAAAGACCCTTAACCCTTGCCTACGCAGTCATAGACAACTACGCTATATGTTGTACGTCTATTAACAATTTCCTCCTCTCGAAGGGAACTGCTAAACGGGTAAACTAAGCTTAAGTGATCAAATTATGCTCAGTTATGGAATAAACCAACATATAGATAAATACTTAAAACTGGAGTCTATAAATCAAAACCTTAAATCAAATATTGTCATAAAATATTACTTTCTAACCCAAGGACACGAGTAGTTTAGCTACTCATGCCTAACATCAATTCAATACAATAAATCCTAGAATACATCGTAAAGAAATAAAGACCAGATAAGAAATAATTAAACCCGGCTATGTCGGCTCATCAATCTCCGTATGCTCGTTCTTAAATCGCTCTCTACTTCTTCTCCAATGTGTATATGATTTGATGTAGCTGATATCTGAAAAACGAGCATCTCTTATCCTTTTATAGACTTCGGAACAGTCCTGGGGAGTTGAATCAATTCCTATTTGAGACAGGAAAGTTCTTCAAAATTGGGCTTTTGACGCGGCCGCGTTGCTTTGTACTCGAAATCTCCTGAAACAACAACATTTTAACGGGGCCGCTTTGCATGTTGGAGGCAGCCGCGTTGCTTCAATAGTGAAGAATCGCTTTACAAGCTTGTTTTGGCACGGCCGTGTTGCATTGCTGACGCGGTTGCACCGGTTCACACCTAGCTTCACTTCTGGACCAGTTTAGACCGGTCTGAACTGGTTTTGGCTGGTTTGGACCGGTTTTTGCCCATTTTGACTTCCCTATGACCTGTTCTTTCGTCCGTTAGTCATAGAATATACTCCCTCCGTCCTAGCTAAACTTGCACACTTTCCATTTTCGTCCGTCCCAGCTAAACTTGCACACCCCTTAAAAAGGAAAGTTATAATATAATCTACACCCTCAAAATCTCCACCCTCAATCTCCACATTTAATTCACCTTTGAAAAGTCAACAAAATCCCAAAAAGTAATTTTTCTTAATACTTGTGCCAACTCTCCCAGTGCAAGAATAACCGGGACGGAGGTAGTAATTTTTAGTCCTGAAATTGCACAAAAATACCTTAAAACAAGTAAACATGTTAAATGGTCCAAATTATATCAATTTATTTTAGCGTTAATATCATTTGGGTCAATTACCAAAAGCAACCTGTATTATGAGCCTTTTTAAGTTTTGCAACCTAAACTTTTTATTTTTTCCGAAGACAACCTGTATTAATTGTTTTTTTTTAAATTTGCAACCTCCGGCGATATTTCCGGCTATATAGGCCATGTGACTTGCACATGCTCTTTTTTGGACCAATAGGATGGCGACACGTGACGACTAATAAAATATTTAAAAAAATATTAATAAATATTTTTAAAATTTAAGAAATTTCATTAATAAATCTAGAAAATAAAAATAAAAATCTGAAATTCTTTTAGAAATTCGAAAAAATTTATTTAAAATTTAAAAAAAATATTTATCATCGAAAAAATAAAATAAAATAATTTTGTAATTATTTAAAAAATTCCAAAAATTCAGAAATTTCATTATAAATTCTGAAATAAAAAAAATATTTCTAAAATTAATTTGAAAATTCTAAAAATTTATTTAAAATCAAAAAAATAATTTTAAAATCAGAAAATTAAAAAAATAAAAATAAAAATCGGGAATTTCATTTATAACTCCATAAAATTAAAAAAATAAAATAAATTATTTTAGAAATTCTAAAAATTTATTAAGAATTCAGAAAATTTATTTATAATCCCAAAAATCAAATTCATAAAATGCACTTCTTAAATTTATTTATACCGGAATATACGAAGTTCCCTCTCTTTTATACTAATTTTCTACAATTTATAATTATTTTTTAGTATTTAAAAATTAATTTCTAAAATAATTTTTTTAATTTTCTAAATTTTAAAATTAGCTATCTGATTTTAAATGATTTTTCTTAATTTTAAATAAATTTTTGGAATTTTCAAATTAATTTCAGATTTATTTTATTTTTTGAATTTATTAATGAATTTTCTGAATTATAAATGAATAGAATTTTTTTTTTGGATTATATATTTTTTTTAATTTTAAATAATTTTTTTGGAATGACCGGTCTGAACTGGTTTTAGCTGGTTTGGACCGGTTTTTGCCCATTTTGACTTCCCTATGACTTGTTCTTTCGTCCGTTAGTCATAGAATATACTCCCTCCGTCCTAGCTAAACTTGCACACTTTCCATTTTCGTCCGTCCCAGCTAAACTTGCAAACCCCTTAAAAAGGAAAGTTATAATACAATCTACACCCTCAAAATCTCCACCCTCAATCTCCACATTTAATTCACCTTTGAAAAGTCAACAAAATCCCAAAAAGTAATTTTTCTTAATACTTGTGCCAACTCTCCCAGTGCAAGAATAACCGGGACAGAGGTAGTAACTTTTAGTCCTGAAATTGCACAAAAATACCTTAAAACAAGTAAACACGTTAAATGGTCCAAATTATATCAATTTATTTTAGCGTTAATATCATTTGGGTCAATTACCAAAAGCAACCTGTATTATGAGCCTTTTTAAGTTTTGCAACCTAAACTTTTTATTTTTTCCGAAGACAACCTGTATTAATTGTTTTTTTTAAATTTGCAACCTCCGGCGATATTTCCGGCTATATAGGCCATGTGACTTGCACATGCTCTTTTTTGGACCAATAGGATGGCGACACGTGACGACTAATAAAATATTTAAAAAAATATTAATAAATATTTTAAAAATTTAAGAAATTTCATTAATAAATCTAGAAAATAAAAATAAAAATCTGAAATTCTTTTAGAAATTCGAAAAAATTTATTCAAAATTTAAAAAAATTATTTATCATCGAAAAAATAAAATAAAATAATTTTGTAATTATTTAAAAAATTCCAAAAATTCAGAAATTTCATTATAAATTCTGAAAATAAAAAAAAATATTTCTAAAATTAATTTGAAAATTCTAAAAATTTATTTAAAATCAAAAAAATAATTTTAAAATCAGAAAATTAAAAAAATAAAAATAAAAATCGGGAATTTCATTTATAACTCCATAAAATTAAAAAAATAAAATAAATTATTTTAGAAATTCTAAAAATTTATTAAGAATTCAGAAAATTTATTTATAATCCCAAAAATCAAATTCATAAAATGCACTTCTTAAATTTATTTATACCGAAATATACGAAGTTCCCTCTCTTTTATACTAATTTTCTACAATTTATAATTATTTTTTAGTATTTAAAAATTAATTTCTAAAATAAATTTTTTAATTTTCTAAATTTTAAAATTAGCTATCTGATTTTAAATGATTTTTCTTAATTTTAAATAAATTTTTGGAATTTTCAAATTAATTTCAGATTTATTTTGTTTTTTGAATTTATTAATGAATTTTCTGAATTATAAATGAATAGAATTTTTTTTTTGGATTATATATTTTTTTTAATTTTAAATAATTTTTTTGGAATGACCGGTCTGAACTGGTTTTGGCTGGTTTGGACCGGTTTTTGCCCATTTTGACTTCCCTATGACTTGTTCTTTCGTCCGTTAGTCATAGAATATACTCCCTCCGTCCTAGCTAAACTTGCACACTTTCCATTTTCGTCCGTCCCAGCTAAACTTGCAAACCCCTTAAAAAGGAAAGTTATAATACAATCTACACCCTCAAAATCTCCACCCTCAATCTCCACATTTAATTCACCTTTGAAAAGTCAACAAAATCCCAAAAAGTAATTTTTCTTAATACTTGTGCCAACTCTCCCAGTGCAAGAATAACCGGGACGGAGGTAGTAACTTTTAGTCCTGAAATTGCACAAAAATACCTTAAAACAAGTAAACACGTTAAATGGTCCAAATTATATCAATTTATTTTAGCGTTAATATCATTTGGGTCAATTACCAAAAGCAACCTGTATTATGAGCCTTTTTAAGTTTTGCAACCTAAACTTTTTATTTTTTCCGAAGACAACCTGTATTAATTGTTTTTTTTAAATTTGCAACCTCCGGCGATATTTCCGGCTATATAGGCCATGTGACTTGCACATGCTCTTTTTTGGACCAATAGGATGGCGACACGTGACGACTAATAAAATATTTAAAAAAATATTAATAAATATTTTAAAAATTTAAGAAATTTCATTAATAAATCTAGAAAATAAAAATAAAAATCTGAAATTCTTTTAGAAATTCGAAAAAATTTATTTAAAATTTAAAAAAATTATTTATCATCGAAAAAATAAAATAAAATAATTTTGTAATTATTTAAAAAATTCCAAAAATTCAGAAATTTCATTATAAATTCTGAAAATAAAAAAAAAATTTCTAAAATTAATTTGAAAATTCTAAAAATTTATTTAAAATCAAAAAAATAATTTTAAAATCAGAAAATTAAAAAAATAAAAATAAAAATCGGGAATTTCATTTATAACTCCATAAAATTAAAAAAATAAAATAAATTATTTTAGAAATTCTAAAAATTTATTGAGAATTCAGAAAATTTATTTATAATCCCAAAAATCAAATTCATAAAATGCACTTCTTAAATTTATTTATACCGGAATATACAAAGTTCCCTCTCTTTTATACTAATTTTCTACAATTTATAATTATTTTTTAGTATTTAAAAATTAATTTCTAAAATAAATTTTTTAATTTTCTAAATTTTAAAATTAGCTATCTGATTTTAAATGATTTTTCTTAATTTTAAATAAATTTTTGGAATTTTCAAATTAATTTCAGATTTATTTTATTTTTTGAATTTATTAATGAATTTTCTGAATTATAAATGAATAGAATTTTTTTTTTGGATTATATATTTTTTTGGAATTTCTAAAATAATTTCTGAATTTTTTTTTATTTTCTTGATTTATTAATGAAATTTAGAAAATTTTAAAATATTTATTAATTTTTTAAATATTTTATTAGTCGCCACGTGTCGCCATCTTATTGTTCCAAAAATGAACATGTGCAAGTCACATGGCCTATATAGCCGGAAATATCGCCGGAGGTTGCAAATTTAAAAAAAACAATTAATACAGGTTGTCATCGGAAAAAACAAAAAGTTTAGGTTGCAAAACTAAAAAAGGCTCATAATATATGTTGCTTTTGGTAATTGACCCATATCATTTTGCACCATGAACTTTGGTTTTTTCTTTTTTCGTTTTTTACCTAAACTATGTTTTGTATCAGATAGCAACCTATACTTCACTCCGGCGAAGAATTCCGGCTAGAAAAATATAGAAAAATATTTAAATATCATAAAATTATGTAAAAATAAAAAAATCAGAAAAATATTTTTCAATTCTAAGTTCATTTAAAATATCAGAAATTGAATGAATTTTTTTTTTAAAACTCTAATTTTAGGAGATGATCGAGATTTTTTTGAAAAATAAAAAAATTAAATAAATTGAAAGTAATAATTATGATAAATTCTTAAATTATTTTTTTAAAAAATTACAAAAATATATAAATTATTAAAAAAAATTCAAATTATTTAAGGAATTTTCAAAATGGTATATATTTAAATTTCTTTCCAACTTCCAAATTTTTTAAACATTTTCAGGAAAATCTCAAATTAACTGGATTGTCGTATAATAATTTACGTTTTTTTTTGTAAAAACTATTGTATAATTTTTATTAAATCTGAAAATTATTTGAAATCTAAAATAATTCATTCAAGATACTTAAAAATATCTATGAAATGTTGGTAGTATTTTTTTTTAAAAAAATTCGATTTTCTAAAAAGAGTTTATTTATGAAAAATATAAACTCTATTTAAAATACAGAAAATAATTTTTTAAGAAAATATAATTTTTTAAAATAAGTACTTTTTTTAAATTCAGAAAATTTAAAATTTAAAATTCCTTTTAAAGAATTTGAAATTTTTTATAAAAATTTCAATTTTATGAAAATTACTTTTAAAAATTTCTGTTAATTTTATGATATTTTAAATGAACTTTAGAATTTAAAAATATTTTTTTTATGATTTTAAATATTTTTTATATTGTTTTATATTTTTCTCTCCGGAATTCTTCGCCAGAGTGAACTATAGGTTGCTATCTGATACAAAATATAGTTTAGGTTAAAACGAAAAAAAGGCATGAAGTTAAGGGTGCAAAATGATATTAACCCTTTATTTTACTCCTGACCAAATATGCACGTAATTTCTATAAAATACTATTCTAAATCGATCTAATTATATGCATAATTAACGTGTATCAGTATTGTTCTTGGTCATAGAGTCTCTGTTGCGGGTTTAGAAGTGGATCGGGCCAAGGTAGTCACCACAGAAAAACTACCTCCTCCAGCAATCGGAAGAGTAGTAAGGAGCTTCCTCGGACATGGGGGATTTTACAGAAGGTTCATTTGTGATTTAAAAAAAAAATCTAAACCTTTATCTCCTTTATTGGAAAATGATATTGCTTTCATTTTCGATGATTCTTGTGTGCAGGCCTTTGAGACTTTGAAGAAGGCGTTGGTGTCAGCCTCAATTTTGGTCACACTGGATTGGTCCCAACCATTCAAACTGATGTGTGATATTAGTGACATGTATGTAGGGCAGCTTGACCAAAAGAGGGACAAGTTGTTTAGAGTGATCTTCAATCAAGACAACGTTCATCTTGATCTTCCAAATCCCAAAGTCATTTCTCCCTGTGAACTTTTCAACCTCAAGCTTTATCTCTGCCATGGCTTCGTTTCCCACAAACAGTGCCACTTGTTGGAAATCAAAACCAAATACATGCAATCACAGAATAATGTTCGGCCATTAATTTCCAGATCAGCCGAACAAAAACAGTTGCAAACTCGAATGAAAAATTCACAAGAAACGTTTTACGTGTTTCGATCAAGGTTGATCTATGTCCATGGAGGATCTATGTTCCTCAATTCACTAAGCTTCACAAACAATTACTAGAATTGAGCCTGATTCTACAATTCCCCTTTCTAGAATACTAGAACACCCATAGAAGCCTAACTTGCTAATTCTCAGTTAATTGTTACAATGACCAGAAGAAAAGTAAATTGCTAGTTAATATACACCAACACGCTCTAATCTACGGAGTTTGTTAAGCAAGAATCAAGCTGGAAACCGCCAATTAATCTCTTGTTGAAACCAAGCTGAAAATTGTTATGAAAGTGACAGAAAACCGTTGTCGTTTGCCACTTGCATCTTCAAATACCAACTGCCGGTTTAAAGTAATTAATCCTTTCGGTTCACCTCTCAAACTGATCACTCAGTCCGGTTCTTAACCCAATAAACCCGGTTCCTGACTCAGCACAACACACACTTCAAAGCCTAGTCTTGGGTTGATGAAATTGAACAAGCATTCACATATACTAACACCGTTCATATTAAGAGTTAGAAATAGAGTGCAGAAGTTATTCAAGGTATTAAGTCAATTCAAGTTCATGTGGCTAAAGAATATTTATGTTTAGTATTATGATTTTTGGCTAGAGATATTAATCAAATGACATGTAGTTATTACTAAGTGTGGTCTTAATTAAGAATGCGACAAAATGTGTACTGTTCGACAGCGAAATTTTTACAATGAGACTCAAACTATTACAAGAACTCAAACTTTGACACAAATGATCTTGCGGATACTGGATTCGGAACAATGAAAGAAAATCGAGGTGAGTTAAAACTATTCCCACAAGATAAACAAATCCCATATAGTTCTCACGGTGCTAACGTGATATCTCCTAAGATACAACGGCTATGTCTTCGAGATAGTAGCACTCCAAATCTCGAAGCTCCAACAAATTGGAAATATGCTAGAACTAGATATGGACCAATTTATAGATCTTCACTCCTGCATTGAATTAATAAAGGAGTAATGGGCCCTTTAATGAGGTGTGTAACCTCCTCACTATCTCAAGTGGCCTTAATGATATGTGTAACCTCCCCCTACCTCAAGTAGTGGGCTGCATAAATCTCATATGTTAAAAGACCTTCTAATGCCACTTTCCAGGTAGTAACCATCATACACCTTTTAATTTCTGAGGCAGTAATTGTTTCCAAAGAACCTGGATATATGTCTATCAAGATTTGTCCTGGATATCAAGGGTCACAAGTTGCACTAGATGAAATCTAATTTCGGTTGTGACTGGTCCAGTGAACCTAGACACATGACAAACGACGAGATAAAATGGGCTTAGCTCGGCCCTAGCCCAAGGCCGAGGTCAAGCCGAGTGGGCGAGCACACGTGTGTGGGCATATGTGTGTGGGATTCACACTGCCGGTCTACTTATGTATGATCATTACACCACTCAATTACATTTAAAGTGGTTTACACCACTCTAATTATCCAATGTGGGATAATTACTGCTCTCCCACTTCCCACACATATGTGGTTTAACCATCAATTTCTCACTCACTAAAAATCATTTTTGAGAAATTCCAAATACTACGATCAACCCCCTGAAGCATAGTCTTTCAATTCAATATTCAATTCTACCCGAATTAAATTTACACCACATATAAATTGACTCAAACCCGGGTTAACACCTATTTAATAAAACTTTGCAACAATCCCTAACATGAGTAGAAATTGATGCATACAGATGTAGACTCATGTACCCAATTCACACGTGATAATCTTGCACAGGGAGAGATAGCTTGTGGCTTTGAACCTTTCTTAGTAAGATACCATCAGATATACTAGCGGCTTAGTGGACACAATACCTTGAACTACTCCACCGTGGTGTATACCGAGTCAACGTCAATTACATAACAATGCCTCAATATTTTTTGTTCTCATAGTTGTGTCTATTTTGGCCATGGAGCAATCTTAGATTCATAGGTATTTCATTGAGGTGACCTTTCTCACACTTACATAGGTGGTCTCCTATCAAGAGTACCCTGCAATACTCCCCTACATTATAAATTAGGAACCATTAAGAGTTACGAGGATGTAACCTCACCACACTCGTAGGTTATAACACTTAAGTTGTTGCCTTTTAGGGATGGTTTCAAGTGCTTCAAATGAACTCCCATAACTTCGTTTTCCCATTGAACCAAGATCTTGGGATCTTCGGTCAACAAGATTGGGTTACCGCTATGTTTGTTCTTTAATTTCTGCTTTTTTACCCCATTCCCTCTAGCAGCTTACACAACTGATCTCGGTTTAACCCTTTTATGAGCGAATCCATTAGATTATCCTTTGACTTCATATAATCAATTGAGATAACCCCACTTGAGATCACTTGTCTCCCAATATTATGTCTCCGATGTACGGCTTACCATTTTACATATTGCTCAATTTCCTACCAGTAGTTGCTCGGTTATCACAGTGAATCATCACAGTAGGTACCAGCTTGTTTCAAGTTATGAACTCCAATTCTATGGTGGATCAAGCTACGCAAGTTGTTTGGTACCAAGACACCAGTCCACCTCCAATTGTGAACACATAACCACTTGTGGAGTAGGAGCCTTTTGTATCCGAGATCCAACTCACATCACTATATCCTTCCAACCTTGTAGGATACTTGGTGAAACATATGTCATAACTCTGAGTGTAATTTAAGTACCTCAACATCCTAGTTAACATTTTCCAATGCTCTTTACGTGGGTTGCTTGTGAATCTACTCAACTTGTTCACAACATAGACCAAATCAGGTTGAGTACAATTTCTAATATACATCAAACTACCAATAACTCGTGAGTAATCCAACTGAGCCACCGGTTCACCTCTATTTTAACCAAGTGAACATGATGGGTGTCTTAGCAGGAGGAATGTGTTGAATTTCTTGAGCATTTTCACAACATAATGAGATTGTGACAAGGTAATCCCCTCCGATGTTCTGCTTATTTTTATTCCAAGAATCACATCCACAAGACCCATGGCTTTCATAGTTTAATGTCAAAATTTCGACTCAACATTATTTTGTGTTCATGATTATGTCATGACTACGGCTCATGATTTACATATCATCAACATATAAGCGATGATGACAAACGCTTCAAATGTTCCTTTAATATAACCACACTTGTCACATTCATTGATTTTAAACATGTTTAACAACATTGTTGTGTCAAACTTCACGTGCCACTGTTTCAGAGCTTGTTTTAGCTAATATAGCGACCTTACAAGTTTGCAGACCTTCTTCTCTTGACCGGGTGCAACGAAACCTTCAGATTGCTCCACATAGATTTGTTCTTCTAAATCACCATTAAGAATCACAGTCTTCATGTCCATTTGATGAATCTCAAGATTGTGCACAACAGCAATCACGAGAAGCACTCGAATAGACGTGATCCTCTTTACTAGAGAGTACGTGTCGAAGAAATCATAACCTTCTTTTTCCTTAAATCCTTTTGCTACAAGCCGGGCTTATACTTATCTATTGACTAATCAGCTTTATATTTTGTCTTTATGATCCATTGCATCCTAACAATTTTTGAAACCTTGTGGGAGATCAACTAACTCCCACGTGTGATATTGCATGATTAAGTCAACTTCCCTATTGATTGCTTCTTTCTAGATAGGAGCATCAAGACTGGGAAGAGCGTCTTATAACGTCTTGGGCTCATCATCTAGAGTGTATGTTACAAATTAAATCAGACCCAATAGACTTAGTCATTCTAACCCTCTTGTTGTGTCTCAGTCTCCACTAGTAGGTGTAGAACTACTTGCAATTTTTTTAGTTCTTTAGTTGGAACGCATTTCTACCTTTTCTTTGCAAGGATAAATATCCTCAAAGAATATGGAATTCCTTGACTAAACTACGGTTCCTTCGGTGATCTTAAAATTTTCCGACTTGTGCACCAAGAACCGATATACACTACTATTATATGCATATCCAATAAACATGCAATCCACCATTTTTTGTCCATTTCTTACTTATTTTGGTTAAGGTATTTCTACCTTAGTCAAAATTGTAGGACGGCTTGCACCCTCTTCACAACTCATAAGGTGTTGCATCTTTACAGTTCAATTTACGGTTAGCTGTCAAAACAACTTCTCCCCGCAAATTTTGAGGTAACCCCCAAACTAATCAACGTTGCATTCATCATTTCTTTCAATGTTCAGTTTTTACATTCAATATCGCCCCTTGATTAAGGTGGGTAAGTGATAAAGCGCAACCCGTTTATCAAAGAAACTCAAAATAAAATCTGATCGATGAAACCTTAAAGTGCAAGAAAGATTAAGAACACAGGATATACGTGGTTCGATCTAGAGATCTACGTCCACGGTAAGGGAGCTAAAGCCCCGTCGAGATGTTCCACTATGAATCGTTTTTTAGTACAATGTGTGATAACCCAGAAAAACCCTCCCTGATTACAAACTAACTTCTTCTATTTATACAACATTCAAAAACCCCTAAACGACTACCTCAAATCTCTCCTTGAATCTCGGCGCATGATCTTGCTAACCTTTTGGAGAAGATTGTGAAGATTGTGCATGAAAACACGCTCGCACATCTGTAATCATAGAGCCGCGCGTGTGAGTCACTTTAATGTTTGGGCCCAATTGCTTAGGGTTGTGGGTTGGGCCGACCCAGGGCGGTTGGGCCATACCTATCAGATGCCCCCCACCAGCCGAATCGAAGTATGAGCTTCGACTTAAAGAGAAAACAGAGGTAGATGTCGGCCAGGGTGAATGAAGTGGGATAAGTCAATCGGAGTGGAAAAACTGCTAACCTACGGGGTCAATCAACCGGAGTTGAGAAACTTCGAACCCCCCGGGGTTAATCAACCGGAGTTGAGAAACTTCGAACCCCCCGGGGTTAATCAACCGGAGTTGAGAAACTTCTAAGATAAAGGGACTCAAGAAATCCTGTGCGCATGACCAGGAGATGCGCACAAGATTCAAGAGGGCGCGTGATAGTTGACACGCGTTTACAGTTTCGAGGCGCGTTCATAACACGCAGGTACCATAAACGCTAAATTTAAATCGGCGAATCTGAGTCGTTGCTTGAATTATATGAAAAGGAGGGAAATCAAAAACCCTTCACCTTCTTCACTTGATTACTATTGAGCAGCGCATCAGAGAGAACAAAAATTCTGCAAACTTTGAAGCTAAACACCTCATCTACCAGAGAAAATAAGTAAGTATATCTATCTTTTCTTCATCTTCGTCTAGGGTTGAGGAGTTAGGAACAGGAAGGGGTCCTTTTAGAGTTCCCCCCATACGGATGGTTTTCCCAGAGAATAGCGAGACTTGGAAAATCTTTCGGGGCGATCAAGGGGAAATAAGGATGGAGGCAGTTAGTTTTCCCTTTTGTGAGGAGGAGGTAGAGGAGTTTGAAGTAGCAGGAGTGGTGTCTAGTGTGGCTGAGGCCCAATTCAGTAAATGGGTTTCCAATTTCTACCTTCCGTTTGACCTAGAATATATAATTCCCATCCACGGGGATAAGGCATGTTGCCCCCCCCCCCCCAAAGGTTTCATATATGTATATATAGATCAGCTGGCTGTTGGGTTAAGGTTTCCCTTATGGGATTTTCTGGTAAATTTGGTGGATTTTTATGGGATAGCTCTGGGGCAGTTGGGACCCAATGCTGTAAGGCAGGTGGTGAGATTTTTGGTGACTTGTAATAAGGGCAGAGTGAAGCCCACTGTAAGTTTATTTAGATATTTTTTTCAGCTGAAAACGATGGAGAAAAAGAAGGGTTGGTATTACCTTAACCCGAGGCCTGGTAAGGTATTTAAAGTGAAAAGCCCTACCAAAATAGAAGGGTGGAGGGGTAAGTTTATATATGTGAGGCAGGGTAAAGTGCTGCCGAAGTGGCAAAGATTGGAGGTGATTGATGGCGCTCCGGTGGGAGACCCGAGGGGTGTGGATGTGTTGGTGAGGGCAGGCACCTTGGGATCAAAGTTTTCTGAAGAAATTTTGGACGAGGCTGGGTTGAGCCCTTACTATTCCAAGTGGAAGGCTGGGACTTCAGAGTCCCAGGAAGAGGGTTCCTCAACCGAGGCTGAGTCAGAAAGGTCTCCAGACGGGGCTGAAATAGAGGGGTCTCAAGCCGGGGCAGAAATAGAGGGTAGGACCCTTTTTGTATAAACTATGCAATAGCTAGTTATAACATCTGTTAATGTATGTTGTCTCATGTGCAGTGGGAAAATTCAAGAGTTCGGCGAAAAAAGGAGCTAGAGTGAGCTCCGGAGGGCAGTCTGTGCGGCCAGACAAGCGCGATGATAGGGCGAGGATGCCCGAGCTGCAGAAAACCACATCGGGGGGTGGTTTTGGAGAAGACCATGATGATAACATTCCTCTATCGGGACTGACCCCGAGCTCGAAAAAGAGAACGGCATCACCGCCTATGCCGCCCTCACCGAAGAAAACACATATTGTCCCTTCATACGAGGTATGTGAAATGATAGTGCATTTTATAATATGCCACTAGCCAAGGATGATAGTAGTAAATGCAGGGACGAGCAAAGGCAACGACTTCGGCAGGAGCCGAACTGGAAGAGCTATTGGAGCCAGTCTGCGGTCTTGTGGCTAGGCTTGAAAAAGAGTCTTCAAGGAAGAGGGTGGCCGAGGTCACCAAACTGAGGATCGGGCTTGCGGAAGCCCAAAAGAATGCAAAGGCTGCCCGAGACAGGGCGATGATAGCTGAGAACGAAGCAGCAAGACTTCGAGAGCAAGCAGTTGAGGTCGCTGTTGTCCATGGTGAACTTGTGGTAGCTCGAGAGGAGCTGAAGAAAGCAGTTGAGGGCCAGGGAGCAATGCTAGAGGCCTTCACCGAAAAATTGCTGCAGACAGAAACTTTTATGAAGTTTCTGAGTACATTTGTCGCTGCTGGCGACACAGCCACGAAGAGTGAATCACTGGAGGCTGTATATGATAAATATCCAGAGGTCGATGTGTATGATGAAGACTTCGGATACAATTACGACTCCGTGGGGAACGAAGATGGGGCGTACTTTGAGGCACTGACACAGACACCGAAGTGGCCGTTGATAGAAGCCCTGGCCAAGAGAGATACTATCCTGACTGCCGAGGCTGTAAAGCGCTGTAATGTTGACCAGGATAAAGAGTTCTTGGGCTTCCGGAATGGCTTTCATGTGCGGGAGTTACGAAACAGAATCCCCATTCCGCACAAAGAGCCCGAAGTGCCGATGATAGCCTCTGAGGAAGGGAACAATTGGCCCACCATGTTCAAGGATGCTCACAACCTTGTCTCTAAGTGTGATAAATGTCAACGGCATTCCCGAGTGAAGCATCTGCCCCAGACCGAACTCATTGGCATTCAAGGTGGCTAGCCTTTTATCCAATGGGGAATTGACATTGTTGGTCCCTTCCCTCTGGCTCCAGGTGGACTTAAGTACTTGGTTGTCGCTGTTGACTATTTCACCAAGTGGATTGAGGCTAGGCCACTCGCTTCAATTTCTGGCCAAAAGATACTTCAGTTTGTCTGGCAGGACATCATGTGTCATTTCGGAATCCCGAGCACCATAATTTCTGATACTGGCAAATAGTTCGCCAACAATCCTTTCCGCTCCTGGTGTGAGGGGCTTCACATCAAGCAAATATTCACCTCGGTCGCACATCCTCAAGCCAATGGCCAGGTCGAGGTGACTGATCGTACTCTTGTTGAGGGAATCCAAAAATGATTGGATGATGCCAAAGGTCTTTGGGCTGAGAATCTTCCCCAAGTTCTTTGAGCATATCGTACAACGCCTCATACATCTACTGGAGAGACGCCTTTCAGCCTTTGTTATGGTTCTGAAGCAGTTATACCTGCAGAGATTGGCGTGCCTAGCCCAGGACTTCTAGATATTGACCTCGAGTCCAATGCTGAAGCACTTCGCACAAACCTTGAAGAGGTTGAGCATCGACGTGAACAAGCCTTCATCCGACAGGCTAAATACAAACGGCAGACTGCTCGATACTACAACAACTGAGTCCGGGGTACCAAGTTTCGTGTGGGGGATTTCGTGTTCTGATTGAATTCAGCCAGTAAAGCTGCACCTGAGGGAAAATTACAAGCCACCTGGGAAGGCCCTTATCGAGTCATCACAGCTCATTCCTCCGGGAGTTACCAGCTAGCACACCTGGATGGAACCCCGGTGCCCCGAACCTGGCATGTTAGCAATTTACGCCGTTTCTTTCTATAGGCTGTTTTTGTTTAGTGAATTTTAGTTCAGTTATTATGTACTTTTTATTGCTCCGGCAATATGTTATCAATCTTACTTATACTGCGGGGACGCCCCAGTCTTATCTCTATACATTCACAATATCTCCGGACAATGCCTCTCGTCTAATCCGTCCGGCAAATTTCCAACCTTTATCCTCAGATAAAGTTTATCTCCTGCCTGATCCGTCCGAGGAGTCATTAGTTTTGTCTCCGGACTTAACTTACCTCTCTCTCGATCCGTTCGAAGAGGTCATTTACTTTGTTTCCTGACAATTTTTTGTGTATTCTATGCATCACAGCGAACATTCGTATGTTCTCCACATCTTTGCTGCCAATATCAGTTATTTATAATATATCATATGCATCATACATTTTTTCAAAAATAAAATTTATATACACATTCCTTACATTATTTCTTCATACATTCATCCTATTTCAATTCCTACTATTACTTTTTCGTGTCTTCTCCAAACCAGAACGCAAAGCCTCGTCGCTTTGGCCCCACTTGGCTACTTCCAGTCCTCCTGGAAACCTCATGTGGTCTACGCTGGACCCTTGAAGTGCCTCGGGTAAGGACCCCGGTCCTGGGCAAGCCAACCCTCCCCTGCTGTCCGCGGCTTGATTGAGGTTGGCTGGGCTTCCTACTCGGGCCCGACATATTGTCCCACTCCGTATAGCCCCAATTTAATGGAGCCAAGGGGTCCATCTTCTCAGAAGCTCGCGCAACATGCCCCCCTGCTTCATCCTGACGATGCCCCTTCGTCTTCCGAGACATTGGGTTTGATCTCCTCGCAGCCCCCGGAGTGTTTGCCCACTCTACGGCATCCCACTCCTCTATTGGCATCTAATCAATTTCCTTAGCAAGGGCTGAAACTGTTGCTCCACTCGGCTCCGGACCTTTCTCACGTGGCTTCATCGACTTTTTGGAAGGCTCCGGCCTTGCTTCTGGAGTCCTACCTGGTTTTCTTGGAGCTTTGGGATTTGCCCCCGGATCAACCCTATCCTGTGCAGCGGTCCCAGTTTTCTTATTCAAGGCTGCCTTTACCTCACCCTGTACTTGCTTCTCCTGCTCTGCGATTTGGAGCACTTCATTGCGGTCTTCTACCTTCTTCTGAATCTCCAAGAGAAATCCTAACACCAGCTTGCTTTTGATAAGTTCGGGATCATTATTATCACCTCGCCTTTCAAGCTGCTCAATGTCTCTCCGGACATCTGTTCTCCGGGCACGAACCTCGTCGACAGTCAACTGCCCACTATCGATAAGCAAGCGTTCACATTCTTGCTGGTTTATGCGGAGTTGTTCCAGCTCCATGTCCTTTAGTACACACTCTGCTTTGTACTGCCGCATTTACTTCGCTGCTTTAGTCCAAGAATCCTCCACCTCAGCACATCTCTTCTCTACTGAAGCCAATCTCTTCGACAGCCTGGGGACCTCTTGCATCTTCCAGACGTCTCTGTCTTTTTGTAACCAGGCTATCGATGACCTTAGTTGCTTTATTACTTCATATGGGTCTTCGGCGTCTTCCTGACAGATGGGACATCTTCATATCAAATATACATCGACACATCAACATCGCTAAAGTGAAGATGAGTTACAACACAAATGGAAGTCAAAAGGCTTTTCATCATTCAATATTTCAAGAACTGTACAACTTATTCAATACATCTCCAGACATTACATATCACAAAAATTTGTTACAAATAGTCTATTCTATGCTCTTGTCAGGAGGTGGAGGGTCACTGACCTCTCCAGGAGTAGAGTTATTCACTGCTACAACTAGGAATATTGCGGGGCCCTTGGTTGCCTCTATCGTCTTACCGGCGTCCTCAATATCCCCACCGAAGAGCTTTCTTGGCAAGAGTTCGGGAGCCGATGTGACTTGCGCATGCCCCCTCGTGGAGTTCCCGGAGGACATAATTAGCTTGAGTTGGGCCCACGCAACGGAGATTTGGCTGCAAATATGAGCTGCGGTATAGAACCCCATCATGGAGTGTATATTTTGAGGATCTGAGAATTAGTTGCCGAGCCAAAACTTTGTCAGTTGGCAAGGTGCCATCACGGAGATATTGGATGATCGAAGTCATCCAGGTCGGCTCAGCATCAGTGATTATGGAGACTGTCTGCTCCTGTATTGCCGGAGCAATAGCATCTTCAACGAATATATCCGGAGATATATTGGAGGGATCCACGGAGGCTAACTTATTTAAAGCGTCAGCCTTAGAGTTTTCTCCGCGAGGGATCTGCATGATATCAAAGGAACTAAAAGTCAGTGTAAGTTGACGAGTGACAACCAAATACCGTTTCATGGTATCGTCCTTGGCAGCATAAGTGCCCTTGATTTTGCTAGACACCACCTCAGAGTCGGTGTAAAGCCGCACATGAGTGGCCCCGAGGTTCTTAGCCAAGCGAAGTCCGACAAGAACTGCTTCGTATTCCGATTCATTGTTTGTCACTTTAAATTTGAAACGAATCGTGTATTTGACTTCAGCACCATTAGGACTGGTAAGGAGCACTCCAGCTCCACTACCCCGGATGGCTGAGGCACCATCTACATAGACGTGCCACAGTTTTGATTCTTTGTCCGAATCAGCTTGCGAGATGACTGCGGGAGGTATAGATGAACCAGGATCAGTGTACGTAGCTTCGGCCAGGAATTCAGCGAGTGCTTGCCCCTTTATAGCTCGGCGGGGTTGAAATTGAATGTCGTGCTCCCCGAGCTCAATAGACCACTTCGCCAAACGTCCAGACATATCTGGCTTGGTGATAACTTGACGAATGAGTTGATTGGTGAGGACAATGATGGAGTGTCCCTAGAAGTAGGGACGCAGGCAGCGGGCCGCCATGACAAGAGCCAAGACTGTCTTTTTAGCGACAGAGTAACAAGTTTCTGCTCCTTGCAGAGCTTGGCTGACGAAATAAACCGGGTATTGCGTGCCATGGTCCTCGCGAACGAGAGCCGCACTCATGGCCTCATCAGCAACTGCTAAGTAGATGTAGAGGGGCTCTCTGGGGAGAGGTGCGGACATAGCGGGTAGCTGCTTGAGATGGTCCTTCAAGGCTGTGAAGGCGGTATCACACTGCAGGCTCCACTCAAACTTTTTAGCCTGCCGCAATATCTTAAAGAAAGGAAGCTGGCGTTCTGCAGCTTTAGCCAGAAAACGATTTAGGGCAGCTAGGCTTCCCGTCAGACGATGGACGTCTTTCACTGTTTCAGGCTTCTTTAGAGTTAGGACGTCTCGGATTTTAGATGGATTGGCCCGTAGGCCTTGTGGAGACACCATGTAACCAAGAAACTTGCCTGAGCCTCGACATTGTGGCCGATCTGGTCTCGGAAGACATGATCCATAAGCCGCTGGTATGTAGACCCGGCATTTTTTAGGCCAAATGGCATCTTTCAATATGCGAAGACCCCAAAGTCAGTGATGAATGCAGTCTTGGGGGCATCACTTCTATCCATGTAAATCTGGTGGTACCCCTTGTATAAGTCCAAAAAGTTGAGAACCTGATGGCCAGTGATGGCTTCGGCCTTCTGATCAATGGGAGGTAGAGGATAGCAATCTTTCGGGCAGTGCTTGTTGAGATCGGTGAAATCTACACACATTTGCCATGAATTATCTGATTTCTTCACCATTACCGGATTGGCTAGCCAGGTAGGGTAATGAACTTCAAACAGAATGTCTGCATCCACAAGCTGTTGGACTTCTTTGCGGATCGCGGCGTTGCAGTCTGGAGCAAACTTTCTTTGCTTCTGTCGAATTGGTTTCACAGTGGGATCCACATTCAGCTTATGTGTAATGAGATCTGGGGAGACTCGTGGCATATCGAGGGGAGACCAAGCGAAGACCTCGGGGAACTTCCGTAATGTTTTGATGATTTGCTCGTGGAGCTGAGGCATTTAAACAGCTCCAACTCTAATAGTTCGCTTCGGGTTAGCTGGGTCGAGAGGAACCTCGACAACTTCATCCCCGAGGTGATTAGGACCATCCACTATGGATCCTGGTGAAGTAATTTGGAATTGAGCCTTCGCGTCAACCGCAGTTGGTTTCTTGAGCACGGAAAGCATGCACTTCTTTGCCTCTTGCTGGTTACCATAGATGGAAACCTCTCCATAAGGCGTGGGGGTCTTCACAGTTAAGTGATATGTCGAACAGATAGCTCTAGCCGGGGTGAGCCAGTGGCGACCCAAGATCACATTATAGGGAGAAGGGCAGTTGACAACATAAAAATCCACTAGAACAGTTGTCATCTTTGGGGTAATGCCAAGAGAGGCATAGAGAGAGATGACTCCCAATGGCTGACATGTCCCTGAGTAAATGTCGGCAGGGGTCCGGTTGCAGGTCAGAGATACTCCTGGGGGAGGTTCATTTTGTTAAAACAGTCAGAGAAGATGACACTGACAACAGCGCCATTATCAACATAAACACGCTTAATATGCATGTTCGCAATGGCCATTTCAATGATAATGGCATCTGTATGTGGGTTGAGCTCAGGGACATGATCATCTTCTGAGAAACTGATAGTTTCAGATCGGTGAAGACGTTTATGATGAGGCTCCTCGGGAGGAGGCATACGAGCTTCAGCCTTAAGGGCCCTTCGGGAAGTCACCGCAGGCATGGCAACATAGATAGTGTGAATTACCCCGTGAAGCACTTGGTTTAGCGGACTATCTCTGGGGGCTCCCTGAGGTTGTGCTGGTGGTAACAACCGGGGTTGTTGCTGCTGCTGCTGTTGCGGTTGGCGGTTGCCCTGATTTTGTCTTGGATAATTGTTATACCCAGGATTATTATTTCGCCCTTGAGTTTGATTGCGACCTTGTTCTTGGTTGTTGTGGTTACCACGACCTTGAGGGTAATTTTCACTTCGGTGTTGCTGTGGATTGCCGCCAGTTCGGGCAATGTACTGTTGGAACATACCAATCTTGATGCATTCCTTGATCTCTTTCATGAGTTCATGCAATTCCTCAGTGGTGTGCCCATGGTCACGGTGGTACTCACACCATTTGTTTTGATTTCGCCTCTCGGGAGGGGCTGTCGTTGGTGGGCATTGTCGGAGATCACGCTTGTGTAGGGCGAAGATTTCAGCCCGTGTATGAGTGAGAGGGGTGAATTGAGATTTTCCACCTCGGGATTCTCCGGGGAGAGTTGTTGCACTTCGGAGCTCTAGTGTGCCCTTACCCAGACGACTAAAGGCACTAGTTTGGGTGTTAGGTCCGGCCTGTGGCTTGTCGGACTGCTTTCTGGAAGAAAATTTCTCACGCTTGCGCCTACTTTGTTCATCGGCTCTTGCGTACCTGTTCACCATTTCGTACAGGGCACTGGTGGTGGTGGGGGGATTCTTGGCGAGGTCATTATAAAGATTGCCTGGTCCGAGTGCGTTCATAAACCCAGTGACGATAACAGTATCGGACTCTTCACCCACTTTTTAGCTCTCCGTGGTGAAACGGTCAAGAAATTGGGAGATAGTCTCCCCCTCTCTCTGCTCGATGTTCATGAGGTCGGCAAGGGTCGATGCGGGCTTCGTGTGTGTCTGAAAACGAGCATAAAACTTCTTGGCGAGGTCACGGTAAGAGTGATACTACCTCGGGGCAGGTTGTCAAACCATAGGCGGGCATCATCTTGGAGGTATTCAGGAAATATCTTGCACAAATACAACTGGTCACTATTTCGGTTGATCAGCACGTATTTGAATGCATTCAAGAGGTTGATTGGATCAGTGGTGCCATTGTAGGAAGCAATGGCAGGTGGTTTGAAGCCCTCAGGAAGGGGTGTGTCCAAAATCTCTTGGGAGAAGGGAGTGATGACTTCTCCATTGGCGTCAAGGCCCAGCAATTTGTCAAAGTCATCCTCCTCGTAAGATAGTCCCATATGTGGCCCCAATGCAGGGGGTTGTTCAGGGCGAAGTCGTTTTGGAGCACTAACAGGCCGGCAACGATCAACATCAACATCAGCACCCCGACGTCTTTCGGAAGTGCTGTGATGTTCAGCAGGTGATACGGATTGCTGATAGCGGCGATCTTACCGCACTTCCTGATTTTGTGCATCATTATGAGCCTGTTCTTGGTTTGTACGAGCATTTCCTTCTGCCGGTTCAGCATTAGTCCCGACAGGAGCTGTCGAGGTGGCCCGTCGGTGCATATATTCTTAAAACAGATCGGGACAATCACGGGCAAAATCCTGAAGGCCCGGAGGCACAATCGGAGCCACATTGGGGTTAGCCGAGGTGCCCTCAGGCTCCGGCAACCCTGTGTTTACTACTCCTGCGTTTATCAACTGGCCATCCTGGCCCTGGGGGGCATTCTGTGGATCCGTAGTCAGATTAGCCGCATGGCTCTAGTGAGAGGATTCAGGATTGTTGGAACGACGGGTGAGCACCATGGTTGATCAACAACAAAATTCCCTAGGGTTCTTCTGAAAGATTCCCACAGACGGTGCCAATTGATAAAGCACAACCCGTTTATCAAAGGAACTCAAAATAAAATCTGATTGATGAAACCTTAAATTGCAAGAAAGATTAAGAACACAGGATATACGTGGTTCGATCTAGAGATCTACGTCCACGGTAAGGGAGCTAAAGCCCCGTCGAGATGTTCCACTATGAATCATTTTTTAGTACAATGTGTGATAACCCAGAAAAACCCTCCCTGATTACAAACTAACTTCTTCTATTTATACAACATTCAAAAACCCCTAAACGACTACCTCAAATCTCTCCTTGAATCTCGGTGCATGATCTTGCTAACCGTTTGGAGAAGATTGTGAAGATTGTGCATGAAAACACGCTCGCACATCTGTAATCATAGGGCCGCGCGTGTGAGTCACTTTGACGTTTGGGCCCAATTGCTTCGGGTTGTGGGTTTGGGTTGCTTCGTAGTTTGATGAATATTACCCCCACTCATAACACAATCGTTCAAAGGGTGCTACGTACTCACCACCTCTATTACTTTAAATTATTTTAATCCGTCTATTGAGTTGATTTTCTACATTATTTTTGTATATCTATAAAACTTCGATGGCTTCATCTTTGCTTCTTAAAATATATACATAAAAAAAAAACATTGTGCAATCGTCAATGAACATTATAAAGTATGTTTTACCTCATCTAGTTTGCACAAGTTTTAAATCCCATACATCCGTATGTATCAATTCTAGACTAGATGTAGTATTTCTTTCCACTGAATGGAAAGGCAACTTAGCCCTTTTGGCTTCAACACAAACTTCACATTTCTTTTGTCTTTCAACTTTTTTTATTGGTAACAACTCAAGGTTCATCAATCATTTTATAGCATTTAGATTGACATATCCTAATCTAACATGCCACAAATCGCGGCACTTAAGCATATAAACATAAGAGGATACATTTTCATTGCCAACTTTGCCGGTACAACATACATACATTACATTTATTTTGAACAGTCTTCTATCCCCTACCAAGGAAAATACTTGCTCAAAATCAACTTTTGAGACTAAAAAACTAGCCTAAAACCATGAGAGACTAGCAATGAGCTTGAAACCAAATTCTTCATGATGTCTGGGACATGCAACACATCCTTCAACATCAGCTTATTTCTAGAAGACAGCTTCAGCACCATGTTACCGACACCTGCAATTAGAAGAAGTGGAGTTTTCCATGTGAAGTTTCCTTCCCGTGACTGGGGCATAAGTTAAGAACGCATCCTTATTTGAATAGACATGAAGAATAGCTTCAGTATTTATCACTCCATATTTTACATGAAGGCACATATTTATAGCTAAAATAATTTATTATTACTTAAATTAGTACTTCATAACCCATGTTCTCGTACGCTTGACGGATTTCACTTGTTTTGTTGGTTTTGTAGTAATTTTAGTACAAATCAGTGCGTCTTTGGAACTAATGGTGAAATCGCAAGTCCAAACGGATAAAAAAGAGCTTGAAATAAAGGAATTGAAGAATGGGCCCCAAAATACCTTTTGGATAGACCCATGATGGAGTGGAGAAGCCCAAAAGATGAGCTGAAAAGAGAAGAAAAATGAGCGGCATTTGCTGGACTGAGTAGAAATGTAACTTAGTTGTGCAAAATGTCGTCTATTTTGACAGCTAAAGCGTTTTCAGGGTCTTATCCAATTTGGTCCCCACACTAGACCTACTGTTGTGTAATCTTATAAATACTTAGAAATTGTCGAGAGATTAAGTTTCACATAAGTTTTATAGTTTTCAGCAGTTTCATAGTTTTAGAGAGTAGTTAGAGCATTTTACCCAGGAGCCGGAGAAGACGATGGAGATTCATCTGATAAATTATATCGGCGATTAAAGTACTCTGACTCCATATTAACTTATGTTTTTATATCCTATTGAACATCATGTTACTTATGAAATTTCCAACATTTATTTATTTATGGAGTAGTTGTTTAATATCTTAGGGTTAGAAACTAGGGCTCGATTACAAATGTGATTGTTTATATGTATTCCATAATTACATGTTCTTATTGTTATTTGATGCGTTGAGTATTGATTAATGTTAGGATAGACTGGTCACCTAGCCTAGCACTCTAGAATCACATACCCAAGATACCGAAAGATGAGGGTATTGATGGTTGATAAAGCACAACCCGTTATCAAGGAGGTACCAGGCAAAAAATAACAAATTGAAAGGTAAACAGATAACAAGACACAAGGTATACGTGGTTTGATCCGGAGATCTACGTCCACGGGAAAATAATGCCCCTACCAGGATCTTTCTCTTCTCTTCTTTTTCGTTTAGTTTACAGGTGGTTTTTCTCCGATCAAACTTCCAACCCCTTTCCTCTCTCTAATTCTACTATTTATATCATACAAATCACAACCCTAACTATATTCCTAAAATTATGGCCACCAAATCTGCCTTCGTGATAGAGAGAAGATCGTGGGCGAAATATTCCAATCCCCCATGCGCTGCTACCGCAACCTAATTATCAAACCTGTATTTGGGCCAATTACTGGGCCTGCAGCCCTAGACAACTTGGGTCGAGTATTAGTGTTGTAACCTTAGGCAATTGGGTCATCCCTACCAGATGCCCCTCCCCCAAATAAGCCGAAGCAGACGGATTCGGCTTGTAAAGTAGATAAAGTGGGCAAGAAGTGATGTGAAATAGAAGATCTGATTCCTGGAGTCCATGGATCGGAATTTGAGATAAGGCAAAAACACCAGAGTCCCTGAGCCAGAATTTGAGAAGAAGTAAAAACCCCGAGGTCCCTCAACCGGAGTTGAGAAAAAGTAAACCCCGAGGTCCCTCAACCGGAGTTGAGAAAAAGTAAACCCCGGGGTCCCTCAACCGGAGTTGAGAAGCTTCTTCAACACGAGTGATGGACAAAGCTGAGGCGCGTGACTAACAGATGTACACAATATTCGAGTAAGCGCGTGTGAAACGGCACATATTGCGGGTTTCGAGGCACGTGCATGGCACGTGAAGATCAGGATCGTCGATTTTAAACCATTGAATCTGCATCGTTGCTGAATTTATAAGAAAAGGAGGGAAATCGAAACCCTTCACCTTCTTCTCTTGCAGTTAACTGAATCACGCATCAGAGAAATCCACAATTGTGCCAACTGTGAAGATAAAACACCACACCAACCAGAGAAAACAAGTAAGTATGTCTATCTCATCTTCGTCTTCATCTAGGGTGGAGGAGGTAGGCAAAGAGGGGGAGCCTTTTAGAGCACCTCCTATACGGGTGATCTTCCCCTTGAATAGTGAAACTAGGCAAATTCATCGGGGTGATCTTAGTGAAATTAGAGTGGAGGCAGTGAGTTTCCCCCACTGTGAGGAGGAAGTTGAAGGGTTCGAAGTGGCAGGGGTGAGACCCACTGTAACCGAGACTCAAATTAGGCGATGGATTCCAAATTTTTTCTTGCCCATTGACCTTGAATTTATTATTCCCGAAGATAAGGATAAAGCCTGTTGCCCTCCCAAAGGATTCATATCCGTATACATAGATCAACTAGCCGTAGGGTTGAGGTTTCCTCTGTGGGACTTTTTAGTAAAGTTGTTGGAGTATTATGGGCTAGCTCTGGGGCAGTTAGGGCCCAATGCCATGAGGCAGGTGGTAGGATTTTTAGTGGAGTGTAGTAAGGGGGGGTTAGTACCCAGTGTTAGTTTATTTAGGCATTTCTTTCAGCTGAAAACGATGGGGAGAAATAAAGGTTGGTATTACCTTAACCCTAGGCTAGGTAAGAGATTCAAAGTAAAGAATCCGAGCAAGATTGAAGGATGGAGAGGTAAATTTATATACGTTAGGCAGGAGAGAGTTCTGCCGAAGTGGCAGATGTTAGAGGTAGTAGATAGTGCCCCGGCGGGGGAACCTAGAGGTGTGGATATACTGAAAAAAGCCGGTGTTCTGGGGTCCAGATTTTCAGAAGAAGTCCTGGACGGAGCTGGGTTGAGCCCCTATTATTCCAGATGGGCTGCTGGGACTTCGGATTCCCAAGAGAAGGACACCTCAATGGGTACTGACTCTGACGAGACGCCAAGCGTAGCTGAGAGAGAGAGGTCGAGAGCCGGGGAAGAATTAGAGGGTAGGACTTTTATTTCTCTACATTGTGTAAGATAAAATTATAATTTCTCTGAACATATGACACGTCGTGTGCAGTGGGTAAATTCAAGAGTGCCGCGAAGAAGGGTACCGAAGCCAGCTCCGGTGGACGAGATGATAGATCTAAGACCCCGGAGCTACAAAAAACGACGGCGGGGGGTGGTCACGGAGATGACCACGAGGACAACATTCCTTTCTCGGGGCTGACTCCGAGCGCTAAGAGGAGGATCACCTCTCCAACAACACCACCGCCTCCCAAAAAGGCGCACATGACCCCGTCTCACGAGGTATCCACGTGAATAGTGTGCTATTACGTATCGTACAAGCCCATCATAATAGTGAGATAATGCAGGAACAAAGGATGGAAATAACTGCGGCCGGGGCCGAGCTGGAACAACTGCTGGAGCCAATTCGCGGGCTGGTGGGAAGGATGGAAAAAGAATCTTCTCGAGACAGAATAGCCGAACTGGAGGCCGAGGTCACCAAATTACGTGTCGGATTCGCGGAGGCCCAGAAGAGTGTTAGAGTGGCCCGAGACACAGCAGTACTTGCTGAGAGAGAGACAGCAAGACTGCGCGAACAAGCTGTTGAGGTTGCCGTGATCCGGGGTGACCTAACAGCGGCGCGGGAAGAGCTGAACAAGGCGATCGAGGGTCAGGGGGTTGTGTTAGAAGCCTTCACCGAAAAATTGATGCAAACAGAGACGTTCTTGAAATTCCTAAGCACCTTTGTGGCCGCGGGTGACACAGCTACAAAAAGCGAGCTGTTGGAGGCCATATATGATAAATACCCGGAGGTCAATGTTTATGACGAAGACTTCGGGTATAACTATGATGCAGTGGGAAATGAAGATGGGGCATATTTCGATGCGTTGACGAAAGCACTGAGGTGGCCGCTGATCGAGGCCTTAGCTAAAAAGAACACGCTCTTGACTCCCGAAGTGATCAAACGGTGTAATGAAGACCAGGATAAAGACTTCTTGGGTTTGCGCAACGGTTTTTATGTACGGGAGTTAAGGAAGAGCTCCCATTCCCCGTAAAGGAGCCGTAATGCCTACCGACGTGGCTGAAGGCTCTAGCAAGGCGATAGAGGTAACCGGGGACGTTGCAGAGCTCTCGGGTGTAATAAGGACCACCGCTACCCCTGGAGAGGTCAGTGACCCTCCGACTCATGAGCAGAATGTAGAGTAGATGATCTGTAAACAAAATTCCGTTGTAATTTCTTGCTTTGTAATGAACAACTTTATATTTCCAGAGAAATAAACAATGTTGAATTAGTTTTATGGATATCAAATGTCGCAATGTCTCTTATTCGTAACAATGTACATGTATCTGTACGGTCTAAATACCGAGGTGTCTCCTTTGCCAGGAAAACATTGAAAACCCATATGAGGTAATAAAGCAGCTTCAATCATCAATAGCCTGGTTACAGAAAGACCGAGATATCTGGATGTTGCAAGAAGTCCCGCGGTTATCGAAGAAGTTAGTGTCAGTAGAAAAGAGGTGCGCAGAAGCAGAAAACTCGTGGACAAAAACTGTACATGTGGCAGTATAAAGCAGAGTGCGTGCTAAAAGATATGGAGTTGGAGCAACTCCGCATAAACCAACAAGAGTGTGAACACTTGCTTATTGATGGCGGCGACTATCAATCCAAGAGATTCGTGCTCGGAGAGCAGAAATCCGGGGAGACGTCCAGCAGCAGAGCAAGCAAGGCGATGCCAATAATCCTGAAGTCATAAGGAACCGATTGGTGTTAGGATTTCTTGTGGAGCTGCAAAAGAAAGTAGAGGCCCGGAACGAAGCTTTAAACGTTGCAGATCAGGAGGAACAAGAACACAGCGACGGGAAAAAACATCGGGGCAAGAAAATAAAGGCTGGTACTCGAGAGAAGATGTTGTCCGAGGACCACACCCTGGTTGCAGGGAAAGCCAAGAACATGCCCGAGGCGATGTCGAGTCTCCCCCAAGAACCGAGAGAAACACGTGTGGATGAGCCGGAGGCCAGTGGAGCAACAGTTATAGCCTTGGCAAAGGAAATTGATGAGATGCCTGTAGAAGAGTGGGATGCTGTAGAATGGGCAAACACTCCGGGGAGGAGACGGAGAGCATACCCAGAGTTTCGGAAAACAACAGAGCCCCATCAACATAAGACCGAGGAATACATAGCTCAAACCCCCGAGGAGATGGATCCCTTGGCACCATTAGAGTGGGGCCATGCAGAGTGGATCAATATGTCAGGCCCAAGTAGAAGGTCCGGGCATCCTGCAATAGACCGGGGTCCTCAAGGGACAGGTAATAGGCGTGGGACCGGGGTCCTTGACCGAGGCGAATTAGGGCGACGTTGGAACGCGCAAGAGACTTCCCGGAGGACTAGAAGTGGTCGATCAGAGACAAGGCGATGAGGTTTTGCGTTTTGGTTCGGAGAGGACTCCGAACAGCGTCAGTAGGGAATAGGGTAGCCAGAAACCAACCAAAATAATGGAGTGAAAAATAATTAGTTTGTTGTAACAGTCATACGGAATATATACATATTATGGTGTTTAAGAAAAAATGTTGGTTTTTACTATTATCTTTTTATGTTTGAAAATAAAAACACTCAAACATATCACCAAGGACGTGAAAAGGAAACGAGCTGAAGTCCGGAGACAGATTAATAACGCCTTGTATTCTTTGATCGAGTGGGATGGAATTTAAACAAAACCCTGAGGTTTGATCATGTACCTTGACTGGGTCAAGGAGGTGAGTAATGGAGTCCGGAGACATGTTTTATATACCCGACGGATCGAAAACAAATGTTCGGAAACATGTAATATAAGGATATCGGGGCGTCCCCACGGTATTATAAACAAACAATAGAAAGATGAAAATAGTATTTTTTATTGAGCAAAACTTGTCAGAACCATGTCAGAATAAAAACTAATTATGCAAGAAATAGAAAGCAGAAGTAAAGCTAACAGTGTTTAGAGAAAAAAAATTCGAAGGTTAGTCACATGCCAAGTCCGAGGCACTGGGGTGCCATCGACGCGTGCAAGCTGATAACACCCGAGGGGATGGACAGTAACCACACGATAGGGTCCTTCCCATGCTGCATGGAGCTTGCCTTCGGAACTGGCCTTACTGGCAGAATTGCGTCGGAGCACAAGATCACCGACTTTAAACTGTGTGCACCGAACTCGAGCATTGTAGTACTTTGCTGTTTGCTGTTTATACTTGGCTTGTCGAATAAGGGTTTGTTCCCGGCGATATTCTACTTCGTCAAGGTTGGTACGGAGAGCGTCCTCGTTCTAATCCGGGTTGAAAGTCAACACCCTAGGACTGGCTACTCCGATTTCTGCCGGGATGACGGCTTCGGAGCCATAAGTTAGGCTAAAAGGAGTTTCGCCTGTAGAAGAATGTGGCGTAGTGCGATAAGCCCATAATAAATGAGGTAGGGCATCAGCCCAAAGTCCTTTAGATTCGCCTAAGCGTTTTTTGATGCCTTCAACAAGTGTTCGATTTGTCACCTCGACCTGGCCATTTGCCTGGGGGTGAGCCACCGAAGTGAATGCCTGTTTAATGTGTAACTCTTCACACCAAGAGCGGAAAGGATCATTCGCGAACTGTTTCCCATTGTCAGAAACGATGGTGCTAGGGATACCGAATCGGCAAACAATATGCTTCCAAACAAAATTAAGGATTTTCCTTCCAGTGATGGTAGTGAGTGGTTCGGCCTCAACCCACTTGGTAAAGTAATCCACAGCGACCACTAGGAATTTAAAACCACCTGGAGCTACAGGGAAAGGACCCACGATGTCTATGCCCCATTGAATAAAAGGCCATGCGCTCTGTATGCCTGTCAGCTCTGTTTGAGGTAAGTGTTTAATCCGCGAGTGCCGCTGACAATTCTCGCATTTTGACACTAGGTCATGTGCATCATTAAAAAGAGTAGGCCAATAATACCCCCACCGGAGTGCCTTTTTAGCGAGAGTCCGGGACCCAATATGGTTTGCGCATGAGCCTTCGTGTAATTCCTTGAGGATGTAGTTGGCCTGAACCGGGTCGAGACACCGAAGACTGGGCTGGAGGTAAGATTGTCTATACAAGACCCCGTCATGTAAAGTGTATTTTGGTGCTTTCAAGATTACCTGGCGAGCTTGTAACTTGTCATCGGGTAGGGTGCCGTCCTGTAGGTATTGGACAATGGGTGTCATCCAAGTAGTTTTAGAGTCAGTGATTGCCGAGACAGTCTGCTCATAGATAGACTGATGAGATGCCTCTTCTACAAGTATATCGGAAGGTATGCTCGAAGGGACCGCGGAGGCCAGTTTGCTGAGAGTGTCAGCTTTTGTGTTCTCTTCTCGGGGAATCTTGTGAATGTCGGCAGAGGCAAATGTGAGCAGAAGACTTTTAGTTAAAGCTAAGTACCGTTTCATGGTTTCCTCCTTTGCTGTATATGAGCCATTGATTTGACTAGAAACCACTTCGGAGTCAGTATATACTCGAATGTGTAAAGCTCCTAAAGTCTTTGCAAGGCGAAGACCCGCAAGAATCGCCTCGTATTCAGCTTCATTATTCGTGACTTTAAAGTTAAAGCGTAAAACATACTTGACTTCAACGTCGTCGAGCCCATTGATGATGACCCCGGCACCACTTCCCCGGGTAGCGGATGCACCATGTACATGGATATGCCATCGTTTGGTTTCGATACTGAGGTCAGTAGGGGGAATGTCTTCAGGACGCGAGTTGGAGTCAGGACCCTCAAAGGTAGCTTCGGCTAGAAAATCAGCCAGGGCTTGGCCCTTAATAGCGCGACGAGGAAGAAATTGAATATCATGCTCTCCCAGCTCTATTGCCCATTTACCGAGTCGACCGGAGTGGTCTGGCTTACTCAGGATTTGACCGATTGGTTGGTTTGTGAGGACGTTTATAACATGTCCTTGAAAATAGGGACGGAGGCGGCGGGCCGCCATAACTAGTGCCAATACGGTCTTTTCGATGACTGAGTATCGGGTTTTCGCTCCTTGCAGGGCCCGGCTAGCAAAATACACAACCTTCTGATCCCGTGGTCGTCACGGACAAGAGCTGCACTGATGGCTTCATCAGAGGTGGACAAATATATGTATAGGGGTTCTCCAGCGATCGGGGCGGAAATAATGGGAAGTTGGCTGATGTGCTGTTTTAGGGCTGTCAAAGCTTCTTCACATTGGGGAGTCCACTCAAATTTCTTAGCCTGCCTTAGAATCTTAAACAAAGGAAGTTGTCGTTCAGCCGCTTTAGATAGGAACCTGTTCAATGCAGCCAATCATCCGGTAAGGCGCTGAACATCTTTTTCTTTCTGAGGTGTCTTGAGGTTGAGTATATCCCGAATTTTGGAGGGATTAGCTTGTAGTCCCTGAGGGGAGACCATGTACCCTAAAAATTTCCCTGAACCGACCCCAAAGGTGCATTTTTCCGGATTTAAGCGGAGATTATGGCGTCGAAGTATGTCCAATGTTTCAGCAATGTCCCGAACACATGCATCGAAAGTTCGACTTTTGATGACTAGGTCATCGACATTGACCTCTACATTTCGGCCAACTTGGTCCTGGAAGACATGGTCCATCAACCGTTGATAAGTGGCTCCGGCATTCTTAAGCCCGAAGGGCATCTTTTTGTACGCAAAGATGCCGAAGTCCGTTATGAATGCTGTCTTAATAGCATCCTTCCTATCCATGTGAATTTGGTGGTATCCCTTATAGAGGTCCAAGAAACAGAGTGCGGGATGTCCGGTAATGGCTTCGGCCTTTTGGTCGATAGGAGGTAGTGGATAGCAGTCCTTCGGGCAGTATTTATTCATATCGGTAAAATCCACACACATTCTCCACGTATTATCAACCTTCTGAACTAAGACAGGATTCGCCAACCAGGTCGGATAGTGGACCTCGAAAAGGATATCTGCCTTCACCAATGCTTCAACCTCTACGCGAATAGCAGCTTTTCTGTCGGCAGCAAATTGTCTGTGCTTCTGCTGTACCGGTTTGACTGTTGGGTCAATGTTCAATTTGTGGGTAATCAAGTCCGGTGAGACACCGGGCATATCCAAGGGTGACCAAGCGAAGACCTCGGAATATTCTCGTAGTATCTGAACAATGGCGCTGTGAAGTAGAGGTAAATGTATAGCACCGACCTTAACAGTTCGCTCGGGTATGTTTGGATCGAGAGGTACTTCTACTACCTCATCGCCAAGGGGTTGAATCGGGATTGATGCAAGTCCAGGGATATCTATTTGAAACTGGAGTCGAGCAGTCTGCGTAGTTCGCGGTTTGAGTGCAACAAGCATACACTGCTTAGCCATCTTCTGATCACCACGGATGGCTATTGTTCCGTAAGGTGAGGGGCACTTCATCGTCAGATGAAACGTGGAACATACGGCTTGATCAGGAGTAAGCCAATCTCGTCCAAGAATCATATTATATGGAGATGTAGATGACACCACGTAAAAATCAACAAAAACTGTTTTGATGGCGGGATGAGTACCTACCGAGGCTGGGAGATTAATAATCCCTTCTGCCCGAACTTCCCCCTGTGTAAATGTCTGCAGAGGTCCTGGAGCGGGCCGAAGCAGATCCCGAGATATGCCCATTTTTTGGAAACAATCTGAGAAGATAACACTCACGGACGCACCATTATCAACGTACACCCGTTTGATTATAATATTTGCCACGGTCATATCAATGATTATAGCATCAATGTGGGGTGTGCGCTCGGGTACAGGGTCGTCCTCGGTAAAACTTACTGTTTCAGTGTTGTGGAAACGCTTGTGACGGGGTTCCTCGGGAGGATATCTGCGAGCCTCTGCGATAAGAGCTTTGCGGGATACTCCTGCTGGCTGCGTGCCATAGATCATATGAATGGCGCTATTAACAACACGAGCTGGAGGGTTAGTCCCTTCTTCTTGAGGAGGGGGAGCTGGCAATAAGCGAGGTTGTTGTTGCTGAGTACTGTGTCTACTTCCCTGATCTTGTTTTGGGTAGTGGTTGTTCCCGGATCGATTATTCAGCCATTGTGACCGACCTTGTTGTAAGCTACGATTATTATAGCCAACTCGACTTTGTTGCTAGTTTCCACTTCGGTGCTGTTGTCGATTGTCTGATTGAGCAATATACTGGCGAAAATATCCCTGCTTTATGCACTCTTCAATTTCTTTGCTGAGTTCTCGGCATTCTTCAGTATCGTGCCCGTGGTCATAGTGATATTCACACCACTTGGTGCGGTTTCGTTTGTCAGCCGGTGCAGTCATGCGAGGACAAGATTTTAGATCAACCTTGTGGATGGCATGTATTTTGGTTCGGGACCGATTCAAAGGTGTTAGTTGAGGTAGATTGTGACGAGTGTCTGGTCACCCTCTGCCCAGTCGGTTGAAGGCGCTGGTACGAGTATTAGACCCGGATTGTCCTTCATCTGATTGTCTCTTAGCAATAGATTTTTCCCTCTTACGCCAGGTTTGCTCATCTGCCTTAGCGAACCTCCCAACCACATGATAGAGAACTCGGGTAGTAACGGGAGTATTACGGACTAGCTCGGTGTACAGTGGTCCGGCTCGTAATCCATTCATGAAGGCTGTGATAATGATGCTATCGGGCTGATTTCCTACTTTCAAACTTTCAGTCGTAAAACGTTCCAGGAACTGAGAGATGGTTTCTCCTTCTTTTTGTTCCACGTTCATCAGATCGGCCAAAGTGGACATGGGCTTTGCACGTGCTTCGAAACGTGCCCAAATGTGTTCAGCAAGTTCTCTAAAAGAGGATATACTATTACGGGGGAGTGAGTCAAACCAAACTCGAGCCTCATCCTGAAGATACTCGGGGAAGATCTTACAATAGTGAAGAGATGCGGTATGATCTCGACTGAGCATGTTGTGCCTAAAAGTCCCAAGAAAATTGGCTGGATCTCCAGTGCCGTCATAAGGTGGTATGGCAGGTCTCTTGAACCCTTCGGGAAGGGGCGTAGCCAGTATTTCTTGGGAGAATGGGGTGATAATGTCTCCATTGGCGTCAAGGCCTAGAATTCTATCTAGTTCAACATTGCGTTGTACTCGCTCATACTCCTGAAGATCTAAAGTATGGGGATTGGCATAACGAGCTCTCTTGGTCGCGTTAAGTGGACGGCGACGATCAGCGTTGGCAAGTTCTTCATTGCGTTGTCTTGACCCATTAGAACTCCCATGGTCCTCGGGAGAACCGGGTCGTTCTCGTCGTCGGTCCTGACGCCCATGGTGCACAGGATCTTGTTGGTTGAGCGGGTTTCGACGAGGTGGATGCGCTACGGGGTTGGTAGCATGTCCAGCAGGTCCATCAGGGTTTAAACGATTGGCTGCCCAGTCTTGGAGAACATGAGCATGTTCTTGTAGGAAAGCCTGGAGTAGTTCCGGAGTCATCTGAATATTAACCTGCGGCTATGTAGCAGCGGGATTAGGATTTTGTATATCTTGTGGAGGTAGAGGTAAGAATTGGTCGTCCGAATTCACAACCGGGCCTTGGTTGCCCTGATGATGAGATGTATCTCGCATCAGCGGTTGCCTCGGTGGCAAAGTTTGATCCACGGGTGGATCTTGATTGATCTGATCACCTTGGCGAGATTGAGTTAAGCGAGTGGTTACCATGGTATAACAAGTGCAGTATCAATATTAAAATCCAGTCGTGTTCCCACAGACGGCGCCAATTGATAAAGCACAACCCGTTATCAAGGAGGTACCAGGCAAAAAATAACAAATTGAAAGGTAAACAGATAACAAGACACAAGGTATACATGTTTCGATCCGGAGATCTACGTCCACGGGAAAATAATGCCCCTACCGGGATCTTTCTCTTCTCTTCTTTTTCGTTTAGTTTACAGGTGGTTTTTCTCCTATCAAACTTCCAACCCCTCTCCTCTCTCTAATTCTACTATTTTTATCATACAAATCACAACCCTAACTATATTCCTAAAATTATGGCCACCAAATCTGCCTTCGTGATAGAGAGAAGATCGTGGGCGAAATATTCCAATCCCCCATGCACTGCTACCGCAACCTAATTATCAAACCTGTATTTGGGCCAATTACTGGGCCTGCAGCCCTAGACAACTTGGGCCGAGTATTGGTGTTGTAACCTTAGGCAATTGGGCCATACCTACCAATGGTCAAACAACATAAAACATATTATGTATTGTGAAACCGAAAGGGTAAGATTATATTATGGGGGGTTTTTCCTAGGTTCCCTTAGGAGTTACAGGAATTTCATTGGGGATGGTTGTCTGTTGACTATCCACACCTTAGGCACTCCGAAAGGGGGTTTAAGATGCATAATCACGAAGCCTCATAACAATAAAACATGGAAATTATGGTTATAAATACGTGTTTACATGTGTGGTTGTCGATAGTCACAGGGTAGTTCATTCTAAAATCTATATCTTAAGACAACCTTCTATTATTTGGTCAATTTTTGTAGCGACACTAGTTAATTTATTCTCTTACTATTTTCTTAGGGTCTAGATACTTAGTAAGTAGGATAACCAACAACCAATCATCTATTCGATCCACCAAGATATTTTAGAATTAGGAACATTTTAGTACTTTGTTTAGGTCATCTTCACTAATCCTTGTGGGATACGATCTTCCTTGCCACTAGCTATTATTACACCGTTCACTTGCGGTAGAGCTGGTAGAAATTAGAGCAATCAGGTATCAATATAGGTTATTAATATATGTCCATGTCGGTTAGCTCTCATGTTCCACCACACTAACTACTTTCCCTTGCCTTTGTTCTCAATGCTTGGCAGCCCTTAGCCATGTGGTTGGCTTGCCACAATTTAAGTAATACCCAGTAAACTTTTGAAATTCTCCAGCTCATTTACCCTTCTACCTAGGTGTTGTTTGCATTTCTTGCTGGACGAGCCTTGCTCCAAAAAGTTGGCTTTTGCTTCCATTGAAAATGTGGGCTTCGAATTAGACTTGCAGTTGTCTTCTTTGATTCGCAACTGGATCACCAAGTCTTGGAGGCTCATTTCCTTTCTCTTATGCTTGAGATAGTTTTTGAAGCCCTCCTATCCGAAGGCAATTTCTCGGCCAAATCAGTCACTTGGAAGGCTTCTGGAAAATTCATACGCTCTGCATCGATTTGATGCAGAATCAACTAAAATTCTTAGGCTTGCTCCATGATGATTCGTGAATCAACAATTTGGAATTCTAAGAATTTTACCACCACGAACATTTTAGTTCTAGCATCCCGATTTTATATTATTTTCTCCAAAGACTCCCAAAGTTCCTTGGGGGACTTCACACAACTATACACATTGCATAATGAGTCACTAAGTTCATTTAGGACATAGTTCTAGCACAAAAAAATCACCTTGACCCCATGTCATGAATGCACCACGCTTTTCAGCACCGGTCTCGTTCTCGTCAACCACTAGAGCGTCATCCTTCAGATATTTTGTGAGGCTCCAAGTGGTAGATAAAAGAGCATCTTTTGTTGCCAACGTTTGAAGTCAACTCCGGTGAGTTTCTCTAGTTTTTCAGCTTGAACAGGGGCAGCAAGAATGGTAGTACAAGAAGCGAACGCCGAGGCAAGTTACACTCTTTCCACAAGATAAAAATGTCCTGTATTAGTGATCACGATGTCAACATGATATCTCCTAAGATACAACGTCTACGTAGAAATATTAGCACTCCAAATCTCGAAGCTCTGGCGAATTGAAAATACGCTTGAACTGGATATGGATATAACTTGGATATGAGTATGAGAATGCAGGACGCTTGTTTTGTTGAAATAACTTGTGTTCTCCAAATGAACGATCTAAGGACCTATTTATAGGTCTCTGCTCCTGCAGGGAATTAATAAAGGAGTAGTGGCTCCTTTAATGAGGTGTGTAACCTCCTCACAATCTCAAGTGGTCTTAATGATGTATGTGACCTCCCCCACTACGTAAAGTAATGGGTTGCATTAATCTCAAGTGTTAAAAAACCTTTTAATGCCGTAAGTTCCGCTCAAGAACACTACATCCATATGTGTGTCATCTGCTAGAAATGAGCTGACCAATCCAGGTTTTTCTATCTTATAATTTTTTAAAAATGGACAAATAATGAAAGAAAAGAAGCCATGCATTAAAATAGATAAAATAAAAAAATAAAACAAAAGAAGGAACAAAGTCATTCATTTAGGAAAAACAAGGCAACCCCCACTTCTTCCACCACTACCATCAGTCTAATAGTCGTCACCTATGTATCTGCGCCGTCCAACCTGACCTCAAAAGAATTCCTACTATGTACATGTAAGTTGTTCGGTGTAGAAAATCTAAGCCATTTTCAGCCGAAAAAAATGCTAGATATAAAGAATATTTTGGAAATTCTGATGCATAATGTTAAATTATGAGAGGGGCAGGGTTGACCAATAGCATAATTTTGTCTATGAATTTATCGATGCTTAGTATCAGGTATCCCGGGATGGCAGGAGAGACGAAGGAGGGGGAGGGGGGCGAAGATAGTGATTCCTATGTTCACAGGAGGTATGATGCTCTCTTGGAAAAGATCATTGCTGACAAAGAGAAGTTGTGTCGAAGTCAGGCACTAGCCCGGCGGCGGTGGTGGTGGCAAGGCTAGGGATTTCCTTCATAGGCTTTTAAGTGTATATGATTTTTTTTGTTGTACTGTCCCCTTTTCATTCTAGGCTTAATTATACAATAAAATGAGACAAATGAAAAAAAAGAAAAGACAAACTGAACTTCAAATCTAGCATCAGAGTGGTAGGCGGTGGTGGTGCAAGCTGCCGGATCAGTGCAAGTTGTGGAAGACGTGGGTTTTGACTCATTTTGCTAGATTAGCTGGCTTCTTTTTTTTTTTTTTTTTTTTTTTTTGCAGGGTTTAAAAAAGCACCTTTACTTTCCATGTGGTCACTGCTGCCAATGAACCTAAACATATGACTGTCCAGATTCGTCCTGGATATTAAGGGTCACAAGCTACATCGGGCTGAACCTGATTCGATTTCAAAAAATCGGACTTTGCCGAACTAAAGACGGGCCAAAATGGACCCAACCTTGGCCCTGGCCCACGCCGAGCAAGCACATGTGGGATTCGCATTGACAGTTTATTTGTTTATGATGCTTATCATTACTACACCAATCAAATTACATTTGAAGTGGTTTACACCACTCTAATTATCCAATGTGGGATAATTACTTCCTTCCCACTTCTCCCCGACCCACACATATGTAGCTTTTCAATTGCCAATGATGGTTATGTAACCATCAATTCCTCACTACTCGAAAATCGATTATGAGAAATTCCGAAAACTCCGATCAACCTCGTGAAGCGTAATTTTTCAATTCACCATTCAATTCTACCCGAATTAAACTTACATTGCATAAAAATTGACTCAAACCCGAGTCAACACCCATAAAACCATGTTTTTTCAACAAAATTCACATTTTTCTTACACTTCAGTATACTTTCTCAATAAAATAATATTATGTGTATTTATAAAATGTTTTGGAGATCAACAAGGTTAAAATTTTAGGGGGATGAGATGTAGATTTGCCTCTCTTTAAGGATCTTCAAGAAGAATAATTCCGAGTTAATTATTTACATTGCCTATATGCAACCCGATTTTCCTTTTTCTAATTTAAGAGAATGATTTGAAGCCGTGAACATAAAAATTAATAAGATAAATTAATACAACAATCTTAACAAAACCTAAATTTGAGTATAGAGCTAGCAAAGTCTAGTGTTCCTAATAAGCTAACAATTGAGTTGAGCTGGACTGGACTGAGTTGAGCCGGAGCCATAACTAAAACTATTTGAAATGAGATTGAGGAGCTACTCTCCAAGCCTCCCCATGGGCCATGGGTAAATGTTGAAAACTACTCGTTGGCCCAGTAAGTTGGGCCGAAACAAATCACCATCTATTGTTCGATAATTATGATTTCTAAAAAAAAAAGTAAATCCACATGCCCCACTTTTCGTTTTTTATATACAACCAAAAGTGATGTTATATACATATGGTATGCATACATGGGTCAATGGTAACCCAAATTTGATTATTAGGCCCCGCGTAAGAATACTCCCAGAAATTTAATGAAATTATAGCCTAGAAGTAACTAATTGGACATAATATTTGGGTCTCAACAGTGGGAGAATTATTAGACATGGAAGGATACGATACTGTATCTAACAAAATTGAACTCAATGATTGTCTTTTTTCGAAAATAAATAAAAAAACAAAATATGATTTATAAAAAAATTGTGTCCGCAAACCGGGTCCGCGCGCGACTCGACGGATCGTATCTTTTTTTGTTTGTTTTTGTAATATAGCATATTATGTTATTAATTTAAGGTTGCGTTTGAGTGTGTCCCAACGATGAGCATGCTGGTCTGAAACGCACAAGGCGCAAGCAGGCAGAGGTTCATAACCTGTTTGCCTCAGTTTTTTCGTTTTTTTAATTAGTGCCATGTTTAGTCATCCAAGAAACACAATAAGTCTCTATTCTAAATATGAAACACAATAAGTCTACTCTAAACACACACAAAAATATACTGCAAGAACACAATAAGTCTGCTGTAACAACACAATATGTCTACTCTAAACACAAAATTACTATACTGCAAGAACATAATATATAACGCAATAAGTCTACTCTAAACAAAAAAATAACTATACTGCAAGAATACAATAAGTTTACTCTAAACACAAAATAACTATACTGTAAGAATACAATAAGTTTACTGTAAGAACACAATAAGTCTACTATAAACATAAAAAAACTATATTGCAGCCCAATTAAAAAAGGAGATGATTAGCCCAACTAAAAAAGAAGAGCCTTGTGGGGGAAGTGGGATTCAAACACACTCCCTCACGCATCAAATGAGCGTCTCTTACCACTCCAGACAACAACAAATTCATGAAATCAAATGCAGCCTTATAGATATATCATTATGCGTTGTATCTTTAAAACAGAAAAAAAAAAAAAAAAAAAAAAATTGATCCGGGTCAAGTGCAATTTGCGCGCAATTTTAAATCCGAATGTACATTAAGTACTATTGTGCATCATGTGCACCCAAGTTTTTGTCTAAATTATATATGTGGACCTATTAATGTTAACCAAAAGTACAACTATGGTTTTTGACAATAGAGAAAGTTACAAATTTATATTGTCTTTTGATTGCACGGGCGAGTGAAGGGACTCAAATGATTAACGTATCAACCATATCCTCTTTTTGTATTGTATGTATACTATTTTGATCTCCTCGTCTTCGTCTTCATCTTCGTCGTCTTTTTCTTTTTTTTTTTCTTTTCTCTTTCTTTGGCTCTTCTACTTAGGAAAACATAATCTAACTAACAAAGACAAATTTAAAAGAATGCAAGAAGGATCAGTCGAGTAATTAGTGAAACTTTATATTGCATTTGAACTTATATCGTCTTTGTGTATATGCTTCCATGAAGCAAAAAACAAAAGTTGTTCAAAATGATATCATTTTTTCTATTCTAGAATTTTGATGACAATTATTTGAATATTATAAAGAATTCAGTGTACAAATATATTACTTGCTCGATTTCAAATAAAATTAGTAGTTCTCACAAAGGTACCTTTTTTCAATTAGATAAAAGTGCAACCTTTTGAAAATCATTGATTCTTACTTATATAATTTCATTTTATCCTAATTAACTCATAAAACAAGACAATTACTATCGAATTTAAGCTCCTTTTTTGAACAAAATTAGAATATTTTTTATATATGACACCTTTTATAAGACTCTCAAGAAGTAACTTTTTACGAAAATAATTGACCAGGGTCATCTAACTTATATCATAAAAATTGTAAAATCGACCAAATCGACCGCACCACATCGCACCAAACCGTAATCATAAACTACGGGTTTTTTTGCAAAATCGTAACGCGTTAGATGGTTTGGTTATGATTTTTGTTGAAACCGCACCACCTATATATACATATATTTTATGTTGTTTCTACAGTGAAATTTCATGAACTTCTTATTATTTTTAGTAATTATTTCAAGATTTAATATTAAAATAATTATTGATACATGATTTTTATCAAGAAAAAATAATCATTACTAAATACAAATTATAATACTTATTGCTAATGTTGAGTTTGTCATTTAATGATTAAAAAAATCAATCACCAATTATAAATAACATCATATGATGTATTTGAAATTACATTCAATGAAGCAAATAAATATGAATCAATTTTAATAATTTATTCTCAAACTCATTCATTTTAATTTATATATCCTACGACTTTAAATCTTTTGATATAAAATAATATCGGTTCAATTAAAAATATTTATATATTATATTAAAAGGTAATCAAATTTGAAACCTTCGAAACCGCACAAAATCGCACAAATAACCGAGCATTCGATTTTTGTCTGAAACCGAGGTTTTATATTTATGTATTAATCAAACTGCACTTGGAACTTTGGTTTAAAATTGTGTGAAGAACCGCCCAAACCGCACCGTGATCACCCCATCATATTATAACACTACAACTAAAGAGGTCTTTTTGTATACCATTTTTTAAGGCCACAATTATGGTCACTAATAATAAGTTATTTGTGACCACTTATTGTCACAAATCTCTCTACAAATTATTTGAGATAATTTTAAGACTAATTTTACAGCTAAAAAAATATTTGAAACTCATTTGAGACCAATTTTGTCGTCACAAATATATTATTTGCGTCCGAATTATTGAGACGACAATAAATTTATGACATGTACTCATTATTTGATACAACTTCTAATAATTATGACAAATATTCATTATTTGAAACTACTTTTTGTTGTCTCAAAATACCATTTTTGTAGTGTAACCGACTGACCCATCAGTATCATCTTGATTTTTTTTTTTCTCAACAAGGTTGCTAGACATCGATATGGACCACATAGCTCTAACTCTGACCTTCCATCTTTCCATCATTCTTCCTTTGGACACTAGTAAAATTTGAATGTATGCTGAAAATATTGCAGGGATAAAAAGATGGGAAACAATTCTAAATAGTCTTTTCTAAAAGTTTTACTATAAATCTCGTCTTAGCCTCCCCTTTCCCTCTCCCCCCTCCCCCTCCTTTTTTAATAACTAATACAATAAACTCCTCATAAATATTTGGCAAAATACCCCTAAGTTATTATAATAGTGGTAGAGGTCCCTCAATTATTTAATATGAATTTGTATAAGTCTCTATACGTTGGAATATAACGAAAGTTTGTCTGCCCGTCAATATTTGAGTTAACCGAGGGACCTTTATAAATATTCACGGATAACTGAGGGACATAAACATTCATTTCGCCTAACTATTTTATCTTTTACGTAGTTTATATCCCCTCTACAATCCCTTCCCCCCCCCCCCCCCCCGGTCCCTCAGCTATTCAATATGAACTTGTATAGGTCTCTACGTGTTGGAATGTGACGAAAGTTTGTATGCCCGTCAATATTTTAGTTAACCAAGGGACTTTTATAAATATTCACGGATAACTGAGGGACATAAATATGCATTTCGCCTAACTATTTTATCTCTTACCTAGTTTATATCCTCTCTCCATTCCCTCCTCCCCCCCCCCCCCCCCCCAGTTCAAACTGCCCCCTTCACCTCCAAAATTACAACCTTCCCAGCACCCCTTCCCAATTGTCATGGGACCCTTGTAGTGAGATTAATTAACTTGCGCACCGTTCAACTAACAATCGAATCGATCACATCCGCCTATCCAACATGCACACGTCTGGCAACTCGGCTATTGCAACGCCATCAAAATCGAAGGTGCTTTAGTGGCACAAGAAATTGAAAAGCTAGAAAGCTTGTTTGTATTAAATGAAATCAATACAACTACAATGCTTGAACTTGTAGAGAGGGGCCTCCAATAATATTCGGTTCTCACGACAACTTCGAATACCACTTCCCCCTTATAATAGTCTTAAAAATAAAAATGGTACTAACAACACAAGGCATTGGAAAACCGAACAGACCAAGAAAATCTAAAAATGGACCCTACTACATGTATATACAAATTAAAATACAAAAGTGGTGGGCTTTTTGTCGTCAAACGACCACCAAATTAATATTGTACAGTAAAATATACACTTATCCTTGATCCACTACTCTAACTGATAGAGTGGTAAATAAGGGTCGATCCTACGAGGAACGGTCAAATAGTTTTGTTTTATGTATTAAACAATTATGATTAAGCAATAGAATATAAACAAGCAAGAAAACAATAAAGATATAGGAGGGGATTTTTTATGTAATCACAACTAACACCTAATTGCAATTAATGCAAACCAAATCACAATTACTCTAAAAGCACTTAACAAATTAACAATTTAAGTAAACAATGACAATAGAATAATTTTTAGTTCTATAAATGATAAAATGATTCAACCCTTGATCGAGTATCCCCTTGGTTCTGATTATCTATGTAATTGATGTTACTACCCGATTGATTAGCCTTAGAATCCATATTTCAAGATTAATAACAAGCTCTATTAACCTTGTTGTCTCTTAAGTATAATTAATCAAAACAAGCTCTTCAATTAATCCTACTCAACTTATCAATTCCTAAAACAAGCTCTCTAAGAATCAATAGCCAAATGCATTAAGAATCACGACAACGAAGAAGATTTGATATAAAACTCACAAGCTCGGTTTTAGTTGTCGAACTCTATGTTATCCCCAATAGAATAAATTCATTGTTTGCTACACGGGAATCGGATTCATAACAATTACGGATTACAAACTCAATTCTAGAAACACACAAACAAATATCCAAATGGGTGATCAAACCACAATTCAACTCATAAGTGTAAATCAACAATACCAAATAACATAGAACATTCCAAAACATAACCCAATCGGTTGATAACCGTAAAAATTACATAAACATCATCAATTCAAGGTTCAATAATGATTAAGGGTTGAATAAAAGAGTGCTAACCAGTCCTATCACCTAATACAAAGCTAAAATAAGTAGAAATCATAATAAGAAACAAAAACTAGATAGAATGAACCAAAAGATGATGATCTCTTGATTTGATCTTCACTTCTTCTCCAAATCCTTGCTCCAATGGTGAATGTAGGCCGCGAATCACCTTCGTAGCCGCGAACCGTTTAGCTCGTCGACTTGGTCACGGTCGTGAACGGTAGTTGCGTCCACGAATGTGTTGTTGAGGCATTTTGGGCTTGTTTTTCGGCAGGTTGGTTACGGGCGCGACGACTTGCACCAAAGTTATTCTTCATCAGCCTCTTTTTCATCTTTGACTCGTTCTTTGTTTTGGACTTCTTCGAGACTCGACTTTTCGTCTTAAATTACTTGTCTTGTCCCGAAACGAGTCCAAACACATCAATTTATCCAATAAAACAATTATGAACAATACACGATAAAAAATGATGCAAATGTCATTAAAATGGCACTTAATTCGACCTAAAATGCATGCATGAACACGTGTACCAAATCTCCCCAAACTTAAACCTTTATTCGTCCCGAACAGATTGAAGCAAAGAAAAATAAAAAAATGACACGTGTTAGGGAAGATTTAAGTGGCAAATTCAGTTTTAGATTCTTCGTCACCCCTATTTGGTGCTATCTCTTTGTATTTCATAGCTTGGTTGGTTTTTTGTCATCATAGTCCCTCCATACTAGAAGAAAACAATAAGATAAAATCTACAAACATGAACTGACAATAAACTAAGAAAATTGAAAGCAAAATAACGATAATCGTCGGGTTGCCTCCCGACAAGCGCCTTTGTTTTACGTCGTTGGCTCAACCAATTCCCTTTCCCTTCGACGTTTATTCCAAGGTGGTTTCCATATTGGCCCTGACCAATTCAAGCACTTTACTTCCTTTAGCTTCTCACTCCTCTTTACGATGCCTCAAAGATGTGGAAATATTCAACTTATTCCTGCACCTCATCTCAAATTCTTTCTCAACAGGAGGGTTAATAAAATCATTAGGGAAAATAGGATGGACATCTTCGAGAAACCGCATGGAATCAAAGATATTGAACTTGACAGTTCGACCATCAAACTCCATTGTGAGGGAGCCCTCACGAACATCGATCTTGGTTTGGAAAGTGTTCAGAAATGGTCTTCCCAACAAGATCAGTGTAGATATTGATGAATCACCTTGCATGTCCAACACATAAAAATCAGTCGGGAACATGAGTTCGTCGACTTCAAATACCATGTACTCGATCACCCCATTGGGATACGAAGTGATTCAGTCGGCTAGTTGAATGAAGACTCCTGTTTCCTTGAGTGGCCCAAAATTCAAAGAATGAAAAATTGAGCATGGCATAATGTTAATTGAAGCTCCTAAGTTGAGCATTGCACGTTCAATCTTACAGTTACCGATCTTGCATGGGATTATGAACATTTCAGGATCTTTACACTTCGGTGGAAGTTTCTTTTGAAATATTGCAGATACACTCTCTCCCATGATCACTTTTTCATTGCCCTTTAGCTTTCTCTTGTTAGTGCACAAGTCCTTGAAAAAATTTGCATACCGAGGAATTTGTTTCACGGCGTCAATCAAGGGAATGTTTATCTCCACCTTCCGAAACACTTCCAACAACTCTTTATCTCTGTTCTTATCCACTGCTTTTGCAACTCGGCTTGGAAAAGGAAGTGGTTAAGTCGGGATAGGAGGTGAAACTTCAGAGTTTTTAGTAGCAGGGTCACGGCTACGACTGGGGGTTGCGGTCGCGACAAGCTTGACGCAGCTGGAGGAGGGTCCTCACACACCTGGTAGGGGGCAAGACTGGGGGTCACGGGCGCGGCCTCCTTTTCGAAGCAACCTTCAATTTCAATTTCTCCTTCATTTTTTTCCCTGAATTTTATTCTTCGAAGGATGCCCGGGCTTGTTAGGCTCTCCAAGCATTGCTCCGTTTCTGAGGGTGATGGCGCTGATATTTTTAGGGTTTATTTCCGTTTAAGCCCGCAGTTACCACTATTTGCACTTTCAAATCGAGACACTGAGGTTGCAATTTGGCTAACTTGCGTTTCAAGGTTCTTGATGCTTGATTGAGTGTCCTTCTTGATGATGATTCGATCGATTGCTTTTGTTGGTATATCCCTATCGGTTGAGGTGCTCGACCTTGGCCTTGGTTACCATACCAAAAATTTGGATGATCTCTCCACCCCCGTTTGTAACTTTGAGAAAAATAGGGTCATACTTCCTCCCCGTTGAAATTGCAAACGGCGTTTGCGTGAGCTTCGATCTCTTCACCTAAGATTGGGTATATGTCGGTATTGTGCTCGGTGGTTTGACAAATCCTACATGGCCTAGGGGCTTGAGTGTTGCCCGAGGCCACCTTTTTAACCAAGTTAGTAAGTTGGTCCAATTTATCATCAATGGTCGAATCATGTACCTCCCTAACTATCCTCGTTGGCTCACAACACCCAAATTGTTGGGTATTTGTAGCCATCTTGGAAATTAATGAAAGAGCAGCTATTGGAGTTTTGTCAACCAGTGCTCCTCCACTTGCCGAGTCGATCATGTTCCAGTCGTTCAAGGATAGGCCTTCATAGAAGTACTGTATAAGAAGCTGATCAGTGATCTGATGCTGTGGGCAACTAGCAACTAACTTCTTAAACCTTTCCCAATATTCATATAGTGTCTCTCCTTGGCATTGTCGAATACCGTTGATTTGTTTTCGAATAATTGTGGCCCGAGAGGCCGGAAAGTAATTCTCAAAGAGAAATTGAAATTGAAGGTTGCTTCGAAAAGAAGGCCGCGCCCGTGACCCCCAGTCGCGCCCCCTATCAGGTGTGCAAGGACCCTCCTTTAGATGCGTCAAGCTTGTCGCGACCGCAACCCCCAGTCGCGGCCGTGACCCTACTACTAAAAACTCTGAAGTTTCACCTCCTTTCCCGACTCAACCACTTCCTTTTCCAAGCCGAGTTGCAAAAGCAGTGGATAAGAACAAGGATAAAGAGTTGTTGGAAGTGTTTCGGAAGGTGGAGATAAACATTCCCTTGATTGATGCCGTGAAATAAATTCCTCGGTATGCAAAATTTCTTAAGGACTTGTGCTCCTCCAATTGCCGAGTCGATCATGTTCCAGTCGTTCAAGGATAGGCCTTCATAGAAGTATTGTATAAGAAGTTGATCAGTGATCTGGTGTTGTGGGCAACTAGAAACTAACTTCTTAAAATTTTCCCAATATTCATATAGTGTCTCTCCTTGGCATTGTTGAATACCGCTGATTTGTTTTCGAATAATTGTGGCCCGAGAGGCCGGAAAGTAATTCTCAAAGAATTGTGTCTCCATTTACTTCCACGTTGTAACAGAAGCCGACGGGAAGTAGTATAGCCAATATTTGGCTAGGCCCTTGAGGGAAAAGGGGAATGCCCTTAACTTTATTTGCTTCTCTGTCACCTTTGTAGGCTTCATACTTGAACATACAATATGAAACTCCTTGATATGCTTAAGTGGAACTTCTTCCGAAAGACCGTGGAAAGATGGTAGCAAGTGTATAAGACCCGACTTCAATTCGTAAGTCGTGTCTTCTCCAAACTAGGGGAAGGTAATACATAGGGGTTGATGTGTGACCCCCGTATTTGCTAGCTCCTTCATGGTCCTCTCGGGTACCCTTCCATTCATCATTTCTTCTCTCAGTTCTTCTTCAAGTTCAAGATTTAATCCTACAAATTCTCCACAAATTTGTTCAAAAACTCTAGCTCTTCTCCTCAAAATACGCTCACGTAAGACGATGTCGGGTTCAAATAGCAATCCTTCATCCCTGTGAGAGTGTGTGAACATCAACCACAAGGTCAAGGATGCCCTAAAAACAAAGAGTAGTGAGTATAAAATCAACTAAGTAAACAAAACAACTAACTAAAATAGTAAAAATGATGTTTAACACTAAAAACAAAATCGTCCTAACACCGTTCCTGGACAACGGCGCCAAAATTTGATGGTCATTTTCTCGTAAAACGACCACCAAATTAATATTGTATATTAAAATATACAATCATCCTTGATCCACTACTCTAACTAGTAGAGTGGTAAATAAAGGTCGATCCCATTGGGGACAGTCGAATAGTTTTGTTTTATGTATTAAACAATTATGATTAAGCAATAAAATACAAACAAGCTAGAAAATAATAAAGATGTGGGAGGGGAGTTCTGATGTAATCACAACTAACACATAATTGCAATTAATGCAAACCAAATCACAATTACTCTAAAAGCACTTAACAAATTAACAATTTAAGTAAACAATGACAATAGAATAATTTTTAGTTTTATAAATGATAAAATGATTCAACCCTTGATCGAGTATCCCCTTGGTTCTGATTATCTATGTAATTGATGTTACTACCCGATTGATTAGCCTTAGAATCCATATTCCAAGATTAATAACAAGCTCTATTAACCTTGTTGTCTCTTAAGTATAATTAATCAAAACAAGCTCTTCAATTAATCCTACTCAACTTATCAATTCCTAAAACAAGCTCTCTAAGAATCAATAGCCAAATGCATTAAGAATCACGACAACGAAGAAGATTTGATATAAAACTCACAAGCTCGGTTTTAGTTGTCGAACTCTATGTTATCCCCAATATAATAAATTCATTGTTTGCTACACAGGAATCGGATTCATAACAATTACGGATTACAAACTCAATTCTAGAAACACACAAACAAATATCCAAATGGGTGATCAAACCACAATTCAACTCATAAGAGTGAATCAACAATACCAAATAACATAGAACATTCCAAAACATAACCCAATCGGTTGATAATCGTAAAAATTACATAAATATCCTCAATTCAAGGTTCAATAATGATCAAAGGTTGAATAAAAGAGTGCTAACCACTCATATCACCTAATACAAAGCTAAAATAAGTAGAAATCATAATAAGAAACAAAAACTAGATAGAATGAACTAAAAAGATGATGATCTTTTGATTTGATCTTCACTTCTTCTCCAAATCCTTGCTCCAATGGTGAATGTAGGCTGGAAATAGGTAAAAGATACCATAATTTGAATTGTGAATCTTATATATATATATATATATATATATATATATAGGTATGGGGGTTGGGTTGAAAATGGGCCAAAAAACGTGTTTCAGGATGAAAAAGGGGTACCGGATCGCGGCCGCGAATGTGTTGTTGAGGCATTTTGGGCTTATTTTTCGGCAGGTTGGTCGTGGGCGCGACGACTTGCACGGAAGTTATTCTTCATCAGCCTCTTTTTTATCCTTGGTTCATTCTTCGTTTCGGACTTCTTCGAGACTCGACTTGTGGTCTTAGTTTACCTATATTGTCCTGAAACGAGTCTAACCACATCAATTTGCCCAATATAACAATTATGAACAATACACGGTCGAAAATGTAAGCAAATATCATTAAAATGATACTTAATTCGACCTAAAATGCATGCATGAACACGTGTACGAAAAAGACTTATACCAAAAGACTTGGACTCCAAAAGGATGCAGGTAAGCGGCGGGTGTTGGCGAGCATTCTGTGAGGTCTTGCATCCATTAGCAAAGGTTAAGGAGCAGTCTGCTGATGGCCCAAACTGTGATAAGCTAATCATGGAAGATAGCTAGGGGCATCTTGTGACATTTCACCCTCACCTGAGATGCCTACGTCCTGTGCGCCACTGAGGCTAAATAAACGTCAATGAGAACATTCCCAAGTAGCTTCTTCAGTGGTGCAACCAAGCCACTTCATCAAGTACTCCCTGTGAATCTTTTTTGCACCAGGCCCTTTGAAATATTGGACCGGCCCGCCGAAAAGGTATGAAATTCAGTTCTCATTTAAAAGTTTTGATTAATTTTTCACACCTTATATCCCAAAATTGCTATAAAGATTATGAGACTAAGCAGTCTTAATTGAATTTCTCTATTTCTTTTTAAATGTTTCTTTTGAATTCTGATATATTACAATTTACAATTGATCGGAATATGGAGTACTATTTATTAGTGTCGTTGACAAGAAGACATATTGAATACACTTTGCAATTTAAGAAATATGTTAAACAATGAATAGTAATTATCTGTGGGTTTTTTTTTTTTTTTTTTTTTTTTTTGGTGTAGTTTTAACCTCTAATAATCTTACTCTTGGGTTACATTTTATTTTTCTATTCCGTCAAACCAGGCTTAAATACTCTGGTCTTATCGTTGTTGTTGTTGTTGTTGTTGCTGCTAAGTATAGCAACTCATGTCAAATAAATCTATAAAGAAAGAGATTAAGAGGGTGTCTGATTAAGCTTATTTTAAACATCTTATAAGTTGTAATTTTTAAGGAGCTTATAAGTTGTAAAAGTGTTCCAAATTGAGCTTATAAGTTCTTTTAATATCTGATAAGATGGTAAAGTGTTTGGCAATATATGATCTTTTTATTGTGTAATGACCAAAAAGGACATCATTTCTTTACTCTTTCTTCCATTTATAAACGTACAATTTATAAGCATTATTTCAGTTAGAATTTATGAAAATAATATTACCCCACCTTCCTCCCACCCTACCCTACCCCCTACCCTAACAAAATATTCGAAACTGAAAATTATATTCTCTACCCACCCATCCCCACACCCATCCCTCCCACCCCACAGCAGCATACCCCCTAACCCCCCTTCTCCCTAGCCCAACCAACAACAGCCTACACCCACCAACCTAACCCCCCCCCCCACCCACCCCCCCCCCCCCCCCACCCTCACCCTTGCAATAACAGCAAAATAAGCTAATGTAATTATTTTGACAATATACAATCCATTTTTTACTCTTGAATTGACATGCAATCATAAGGCAAATCCACCAAATCATTACTAAAAATCGTAAAGACAATTTCAAAAATACATTTTTTTTCTGTTCTGCATAACTATCATCACAACAATAAATACTCATTATCTTTCAACTTTGCTTAGCATCTCCAAAATAATTGAACCTAATATTTTCAACTTCGACTAGCAATCTCCATAGTAATTGCATCATGTCGAGCTATCCAATAGGTGTTCTTATGTCCACCACCTCCATCTTCTTTATTCGAAGCTCCAACAGATGCTCCAACAACACGATCAGTATTTGGCTCATAATTTTCATCCTCTGCAACCTGAAATGCATGGTCTGAAATATCTTTTCGTCTGATATATAATTGCCATAGTTGCTAGCATAATTTCTCTTTGCGTGTCAATATGAAAATAAGGCATGTCAGCCACGATATTCTGTCTTACTTCCCACACTCCAAATGTTTGCTCAATACAATTTCTACATGAAGAGTGATAGTAATTGAACCTTTCCTTTGAATTTCTCGCCTTAAGAAGCTATTTTGTCCTAGCCCGACGAAAATCATCAAGATGATAACTTATATTCTCACCTTTATAAGGACCCATATATCCGGGCATATGTGTATATTCAGCATCAACCAAGTAATATTTTTGTCCTTTCAGAGTAGGAAAGTTAAGATTTGGATTACGAAGAGCTTCTCCAAAAATCCTATTATCATGCGCAACTCCTTCCCATCTAGCCCAAACAAAAGTAAAACACATATTGAAATCTACCACTGCAAGAATATTTTGAGTAGCGTACCCTTTTCGTCTAATATATGGTATTGATTTTCCTTGTGGTAATCGAGCCTTTACATGTGTACCATCAATTGCTCCAATACAATCCTGAAATCATAAAAGAGTTACAATCAATATAGAATTTTGCTACACCTACGTCTATATACAATTATACATATACATATATATATATATATATATATATATATATATATATATATAACTCACTTTAAAGAACAACATGTATCGTTGGTGTTGAGCCCTATGATATCCTTTCCCCTCGTTATAGTTAGGGTGGGGTGCGATAATATCATCAGCTAACTTACCAATAACATTTAGGACCCTATGGAAATGTTTCGAGATAGTCTCATCAAATGATTGAATATTTCTTGCAACAACCTATTATCCATGTGCGCATGTCATAAAAAAAAATCTGCACCTCCTCGTAGATAGGCATTCCCCTAGTAGGCTCTAGAGTATACTTATGTTGCAACTCATAACATAAATCCAAAAACACAGGTTTCGCTAAATGAAAAGCTTGATAATATCTTACTCCACTTCCATACAAGTCTCCTCCATGAATTTGTGACCAGTTCGAATAGATGTTCGGCATAGAGTCTTGTGTACGTAGTTCTCATAGTATACAAGGATGTTTTTGCAGTAACTTGACATAAGACGGACCAATCCGAATCTTAAACTTCATGTTCATCTTCAATGATCTTTTCATCAAAAGATATAGCTGCAAGCATAGAAGAGCTATTCACAATATCCCATGGCTCTTCCAAAGTAGAACTTGTCATAACTTCCACCGACACCATCTCCTCCATAACTTGCTTTAGGATTAAAAGTGCAATAGTCTCAGATTCTTTCAAGGTCAGTCCCTACATGAAAGAATATATAGTGCAATTACTTTATTTTTAAAGTTACGTACGTCCAAGCATCGAAGGATATATATAGTGCAAGTATAAAAGAAAATCAGCCTTTTTCTTGTACAATCAGTAAACTACAGAAAGAAACTCACCTAGCAAACTGCAGAAAGAAACTATTCTGGACTCCCCCCAGTTTACATCTACCCATTATACACCATATCTAAATAGTTAAGAGCACAATCATTCATTCCATTAATAGGAAAGAAAAAATAAATAATATAGAGGATCCAATATATATCATCATTGCATGCAAATTAGCCCCCACTTGCATCATCAGATGATTTATTGTAAAATGGAGTACCATTTTATATTTTGTTTCATTACATTAGCTAGTTTATAAAATGATCATATCGTTATTCACCTCTCTTACATAAATTAATAATGAAAAAATTACAAAATGTACTCTCTATGTGAACCAAGATGAGCTTTCGGCGAAACAAGTGCCATAAATGAACTTATTTGTTTACTTATATGTACACACATAATGTGTGAGAGAGAGAGAGAGAGAGAGAGTGGTGTGCACCTTTTCTTGTTCCCAAATGATAAATTAGTATATGTATATGTATATATATATATATATGATTTTGTTTCTTGTTTTCTGATTTTCTTCTGAATGAGTTAGCGACATATTAGATATGGTTAAAAATGACCTTTTTTTACTAGGTGTATTTTATCCTATTCATATCATCAATGTGTGAGTGTTTTAATCTCTTCTGCATTTTCTTGGGGATTAGTTAACTGGTAACCATAGATGTATATATATGGGGAAATTGTTAAAATTGGTCCTCTAGTTTATGGGCAGGTAGCTAATTTATCTTTCTAATTCACTATAACAAAAAAATATTTCCTGCTTACCATTTTTTAAGACAGAAAATTTTGTATTTAATAGTTCAACAAAAAAAAATTCGTCACAAAATGTTCAACAAGTAATTTGAGGTCTTCCCTAGACTTTTTTAAACTATTAGTTATGTGTTTCATATAGCTAGGAGAATTAAGGTTAAGGTTCTTTACTCAGTTGACTATTAAAATGTTTGAATAATAACATTGCATGCTAAATCTGGAATCAATGATCAAACAAACCTATAAGCCATTTCATCCATTACAGTTCTACCAACACAGGTGGCACTTGCTTTTAGCATTGTCAGAATAGCTGGAGCAGGTTATAGGCTCAACTGCATCTAGAGATGTGAGGGTTCAGTTCGTAGTTTTGACAGCATAATAAAGGTTTTAGAGATTATACTGCAGACAGATGCTGGAGGAGGCCCGATAACAGCTCTCCTGGGTCACTAGAAATCTAACACTCAACAAGATTCAAGTTACATCTGCTATTGCTAGTGACAACACCTCTAAAGTGTAACAGTATCCGGATTCTGGTGCTACCATCATGTATCTTGTATCAGATTATCAGGGCTACAACAGGTGCTTTTGGAAAATGGATCAGGTGACATGCAGAGACCCTTGATTTTCTTGTGCAACTTGCCAATAAAAGCAACAAAATTTTCTGATCATATAAATTTCTATCTATTTGGCTCGGAACTCAATTTATTTTCTAATCAGCTTATAAGAAATACTTTCTTACAAAAATAGCTAGTGTAATGAAACAAAATATAAAATGGTACTCCATTTTACAATAAATCATATGATGATGCAAGTGGTGCTAATTTGCATGCAATGATGATATATATTGGATTCCCTATTTTATTTATTTTTTCTTTCTAATTAATGGAATGAATGATTATGCTTCTTAACTACTTGGGTATGGTGTTTAGTGGGTAGATGTAAACTGTGGGAGTCCAGAATAGTTTCTTTCTGCAGTTTGCTAGGTGTGTTTCTTTTTGCAATCTGTTGATTGTTCAAGAAAAAGGTTGATTTGCCTGTATACTTGCACTATATATATTCTCCCATGCTTGGATGAATATAAATTTAAAAATAAAGTTATTGCACTATATATTCTTTCATGTAGGGACTCACCTTGAAAGAAGCCGAGACAATTGCACTTTTAATCCTAAAGCAAGTTATGGAGGAGACGGTGTCGTTGGAAGTTATGACAAGTTCTACTTTGGAAGAACCATGGGATATTGTGAATTGCTCTTCTATGCTTCCAGCTATATCTTTTGATGAAAAGATTGTTGAAGATGAACATGAAGTTCAAGACTCGGATTGGTCTGTTTTATGTCAAGTAACTGCAAAAAGCATCCTTGTATACTATGAGAACTACGTACACAAGACTCCATGCCGAACATCTATTCGAACAGGTCGTAAATTCGTGGAGGAGATCTTGTATGGAAGTGGAGTAAGATGTTATCAAGCTTTCCGTTTAGCGAAACCCATGTTTTTTTTTTTTTTTTTTTATGTTATAAGTTGCAACACAAGTATAATTTGGAGGCTACGAGGGGAATGTATATCTACGAGGAGGTGGGGATTTTTTTTTATGACATGCGCACATGGTGTTGATAATAGGTTGTTGCAAGAAATATTCAATCATTCTGGTGAGACTATATCGAGACACTTCCAAAGAGTCCTAAATGTTATTGGTAAGTTAGTTGATGATATTATCACACCCCACCCTGAGTATAACTAGGGGAAAGGATATCATAAGCCTCAACACCAACGATACATGCCGTTCTTTAAAGTGAGTTATATATATATGTGTGTGTGTGTGTGTGTGTGCATAATTGTATATAGATGTAGGTGTAGCGAAATTCTATATTGATTGTAAACTCTTTTATGATTTCAGGATTGTATTGGAGCAATTGATGGTACACATGTAAAGGCTCGATTACCACAGGGAAAATCAATACCATATATTGGATGAAAAGGGTACGCTACTCAAAATATTCTTGCAGTGGTAGATATCAATATGTGTTTTACTTTTGTTTGGGCTGGATGGGAAGGAGTTGCGCATGATACTAGGATTTTTGGAGAAGCTCTTCGTAATCCAATTCTTAACTTTTCTATTCCGAAAGGACAAAATTATTACTTGGTTGATGCTGGATATACACATATGCCCGGATATATGGGTCCTTATAGAGGTGAGAATATAAGATATTATCTTGATGATTTTCGTCGGGCTAGGACAAAACAGCTTCGTAAGCTAAGAAATTTAAAGGAAAGGTTCAATTACTATCACTCTTCATGTAGAAATTTTATTGATCGAACATTTGGAGTTTGAGAAGCAAGATGGAATATCTTGGCTGACATGCCTTATTTTCATATTGACACGCAAAGAGAAATTGTGTTAGCAACTATGGCTGTCCACAATTATATCAGACAAAAAAAATATTCCAGACGGGCATTTCAGGTTGCAGAGGATGAAAAATATGAGCCAAATATTGATAGTGTTGTTGTAGCATTTGGTAGAGCTTCGGCTAAAGAAGATGGAGTTGGTGGACATAAGAACACCTATTGGATAGCCCGACGGGATGCAATTGCTATGGAGATTGCTAGTCGAAGTTGAAAATATAAGGTTCAACTATTTTGGAGATGCTAAGAAAATTTGAAAGATAATGAGTGTTTATTGTTGTGATGATCGTTATGCAGAACAGAAAAAAAAATGTATTTTTTAAATTGTCTTTAAGATTTTTAGTAATGATTCGATGGATTTGTCTTATGATTGTATGTCAATTCGAGGGTAAAAATGGATTGTATATTGTCAAAAATTATTACATTACTTTATTTTGCTATTATTGCAATTTGGGGTGGGGTGGGGGTTGGGTTGGTGGGGGTAGGCTACTGTGGGGGTGGGCTGGGGAGGAGGGGGTAAGAGGTATGCTGCTGTGGGGTGGGAGGGGGGGTGTGGGGGGTGGGTGGGTAGAGAATATAATTTTCAGTTTCGAATATTTTGTTAGGGTAGGGGGTGGGGTAGGGCGGGAGGAAGGTGGGGTAATATTATTTTCATATATTCCAATTGAAATAATGCTTATAAATTGTATGTTTATAAATGGAAGAAAGAGTGAAGAAATTATGTCATTTTTTGTCAGTACACAATAAAAAGATCTTATATTGCCAAACACTTCACCATCTTATAAGACATTAAGGTTTTGTTTGGATGGAATGATTTGATTTTCAATTCTTTGTATTTAGAAATCTACTCATTTCAAATCCCTTTCAAATCCCTTATTTGGATGTTTATATTCAAATGAGTGGATTTGAATTGTTTAAATTTTCATTTTCATTTCTTTCTTAACATTCTTGAAAATATGATGATAATGAAAGTGCGTGTAGTGTGTGTGAAGTGTGTGTAGTATGTGTGTAGTATGTGAGTGGTGTGTGTGTGTGTAGTAGTGTAGTGTGTGCCTGAAGTGTGCGTGAGGTGTGTGTGCGCGTGTGGTATGTGTAATGTGTTGTGTAGTGTGTGAAATGTGTGTGATAATGTGGCTATACATACATGAGAGGTAAGATGAATTTATAAATGACTAGGTTGTTAGATGGATTTGAAATCCATCCAAAATGAACTAGAAATTTGGGAGGGATTTAAAATTCCTTGATTTGACTTTTTTTGACAAACAAGTTAGGTGAATTTGATAATGGATTCCTAAATCCACCCCCCAAATCGCTTCATCCAAATGGACCCTAAAAAGAACTTATAAGCTCAATTCGCCAAACACTTTCACAACTTATAAGCTCCTTAAAAATTACATCTTATAAGTTCTTGAAACAACTTATAAGATGTTGGAGGTTATAAGATGTTTAAAATAAGTTAAGCCAAACACCCTCTAAATTGGGGTATATCAACTTTTTTTTTTTGGCATCTTATAGGCTCTCAGAGCTTAAGTTTTTGCCTTATAAGTTGGTTGGTAGCTTTTAGGAGCTTACAAGCTCCAAAACATCTTATAAAATATTTTTAAGAGCTTATAAGTTCAACCAAACAAATCAAAAACCTAGGGCTACTGGTTTAATTCAAAGTTCAACCGCAATATGGTCAATTCACTTATGTTGGAATTCGTGATTAACTTCCACCAACTCCATTCTATAAGAATTATGTACTAATAAAAAGTGATATTTCATTCACCCGTCTTATAAAAAGTGTCTTGTTTGAAAAAATCTTTTTCTAAATAAAAGTACTGTTTCAAAAATAAATGTCTCGTTTTTCTAGGTTAAGTTAAATTCAATCTTTCAATTTACAAATTAGTTACATTTGATTGAATAAGACAAATAAAAAAAAAAAAAAAATTGTTTGAGTGTGTATTGATGAATTTTGAAGAATTGTATCTTCATTAAGTTCATACAAAAAAAAAAAAAAAAAATATATATATATATATATAATTCTTTTTATGAGATCGAAGGAGTAATTTTTTGTTGAATTATATGCTATTGTTGAGGGCTTTAAAATTTGTATTTATGTTAGCCTCTATATGTTATTGTTGAGGCTTAAAATTGTATTAATTTTGGCCTCTATAGAACGTCTTGGAAATTAATGTTTTGTTATATTTTGAAACAAATACAGTCTGGTAATTAGAAACATCAACGCCTTATTTCAAAATTTTGGAACTTGAGAGGCAAACAAAATATATACTCTCGCATACATTGGAATGGATGGGTAGCAAAGCTGCAGGTCATCTTTTTAATGAAGCCATTGTTCTGAGATAAAATCCTAAATTATTTTCTTTGAATTAATATAATTTTGTTGATGGCTTTTTATAAAGGAAAAATATATATATTTATGAATAAATTAGCAGCAGCAAACATTTTGCGTCCCACAAATCTAATCTGCTCGCTGATGTCTCAAAGTCTCAGAAAGAGGATAAATGAAACAAAAAGAAATAATAAAAAAACAAAGGACACGCAATAATAAGCTGTTCAATTCCCACAACGAAGACTCAAACAACTGAGCTCCCTGACTTCCTCCATCTTCACACACGCACGCCCGCACTAATATATACACGCATATGTATGTATAACTACAGTGCAATTGCTAATTTTAGAACGGGCTAGAGAAAACCCACCGCCGATGAAACTTCGATGTTGGCGGCGCCGAAACCCTAACTCCTAAAAATGCCGTCTTCACCTGAAAAAGATTCAATCTTCAACAAGAAGAAGAACTCGACCCTGCCCGACCCGTTTTCAAACATAAAGTTCGACCCGGATGAGTCATTGAAGCATGCAATCCTCAAAATGCGCCCCCGTCCTGTTTCCCATTCTGGGTCAACCACTCCTTACTCCGAATCGGAACCTGATTCTGATTCGTCAAACCCTAACCCGCTTTCGGCCCGAACCGACTTCACCTCCTTGCTTTCCGATGAACTGTTGCTTAAAGTTTTTGATAAGATATCGGAAACGAAACAACGTTTTTCAAATTCATTGGTGTGCAAGAGATGGTGTGTACTATGTGGGAAGTTGGTGCAATCGATTAAGTTAATGGATTGGGAGTTCTTAGAGTCTGGTAGGTTGAGTTATCGGTTTCCTAATTTGGTTGATGTTGATATTGTTAGGGCTTGTATTAAATCTGGGAGAAATTCAGGGATATTGTTGAGTAATAAGTTAATAGAGGTTAGTTTGAGTTCTGGGGTGACTGAAAATGGTGATGGTTCGTTTATTAGAAAACAGGACGTTTTAGATTCGAAAGAGATTGATAGAGGTGTGATGATTTTAGCTGAAGGGTGCAGGAATTTGAGGAGAGTAGCTTTGATGAATGTTAGTGAGGAAGGGCTGAGTTATTTGGCCAAAGAATGTGAGTTGTTGCAGGAGATGGAACTGCATTATTGTGGCGATTTGGCACTGAAGGGGATCTATAATTGCCAAAATTTGCAAATATTAAAATTGTATGGGAATGTAAATGGGGTTTATGATTCTATTGTTTCAGACATTGGATTGACTATTTTGGCACAAGGGTGTCGGCGATTAGTGAAGCTCGAGTTAGTGGGGTGTGAGGGGAGCTTTGATGGTATTAAGGCGATCGGGCAGTGTTGTCAAATGTTGGAGGAGTTGACAATAACCGATCATAGGATGGAAGGTGGGTGGTTATCGGCATTGTCTTTCTGTGGGAATTTGAAGAGTCTGACGTTTCAGTCATGTAAGAATATCGATGAGAGTCCAGGATTAGACGAGCATTTGGGATCTTGTTCGATGCTAGAAGAGTTGCATTTGAGGAAGTGTCAAATGAGAGACAAGGATGGTGTGAAGGCTTTATTTTTAGTGTGTCGGGGAATTAGAGAACTTATACTTCAAGACTGTTGGGGATTGGACGATGGTGTATTTGCTGCTGCTACTATTTTTAGGTATAAACCTAACTCATGCATTTCTTTCATAGAAATTGAATTTCATTGTTCTCCATTTGTCATAATGTCAAATATAGTTATTGGTGCAAATGTGACATTGAGAATTGCTAAAAGCTGATGCTTTATCTAGTATGGACCGGAATTTATTCAAACATTTGGTGTGTGTGATGCCACTAGAAAACATTTAGATTTAAATATCTGCCTGCATCAGTGAGTTGAAAAAAAGCAATTTTACTTTGGTCTGCTCTTTGATGCTGTTGATTGAGATTGACTTTCCAATTCTGATATATTTTGATCAAATATACCATTTTATGTGCCACTTGGAATTGAACTTGGTTTGTTAATGAATTTAAGCATCACTGACTGCAATGTTTTTTTTTGCGCTTGACAAGATATGATGTGGACTCTTTCTGACTAATTGAAATATGCCTAAAACTGTACTCTCATCTCTTAAACTGCTGTTACCAAACTTGCCTTTTAGTCTAAAATTGCGAATACGAATAAGCATTTAATCATTCTTTTGCAAAACTTTATGCATTATACATCGCATTGTTATATATATGAAAACTTCGAAATAGGCCTAATTTTCAAAACATTTTCCTACTGCACAAGTTAAAGTTAGAAGTTGAGAAAAGGGGCTTCTGCTTTTATTCTGCCGGAAATTTCTACAAGGACAAAAGTAGTCATCTTCAAAAGATAATAGGTTGAATTCGTCCTTTTAAGGTTTTTGATTGACTGAATTCAAATCTTGGTTGTTTCTTGTTCTGTAGCAGGACTATACGATCTCTCACACTTGAGGGATGCTCTTTAGTGACAACACAAGGATTAGAATCGGTAGTTCTTTCTTGGAAGGAGCTCGATAGGCTTAGAGTAGTTTCGTGTAACAATATCAAGGACAGCGAGATAACAGCAGAACTAGCGACTCTATTTTCTATTCTGAAAGAGTTGAAGTGGCAGCCAGATTCCAGGTCATTGCTTTCAGCTAGCCTTGCAGGGACAGGAATCGGACAAAAAGGTGGTAGATCTCTGAGGCGCAAGTGACAGTACGAGATAACTGAGCTAAACTAGGAAACGAAGATGATTCCCTTGGTGAGGTCTCTAGATGATGTCTATTATACTCGCACCACAATTGGCTTGTATCCATTTTTAGTCGCAAGGTTATGGGTTCGGCCAATTCTTACGATGTATTTGTTTTAGTGCTAATTTTTCGTTGATAATCTAGAATAGATAGTGTAGAAGAGTTGAAGGGTAGTATATGAACAGGTCTGATAACACAGGTTGTATTATTTATTGTCACAGGGAAGAATGATAGTTATATTTGTTTTACTCCAGCTGCTTTTTCCCCTGTTATTATTTGCAACATTGTTTCCTTGTTCCAAAATATGAATTCTGATACCATGCATTATTACATGTGCCAAGTCAGTGCTTGTAAACTTATTTGCCAATTTAACTTAATAACTTCCAATACCCACATTACCCTATCTACCCCTAAAACTAAAGTGGATGATTTTGAGTTACCGAATATAGTATCGTGTACAACCGTCTCGTGTACAGTCAATTGAACAATCATACCATGTGAACCCATAGTCAATAGCCACCTCGTGTACACCCAATTTAACAGTCATGTGAACAACCATCTCTGTACAACCCATTGAACAACCATGTCGTGTACAACTTATTGAGTAACCATTTTGTGTACATTCATCTTGTGTACAATCAACCAATATCGTGTATCCATCATAAATTATCGTGTAACAACGTGTAGTTATAGTATATCGTGTAAAGTACATTTCTTATTCGGCATTCCATGTAATCAACACCGGGTACAAGATTTAGCGTAACCTCCAACCTAGTGGGATCACTTTAAAATGAATTTAACGTCCTATAAATTTTCAGGTTGTGATTTCGTGTAATATGTTTAGGAGTAGTGAGGTAGTTGCTAAAATGGTGAGTGAAGGTGGGTGAAGTACATTAATTTGGGGGTTTGGGGGCAAAACAGGAAGCACAACTTAAATGTAGGTATTTTGTATCTTAAAAGGTTAAAGTGGCAAAAAAGTAGTTTTCACCACTGACATGGGTACGGTACCCCAATGCCCCTCTTACAAGTACTACTGTTTCACAAATTCACAGTATGAAATGATTACTAGAAGACAATCTTACCTATCATTTCTTGATTTATAGCCTCAAGATTCAGTTAAGTTTCTCGAGTTCGTTGTCCTTTCTTAGTTGGGTTAATTTTCATGCCTTTGTTGAAAAAATTCTGAGAGGAAATAATATGTAGCACTTTCTGTGACAAATATATAGATTTTGTCAACTTTCTAAATTATATTATCTAGCACCCTTTCCCATTTTGTCATTTCTGTTTTTAACTGTTCATCTGACAAGGTACTATTGCAAACTGACAAAAAATATTATTGTTGCCAGACAACAGTACTGTGGCACGGACATATGGCACGAAATAAAACTCATGGCATGATATTAGATCTTGGCACGAAGTTTTATTTTAGCACGAAACAACTGGGGCACGATCTTAACATGACACAATCATAATTAAGGCATTTCTCCAGGCACGAGCCTCACTATCAACGTGGCACGAAGGAAGTGCAGAAGTATAACAACATAAAACCTGAATTTACTAACAATTTTATTGATGGAAATAGTCTATTACGACCATACTAGGCTCATCATGCTTCTGTAAACTGAATTCTTGAAACATTAACCAAGTTTTATACGTTTTGACCGAATTACCGTCTGGTCGTATCCACCGGGTTTCACAAACTGTTCCTCACAGCCCAACCACTCGATCGCAACCGATGGTTCCAGACATAGACTCCTTCAACAGTAACTAGCACAGTCTCATTTCGTTTCCTACCTCGAGGTGTATAGTATTCTACTTGATTGATGAATAGAAATAAAACTTTTGGAAGATGATGAACAAAAGTCCAACTTCTATTACGAAATCGGGAATTTATTTATTATATCAATACATCTCTTTTTGGGAGAAGACGACTTGTTTAGCTGCCCATGGTACCTATGCTCTCATCACACATACACTCGAATGAAAACTAGAATGGAAGAAAACTGCAAAACTAACTATTTCAATGTTTATTTTTGTAAGAAACAGTGAAGAATGGTCTATGCCTTCTGCTTTCTTCTACCTTGATTTTATAGAGGTTTGAGACCATTTATCCTCGAATTATTTGTATCAAGTTGTCAACCTCTCATTGGTGGTTGCAGATTTCTTATCCGGATAACCTTGTTGTTGTCCGTCTTCACATGGTTCACATGGGTGTGGACCCTTGCATCAAATGCGGACTTCCGCTTTGGATGCCTCTTTATCTTCCACCTTTTTGTCTTTTTGGTGGAAACAACTCTCGTGACTCAACCCATCACTACTTGTCGGGGAAGGCTTTGGGAGTTCCTTACAGATTTCTTTAAGTTGTAACACTGATTCTTTGTGTTCATTTTCCCATTTGAAATCAGTATCTTTCTTTAACCATGAACTGAACACATTCCTGTATTTTGCTAGATTTTTATGAACATTCCAGCAAAATTGAGAACTCTAAGAAACTTTGAAGTTGCTTTTTGTCTTTGAGGTCTTCCAGAAATCTCTGCACCTTCTCCATAATATGTTTTTGAAGAATGATTCTGGACTCATTATTCTCAATCCCAAGGAACTCGATCCGCTTTGTGGCGATTATTGCTTTCTTTTCTGATACCACCAATCATTCCTTATGACAAACTTCTGAAAAGATTTCCAGATGTTTGATATGTTCCTTCATATTCCTTGAGGCAATGAGTGTATCATCGACATACACGGACATGGATATAAAATAATCTTTAAAAAGATTATCCATCTTCCATTGTATATATGGGGTGCATTTGCTAACCCATCGGCATCACGTTCCAGATATAGAGTCCCTGTGGTGTAGAAAACGGCATATACTTCTTGCTGGAATCTTCCATCTTAATATGATAGAAACAAGATTTACAGTCAAATTTAGAGAATACCTTTGCATCCTTGATGCAGTTCACCAGGTGTTCTCTGCTCGAAATATAGTATCCCTCGAATTCCAAGATATTGTTGATTCCTTTATAGTTAATCAACACCGTTGGCTTTCCTCTCTTCAATTCTCCATTGTTTCTTACTAGAAATCCTGGGTTGTTATATGGAGAGATTCCTGCTGATATTAACTTAAGATCCAGATGTTCCTTAAGTATCATCTTCATGTCCTCACAATCTGCTTGATTCATAAGGATTGGCTTGTATCGAACAAACTCATTTTCTTTTCCAACTTTCACCTTCAAAGATGCCATGAGTTCATTCTCGTCCCACCATGCTAGAGGATCTTCATTGAAATTCCTTTGTAACTTATTCTTGACATCTTCCAGAGATATTTATTCTTCAATGGTGATATCAAGTTGTGGGCCTACCTCCATAAACCTTGAGGAATCGGATTGTCTCATTTGACATTCGTTCATCCCTGTGTCCTCCTAGTGGCTATAGAGAATAGACTAGTGGCTAACAGAGCTTGTAATGAGCCCCGAGCATATAATAGGATCTGATATTTTCTGTGAGCCATCTTAAACACTACTCTATCAGCCTGCCTTTGCCAAGGTTTGTGATCCTCGAGAAACTCTAATCCAAGAATGAGACATCTTATATCTCGCCGGCTATTCCTTGGATTATCAACTCGTTTTCTCCTAGCTGCAGGAGTCCTTTATATCTCCCCAATGAAATTTGTTGTAATAATACAAGACATCACAAGAAAATATATTATCCTTTTGAGTGATATCAAATACTATCTCTACTTCCTTCCGACCTTCTGGAATTTTTACTTCACCTTTTTTGTTTTGAATTTTTCTAGTTACGACCTCTCTTGTAGGATAGGTCTCTTTTCCCAACTTCGATTCATGATTCTACTATCATGAAAAGAGACTATTCTCGGTTCGAACCGTTGACTTGTTGATCCAGTCATGATAGGTTGGTCCGGGATCCGCATATCTCCATGATCTTCAAACAGACTGCATATGCAACTTGTTCAAAGATATCTGGTATTTCGGTGAACTCATTTCTCACAAATAATTATGAATGGTGAGTATTAGAAAGCGCATACGAAATGTTGTAGGTAATGGAGTATGGTATACTCCATTATTTCATCAATTCCTTGTTTTTTAAGTCTTGATGAGGAGTTAGAACTCTATTAAAATCGTGATTTGCCAAGTTATAGGCAATCCTTGGATAAATATAAGACACCAATTTCTCGGCATAAAGATTTCCTGAGATTCCTCCCAAACTTGCATCTCGCAAATTCTTGATTCTCTTGTCGAAGATAGCAATATCAATCAGAGAATCAATCCCTTCCTTGAATGTTGATTTCAAGGTTGTCAAACTCGTGATTTTACGTAGAATCGGTAGACTGCCTGTAAAATCGAATCGTAAAATCGTAAGGTTTTACAACCTATACATATAACCATACATATAACATATTTTAGATACAGTAAAGTGTATAGCTATAAAAAGTGTTAAAATTGATAACACATTATATTCAAATAAAGATCACATATCATAATCAAATTATCAATCAAATTTGCCAAATATAGTAACATACACAAGACACTAAACAAAATAAAAAAAAAAAAAAAAAGAACTTTCACACAAGCCCTATTTTGTTAAATTCGTCTAACACAGCCCCTGCCCCCTCCCTCTGCCTTTCTTTTTTCGATTAGATTGTAGACAGTTTTCAGAGTGTTCAATTAAATTTGTCTAACACAAGTTACAACTCTTAATTCCTAAATTTAATGTACCAAATTACAAAAAAACTGAACATCGAAAAAAATTAATTTAATTAAGCAATACATGGACATCATACATCCAAAAAAATCTGTAATAACATTGTATATCAGACTATCAGTGATTCAATTCTTAGCTACAGTATATCTGAAAAACTTCAAACAGACACCGCGAGAAAAGCAGAAGAAAAAAAACGAAACAAATTTAATCAACAATGCATGATACATCCGAAGGAAACCGCAGCAAGCAGCAGCAGTTCTTAAGTTATTACTTCCAATTTTTGAAACTTTTAGCTGAATGAAATCATTTCAAATTAAGAGACGAAGAACAGAGAGATGAAGAGCAGCAACGTTCGTGAGCAGGTGAGGGTTCTGTTCATTTTTGCCCTAATTTACACCAGCAGGCAACAGGCAGCAACAACAACAACTTTTAGAATTTTTTTTTTTAATTCTTTTAGGCGAATTCAAATTTGGGCTGATGTGTTCTTCTTTTTTTTTTTTTTTTTTTTTTTTTTTTAGGATATGAGCTGATGGGTTATTAAATTTAAGTAAATATAGAATTAGAGAGGCCCAATCTCCTTTAAAAACTGTTAGGCCAATAGTTTTATGGGTTGAATTATGCCCATGTTAAACTCGTACGTTTTCACCTCAAAATCGCGATTTTACCGAGTTTACCGACTCGACTCGCGATTCAAGCCCGATTTGACAGATCTTCAATTTTGTAAGCGCGTTAACTCGTTTGGTGTTACTAAACTCATAAAAATGTAAAATCGTACGAGTCGAGTCGCGATTTTGACAACCTTGGTTGATTTGATCAGAATTATGATGGCTCTGATATAGATGCGCTGCATCTTCTGAGCATTCTCTCTATTCATTCCGTTGAGTTCCTCTCTGATTTTTCTCATCAGAACTAGCTACATCTCCATCACATACTTGTTAGCTGCATGGGAATTACGATTTCCCCTACTGTGACTTTGTAAATGATATGGTGATTTCTCTTCTTTAGGAAGTGTCCCAAAGTCTTGTATAATCTCTCAATGGAAAACACAACATAGATTTGGAATTTTGGGTCTTCTCTCTTGATTTTCATAAGAGTCTTATGAGAAACTAACATTTGTGAGAAGAATCCGGAGAGATCTTCTCGTGTCTCCTGTCGGAAGACGTCTTCTCCTTCAGTTTGATTCTGATTCTGAAGACTCATCTTTGTTGTAATCTTCTTCTTCTTCATATATCCTTTCATCTGAAGGAATATCTTCGAACCAATATACTCGAATCAGGTCCTAAAAGTAGACCGCTTCCTCCATCTCTGAAGTTGTCTCAAACTTTCAAACTCCTCATTTTTTTATTGTCTGGACAATCGTTTGATATGTGGCCCTTGGCACATATGTCTAGAGGTGTCAAAACGGGTTGGCGGGGCGGGCCGGCTCACAACCCACCTTAACCCACCATTTGGCGGGGCGGGCTTTCTATATGGCGGGCCTTCAAATCCCAACCCAACCCACCGGTGGGTTGTGGGTTGGGCGGGCCAACCCACCTTTTTTTGACTTTTTTTTTTTTAACCATTTTTATTATATAATAGCTATTAAATAATGTAAAGTGTTCACAAACATTCATCACATCCATCATAGGTGATAGGTCCATAATCAATAATTCGAAATCCAACATATAAAAATAAAAAGTTCACAAAATGAAAGTATAGTAGAGTTCATTAACCATTACATCATCAAAATCATCTTCATTTTCTTCTTCTCCATCTCCATCATTAATTTTTAATTTTTTTAAAGTGGGCTAGTCCATTTGAACCCTAGTAGTAGTACTAAATTTCATTAAATTTTATTTTTTTTTTAAGCGGGCTAGCCCGCCCCCAACCCGCCTAGCCCGCGGCCCAAACGGGCCAGCCCGTTTGGGCCCGCTTTTCAACGGGCCTCTAAATATCCAACCCAACCCACCTATTATGTATAGCGGGGCGGGCTGGCCCAACGGGCTCGACCCGTTTTGACACCTCTACATATGTCCAACAATTGCAATCTTTGAAACTTGCATTAGCCCTTTTATGAGCTCTTCAAAAAGTTCTTGTTGACGATGATCTTCCAGTGCTCCTTTGATTAAAGCCCGAGGAAGAAGCTCCGCTTCTATTTGGTCCTGATCTTTGCCACGTCTTGTAACTTCAGGCTTTTTTTTTTTTTTTTTTTGTTAGACCAGAACTTTCTGGGTCTCTATGAAGATCCAGATCTCTTGATACCATCTCTTCTGGCATAAGGATGACTCATTCTTTTCATCTTCTTCTGCCTAAATGGTTGACCTCCAATGACAGTAGGGATATCGTTATCAACACAACATAGAGGAACACTTTTTTTATTACTCTAAGGCTCTTATAATTATTGTGGAGCACTGCCTGATAACACAACTCCGCAAGCTTTATTTTGAGAAATGACATTCTCCTGGCTAAGGTATCCATATTATCCGGAGGTAGGTGATATTCTTTTATGAGCATTTCCCTCCATGAACTTGGAATCTTGACAAATAATAGAGGATAAACCTCATGTTCCTCCATCTTTGACTTTCATCTGTACTCTGTGAAGAGTTTGATGAACTCATCTACATGAAATGCTTGTATCATCTGGTTTTTTCTTCTTCGGCTCCTTTAAAGTAACCGATCCCGATAAAACTAACTTTGATGACTTTGACCATTTTTTTTACAATATTAAATAATGATTCTCCTGCCCAAACGCTTTCTTTTATCTCAGGCCAGTAGTTCACCTCACTATCAAGGTGCAGTAAAATTAACTATTCCTAACTTTTTCCTTCTAATTTGTAGAAGTGGTAAGACAGGGTCGAACCCACAAAGAGCAGACATAATTAAAGTATTCTATATAATAACCTATTAATAGTATATATATATATATATATATATATATATATATATATATATATATATATATATAATTATAGAATGGGAGTTTAATTGATTTGTTGAATTGATTAACCTTAACATGAAAATTAAATAAATAACACTAGAATTGATTTAAACCCAAATAATAAAGAAATTTCACCCTTTAATCTAGTCTCCCCCTAGTCGAATTACCCTTATAATTAATGCAATTGTTATCCAGTTTTAGTTATGAAAATCCTATCCCAAGATTAGCAACAAGCTCTGCTAACCTTATTACCCCTTATGTTTAACTAACCAAAACAAGCTCTTTAGTTAGTCTATTCGATTGAGTAACCTTAGGAGAAGCTCGCTAGACCTCATTAACTGAATGCATATAGAACTAAGATAACGAGATAGACACGTTGTTGGACTCGCAAGCTCGGTACAAGGGACCACGACTGATGTTATCCTAGTGATTAATTCACTATTTGCTGCTAATGGCATACGTTCGTAATGATTACGTATTACGACAATTACCTAGCGGTAAATATGTGACTAAATACATGGGTGACCAATCTAAGCAATAATGCACACAAGAATGAAAAAATGCTCGAATAACATAAAACGTTTCAATACTAAAACCTTCAAACAATTACTGTAAGAATTACAAGGTACTCGAACTAGGGTTTAACATAGATTACGGACTGAAATTAAACGACTAGCAACTCATGGAGGTAACACAAGACATAATTAAATTACAAAGCATAAACAAAAACAAACTAGAAAGAAAGACCCGAATAGTGCCGATCTTCGTTTGCTCTTCTTCTCCGGAATCCTCCCAAAGCTCAGTTCAAGTCTTTATTTTCGGACCTAAGGACTCCTATTTATAGTTGGGATCAAAATAGGGTTGAATTGGGCTCAAAATCGGAATCCTTGTGGAAAAATAATTCTAACCCGTTTTTTAACTGCCACGGCCATGCTCATTTCCGCGTAAACTGGACGCGCCCGAGCACAAGTGTCACGGCAGCAGAGAATCTCCAGTGCAAAACACCTTCCTGGCACACTTTTGCGCGGCCGCACCCACTGACTGTTTCGTACTTGGCTCGATTTTTCTCTATTTCGGACTTCTCCGGACTCGTTTCTTCGTCCATCTTTAGCCAAATGCACGATTTTGGCCTTAACTAACCTGAATAATCTCAAAACCAAGTCCACAACGTCAAATTATCTAGTATTACGAAACTAAGTCAATCAAAGTCAATTATGCATGCAAATGCCATTAAATAGACACTTAAATCGACCTAATATGCATGCATAAACACGTGTACCAGTAGCATCCTAAGTAATTTGCACCGATCCTTCGAGGCTTATCTTTAGAAATGAGATACAACCTTCTTTATTAGATAAAATGTTCCAGCTGCAATTCTCATTATGGATGCCCACTCATCAATAAGTAATTCTCTGCTCTTGAAGTCCAATATATTCATGTTCATAAGTAACTCATATGGATGAATTGGATCTAATGGGGGATTTCCCATAAGGCGATTGTATAAAGTTTGGCTTTTGGGTTCTCCTTCTTGTTCTTGCGGGATGGTTGTAGTCACCAGTGGTAAAATCTCCAACATGTGGCAAATTAACGTCTGGTGGTGGATTGTGGGATTTCGTACTTTCTACTGCATTGGTTGGATTTTGAGATGCATTCTGGGGTGCCAGTAGTTGCCCCGATAGTGCATTTTCCTGCATTTTTAAATCTACAAGACCTAATCCCGCAAAGGATTGGATAAGGTTGTGTAAATCCTCCAAATTTACTCTATCCATATAGATTAGGAAAGATTCTTCTGGTTTAGAAATGCAATAATCTTCTCACTATCCGTCAGCTCCCTTTTACTTCGATAGTTTTCCCCTTTTGATGTAAAATAGGTTTTGTACCGAAAGATGGTGATAGTCATCCTCCTTCCTTTCTTCTTGGTGTACTTGGCTTGGTTTCCCAGATGGCCAAACCTCTTTGAACGTCCTTGAGAGTATCAAGGATCTCCTTCTGATGGTTGAGGATGGTTTCTCCATAACTCTGAACTGTCTTTTGGATTTCTCTAAGATCAGTAATCTTAGATTTTTCCCCAATGACTTCTTCCCAATTGGGTCCCATCATGCTTTCTTCCAGAAACGTAAATGAGGTTTCTAGATGTCCGATGGGGATTTGTTGGGAGGCCTTCCCCAAATCTCCATTGTAGGAAATCTTCCCTGGATGCTAGTGAAGTAGATGAAATCAGTTGCATTCTCTTCTACAGGTATTTCTTATTCGAGGATTTTTACGTCTGATTATTTATCTCATTTCATCACAGCTTGGCCTCTTGAAAGATTGTTGTAGCTCTTGGTTGTCATTTTTTTCTTTCCGGAATCTGAAAATATTCCCTGTTACTTGGGTTTTCACTCCAGTATTCCTGTAGAGTGTTTCCTCTCGAACTTTTGTTTGGGTTCATATTTTACTCGTATGTCTTCTCCATTGGGATAATACATAGCATAATAAATAAAGTTCGCAATTTCTTAACTAAACATAGAGCTCTTATACCATTTTAAGGCTCTTAGTAATTTAGGGTTTTTCAGAAAAAGACTCAAAATTATTTATATAAACAGTAGGCACGAAACAAAAAAGCTGGCATGAACTTTAGATAGGCATGAAATAATTGGCCGACAGCTGACATATAGTCTGTCAGCATAAATAGTTTTGCAGGGATGTCAGATTGGATCAGAGGGGCTTTTTCGTTTGAAGACCAGTAAAAGTGGTATATTTGATATATATATATATATTTTTTTACAAATTTGATAAAATTAATATATTTCTTACAACAAGTGCTACTTCCTTTTTCCAAATTCTAATGTGGCCATTGGGATCTTCTAATAGTTGTCCAATTTTTTTCGGAGTTTGTAATATCTAGACAATATCTAATCAATTATAAGATAAGACTTCTTAATTTAAATTAAAATGTTAACTTATTGATTTGACGATGTTAATAGAGATAAAACATTCGAGCTTTGATTAGCAGCTCAAAATCTAGGAAATTGATCATTTTTGTAGGATGTTCGATCTTATTTTTGGAGGGTTTGAACCCTAGCACTTTTTCGAGATTGTTATTTGGTGTTCCGGATCTATTTGAATTATCTGGGTAGTTTAAATAGACAGTTTGACATGCTGATCACATAATTTACTTTGAAAGATGAAGGAAATTTTTGTCGTTTCAAAATATTAGGTCAACTAAGTTTGCTCAATACACCATAGTTGCTTTTTGCACCTCATAAATATGATTTTAAAAATCAGAATTATTAAATACACCAATCACCACACGATTTTCCCTGCTACAATTCTTTCATTACACCTACACGTCTTTCGCCAAATACTTTTTTTCTTTTTTTTTTTTGCCAATTTCTTCTTTCTTTCTTTCTTCTTTTTCTTCTTCTTCTTCTTCTTCTTCTCAACATGTTGCACAACCAACTTGTTGATTATTCCTTTTTTTTGCTATGCTATAGAATAGGACTTCGCATTATTGTAGGTAGGGATGTTCATGATTTGGTTTAGTCGATTTTGACTAAAATCCAATAGTCAAACCAACAAAGTCGATTTTTAAATATCTCAAACTTTAACCAAATCAAATAAACTAAAAATATACAAACTAAAGCTATCGAATTCAGTTTAGATTGAGTCAGTTTGGTCCGTTTGACTAATAAATATCGAAATAATTATTGATAATACAAAAATAACACAAATATCCTTTAATTAATTAATTGGAACCTAAATAGAAACAAATAAAACATCCAAAACATAGACAATTAATTCATAATTTTGGCTAAATGTTAAAATAAAGAATAAATTGCATAATTACAAAGTAGATTCTTTCATAAGCATGGAGTCCCGAGATGCCTTCATCCAATTATCATCGTTGATTGACTTCGTCTAAATATTTTGTGCACTGATGGTCATTGTTAGTTGTCTTCGCCTATAACTTTTGTGCCTCAATTAGGGTTCAACATTAAATAATTAATATTAACTCAATCTTTGAAATTAAATAAAGAAAAAAAAATTCTAGCCTAATCAAAGTATATATCTTTTGTTTTGGATCTATAATTATAATATATATCTATATACATATTAAGTATATCGGTTTGGATTAGTTTTAGTAAATTTTTATTTTTGTAATCCATAACGGAACCAATTAGTTGGTTTGTAAAATGTTGTAATCCATAACTATCCATAAAGTAATATGAACCACGATTCTTGGATTGGATCAGTTTGGTTTGGTTATATTTTGAACAACCCTAATTGTAGGTTTTGTGAATGCTCTCTTGTTAGGGACTACTTATAAACATGAAGAGACATGCTAAGAATAAATTGATCATGGAGTCCTAACCTGGTTATTTGAACGCATTATTTAGTGTTCAGCAACACTTTATCGGACACACTATGTTGTGTGGGGCTAGAACTAGCCAAATCTATTGGTTAAATTCGGTATGTTGGCGAAGAAATGTGCCGCCTATGATTGTTTGTTGTTTTCAAAACACATGATTATTTTCAATTCATATACCCTTGTGTTATTGTTTAGAAGTTTCATGTTTAATTATTTAAGTACGTTTTAATTTATTTGTACATCAATAAGTTATTGATTTTTTGTTTAATACTACAAGTTTATATTACATAATAGGTATTTGCATTATTGTAAGTTTTATGTTATGTATGGTGGCATTTGACTAGGTTAAACCGAATACTTTATGAAATGCTCGGCACACACCAAACATGGCATGGGGACACCGAACAATGCTATTTATCTTTGATGTGTATATTACTATACTAGAAAAAAGCAAAGTTGCTTCCTTTGTTGTATTTGTTGAAAGACAATGCTAAGTACAATATATACAGTGGATTTTACGCAAAATCATCACTAACATTTTAATAATACTTATTGAACACTTACATTGTCGATATCTTTTGAATCTTTGTGATGCATTGATAGTGTAGAATCAGGCATTCTGTGTTTGGAGCAAATTGTTATCTTTAGGTGAATAATTAAATGAAAAATGAGAAAGGAATAGGGATGACATTTTTAACCAGATCCACCCCGATCTAACCTAATAAGAGAGATTTGGTTTACCTGCCCTATGATCCGTGGCGTGGTGGGGCTGGTACATGGTCGTGCAACCATCCTGCCTCGTTCCGCAGTAAAAGTTTACACACACACACACACACACACACACACACACACATATATAATAAAATATAATCTAGGGGCGGTACTATCATTTGGGGTGCCACCCACAACTTACATTTTCATCTCTACAATATGTATAATATGTAAAAAAATGTATATTTTGGTGTCCCTCAAACTTATGAAATACCATGATAAGTTTAGATAATTTTTTATAATATGCAATAAAAGCACTCTAAGTTTTAATATGTAGGTAATTAATGATAAATTTTTAAATATTTTAATAATAAATGTTGTTGATATTATATTTAAATAATAATTATAATATATTTAAGGGAAAATTGTTTTTTTTTTTCGTTCGTTATGTTGTATCCATTTCGATTTCTATCATTTTCGTTCGCTTTTGAAATTTATCCTTATGTTCTGAAATTCAAAAAATTCCTCCGGTGACCATCTGCAGCAGCCAGCAGGTAAAAATTCCGGTAAATGCTGGCATGGCAACGCTTTTCAAAAAAATTAATTATTTGTGTGGCAAATGTGGTTCCATGTCATTCAACACATTTAATAATACACAATTCCAAAATAATATATAAGAAATTCAAAAATATAAAATATTCTGAAAATAAAAAAATTGAGGAATAAATTCGAGAAAATAAAAGAAAATTTAAAGAAGATTACAGAAAACTTAAAAGATAGAAAATTTCTTAGAAAAATATGAAAATACTAAAATAAAATATAAAAAATTTAGAATTAAAAAAGATATCCAGAAAATAAAAATAAAAGTTCAAAGTAAAAAAATAAAAAATAAAAAAATTAAGGAAAATAACTAGAAATGCTGAAAAGTGAAAACCAAAGAATAGAAAAATTCTCGAAAAAAAAAAGAAAATTATAGAACAACACGTAATAATTCATAAATACAAAAAAAAAATCAAAAAGTGAAAAAAAAATGTAATTTTTTAAAATCATTTTCTTTTTTAATTTCATAACGTTTTAAACACAAAAGAGAAAAATAACATAAAATAAATTTTCAAGATTTTGTTTAAATTTTATAACCTTTTTTGAGAATTCCTTTTTTCCTGGAACCTTTTTTCAGTTATATTTTTAATTCCTATTTTTTCTCGAGTTTTCATTTTTTATTGTAAAAAATGAAATTTTATTTTAATCAAAGTTGGTATATTCTTCATTCTTATTTTTATTTTCTAAAATTTATCTTCATAAAAGTTTTCAAAATTTTCTTCCATCTATTACTAATTTCCAATAAAAAGGTTAAATCTAAAATTAAGCTTTATTTTTCTTATTTTGTTGAAAAAAATTATATGTTATTTCAAAAAAAAATTATTTTTATTTTCTATAGTTCTCTTTTTTTTAATATGTTATTAAAAAAATTATAAGTTTCTGAAATTTGAATTTTTTTATTTAAAAAAATCTGAAATTATTTTGGCGCATCAGTGATCAATAAATGAAAAGAATGAAACAACCGATGTTTGTCATGTCAGCAAATATTGGAAGGTTAACATGCAACAAACGATCATTGAACCAATTTTTTGAATTTTATAACATAAAAGATAAATGTAAAAAACGTAAAACGAAAATGACGAAAAAAAGTATTTTCCCTATATTTAAGATTTATTATCACGTGTATATTAATGTTGGTTGGTACTTTTAGTTCTTTGTTTGTTGGTCCCCCTAACTATATGTTCTGGGTCCATTCATGTCTGTGTATATATATATATGTACAAATTAATCAACTCAATTTTACAAATTAAAAAAATGATAAGTTTATACATCCCAACTAAATACAAAGTAAGATTATAAATATTTAAGCATTCAACAATTTCGTTTTATATTTCGCATTTTATGATGACTTTCTAAAATTATATGTATTTCGTTAACATATATCTAAAATCTTTGTAATTTACATTTTATTTCTACTATTCCGGAAAATATAAATCAATCCGTCCTGACCTACAAAGTAAGATTATAAATATTTAAGCATTCAACAATTTCTTTTCATATTTCGCATTTTATGATGACTTTCTAAAATTATATGTATTTCGTTAACATATATCTAAAATCTTTGTAACTTACATTTTATTTCTGCTGCTCCGGAAAATATAAATCAATCCGTCCTGACCTATGACTCAGCAGTGGATTAGCCTATCCCAAGGATGTTGCGAGCAAGAGTCTTCAAATATCTACCTGCCCTCTCGTAGATTCATATTGCCATTCTAGAAGGGAAGGGCGAAAATAGAAAATGATTCAGTGTGATGCGAATAGGATTCTTAGAAGTGTATTTTTGTCGTCTTTTTTTGTCCATTTTTATCTAATGTGTTGTAAACAATAAATTTTATGGTGTCAATATTAGGGACTTTTTTTTTTTTGGATTTTGAATTATTGTGAATACAACTTAGAGGTCATAAGTAAGTTACTGTACTAAAAAAAGGTTAGGTTATGTTTACCTAAGGTTGGAGGTGGCTGAAGTACTGTAGGTTGGGGGAAATAAAGTGGAAAGACAAGGTTGAGTTAAATAAATGGGTGTTTGATTTTAGTGTAAAAAGTGAGAAAAAGATGATGTGATGCGTGTATATATACTGCCAGCAATCCCAGAAAAAACACGATCCGACTGACCCAATCCTCGATAAATTGGGTTAACTGCTAAGTAGACACGCCCCTAGTAAGTTACTACACTTGGTCAAACCCCCTCGGTCAAAGGTCAATTAGGCCTATTACATATTAGCAGTAACTAATTTATCATCTCATTCAAATATTCAATAGGGTATGTTTCCCAATTGGAAACCCTAGAGAAAATCTGTGGAACTCATCCTTCTCAATCTTTACAAATCAGTAAATTCTTATGAATTGCATCACTTTGCCATATTTGATGCTAGTCTTGATTTTACTCCGATTAAGTTTGCTTAAATGTTTACCCTGCAACGGAATTTTTAGTTACTGATTGGACAGAATACAACAATATGTCAATCTGATTCACTTTGTGATGAGTTTATGTTTTTGCTCTAAGAAGATGCGTTTCTGGTCTCGATTATGAGATATGGATTCTGCAAGTTAATGTGTTCATACTTCATATCACAATTTGTATTTTTTTTTCTTCGTTTCTCCTTTAGTGAACGTTTGTAACAATGTTTGCCCAATAATCTTGTAGTTCAATAGCACCATTCTGGGTTCGTAACCAAGAGGTGACAGGTTATAGACCCAATTTCCACCCCTAATTGCCTCAATGTTTGTATCGATGGTTTGCTATTGAATTATCAGTTTTTTATGCTACATAAGTTTATAAAGCTTCTTTTCAAAACAAGTTTTCAAAGCTAATGTTGAATATTTTCAGCCATGTTATATCATTTTGTGCATATATAATCACATAAGTTTGTATAAATCCCTAAAGAAAACCCATGATGATGTGATTGATAGTAAGTACTGAATTGTTCCGTATTATTTTTTGTCTTCTTTTCTGTTAAATTTACTAGTTAATTTTGCCATTGGCTTATTCCATATAATCATCTGTATCTATACTATGTAAGTCTGTAAAACTAATGGTGAACTTACCTTTAATATTTTCACATCTTTCTGTTCATATAAGTCTTTTATGATGCTTATTGAAAATTCAGGAATTTGTCAGCATGATTTGGGATGCCCCAAATTGAGTGTTTAATATCATAGTCTTTTTATTTTTAGTAGGTAAAGAAAAAATTTAAATTGGTCAAGGATCTTAGACGTTCATATTCTATATGCTCTCAGAGTTTCTATTCATGGGTTTGCTCGTCTACTGACTTAGGTGTTTAAAATGGTGTTCAATATTAGTTGTAGGAAGTTTCATGGAATCTTTCAATAGGGATGTGACTTGATGTTGAGTTAGCATGTTTATCAGGATTGTATGTTACAAGTGCCTAAGAATGAGATCATGTTTCCCCATTTGAGTTTGTGGTGTCTGGTTCAAGATATATATGCTGGATGCTCCGAATATTCACACATATATCATTGCCTTTCAATAGTCATTACACAATTCATGTTGTGTTCATTCATCTCAATAACTTGAAACATATTTTCCTCTTTGAGCTCATTTCCATTTGTGTAGTCCATATTTTCTTGTTCTGAACCATGAAGATTTGGATGCAGAAATGGCAATAGGTGGAGATGGTCCCCATCAAGGAACTGTTTGCAGCTGGTGCAGCCAACCTTCGCCGGAGAAGGACAGTTGGAGGTAGAGCTGCTAGCGGAACAAGTGGAACCATGCTTCAGTTTTATACAGATGATGCACCAGGACTCAAGATCTCTCCTAGTGTTGTGCTTATAATGAGCATTGGTTTCATAGCCTTTGTTGTTGTACTCCATGTCATGGGTAAACTGTACTTTGTTCGCAAAAAGTAGATTATATTATTTTACTTGACAAATTTTGGATTCAGTGAAATAGAAGATACATCTCTTTTAATAGTTTATCTTTGCGGACAATCAAGCATCAAGATGGTGCTTTGAGTTGTAATGTTGTTATGATGATTAACTCGTTTATTGACATGCAAACATTTTATTTTTTTGTATAATGTCCAAGTCTAAATTGGTTTGCGATATTAAGGCAGCAGATTAACTGATTTTTTTGTGATTAACCCTTCAACATTTAATAGATACACATTGTTTCTGTTTGCATTAGCGGAGCTGCGTAAAGGCGTATTATTATTATTATTATTATTATTGTTATTATTATTATTATTCTTCTTTTTAAGTTAAAAATAGATGGAAGATAGGGGTGGGACTTCCTTTGTTTAATTGTATTATGCGCATAGATCAACTTATTTCAGTCTCTGTTTCTTTGTTAGAACACTTGGAATTGTTACTTATTATAATGTTGTTGCTTGGACGCTCAAAATTGTTAATTATGCTTGTGTTTCATTACATTTTTTTATGGTCATCATTTTTTGTTGATTCATGATTTATATGAATTTCTTTGTTAGTTGATGCACAACTTTACTTTTGCGTTTCTTGAGAGGATATAATTTTAGGTTTTTTTATGATTGTAACTCTTTAATATAATTGTAGTCCTAGTGTTTTATTATGAAAGAATCGATTTACTAAAATGCTAAAGAGTGGTATAGAATTTTGACAAACTCAACCTATACCCATTATTTCAACCCAGAATTGCTCTCATTACTCATTTTTGCAGTCCATCAATTTATTACTTCACTACGTAATCCTCAAAAGTCCAAACTCAATTTCCCTTATATTTAGAAGTTAGAGGTTAATAAACATTTGAGATTTCATCATTTTAAAAACTAAAACTATACAACCATAACCATGTAAACAAAGAAAAGGGGGAAATAAAAGAGAAAGAATTATTAAGAATTGATCATCACGTACCGGGGTAAGTCGGATTGAACAAGCAAAAATTGCATAATTCTGGCGCGCATTAGGTTTTATCTTTAAAATCTTTTGGTATTTGTTTCAAATGCTTTCTTCTCAAAGTAAATCTTTGGTATTAGTTGTTCAGATGATTTTGGTCAGTCTGTAGTTTGTCGTTCTTGCTGTGAGGCTATCGGTTTGTTGGAAGCTATTACTTGGGTTGTTTCTCTACAATTCTCTAATATGGTATTTGAGATTGATGCAAAGATAGGTTTTTGATGCTACGAAGTTGGGATGTTACTGCCTAGTTGCAAACATCTACCAAGTATGTTTAAGTTTCGTATTATCTTTGGCGTTTAAAAATATTAAAGGTTAAATACTTAAATCAACTTGTACTTTGTGCGTTTTTATATTTCAGTACCTAAACTTTATTTTTTTACCAATTGCAATTTGAAATTCCCGAATTGTACAAGTTACAACCTCCATCGATTTTTTTCCGGCCAAATATTAAACACGTGATAATTAAATGCCAAATTTGAAGGTTTTTTCTATATCCATGATTTGTTGACGCATATTCACAATTTTACGAAGATTGCAACTCGGCAATAGCAAGTGATAATTGTCATGTGTTTGACATGTGAATCTGCATCAACAAATTATAGAAATAGCAAACCCTCCCCCTCCCTCCAATATGATATTTGGCCAGAAAATAATTGTTGGAGATTGTAAATCGTACCATTGGCTTCAGGTTGCAATTGGTTAAAAAACCAAAGTTTAGATACTTAATTGTAAAAATTTGCAAAGTACAAGTTGGTTTATTTTACCCAAATATTAATGTTGTGGCACACACTACTTCACCTTTCCTAGTCCTCATGTGGTTGGAGCTCCAACATTTATGAATTGCCTAATTGTTGATGATAGGCCTAATTATTAGTCATAACCTATGAAGTTATCTTTTACTTAAAAAATAAAAGAAAAAAAGTTCATTTTACTCAAAAGAGTTTCTCTAACTGTTTTAATAAAAATATTGGTGAAATTAAGGGTTTATTGAAAGTAAAACGTATTCATCTGACCTTTATTTCCTTTTTTTTTTTTAGATTTAGAGCGTGTATTTTTTATTTTGCTTATTAACCACCCGAATTTTATATTCTTTTAAGTAAATGATCTTTTGATGGATTTAAGTAAATAAAACTTAATTCTTCTTGAGCGGAAATCTTAAATTATTTACTTAGAAATTATAATCAATCATTATTCACACTAAGTATTTAGATATTAATTTTTTCCTCAAAAAAAAGGAAAGGTTTTATCATTTTTATCTTATAAAATGATTTTAATAAGTAATGTGGTTATGATCGACAAAACAAATACGTGTTTATTTATGGTTTCCCTCAGTGAATTTAGAGAACCAAATCTAATAAAGCACACTCATTAGTTCCCTCATCAAAATTTAACTCAACACTCTCCACCCTTAAGCAAACACATAGAAAAGCAGAGGTGTATGAATTTGAGGGTTTAATGAAGAGGCCTAAATTACCCTGAAGGCCTGAAATGTTGGCACCCGTCCATCACCGTCCACCAAATTTCAGAATTTGAAATTCCGAAAATTCTTAGTTCATATAAGTTGAAGTAACACCAAACTATTTATTTTCTCTCTCGTTCCTTTTCTGCCCGCCAGTTATAGTTTCACATTTCAATTTGTTGGAAGAGGTACAAATCTAGGGTTTATTCTCTACTCATTTCAGCATAATGTCTGCCATTCCTAAAAACTTCTCTTAGTTAGACATATTCGAGCATGTAAGTTTGTTTTCTTCGTCATTACTATATGTGCCCTCACTGCGTGAACTGGATTGTGAAAATTGAATTTCCCTGTATGAATGTTTGCATATCTATATGTTTGTGCATAGGAAAAGGATAAGTTGGACGGGGAAGTGATCCGCTACATCTTATTCAAAACCGAGCAAAATTATGGATGTTCGATAAAAAAAGGGAAGAATTGACTCAGTTGATCTCAGGTAAAGATTGTAGGCAGAGAAATTTGCCTACTTTCATAATTAATGAGGCCAAATATAAGCTCTCCTCAATTTTTGGGTATGAATAGAGAGAACTTCAGCGATTTCGGGCTTCCTCCAATCTGGGTCGTGCTTCACAGTCGCAACACTGTGAGTTATATTAATTTATTTGGTTTGTTTGTTTTACTTGATGAAAGAATGTTATTTTCAAGATTGTTAGTTGAACAGTGAGAATGTAGTGGGATATTATGAAGATGTTCATCTTTTTTATTTTATTTATTTATATGTAAATGTGCCTGATTGGTCTTAAATTTATAAGGATATATTATGTTAACTTTGGCATTTACTTAAACCAAAGATTGCTTACAAATGGATTGAAGTGTAGTAGCATGAAGAACAACTTTTTTCCTAGTCCTAGGGAAAATAGATATAATTATTATTTTTGCTCGATTAGAAAAAGGAGTTTTTCTTTCCGGAAGAATGTAAGGTGTTTACTTTAGCATCCTTCCTGCTGAAAAGAGGGGTAACTTCTCTTGATTAATTTATTTGGTGGAAAGTGTGACATGTGAAATTCTTGGTAGATGTGATTTTCATCACTTATGTCATGAATTACTAGTTTTTATTTAGTATTGCTTCAGTAGTGTAAATACTATTAATGACGGAAAATTCTATTGAAGAATACAAGCACATATATGGCAATGCCTAAAGTCAAATCTTGTTATTTAATTGTTTTTTGTTGTTAAAGGGTGCCAATCATCAAAGGCTTCTTCGTAAGATGGTGCTGATATAATGCTCCACAATCAAGTGCTTGATGGACCCTTGAATTTTAGTGATTCATATTAATTTTTTTGTTGCAACTGTTGGTGATGCAAAATCATATATACTCATAAGTCAACTCCCTGTTGATGTCTATGGGAAGTTTTTGGACGATAAGAGTTCATCACACTTGTCGGGTTTAACTTTTGTTGTTGTTGCGATTATTCATCTAGGTGGAGGGCGAATTGCTGAAGGTATGCTTCTTTCTCTCAGTTTTATATGACAGTTATACAATTAGGGTTTTGCAAAAGATCCCCTTATTCTGAGACTGCCATCCATATATTGCATTGATTTATTTTATTTGTGTCTGAGCGCGCATGTGTCTCTTGCTGTATATCTGTGCATTTATATCTTTCCCAGTTCATTTATCCTTCTAAATCTTTTGCTTCACATATATAACTATTGTGTTCTCTCCAATTCTTGAAGAGAATCTTTGGCATCATCTGAGGCGCTTTGGATTGCATGAAATTGAGGAAAACCATCCTAGTTTCTCAAACACCAAGCTGGCAGTAGAAGCATTTGTCCAACAAAGGTAATTGTTAGCATTTTCAATTGGATATTAGCGGGCTTTATTATCTAACATTAGCTTTGTGTGACAGATATTTGCAGAAAGAAAAAGTTAATTGTCCAGATGGTAACATTGTGTTTTATGAGCTAGCTGAGAGAGCTCTTAATCCACCCATATATAACCGAATCAAAGAATTTCTAGCTCAGGTAGAGTCCAGTAACCTTCTATGAAATAGGTTGAAGTGACTACTAAAATGTGTCATGTGGGGACTAGTTTGGGCAAAAAAAACTTATCTAGGGTATGTAACAAGTATTGACAACTGAGGCACTTGTACCTCTGTTCCGCAGAAGTGAGGCCATGCTAATTTACCCAGTAATACATGTGACAAGTGTTATGATAATGAACTTGCTATATTAGCAACGCCGTATATATTTACTGGTCATCGGTTATCAAATTGTCATTTATGTTTATCCATGTAAACTCTGGCATCCAGATCCTCCTACATGAAGACTATTATGAGGAGTTCCCTCTCTTGTTAATTGCTGCCTTTTTACTTGAAGATTGTATTAGTGGTTGGTTTACATAATTGTTCTATTTCCTTCTGCATCACTGAAAAAACCATGGTATATTTCGTTGCAGATTGTGCAAAAGGACATTGTCACACTGGAGGATGATTAAAGATCTCATTTTCCTTGGATTGTGCTTCATGCAAGTAAGCGACTCAAAACGAGCAGTTGTTTTGTCTATAATCTCCAAACTGTTTGAGAATCTAGTGAATATTGGAAGGTCTAGAATGTGGTGGATTTGATTGGATGAATGATTACCAATATAAGCTGATTGGGTAAATATAGCCAAATGCTCTTCCACGTAGAAATTGTTTTCCTGTCCTAACTTACGCAATGTTTTCTATGCGGATGCATGAGAATCATTGCTCCTATTATGTTTGACGTAATGCTAATGACAACCACTTGTTGCAAAATTTTGCAGTAGTCTACTTGAATACATCTTATTCTAGTGATCATATGATTTCAAATGTCTGGTTCAATGGTCAATTTCACTTAGTTTTGTAATACTCAATTGTTATTGATTTGTTAATTACCTTAATTTAAGTCGTGTTCTTTCATATAGAATGTGTGTAGTTGAACTTACGATTACAATTTTCATTTGTAATCTCTAGTTGTTTAGGATAATTGCATGGTGTAGTTTGATTACTGCAACATTCTTACCTGTTAGAAATCAGACAACTAAGTTTTGAAATAGGAAGGGAACTCCTTTGCCCGAATATTCTCAATCTGCCAATTAATTAAAATTATTGCACATTGACAGCCCCATATATAGTACTTTTATAGGGTAAAGAAGGTAATAATAATTTACTTTGGTAATAGGATACAAAGTTCCTCTACCGCAGCATGCCTTCGGAGGCATCATATTATGCGTGTAGGTAGTTCTAGTTCGATCTCAAATGGCGAGAGAGCTGAAAAATATTGATCAACCATGTCTTGTGATACATGCTCTAGCGTTGGGGGATCCCACTGCATACAAACAGGACAATTTGAATCATTTTTATTTTGCTAATAATCTCAACAGTAATATGACCCCTTTGTCTATCTAGTTTACCTTTGGCTCAAAATCTTTCTCCACTAGCTTTGCCCTAATGCCCTAAGAAGAGAAAGCAGACAAGTGGATTTCAATATATATTTCATGTAGGGAAGCAATTGCATTTTCAGAAACAATATTACCTCATAAAAGTCGTTTGTTATTTGTCCTGATATTGCTTGTACGGACATCCTATACTCTCGGATAAGGCACTGCTCGAGAGTTTGAACCCTTCCTTCTCGTATCTTTCCCATGCATCAAAGCGTTTAATATAGTCTTGCACATATGCAAAAATATGCAGAGAAGGTGTTTGAGGGACTTACAGATCTTAAGGAAACCTTCATGCTCAATGGTGAAGATTCTTTAAGTTTCTTTGCAGTTGATCCACACCATTGATCGTTCTTTTGAGCAGCCTCATTTTCCTAGCAAAGTTTAAAGTCAACGTTGGATAAATCGGATAAAGAGAAAAATGATAGAAGTTATAATGATTTGTATGCTTCTTACCAAAGATTGAATAATTTCTTCGATGGTGTCGTGGCTGAAACATTTGTCAAGTGTTTCACTCCTAACAGAAAGTGTGACAGAATAATTAATTAACATAGATTATTTAAATAAACAAGTTGATTGCATTTGTTTCTACTTGCAGAAACATGGAGAAGTAAGAACTACAACTACGTTAATCTATGAGAAACATGTGTGCTTGTGCACACTTATACATGTATACCTGTAATTTAGACTCGATCGGTGTTGATGAACTAGATCTCCAAGACTATGTAAGCAGGTTCCGATATCAGAGGGATGAGCGGTTTTCATGTTTCCTAATACTTTCTCAACCCAGGGGAGTTTCTATACGTATAATGCATGTGCATACATGATGAGATAGTGATTGGAAATCAACTGAAAAAGAGTTCAATTTTTGGAAAACAAAAAGGAGAAGGCAGTATGGTACTAACTGTTGTGTGTGTATAGTGAGTAGCAAGTCCAAGAGAGATCATTTCTGCCCCGTTGAGTCTGTCCCCTGTCAGGGCCAAATATTCTCCTGAAAACATGTTTAAAATAAATTATTGAACACTTAAATTCCTTTGTTGGACTATTATATAACCGTTTGTGAATTTAACTCAAACTTAGAGCATTGTTGTTGCACGAATAGCAGAATTGGAGACAATCAATGGGTTTGGGCTTACTTTCCCGTGTATCCTGTCTTTCCTATACTACAGAACCCCAGATTTAAGTATCTAGTTCTCCGAGAGTTAGTACCAATCTAGACATAGTAAAATGTGAAGGATAAAATTGATATCGAGCATATAATTCTCCTACATCACCTGTAAATAAATTTTCTTGTGTGGTTTGACGGTTTCCTTTAATTTCTATAATTATCCCTTAAAAGTTTAGCCACCATAAATTAAGAAATTGATGACAATTTTGTATAACTGAGTTGCAGAATTAAGCAACAGAAGCCCAAATTGTATGAATATATGTGAATAGTAAAAGAATAAAATATACCCAAATAGCCAGGCAGATGAGAGAGGTAAAAAGATGCCCCACCATCTGGATGGAAACCAATTGAGGCCTCTGGATTTGCAAATATCTGCAGTTATGCATGGAACACAGTTTTTCTTAAACTCTCTCATTCAGACTAGGATTATTGGTGACCCTGCGCAGAGGGTCACCTGATTATTTGTAATAAGAAAAAGATATATGGTAAAGTTGTTGACGACCTTTCACAACCGGGTTGTGGAATAGGTTGGTCAACCAACCTATTTCACAACCCAATCCTATTCTACAACCTATCATATGTTACTACCTCATTTGTCGTATTAAATTATTTATTGAATATTATTTTAATAATAAATAAATAAAATAATTTTTATTTTACAAAAATTATTTTTTCTTTTTAGAAATTCTTATTTTGTTTCTCTACAAGTAGAGTCTAATATTGATATTAGGGTTCTGCATGGAGCTTGGAGATTGCCGAAATTGGATCGAAACCCGGACTGAATTAGTTCTGAATCGAAAACATCCGTCGACTACTTTGACATTTCTAAACCGAATTGAACCGATTGTTTTCTCGTTACGAAATTGAATATTTCTTAATTTTTCGAATCGAAAATTATACTGAACCATACCGAACAATACTCAACGAGTTATAAATTAAAATAATTTTTTTAATGAATAATGAAGCAAAAAGATATTGTGATGTAATGATGGTTTATTGATCCGTGTGCCCATCATAAAATAATGATTGGAAGGTAATAGGGCGTTTGATTGCACATTTGCACTCAATGTTATATATTATTAATCAAAACAATTGAAATGAAATGAAAGTGACAGATAGGCATACAGTTTGAGTAGTTGCAAGACGAAATGTGCCTGGGACAGATATTCCAGCCCCACCACCCATAGTAATCCCGTCCAAGATAGCCACCTGCACACCACTACCATATCTTCAACATACTCACTCCTATATAATACTCCAATGTCCTAAAAAACACTCATGTTAATTTCATTAATGTATGGCTTTCTGAACACTATAATTTCTCACGTATTCAATAATTTGCAACTTATATGCTTTTTTATTTTTCTTTTAATTATAAAATGAGATAACTAGTTTTTTGGAACAAAATAAACAACTCTTATTTTATGACATTGAAAGTAAGAATAGTTAGAGATAAAATTGTTTGAGGCCTACTTCAAATAAAAGAAAGAGACACTTATTAGCAAGTATATGTATATGAAATGAGATCCTCTTGTATTATAATTACGTGTCGAGTGACATCATTAATTAGTAGATTGTTTGTGCACGGTGGTTATGTTTGGAATAGTAGATGGAAGAGAATGTAGAAGAGATGATGACGAATAGTTACATGTGGCTTGAAATAAGTAGCGATGTAGTATATCAAAGCATATGCATTCCAGAAAAGCTGTTTGCAGTCTTGGACGCTCCCTGCAGTGTCAAGCCAATAAAGGTACTGCATGCAGAGAGAGACAGAAAGACACACACACACCTTTAAATAATTACTACCTTGTTTGATAAAGTGATAGAGGGAAACGAGATCTCCACCGGCAGAAAATGCCCTGCCTCTGCCCTTTAACATTACAAAGCCAACATCAGGGTCATCTTCCCATTCTTTGTACAACTTCTGAAGCTGGATAGCCTATTTCAACAAAACCATCTTCATTATTAAATTTTATACATCTTCCGGAAAACACAATTTTTGAATGAGAAACAGACCATGGAGCTGTTAATGGCATTGAGTGAAGAGGGTCTGTTGAGAATTGCTCTTCTTAGTCCACCTGCATTATTATGCCCTTCAACAACCACCTGCACCATCATAATTTACACTATAATACCCCAAGATGAAAATTATAGACAAAGCTAGTGTTGTAGCTAGCTACAAACTCACTAAATTATCAGTATCTTCATCGATAATTCGATTGGTGGACACAGAACTGAAGCATCTGTATGGCTTCCACACAGATGAACAACGCCGCAAAAATAATGCACACATCACTATCACTCTTATTTGCTGCCAACTACCAACAATTTTCATCCTTCAACCTATATATATATATACCAACTGTTCCACAAAAATAAAATTTGTTATAATCAATTTGATTTTAATAAATTGAATTTGTATTCCCTCTTTCATAAAAGGAGTCATGTTTGAAAATTGTATAATTTTTTTGCCTGATTTGATGAAGGGACAACTCTAAAAACCATCAATTTTCACTTACCCAACTTATTTTTTTTTATTTGACATATTTGATTATATATAAATAATTCGTGAAAAAAATTACCAGAATTAAGAAAACTAAACATTAACAATTAAAACATGATTCTTATTTTAGGATAATAATTTATTTTGAAACAGTGCTCTTCAATATCTTCGTGGTAGTTATTTTTGCCGGCACAAGTGTTTCTAACACCTGTTTATATTTAGATTGATAGACAAGTTAAATAGTAGGTCTTACAAGTTATTTTATAATAAATACAGAGATGTCTAACAGGTTGGTCTTAATTAAATACATTTAGTGAACTGTCCATGTAAAAGTTTTCCAGAAGGCATGCATTATCACGTTCTAACAATGTTATAATTAAGTCCTCCAATTATCAGAAACATTGCAATTTCAGGATTTACTTTTATGTAAAGAATATTTTAAATGTATGTATATGTTGCATTCATCATTTTCGTGAGCTAATTGTTCACATCCGCAGATAACATACAACTAATTACGATTATTTTGTTGGAGTTATTAATAATATTTTAAATGGTCTTTCTGGACCAAAATAAAAACAAAAAAACAATGTATATTTGAGTAAATTCCATTAGTTGTCCAGAAACAACACAGAAAACACATTTCCATTCTCTTTATAGGATAGAGTATCCTAAAACATGAACTCTAAATATGAATCATGAATCCTAAAATTAAATCATGAACTTTATATTTACTAATCACAAAAAAATAATTATAATTAATCAACTTTTTGGAGAGAAACATGATTGGTACAGAGTAAAAGTGGGATAGAGGATCCCATGTGCTTAGAATTACTCCAAACTTGATCATAGAATTAAGAGTAGTTCCGGTTGTCGACGGAAGTTGTATGCAATTTTTCATGATAAAAGTATTAATATTTATGCTGAAAAATATTTATTTATTTTGAATATAGGTATTTTGTATGTGAAAATAAGGACTTCTATGATACACCAAAAATATTGATACCCTAATATATTTCAATCATCACTATAAAAAAAGTACATAATGTAAAATGAACCAACAAATTTATAACACGACTACATATTTAAGGTATTTTGTACGTATGAGTTAACATGTATTGAATTAAATTTAAAGAAATTAACTATTTATTTTTAAAAATTGATTCGGCGGCGATTACCCTAAAAAAAAAGTCATTTTCCCTCCAAACATGTTGAATTGACGGTGGGGCCAAAAGTGTTAAAACGTTTGGTACCAAAACTGCAAAAAAAGTGACGAAAAATGTTACGGTGGAACTGAAAGTGCAATGTTTGAAACTAATGAGGTAAAAAACGAGAGTATTGAGACCAAAATGAAAATGTCCTGTGTCCAATGGGCCCAAAAGTGCAATTATATCATCTCATTTTTATGTGAGATTTTCAATAGGAGTGGCAATAGGACGGGTCGGAGCGGGATCAATCGAGAGTCAGCCAGGGTCGAGTATTCCCGTCAAATTAATTTTCACTTAAAATAATATTTTAATTTATATTTTTTTTTTTACTTTAACTAATTATTATGTATATTTATATTATGTTTTATGTGTTATATTTAACAATACACTAGAAATTTATACTCTCTCCGTCCTGAATGAACTTGCACACCCTAAAAAATGAAACTTATTTCACAATCGCCACCCTCAAAATCTTCACCATCAATCTTCACCCTTAATACACCTTTGAAAAGTCAACTGAAAAAATAAAAAACAGATTTTCTTAATATGCATGAATCTTTAGCAGTGCAAGTTCATTCGAAACGGAGGTAGTACTATATTACTAAATAAGATATATTTTTTTTAAAATAACAATAACTTTTGTAATACATATTTAAAATTAATATAATAAATATATATAGGTAGAGAATCAGGGCGGGACGGGGATGCTTGGGGCGGCAGGACCCAAACCCGTCCCCACCCCGCTGTTATAGTCGGCGGAATCCCCATTAGGTTCGGGTTCATAGCATTTTCCGATCCCTAATTTTCAAATATGAAAAGTATCACTACAAGAAAAAGGATCTTTTGACACCACTTTTTTTGAGACAGCAAATGTTGTGTCAAATAGTCAAGTTTATGGGACAACAAGTGGTCACAAAAGACATTTAATAATTTTCCTCCAATATTATATTAAAAATATTAAAAGCAACCACTTTGTAGTCTCAAATAATTTTACAATAAATATTTTATTTTTGTATATTATTAGGGACAACAATAGTTGTCACTTAAGATGAAATATAAGGCCTATATCTTTTGAGACAACTTTTGTGGTGTCAAATAATTTTGCCTATTATCTTTTGAGACTACATTTGTGGTGACAAGTAATGCATATAGTAGATAATTTTTTACTAGATTACAAGAGACCACAATAGTGGTTACAAAAGATGAAAAATATTTGACTCTATCTTTTGAGACAATAATTGTAGTGACAAATAATAGTTTTTAATCTTTTTTTTTTTTTTTTTTGTTATTATTAGATTATGAGAGACCACAATAGTGGTTATAAAAGATAAAATAATTTGCCTATATCTTTTGAGACCATAATTGTAGTGACAAATAAATTTTTAATAAATAATTTTTTTAATTATATTATAAGAGACCATAATAGTAGTTACAAAAGATGAAATAATTTAGTCTACATCTTTTGAGACTAATTATAGTGGCAAGTAGTATTTTTACTAAATAACTTTTTAAATAGATTATAAGAGACCACAAAAGTGGTTACAACAGATAAAATAAATTATCTATATCTTTTGACACTATTATTGTAGTGGCAAATAACTTTTAATAATGGAATGATTTAATTATATTAGGAGCCTAGTAAACAAACCCTCTTTCTCTCCTAGCTGCAAATGCAAAAAAAAATCAGAACCCTCTTTCTCTCACCTCAACCATCGTCTTCTCTCACTCATTTCCAATTTCCACCATTCGCCAGTCAGCTCGTCGAGATTCATCCACCATCCACCGCTCCGCTCATCGAGATTCCTTCACCACTCTGCTCGATGAGATTCCTTCGCCACTCTGCTCGCCGAGATTCCGCCGCCATCGGCCGCTCCGCTCGTTGAGATTCTTCCGTCGTCGGCCTCTCTACTCGCCGAGATTCGATCGACATCCACGAGGTGTATTCCTTCTATGTTGCTTACTCATTTCCCCCTAATAGAAACACAGTCGAATTAGGATCGTTTAGATGATTTATTCAACTGAATTCGTTCTGCATTTCATGGAACTGGTATCGGCTCTCTGATCTTTATGATGTTCAATTAGGATCATTTTTATGATTTATTCATCTGAATTCGTGTTGCATTTCATGAATTTAGTGTCGTAGCAAACACCAGTAAAATTTCTAGATGGTATGATTTTTTCTTTATTATTATATATAGTATCTACCTCTTCTATATGATTTTATTTCAATTAAGTTGGGCTTCATTCTGTACTAAAAAAATTATTTTATTTTCTCCAGTCCATGTAAAATTGGATTTATTTATTTCGATTAAGTCTTTTTGATGATTTTTGGATGTGATTAGTTTTAATATAGGATCTTGGACGCTGGAAATGTGTTTTAGAGATGTGACCTATGTATCTTCAAATTTTCTTGACTGAATCAGTATGTATAGTGGTTATTCTTGGAAGTATTGTAACTCTATATAACATGTGTCTGCCATGATTGTGCTTGTGTGAGTTGGATATAGATTAGATTTATGCATTTTGGGAGAAATCTTTAAATTAGTATTTTAATTAGAAAACATGAGTCTAGCTTATATAACTACAAGCTAGTATCCTGATACTCCCCATTTCCTTGATCTTGCCAGCTTAAGATCAGTTATTGAACGGTACGCTTACGCTAAGACCAAAGAGGAACAAAACCAGCTGCTTATCTGAAATCAAGGTATGATTCTGCCATTACATTTGTATGTTGTTCTTAATTTCTATGGACTTTTTTAGTTGGTTAGAAGACTGTATGAGAACACATTTTAAAATAATTGTTAATGCATACTAATAATGATTCAAGATTTGTATTTTTCATACTAAACCATTTATGTTATTATTGGATGGGAGGATAGTTGTTGATTTCTTTATATTATTGATAAAGAATTATGATTGTGTAATTCTGTGATGAACTATTCTTAGCTAGAAGAGTAAGTTAACACGTGGATAAAGGATATGATGGCACAACATCTTACATGAATTAGCTAGTAAATGTGGAGACCCCATTTGGAATGGGTTTGGATATTGTGCTATATTTGGTGTGAGATCAGATCACTTCAGATTGATATGTTGTTTTCATACTTTAAGATTTTTTTCTCTTCTTTAGTTATACTTAATTTAGATATCAGGATTGGTGGTGTTATCCAATTGAGTCTATTATTGAAACTTACACAAAATAAGAAATATAGTTTCTTTTTTTTTTAAAATCTAACACTCTGTTTCAATAGTTATTCTCTAACGCATAACCTTCCAATGTCATCATATTAGGCATTACTTAGAACAACCTATTGGAAGTATTTCAAAATAAGACACTTAAAACTAAAGGAAGCACTTCCGTGATTTACCTATCTAGTACGTAGTATCAACCTTTTTCCCGATGATTTACCAACCTGATTGAAAAATATCCATATAAATTCGAATCTAAAATCTTAATGAGGATTCCTATTTTCTTTTTCAAATTCAAAGGTCATATTTTGTTCCCCTTGCCAAAAATATTGTGCCACCTATGAATAAGATATACTATAACACAAAAATTTAGGACATGGTTAGTTGACTTAAATATTAATTAATATATGAGCATTGAGAAATGATGCGAGGTTGGCCCAGAATGCAAAAACTACTTTCTGAGACATGGCATTCAACTTTGTTTTCATACCATATCCATATGATAGTGTTAATAATGGAGTGTTTGTCTCATAATGAGTAATTATTACTTACAATAAAATAGTAGTAGTAATTAAGATTAGAGAATGAGACGTGAACAGTGTGGTTGTGAAAGTTAAAATTGGAGCATTAATTATTTGTAACATCCCACTAATTATAATAATATTTTTACTTAATGATTTTAAAGTTACATTTTTCACCTAGACTTATAAATAGGAGCATCCTAGGGATCTAGAAATACTTTGATGCATGCCCTCTTACATCTGCATTCTTTAAATCTTTATTGTTATGTAATTTGCTGCTGAAATTTGATATGAATTTTTTGTAATAGTAAAATGAGTTTGGACAAAAGTTGGGTACATATAAGGAATCGGTTGTCAAGCGAGTTCGAGAACGGTTTGAGGGCTTTTATTGAGAATGCAAAGAACTACAAAAATCCTAAGGGAAACATAAGTTGTCCTTGTAAAAATTACAAAAATGGGCATATGTTTCCAGTGAACGTGGTAGATGCACACATCTTTCAATATGGATTTGACGTAACATACACAAGATGGGTTTTTCATGGTGAAACATCTAACACACCATTGGGTACTACTCCAATTGTAAATGAAGTTGTTGATGAGATGGGTGCTGTGTTGAATGATGTTGGGGCAGCTGGTGCACATGAGTTTGGTGATGTGCAAACGGATGAGGATGATCCACAAGAAAATGAACTTACGGACCTATTATCCGCCCTCCAAGTGGAATTGTATCCTGGTTGCACTAAGTATTCATCGTTGAATTTTTTAGCAAAATTGATGCACTTGAAAGTTCTTCACAAGTGGACCAATGAATGCATGGATGCAGTGCTAAAACTATTGAAAGATGCTCTGCCGGATGACAAGCTGCCTACTTCTCATTATGAGTCAAAGAAGTTATTGAGCAAGTTGGGATTGGGTTATGAAACCATTCATGCATGTAGATATGATTGTGTATTGTTTTGGAAGGAGAATGTTGATCTACAAGAATGCCCTGTCTGCAAAACAAGTCGTTGGATAAACAAGAAAGGAAAGAAAGTGCCACAAAAAGTACTTCGTTATTTTCCACTAAAAGATCGGCTGAAACAGTTGTCACTTCATGCTGCACTGCAAAGGAAATGACATGGCATCAGAGAGGTCGATCGACAGATCCAAATATAATGTGTCATCCAGTTGATGGTAAAGAATGGAAGGAGTTTGACGAGAAGTACCCTGACTTTGAAATGTTCGGCTAGGATTAGCTGCAGATGGTTTTAATCCTTTTGGGAATAGAAGCCTTTCATATAGTATGTGGCCGGTGGTTATGAATGTGTACAATTTACCACCCTGGTTATGTACTAAGGACCCGTACAACCTCCTAACTTTGTTGATACCCGGACCAAATGATCCTGGAAAGGATATAGATGTCTATCTGAGACCTCTTATTAATGAATTGCAAGAATTATGGAAGGAAGGCATGGTTGTGCGAGATGCTGCATCAGACACTCTATTTCAGATGCGAGCGATGTTGCTTATAACAGTCAGTGACTTTCCTGCTCGGAGTAGTTTATCTGGATGGAGTGGTCAAGGATATTTCGCTTGTCCAACATGCAATGATGCAACCCCCTCCATGCGGATTACAAATAAATTTTGTTACGTCGGGCATCGACAATGGCTTCCTATTAACCACAAGATGAGGAATAACAAGAAGTTTGATAATAAAGTTGATAAACGACATCCTCCAGTTCGTAAATCAACTCAACAAATATTAAATCAGCTTCAACATGTTGGATTTAGGCTACCAGGTAAGCATGTAAAGTATGGTGGCAAGAAAAGAAAACGACCAACAATCGAGCTAAATTGGACCAAGAAAAGTATATTTTGGGAATTGCCATATTGGTCTTCATTATCATTACACCACAATTTGGATGTTATGCATATTGAGAAGAATGTGTGTGAAAGTTTGTTGGGCACCATATTGAACATTGAAGGGAAAAATAAGGACACAGATAAGGCGAGAATCGACTTACAAAATATGGGCATACGTAAAGAGCTGCATCTGTATAAAGATGGTAATTATTGGATGAAACCACAAGCATCCTATACACTTGTACCATATGACATTAAGAAGTTCTGTGACTTCTTGAAACATGTGAGATTCCCTAACGGTTTTGCCTCAAACTTGAGTAAGAATGTGATCGAAGGAAGCAGTAAGATTACAGGGTTAAAATCTCATGATTGCCACGTTATAATGCAACTGTTATTACCCACTGGACTCCGACCATTTATGACGAAAGAGATAGTTGATGTCATCATCGATTTGAGTAATTTCTTTCGATTAATATGTTCAAGGACTTTGAGGATAGATGACTTAGAAAAGGCTCAAGAAGCCATTGTTGTTATCCTATGCAAGTTAGAGACAATCTTTTCGCCGGCTTTTTTTGATATAATGGTTCACTTGATCATGCATCTGCCAGAAGAAGCCATTCGAGGAGGCCCTCCTCAATTAAGATGGATGTATCCTACTGAACGATTTCTTGGTAAATTGAAAAAATATGTCAGGAACCGTGCCCGTCCTAAAGGTTCAATTGCAGAGGCATACATTGTTAATGAAACCTTGACATTTTGTTCAATGTATCTTACCGGCATTGGCACGAAATTTAACAAACCGGAGAGGAATTGGGTTGATGTAGATGAGAATGCAAGTAAGCTTTCTGTGTTTAAAACTTGTTCTCGCCTTGTTGGAAAGATGACTCCAGTTGCTTTGGACAATATTATGCGGAATAAAGCCAAGTGGTACATACTGCACAATTGTCCGGAAATTCAACATTATATTGGGTAAGTACGTTGTATATTTAATCTAATTTATAGTCATTTGGTCTATTATAATTCTCACCTACTTGTAATCATGAGCAGTGACCATGTAAAAGAAATAGAGCAATATTGCTCGACACGGTTATTAATTGATAGGCAATCTAGAGATTTTCCAAAATGGTTTCAAAGGAAGGTAACTTCCTCCACTTGCCCCTTGAAGAATGATATAAACTAGGCTATTAAGGTATATGTACTCAATATATGTTTATTTTTTGCAGATGTTAGCTCTACATGAACTTAAATCACCAGAGGCGACCGAGCAATTAGTTTCACTTTCCTTTGGTTCAAATTTGTCTGTCAAAAGCTATCCAGGTTGTGTGGTCAACGGCGTTAAGTTTCTAACACACAATCGAGATATCAGTCGAACAACGCAGAATAGTGGGGTTTCAGTTAAAGGACCAAATAATGAAGTCTACTATGGAGTATTAGAAGAAGTTTATGAACTAACTTATCGAGGAAACAATTCTGATATTCTTTTCAAGTGTAAGTGGTTTAACACTAGCTCAAAAAGAAGAGGAGTGCGAAAATACAAAAACCAAGTAAGTATATGCATTAAGGAATCTTGGTATGAAGATGAATCATTTATACTTGCATCTCAAGCTGAACAAGTCTTTTATGTATAAGACTTGTTTAATGGTTCAGATTGGAGAGTTGTTGAGCATTTTGGGCATAGACACATTTGGGACTTCCCACGATTTGAAACAGATGATGTGGTAGTAGTTCAGGATGTAGATTCATCGGGCATCGAGTTGTCTATCGAACTACCGGACATTGATTCAATGATGTGCAGTCAATCAAATGTGCCATCAAATGTTGTTAAATCCAATGTGGATGAAATCTTGAGAGTAGAGTCCCATGCACATGATGATTTCATTAATGATGATGAAAATGATATTTTAGATGAGTATATTGAGGACGACGTGATTGAGTTTGATGATGACAATGAAGATGACAATGATGATGACGATGATATAGATGAGGAAATAAGAGACATTAATAGTGAAGATGAATAAATGTTAGGTATACGTTATTCTAGTGTACACTTTACCTTTCCTAAACATGTTTTTAGCTTGCACTAAGTGTATGTAGTGCATGTGTTACTTGAAGTTATGGAATTATTGATGTTTTGCAATTTTCTTCGTTCTTGTACAGGGTTTTGGTGGTTTTCAACTTTGCTTCTGCACGATGATTTTCTCTACCATCCTTTTGATTTTGGTAAGATTAATTCTTGTCACTGAGATGTGTCTGGTTGTGTTTTAGGATGAAGAGTTGGGAGATGAGTTCTTTTGGTGCTTGCAAAGTTACATTCTTGATATGCTTTCTTGGATGATAAATATGTTTATAGAAAATTGTTCAGTATTTGCTAGTTGATCAACTAAATTGTGTCAGTTATACTTAACGCAATTTGAGGTTCATCTAATTCGTTCGAAACAGGTTCATATGATGGCGGGCCCAGTTGCCCAGTTGCCACTTGTGTTGGATCCTCAGGAGGAGCAAAACCTCCACTTGGTCCACATACACTTCCTTCGCAATGCGAGTCTGGTACTATTTAATGCAAGTTGAACATATGAAAAGTTTGCTTGGAAAATAGTGTAGTTAATGCATGAATATGTTGTGTGTAGCCTCTATATTAATGAGTAGTAACGGTGTGTAATTGCCAAGTGTGGGTATTTATGTTTAAATTGTGTTGCCAATTAATTGACTCTAATGCAATATTTTGTAGTGAATACTGCAAATAATCCAAGGAAGAAACAACGCAAAGGGCGAGGCAAGGCAAAGGGACATGGCATTGCTGATTGGTTAATTAGAAAGGGAAAAATCACATTGACATTTGATGAGGAAGGAGATACATGGAAGGCAATCGGTAATCTGGCTGCTTGGGGGGAGAGCGCAGTTGGCATACACACTCGAGATTGCTGCGAACCATTTCATGACAATTGGAAAGATGTCCCACCCTTACAGAAAGCACTAGTGCGGGAGCGATTACTGGTAAGGTTCTATTCTAGTGGTTAGTTTTAGATTCCAACTAGAGAAAGTCTACTGAGTTTCTTTGGTTTGATTTTTGGAGAGTTGTAAATTTTGTGGTAATTATTACATTTTTATATATTGGTTTGGAGTTGAGGTTATAATTTTGCGGTAGTTATTTTTGTGTACATGTGAGACATTAACATGTTAAATTTATTTAGGATTGGTTTGACATTGATTTTGAGGGCCAAGATGGTGTCTTCCTTGATGTGGTGGATAGAGATGCCAACATATGTTATAATGGTTGGAAGCATAAGCTGAACAAACACTTCAAGAAATCAAAAACTTTAGAAGCTGCTAAACGTGATCGCCCTGCCAGTGTACGAGATGAAGCCCTATGGGATCGCTGTTGTGAAAGATTTGCATCGAAAGCTTTTAAGGTATTTTATTTAGTGACTAATTCTAATTGAAGTCTCAATCTTTGATGTTTTGCAATGATTAGTTTTATCTATCATTTAACGTGAAAATTAATTTTATTATAAATAGGGAAAATCTAAGAAAGGTTCAGAAAATCGTGGAAAGCATAAGTACAAAAGCTACCATGGGAGAAGATCATACATGCAACATCGAGCACTAAAGGTGAATTGTTAGGTTGAGTATTTGCAATTAGTCTGTTTCTGACGTTTTCTTTGGACAGCTTTATATGTGCTTTGCTCTGTGGCTGTGTATTTACTAGATATTATCAGATGTCTAGGTGGCAACTAGTCACCTTTCATAGTATTAGATGAAATTGTGGGAGGAAAAAGATTGGGACAGGGGACTAGGTGGTGGATATGAGTTCAATTAAATGATGCTTTAGGTGCAAATACATACATATATGGAGCTCGGAGTGTGTGTTGCATCTGGACTGTAGTTGAAGTTAATTTCAAGTGTTCATTTTGTTGTATTACTGTTTTGTAGTACATGTGTTCCTTTTGGCAGTTTGGGCATTGTAAGTGTGAATTATGCTAAAAAGGATATTTTTTAGAAGATTTGGTGAATACTAATACTATAATATGAATGAGGACTCAATATGCACGTCTTTTTAACAACAGTTCCTTTATACTCAAAACAAAGTTTAGTAATGTTTACTAAATGTTAAAACATTTGCTTGTCTTGAACAGGGAAATCTTGAAACACGTCAGTTGTATTCTGCCATTAGAAACTGGAAAGAAATGCATCAGCATGGGGGAGTCTGGGCTAATAAGGATGCAGAGGAGACATATGTAAGAATTTGTTTTCTTTTATGACAAATATTTTTGTTAAGTCTTTGTTGATTTTTTTTTTTTTTTAACTATGTTAGTATAAGATGGAGGAGGAGCTTCAGAGACTACTAGCAGAGTCAGCTTCAGGTTCGACTTTAGATTCGACATCAGGCTCGACATCATGTTCGACATCAGGTTCAACTTCGGTTTCGACCGCAAAAAATGAGGTTGCTGTTATGGGCAAAGTGTTGGGTACACAGAGAGGCCATACGGCTGGAATAGGTCGCACTCTATCACACTCTTCACATAGAAGACATTCACGGTCATCTCAATCGGGGTCTACGGCCCCGCATGCTAAGTGCGAGAGTGAGATTAATACACTACGGACGTATCTTGCACAAATGCTCGATGTGGTACGTCACTTGGCCCCTCATGCTCAGTTGCCCGATATTCCAATTGCTCCATCATCATCGAGTGCTACTATCGGTGGTGAGGACAACGAGGATGATGTGGATACTGATTTAGATGATTGAGTATAGGAAGATTTCGGATTTCATATATGTGATTATGGGTGGATATATTTTAACCTTCATATAAGTGACTTGATTGATGTTATTGATATACTTAGGAGAGACTTTATATATAATATACATATATGTTTTTGCATATGGTTACATTTTTCTTATAAAAGAATTTAGTATTGGCGTACCCAAATTGGAATCAAATAGGAAAAATTCAATAGAAATAATGTTCATTCATTTGTCACAATATATTGTCCTAAAAATTTAAAGTATTTGTCACAACAACTAGTATAAAAAATCTAGAGTATTTGCCACAACTATGTCGTCACTTATATATAAAGTATTTGCCACAACAATGTAGTCTCGAAAAACTAGAGTATATGCTACAACTATGTGGTCACTTATATATAAAGTATTTGCCACAACAATGTAGTCTCAAAAAACTAAAGTATTTGCCACAACTATGTGGTCACTTATATATATCGAGTATTTGTCACAAAAATGTGGTCTCAAAAACTAGAGTATTTGCCACAACAATTTTGTCACTAATACTCAATATAAGTTGACCAAACTTTTGTATTATTTGCCACCACATACTTTTTGTGATAATTTGTTGTCACAAAAACCAATAATATTAAAAGAGACCACCTCTTGTGGTCACAAATATATTATTTGCGACGGGATTGTTGACACGACCAATTAGTGACCACATGTTGTGGCAAATAACTTATTTGTGACAACTTCTTATTATTTGTGACAACTTTTTGTTGTGGTAAAAGACCCTTATTCTTGTAGTCTATCTAGTCATTTAATATTTGCCAACACGCTCAAAGAAAGAATAAAGTATTTGCTAACACCAAGCAAATTAATAGTTCTTTCAAATTTTATGAGATGCTTACAAAAACTTGTCTTTTTAACTTCTTTTTATCATATTTCGTTTAATAATGCCTCTTAGTAATTGAAAAGAGATATAATATTAAAAAAAGATGTGTAATTTTAAGAATTTATGGAAACTGAGAAAAATTAATTAAGAATTTAGTTGTCCACTAGTACAGTACCCGTGAATATATTCACAAGTCTGTTTAATTTTTGTTTTGTTTTTCGAAATACTTTTAATTTATGAATATATTTATGTTTTTAGGAGAAAACATTTAAAAATTAAATTATCAGCGTAAATCATGATTTTTTTTTAAATTTAAATGATTTAAAAATTATTTTAATCTTAAAATTGTGAGATATTACAATGATTCTCAGCATAACACATGTTCATTTGTGTGTGTCTTATAAAGAATAAAGGATCATGTGAGTTTTTCAAGATTAACATAGTGACGAAGATCTTTGCATATTGATATTGATATATTCATTATGACATATTTGAATTATTTAATAAATAAATTTATTTTTATTTAAAGTCTTATATTTTCAGCTGCTTGTGATAGTAGAAATACGTTAATTAGCAAATTTTTAATATTTATAATGCAATATTTACAAATTAATTATGTACGAAATATACAATAATTGTTGTATAAAATATCTCTGAAAGAATTAAAAAAACTCATTTGTTCATATTATTATCAAGTCTCATGCATCATCTAAAAATCAAGTAAACATAAGACGACTCAAATTTAATATATTTGCCAATCATAGTTATATAATTCGAAATTATATATAAATGAATATTAATCTTGAGCCGCTTTCATATATTTTTCTTTTAGGCAAGACCTCAGTAGACACTGCATTATTAATAATGTTAAATTCATCAATTTATGCTCATTAATTTGAAAATTTCCATTCAAGATTTTTTGAAGAATTTCATTGTATTATTTTTTTAATTTTATAATAAACAAATGCAGTTATACTTAAGTGACAGAATTTACTAATTATATATTCTATTTATCACTGAACATTATTTTTTTACATCCTTCGGATAGTTTGGATACTACAATTGTCACCTATACAAAAATCTCATGGACGGTCGAAATTATAAAATATTATTTTAAAGATAGGAGGAGTTATACGAACAATCGGAATCACTTTCACTATCGAAATAAGACAAATTTCAATTAATTTTTTTCAGTTATTTTTTTACCATAAAAATATTTGAGGTGAATCGAGTCAAACATTAACGAAAAATAATAGTGAAGCAAAAAGAAGAAAAATCTCAATGGAAGTCATGGTACAACGAAAATTTGTACAATAAAGTTAAATACTCACACGAGAACAATTCAATAAAAGAGATTAAATTTCTGACTGGGAGAGATTACTCACACAAAAAGTACTATTGAAAAAGTAGGAATTCTAATTAATTTCAATCATTAACAATACAAAGTTTAAAAAAGAATATCGACTGACAATAGAAATTGGAATGATAAATACTCATTTGAGAATAAAACCCTATAGAACTTGTTCATGTAGATGTATGCAGTGCATTTTAAATAGTGGATATTCACCGTACTATATCAAATGAGCGATAAATTTAGTAAATTTCGTAAATCATGTAGACAATATTTTTAGTTTTGTACTTTGATAATTAAGAATCATTGATTTTTTTTTTTTTTTAGAAGACAACCATTAAGATAATCAAATATCTGGTAGATATAAAGAATTTATATAGGAAGCCTTTTATATTGCGTTTTACATAATAGGTTTTCGAATACATCTGTATATTTTACATAATAATATAAAATAAGTTGTAATTAAAGGAAAAGAAATATAGTGATAAATATAGAATATTTGCATATCCTAACCCTTTTCAAGAATCCTTAAATATTTGTGATTTGTATAATTTAAAAAAAAAAAAAATATATATATATATATATATATATATATACACCTAAATTATGGATATCGTAAATAAATTAATCTCTGAATATAAGTTTTCTAATTTATATATATTACACATGCAAATTATGCAATGATATCAACTTTAATCATTCACTTTTGATATATTTATTTATCTTATAAAAATATGAGATATTAGAAATCAAATTTGAATTAGCAAATCATTTAAAAAATTATAACTAAAAATCGTATTAAATCTAAGGTAAACTATGTAAATTATGACAAAATCTTAATTAAAAAAATGAATATTTAAATAATAAAAAATAGAAAAATTGAATATTTAGATATTAAAATAGTTTTGTTCCCAAAATTCTAAGAAAATGACACTTGTCCCAAAATTCAAAGAGAATGACACTTATACAAGTGGTTTCTCTTTTAGTATATAAGGGATAAGGGATAAGGGATTCTACTTACTCATTAATATAGCTAGGTAGTGTTTGGCAAACGCGGTTTTATAAGGCAAAAACTTATGTGCATATGATGCACCATAGGCTTATTGTACACCAACCCAATTAAAAGATCCGCGCGCGACCCAGTTTGTTGGCCCGACCCGCGTGATTTTTTTTTTTCGGAACAGTATATATATATATATATATATATATATATATATATTGTGCCCCGTTCATGTCCAAGACTAGGAAGTAGCGCAACGGTATTATGCGGGCTCTTAGATGCTGAAGCATGGAGGGCAGCGATTCGAATCTCGCTACCTCCAACTGTTGTGCACCACCTTTTTTTTTTAATATGTTATTGTGCAAAATAATAATAAGATAAATTAATATGCACATTAATGCCAATAAATGTTGGTAGCCTAGTGGATAATCTCTTATTTGATACTTTGAGGTCTTAGGTTCAAAACTTAGACTTTCCATAATTTTGCTGAATTGCTTTTTTTTTTTTTTTTTTTAATTCATATACATTTTTATTTTTATTCTACTTTTTATGTAATTCATGTATCCAGATTACAGTATATTTACTATTTGTTTATAGTATATATTATGTTATTTAATAGTATAAGTTTAATTTTTTTTGTATACTACTATATATTAATTTTCCAACCCTACAGTACACTTATTGTTCCCTTACAGTATATATTAGCATGCTTAAAAGTATATGTTCATTTAGTAATACGTTGTTTATAATTTACAGTATATTTATTATTTTTATATTAATCTATAATTATTATCTCAGGGTACAGCATATTTATGTTTTGCTTATAATATATATTATGTTGTCTAATAGCATAAGTTATTAGTTACAAGTATAATTTTTTCTGTATACTATTCTATATTTATTTTTCCAGCGTACACTATGATTATTGTTCCATTATAGTATATATTATCTTACTTAAAAGTATAAGTTCATATAGTAATAACACTATTTACATTTTACAGTATAACTATCTCTATAATTATTTTTTCAGGTTACAGTATTTTATTGTTTGCTTATAGTATATATTATGTTGCCTTACTTGCCCAATAGTATAATGGTATAAGTTACAATATAATTTTTTTTGTTGTACATTATTGTATGTTTATTTTTCCAGCTACAGTATAATTATTCTTCCCTTATAGTATATATTATCTTGCTTAAAAGTGTAAATTCATTTTAGTAATACCAAAATGTATAATATTTTTATTAGACCAATATAAATAACAATTCTTTGATTTTTAAATTTTTCTTTTTTGTTGTGGCGAATTCAAAATATAGTATAACTTATTTCACCAAAAGGTATATTTTATTAAACGACATAGTATAATTTCATAAGTTAATAAAAAAAAAAAATTAAACATGAATAAAATAAAAATGGACATTTAAATGTGCTAAGAAAAGGAACACCAACAAGAAAAAGTGAAGGATTCAAACTCATACCCTCCAATAAACAAGTAACTCTCTATACCAATTTGGCTAGAAGGTATTTTTTTAATATTAATGCAAATGCTGCTTTTAATTAAGTATTATGTGCTAAAGTAATTAAAAAAAAAAAAAAAAATTGCAAGAGGCGAAGGTGGGATTTGAACTCAAGCTTCACGCCACTTACACATTCTCCCTCAACTTGGTAACTACTAGGCCACATCACACATGTGGTATACAAACGCGCCTTTAAATATATGAAGTATGGGGCTGGATTGAAAAAAATAAATAAAAAATTCGTGACCCGCCGAGTCGCGCACGGATCCGGTTGGATGGACGCGAAATGACGAATTAGCTGCAATTGAGCGCGTTTTTCAAGTTCGTACTTTAAATTACATCTTATGCACCCAAGTGTTACTCTATTTATAATAGGTTGTCTTATCCAAGATTTTGCTAATTTGTAACTTTATTTTTAGAGGCTACGTAACTTCTTTTTAGCTTTTATAGTACTGTTCTTAGTTGCATCGTCCTAAGTGAGGCTTATGTCATCTCACTGCCCCCCATATAATTTTCTCACCAATTTTAGGAGTTGCCTTGCATTCGCCGAATCTCTTTAATCAACAAAAATCCATTCAAATCTTTGAGGATCTATTTCACGTAATTACAATGAATGTAGATATATATGATATGAAATATATTTCTTCTTATATACCACCCCCTCCTTTAAAGATATTATTTTTTACTCCACGCGTGATTGCGTTCACAAAGAAAGTTATTTAACCTTTCAGGTGGAAATTAAAAAAAAATTGGCGAAAATCAAAATTTTAAATTTTCTCTCTGATAAATCTTTCATTTTCATAAACTATAATTACCCTATCGTGCATTGCAATTTAAAATTTAAAATTATATTTATTTGTAAAAATAATTAGAAAGAAATAACTGAATAAAAAAATGAATAATTTAAAATTTTTAAATAAAGAGGATAATTTTTTTTTTAAAAAAAAAGAGGGAATTCAATTTTGTTTATTTGCATCCCAAATATTTAATCCACAATACATATTCAAACCTAACCTCAATAATTAACCAACAAACAGTTATTTATTTCGGATTTAATATTTTATACTTTATTTGCTTCACGATAATATTTAAATATAATCTCAATGATCAACCAACAAACAATTGCTTATTTCAAAGTTAGGGTCCACTTGGTTATGGGGTTTCAGGGTAGGGAATGAGAATAAATGAGGACTCATTCCCATTTATGGTGTTTGGTGCATAATGAATAAGTTAATCAATACCCCATTTTATTAACACCTCCTCCCACATTATTTCATGATATGATTGACCCCTCATTCATACTCATTACCATTTCCATTGATGATTTGCAACCAATCGGACCCTTAATATTTTATACTCCATCCGTCTCGGAAAGATAGTCCTTTTTTTTAGACGTCTTACAAAGACACTACATACACAAAATAAGTATAAATCAATGCAAGTATAAATAGTATGTTACAACAACAACTAAAACAAATTAAGATGAGGAAAATAGACACATAGAAATTATAATGGTTTAAAGGTGGGGGTAATCCTTCTATGGGCACTCTTTCCTGACACAGGAAAATTTACTAAGTTGCTCATACAATTTAATTTTAGTTACACGATGTTCGATTCTTAACTCTGTTGGAGTATGAAGCCTGATGGTACTGAACACTTAGCACGATGTTCGAGTCTTAACATTTGTACAGTCCAGTTTTAGGCCCAATTGCGTAATCCTAGTGTGATTAGGATTATGGCTTAATTATTCTATTATAAATAGTCAGTCTCTCATTGTATATTGCATCCGAAAAATATAGTGAAAATTCTGACTTGGCATCGCCCCCAGACGTAGTTACATATTGTAACGAACTGGGTCAACAATTTAGTGTGTTATTTTCTTTGCTTTCGTGATTATTGCGTGTGTTATTTTCTAACAAACTCGGCATTTATAACTGATTTTCACCTATCTTCAAAAGGCTACACCTCTAATTATACCAGTTCCTTGGAACTACACTAGTCTAGTTTAAATCCTTTATTGAACTAAAGACTCCTTGTTATACCACTTAGAAGTTAGTATAAGTACTTTACTCAACTTGAAGCTGCCTCTAAACGTTCTTGAATAAATTTAGAGATGGACTAGCTACAGTAAGAAATACTGAGATTGAGAGAGATTTTCTTGAGAGTTTGCATTGTAGATGCTTGAGAATCTTTTCAGCTCTTAAGAAGTATGATTGAATATTTTTCAGTCCACCATGCAATGTATAAGTTTGTGCTCTTCTAAGTCTTCAGTCTCATATATTTATGACAGAAGAAATATTCAAATTAGACATGATTAATATCGATCACTAAATAAAAATAAAATAGTGACGAAAAGTGGCAAAATATCATTAGCATCCTACTAATGACGAAACAGCAACCAAATATTAGAGACGGGCATAATCGATCACTATTTTGTAGGTAATCTGGTCTCTAATTTCATAACAGAGACGGAAATTCCATCTTTAAATTTAGAAATGAAATAAACAGTCTGTAAATTTTAGAGACAAGCATTATAGTGATCAAATATTTCGTCACTACATTAGGTTAGAGACGAATATCATGTGATTAGAGAAGAATTTTTCCATCTCTAATTTTAATGTTTCTTGTAGTGTTTGTTAAAGGTTAAAGAGATTTTCTTTGACATTTACTGCTCTTGTACGATAATGAGTCGTTGTTGTCTTTTGCTGGGAGAGTAGGCCAGAGTATAAGTGGCAATGTCAGTCTGCAGACTTGCTTTTGCATATGTCAGGATACGTACCTTCACGTTCTTGTATAGTCAATACCAGAATGCTTCTTATTTGTACTAGCTAATTTCGAATTTTGAAATGCTGACTTGTTGACTGCTTGGTCCTTCTGCTGTTGTTTGCCACTTAGTCTGTTGTAAGATCCAAGATGCAGTATACAATGGATCGTGTTATTGGCAGACTTTGTTGTATATGTTTTTTTCTTACGCGGACTACTGATGTAGTCTTTTTACATCGACTGAATCTTACTTCCTACAACGGTACCCTTGTTGATTGTTGCCGATGATTACGATAATGTTATGACTTTTGCTAAAAAACTAGTCATATCTATTACAATAGATACATAATATTTGGGGGCAGTAGTTCCTATTACAAAGTGACTTTTCATCATCAAAACTAAGGGCCCGTTTACTTTAGATTGTTTGTAATAAGGTGTATAAGATTATGGTGTATTATAATAAGGGATTGGGATAATACGACCTATCATATCCAATGTTTACTCAGGGTGATTAAGTTCTATTATTTATACAAAACAAATTTCTATCCAATATTGTCCCATGCAGTATTGTTATAACCGGACCGGTTGGATCAGCTGTCTAACCGGAGAAGTAGTAGTCACCATTTATTAATTTTTCTGATATAATTATATATATTAACATCCACAAAAAAAAAAAAAAAAAAAAAAAAAAAAAAAAAAAAATCGATTAAACTTCAAATTTCAAATAAAGATAATTATAACTTAATAAATGACTAAGAATATGGATGTCTTGATAAAAATTTAATAATTTATAGTCCATAAACTTCTTTTAATTCCAAAATCTATTTCCAAACATGATACATATGATAAATAATGAGTAACTTTTTAAAATTCTATAAACCCATAAACAAAAGGAAATCTATAAGTGGAACAAATACAAAATAATAAAAAAAGTCAAAAAAATAAAATAAAAATTTACAAAAGAATAGGAATAACCGGTTTTTTCTAGGTTCTTTGGTTCAATTCGATTTTTTCCGATTGGACATTAAAACGATTTTATAGGGTATGGCGGATCGGTCCGAGCGCCGGTTCCCGGTTCAACCTCCGGGATTAATAACCCACCTATTGAGGTGGGATAGGTGATGGGGATAAAATTGCATATGAAGTCGTGTTATCCCGGGTACCAGGGATAAGACACCTTTTAACAACCAACGAAGTAAATGATGGATTAACCTGAACAATTAGTCCTTATTCAACCTAATCATACGAAGTAAACGGGCCCTAAAAATAAATTTCCTAACAAGTTCGATTCCCAGTAATTGTCCCGTCTTAAGATTGTAATAAAAAACTTCCCGAAAATTAAGAATGTAGCTTACATATATAATAAAAAATTGAATTAATTTCTATTAGTAGCCTAAATTCAATATCAATAGTCAACACACAATAAATGCAAATAAAATAATATTTAGTAAATTTTTATTTGCAACAAAATAAAATACAAATATTTTCACACAGTAAATTACTCATATCTAGCACAAAATCAACCAATAAACAACTACTTAATATTTTATTCTGATGTATGCAATACATGTGATAAGCTAAAGATTATGTAAATATATATGTATATATATATGTATGTATATATGGCATTAGAAATTAAAGGTTTTTTTGCATACAAAAAAATAATAATAATAAGCAACGAAATTTCAACCTATAAAAAATTGAATTAGCTTGTTTTTCCAATTATAGTTTTTTTTTTCTAACTTTTGATCTTCTAAATATATGATGATAGGGAGGGAAAGACTTATAATTTCTATTTTGAGATTTTTTTTATTATATAGTCAGGGCTACAAATAAACATAACTTTTGTCGAACATCTCGTTAACGTACTCATTTACTTGAATAATTGAACCAGAGTTTGAGCTTGTTTTATAAACGAACAAAGCTTGAAGATGATTGATTCATTATTTAGTTGGTAGTGAGAAAGCTTGTTCAGAATCAATTAATAATAATAATAATAATGATAATAATAATAATAATAATAATAATAATAATAATATAAAAACAACAATATGCATACTATATATAATATAATATTCTTATAGTACCGCTTATTAAAATGAACATTTGGTTAAATTCGTTTGTTTATGTAGATTTATGAAAATGTGTATTTATTTTATGTTTGGGAACAAAGTAATTAGTTGGTCACAAGCACAAATATTCACGAAAATGGTCAAATAAGTTCACGAGCATATTCGTGAACAAAATTGATCACTCTTCAAACACGGATCGACTCGGCTTGAATTAGATTCAAAATAAATGATCCAAACACGAACACTTAACCTCATGTATACTATGATGATTTGTATTTAGTTTGCTCATATATATAATATTTATTTACATACTTAAAATAAATGGGGAATTCTATTCACACCACCAAAAGTTCTCTCCACATCATGATTTTCTTTTGACAAGAATAGACTTTAGGGAATAGATTTAAATGTTCTTTTCTTATCTCCTTTTTTCCAAATTAATTTCTGCAGAGAAACTAAATATCTTCCCTTCACAATTTCAATTCTGCAATAAATATCGTATCTTGAAACTCTAATTCACCAGCTAATTCAACCAAATTCACTTACAAACTCATATATCGAAGAAGAAAATAATAATGGATGAAGAGAAACCTAAAGATATGAAAAATGTAAGTCTTAACTCTTTTTTTTTTTTTTTTTTTTTTTGCTTGAATTCATGATTTGTTGGTAAAAAAAAAAATAGTATTTTCGAAAATTATTTCAGACATCCATCACGAATCAGTTCAGTGGATATTGGCCGAACTGTTGCAACAATTTCGACCAGTAACGGTCATTCTAGATAAATTTTTTCGGCCGCTAATTGTCAGAATTTTGACCACAATTCCCCCATTACTAGCCGAATTGTGTTAGCTTGTTCGGCCGTTACTGACCGAATACATGTAAGATTTTGGTTAGTAACTAAAGAAACACATCAAACCACATCACAACCAAATTGTCCTTTAAAAATAATTTATCAAAGTCTTAAGAAATGTACAAATCTAACGAATTTTACGATTAATGAACTTTATTGAAATATGAATTCAAACAACCAAATTCTAACGAATCCCCAAAAAATGATACTAAAATTGAGACATTCAAATGCAGGTAAAGAGCAATTCAACAAAAAAATAATGCTCAACGAATCAATTTGCAATTTGGTCCATATTCTATCATCTTCGTCGGAGCTATCTCTTCCTATTCCTTCATTTAGTATGTAGTGGGTTTAATAAATAAATCCTAGTTCTTCGTATAATTCCATTTCTAAAGTTTTGGGGTTAGTGTTCAATGAAATGGTGATTGATTGTTCTTCCAGTGTCTTTTTCAAATTGAAAATCATGGAAGACAAAGACGGAGATAAGAGAAATTCTGGCCCACCAATTGGAAATTTTACGCCTTTCTTCTGTTTCCCAAACTCTGGGTATTTTATTGTATTTTATTTTTATTTGGTAAGGATAACAAAGTCTAAAAATGTGGTGTATAAAGTACAACATTGAATATTGCAACTTGGTTTGGAGTGAAAAGTAATTGTGGTGTCAATAGAATTGGCCTAAATTATCATTATACTCACTGGAAATTTTAATAAATTTTAATTGTGGTTTACAAGGATATAATATACAAATAATTATAATATTATTATTATTTTTTTAATTATTATTTGAAGTAAGTGAAAGAAAGAGGGCTTCATAAAATGGAAGCACAAAAGGAAAGAGGATACGTGTAGAACAATAGTGGGGTAATCGTGCTGCCAAGGTACGTTTAGAACAATAGGGATAGGGATGGTTGGTTGCAATTATTCTCATTAAACTACCCAACTAACTAAGTACACCTAAACAATTATTTTTTTTTTTAAAATAATCTAACTAACAATCACAATTCTAAGTTCATTTCTCCTTCCAGAATAATAAAGTATCAACTAGCAAATCTTCCCACCCCAAAATAGTAGGCTCCACATGCAACTTAGAGATCGTTAAAATCGGACCGAATAAATTTTGAATTAAAATTATTCATTGATCATTTAATTTTTTTTAATCGATTATTTTTTTGTTGAGGATTTAGATATTTTTTAAATGTTCGAACCGAAAATATTTTACTGAACCTTACCGAATAATACTGAACCGAATAATCCAATAAAAGAATAAATTATAAATTTTAAAAATATCTTATACCTAAAATATTAATTTAAAATAAGAATTAAAGTCAAATAATCTATAATTTGTAGTTAGTTATATTTAACACAAATAATTAAAGGACCTTGTATTTAATTATTATGTGATTTTCAAAACACATGTTAGTGAAATGAAAGCAAATTTTATGTAATAAAATTGTTAATTTAGTTAGATGTAAATATATTTTGTTAAAATTGAATTTGTTATTCAAAGATAAAATCTTCCGTTAAATTCGAAATTCTAAACCTAACTCCTCCATAAAAAAAATTGTATCGCACCGTCCTTATTTGTTGAACTGGTTTTGAATTTTTTGATAGATTTTTTATATTAATTTTATACATAACTGAAGTTTGGTATAAATTTTAATATTTTCAAATCTTCGATCCACACCACGAATTGAATGGTCCCTCGGGATTAGTAGTATAATTTAATTATATAACCTTGAACCAAACTCTAGCTATATATGGGGCGCATTAAAGTATCAAGATAATAGGAAAGCTAGCTAGATATTAAATTTATAAGCTCAAATCAACCAATCTAGATACTTGCCCCTGCAATTCAAGCACTATTTACTACCAATAAATACAAAATCATAACAATTATATATTACAAATAATATTCTAACAATAGATGTAATAATTTAATCTAGCAGACCTAGCTAAATCAAATGATAAAAAATCATAATATCCAATCTAAGCAACAAGTAAAATTCAAACAAAATCATAATAGACATGGAAATAAAAGTGATAGGAAGTATTGAAATTTTGCGAGATCAATTTACCCTTTACATTAGCAGATGAAGCAACCAATCAATGATGAATATTATTATTGATCCAATGGTTAAATTTACACTTGTATTAATAAATTAGTAGTAGTACAAAAGAAAGATTCTTAGTTATGATGGTGGATAGAGTAAGAGTTTCTAACCCTAAACCCAAGCAAACATGTCATATATATATACACACACATATTTCAATGAATCCACTAAAATAATCTTTTGAAATAATAAAAAAAAGTCTCAAATAATGAGTATCTTATCATAGTTTTATTATTATAGACAACATATCGTCACTAGTTAATCGTCTCAACAACTCGTTCGCAAATAATATATTTGAGACTGACAATCTCAACTAAATACGTCTCAACTACTTTTTTTGCAGCAAATATCTCTAAAAGTAGTATGGAAACGCTCTCAAACAATTTGTAAAGAGTTGTGTGATAAAAAATAGTTACAATTAACTTATTAGTAGTGACCATAATTGTGGTCTCAAAAAATGTATCACTAAAGATATTTTTTTGTAGTGATCGTTGTAGCAATCTAGATTTTCTCATCCAATGGTACATTGTCTCATCAATAAATACACACACACACACACACACACATATATATATATATATATATATATATATATATATCAGTTTTGATCCAATACGCGTCTATAAGTCCGCGACACTCTGCAACACTTTAGGTCTTCCAATGGTCGTGACAGGTGACAAGTAATTATACTTAATCTTTTTAGGCTGAAAAATTAAAAGAAAAAAGGATCTCATTTTCACCCCTACTCTTTAGACGTGATTTCGCAGGAGAGGAGGAAACCCTTCTCAACCCCACTTTCGCTGCCGACCACCACACTCTCTGGCGCCGCCTCCATACCCATCATCACCGTCTTTCAGCACCCCTCTATCACCAGGTAGAATACTAGCACTTTTTTTTTTTTTTTTTTTTTTTGTGTGTGTGTTTTTTAGTTGAACAAGGTGTTTATTAGGGCTTGAATCCTTGTGCAATTAGACAAATTTGAATTAAATGAAGTTGATTGCAATTGGAATTCGTCTCATATGATGGATTGATTAATTCATCAGTTTGCCCCAAAGATTAGGTGATTTTTTATTTGTATGTTTTAACTCTGCACTTCCGTTTTTCCCAGTTTTTGGAGCAGCATAAGACTTGTGAAATTATTCGTTTTTTTTGTCTCGTTCATTTGAAGCAAAGCCCGAAACAAGAAGTTACAAGTGCAATGTGATGAGTAAAGATGAAAGAGAGAGTTCCATGCGTGTGTAATTTTTCTTAAGGCTGCTACATGAAGTTTTTTAATTGGGTTTGGAGACTAGTTGCTGACGGCCGGGGATCTATAGGAGCGGATTCGATCAAAATCGATATATATATATATATATATGAGGAGAGAATTCAGAGGTCTCTATAGTGCACCTGTGGAAGTGGTACCCAAGTAAATCACAACCATCAAATTATCAGGTTTTAAAAAGAATCCTTAGATCTATTAAGTTGTTACCAAAACAACATGTTTTCAATTAAATTAAAATTAGAATAGTCCCACACATCCACCAACCCCCTCCCCCCACTTCCACTCCCACCCCCACCCCCTAGTCCTACACAACCATGTACAATTTCTTCTTTTGTTTTTTTGGTGACAAGTATTTCTTTTATTGTCTTTCCTTTGTTTTGTAGTTGAACTCATTAAATTTATTTTTTCTTATTATTTTTTTATTTATTATATATAAATTTATATTTATATATATACATTTACATATACTATTTATTGAGTATGAGGACGAAAATTTAATTATTGAATAATTAAACCAGTTTTTTATTTGTCTCTTTAATATGTATTTCTAATTATAACATTTTTTAAGTTTTAATTACTTTTAATATCTCTATGTGCCACTATTGTCCATTTTTAATTTCATGTCTCATTGATTTTCTGTTTTTATATGGACTTGGAAGAAATATGTAGGTTAGAGGTAGGTGACATATTTCTCGATATTTCTTTATAATGTTATTTTTTGACATGCTCTTTTGATATGAATAAGTATTCATGTAGATTAATAACTAAAAAATTCATTAACTTGAGTGATTGGTTAAAGTGGCAAGATGTTTGCCTTATATAATGGAAGATGCAGTATTGGACTCCTTATATATATATATATATATATATATATATATATAAACATAACTTGCCTTATATAATGGAAGATGCAGTATTGATTTTTTTTTACCTAGAACTCAAACTCAAACCATAACTATTACTAGTTATATTTATTTCTTTTTCCTTCTTAAAACCTCCCTAAACCCATCTTGGCTTAACCGAGCCCTCCCAAATATGGTTTCATAGTGCTATTTCATAAGGGGACGATTCCGATCAAATAAAAATAAACTAAAAAGAAAACCTGGGAGAGGATCACCATTACAAAAATGGAAGGGGGGTTGGGGGCCGAGGGAAAGGGTGCCAATTGCTTGTGTAGGGCAAGGGAAGGGGGAAGGAGTACAAGTTTTGCTTAGATTTCTTTTTTTATTAAATATAAGAGATCAAATAATTAGTAGGGGGTAAAATAGTCTAATTACTTTATAAGTTATCCAAGAAAGAAAAAGGAAGAATAAAATTAATATACTTTTAAACCAATGTAAGATAAAGGGATTTGATGTACGTAGTATATGCACATATTTATGCCAATTTGTATGAGTATTTTGGTAGCATTTGTATATAAATTTGGTTGTTTGTGCTATAATTGATTATCTTGAGCCGGATAATGTGTTTACTTGTTTTGTAGTGAAAATTGTATATTTTAGTGTCAAATTCGATGAAATAAGATCTAGGAACTCAGAATAAGTAAAAAGGGGACATATACGATCGTAAAATGCATCAAGAATGAACCAAGCGAGCTAAAAAACTCAATTTTGCGAAAGGAATCAGCTCGGCCACGTCCAATGGGGATGCCCAAGAAAAAAGATGCTCGGAATGTGCATGGGAACTGAACGCGGTCGTGCCGGCTTAATTAGGCCGCACCACTAACTTGGTCGCGCCGGGTCAACTCGATCACGTTCGTAAGGCGGTTTAATTGTGTTTTACGCATTTTTGCTTGTTTTCGACCCGTTTCAACCCCAATCCATCCCAACTTATAACTAGAAGGTCAGTCTAAAAATAATCATCTTTTATCATTGGAAAACACTTAGAGGCTTGGATTGAAGAGTAAAGAACGCGAGAAGACGAAGATCAAGATTCAAGATTCGAGTTTCGTTTTCTTTAGTTGTTTTTATTATTCAAAGATGTTTGTCTATGAATGTTTTTAGGTTTTATCAATGAACATGTGTAACTACTCCATTTATGTTCTAGGGTTAGAAAGTAGATTACACATTGACTTGTTTTGATTTTGTTTTATATATTCTAGACTTCATTTTAAGTTGTTTATCTATACGCTTTTTTATTCTTATGAATTTATCAACTTGATTAATTGATATTGTTCTACATGCTTAACAATTCACCGTCTGAGTGGAGAGGATTCTTAATAGGCTTACAACATATAGCATATGCATCGATAATCGTCCTAGAGGAGTGAGATACTTGTGCAGACACTGATTTAGTGTCTTTTTGGAGTCTTTATGCAATAGTTAGCCCGAGAGGGTAACTGTTCATAATTGATATACATGTTAGCATCATCCGAGAGGAGGGTTAATCGATATTTGTGCCGCCTAATAAACAATAGAATCGGTTTAGAAGTCTAGAATTATAGAATAATCAAACATAGGAAATTGTAATTGAAATCACAGCCCTAGAATACGTCCTTTATCTATTTGAATCTTTCGTGATTACTTGCTTGCTTTTGTTTGAGCATTCGTTCTATTTGCTATATTATTTTCTGCAATTTAGTTTTAGGTTAAAGCAACAATCAATTCCATTTCGAGAGTCTATAAGAGTCGAGTTATTCTAATTGAGATACTTAGTTGAGATAGGTACAAAGTCCTTGTGTGGAGGAAACATAATTAAGAAAGAAAATACACATGCAAGCATGCACAAGGTTAAAATGGAGGAAACAACTGACTTCGAGACAGCATGCACATTCTTTTATACGAGCACCTGGCGCACAAATTTTTACATAGAATATTCCTATTTCCAATTTTTAGTTAAATACTCGCTCGCTTGAAATCACATGTCCTTATTTCAGGTCATTCTAGGGTGCAATAGTTGCACTTGTGCAACTAATGAACTAAAGGGTAATTTAGTTAATTTTCGGAGTTCAGCATATGGGCCCATTCAGTTATTTATTCTAGCACACTAGAATTGTCAGAATTTTTCTACTCCCTATGATTTGGACGGTGGAGAGATAGAGTGGAAACTCAGGGACGGTCGTATGCCGGGAGTTTCTGTGGAGTTGAGACGGATTGACGACGGGCGAATAAATTACCAAGGGTTATTTCCGTTGATAACCAATTTGGTTGGAAAAACCCTTGTGGTGTTCACGTGTCTCATTTTCCTGGGCGATTCTTAAATGCGTGGCACCTGCCAGTGACGAGGAATTACAAAAAAAATCCTCTTTTTTTTTTTTTTTTTTTAAATTATTAATTCAAACTCGCTAGTCGGTCCTAGATATTTAAAATAGACCGAAAAAATGACTCACGTGACTGACACTCGTAATTTTCCGGGCAAATCGATCACCGACAACAAAAAAAAGGACTAAATCCCGACCAATTCTAAAGTTACGGAATTAAATTGAATTTCTAACTTTTTTGGAACTAAAATTGTATAAGCGAAAATCTAAGGGATCCAAAATAATTTCAACCCGTTATTTTAGTATACCAAATTTCAAATCCGAAAATTTTCGGCATACCAATATTTTAGAGAATAATGAAAAATTTACTTGATGCAATAAGAAATCACATAAAAAAAAATACTTGCTCAAAAGAAGGGAAAAAAGAAGAAAAGCAAAACAAAAAGAATGAAAAAAAAAACAGAAACGGTGGCCTATTGTGCCTAGTAAAGTTTGCTGGTTTATTAATCAATCAGAGTTATGTGGAAGAGTTAAAGAGGGAAATGTCAACTTCACCCTTTTCCTTTTCTCATAAAATTTTAAAATAATGAATGGTCAAGATGACACTTTAAAAGATCCAATGATTGAAAGTAGAAAGTTGCACATGTGCAACTATTGCACTGAAGTAAGACTCCCTTATTTCATCTTCTATTTCAACATTATCAACACATGATAATATATATAAAATAATTTATAATACATACATGTCACATGTTAACAATATTGAAGTAGGAGATATAATATGTGATCTCATCCCCTCGGTCTCAAAAAGATTGTCCACTTTTCTTTTTTGAGATGCCTAAAAAAGATAGTCCCGTTTCCTTTTCAAAAGTTGTTGCTTCTTTTTCTAACTAGTGTCGCTTCCGTACGATGCACGAAAATTTATTTAAAAAGTAATTGTTTTATTAAATTAAATGTAATATTATCTAATATAGAAAAATAGAATTATTATATTCTAACTAAATGAATATTTGAATATTCTTTGCAGTTCCCACCTTTGCAATCTTTGGTAGCAATTTTCGGAGATAAAAGAAACTATTTAAAAATAATAAAAATGTTTAGAAAATACAATATTTATTTTTAATTTTCTAAAAAATTATTTAAAATATCATAAACTTAACTGAAAAAATGAAGAATTATTTTAATAAAAAATCACTTTTCATAAAAAAAGATTGAATAATTTTGATATTACTTCAAATAATTTTAAGTATTTTTAAAAGGATTTTTTTTTTCAAAAAAATAATTAAAAAGATACTTATATCATAAAATTAGACTTTTCATAGATACTTCCACATGTCTTAAACGAAATTAGAAATTTTAAAACAATTTTTCAAGATAACTTTCAAATAGTTTAAATAAATTTTTAGAGTTTAAAAGATAATTTTCAGAAATTTATAATAGTTTAATGATTTTAAAAAAAGTAATAACTTTTAATTTTTCTTGCTTAAATTATTTGATTTGAACTTTTTTATAAAAAAAACTCAAAATTTTAATGTATTTTCAACATGTTTAAGTAAATTTTCTGGTATTTTAAATGAAGTTTAGAACTTAAAAAATATTTTTTAGATTTTTTAACAATTTATGTTCTTTAAATATTTTCTAATATTCTTTTATTTTTCGCACTTAAATTGCTAGTGGAGGTTGCAAGCGTGAAAAAACGTGTAGTTCAGGTTGTGATTGAAAAACAAAAAAGAAACTGAAAAACGCGCATGCTACATGTTGCAAAATAATAAATCCAAAATATAAATAATGTAAATATCAATTTCTCCCAAGTGATATATGGATTTAATATAACTTACATTTTATAAATATAATATTTTATAAATTTACATTAAGATATTAAATGTAAAAAATAAATTATATCTACTTTTAAGAATGAATATCTCCTAATATTGAAACCCAAGTATATATTTAGTGCGTGTGTGTGTGTATCCACCTTAACCTATGCGAACACCGCAATAGTTTAATTGAAAATGAATATTAAAACAAACACAAATACATAAGTATCACACGACATACCTAAATATATCAAATAAAATAAATTGAATTGTATTATAAGAAAATTAATGTTTTCTTTTTTTTTTTCAATTTTTTTAAATATTTTGATTTATCCAAATAATTTTTCAAATTTTAACTATAACTATTTACTTTATTTTAAGAAAAAATAATTTTCAAGTTTTAATATTTTTCATGGTGGTTTAATATACTCAAATACTTTTTAGATTTTAAATAAATCTTGATATTAATAAAATAAAATTCAATGATTATTCTATAGTTGGATTAACAAAATAAAGAATATGAATTCTTCAATAGATCTGAGTAATATATGTATATGTTGAAATTTATTTAAATATACAATTAATATATATATATATATATATATAAATATATGTCTGTATATTTTGCTTGGGTTGCAAAATATGAAAAAATGCGACAAAGTATTGTTTATATTGAAAACTCTAAAAAACCTAGTTAGCTTGATAGAGCGCCGTGGATTGTGTATAGGCGAAGGACGAAGCCGTGAAGCAAGAGTAGAAGTGTTCGTTGATTTCGTTTTGTTTTGTTTTCCTTTTCGTTGTTTTGGTTATTTGGCAGGCTTTGCGATGGGCCTGTACCTTTTAATTTACGTATCTTTTTATATGCATGTGAACTCTAGTTATCTAGGGATTTTTACCTTAAAGGGATTATTATTGGATTTTAAGATTTGAGCAGCCTATCGGCTTGTGGCCCTCTCGAGGGATTTGTTGAGCGTGTGTAAGTAATCCTATACCTTCACTCTATCAAATTGGTCCGACCTACCGGATCTACATCATGTCGCAGAAAGAACATCTCAATTCGATGGAGAAGAGTATAGGTGAATTGACGGAGGCGATGACAGCACAGGGGTCGACGGTGGGTTCCCTTGTTACCACCATGACGGAGGTGGGCTAGAAGATGGATGCCCTCCTTCGTCACCTGGCCACCCTGACACCCGCCGCGATCTCTCCCTCTGCGCCACCCCCGGTTGCCGACGATTCGAGGTCAAATTCTGGCGGGAAACGGCCCGGGGTCCTGCATGAGTCAGTTAGTGTGGCGGCAATAGCCGGAGTCTCCACACCAGCCTCCGGCCTACACTCGACCACTGGCCATATACCTAAGATGGACTTACCGGGTTTTGACAGATCGGATCCCGTCTCATGGGTCGCCCAGGCAGAACAGTTTTATATGGTGCACGACATTTCCCCGGATAATCGCGTGAAGCTCGCCCTCATCGCCATGTCGGGTAAGACAAATTTCTGGGAGCAATTGGCCCTCCGACGTGACACCGCGATCACCTGGACCAAATTTTCCCGCGAACTCATCCAACAGTTCGGGGATAGCTCCTCCATTAATGCTTACAAAGCGATGCAGGCCACCCGTCAAACAGGCGACGTCGATGACTACATCGCTCTTTTTAAAGAACGGGTTATACAATTACCGTCACTTCCCGCCGAACAGTACCTGGGCATGTTTCTGGAGGGTCTACTGCCGTCCCTCCGCGACCGAATTCCCGATTCAGAACTTTCAGATGTTTTCGCCGCCATCCGGGCTGCTCGCCGCGTCAGCCGTTCTAGCAAGCCTTCTTCGCAGTCTGCCACATACCCCAAACCGACGGCGCCTTTCCGCTCGGGCTCCTGGTCGGCAGGCTCGGGTAACCCCTCGGCCACCTCACCCGGCGCTGTTAAGCCGGTTCCTTTCCAGGTCTCTTCGGCGAGCCCCCGAGTGACCCAGAATACCCGCCATTTAACGGCGGAGGAGCAGCGAGAGTATCGTGCAAAGAGAAAATGCTTCCGTTGTGGCCAACCATACGGGCCACTCCACCGTTGTTCCATGAAGCACTTGGCTGTTCTACTCGAAGCGGCGAAGGACGAGCCGGAGGAGGAGGATAGGGTGCACGAGGAGCCTGCTAGGGATGATACCCCGGAGGATGCCGGCCAAACCTCCGAATTACAGGCCTTGCCGCTGTCGGAACTTTCGTCCAATGGGTTTGACGGAGCCAAAACGATGAAACTTTTCAGCAGGATTGGGAACACTCGTCTGCTGACCATGATCGACAGTGGCGCTAGTCACTGTTTTATGTCCGAAGTTTTTGCTCGGAAGCTGGGACTTCCCATCGATGCCGCCAGGGAATTTACGGTGATTTTGGGTAATGGGGCGCGAGTACACATGCGCGGCATGTGTCGGCAGGTACCTCTGACTCTTGATTCACATACTTTTACCATTGACTGCTTTGTTTTTCCTCTCAGTGGTGTTGATGCTATTTTGGGAATTTCATGGTTGGCTACCCTTGGGGATGTGACGGCCAACTGGGCCAAGTTGACCATGGAATTCGCAGTCGGCAGTCGGTCCCTTCGGTTGGTGGGGGATCCTTCCTTGTCCCGTCGCAGTTGTACGGGAACTGAACTTAAGTCTATGTGCGAAGATGATGAAATTTGGTTTTTATGGGCTATGTATGGCAACGGTGCATTGGAAGGGTTTACAACTCCTGAGGGTTGACCGGCGAACAACAACAAAATTTACACACAGTATTAGTAGATTTTGCCGCTGTTATACAGCCGCCAGCGGGCTTGCCACCCCGCAGGGCCGCGGACCATCGCATTGTTTTGGAACCCGAGGCCCTTCCCGTGTCCGTTCGACCGTATCGATATAACCATTCGCAGAAGGACGAGATGGAAAAATTGGTGGGTGAAATATTAGCTGCGGGAATTATCAGACCCAGCTCCAGCCCGTATTCGAGCCCGGTTTTGCTGATTCGTAAGAAGGACAGATCATGGCATTTTTGTGTGGTTTACTGCGCCCTTAACAAGATCACGGTTCCAGACAAGTATCCGATCCCGGTCATTCAAGAACTCTTGGATGAATTGCATGGGTCATGCTGGTTCAGTAAGCTCGATTTGAGAGCCGGTTATCATCAGATTCGGGTGGCCACAGAAGATATCCATAAAACAGCGTTTCGCACCCATTCTGGCCACTATGAATTCTTAGTCATGCCTTTCGGCCTGACCAATGCCCCGGACACCTTCCAAAGCTTGATGAATGATGTTTTTCGACCTCACCTGTGCAAGTTCGTGCTCGTTTTCTTTGACGACATCTTGGTCTACAGCACGTCTTGGACTTCTCATCTCCGCCACTTGCGTAAGGTGTTTACACTTCTGCAGAACCACTCCTTAATCATCAATCCCACGAAATGCATTTTGGGAGGCACGAGTGTGGAGTATTTGGGCCATGTCGTCTCACGCGAGGGGGTCCACATGGACCCGTCTAAAATCAGCGCCGTTCTCCGTTGGCCGACTCCTACTTCCCTGTGGGGCCTGCGGGGATTCTTAGGTCTCACGGGTTACCATCGTCATTTCATACAGCACTATGGCAAGATTGCAGGCCCTTTGACGGAATTGCTGAAGAAAGAGGGCGCTGGAAAGTGGCACTGGCCGGATGCAGCCGAAGCGGCCTTCCAGCAGCTGAAATCGGTGCTTACTTCAGCCTCAGTTTTGAGAATGCCGGATTTCACTAAACAATTCGTTATTGAATGTGATGCCTCCGACCGGGGAATAGGCGCGGTTTTGATGCAAGACAAACAACCAATTATTTTTTTCAGCAAACAGTTGTCTAGCCGATTTTTGGCTAAGTCGGTGTATGAAAAAGAGCTGATGGCGCTCGTATGGGCCGTCCAGCACTTGCGCGCCTATTTGTTAGGGCGAAAATTTGTTGTTCAAACGGATCAGCGTAGTCTTCAACATTTGCTGAACCAACCCTTGACCACTCCCGCTCAGCAAAATTGGGCGGCCAAGTTGCTGGGGTTTGATTTTGAGATCCAATATAATGAGGGGGTATGTAATCGGGCCGCAGATGCTTTGGCCCGCCGGGATGAAGACGTGCTTTTGCCGACCATTTCCACCCCCAGGTGGCTCGATTGGGCCGATCTGCGCACCGCCATCACGGCAGATGCGGAATTGGTGAAGATCATTACCGCCTTGACGGCGGGCTAGCCGGGTTCGAAGCACTATTCATTGTCCCAAGGAGTCCTCTTTTATAAAGGCAGGTTAGTGTTACCTCGACAATCGCTTTGGGTGTCGCGGTTTTTGTAGGAATTTCATGCCACCTCGGGAGGGGGTCATTCAGGGGCTTTTCGCACGTATAAGAGGCTTTCTGCCAACATCTATTGGCCGGGTATGACCCGGGATGTGGCTCGGTTCGTGGCGGCTTGCGACGTCTGTCAACGAAATAAATATGAGACGAAGTCTCCGGCCGGACTTCTCTCGCCGCTTCCTATACCGGCTTGGGTTTGGGAAGATATCAACATGGATTTTATCTCGGGGTTGCCCCGTTCGAGTGGGGTTGACTCGATACTTATTGTGGTGGATCGTTTCTCCAAATACAGTCATTTCGTAGGGCTTTCTCATCCTTATACGGCTAAATCAGTGGCGGACCTTTTTGTTCGAGAGGTCGTGCGGCTGCATGGGGTTCCGGCGTCGATTGTATCGGATCGGGACCCGATCTTTCTTTCGTCATTTTGGAAGGAGCTGTTTCGCGCTATGGGAACTAAGTTGCGCATGAGTTCCGCCTATCACCCGGAATCAGATGGGCAGTCCGAAGTGTTGAATCGCTGTGTGGAAACATATTTGCGTTGTTTTGTTTCGGAGAGGCCGAAAGGTTGGAGTACGTGGTTGTCGTGGGCGAAATTTTATTACAATACGGGGTTCCAGACGGGGGCAGGCATGACGCCCTTCGAGGCCGTATATGGGCGCCCTCCGCCCGTTTTGGTTCCTTTTCTGCCTGGTGAGATTCGCACCGAGCAGCTGGCGGTTGCATTGCGAGACAGAGATGATATTTTGGGGGTTCTACGAGTACATTTGCAGCGGGCTCAGGCTCGAATGGTCCGGGAGGCAAATAAACATCGTCGTCATCTTGAATTTGTGCCTAGGGATAAGGTTTATTTGAAGTTTTGGTCGTACCGACAACGTAGTTTGTTTGCTGGTCGGAATGCGAAATTGGCTCCTCATTTCTTTGGGCCATTCGAAGTCGAGGAGCGTATTGGGGCCGTGGCTTATCGATTGAAGCTTCTGCCGGGATCGCGGGTCCATCCGGTGTTTCATGTTTCATTGTTAAAGCCGGTCATTGGCGATGCCACAGCTTTGCCAAATTTGCCGGAGGAATTATTGGCGATTGATCCTCCTTATTTGCCGGAGACGGTGTTGAACTGTCGGACGGTATCGCACGACAGCACGTTGGTCGATCAAGTGCTCATCCAGTGGGTTGGTTTGGGAGCAGAGGATAACACTTGGGTGGATGTGGCAGAATTGCGGGGTCCGTTTTCGGCGTTTCGCCTTGAGGACAAGGCGGTTTCGCCGGGGGGGGGGGGAGGGCAGTTGATAGAACGCCGTGGATTGTGTATAGGCGAAGGGCGAAGCCGTGAAGCAAGAGTAGAAGTGTTCGTTGATTTCGTTTTGTTTTGTTTTCCTTTTCGTTATTTTGGTTATTTGGCAGGCTTTGTGCATGGGCCTGTATCTTTTAATTTACGTATCTTTTTATATGCATGTGAACTCTAGTTATCTAGGGATTTTTACCCTAGAGGGATTATTATTGGATTTTAAGATTTGAGCAGCCTATCGGCTTGTGGCCCTCTCGAGGGATTTGTTGAGCGTGTGTGAGTAATCCTATACCTTCACTCTATCATAGCTCAAGCATGTTAATTTTATTTTTTAAATAAATTATAGATTGTAGCACATATAAAATCTCATAGTTTAGATTGCAAAGTGTAATTATTATTTATAAAGAAATAATATTAATAAATAGAAAATATGAATATGTAATAAAAAATAATTTCAAGATTAATTATCATATATAAATATATGTGAAAGTCGTAGTCCCATGATTAATTATAACAAATTAATATTTTTAAATACAATAATTTAATTAGTCAATCATTAAATTATACATTAACTTTTACTTTTAATTTAATAAAGTATATATTCATTTATTAATGAAGGTAATACTTAATATTGTATTAATTAGAAGAAAAAAATATAATTAATGCCTTAAAAGAAATTAAGCATGCATTAAAGATATATTTTAGGCGGGGAAAGGTAATTTACAATAATAACCCTCATTTTACTTTTATATATATATATATAGATTTACTCTACTAAATGAATTTATTGAAATTACTTCCTCCGTCTTAAAAAATAGTGAAGTCTTGTGTGTGGACGGTCACACGGGTGACGTAATGCACTTTTCAGAAAACATTGATACTTTTATAAGAAAATATGATACTTTTACAGATAAACATGATACTTTTGCTACAAAAAGTGATACTTTTCTTGTTAAAAAAGATGATACTTTTACAGATAAACGTGATACTTTTATCACAAAAAGTGATAATTTTTTTCCGTCACACCGTGTGACGATCACATGCGAGTTTTTGCCCTTAAAAAATAGTCATTTTCCATTTTAAGATATCTTTAAAAGATAGTCTAATTTCCTTGTTAAGGGTGTATTAAATGACTATTCCTAATATACACCTAATAAATGATTCATTAAAATTAACACTCATCATATCTAATAAGCTGTTATAGCAGTATTATATGCGTTCAATCAAGGAATTTCTTACTCTGTGTGTGATTTAGAACAAAACTATTCTTTTGAGACAGATGGATTACCATTTATACATTACACCCTTTTTTCATCATATTAAATAAGGGTATAGCAATCATTTATATGTTTATAAATTAATTTCTTAATCAGTGTTAAACTTAGAAGGGAACTATCTTTTTTAGACGAATGGAGTATTTACTTTCGCTGCACAAACGGTTGCATTTGGATGGAAGAATTTGATGATGAATTTGAAATTCATAGTCTCAAACTCATTGATTTTGTTTGGATTACCGTGGCTTTGGAAATCCATGATTTCATTTTGAAACTATTTTTTAAGGATCTGAGTGGATTTCAAATTTCCTCTATTCTGAGTGAATTCGAAATCCATTGATTTAAAATCCAATCATTTCAAATCTCTTCATCCAAACACACGCTAAGGGTTTTTTTTTTGGTTTATGGGTAGAGATGAAATGATAAATTTGTTCATTTTCAGTTACATAAATTCTAGTCTACTCTTTGTTTTGGAATAGAATTTGATTAAATTAATAAAATATTATCAATAATGTTTACAGACATATTAAAATGCATTAAATAATTAGATAACGGTAGTATATTTATTAAAATTTGAGGAGATGCATTCTAGATTTCTGCGGTAAATTGTGATGTATTTCAAGATTCAAAAGTAGTGATAGATAACACATAATAGACTATGTAATGTTAAGTGAATTACATAAGTGCATAATGCATTAGCTATGTAATGTTGAGTGAAATAAAAATTCCAACCTGGAGGAGATGCAAGCTTATATTTTTCAATCATACGCATGATGACATCAATACATTCTTATTTATGTATGATAGATTGCATAGAAACCCAACAAAGAACAACTTTAAAAAGGAAAAAGATTCAAACTCACAAGTTTAAAAAAATTAAAAAGATAGATCTCAGTATCTTACATAAATATTTAAAGACCATAACAATTTGAATTATTACGATTAATTTTGTAATATAATTTAGTAACTTGAATCAACTTGTCAAAACTTTAATTTCACTTGAGGCCCAATAAAATTGTCGGCCCAGTGCATATGGGCCTTCATGAGTAGCGGATCCACCAATCACTCCCCCGCCTATACGTTGTCGTATAGTTTCAAATTTTCGCTCAAACTCAAACCCTGAAACATACCGAGGTTTCTCTCCACTCTAAGCTCTCAACTCTGAACTCTCAGTGAGAGAGAAGCCAAGCCGAGCTGTGCTTTTGGAAGTTCAGTCCCTACCGCTCACTTTCTCTTGCTTCCAGTATTAAAATCTCTTCCATCGAGCCGATACAAGCCGCCGAGCCGATCTAGGTCTATTTTTTCTTGAGTATATTAAAATGGCGATCTCTGCACATACTGACATTTCCGGCGAAAGGCAATCTGGACAGGATGTTCGCACGCAAAACGGTAAGTGCTCTTTCCACACTACGTATGAATATGTAATGGTGTGCATGCGTATTTGTATATGTGTGAGGATGCTTCTTCTATTAATTTATTTGTCGTGTATTTAATCATTCGGAACATTTTATTTTGTTGGAAACGTTCAGTGATGGGATGCCAGGCTATAGCGAACATTGTTAAATCTTCGCTTGGTCCTGTTGGCCTTGATAAGGTAATTTTGGCTGTACTTTCCTTTTAGAGTTTTTATTTTCAATTATTTTTGTTGATGTAGAGTTTGTTCTTGTTGTTTGAATTAGAAATGTGTTTAGCATAGACTCCGTAAAGGCTTGGGTCAGTGGAAATTAAGATGGACTTAATGATTAAAGCTCTTATTTTTGTAGTGGTTCCGTGAACACCTCTGATTAGACCACGTGAGAAATTGCACTTAATCGCGTGTCTCATTTGAAAATGGCCAAGTAAGCTAAATTTTGAATGCCTATGTTAGTAAGCAATTTGTATTGCCCGTTTCTGAGTGGGTGTAATCCTAAGAATAATTAAATGTAACACACTTTTTAGAGTAGAATAATCCTTTCGGTTTCGGAAGTGATGCTTGAGATCTTCAATTTTAAGAACTAATTGATCGTTTTAAATATATGGCTACATTGCCAATAACCAAATTTCAAGCATCAAAATATTTACTCAAGAGATGGAAGCAATAATTAATAATTTTTAACAACTCGCTACATGAAAAATAGAGTCGATGATGTGAATTTTCTTCTATTATGTAATCACGGCAACACAGATTTTGAACTGTGAAAGCCAAATGGATGTGTTTCTGCTCATTTTCTAATTTTGTACTTCCCAGATGCTTGTAGATGATATTGGTGATGTGACAATCACTAATGATGGTGCCACAATACTGAAGATGCTGGAAGTGGAGCATCCAGCCGCCAAGGTGAATGGATAATTTTTTGGCTCCTTCAAGTTCAAGTTGTAAACAAATTTGTTCGTATCTGTATCGCATTAATCTTCCGATGGTTACAGGTTCTTGTTGAGTTGGCAGAACTGCAAGACCGAGAAGTTGGAGATGGAACAACTTCTGTGGTCATCATAGCTGCAGAATTGCTTAAGGTAGCATCACTATTTTGGCTGCAATGCAGGAAGAGCCTCTGATACCATTTTAAGTAGTATGGTTTTGTCATATGAAAATATTAATGACGCGCACTAATTGGCACTCTCTTTCTGCAGAAAGCTAATGATTTAGTGAGAAATAAAATACACCCTACATCAATAATCAGTGGTTACAGAGTAAGCTTTTTCCTTTGTTTGTCCCCTGGGCTCTTTTTCCTTATTTTTGTTTTTCATGGTTTATTCTGTTGCTTGCTCATGTTATATGCATAAATATTTTGCGGCAGCTTGCAATGAGGGAAGCATGTAAATATGTTGATGAGAAACTGGCAGTAAAGGTATGCTCTTCTGACCGTTGGATCCTTCAGAATTTTAGAATTTTACGTTTCGTGTAGTAGTACTAGATATTGGATTTGTGGTAGGCTCAAAGCATGTAAAATCTTCAAATGGATTATCTCGCTTGTACTTGTACGTATTAAGACAGCCCAGAAGTTTCTTTAAGTGTGAAGTAATATATATAATTAACAGCAGCAAATTCTTTATTGATTTGTTCAGATGTTGAATATATTCTTGTTTTCGGCTTCTCTTCCTTTTCCCCTTCAAAACTAGAGGATAATGTATGTAAACTAGAAGACCTGTTGGAAAAGTTGTGGTAAAGATGACTTTACTTGTAAATCTGAGTTATTAAGTATGGCGAAGGTAATTCCTAAGACATTATATGCTGATATTGCCTATAAACGATAAGATGATATACATATAAGTCCTTTTTAACATATTTTTCACATCATGGCATGTTAGGTAGAAAAGCTCGGTAAAGATTCTCTTGTAAACTCTGCCAAGACCAGCATGTCCTCAAAGTTGATCGGTGGTGATAGCGACTTCTTTGCGAATCTGGTAAGTTGGGAATGTATGGATTTTGGAGCTGCACTTAGTTCCTCTCTTTAATGTGTGAAGATTGTACTTTTTATGTTTTTGGCTAGGGTATCCAGTGGACAAAGAAATAATCGATCTCTCTTTGTTGTTTTTGTCATGACATAATTGTACTTCTAGGTTGTGGAAGCTGTACAAGCAGTAAAGATGACCAATGCAAGAGGTGAAGTCAAATATCCGATCAAGGTTGGTACTACACAATCAAGCGTTAACATTTACTGCTTTGACATGTATGCTTCTAGTGATTCTTTCTGTATCAGTCTTCAATGAGTTCCAAGTGAACCTTATCCCGTTAGGATGCATCACAGCAACCATCCCTCTGTGGATAATTTATGGTACCTTGTTGTGTTAATTTGTTATGCTGTATCAAGAAAACTAAAGACAAGAAGGGTAAATGTATGTGGATTTCCTGTACTCTGGATCCGGATGTCTAGTTTAGTACTAATGAGAAAGCTCAAGGAAATATTTTTCCTTTATTTGTTTTCATAACAAACTTTTATGTAATTCTTGTGAGGCATTTATTACTCAACCGATCTATTTAGGTTACATCTATTTTTGACATTCAAGGTCCTAATATAAATGTGATGAACCTAGATTACATCTATATTTGGTTCTCCTGCACGTTTTGTGTTAAAATCTTGGGTCCACAAGAAAGATAAATAAAAGTCAGATTTGGTGAGTGAATAGGTTTCCCTGATGTAAATGAATTTTTTTCTTGACATCATTCTAACCTTTTATCTGGAAGACCATAGCTCAAATGATCTTGATGTTCAGGGTATCAATATACTTAAAGCCCATGGTAAAAGCGCCAAAGATAGCTATTTACTAAAAGGATATGCTCTCAACACTGGGCGTGCTGCACAGGGGATGCCATTAAGGGTTGCCCCAGCCAGAATTGCTTGTCTCGATTTTAATCTTCAGAAAGCAAAGATGCAAATGGGTGTCCAAGTTTTGGTCACTGACCCTAGAGAGTTGGAAAGAATTCGTCAAAGGTGATTAGTTCCTCTCATGCTTTGTGAACTATTGTTTCATAATGAACGCAGTTACTTTAATGGATAGTATACAGCATCTTTTCATGTATTTGTTGTACATGTTAGTTGGATGTGGCACTTGGGTAAAAATAGACTGGAAAGAATAAAGAGAAAGAGAAGAAAGCAGAAATAGACATAAAAGCGGCGTATATTGTTTAACAATAGATACCTCTTATATAGGCATACATGTAGGGTTTTATGCATACAAGATATAATGAAATGCCTAAATTGCCCCTCATCTGTTACTTTTGATGAAGGCACACTAATTGTGTTTTTCCTTCAACACTCCCCGTTGTGCCAAATCAAAAGGGTGAATGGTGCATGAATGTTGCCTCACTAAATGAGTATGTTCATTTTCTGAAATCTGTATTATGATCCTCTTGCTTTCTCTAAGCTTACTAAGGGCTGGGTTTGGAGGCCAGTCAACAATTTCGGAAACACCTTGTTTCCTGCAACTTTTAGCATGGAATATATTATGATTGATTAAACTCTCATCTTGCAGAGAAGCTGACATGACAAAAGAACGTATTGAAAAGATTCTTAAGGCAGGAGCAAATGTTATTTTAACCACAAAAGGAATTGATGACATGGCACTCAAAGTAAGCTTTGTCAAATCCATGTCATCTGTTGGGTTATATTACAACTGGTCGGTTTAGTACAACATGCATTAGATTCACTACAGTGCTTTCCAATTATGGCTTGATTTCCATTGTCTAGTAATGAAGATAAGTTGTCAAAGCATCCAAGTTTCTGCATCCACCTCCACTGCTGCCTACTGATAGTATTTTCATTGATTTTGATTGGCTTACAATATCCATATATGAAGAAGTCAATCTTGCTAGAAGCTTATTGAGGATTGGCATTTACTTTTGGAAGGATTATGAAAGTATTTTCTTCTACACATGCACTAGAGTATGGAAGCTCTATGCTAATAAATTTTTCTTTAGGATCTACATTGTTTTTCCTCACTGTGTTCCATTTATCTTTATTCGAAGTTTTGTATGTTATTTACTTTCTGTTAGTGGTTATACCATTAAATCCTGTCCTTCATTGTAACAGTACTTCGTGGAAGCTGGTGCAATAGCTGTTAGACGTGCCCGCAAGGAAGACCTGCGCCATGTTGCCAAGGCCACTGGTGCAACTGCGGTAAATTTGTTTATCTCCTTATTGGTTTCCTGGCGTTCTATATGTTCTTTGTTTTATCATGCTTCAGATAAAGTAATAGTTCCATCAGAGTTGCAACAATTTAATGTCAGCTGTAAAGCAGCAATGACGACGATTGTATAGAACCTTGAATAGAGGCATCCGCAAATAGTCATTGTTGAGTCCTAAAAAGATGAGCTAATGATCGTTGCCCGGTGTATCTATTCCTGAGAATTGTGATATTCAACCAAAGTGTGGTTTTGGATTGTCTGTCATGGACTTCTTTTCGAAGAGAATGGCAATGCAAATGCATCTATTTTATGTTAAAATCTATTGAATATCAAACAAAAATACAAGGATTACAACTGGCAACGAATTGACTGTAAGGAGACCTGCGGTTATATCTCCGACCATGTGCGGAAATGAGAGACCCATTCTTGAGAACAGGGTAAATCTGCTGCCAAATTACCAAGCAAACAAGCTAGAATGAAACCTGTGACAAGGTTTGGTTGCAAAAACACCAAAAAAAAAAAGCAAGGAAAGAAAAAGAGCTCAATAGGTTGATGCCTTAGACTATTGACGTGTTTGGCATTTTATTAGCCTGTAAATAAGGGATTAAAGAGTTTGGTTGTCTTGTTCAGCTAATGATCTACAAAAGAAAATTAACCAGAAAAGATTGGCCAACATTTTTACTGGAAAAAAGGCAAAAAGTGAAGTTACTAACTTCTACTCCTGTCTATAGCTTTTAAACAGTATTTTGGTCATAATGTGAAGACTGGGAAAATTTAAAAATACCAATTTATTATTATATATGCTCAATCATTGAGGGTTAATCTTCGCTTTCCTAATCGTTGCACCTATACAGGTTTCAACTTTTGCAGATATGGAAGGGGAAGAAACATTTGATTCATCTCATCTAGGATATGCTGATGAAGTCGTGGAGGAACGTATTGCTGATGACGATGTGATTATGATCAAAGGGACCAAAACTACGAGTGCGGTATGTGTTCTGGTTTTGTTAATATTAGGTCAATTTCTTGTTTCCCACAGAAACGATTCAGCTACTTCTGATGTATCATGGATTCTTGTTTGTTGGTTGGGGAGCTATAATTAGAGGTGGCAAAATCGGCCCGGCCTGATATTTTTGATGGGCTGGGCCATAGAAATATTGGCCCGAAGTACTATTTGGCCTGACCGGGCTGGCTCGATGGCCCAAAAGCCCGACGGGCCACGAGGCCGGCCCAATAATTTTAGTATATTATAGGGGAATAAGCCGGGCCGACTAATTTTAGGCCCGGCCAAATTTTTACCCTGCTCGGCCCAAAATATGGCATTGGCCCGACTGGGCCGAGCCGCCCGAATTGCCACCTCTAGCTATAGTCACATGTCTCAGTTCTCTCTTGTTTGTTCAAGAGAATTCTCGATTCCGAATGCAATATATAATAATTTTCATTTGTATCTTCTGCACAGGATTTTATCGACTGAATTGAAATATATCTTCTTCAGGTTTCATTAATACTTAGAGGCGCCAATGACTTCATGCTTGATGAAATGGACAGGGCGTTGCATGATGCTCTATGCATTGTGAAAAGGACTCTGGAATCTAACACTGTAAGAACTGCATTGTTGATTATTAATCCTTACTAGAAAGAAATCTCCATTGTGTAGCTTCTCCATTTTGTTCGAGTTTTGTATTTCTAGCAATTTTTTGTTATATTCTTAGCTTTTTCATATGTCCATTATTTTGCTACATTAAAATTCAGACAATTTACTTGAGGTTTTTATGGGTAGGGTGTAGGAAGAGTGAATTGAACCTCTTGAATGCGGCATTTTATTTTAGGTTTTGATGGCACTTATTTGTGCATTATGCATGATATTGCGGTGCCACGAAAGCAGAGAATAGGATTAGGAAGAAAGTTTCGCGCTTTAACAGTGCTGTGAATAAGGGCAATGGCATCTAAAGTTATTATAGAAAATAGCGATAAGACTTGCTATGCTTTATGAATCTGAGAGATTGGCAACTAAATGTGAACATGAACAAATAAATGCGGGTAGCAAAAATTATGTGTGGACACTAAATTAGATAAAGTAAGTGATGGAAGCATTAGAAAGAAGGTAGGGGGTCCCACAAATAGATGAGAAAATTAGGGAAACACACTTAAGATTGTTTGGACAATAACTATTTCTAAGATAAAAAACAGATTCCAAAAGAATACAAATGAAGCCAATGCACCAGCAAGGTGGGTGGAAAGTAAATGATCTTTGACTCCAATTGAAGGGGAAGGTTAATACCTAAAAAGAGCAAAAGACATAGAAATAAACTATTAAAAAACAAATTATATTTAAATATTAATTAGACTATGAGAGCATGAGACTGAGTCTTGGCCAGGCATGATGACTAAAATTTACTCGTATAGGTGACCAGACATAATGGGATAAAATCATTGTTTGTTGTTATTTTGAGGTAACATTGTTTGTTGTTCATGATAGTAGTCTGTAGCATGTTTTGGTATTTTGGTCTATGAGAACACTTAAAACTAATGTGGATGCACCAACTCATGTATTTAAAATTTGATGAAATGTAGGTTGTTGCTGGTGGAGGTGCAGTAGAAGCTGCACTTTCTGTATATCTGGAGAATTTGGCTACAACATTAGGATCCAGGGAGCAACTGGCTATTGCAGAGTTTGCTGAATCTTTATTAGTCATTCCTAAGGTCCAGCAAATATATGCCTGAATGAAATCAGTACTATAATCATATGTTATCTTCTGCCATCTGAAATGTATTTTGGGATGTTTCTTTCTAGGTGCTTGCTGTCAATGCTGCTAAAGATGCCACTGAGTTGGTTGCTAAACTACGAGCTTACCACCACACTGCACAAACCAAGGCAGATAAAAAGCATTTGTCAAGGTACATTACCTAATTTTTATTACCATGGAAATTCTGTTCTCATATGATGTTATACTCCATGAGTTAAAGATCTTCAAGACAGCCTCAGAGTTGCTGATCTAGTGCCAGTTAATTCTCCCAGTTGCCCAATTGATCTCGTTTGTCCTTCCTATAACGATGATTATAATAATATTGTAGGTTTCACAATCTTTGTTAATGTACAGCGTAACATCTATTATTTGGTTTCTGAATTGGTCAGTAGAATGCTGCAAGATGAAGCTATCATTCACTTATCATCACAATTTTATGAACCCTAGCATTGTGCTACAACTACATGTTAAGGGTACTGGAAAATTTAAGTTGTACTAGAAACTCATCAACTTGTCCTTCTTCCAAGTAGTTCTGAATATTGACATGGGTAAGATTGCATTTTTTGTTAGGAATTATAGTACTTACATCTTGTTGATATTCGGTACTGAGTGTTATGTTAACAATCCACAGTTCATAATAAAATTTCGTAACAATTTTTAGTATCAACTTTGTTTGACATGCATCTCCTAAGCAATAAGATATGATGGGTCTTGGCAGTTGGACCAGTTACCTTCTAGCCTATGTAGGTGATTAAGCAGAGTGTGAGTAAGCCTAGGCTCAAGAGACGACCTCGAAGTTGACTAGAAAAATTGACGCTCAAACTTAACTCGAACTCAATCGAGTTTATTTTTTCAAGCTGAAACTTGATTCTATTGCAAACACAGAACATGAGCTCGACTGAAATGAATTTTCTTGTTCATCACTGGAAGACAGTTTTGGCATGTAAATGCTGTTTGACTACTATTTATTATTGTCATCTACAGTATGGGTCTCGACCTGATAAAGGGTACTTGTACCGTTCGCAACAACTTGGAAGCAGGAGTAATCGAGCCTGCTATGAGCAAAGTAAAGCTACTTCAGGTTAGACAACTCCTGAAATTTGATTCACCTGTATGCAATTAGTAAGTGGCTAATTCAGAATTGACATTTTTTTTCTTCTTTTCAGTTTGCTACGGAAGCTGCTATTACCATTCTCCGTATTGATGACATGATCAGGCTTGTTAAAGATGAAAGCCAGAATGACGATTAAATGTTTGGTGATAGGAAATTAGTGAGTATCTTGTTGCATCATGGCAGCCTATGCTTGTTGAAGGATTTTTGGCATCTTAGTACTATTTTCTCTCTTTCCTTTAGTTTTTGTATGTTTTCTAATTTTCACTCTTTGGCCGTGGTAATGGTTTGGCAAACGTTAAATGTATGGAGTTGTATTGTAGGAAGATTTTTTTTTTTGGGGGCAGATGTTTATTGTTACAATTTTACGTGGATTTGTCACATGAATTCTATGCTGTAAATTTTAAGTTTATATGCGGTGGGGCGTAGTTCGCGATATACACAATATGCAATACCTGGTCAATATAATATTTTTAAAATGCGGCTGAATTTTCAGAGATTATTACAGCAGGAATAAAATTCGACGAAAATGCTTGGGCTCTTTGGACTTTATGACGGGTTGAGGCTTGCTTGTTTTCCTTACTAGTTTCGTCTTCTTTGAATCGTATTGTCTATTTAAAGTGGTTCTTTTCCCTTTCTTTCACAAATTGCACTAATTAAGGGCGTATTTGCATTGAAACAAGCTTCGTTTTACTTTCTTATTTTCATTTCTCAGCAGTGTTTCCTATTATCCAATATTTAAATTATTAAAAAAATACTCCCTCCGTCCCGGCTTAAGTTTCCTACTTTGACCGGGCACGGAGGTTAAGAAAAAGCAGATTTTGTGGAATCTTTGACTTTATTAAAGGTGGAGATTGATGGTGGAGATTTTGAGGGTGGAGATTTTGAGATTAATTTGCCATTTATGGGTTGGAAAGTTAAATTGGGACAAACAAAAAAGGAAAGTAGGAAAGTTAGAGCGGGACGGAGGTAGTATATTTATAACAAATTGGACTCCCCAACAAAGGCTAATTCGCATCTCGTACTTAATTTACCTCCCAGTCTGGGTCTGCCCAATTCCTCGTGACGGAATGGTATGACAATTGTCAGATATTAAGATCCATTTCGATCCAAACCATTGCAGTTCCAGTATATGCAACCGAATTAACAAAAGAGAATTCCAAAACCGAATTTTTTTATCCTACACACAATGAGTATTACCGGATTCATAAATAATTTGACCATTTGCAGCCCTCAAAATTCCAGCTAACAAAACAATCTTTGGCAAGCCATGATATTCGATGATATTGAAGTAAGTAGAGCCAGAGATGCAAGACTGATGCTGTCGTCAGTTTCCAGTTAGTTACATTCAAGACTAAACTCGTCATACTGGCACTAGTAATGTAGATCATCACCCTCAGAAGGGGGCATGCAGGTCAATCCAATAATTGTTCATGAACCTTGGCTGTATTTGTTGTACCTAGTAAATTTCTGAAATACAACTTTGAGATTTATTCGGCATCATATACTTGCTGTGAATCATCTAAGTGAAAAATCGATTGCTGATGACACAGGCTCTACAAACAAAGGAGACAACAAAAAAGTCATTGTATTTCAGACACAGATTCCATAATTGCTGATCTTTGTGACTTCCTTAGACAAATAACTCCTTTCTTCTTGCTTCTTTAGTGAGGTTAGTAACCTGGATATAGAGAACCACCATAAGGGAGCTATTCAAAAGGTGTTTATAACCTATTAATTAGGAAAAAGGGACTTACTTGAGTTCAAAATAGAGATGCTTCTCTACTCGAAAGCTCTCCAAGAGCATCCTTCAAACCTGGAGCAATTTTAATCAAGCAGCTTGAATGATCAGATGTGTCACCCAGAAAATTGAGAAAGAATGTTTGATTTCTCAAATCAAGGGGTAAACCAATGCAGTTTGTAAATTATGAATACTTGTCTTCACAATTGCTTCCAAGAGGAGGCTGCTTTATTATACCTTGAAGAGGTATTGTAATTTCAAAAGAATGATAGGGTCTTACAATGGAAGTTAAGTGCTAAATTGTAGTTTTTGAATTTACCGTTGAATCAACTGATCCCCTTACGCACAGACACAATATATGAACACAAACAAATGCAGATGTGAGGGAGGCAAGCTGCTGACCTCTTGCTTGTCGTTCAATCTTGTAAGCAGAGTTGATGACACCTTGTATTTGCTTTCCTGCTTGCCTGTGTGGATGACATACAAGATTTTGAATTGGAAACTCAATTACATAATATATATGTGCTTATATAAAATAATGGGAACACGCACCTAAGTTTTGTCCTCCCTCGTACGAACTCTTCTTCAGCTTGAAGTGCTCTTTTCTGTCAACACAAGTAAATATCATGTTAACAGATGAGATTCGCAATACAAACTGGTTCATAAACAAAGCAAATCAAACTCATGCCAGGCAAAAAAATGTCAATTAATTAATGACCCCCCAACACACACACACAGAAACCAAAAAAGAAAAGAAAAACATTAAAGATGTAAAACGATACAAGCTGCTTCTTCTAATTTAACATTGCTGAGTAATAAGAACAACTTTAAAGGAAATAAATTGAGTAGGTGCACATATAGACAACATGAGCAGGATAACAGATTTCAAAAAGCATATTCAGAAGTTCCAGTGATAGTTTATCCTCTAAAATATTGTACTCCCTCCATCCCATAATAAGAGTCCTTTTTCTTCAAAGCAGAATTTTCTACTTTTGGTCAATTAGATGAAAGTACATCCTTTTAAAAATCATAACTTCTCATTTGGCTTTGTTTATTTGGTTTAATTTATTCAATCACATGTAACTTGTTCGTGAAAGTAGATATTATGATATTGGTTTTGACTAATAAAACAAAATATTGGATTTTGAAATAGGATTCTTTCAGAACAAAGTTGTTTTAGAAACATGATTCTTATTTTCAGAAGGTATTCATGGTTAGTTTCTTGATGCTTCATCTTAAGTAGAAAAAAAGTTAAATATGTTTTCCTGCATTTGGATCCAAATTTAAAACAAGACAGTGTTGGATGTGCAGCCTAAAGTTTCGCAGGGGGTACCACGACAGCGACGGGGAGTTGCGGCCTCCACCAAAGGTGCGAAGGGAGGTTCTTTGGACGCGAGCAGAGCTAGCAACTGTGATGGGGAGTCACGGCCGCGAACAAGGAAGCGAGAAGCAGGGCCTTGGTTCGAACAGGCAGTCGCTGGCGCGAACGTCGTATTTGAAGATATGCCTCGCGGGCGCGACTCGGGGTCACGGGCGTGACCCGTTGACGCGGCTGAAACTTGGGGAACAAGTTTTGGGGCTATTATAAATAGTTGTTTCCTTCTCCACTCATTGTAATCCGAAAATTCATCATATTAGCGCATATCCTGCCTTGGTATCGCCCCCAGACGTAGTTACACATCGTAACGAACTAGGTTACCAAATTGATGTGTTATTGTGTGGTTATTTATTGCTTTCTTCTTCGATTATCTTGTTGTATTTGTGGTTGTGAGTGAGTCGAATTTCCAACAACTGGTATCAAAGCATCAGGTTAGTTTCTTGGGAGAATTCACGATGAATGACGGAAAGATTTCGGTGGAGAAGTTCGATGGAACTAATTATGACTTTTGGAGGATGCAAATTGAAGATTACCTCTATGGTAAGGATTTGCACCGGCCCCTCAAGGAGAGGCTCGAGAAGATGTCTGCGGAGGAGTGGGAGTTGTTGACAGAAAAGCGATGAGCGCGGTGCGTTTGTCGTTGTCTAAGGAAGTGGCTTACCATACCATAAGCGCAAAGTCTACACGGGAGATGCTGAAAACCTTGGAGGAGATGTATAAAAAACCATCGACGGCGAACAAAGTCCATCTGATTAGACGACTGTTTAATCTGAGGATGGCGGAAGAAACACCGGTACAACAACACCTGGATGAATTCAACATGCTGACCTCACAATTGGATTCGGTGGATATCAAATTTGATGATGAAATTCGGGCTCTAATAATACTATCGTCTGAGCCAGACAGTTGGGCCGGTATAGTGACGGACGTTAGCGCTACAGACGCTAAGGTGAAGTTTGACAAGGTGAGGGATTTGATGATCGGGGAAGAGATTCGTAAGAACGAATCAGGATCAAGATTGTCCTCAGGGTCACCGCTGAATACCAAGAACAGAGGCAGACCGAATGGAGGACAGTTTAGGAGGATGTCGAAATTCAGAGGGAAGAGTCAGACAAAGAAGGACGCGAGTTCTGTGAAGTGCTAGAACTGTGACGAGGTCGGTCACTTCAAATACCAGCGCAAGGTGCCAAAGAAGAACGAGAGGGAACAGACAGACATGACATCGAACGCAGCCACAGATGAAGATGATGGCGATGCGTTGATCTTGAGTGTGTGCAGTCCCAAGGAGTCTTGGGTCTTGGATTCTGGCGCATCATTCCATTCTTGCGGTAATATTAGTATTATGCATGATTACGTTTCTGGCGATTTTGGACAGGTGTATCTGGCGGATGATGAACCCCTGAAAATCGTGGGAAAGGAAAACGTAAAGGTAGAGACATCAAACGGATCGAAGTTGATGTTGAATGGAGTGAGACATATCCCTGGATTTAAGCAAAATTTACTTTTAGTTGGACAGCTTGACAAGGAAGGTTACGTGGTAACATTCGGCTGTAGCAATTGGAAAATTACCAAGGTGGCTATGGTGGTAGCTCAGGGTAAGAAAGAAGGAACGCTGTACATGACTAGTAATTCGCAGAATTCCCTTGATCTTGCGGATGGTAAGGTGATGTGGATTTGTGGCACTGTCGACTGGGTCACATGAGCGAGAAAGGGATGAAATTGATGTGTTCGAAGGGTAGATTGTTTGGCTTACAAATTGTGAAAGTTGGTTTGTGTGAAGACTGCGTCTTCGGGAAATAAAGGCGAGTGAGTTTCTCGAGGAGTGGCAAGGCCATGAAGAAACAAAAGTTGGAGTTGGTCCATAGCGATCTATGAGGACCAGTGCCGGTGGCATCTGTTGGAGGATCGTTGTACTACATGACATTCATCGACGATTCGACCTGAAAGGTATGGATTTATTTCTTGAAAAATAAATCTAACGCATTTGATGTTTTCAAAAGATGGAAAGCCTTGGTTGAGAATGAGACAGGATTGAAGGTGAAGTGTTTACTTCCGACAATGGAGGTGAATATGAACTCAAGGAGTTCAAGGATTATTGTGTTGAGGATGGGATTCATATGAAGAGAACTGTACGTGGAACGCCCCAGCAGAATGGTGTGACTGAGAGAATGAACAGAACACTGAATGAGCGGACAAGGTGTATGAGATTGAAGAGCGGCTTGCCTAAGTCATTTGGGCGGATGGAGTGAGCACAACTGCGTTCTTGATCAACAGAGGTCCATCGGTTCCCTTGGATAATCGGATACCTAAAGAGGAGTGGACTGGAAAGGAGGTAAACTTGTCTTACTTACGTATTTTCGCTTGTGTTGCTTACGCTCTTGTGGATTCTATTGATAGAAGCAAGTTAGATGCTAAATCCATCAAGTGTACATTTATTGGGTATGGAGATGATGGGTTCGACTATAGGCTATGGGATGAGCAAAGTCGAAAGGTAATTCATAGCCGGGATGTTATATTCAATGAACAGGTTATGTACAAGGACAAGTTGACGGATTTGGGCACTACTGCTGCAAAGCTAGGCACTGTCGAGTTAGATGATCTGAACTCGAGAGAGAGTAAGGGGAGTCCGGTCGATGAGGAGGTTCTTGATGATGCGCCAAGAACGCCACCACCACCTCAAAGACCAGTTAGAGATCAAGGCCACCAGATAAGTATTCACCATCTAACTATTACTTATGTTGACTGATGGTGGTGAACTCGAGAGCTTTGCAGAGGCGGAGCAGGTTAGTGATAGACGATGATGGAAGGTTACCATGGAAGATGAAATGGCGTCTCTTCGTGTGAATTGCACTTGAGAATTGACTGAGCTTACCAAGGACATGAAGGCATTGCACAACAAGTGGGTCTACCGAATCAAGAATGAAGCCGATAGTAGCAAACGCTACAAGGCAAGGTTAGTTGTGAAGGGGTTCGAGTAACGGTATGGTATTGATTATACGAACGTATTTACTCCTATTGTGAAGTTGACTATAATTTGCATGGTGTCGGGTATGGTGATTGCGGAGAACCTGTTATTGCATCAGATGGATGTGAAGACGACTTTCCTTCATGGTGATCTAGTGGAGGAGTTGTACATGGTACAGTCGGAGGGATTCGTGGTAGATGGAAGGGAAAATCTTGGGTGCAAGTTGAAGAAGAGCTTGTCTAGGTTGAAGCAAGCACCGAACAGTGGTATATGAAGTTCAACAATTTCATGATGGAGATTGGTTACCATAGAAGTCACGCCCGCTATTGTTGCTATTATAAAAGGTTTGACAAAAGCTATCTTATCCTACTATACGTTGATGATATGTTGATTGTAAGAGCCGATCAAAGGGAGTTGGAAAGGTTGAAGAAGCAATTATCTGAGAGGTTCTCTATGAAGGATCTTGGAGAAGCGAAACAAATTTTGGGTATGAGAATCGAGAGGAATAAGACGGCAAATTTGTTGTATCTTTCGCAGGCGGATTATGTCCAGAAGGTCCCGGAAAGGTTTAACATGGAGGATTCGAAGCCGGTTAATGTACCCTTGGGGGGTCACTGTAAGCTGTCGAAAAAGGAGTCGCTGAGTACTAAGGAGGAACGTACCCAAATGATGAATGTTCCATATGCATCGGCAATTGACAATATCATGTATGCCATGGTTTGTACTCGTCCGGATATTGCGCATGCAGTGGGAGTAGTGAGCCGGTTCATGAGTGATCCGAGGAAACAACATTGGGAGGGGGTGAAGTGGATTTTAAGGTATTTGCGAGGTACCACAAATAAAGCATTGCGCTTTAACGGAATTTCTGAGTTGGTTGGTTTCGTTGATGCGGACTTAGCATCGAGTGATCTTGATGGGAGAAAGAGTACAACCGGGTATGTCTTTACTTATGGTGGTACGACGATTTCTTGGACATCAAAGTTGCAAAAGGTGGTTGCATTGTCCATCATGGAGGTAGAGTACGTAGCCGTGACAGAGGCAAGTAAGGAGATGGTGTGGTTGCAAAGTTTCTTGGGTGAGCTTGGGAAGGAGCGTGAAAATAGTGTACTCTACAGTGATAGTCAAAGTGTAATTTTCTTGGCTAGTAATCAGGCGTTCCATTCGAGAACGAAGCACGTTGAATTGAAATATCATTTCATCCGGTACTTATTGGAAAAGAAAGCCTTGCGACTTGTGAAAATTTTCGGGAGTGAGAATCCAGCTAACATGTTTACTAAGGTGGTAACCTTTGAAAAATTGAAGTTGTGCATAACTTCAATCGACCTCGGAACGTGAAGAAGAAGAGGAGATGGTGATACCAAGTGTAAAAGGGAAGACGAGCTCAAGAGGAGTTGAATGGAGAGGATGTTTAGTCTCTAAGTTGGAGATTATTGGATGTGGAGCCTAAAGTTTCGCAGGGGGTGCCACGGCCGCAACCAAAGGTGCGAAGGGAAGTTCTTTGGATGTGAGCAGAGCTCGCGGCCGCGACGGGTAGTCACGACCGCGACCAAGGAAGCGAGAAGCATGGCCTTGGTTTGAACAGGCAGTCGCGAAGGGAATTCGCAGGTGCGAACGTCATATTTGACGTTACGCCTCGCGGGCGTGACCCGTTGACGCGGCTGAAACTTAGGGGACAAGTTTTGGGGCTATTATAAATAGTTGTTTCCTTCTCCACTCATTGTAATCCGAAAATTCATCATATTAGTGCATATCCTGACTTGGTATCGCCCCCAGAAGTAGTTACACATCGTAACGAACTGGGTTACCAAATTGATGTGCTATTGTTTGGTTATTTATTGCTTTCTTCTTCGATTATCTTGTCATATTCGTTGTTGTGAGTGGGTCGAATTCCCAAGAAATGGAAGTAATGAGCAAACAGAACTTAACACACAAATCTTGCATTTAAATAAGTTCAATCTTTATTTTTCAGAGCATATAATTATAATTTGAAACAACTTCAGTTCCATTCTCTTAGAAGAAAAAACACTAAGTGCAATCCCATCCTCATATCCACATTGGCCCTTCTTTCGTTCACTTCTCCATAAAATCCAGGATCGTCAGGAGTTTATAGTATGAAAAAAGAGAAAAAGACAATCCTATAGTTGACCAGAAGGACGGTTCAGAAAATACTGCACTATCATCAATTCTCCCTCTGCACCCTTACAAACAACATCTGAAACTCAGATGTCCCCTAAATATCAAGAACATGTTCTTTCCATTTAGTCCCCTTAGACTACGTTTATTGACGACCCCGTGGTTGGGTCGTCCAAATAATATAAAAGAGTTAGTAAGAAAGAAAATGATTAATTAAAATAACCCTTACAACCGGTTGTGGAAACCCAATCCCTTTCACAACCTGCCACATGTCAATACCCCGTTGGTTGTATTAAATTATTTATTAGATACAATTTTAATAATAAATAAATAAAATAATTTTTATTGTACAAATATTAAAAAATTTATCAAAATTCTTATTTTTTCTTCTACAAGTAGAGCTTAATATTGACATTAGGGTTATGCATGGAGCTTGAAAATTATCAAAATTGGATTGAAATCCGGGCCGAATTAGTTACGAACCAAAAATATCCGTTGACTATTTGACTTTTTCTGAACCGTACTGAATCGATTATTTTCATGGTACGGATTTGGATATTTCTTAATTAAGTGAATGCAAAAAAAATTACCTTATTATAATTGCGGAATTAAAATAACTTTTTCTTTTCCTTAAATATATTAGAAGAAAATGCTAAATATAATATGCAATTATTAAACCGTAGCAAAAACATCGATTTTATTGGAAAATAAGTTAGGTATTTGGATAAAAGAAATTAATATTTATTAAAATGTTAGGTTGTGTTGGGTTGTTGATAAACTATAAAAATATATTTTTTGAGTTGTGGAGTAGGTTGTGTATGTGGATGTGAGAGAAATGAATATTTTATTGATATATTGGGTTGTGGTGGGTTGTTGATAAACATGGTCTTAGAGCAAATTATATGCAGAACTTCCATTTTCAGATGGAGAGGAGCTGGGAAGTGAGCAGTGTTCAATGCAATATGGAGGAATTAAGAATGCAACACGGAAGGCATTGCCTAAAATAAACAAATAATACGGGCAAAGAACACCTCTAACTTTGCAGTTTGCACTTTCACCCTTCAAAAGATCGATTGATTGCCGCAACTCCTTTACTCTTGCATCAGCTCCAGAAAGCAATGTCTGGATAAAATTACATTAACTAAAATCACAACTCGCTCGACAAGGAAGCTACTAAACAGCGAGATAATAATGCCCCATAAAATACCATTCTTTTGTATTTATTGACTGTAAAGTCACAAAACAAAAGCATTTTCTTCACGTCTATACGCAGAATACTTCGTTAGTGCAGAATAGCCCTAGCTTTTATTACATTTCCGAGATTTCGCCAAGTTATGTCGTTGGCATGATTAATATATTAAAAGATGTCTTACCTCTTCACTTAAAAACAGGCGCATTGTCTTGTAGGATAAGAATTGTCTGAAGATGCCTTATAAATATATATTTGAAGATGATTTTCCCCATCAAGAATAGATTAATAAGTTGACGTGAAGTGAAGATGGCACAAAACCCTCAGAGAGTTTCTTGTGACGGGTTCTGCAGGTGATACATTCATCATCTTGTTCTTTTCTTTGGGAACAAGAGAAGTTATACTATTACATGCCTTCTAGATTTTGTCTTTCTATTTCTTGATCCTTGTTTACAAGCTACTATACGCCACCAGGCTTTGCTACTTATTTATTTATACTGTTGCAAATTCTCAAGGCCAAACACTAGTTATTTTCTTCTGCCTGTGTCTTCAGAAATATTTATTGAAAAAGAAATGGATGATTTTATGTCATTGGAAAAACCTCTTGTTCTTATTGGATGCATGTATTTGTCTTGGAAAATCATCAAACACATTTGGAGTTCCTTGAATATGGAGAAAGATCCTGTAACTGTTCTTGTTACTGGCGCTGCAGGCATGTTATGAATTGTTAAACTTTTGTGTGTGTGTGTGCGCGTCGTGTAAGACATATATACAGATGTACATGAGTTGGGCTCTTAGATTTTGCTCAATTCTTCAAATCATGGATCCAAGCTTAATCTTTTAATCAAGAAATCAATTTTTGCTTACACATACAAGAACTTCATAAGTTCTTAATTTTGTGGTTTTTTCACATCAAGGAACTTCTCTACCAGGTTAATCAAGAAAGTGACTTTCTTGGCCATGCAACAAACATTCTGAATATTGTGTTGCTTTTTCTATCTCCCATATTCAAGAACTTCATATGTACATAGTATGTACGCAAACAAAAAATGAATTAATGTTATTGAACTTTGAGTGCAGGGCAAATAGGTTATGCCCTTGTTCCAATGATAGCGAGAGGGGCAATGCTTGGTCCTGATCAGCCTGTAATTATACATATGCTTGATATTGAACCAGCAGCTGCCGCCCTAAACGGTGTCCGAATGGAACTAATCGATGCTGCTTTTCCCCTTCTCAAAGGTATATCTCCATATAGCCACCTCCACACAACAATCACTAGCTAATACATATGGGTACAACAGGTGTAGTTGCTACAACTGATGTGGCTGAAGCTTGCGACGGTGTCAACATCGCCATTATGGTGGGCGGATTCCCACGGAAAGAAGGAATGGAAAGAAAAGATGTCATGTCCAAAAATGTCTCTATTTACAAGGCTCAGGCTTCTGCTCTAGAACAACACGCTGCTCCTGATTGCAAAGTAATCCCTTTCATCATGTTCAGCACTTCGAATTCTCTGACTAAAGCGTGTTTTATGGCGCAGGTTTTAGTGGTGGCAAATCCAGCCAACACAAATGCACTAATCTTGAAAGAATTCGCTCCCTCAATTCCAGAGAAGAACATCACCTGTCTCACGAGGCTTGATCATAACAGAGCATTGGGCCAGATTTCTGAAAAACTCGACGTGGATGTCAGCGAGGTGAAAAATGTAATCATATGGGGGAACCATTCTTCGACTCAGTATCCAGATGCGAATCATGCGACTGTAAACACGGGCAGCGGGCACAAGTCTGTAAGAGAACTTGTTGGAGACGATAAATGGTACCTCGCTTGGGACATTGATCGGAGCGTATACGTCTTAACCTTGTGATTACGTTTTAAAATGATAAATGGGGGTTCTGTTTTATACTTTATAGGTTAAAATCAGAGTTCATTGAAACGGTGCAGCAAAGGGGAGCGGTTATCATCAAAGCTCGAAAGCTGTCGAGTGCATTGTCTGCTGCAAGCTCTGCTTGTGATCATATGCGCGATTGGCTTCTTGGAACTCCTAAGGTTTTAGGCTACATCTGTGTTTGCTAGTTTAAGAAATTTTTTCTGGTTTAGGTTTTTAGTTGGCTTAAAGCTGATAATGATCGTTTCACTTAGTAAAATTTTCAAAGAACTGATTATTTAGCAAACACTACAACTTATAGTTTTTTTTGAAGAAAACAAATTACAATTACTTTTTCATCAAAAGCTGCATGTTTTTAATTTTAAATTATTTTTCAACAATTTTTAATTTTGATCACTTTATCAAAAGTAAAAGCAAACACAAACAATGACTTAGTCCACATAGATTCTCAAATCTTCTCACTATAATTTTTCACAACCGATATATATCGTGAAAAAAATGCTCCAATAATATTTTGCCGAATCTAATAGATAGTGTAGTTACAACTCTTTCATTTGTTCTGTATATCTGATTATTCTATCATCTTCTAAATACGAAAATGATGTAATTATTTTTTTTTTTTTTTGAAAATGATAGTATTTGAAAAATTAGTTGTTAGAGGATTGGTTATAATTTTCACAAACATTAAAAATCTATTTGGTCACTATAGTAATAGCATGGTTAATCAAGGAAAACAGATGAGCTAGGAATTTAGGATAATTATTTAAATACGTTGATTCATAGAAACCATTAATGTGTAAAATTCCCGAATAGGCCGAAATTGGCAGTTGTACTGAACGCAACATTTATGCAATGAATTTAAGAAAACAACGCGGAGGAAAACCAAGCCCAATGTGTGTTGCATGCACCGAAGGTTTGAAGTTCGCATCCTAGATTACCAACTCGAATATATATGCAGTGTTCAATTGGGCTTATATAACATAATGGGCTTTTGGAGTGTTAGTATATACATGGGTTTATTTAAGATATAGATAGAAAAAAACCTTTTATCGTTATTTATTTATTGAAGTTTCCGATAATTGCAGGGAAGTTGGGTGTCAATGGGAGTATGTTCTGATGGATCATATGGCGTACCAGGTGGCCTCATTTATTCGTTCCCAATTACTTGTGAGGATGGAGAATGGTCTATCGTCCAAGGTTAGATTTTATAGCAAACTATTTATGTATTGTGGCATTTTTATTGTTATATTAACTTCAACCCTCTATCTACAGGTCTCAAAATAGATGAATTTTCGAGGGAGAAGATGGACATTACCACAAAAGAGTTGATGGACGAAAAAGCATTGGCCTATTCATGTCTCAATTAAGACAATATTCGACCTTGTTTTCATTAATTTCCTTTTATCCATGCTGACAAGATTTGTGTTGTTTTCCTACTTGGGTATAAGATAAATAAACCACCACACACTCTCACTCAATTACTAGGTTCAACCCTCAACCTACCTTTTTTATTGTTACTAAATTTAATTTGATTACTCTATTTCATATCCTACTTATATTTTGTATTCTAGTCATCTCTATGTTTCATAATATTACATCAAATTATGAAATATAATTAGAGTGAAACGGAATAAAAAATAATAAAAGTTCGCATGCAAGTATATACGAGAATCGGACATAAATTTTGCCCCCTATGTTTTTGTTTTTTCGGAATTGATCAACAGGCGAGTTTAAAACTAGAAAACAATATTTTTTATTAAATTTAATTTTTATCCCTGAGACTTCAGCCTCCAAAGTTGCCTTGTTTGATGAATATACTTGACCAAAAAACTAGAAAATTCTTATTGGTAAAGAAATCTTTAATTTGAATTTTCTTGAAGTAATATATATAAACATTTTAAATTAATTAATTTTACTATCTATAAATATTGAATAACGCAAGTAATTCTCACCGAAAATCTAACATGACTAAATATGTGGCATATCTTTGAATAATGATCACGAACATTGGTACCCCAATAACATAAAAATGTTGACGATTTTGGCAAGTTGGGGCAACCACGTGTCGTCCAACGTGCAGTGCCACATGTGCATCAGATCGTGAATCACATCCACCACTGTCAGCCACAAGCTTCCAATTGGGTGAATTCAATCAAATAATATAAATGGAAATTGCATTAGCCAAATTAAAAATGCCCCACAAATTGTAATGCCTTTTGAGTGCAGTAATGGAATTGTGGAATCTCCACTTGTGACTTTATCAACTTCCTCTTCATTTTTCCTGTAATAGTCCTTTCTTTCTAATAAAGTACATGAATTATAACTTCTATAAAACCGAATTTTCAAATTCGATTTCAAATATTTCATTAATCCTCTTTCACGTATCACGTATATATAGTATTGTATCATTATTATATACATCATATATGGAATAATACGGGACTAAAATATAATAAAAGATACACAATTAGGTGTGCTTTTTATTAGTGATACCAATTATGAACATGGGGATATTTAGGAAGGCTGCGGGACCGTAGTCACTCCTCTTGGACATTTTTTTACGTATACTCTTTCTTATGAAAGAACCTGCCATGATGGAAGCCACGCTGGAAGATCAGCTGGACAACCACATCAAATTATGCCAAAGAAACTCACTTATGCACAGGTTTTGCTTGGAAGACAAGAGAATGCTGATGACCGTTGTGACTCAATGAAGTGAAGACAAAAAGAAGCAAGGACATGAGATTCAAAATATTAATTGCTGCATTTATTTTGTATCAGTAAGTTGACCAACTTTATGGTACCATTTTCCAGCTGGAGTTGTTTTACTTTAGCAAAGTTTCTTGTCTAGTTTGGCTAGTAGTAGTATAAATAGAAGTATGTTAATGCATTGTAATATCATCTCGAAAACATCAATACAACAACATTCTCTTGTCCAATGTTTTTGTTTAATCCAATGGCTTTCTCTACTGTTCCATTGATATCTTTCTTTCATGGTATCAGAGCAGGTCTATCCTGTCTCTAAACCTCTATTTTTCTCTCACTAAAAATACTATAACTTATCACATTATGGCAGATTTTACAACCACCACAGCTACAGCTGCAACTCCATTTGTCACCTCTCCTCAAATCCAAATTGTTCAACCTCAAAACCAGCTTGTATCAATCAAGTTAGAGGAATCAAACTTCCTAACTTGGAAACAACAAGTTTACACTGCCATTCGAGGTTATGGTCTGCTTTCCTATATCCAAACTAATAAAAATACCCCACCAAAAACCATTACCAAAGAAGGAACCACAGATCAGGTACCTAATCCTGATTATGATGTTTGGGAAAGACAGGATCAACTTTTGGCTTCATGGATCCTATCCTCACTCAGTGAAAGTGTTCTATCCCTGATAGTTGGACTTGATTCCTCGTATGAAATTTGGAGTACCTTGGAACTGAGTTTTGCGAGCCAAACAAAGGCGAAACTCATGAGATATAAGATTCAGCTTCAAAACACAAAGAAGGAAGGTATAACTATGAGAGAGTACCTGGGAAAAATGAAAAAACTACTTCGATCTTCTTGCTTCAGAAGGATAGAAAGTTCAAGAGGATGACCAGGTTATGCACATCCTTTCTGGACTAGGACCGAGTTATGATTCGGTTATGGTGAATGTTACATCAAGGGCTGGACACATATCTGTCACAGAAGTTCAGGACCTGCTACTCTCTTATGAGTCAAGGCTCGAGATTAATCAAACTCAGACTCAATCAGTCAACACAGAAGGATCTCAGTTGAGTGTTAACTTGGTCACCAGAGGAGGACAAGCACAAAATTTCCAGAAGAAGTTCAGTGCTGGAAACTTCAGAGGAGGTAGAGGTCAACAATTCCAAGCTAGAGGTGGTAGGTCTCAAAGAGGAGGTTTTAGAGGAGGTAGAGGTGGCAGAAACAATGGAAACAAGCCAATCTGCCAATATTGTGGCTATGTAGGGCATACCACTGATAAATGCTGGTATAACCCAGATAACAATGTCCCAACAGGTCAGGGGCAACAAAATAATCAGCAGCAGCAGTTTGCAAACAGGAACCCCACTTTGAATATGGTTCAGTTTCCTTACTCGTTTGGACAAGAAAGTGGAAGTGAGCATAGCTGGTACCCGGATACAGGAGCTTCTAACCATTTCTCTAATGACAGGAGCAACCTGAGTCTTGCAACCGAATACCAAGGTACTAACAAAGTTCAAATGGGAAATGGCGCAGGTGAGCATATCACTCATATTGGAAATGCATTCTCAAATCTCCTTTACATTCAAAATCCTTTATCCTTAAAAACCTCTTACATGTTCCTAACATCACTAAAAATCTCTTAAGTGTGTCTCAGTTTGCTCATGATAACCATGTCTTCTTTGAGTTTCATCCTTCTATTTGTCTTGTTAAGGATCAAGCCACTCAGGCTATTTTGCTCAGAGGGACACTTGAAGATGGGTTATACAAATTCACTCTACATCCGAATCCTGTGTCAAGTCATCGTCACATTTCAATCAAGGAGATCACTGCATTCTTTTCAATCAAAATCAAGGAATTTCTTCCATGATAGCTTCTACTTCTGTCCCTAGCTTTGAACCAAAGATCTGTAGTACTCATTTACAAAGAGGCAGTAGCTTAGATTTGTGGCATCAGAGATTAGGCCACAATAGCAATGAAGTTGTAAAAGATGCCCTTAGTAATTGTAATATACCTGATATGAAAACTACAGATTCAAAACTTTGTGTTGCATGCTCTCTTGCCAAAAGTCATAGATTACCTTATTCTGATTCACAAACTCAATACACAGCTCCTTTTGAACTTGTGCATTCGGATCGGTGGGGTCCCTCACCAATAATATCTAGAAATGGACATAAGTATTATGTAAACTTCATTAATCACTTCACTAAGTTTACATGGATATACTTACTCAAACAAAAATCTGATGTTGTTCCTGCCTTCCTTCATTTCAAAAACATGGTTGAGACTCAATTTAGTCTCAAGATCAAAATCTTCCAAACTGATGGTGGAACTGAGTACAAACCTTTGAATCACGTTTTTTAGTCAAGTGGGGGTAATACATAGGATTTCCTGTCCCTATACTCCACAACAGAATGGAGTAGCTGAAAGGAGACACAAACACATAGTGGAAACCAGTCTATCTCTCCTAGCTCAATCTTGTGTCCCCTTGCAATACTGGGATGATTCCTTTTGTTACTGCTGTCTACATCATGAATAGAATCCCAGTAAAAGGACTATCTTACAAAACTCCTTTTGAACTTTTGTACAAACAAAAACCTGATTACAATAGCTTGAGAGTTTTCGGGTGTCTATGCTTTCCACATACAAGACCTTATAATAAACACAAGTTGGAACTCAGGTCTGAAAAAGGAGTACTCTTAGGATATAGTAACTTTTATAAGGGTTACAAAATCTTATTGCCTGGTGGAAAATCATCTACTCAAGAGATGTGGTGTTTGATGAAGGTATTTTCCCCTTTTGTCAATCCAAAGAACACAAGAACGAGCCATCTTCTTTCACTCCAAACTCACTCGTTCAACAATTTCATACCATAAATCCTCCCATAATCTCTCTAGAAATATCGCATTCTATTTCAGAAAATGATACTCTTTTAGAACAGCATACTCCACCTCATTCACATCACTCTTTAGAACAACCTACTCCATCTCATTCACATCTCTCAGGACAAAGCTCGTCTCATCCTAACTAACAACCTGATTCTGAGAATATGCGAATACATACTGAGTTACATGACTCTCCTGTTGCTAACCCTCCTCTTCAAGATGTTTCTGTTGTACCTCAGGCAGGTCATCATATGACAACGAGGTCGAAGGCTGGTGTGTTTAAGCCGAAGGTGTACTCTGCCACTTACCTTGAAGATGAACCACCTTCTCATATTGAGGCAATGAAACACAAGCATTGGATGAAAGCCATGAAGGCTGAGCTCATGGCCTTGCAGGCTAACAAAACATGGATTCTGTCCAAATTGCCACAAGAAAGGAAGGTGGTTGGGTGCAAGTGGGTGTTCAAAGTAAAAAAGGATGCTAATGGAAAAGTTCTAAGACATAAGGCCAGACTTGTAGCTCAAGGTTACTCTCAAACTCCAGGGCTGGACTATTTTGAGACTTTTAGTCTAGTCGTGAAGCCGTGGACGATCCGAGTGATGCTAAATTTGGCAGTGGAGAAGGGGTGGAAGGTAAGATACTTGGATGTGGACAATGCGTTTTTGCATGGAGAACTTAAGGAGGAAATTTACATCAAGCAACCCCAAGGTTTTGAGCTTGTATCTGATAATGGAGTTCCTTTGAGAGCATGGTATCTTAAAGTGAAGGTGAGTATTAACTGGTTTGGGTTTTCAGCATTCTAGAGCTGACAACTCACTGTTCTTTAGAGTGAAAAATAATTCTTTTGTCTATTTGTTAATTTATGTTGATGATATACTTATAACAGGGAACAACTCCTCCGAGATTGATTCTGCTATTAACTCTCTCAGCAAGTTTTTCTCCTTGAAGGATCTCGGTGAAGCCCATATGTTCTTGGGAATTCAGATTACCAAAACAGCAGAAGGTTTACATCTTTGCCAAGAAAAATATGTGAAAGACCTGTTGGCAAGAGCTCACATGGGGGATGCTAAGGGAACTGCCACTCCTATGATTACAGCTCCACATCTTTCGAAGAATGAGGGAAGTGCTATCTTAAATGCTACATATTACAGAAGCCTCGTAGGTGGTCTGCAGTATGCGACAATCACTAGACCAGAAATCGCATACTCAGTTAATAAGGTAAGCCAATATATGGCTTGCCCATTAGATACTCATCTCAAAGTTGTCAAGAGAATATTGAGATACTTGGCTGGAAGCTTGAATACTGGCTTGCATCTTAGAAGAACTGGTAGTCTCAATATCACCGGCTTCTGTGATTTGGATTGGGCTATAGATGTGGATGACAGAAAATCTATAACAGGGTTTTGTGTGTACCTGGGAGGAAATTTGGTAAGTTGGAAATCGAAGAAGCAATCTAGCGTTTCTAGATCGAGTACAGAAGCGGAATATCGAAGTCTCGCACATGTTGCCACTGAGATCATGTGGCTGAACTCCTTACTGCAAGAGTTGAGAATCAAAACTAATAAAGGACCAGTCGTGTGGGTTGATAACATAAGCACAATTGCCTTGGCCTCCAATCCAGTTCTACATGCAAGAACTAAGCATGCTGAATTAGATATCCACTTTGTTAGAGATCTTGTAAGTAAAGGAATGATAAAAGTCTATCACATTCCTTCCACAGAGCAAGTTGCGGATTTGATGACCAAGCCACTGAGCTTACAATTCTTTGTGAGGCTAAGGAACAAACTCCATCTTGTTCCCTTACCCACACTCGAATTGAGGGGGAGTGATGAAAGAACCTGCCATGATGGAAGCCACGCTGGAAGATCAGCTGGACAACCACATCAGATTATGCCAAAGAAACTCACTTATGCGCAGGTTTTGCTTGGAAGACAAGAGAATGCTGATGACCGTTGTGACTCAATGAAGTGAAGACAAGAGAAGCAAGGACATGAGATTCAGAATATTAATTGCTGCATTTATTTTGTATCAGTAGGTTGACCAACTTTATGGTACCATTTTCCAGCTGGAGTTGTTTTACTTTAGCACAGTTTCTTGTCTAGTTTGGCTAGTAGTAGTTATAAATAGAAGTATGTTAATGCATTGTAATATCATATCGAAAACATCAATACAACATCATTCTCTTGTCCAATGTTTCTGTTTTATCCAATGGCTTTCTCTTCTGTTCCATTGATATCTTTCTTTCACTTTCTATTAATTTTCATTTATATCCTTAATATATGAATATTTTTGTGCACATTACTTTTGCAAAGTTTGACCCTGTCCCCCTCTTAAAATTTCGTCTTCATACTCTATGATATAGTTAAAATATATATATTCTTACTGTCTTTAAAATAAAATTCGAGATCTGTCCCTGATCATGAATTCATGGAAGGGCTTAAAATTGTAGTAAGATGTGGGATATTTATGTCAAACTAGTATATATAAGATGATTTTTTACGTCAACTTATTGGAGTTTTAATTTATTAATTCCTATAAATTCCATTTAAAATTGTATATTTGGTACGAAGACAATGTAGCGATACGTAGGGTAATAAATCCATCATGTTAAGTTTGAAGGAAGGGTATAAAGCGTGTGAAGACAAAAAATTAAACATGGTTTAGCAGCAATCAAATGACATAATTAAACAGGATATTGGGGTATTATTGATTTTTCATTAGAACTCTCTTTATTATTTTAGAATGAAAATATTACATCTGAAAAAATTAGTGCAGACCTTGCTTTAAATAGATAAAATCATGTTTTAAAAATATTTTCTCATTCAACATATTTTAAAAGTCAATAGTTTGTGTTATTAGCGAAAAAAAATAAATTTTCACGAATATATCAATTAGTTGAATAAATCAAATAAAAGGTAAACGAAGTCGAGTTTATAGTGAGAACTTAGGCAGTAATAATGAAATAATATTATGATACATGTATAATATTAACATTCGATCATCATCAATTACAGGTTATTAAATCAAAACTAAAACCAATATGATGCATGTATCACGAACTCATCTATTCAAATTGATTCACAATATTTGAAACCACCCACCCCACCCCAACCCACCCCACCATATTTGATCCATACTGAATTTATGAGGGAAAGTACATACTCCAACCATCCACAACCATATATGTAGTCCTGAAATTTCGTGTTCTCGGTTTCCCCGCCTATAATGAACTATATACAAAGCTATGTAAAAAACAAAGAAAAAATAGAAAAAATATTGTGTAGTAATATAGATATACTTAAAGAGCTTCTCGTGTCATCTTCTGCACAATTATTCTACATCTCTTGATGCATTACTAAATTGTTGTCACGTGAAAATATTGACTGAGATAGGTGTAAAGTGTGAATCAAATCCTCAACTAAAGAAAAACTTAAGAAATGACAAACCACAAATTATTTTTCACGTGATAACAATCTTGATACAACAGAAAATATAGAAGGATAATGTTGGAGAAGATCTGAATCGCATTAAGAGAGGGAGAAGGAGAAGGGAGTCAGGAGAGCACCTCCAATATATATACACAACCATTAATTAAGAATTTAGTATCTCTAAACTGCATTTCTAAAACTTGGTACTCTGGATCACTATTACTAGTATTAGTTATAATGAATTTTATTTGCATATGTAGAAATTTATTAGCCATTATTATACTACACTTGCCGAAAACACTTTAGAAACTTGCAAGTGGGTACACCTTCTGCATAAATTAATCCTTAATCAGCACATTACACATCCTTGAGAAGCTTGTACCTGCGGGCGGTTGGCTGGGGCGAAAGTATTTTTCCGGTGGCTGATGTTCCGCCCTCCTGGTGCTTGATTTTGCCGGCAGATCTTACTTCATTATTCCCCGCCTCCGACGAGCTTCCTAATTTCTTATCTTTGCATCGGCACCAATCGCCCATTTCAATGGCCTCTGCGTCCTTGCTGTAGAAGTTGCTGCAATATCTGATCGACAAAAAAAAAAAAATTAAAATACATTTGTCATGTAGCATCTACAGAATTGGTCATTATGATGAGAAGATATGTGCACCAACAGACATGTTGGTGATCGGCAATTAATATGCATGTAAATGATGAGGCGCTTGGGTAGGGTTGTTACTCGTGTTGGAAGCGGTAGCAACACTTGGAGCACCGGAAAATCTTTTCGGAGAAGCCCACGTCGCCGCACATGCAACAAACACTACTATGTAGATCCACCATTTCCCACAAGATTTATGAAAACCTCGCTTCAACGCAATTATGAAAATACACACGCAAGCACGGAACGCGCAAGGTTAAAATGGAAGAAGCTAGTGACTTTAAGACGGTGTGATGTGCACCTCTCTTTTATACGGGCACCTGCCACACAAATTTGTACTCCCTCCGTTCACAAATAAGTGTCATTTTAGAGTTTCAGGTTAAATTTAAGAAATTTCGAAATAGACAATAACATCCCTCCATTTTTCTCTTCATCATTTTCTTTATTACCATAAATTTCTCCATACCTTCTTTATTTAATATTATAAAGATTTGTATGAAAATTTTCTTAAATTTAGCTAAGGACAATATTGGAAGAAACATTCAAAAAATGCTAGAATGACACTCTTTTGTGAAAAAATAATTTTCTCTAGAACGACACTTATTTGTGAATGGAGGGAGTACATACAATATTCCTACTTCCAATTTTTATTTAAATACTCCCTAATATGTTCAAAAAGATTGTCCATTTTTCTTAATGGGAATGTCTCAAAAGATGGTTCCCTTTCCTTTTTAAGAGTGTATTAATTGCTTCTTTTTCTAATCTATCCTACCAAATGATTTATCCAAGTTACTTCATCTGTCTCAAAAAGATAATTTTATTTCCGTTTTAAGAGTGTATTAAATTATTATTTTCCTAATATACCTCTACTAAATGTTTCATGAAAATTACCATTTATATATGTGTAACTCTTATTATATAGTACAATTGGGATATCAACTAAAGGAAAGTACAATCAACAGATTATTAAAATCTCTCTACAATCAAGGCATAATCTTGGGCTACATCAAAGTGATTTACCAAGATCGAGAGTGTCCTTGACACGCCCCCTATATGGACGATCCATCAGCAACGGAGATTTTGGAACGTAATGTCTCGAACCGAGTTCGAGGTAATTGATTTTGTACGAAGATCAACAAGTTGATCAAGAGCGTTCATGTAGGAAACACTGAGTAACCCTTTGGATGAGAGATCCCAAATGAAGTGTATATCAATAGCAATATGTTTCATACAGGAATGCTAAATCGGTAATCGAGTTGTACCCATATTATCACATAGAACTCGGGGAGTGACTTGAAGAGGAAGGCTAAAAAATGGGGTTTGATCCGAGGAAGACAACATAAGCAGATGTTGATTAGCCTTCTTCTATATCGACACCAAAATCAGAGTATGAGTATGTAGTGAAAGATAGGGTGGAGTGACGAAGTAGAAGCCCATGGTGGAGAGTGCCTTTAATATACCGAAGAAGACCTACGACACCCCAATCTAAAGCCGTTGGTTTAGACATGGCTTGAACAAGTATACTAACGGTAAAGGTGATTTCCAAGCGAGTCAAAGTGAGGTATTGAAGACCTCCTATAGCACTTCGAGACTCAGTAGGATCAACAGTCCTCCTATAGCACTTCGATACTCAGTAGGATCAACAGAATCAGAGAGTGAGTTAATTTTCGACGCTCTTGGTGTTGTTAAAGGATTTACACCGTGCACATAATGACGATGAAAAAGATCCAAGGTGTACTTGTATTGGGAGAGGAATAAACCTTCCTTACATCGAGATACGTCGATGCCTAAAATGCTTGGGCTATTTGGAATTTATGCTGGGTTGCAGCTTGCTTGGATTACTTATTTATTTTTTTATATATCTATTACTAATATAAAAGTATGACTTGTTTCGTCCTGCTTTTGATTTCGTCTTTTGATGCCTATAATATCCTTACTAAGTATTAAATTTAAGGGTAGTTAAGTAATTTAAAATAAATTATGTTTTCCTTACTTGATTATAAAAAGTAAAATATTCTTACTAAGAATTAAATTTAAGGGTAGTTAAGTCATTTAAAATAATTTATGTTTTCCTTACTTGATTATGAAAAGTAAGAGTTCTTTTATATTAAAAACTTCTCCTAAAAAACTACATGCTTAAATTATCCTTCTTCTACACTTTCAATACTTTGAATTTTGAAATGAAATCAATTTCGTATTAAAGTAGATTTTAAGAGCTTTCCAGTGATATGCTATTTGCATATATTTTAAAAAATTGTACTAAAAATTATATAATTATTTAAGGTATTGAATAAAGAAAAAAATGAATTTATTGATTTTTTTTTCAATCTTATCCATAACTATCATATTTTTACTATGCATATTGTCATTTTTTTTAAATAATAAATTTTATGGAATAATCTTAAAACTTTTATAATACATACTTTTAATTTTAATTATTCAAATTAAATATATACTATGATTTTTTTACATGTTAAATTCATGTAATTGAGCTTAACAACTAACATAATTTAAGCTCTTACACTTGTATATAATGTGATTACATATTAAAAATTATTTTTATAGAATAGGAAGATGAAAAAGTTATATAGATAGGCAAATAAAAATATTGTATTTTCTTAACACTATTAATTTAAGCTATAAGGTCATATTACAAAAATGCGAAGTCTAAAATATTTGAATAAAAAAAGGAAATAGTGAGCGAATTTGTTGTGATAAATCTTATAATGCATTAAAATTAAATATAATTAAAACATTTATATTTGAATACTCATGCTACTTCACTATAATTTGTAAATATCAAGTCATTGTAGTTTTTTTAAACATAGAGTAATTTCATTAATGGTTGCTTGAATCGGTCAACACTAATTGACATAAAAGGGGTGGTGCATGGGACAAACAATTCTTTTGGCACTATAAATCTTATTTTACGTCATATCCAATACAATTTCTTTCCATGGAAAGAAGACAGTAGATGTCTAATATCAGATAACAAAGACATAAATGAATAGGCACAGTCCGCATCACCTATTGACATGAATATAGTAGTGCTAGAATCCTCAAGAATACAAAGTCGAACCACCTCACGAAGAGCAAGAACTTTAGCATACTTCGGATCATTGATATTTATAAATTGGGCATCCTTGGAGCAAGCATAAACACCAGCAAATGAGGAGTTATGAGCAAATGATGTACCCCCATCAAAGTATATATGAATAATGACATTTGGGGAAAGAACAAGTAATAAATTAAGGGTGCGGCTATGATGTTAAGGGAAGTAATTAGCATCCCGAAAATCTTGGAAGGTCAGGGTTATTGTTGCAAGCAATACTTGTGAGTATGTACAAACATCTCATAAGAAAATTTTATTTCGTCGAACCAGATTAAGTGGGTAAAGACAACAAAGTATTCTGCTATATTTAAGTCATCGAGGAGCACAATATCTTGAAAATACAAGTAGCGCAATTGCTGTTAGAATCGAAAGATAATTTCAAAAATTTCAGTTGCTTGCTTAATTAATGAGGAAACGAGGCACGTGAAGAAGAGATGCATTAAAGAGTGATCAATTGGTGAACATAAAGAACAGCGGGGCTTATAATGAAGATGACGATGAGCTAAATTGTTGGACGATGACAGGAATATTTAGAGCAGCATCTCTAAAGAAAATGCAAGATACACGCTGATAAGCTTTCAAATTCTCCTCCAAATGGGGTTCGGGCTATAGCTACTAACTGGGAAGGAGTGGGTGCCAGTAAGATCTTCAGAAGAACTAATAAAATGATATACGGATCAAACCGAAAAGTTACTACAATGAGAATAATCTAACATCCAACGGTCCGGAGAATGGTGATTTTCAGAGAAATAGCGGGTATCAATCAACCTTCAAGAGGTCAAAATTGGCACGAACTAACAGCTCATTCCAGAGTCCAAGATCATAATCAATGATGAGCTAACTCGAGCGTCTTACGGAAGATCTGATGTCGCTGATCTGATGGTAAAATGGGGAGGCAAAGGAACTCATCTGTCATGAAAAAGTTTGTTGTCTCGCCATTGCCCATGAGCTTGTGAAAACCAAGAACAATAACACGATGATCGCCATAATACTGTGCCATGTAAAGCTGGGGCGAGAACCAAGAACAACATGTAACACAGTCGTTGTACTAGGACTGCATGATTCAGGAAAAGAGGCTGGATGTAGAAACTAAAGGGTGCCATGCTAGCTTAAGCAACATGGCAAGGTTACATATTTTTAAATTGCAAAAGTCTAGGCCTTTTTAACTTGAGATTTTGCTTGAGGAAGTCCAAAGACTTCCAATGATTTTTCCTCGTGGACGAGCTATTTCCTCCGCCCCCCTCCCCCCCGACACACACACACACCCCCATTAATAAGATTTTGTCAAATTCTCCAGATTAATAAGAACATGGTACGAAAACTGAAAACAATACATTGGATACGTGGATATTATTTTAAAAACAATACATTGATAACATGGTACGACAACTGAAAACAATACATTGAATTATGAGTAAGCATGTATAAAACAAAATTAATAACATCTTTGCCAACAATATGTCATTTTGTTTTAAAAAAATATACAGGGTTCATAACACCTTTCATTGAATTACGAGCAGATGATGTACCCCCATAAAAAATATATGAACAATGGCATTCCGGGGAAGAACAAGCAAGGCATAAAATGGTGGGGTTGTGACGTTTGAGGGAAGGCATTAGCATCCTGAAAATCTTGTAAGCTCTGGGTTGTTGTTGCAAGCAATACTCGTGAATATGTACTGACATCAGAGAAGACAAATTTATTTTGTTGAAACCAGATTAAGTGGGCAAGGAAAATAAAGTATTATGCTATATTTAAGTTATCGAGGAGTAAAATATCTTGAAACTACAAGTCACGTATATGTTGTCAGAATCGGAAGATAATTTCATAAATTCCAGTTGTTTGCTAGATGAGGACAGGGGGGCCTATGAGAAGAGATGCACTAAAGAGTGATCAGGTGGTGAACCTAAAGAACAACGGGGTTCATGATGAAGATGACGACGAGCTAAGTCATTTGACGAGCAAGAATTAGAGCAACATCTCCAAAAAAAAAAATACGAGATACGGGCTGATAATTTAAGCTTTGAAATTCTCCTCCAAATGAGGTTCGAATAATAAAATGATATGCGATTGGACCGAAAGTTACCAGAATGTAAATAATGTCACATCCAACGGTTCGAAGAATGGCGATTTTTCAGAGGAATAGTAAGAATCACATCAACATTCAATAGGTCGAAATTGACCCGAATTAACAGTCCATTGTAGAGTCCAAGATCTGAATCAATGATAGAACTGACTCAGGCATCTTGCGGGAGGCCTGATGTAGCTGATCCGATGAAAAAATAAGGAGGCAAAGGAACTCATCTGTCATGGAAGAGGATTGTTGTCTGGTCATTACCCATGAGCCGTCGACAACCAAGAAGAATAACACAATGACCAACCATGTAAACATAGGATGAGAACCAAGCGTAGCATGTAACACATACGTGGAAGGGTAGTACTTGGACTGCATGATTTGAGCAAAGAGGCTGGATAGAGAAACTAAAGGGTCATATGCTTGCTTAGACAAAATGACAAGGTTAAATGCTTTCAAATTGCAAAAGCCTAGGCCACCTTGAGATTTTCGTTGCTTGAGGACATCCCAAGACTTTCACCGAATTTTCTTCGCGGACGAGCTATCCCTTGTACCCCCACCAATAAGATTTTACTAAATTCCCCAGATTAATAAGAACATGGTCTGAAAATTGGAAGCAAGACATTGTGTATGTGGATATTGCTTATATAATAAATTTAATGGACACATCTTTACGCGCTTTGCTTAATTCCTTTTCTTGCCAACCATTGATGCGCTTTCAAATTCATTCTTTAATGTCTGCAAAAATCTCTTGCTTATTCTGGTCAACAATAGAAAGGAGTCCGAGATATTTACCATGCGAAGCCACTTCAGCAACTCCAAACAATTGACAGATTGAATGAGAAATCTGAGCTTGTGTATTAGGCCTAAAAAGAATTCATGATTTTTCAAAATTAATACATTTGCCCTGAAATACACTTGTAGAGATTGATATTGAACTTAAGATGTTGGCCTTCTATAGTTGTAGCACCAAATAGAAATGTGTCATCTGTACAAAAAGAGATGAGAGATAACGGGTGCAGTTCGGGATATTTTAATCCCATGGATGCGCCGACAAATCTGTAAATATTGTAAAATGCAAGAAAAAACTTCAGCACAGGGAAAAGGGGGTCATCCTAAAAAAATGCTCCGCTGCGGCGCGAGGGAGCCAAAACCACACATTTGTGAAAGTAAAAAATGTTACATAGACTTCAACAGTTTTCTTACTCTTCTAAATTTAAGAATTTTCTAAGCTGAAATTTATTTTATATTAAAGTTTTATTGTAATAATAATAGAAGTAGTTACAGGGCAAACGTGAAAATTAGTGAAACTGAATAATTACACCTAATTATTTAAAATATTTAAAATCTAACATTCAAGAAAATTATTTAATCGATAGAAATATCATATATATATATATATATATATATATATTTAAGCATATATAATATCTAAAGATATGTATTTATTACGCTATATAAAATAATAAGGTACAATAAAGAAACAAATAAGAACTATAAAGAAATAATAAACTAAGTTGTACTATGTGAATGGTTAAAATAGTTGTACTATGTGAATCAGTATCAAATGATTAAATTAAAACATGCAGAAAAATAAAGATAGTAAAATGTAAATGTTAATATTAGCTTACAAGCATAGATTAGATAAAAATAAATAATAACTACACTAGAATAAAGTATGGTATAGTCCAAATAAAAAATAAAATGGAAGAAACAAAATCATAATTGTTTAAGTACATGTATCTATAGATTTTTAAATGAATGTGCAATGTGTGAAAAATTGAGAGTATGTCACTAAAACTAAATAGAGAAGTAGATTCATAAAAATAGTTGAAATGTTGAAAAAAATATATTATATTAACATATAGATTATAGCATGTATTTCGATTGAAGTTTATGAGACATTATATACATAGTCAACCCTTTATAAAAAAACAGTATTTATCTAATGAATATACTATAGTAGGATTTTCATTTTAAATCACACATGATTTTCAAGCTTCAATGTAAAATTGAAGAAATAATCAAGCGAAATTGAAATATGCAAATGATTTTCTTTGTTCTTTGCAAATGTATGTTCAAATCAGAATTATCAATTAAGAAATTATAGAGAAAGTATGTTAGGCCTAATATTCGTGTGTGTATCTAACAAATTATGAATTTATGGATGTCAGTTGATGATATAATAAGACAAATGCCTTTGTATCTTTTGTTCAATGAAAATTTATATCTTCATTATTATACAGTTTTTCAGTAATCGTATAACTTTATTTCTAATATAATAATGATGCCGGAGTTTGTCTATATTGAGAAGTAAACAATAATTATTATATATCAAACTTTATATATATAAATTTTGTAAGAATAATACATTATATCATGGTATGTCGTTTTTATGAATCTTTTGACATTAGTATAACGTGTTTTGCTAAACTAAGATTATTAATCCCTTTTTTCCTCTTTCATATTTATTTTTTATTTTTATTTGATTTTGGATTGTGTTTGCTTAGTCGATTAATTTTTTCATTTTCTTTCTGGCACTGAATAATCTAAGAAGTTGTGTATATATATTACCATGATTAATAACTACATTGAATTTTATTAGAATGATCAACCAATATCACCACACAAAGTATAATTATTTTATGTTCACATTAATTTTTTTGATTAGATAATAGTAAAAATAGTGATCACGTGCGTATTGCTAGTATATATATATATGTTTTAGGGTTGGATTACTTGTTTCTTTGAATCTTATTGTCTTGTGATATTCTATTGTTAGTGTTAGTTTCTTAATGAATCTCGAGTCCATCTCAATATCTCAGTGTCGTGTAAATTTTAAAAAAGACGAATTCAGAATTATGTATAATTCATAAGGAGCTACCGAAAATTTGGTCATTTGATTAAATTTTACGTTCAAAAGCAATAGTTCTAAGTCACGTTTAACTCAAGTGTATTTAAAGTGGTTCTTTTCCATAAGGGTGTACATAAAAACAAGCTTCGTTTTACTTTCTCTGTCATTTCTCAACAGTGTTTCCTATTATCCAATATTTAAATTATTACAAAAAATTATTTATAACAAATCAGAATCCCCCTCAAAGGCCAATTCGCATCTCGTACTTCATTTACCACCCAGTCTGGGTCTGCCCAATTCCTCTGGTGGGATGGTATGACAATTGTCAGAAACTAAGATCCATTTCAACCCAACCCCATTGCCGTTCCAGTATATGCAACCGAATTATCAAAAGAGAATTCCATAACCGGAAAATTTTATCCTACACACAATGAGTATTAGTGCAGTGATCAATAATTTGACCATTTCCAGCCATCAAACATTCCAGCTAAAAGGAAATCTTTGGCAAGCGACAATATTCGATGATATAATGAAGTAAATAGAGCCAGAGATGCAAAAGACTGATGCTGTCGTCAATTGCCAGTTAGTTACTTTCAAGACTAAAACTCGTCATACTGGCACTGCTAATGTAGATCACCTGAGAAGGGGGGCAAGTAGGTCAATCCATATATATGTTCATGAACCTTGACTCTATATGTTGTACCCAGAAAATTTCTGAAATACAACTTTGAGATTTATTCGGCACCATATACTTGCTGTCAATCACCTAAATGACTCGAGTGCTGATAACACAGGCTCTACAAACGAAGAAGAGAGCAAAAAAGTTATTGTATTTCAGACAGAGATCCCGTAATTGCTGATCTTTGTGACTTCCTTGGACAAAGAACTCCTTTCTTTCTTTGCTTCTTTAGCGACGTTAGTAACCTGGATATAGAGAACCACCATAAGAGAGATATTCATGAGGTGTTCATAACCTATTAATTAGGAAAAAAGGACATACTTGAGTTCGAAATAGAGATGCTTCTCTACTCGAAAGCTCTCCAAGAGCATCTTTCAAACCTGGAGCAATTTTAATCAAGCAGCTTGAATGATCAGATGTGTTCACCCAGAAAATTGAGAAGAAATGTTTGATTTCTCCAACTAAGGGCTAAACCAATGCAGTTTGTAAATTACGAATACTTGTCTTCACAATTGCTTTATTATACAAATTGCACCAAGAGGAGGCTGCTTTTAAGAAAACTAAACTTCAATGTTGTGTATGTAATACCTTGATGAGGCATTTGTAATTTCAAAACATGATAGGGTCTTACAATGGAAGTTAAATCAATTGATCCCTTATGCACAGACACAATTTATGAACACAAACATGCTTGCACATACACACAAACAAATGTAGATATGTGCAGACCTCTTGCTTGCCGTTCGATCTTGTAAGCAGAGTTGATGACACCTTGTATTTGCTTTCCTGCTTGCCTGTGTGGATGACATGCAAGATTTTGAATTGGAAACTCAATTACATAATACATAGTGCTTATATAAAATAATGGGAACACAGACCTAAGTTTTGTCCTCCCTCGTACCAATTCTTCTTCAGCTTGAAGTGCTCTTTTCTGTCAACACAAGTAAATATCATGTTAACAGATGAGATTCACAATACAAGCCGGTTCATAAGCAAAACAAATCAATCTCATGCCAGGCAAAAAATTGTCAATTAATTAATAACCCCCCAACACACACACACGCACACAAACCAAAAAAGAAAAGAACAACATCAAAGATGTAAACGATACAAGCTGCTTCTTCTAATTTAACATTGCTGAGTAATAAGAACAACTTTAAATGAAATAAATTGAGTAGGTGCACATATAGACAACATGAGCAGGATATCAGATTTCACAAAGCGTATTCAGAAGTTCCAGTGATAGTTTATCCTCTCAAATAATGTACTCCCTCCATCCCATAATAAGAGTGCTTTTTCTCCACAGTAGAACTTCTCTATTTTTGGTCAATTAGATGAAAGTACAACCTTCTAAACTTCTCACTTGACTTTGTTTATTTGGTTTAATTAATTCAATCACATGTAACTTGTTCATGAAAGTAGATATTATGATATTGGTTTTGACAAATAAAAACAAGACATTGAATTTTGAAATAGGACCCTCATTTAGAACAAAGTGTGTTTTAGAAATGTGACTCTTATTCTCAGAGGAGTATTCATTGTTAGTTTCTTGATGCTTCATTTTAAGTAGAAATAAATTCAAATATGTTATCCTGCATTTGGATCCTAATTTAAAACAAGACGGAAGTGAATGGGCAAACAGATAAGTTCAATCTTTATTTTTCACAGCATATAAATATAATTTGAAACAACTTCCTTTCCGTTCTCTTAGAAGAAAAAACACTAAGTGCAATCCCATTCTCACATCCGCATTGGCCCTTCTTTCGTTCACTTCTCCATAAAATCCAGGATCATCAGGAGTTTAAAGTATGAAAAAAGAGAAAAAGGCAATCCTAGTCACCGTATAGTTGACCAGAAGGACGGTTCAGAAAATACTGCACTATCATCAATCCTCCCTCTGCACCCTTACAAACAACATCTGAAACTCAGATGTCCCCTAAATATCAAGAACATGTTCTTTCCATTTAGTCCCCTTAGAGCAAATTATTTGCAAAACTTCCATTTTCAGATGAAACAAATGGAGAGGAGCTGGGAAGTGAGCAGTCTTCAATGCAATATGGAGGAATTAAGAATGCAACACGAAAGGCATATGCCTAAAATAAACAAATAACTCGGGCAAAGAATACCTCTAACTTTGCACTTTCACCCTTCAAAAGATCGATTGATTGCCGCAATTCCTTTACTCTTGCATCAGCTCTAGAAAGCAATTTCTGGATAAAATTACATTAACTAAAGTCACTACTTGCTCGACAAGAAAGCTACTAAACAGCGAGACAATAATGCCAGTTCGGCCATATAATACCATTCTTTTGTATTTTTGACTGTAAAGTGACTAAACAAAAGCAGTTTCTTCAAATCTATAGCCAGAATACTTCGTTTGTGCAGAATAGCCCGAGCTTTTATTACATTTCCAAGATTTCACTAAATTATGTCGTTGGCATGATTAATACATTAGAAGATGTCTTACCTCTTCACTTAAAAAGAGGCGCATTGTCTTGTAGGATAAGAATTGTCTGGTTCCTGCAGATAATTTTAAAGTAAATTTAATGGAAAACGTTGAGCCAAATTCATGATACAGAAAGTAATTGCCCATAGATCTCGAATTCATGCACTGAACATACTTTTCAGACTCAAAAATCCTACACCAAGAACAGCTCCTGTTGTAACCAAAGGGCGTGAAGAGGCAAGCAGAAAACCCTCTGCAGAACATTAATTATTTCAGTAGGAAATCAAGGACTAAGTTGAGAAACATATGAGACTATTCAAATGCATACAAGGATGCTGTATATATTAGATGCCTCAGACAGACCTTTAATCTTCCCCAAAACAAGATCCTCATATATGGTATACTCAGACTTTAACTCTTGCAAAGAATCCTGCAACAAGGTTCTCTTAAATCACAAGCTAATCACAAATCTATAAAGACCAATCAAACAGAGCAATGATCAATATATAAAAGAGTTGTCTTACTTACAAAAAGAAAACTTGCAGCTCACTTACTATTAGGCCGTTTACTGGTATGGAAGTTTTCAATAGTCTATCAGAAGATAACATAACAAAACTCATTTTACACTATTCTGTACAGATGTCACCTGAATAATTACATCTTTCTGGAAATTAGAAAGCAAACGCAAAACACCAATTCTGAACAACATACAATTCTCAAAAGCAAACGCATCTCTGAATGTGTTGCTTCCGTTTTTCGCACTAAATCACTAATGACAATCCTAAATTTTCTTATCCACTTTTCCAAAATTTTATCAGCAAACAAAAGCCACATCAAGTTCCTTTGTTTATAAAATGTCTGCATTTTCTCATTTAAGATACCCAGCCAAAACCTAAAATTCACAAATATTCTCTCTAAGTTCAGTGGCGATACATATCTAGGGAAAAAGAACACCGGAAATTTGAGAGCATTACAATAGTTTGATTGAAATGAGCCGATGAGGTGGTGAGAATGCGATCAATTCGCGATCTGGTGACTTCGATTGCGTTCTCTACGGTGCTTTCGATGGCCTTCTGTGCAATCTCTGCTTGTTGCACCGCGTAATCTATCCATGGTATACTCCCATCGAATAATCCAGGTGATCTCGGGACACTCTCCTCCGGCGGATTCCCGGCTGGTGTTTCTCCCGATGATTCGCCGGCGACTATTGACATTTTCACGGAGCAATTCTTCACTCTCGGGTTAGGAGGTTTTCAACTTCCTATGTTGTCTTTGCTTAATTTATCTCATTATTTTATTTTGGGCTCGTTTACTTCGGCGTATAAGGATAACATCCTTATTCTCTTGCCTTGAATAATTTAATAGGATAAGGATAATCTGGAGAAATCATCCCACGTTTACTTCTCCGCGTAAAGGATGGATAAGGATAACTTTTATCTTTTTCCTATGTTTACTTTAGTGAATATCAATTAGGGTAGTGGGGGTATATTTGTAATAACTGATTAACAAAGATAGAAAAGATGGGTTTTCTACCATTCCCTTCTTATTTTCCCGAATTGATAAATCAGTGATTTCTTAAAAGGGGGACGAAGAATGCGAAAGAAGTGTTCGAATCTTCAATAAAACTAGCAGTATCCCCCATGCGATGCACGGTTTGTAAATTTAAATTAATAAATAATAAGAATTTTAATATAATAAAATATTACAATTAATATATAATAAGAGATGAAAAGTTGCATATTAATAAAGAAGAGTCAATGAAAAATATTAAAAAAAATTGAGTAAGTTACATAATATCATTTTTTTTTTCTTAATGTAAGAATATCTCTAGTATCCATGTATGTAGGTCATGTTGATCATCTTGTACAAAGGATGAGTGTATATATATTTATATTTATTATTTTATGAGAAACGTTTATATTTATCCAAAGTATCTAAATTTTTATTTCAAAAATAATAGTCAAGAAATTTTCAAAAGTTTTTAATGAGTAACAATAGCACTACATTCTAAGTTTATTAACTTTAATTTGTAGCACAAATACACTAATAATTAATCCACATAAACAACCAACAAATAATTATTTATCTTTAATTTAAGTTTTTTATACAATATGCTGTCAAACTATAGATAACTAATTTAATTTATTATACAGGCAAATCACATTATAAATGGAAAAAAAAAATCTATTTCAATTTTTTTTTTTTTTGAAAAATAAAATAAAATATTTAAATTATAAACTGAAACTACAAAATATTTACTAAATAATTTAATTTTTATATTTGTATATGATTAAAAAAATTAATAGAAAGAAGAAAACATAATGAGAATTAGAATTAAAATTCTTATCCTACAACTAAGGATAAGTTATCCAGGGGGGATGGTGGGATAGTTATCCCATGTTTTATCCTGGATTTCCCGGTTTATCCCGGGTAAAGTGGATAACCCGGGATAAAAAATCTGCCAAAGTAAACGTCGGATAAGTCAGGATAAAATTATATTATCCTGGGTTATCCTCCTTTATCCCCCGAAGTAAACGAGGCCTTTGTGTATAAATGCTGCAGTCCAATAGCAATAGAGTCCCCACGGATCCCAAATAGTTTGAATCCAAACCCGATCTTAGTTCGTCGACCTTTCAACTCAAAATAGTAAAGTATCTGTGCGAGACACTGACACAGTTTAAAAAATATTCAGAAATTAATCAAATTTGAGTTATTAATTTTTTGTTTAGTGAAGTAATGGTTGATGAAATAGATTTAACCGCTTACATAATCCTTATAAAATGTAATGTTAGCATTTGGACTACAAAAATGAAACAACATTGGATATACCATAAAAATTATCCTTAATGTATTGAACATTTAAGTAATATTGTAAAAGTTAAAAAAATGTAAAAAAAGAAAATTTAAATATACATTTTGTTGGCTAGTCTTTTGGACCATATATTTGGGTCAAATTTTCTGAACTATAATTAAAAAAGGCAGTGCGAACTACGGATAATGTAAGTCTAAATCTCATATATGATGTCAATTGACATATGAACCTCGCATGAAGTACTTAATTTGAGTTTAGTTTACTTTATTAATTTGATAATTGATATTATTCTTCGTGTAACGATACAACAATAAAAAGTCATAATGTTGATAAAGTTTTGCAAATTATGCAAAAAAAGTATATCTTAGTATTAGGCTCTGTTTGTTTATGGCTGTGAGTGACTGGAGTACTGTAGGCTGTGAAGAATAAAGTGGAATATGAGGTTGGGGTAAATAAGTGAGTGTTTGTTTATGTTGGTTGGAGATTGGGTTGTGGGGTGGTTATAATATAAAAGGTGGTAAAGGTGATTTGATATGTGTAAGAGGTAGTTAGTGAATGATTGATTATTGATTAAAGTTGTATTGAGAATTGAGTTTGATTGATAATGTTTGTAAGAGGTAGTTAGTAAATGATTGGTAATTGATTAAAGTTGCATTGCGAATTGAGTTTGATTGATGATGTGTGTAAGGGGTAGTTAGTGGATTGATGTTTGATGTTTTGTTGTTTGGTGTTTAAAATAATTTATTGGGGGTTTTAGGGTTGGGCACAATATATTGCGCACAACCTAGAGCCAAACACATGTGGACTGTGCTAAATCCTGAACGGCTGTGTCAATCCATAAACAAACAGGCCCTTACATTATTTAGACAAAAAACTAACAGTAGAAAACGTGGTTTAATGAATCCAAATACTATCAAATAATCACCTAAAATAAAATTAGTTTTTAATACATGTTCAAATTTATTTAGTTAATAGTCAAATACTTTACAGATTTAGTATGAATACTTTTGTATTATTCAAATTTTATAATAATTTAATGTACAGCCAAAATTTATGATTTAAGATTGAATTATAAATTATTTTCTTGTTTATATGGTTCAAACTGAACTACAATGATTTTGGTAAATTTACGGGAAAAAAGAATTGTGGCCAAGTAATGTTTTTCTTTTCCTCTTTTATCAAATATTATGGAAAATTGTTTTTTAACAACTTTATTTTAAGTCTGTGGTAATTAAGTCTTAATTAATATCAATAGTTGTTGGGTGAATAAAATAGTAGATTATTACAATAGATGAGTAGAATTTCACATATATCAATATCTCACTATATAATAAAAGACAACCCTATATAAAAGAAAATTAAGGTTGTATTTTTTTTATGGAGGGTTTTGAAATGAATGGATTTAGGGCTCGCTTGGTTCACCATCAATATTGGTAATGGTAATGTATTTGAATGAGTGGTCAGTTGTACTATAGAATAAAGTGGAGGAATTTGTTAATAAAATGGAGGTAATGATTAACTTATTAATGTGCACCAAGCATAAGAAATAGGAATGGAAGCGGATTAGGTGCAGTAGAGAAATAACTGCACCAGGTGCAGTAACTCAAACGGCGTCATTCCAACTCATATTCTTTCATTTTCATTTTGTCTTTTCTACACTTATTATTTATTTGATCTTTTCTTTTTTCCTTTTCTATTATTTTTCTTTTCGTTTTCTGTTCCGTTTGTACGTCATTCTTCTTTCATTTTAAAGAGAGGAATTGTATATACTTGATAAATTGTGCAATGCGGTATAGTTACTCTGTATAATCATTTTCTTTTATTTTAAAGACATGTTGAATTGTATAATTATTTTAGATATGAATATTACTAGGGGTGGTTCGATATGGTATATCGTATCGAATCATTCATACTGTTATTGTATCGAAAATTTTGATATGCTGAAAATTTGGTATGATATCGATAATACTGATATCGTACCGAAAGTTTGACATCTGGATATCGGTATATACCAATCCATACCGTTGATTTTGGCATATCGAAAATTTAGTACGATATCGATTAATACGGATACCGTACTGAAATTTGGTATATACTAAATTTTGTATCAATATTGGTATATATCGATCTATATCGTTGATTTTGGTATATCGAAAATTTAGTACGATATCGATTAATACTGATACCTTACTGAAATTTGGTATCGATATTGGTATATATCGGTCCATCCTGTTGATTTTGACATATCGAAATTTTAGTACGATATCAGTTAATACTGATACCGTATTGAAATTGGGTATATACTAAATTTTGTATCGATATTGGTATATATCGATCTATACCGTTGATTTTGGTACATCGACAAATTAGTACGATATCAGTTAATACTGATACTGTACTGAAATTCGGTATATACTAACTTTTGTATCGATATAGGTGTATATCGATTCATACTGTTGATTTCGGTATACAAAATTTCGACATACGTATAAAATTTTGGTATACCGTAGATATACCAAAATCAACGGTATGGATTGGTATATATCAATATCCATATGCCAAAATTTCGGTACGATATCAGTGTTATCGATATCATACCAACTTTTCAGCATATCAAAAGTTTCGATACGATAACAATATGAATAATTCGGTACGATATACCGTATCGAACCACCCCTAATAATATTCATATCTAAAATAATTATACAATTCAACATGTCTTTACAATAAAAGAAAACGATTATACAAAATAACTGTACCGCATTGCAACGATTTATTAAGTATATACAATTTCTCTCTTTAAAATGAAAGAAGAATGGCGTACAAACATAACAGACAATAAAAGGAAAAAACAATAGAAAGGGAAAAAAAGAAAAGATAAAAGAAATAATAAGATTAGATAAGACAAAAGTTACTGCACCAGATGCAGTTATTTCTCCACTGCACCGATTCCGCTTCCAATAGGAATGTAGCCTCTTTTATTTCCATTACCCACCCCCACTCCCTCATACCAAGCGGCCCCTTAGAATCAATGGATTTCAAATCCACTCAAGATAAAAGGAATTTAAAATCCATTGAAATCTTTCAAAAAAATAGTTCAAATGGATTTCCACCATGATGATACAAACAACACCAATGAATTTTAAGACTATAAATTCAAATCCATCTTTGAATACTTTCATCCAAACGTAACCTAAAATATTTCTCTCAAATTGTACCTAATAAAAATAGGTAGGTTTTAGTTCTTACTTATTACTAATACAATAAGATGTGCACATATATAGTAAACTATGAAAATAATTAGTTCCAAAATTGTATTATTTTTTGGATAATTTGCTACATACAATATGTTATACGTTGCAGCTTATCATTGTATTATTTTGTAAAAGAAAATTAAAAAAATTAGTACACTAGCATTTTTAAAGAATATATACATATTCATTTATTTTATTAAAAAATTAATGAATTTGATTTATTCTTGAAAACCTTAATTTCATTCTATAAATAAATTGATACATTCATATATGTATATATGTGTGTGTATTTCCTAATATAATCTTATAAATAGTTTAGAAGTAACTAAACAAATCAACAACAAGTATTCACATTTAACTTATATAATGATAGGGATGGCCCAGTCACTTCGGGTCGGGTTAATACCTCGGCCCACTAATACCTCGGCCCACTAACCGGCCCAGAAGATCCAGAAATACGCGTCGTCCCAGATAATGTGGCGCGGCCCAATTTATGGCTTGTTCCGCGATTCAAGGCCCACGATCCGTTCCCAACCGCCACGCAGCGGAAAATAGGCGCGACAATAGGGAGTTAGTTAGGGTTTAGTAGGGGATTGTATAAATATGAGAAAAGAACTCTGAATTAGGGTTCGCATTCTGTATTCTGTAATTACTACGTGTAAACTCAAAGATCTAGTGAAAGAAACACCTCGGCAGGTGCTATTTTGTGCCCGTGGACGTAGATCTCCGGATCGAACCACGTAAATCCTGTGTTTTTTCATATTGCTTACGTAGGTTTTCGTTAAGTTTCTTGGTTATCAGATTGCGCTTTATCAATTGGCGCCGTCTGTGGGAACGCAAGTAGTTTTTGACATTAACAGTGCATTCAAATATCATGGTGATGACTCGTCTGAATCAATCTCGCCAGGGTGATCAAGCCAATCAAGATCCACCCGTGGATCAAGTTTCGCCGCCGAGGCAATCGCCGATAAGAGGTACGTCTCATCATCAGGGCAACCAAGGCCCGGTTATGAATCCAGACAACCAGTTCTTACCTCCACCCCCACAAGACATGCAAAACCCTAATCTCGCTGCTGCCCGGCCACCGGTCAATATTCAAATAACTCCAGAATTACTCTAGGCCTTCCTACAAGAGCATGCTCATGTTCTTCAGGACTGGGCGGCCAATCGCCTAAATCCCGAGGGACCTGCTGGACATGATGCCAATCCCGCGGTACCTCCACATCGTCAGCACTCGCATGATCGACAAGACCCGGTGCACCGCGGGCGTCAGGATCGGCGACGGGAACGACCTGGTTCTCCCGAGGACCATGGGAGTTCTAACGGGTCAAGATAGCGCAACGACGAACCTACAGATGTCGATCGCCGCCGTCCACTCAACGCGGCTAAAAGAGTTCGTTATGCCAATCCTCATACTCTAGATCTTCATTAGTATGAGCGAGTCCAACGCAATGTCGAGCTCGATAGAATCCTGGGCCTTGATGCCAATGGAGATATCATCACACCGTTCTCTCAAGAAATCATGGCCACCTCCCTTCCCGAAGGGTTCAAAAGGCCTGCCATACCACCTTACGACGGCACCGGAGATCCAGCCAATTTTCTTGGAGCTTTCAGGCACAACATGCTTAGCCGCGATCATACTACGTCCCTCCATTACTGTAAGATTTTCCCTGAGTACCTTCAGGATGAAGCTCGGGTTTGGTTTGATTCTCTCCCGCGCAATAGCGTATCCTCTTTTAGGGAACTCGCCGAACACTTTTGGGCGCGTTTCGAAGCACGTGCGAAGCCCATGACCACCCTGGCCGACCTCATGAATATGGAACAGCGGGACGGCGAAACCGTTACCCAATTTCTTGACCGCTTTACAGCGGAGAGTCTCAAGGTGGGAAATTGCTCAGATGATGTAATCATCAATGCATTCATGAATGGACTCCGTCCCGGACCACTCTACACCGAGTTGGTTCGTAATCCACCGGTCACAACCCGAGCACTGTTCAAGACGGTGTGTAGATATGCTAAGGCCGAGGAGCAGACTCGTCGGAAACGTGAGAAACATGCTAGCAAGCGGCAGTCCGACAGGGCACAAGTTGGGCCTAGCACACGACCTAGTGCCTTTTCTCGTCTGAACCCGGGGCATTCAGAATCTCGAGGTGATATTCCACAATTCACTCCGCTGACAAAATCACGAGCTGAAATTCTTTCTGTTCACAAGAATGATTTACGGTCCTGTCCGCGGATGACTGCTCCGCCTGAAAAGAGGAACCGTGGAAAGTGGTGTGCATACCACCGAGATCATGGACACGAGACGGAGGAGTGCCGAGAGCTCAGCAGGGAAATTGAGGAGTGTTTAAAGAAAGGTCTCTTGCGACAATACACTGCGCGGACCGATGACAAACCTCGGACAAGTCAGAATGGGGGTTCATCTCATAACCGCGGAGGTTATCATGACCGGGGTACACAACAAAATCGGCCGCCGTGGCAGAATAATCGGCCGGGGCCTAGCAATTATGCACGGCAAGACTCTGGCAATCGCCAACAACCTCGTTTTCTGCCACCGCCTCCTCCTCCGGGAGGACCCGGAGACAATGCACCCACTCACGTAATAAACGTGATATATGGGGCCCTCCCCACCGGGGCTTCACGAAATGCCTTGAAGGCAGAGGCTCGCCGTCCTCCTCCCGAGGAGCCACGTCATAAGCGCCTCCATCAATCCGAAACTATTAGTTTCACAGATAGAGACCCGGTTCCAGAGATAACACCTCATACTGATGCCATTGTCATCGACATGACTGTAGCCAATATTACAATAAAGCGGGTCTTCGTGGACAATGGAGCCGCAGTGAGTGTCATATTCGCCGACTGTTTCCAAAAGATGGGGATTCCTCGGTAACAACTTCGGCCGGTCCCCGGGCCATTGCAGACTTTCACTCAAGGTGAAGTCCAGCCAGAAGGTGTCATCACTCTCCCGGCGTCTCTGGGGACCTATCCGGCGATAAAAACCATTTTCGTAGATTTTTACGTGGTTAACTCCCCGTCACCGTACAACATGATCTTGGGTCGGGATTGACTTACTCCCGCCAAAGCCATATGCTCCACATACCACCTCGCGCTAAAATTCCCCACCTCACATGGCGAAGTGGCTATCCGCGGTAGTCAGCGGGTTTCTAAGGAGTGCATGTACGTGGCACTCAAAAAGACTACCAAAGTTCCTCCCAAACAGCAGCTTCAGGTAGCATCATCGGCTCTGGAACCTCAGGTATGTACCTCATTGGGGGATACCACCGTCCAGGTGCCGCTTAATCCGTCCAAACCAGAACAAACTGTAACTGTCGGTGCCGTGGATGTGCCATGGTTACACCAGGCCATCATTCAGACCTTGCGAGAGTATTCCGATGTCTTTGCATGGTCCCCTTTGGATATGCCCGGGGTCTCTCCCGATGTAATAACCCACAAGCTGAACATCGATCCCAGCGTAAAGCCTATACAGCAAAAGCAAAGGAAGTTCGCTCCGGAGCGAAATGCAGCAATTCGAATCGAGGTGCAACAACTCTTGGATGCGGACATCTTGTTCGAAGTGTATTACCCTACTTGGCTATCCAATCCAGTGATGGTGGTAAAGTCCAGCGGGGCATGGCGGATGTGTGTCGATTTCTCCGACCTCAATAAACATTGTCCGAGGGACTGTTATCCTCTACCTTCCATCGACCAAAAGGCCGAAGCCATTACTGGGTACGTGGCACTTTGTTTCTTAGACCTGTATAAGGGATACCACCAGATCTTTATGGATCCGCAGGATGCCCTCAAGACGGCATTTATCACTGCTTTTGGGTGTTTTGCTTTTAAGAAAATGCCCTTCGGGCTCAAGAACGCTGGAGCCACATATCAACGTCTAATGGACCGCATTTTCCACGATCAGATTGGCCGCAACGTCGAGGTTTACGTCGATGATCTGGTTATAAAAAGTACCTCCCATTGTTCATGCGTGCAAGACATTGCCGAAACGTTGTGTACTCTGCGGCGTTACAATTTGCGACTTAATCCGGCAAAATGCACTTTCGGCGTTGGCTCCGGCAAGTTTCTCGGTTATATGGTTTCACAACACGGTCTTCAGGCCAATCCAGCCAAACTTCGGGATGTTCTAGATCTGCAACCACCGAAGACGTTCAGAGACGTTCAACGCCTCACGGGTGGTTTGGCGGCCTTAAATCGCTTTTTATCTAAAGCGGCAGAGCGCCAACTCCCATTCTTCAAAATTTTGAGACAAGCGAAGTCATTTGAGTGGACCCCGGAGTGTACTGAGGCTTTCGAGGCTTTGAAGCATCATATTCAGCAATTGCCCACTTTGTCAGTTCCTCTCTCCGGAGAGCCTCTCTATATGTACTTGGCTTCCGCCGAGGAAGCTATTAGCGCCGCACTCGTGCGAGAAGTCAATGGTGTTCAACATCCCGTGTATTTCGCAAGCCGAGTACTTCACGGGGCGGAGACACGGTACTCCATGCTGGAAAAAACCGTGCTGGCCCTTGTCATGGCGGCTCGGCGTCTGCGGCCATACTTCCAAGGGCGCGAAATACGAGTTCTGACCAATCATCCTATCCGTCAGATTCTTGTCAAGCCCGAGGTGTCAGGGCGCCTCGCCAAGTGGGCTGTCGAATTAGGCGAATATGATATTCAATTTCTTCCCCGCCGAGCTATCAAGGGTCAAGCACTTGCAGACTTTTTGGCTGAAACCCCGGGGGATAATCATGAGTCTTCTGCAGACAATGGTACCCATCATCCTGCTACCCTCGTATCCCCACCTCACAAGTGGCAATTATATGTGGATGGTGCATCCACGACTCGCGGAAGTGGTGCCGGGGTGCTTCTCATTGACCCCGAGGGAGTTGAAGTTAAGTACGTCATCCGATTCAAATTTAAGGTGACCAATAATGAAGCAGAATACGAGGCAGTTCTCGCCGGGCTCCGGCTTGCTCAATCCTTAGCCATTCGCCATCTTGAGCTCTTCACGGACTCCGAGGTCGTGTCCAAGCAAATCCAGGGAACTTATGTCGCCAAGGATGAAACAATGATCAGGTATCGTGCTTTAACACTCAAGCTTATGTCAACTCTTGATACAGTTGTTATCCGGAAAATACCACGTACTCAGAATGCAAGAGCAGATGCGCTCAGCAAATTAGCCTCCGCGGTCCGAACTAACATATCTCCGGATATAATAGTCGAAGACTTATTTCATCCAACAATTCATGAGGCAATGGTTTCGGTATTGACCGATAGTGACCCGAATTGGATGACCCCTATCGTTCAGTATCTCCGAGATGGAATTCTGCCTAATGATAAGCTGCAAGCTTGGCAAGTAGTCCTCAAAGCCCCCAAATACTCCTTTCATGATGGAGTCTTGTATCGACGGTCGTACCTACAACCGAGTCTCCGGTGCCTCGCTCCTGCCGAGGCTAATCAAGTTCTACGGGAGGTTCACGAAGGGGCCTGTGCCAGTCATATCGGCTCCCGGACATTGGCTAAGAAAGTTCTCCGCTGGGGATATTATTGGCCAACTTTGTTTAACGATGCCCACGACTTAGTGACCAAATGCAGCAAGTGTCAGCTACATTCTCGTATGAAACACCTGCCACAAACCGAGCTCACTGGAATTCAAAGTGCGTGGCCATTTATCCAGTGGGGAATTGATATTGTTGGCCCATTTCCGGTCGCTCCGGGGGGATTGAAGTTTCTGGTGGTCGCCGTGGATTACTTCACCAAATGGGTGGAAGCGGAACCTCTTACTGCCATCACTGGCCAAAACATCTTGAAGTTCGTCTGGCGAAATATCATATGTCGTTTTGGCATACCGAGCACTATTATCTCGGATAACGGCAAACAATTTGCCAACGATCCCTTCCGGTCATGGTGCGAGGAGCTTCATATCAAACAAATTTTCACCTCGGTTGCTCACCCTCAAGCCAACGGTCAGGTTGAAGTTACCAATCGAACACTGCTCACGGGTATAAAGAAACGCCTGGATAATGCCAAAGGTCTTTGGGCCGAAAACCTTCCGCAAGTTCTATGGGCTTATCGCACGACACCGCATACCTCTACCGGGGAGACCCCCTACAGCCTAACTTACGGCTCCGAAGCAGTTATTCCGGCGAAAATCAGCGTACCAAGCCCCCGCCTCATCACATTGATTCCCGAGGATAATGACGAAGCTCTCCGTGCAAATTTGGATGAGCTTGAATATCGTCGTGATCAATCATTCATCCAGCAGGCCAGGTGTAAACAACGTGCAGCCCAGTATCAACACCTCCGGGTTCGAGGAGCTCAATTCAATGTCGGGGACCTAGTACTTTGACTCAATTCAGCTAGCAAAGCTGCCCCCGAGGGGAAATTACATGCTTCGTGGGAAGGTCCTTATCGCATCGTTGCCGCGCACGATTCCGGATCCTATCAGTTAGAGCATCTCGATGGAACCTCAATTCCCCGAAGCTGGCATGTTACCAACTTGAGACGCTTCTATCTGTGAATGCCAAATGACAAGTATCATCTTATCTTTATGCTCTTTGTACGCTTCTTTTATGTTGTTATCTTTCTTTGTATCCTTCAATTTGCTCCGGCACTCATCGTTGAATAAATACTCTTTGTTTATGCATCTTGCTGTGTTCTCTTTTACGTTACGGGGACGCCCTAACGCAGTCGTATTATTATTATTCGTCTCCGGACAACTAAATCTCTCTCTCGGTCCGCCAAAGAGATTCACATTTCGTCCCCGGACTCGTATCACTCTCTCGATTGTTTAACCGGGGAGGTGTTTGCTCCCACCCGATCCGTCCGGGAAGATTTTACTCCCGCCTGATCCGTCCGGGCAGATTTAAATTGGAGTTATCCATATTATGTTCCCGAACACCCCGTTAAAACAATTATTACTTTTGGTTAATAACTTGTTGTTTTCCTTAAGACAACTACGCACACCAAAACGATTTTATTATCCTCCTTCGAGGTGATGCCAAAAAGTTTTTTACATAAGACTTCAAAAAAAAAAAAGAAAAAAAAAAAACGAATAAACAATTATCTACGGCCCCCGAGCCAGTATTCAGCGCCCCGGCGTTGAGGCCTACTCCTAGACCTACGCTGTGTCCTCCGGGATCTTGTCGTTCTTCGGCCTCGGGCTCCGGCTCTTTCCCCCCCGCGGGCTTCCCGACGCCGTGGACTTGTTCTTGGCGCTTGTCTGGGAACTTCGTCTCTTGTATGAGCACGGCTACTGGGCTGTGGAGCAGACCTCGGGGTTTCGGCCCATTGCACAGGGTCCCATTCCTCGGGGCCATCACCTCGATTTCTCTGGCCAGTTCTTCAACTACCTCTTCGGCGACAACGGCGGGCTCTTCTTCGATCGTAGTCACTGGAACTGGCTCTCGAATAACAATGCCTGTGCTCTTTCCCTCGGGCTTCTTTTTACCCTTCCGGGGGGCTTTTGAAGTACCTTGACTCTGGCTTGTACCCGCAATGTATTCCTCGGCAGAAGGCCTCCACCTGCCTCGGCCCTTCAGTCCTTCATACATGCTGAGGAGCAGCTCCAAAACCTCTCGCTTTCTTACAAGCTCCGAGGACTCGGCTGGGTCATTTGCCATAAGTGCTGAGATTTCGCCCTGAATCTCTACGACCCGCTCCTCCACTTCTTCAAAAGTCAGAAGGCCGAACTCAGACAGTATCCGGTCATACTCCCTTTGATGAACGAGGACACGGCTCATTTCAGCAGCTTTAGCCCGGTACTTCAGTTCGTAGTCCTTGGCTCTTTCTTCGGCTTCCTCCGCCCTCTTTTCCGCAACGGACACCCGCTTTTCTAGCCTGGGCACTACGTGCATTTGCAGGTTATCCTTCTCTCCGCGGAACCACTCTAGTGATCGCATGAGTTTCTTTATCGTTTCGTGCAATTCCGCGGTATTCTAATTAAACAAAAGAATCAACGAGAGCAATCAATCTCAAGCATATAATGAGTTGGAGTTCAGCTCGAAAACAAGATTTATATTCAACCAAATCAAAGTACATTATTCGTGATTCCGTACACAATTTACATCTACTCCTATTTTATACTACATTAAATTTGAGGGGAACGACTGACCTCCCGCTCGGTCCCCTCAGTATCCTCGGGCAACACCTCTCGCCGGCCCTCCGACACTTCAGCTTCTTCCTCCTCATTAACTGCGGCAGCTTCATCCGCAGCTATGGCATCGATCTCCATCCGGGGGGGGGGGGGGGGTTCTTTGTTTCGGGGCTTGGAGACAAGCTCACCCCGGCGGAATGCCAGAAACTCCTGGTCCTGGTCCACCTCACAGTTAGCAATCTCCTCGGCCTTCAGAATTTGTTTCTTCTCCGCTAGAGCCTTCAACAGAGGCCACTCCGGCAGATTTGCTAATGCTGTGTAGTAGGCCTTCTCCACCCCGGCCACTGCATCAAAGTCGTACCCGAATTCTGGACGATATACATCCACATTCGGGTAGACCTCCTTGATCTGCTCCAGCAGCACAGATCGCGTGGCCTGGTCCCCTATTGCAACAAAATCGGTCTGAAAGTCAAGAAACGTGCTGGTTTGGAACAGTTTCTCGGCGAATGCTTTCAGCATCGCTTCTTGACCTTCGACCATGGCAGCCTCCCGAGCCTCCATCTCTGCCCGCAGCTGCAGTATTTCCCCTCAAAGGACACCGGCTTCTGCCTCCACTCCGCGCAGACGCGCTACCTCATTTTCGACCAAGGCGGCCCTCTTACGCGCCTCGGTCAGGTCTTGTGTTAACCTGTCGTTGCGCGCCCGAAGCTCTCTAGCCACTTCGGCTAGCTCCTCCTTGCCTTCCTTCTCGCTCTTACGACCGAGTTCCATGATTCCTCGCGCCAAGCGCAGAAGTTCTTCGGCATCGCCCCCCTCCAACCCCAAAAGATTTGAAGGCCCCTGCTCCTTCAACTGCCACCAATAATAGCACACAGAAATCAGCACAGATAAATATACACTGCATTTGCGTTGGCAGTAAATAACAGCACATCTTGAATTTACCTCCATAGTCTCCCCCGTGCGGAGTCTTTTTGCTGTTGCTGGAGGGGTCCCAGATGGCTCCGGCCTCTTCTTGGGTACAGGGGTAGGCCTCGCCGCTCCTACCTGCTCCTCAGACCCAGCGCTTGGCCTCGCACCAGGTGACATCTTCCCCCGGGGAGATGCCTCAGCAGTTTTCCCTTTCTTTTTGGCCGCCGTAGCCACCGCGGGGCTTCCAGCCGGCTCTTTTCCGAAGCGTCCCACTGCATGTAAAATTTGAAGTTAGTCCTGTACAAAACAACAGTTTGTAAAAAGCATAACATGAGAACTCCTACCCTCCTCGGCAACCGCATCGCCCGAATAATACGGGCTCAGTCTGGCCCCCTCCAGTTCCTCCTCAGTACAGAGGGTCTTGAAAGTCCCCACTGACCGGAATGTATATACGACTTCGGCCTCCGGGTTCTCCACCGGGGCAGTATCAAGCACCTCATCCCTCCTCCACTTCGGGAGAGCTACTCCGTTCTTCACAAAAATAAACCTCTCCTTCCATCCCTCCACCTTACTCGGGTTTTGCACCTTGAACCCACCTCGGGCTTGGGGACTGAAGGAGTACCACCCCTTGGATTTACCGAAGGCTTTTAGTTGGTAAAAAAACCTAAATAGCTCTACGGTTGGTTCTACCCCGCCATTTTTGCACACTACGGTGAATCCGACTACTTGCCTAACCGCATTTGGCGCTAGTTGGCTTAAGGCAATGTTATAGTATCTCAGTAACCGGACCACAATGTCCCACAGGGGCAATCTCAAACCTATTCTCAGGAAATCTATATACACACTAATGAAACCATGCGGCGGGCAGCAGGCCCTATCACCGGGGTCCGGTACTATGTATTCTAAGTTAAATGGAAGGTAAAAAGAGGGGATTTCTCTATCAATCTGCACTCGCGTCATACGTAACGCTACAGTGGACACTTCAAAGTCCTCCTCCGCGCATTCATAGAAACCGACCATCCTAACGTTGGTTTCCATGCCGTCGGCCCTTTCTACTGTCCTAATCTCATTCCTCTCTGGAATTATGACTCGCAGAGGTGGCACATCTAATGGGGCACTCTTAGTCCCTACTTCTTGAACAGATGAAGAAGATGAAGAAGAAGGCATACTTACTTGGGTTGAATTTGAGAAGTTTTGATTTGAATGAATCACAAGCACAAAATTTCCCTTTTTTCCCGCTTTCTAAACTGGCAAATCGCAATGAAGAAGATGAAGAGTTACTGTGCCATTATTCCAAATATATACACAAAAAACCAACGGCTCTGATACAGCCTATTCAAATTCAGTGATTGAGATTTGGACGTGATATTCACGCGCTTTACGGTTCCCAAGGCGCGTGGGGAACAGGTTTATTGGAAATCGCAGAGCGTGTCACTTCACATCCCTCTCTCTCATGATGGCGCCGCCAATCACATCAACCTCACTCTTGGCCAGGAAGATTTAAACTACACTCCGGTGATCCCTTCACCTCGGCCACACTACCACACTCCGGTGCTCCCTTCATTTTGGCCGGACTACTACACTCCGGTGATCCCTTCACCTCGGCCAGATCATCATATACTTCCGATACCGTTTCTTGCTTTTGGGGGACTCGCTATCATCCCGGTGTAATTCGCCCTAGTTCGGTTCCGCTTCCACGGACTACGCCGCGGAGGACCTTAGACGCGGAACAGTCTTGGTTATCCACAAACACTTCGGCTCGCCAGCGACCACGGCTCATTTTGCCTATAGTTCCACCCCGGTTACAACCGAAGCTCCTTCCTCGCTCCGGCTGGGGGCGGGGGGCATCTGATAGGGATGGCCCAGTCACTTCGGGTCGGGTTAATACCTCGGCCCACTAATACCTCGGCCCACTAACCGGCCCAGAAGATCCAGAAATACGCGTCATCACAGATAATGTGGCGCGGCCCAATTTATGGCTTGTTCCGTGATTCAAGGCCCACGATCCGTTCCCAACCGCCACGCAGCGGAAAATAGGCGCGACAATAGGGAGTTAGTTAGGGTTTAGTAGGGGATTGTATAAATATGAGAAAAGAACTCTGAATTAGGGTTCGCATTCTGTATTCTGTAATTACTACGTGTAAACTCAAAGATCTAGTGAAAGAAACACCTCGGCAGGTGCTATTTTGTGCCCGTGGACGTAGATCTCCGGATCGAACCACGTAAATCCTGTGTTTTTTCATATTGCTTACGTAGGTTTTCGTTAAGTTTCTTGGTTATCAGATTGCGCTTTATCATATAACGAATAAAAATAATCACATTAATATCTTATTATTACTATATAAGAAAATGCAACTCTCTATATGAGAAAATAATGCGTATTTTTTCGTCTATTACACCTACAAAAAATAGTTAGGTGTATTATTTACTAATACAATAATTGAACGGTGTGTGTGTGTGTATATAGAGTATAATTGTGTAAAAAATTAGTTCCAAAGTTTTTTTATTTTTAATCAGCCATTATTCAGTTTTTACTAATATAATGTGATAAATTTATCTATATAGTAAAATCCTACCAAAATTTCATTTTCTGAATTTGTTTTTACTTTTTTTTTCTATATTAACAAATATAGGTTACAACTTGTTATTGATATTCTAATTATTTAATTTGAAAACTTAATCCAAATGTTTTAAATATTAATAACTCTTTTATTTTATTTGCCCTTTTTTATATAATATATTAAATTAGTTCTCTTTTTCACGAACTTTAATTTGACACATATATTTCATAGTTTAAGTAGTAATTATATTTAAAAAATGTAATTATTTGTTGTTGATTGTATAGATTAGATTTGTGTATTTTAAAATAAGTTGAAATAGTTGTATTACTTTGGGATGCAATAAAAGTTAAATAATTATTGAATATTTTCTATGGAAGAATTGCAAAAGATGAATTTTTAATTTTGATTAACGTATCTGGCGTTCAAACGGTATTGTTAGTGTAATAACCCATTTTTCAAAAATACAATTTGCAAAATTGTTTCCAAAATATCTTGATCTTAAGGCGTTACATATTTTCTTTTATTCCGAATGTATAGATATAAAATGACATATGATTCAACCCATCACTTATGATAAAAAAGATATATAGGTAACATAATGTGATACAAACTGACCAAAAACACCTTTAACACAACGAAAATGATCAACTTTGAATAACCAAGCTAAAAATCATTTTGAGATACATATTAATAAACAGACCTAGAGTTACGACAAGAACATATCGCTCACAAAAGAGTTTAGTAATAAAATTAAAGTAACTATCTAAGATTATAATAGGGTTAATATCATTTTGCACCCTGAACTTCGGGCCTTTTTTCCGTTTTTAACCTAAACTATGTTTTGTATCAGATAGCAACCTATAGTTCACTCCGGCGAAGAATTCCGGCGAAAAAAATATAAAAAAAAATCAGAAAATTATGTAAAAATCAGAAAAATCAGAAAAAATATTTTTAAATTCTAGATTTCATTTAAAATATCATAAAATAATTGAAAATCTTATTATTTTTTTTAAAAAAAATAATTTTCATAAAATTGATTTTTTTATAAAATCTTTAAAATTCTTTAAAAGGATTTTAAACTTTTAGATTTTATGAATTTAAAAAATTTACTTATTTATAAATAAATTTTAAAAAATTAAATAAATTGAAATTAATAATTATGATGAATCCTTAAATTATTTAAAAAATACTAAAATATATAAATTAAAAAAATTCAAATTTTTTAAAGATTTTTCAAAATGGTATATATTTAAATTTTTTTTCCAACTTCCAATTTTTTTAAACATTTTCAGGAAAATCTCAAATTAACTGGATTGTCGTAAAATTATTTACGTTTTTTTTTTGAAAATTATCGTATAATTTTTATTAAATCTGAAAATGATTTGAAATCTAAAATAATTCATTCCAGATACGTAAAAATATCTATGAAATGTTGGAAGTATTTTTTAAAAAAAAGTTGATTTTCTTAAAAGAGTTTATTTATGAAAAATATAAAATACAAAAAATAATTTTTTTAAGAAAATATAATTTTTAGACCATCTCCAATGCATCACTAAAACTCTATTTTTGGGGGGACTTTTAGAGTTTAGGTCCCCAACCACACTCTAAAACGTCCCTCTATAATTGGGGGATGAACAGTGTCCCCCTATAAATAGGGGGACACTGTTCATCCACACAAAAACTGTATTTATACATTATATGCTCAAAATACCCCTAAATTCAGTTTTAACTACATAAATGTTATATTTGTATTTAATAATTTATCTAATTCAATTAAATTTAATTATCAAAAAAATTAGTTTAATTTTTTTTATTAATCTTGCATATTTAAAAATAATGAAACAATAATAAGATAAATTACTAGTTATATCAAATTGCAAGATAATTAACACAAGGAAGACTTCATTACAACAATATGAAAGAAAACAATGTTGGAAATACTAATTGCATAAATCGAAAAAAATTAAAAGCTTAAATTAAAATAAAATACAGAAAGCTTAAATTAAAACAAAATACAGAAAGCTTAAATTAAACACATATGACAAACATGAAGAAAAAAATTGTCCAACTGGTTGGGCAGGACAATTTTCTGGTCGTAGTGGACATCCAACAATTATTCTTGAAGCAGTGGCAGATTACGATCTTTGGTTTTGGCATGCCTTTTTTGGTTTGCCCGGCTCGAACAACGATATCAATATCTTGGAAGCATCTCATCTTTTCGCCAACCTCGCCAATGGGGTTGCTCCTCCTGCTCGTTATGTTATTAGAGGAAAAGAATACGATCAGGGATACTATCTAGCTGACGGTATCTACCCCAAATGGTCCACTATTGTGAAAACTATCCATGCCCCTAGTGATCCAAAGAGAAGATTGTTTGCAGCAAAGCAAGAGGCCTGCAGAAAGGATGTCGAGCGTGCATTTGGAGTTTTACAATCACGATTTGCAATCGTGGCAGGCCCGGTGTGATATTGGAAAAAGCAACATCTTCACGATATCTTAACCACTTGTATTATTTTGCACAATATGATTATCGAAGATGAACGTGATATTGCCGCACCGATTGGAGATTCTATGGAAGCACCACATCCAGAAGTAGACATGGTTGGGGATGAAGATGCTCGTTTTCAAGATTTCCTAGCTCGACATAGAAAAATCAAGGATAGAAATGCTCACTTTGCTTTGCGAGAGGCATTGGTTGACCATTTGTGGGACGAACATGGCAATACTAGCATCTAAATTTGTTTGTTATGTAGAATTATTAATATTAATGTTTTATGTAATTTTTTATTTTTATGGTGTTGAATGCAATGTTTTATCTTTAAGTGTGAAATTATTAAATTTTTTTAACTAAAATAAATATGTTGATTTTTTTTTAATATGTAAAACATAAATAATTATTTATAAATAAAATTAGAAGTAAGTAATCTTATTGTGTAAATTTTAGTGGAATAGAGTTGGGTTGGAGATGGTTTACACAAAACTGTAAATTTAGTGGGATAGAGTTGGGTTGGAGATGGTTACATAAAACTGTAAATTTAGTGGGATAGAGTTGGGTTGGAGATAGTGTACACAAAAACTGTAAATTTAGTGCAAAATCCACACTATAATAGAGGATGGGTTGGAGATGCCCTTAAAATAAGTAATTTTTTTAAATTCTGAAAATCTAAAATTTTAAAGTCCTTTTAAAGAATTTAAATTTTTTTAATAAAAATTTCAATTTTATGAAAAGTACTTTTAAAATTTCAGTTAATTTTATGATATTTTAAATGAACTTTAGAATTTAAAAATATTTTTTCTGATTTTTTCTTCTTCTTATTTTTACATAATTTTCTGAATTTTAAATATTTTTTATAATTTTTTTATATATTTCTTGCCGGAATTCTTCGCCGGAGTGAACTATAGGTTGCTACCTGATACAAAACATAGTTTAGGTTAAAAACGGAAAAAACACTCGAAGTTCAGGGTGTAAAATGATATTAACCCATTATAATAAGACATTACCACTAAGTGATATAGACTAAACCCATAACGGATCAGGGTCTGATACATCCATCATCGCTTTTTTACGTCAAACTCCAAATCTTTGTGTAAGTCATTTGACCTACAAAACAATCTGAAAATGGTGGGGGTGAGTGCTTGAAAAACACTTCATGGGGTAACCTCATTACCGCTTAAGCTAAAAGACTTCATGTAAGTCATCGTAGCATGACATATAGCACATAGAATCTAATCCATAACATCAAATATATGTGGAACCCCCCTCCCCCCCGCAGTAAACTCAACATGGACATTGTATATTCGGGCGAACCCGACAATAGGGCGAATCATATCCACCATAGGACAAGACAAACCTAACATAGGAAGGTGCTATACCTATATGATAAGTTTGGTCAGACCCATAACAAAGTATACCCGTCAATATAGGACGGTGTATGTTCGTAGATCATACCCGTCATGATAGGGCGGTGTGTACACCTGACCTAAGGCAGGATAAATCTAACACAGTTGGGCCGTTCCAACTTGCAGATATATTCCTTGCCGAGGACAACACACACCCGTCATGATAGGGCGGTGTATATCCGAAGATTATACCCGTCATGATAGGGCGGTGCACGTATCTGAGCTGGGGTAGGATAACCCATCACGAGTGAGTGAACCCACAACGGGAGGGTTATCCCAGCACAGAACAGAACATGCCCGTCATGATAGAGCACAACTTGTCTTCGTATCTATAGCATACTAACAACAAATGTAAATCACATAAATACATCTTAACCATAGCAATCATAACATGTGAATGTTTAAACTCATAAAAGAGAGTGGAAGTTAACCCACCTTCCTGTAGATTTTGTTGACTAATGTGGACGTTCTTTAATTGAATTGCTCTGGAGAAGCTCCAAGGTTGTCTTGTCCAACTCGTACTGCACTCGCCAATTTGAGACCTTTAGTTATATAATTTTCTCTATTACTCTTCTTTTCTTGGTCATAATTTATTCTATTTATCCTAATCTTAGTTTGTACATATAATTATCTAATACGGGTACTTATACTTACACATATAGTTACATCTAGATCATACATTAAAGGAGTTTGTAACACATAACACATTAATCATGTAAATAATAATAGCATGGTAGTATACGTGTAACTTAGCTAACTTATTACACTACTCATATTCACATAATAACAAAATGTTAGATTTGAATGTGATAAAAACATCCTTTAGACAACTATGATTTCTAGAGTTGCAAAGATAGCAATTTATAACTAAATAGACACTTTACACAAATAAATTTACATAATTCACAATCATCGAATAATAATAAAAGTTTATATAACTATACATTATATACCATAATTTATTATACCAAAATAGTTTGTTAAAACTCCAAGTGCTCATTTTTATAAAAATCTTCTACTAGAGTTGAAGATTGACAATTTTAGGTCTTATGACTAGCATGTCTTGTAAATATCACTATAAATCATATATTCTTTGAAAAAATCTCAAAATTTAATCATAAACTCCTGACTTCGCATATTTCATATTAGTAAAACAGTCTCCAAATGTTCCAAAGGAATAGATTTATAAAAATTATTTCCTAGGATCAAAATCGACAAAGTTTAGACCTAAAATTATCTTATTTTGTAAAATTCATCAGAAATCATAGGATTAACAAAACATCCTCAAATTTAATCAAAGACTCCTAACACCATATAGTACAATATACTAAAACAGGTTTGATAAATTCTTAGTAAATAATTTTATATAATTTTCTAAATTCGCATGTAGAATATAAATTTTGACAAACAACAAATTCAAGCAAAGCTCATACATTTAGACATTATTATCTCTACTTGTATAACACCTATAACATATAAAATAAAAATATCTAAAGGTATAAAAAACATTTAATAAACATTCGTGTATCGATTTTGCTGCGTGATAAATTGACGATCAACCATATACGACCCCTAATACTATCAACAAGCAATATTCACAACCCTAAGACTAAAGGGAATAGCCCATAATCAATAAAAGAATATAACAAATGAAGCTATGAACCTAGACCTAATATTATAAATTAATGATAACACTATCTTACTGTGGATGGGTCTTCTTAAGCTCCTTAATTAATTATATTTAGCGTGGAATAATGCTGGCTGTTTATGATGCAGACCGCTTCCACAAAGTGTTGACCGGATGAGCGGTCGGTCTTGTAAAATAGTAAAAGATTATATCTTGGATATCAAGTCTAGATATTCTTATTAATTGTTTTGTGAATACAAAGTTAGTGCGTTGTACAATGATTCTCAATGCTCATACAATCTTCCTTACGCTTTTTTCTCTCTATTTTTTGATGATCCATTACAATAAGGATGTTGGGGTATTTATAGTCATTGGAAGCAGCTCTCGCATGACTGCCAAGTGTCCGCCATGTGTCACTTCGCTGAGCTGGAGGATCACTTTGTCCATGTGTTCTCCTGACGCTGTAATGATGACCGCGGTCGGCGGTCAAGATCGAGGTTGGGGTCCAGGTTGTCCCTCTCACCTGACGGACTGGTGGGGGCAGTCTTGGATGAAGAAATGTACTACGTTGATCGCTGGGTCCAGGGACATGCGTGAGCGGTCGTGAGTATATCCGGTTTACCCGATGGCTGAAGTTCCACGGATTTGACTCGGTTTCCTTTGTTTTTGGTCTTCTTTTAGATTGGTATCCACACTTACCTTATTTGCCAATGATAGTGAAAGATAAAAGAAAGAAATGAAGAGATTGAGCTTGAGCTCTGATTTCCTTGAAGGATGATGCTACTACAGCTTAAGTATAAATGACGGTATGAAATTCTCGTGAGGTTTGTGAGTTGAACTCTAGGAAACGAAGAATAAATTGAAGCTCCATATAGTGTCAGGGCCCGCTTGGTTGTAAATCATCAATGACAATGGTAATGAGTATGAATGAGGGGTCAATCATATTAGGGAATGAAATGGGGGAAATTGTTAATAAAATGGGGTAATGATTAACTTATTTATTATGTACCAAGCACCATAAAGGAATGAGTCCTTATTTATTCTCATTCCTTACCCCTAAACCCCCAACCAAGCAGACCCTCAGTTTGAAGGTGTTTGGACGAAAGCTTAGTGAGTTCAAGTACCCTATTTTCTTATCATGTTTTCCATATCATTAGAGCCAAACATTCTAATCTCTTAGAAGCTTTTTCTTGTACTAACATTTGGCACGTGCGTTGCACGTGCGACACTTATTGTCATGTCTCGGAAAGACTCATGTGAAATTATTATGGCTTTGGTGACCTATTATGTTTTAGAGTTACACTGAATGATTGTTAAAATTACTTTTTTGAATAGGGAATTTAATGGAAGAAGTCTATATAGATTAACCTGAAAGCTTCTCTATTGAAGAAAATAAACATATGGTGTGTAAACTAAAGAAATTAATATGCAGACTTAAGCAAGCTTCGTGCCAATATGTATCTTATATTTAATGATACAATTACTTCTTTCGGATTTAGAAAAACATTGTTGACCGGTAAATATATCTGAAAGTCAGTGGGTGTAAGCTTATTATTCTAATCCTGTATTGTTAATGACATCTTGCTTGCAACTAATAATCTTGGTTTATTATTTAAAAACTAAGAAACTTCTCTTTGAATTAAAAGATATGGGTGTGACAACTTATTTGATTGGAATAAAAATATTTCATGATAAATCGCAAAGAAGGTTAGGGTTGTCATAGAAAGCATATATCAATAAAGTTCTAGAGAGATTTAGGATGAGAAAGTGGCCATCAAGCATTGTTCCAATCCAGAAGGAAGATAAATTCAACATTATGCAATGTCCAAATAATGAATTGGAATGTGAGTAAATAAAATATATTCCGTATGCATTAATTGTTTGTGGATTGATGTATGCACACACTTGTACGAGGCTAGAATGTTTGTCTTGTTATCAAAGAAATCCAAGAATGGACCACTGAAAAACTGTAAAGAAAGTAGTAAGGTACTCACAAGTACGGAAGATCACTGCTTGCTTATCGAAAATCTGATCATTTAGAGGTGATTGGATATTCAGGTTCAGATTATGCCGATCTGTTGATACTCAAAAGTATACATTTGGCTACTTGTTCCTATTAGCTAGAGGAGCAGTTTCATGAAAGTTTGCGAAGGACTCTATAATTGTTGCATCCATTATGAAAGATGAATTTGTGGCATGACGTAAGGCTACATTTCAACGTAGTTGGTTGAAAACTGTATTTCAGGACTCGGATAATGTCGACAATATTGCCAAGTCGCTGAATAATTTATTGTGATAATTCTACAACAATATTCTTATATAAAAGACAAGTATTCCAAAGGTGTCAAACATATGGAATTAAAATATCTTTCCGTCAAAGAATAATTTCAGAAACAAAAAAGATGTCAATTAATCACATTAACACAAATCTCATGATTGCGGATCCACTGACCTAAGGCTTGCCTCCAAAGACATTTATTGGAAGTATCGAATGAATAGGCATTATTGAAGAGTCTTAATGAACTTATGGCGTGCAATTGACACTTTGAGCACTCTTTTGTGTTGTAATATAAATATAAAGTTTGACAAGATTTAGTCTCTAGTCGAGACATTAATGTGGACCATTACTTTCATTATGGGTCATATTAAGTAGAAAACTAATATTTTGGTACATGGAAGGAACTATGTCGAGTGAATGACATAGAACCACCATGACTCGTGTTAGTCTATACTTGACATTGATATTATGATTTAACCAGTGAACTTGAATCTTATCTTTATGTTGCACAAAGTATGCCATTATTTAAATCATGGAAGTTTAGTTCTGTCACTTTAGCCAAGTGGGAGAATGTAAGATTATCGTGGCTCATGTGTCATAAAAAAAAATTAAGTTATTTAGATTTTTTTTTTAATCTTTATGGTTTAAATGAAATCATATTCCGGATAAGTTTTGGTCAGTTTGTATCTGATAAGCATATGATTTTCACGTTGATAGACTGTGAACAGATATCAATCCTAATTGTATTAAATTATAAGCCTATCAGGAATTGGTCATCTCTCCACCTATAAAAGAAAACAAAGTTACATTAATTTTATCACCTAATTAATAACATTCAATGCTTTGTTCAAAAGAAAGGTCAGGAGAGAGAAATCAATTATTTCCATCAAGAAATTTATACGTGGAGAATCAAGAGAAATTAATACGTGGAGAATCAAAGAAATCAAGAAATCAATCAAAGAAATCAAGAAATCAATCGACGACGTCTCAATGTTAGTGTCCTAATTTTATTTCTTAATAAAATGTGAAAATCATATAATTCCAAGATCCATGTTTAACCTTATAATATCAGTTATATATACGTGGTTAAACTTACATTAGACGAAAGGTGAAAAGGAAAAAATCATAATAATTTAACATATGTTACATAAACAATCATGTGTAAATATCTTTCATGATGATTAATTCAATCCAATAAATTGCATGTTCGTGATTCTACATGATGTGTTTATCATAATAATATCTGACTTTTTAATTAAGGTTTAAATGTTCTTAAATTAATGATAATTTAAATTCATACAATGTGCATTCAGATACAATATCCATCATTCAATTGTATAATATTTATTTGCATAGTTATATCAATTTATGTAAATATATATAAGCAAACAAGTGTTGATATTATCTGAATAAATTGAGTCTAAAAAAATTACACATTCACTAAACTTGTGGCATAGGTAAAAAAGTGTTATAACATGAAGGAAAATGATAGCTTGCAAGGTAAAAACCCTGTAAGCATCAGCTAACATGACAGATACATGGCGTACAGATTCCTACCCTATTTTCACTACAATATACGTGTATAATATTATCTCATAACATGATATTTAATTCTAAAAATAAATATAAATATATATGCTAAAGCAAACCAATCCATAAACAATTATTGGTAGCTAGTTAAAAACCGCAAATTAACCCATTGAGAAGTTGGGGGTTAGTTTCATTTATTGGAAGTGATGATATGATGTTTTGATTTAAGTTCGTCTTCTTGTATTTGACACTAGTCACAAAATATGAAATTTATGAATATTTTGAAATAGAAGATAATAATTTCAAATGGTTCACTTTGTGTTTATTAAGGTAAAGAATCTAAAATATCACTTGTTCAACTCAGAAGCAAGTAAAGTGAGGAGATACATAAGATGATCTCTATTGCAAGTAGTATTTATTTGTTTAGAGAGGCTGCAATTGCAAGTTATTGTATCCATCTTGCCCTTGAGATGAGGACGAAGAAGGCTGATCATTAGGTTTGTCAACAACATTCATCTCCTGGATTTGTGGGGCTTCTGTGACTGTCGAATTCGACGTTGTTCCTTCAGGGAGATGATTTTTCATCTCTCGGTGTTCTTGGCATATCGCACACCAATGCATCCATAAATGCACCATGCATGGATCACATGGTTCATCCTTGAAACATCATTAGCAAATTATAAATACCCACATGAAAAAATAAAACATTAACTTTCAATTTTGTGAATTTGTGATTTGGATTGGGTTGCAAAATGTAATTACCTTCAAGTGGTATTTCTGCTGTAATGATTGTCGAGGCATGCCGGTGTAGATGGCTCCAACCAACCAAGCAAAGAAGAAGCCCTCACCAAGAAGAAAAATAGTATCTGGATCGATGAGAATTCCGCCAAAAGCTGCTGTTAGTACAGCTGCTGCAATGCCACCTTCAATGCATATGGCATGACCAATACAAGCTCTTTCTTCAGTAGTGTCTTTGTCCAAGGCCGCAACATTGCGTCCAAATAGTACACATGGACAAAACAGTCCTGTCAAGCCTACAAAAATTCAAGATATATAATCTACTTTCCTTCAATGGATTCAATTTCTAGACCCTTGCTTATATTTGAATCTCGACTTCTTTATACCTTTCTTACCAATACACCACCTGAATTTGCTACTACCCTGGTGTTGATTTCGGTTGCATTTTTAAGGGGAAAGAGACTTACAACTATCTGTGTCCTGAAGACAACCACAAATTCCAGTTGTCCAGTCTTCATCTGCTGGTGGTATGTAGATTCGAGGTAAGGCTTGTCCACATACCTCACACTTTCGAGTGTTCTGTTAAGACATCACGATATATATAGTTGAAAAGGAGACACTCATATCCAAAGTCCTAACACGAATTAGATTAAAGAAAGTTAAAGAAAAAAGGAAGGAAGAGACACTAGATAACTATTTTTTTAATGGGATGAATTGAGACTGAACACAGTACTTAGAGGCTCCGGAGTAGATAGACCACAATGATCAATCATCGTGTAAAAAAATAATAAGACTGACACCCAATAAAAAAGTAGATATCATGGTATACTAACAACTAAATCAATAAGTATGCCAATCCGGTTTATGACAAGAGATTTTGTTGATACTACGTACATATGGTGGAGTGCACCAAATGTGCACTCCACTCTTGATTTAGCACACAATCATGTGTGTATATATGTGAGTGTGTGCATGTTAGAATTGGATGCTATGTATGATGCACTTCTCTATATTCATAACCCGAAACAGATATCAATGACAGTTACAACTATGCAAGATCGATGTAAAACGTCCCGATTTTAATTATGTGGGATGGATTCATAAACACAAAATTCATGGAAAATTCTCTCCTATTGTCTAAAATTTCTAATTCTGTTCGAAATCGAGCACCGCAATTCACCAGCTAGTTGTACATATTAATTGGTGGACCAGTCTTAATAACATTGGGATTATTGTACAAGCTAGGTCTATGAAATATCATACACAACTTGTAATCAAGAATACGAAAAACACTAATTTAGTTATTTTGAATACCCTTTCAACGTCGATGGGTTGATTAAGTTCACCGGGGATGATGTCTTGTAAGGAATTTTGATTCTCCTTTAGCTTCACGTACGTCCTCTCGTCCATCTATGATAATAATTATACACAATATCATCGTCATCTTTTCATATATGGAAATGATAAGAAAGATGCATATGAGACAGATAGGAAGAAAACCTGGAATGTATGTCCAAGAAGAATGCAGAAACTCGGGATCAGAAGATATTTTCTCTTCCTCTTTGTGAACTTACTTTAATAAAAATAAACAGAAGACAACGAGAAACTTGGGACTGTGAGATGTTTGCCAAGGAAACGACATAATATAGTCAGTCAATAGTAGTTAAGTTAGTTGGTAGAATTTCGGCACCATACATCACCTCAAAACACAAAACTGCCGCGTAAAATGGTAGAGGAAATTGCAAAACTTGCCCATCAAAACATGTGTATTTCTATTTTAGTCCTGTTAAAGACAAAAGGTGTAATTGCTCTTCTTAAATTTTAATCAATCCTCTAATCATTAAAATTTGAAATTCTTTCTTTCTTTCTTTCTTTCTTTGTCCAGTAGTTTTGGTTGAATTGTAAAATCATGGAGATGAAGACTTTGATGCATGATTATTTTCCTTCTTATTAGTTCAAAATGATGTTGAATTTTAACTCTTCCATTTTTGTATAGATATTTTGTCGCCTTTTCTTTATCTTGTTCTCTCAAATTATTCTCGTTACTTGATTTATTGATTTATAATATATGGTGACTAATTTAGATAGACATCCTAGAATAAATTATTATTATATTTATTGCTAGAATATAAATTTTAATATGTAATTGTTATGATTTTGTTTTTGTCGGTAGCAAATAATGATCAAATTGCTAGGGTAACACAAGATATATTATATAACTCGAGTTTGTGAATTAAGAGCCTAATCTATCATATCTTCTTTATAATTCAAGTGATTGTCAATAGAATCTAGAGAAACTTATTTTAGGCTGTTTAATTAAATATGGTTAGTTATAGAACGTTAATTAAAGAACATGTTTATAACTAAAGTTAAGAGACATTTCAAATTAACATAGTTTTCTGTTAATCTTGGGATTGATATTTGAGAGGTATAGAGAGATGCGCTTTTAATCATTTCATAGAATTTTAGAACACGACGCGATACTGAACACAGAATCAATATCCTTTTAATTAATTGATTTCTATTTTTTATTGTTTCTCAAACTGTTTATTTTGTAGAATAAATTCAAACGTGTCTCCCCTTTATATTTCTTTGTGTAACTTGTGTAATAATTAGCACGAGAAGCACAATTATTTCATCTAGCGACTCCTACTTACTATTGCTATTAGTTAGTAGAGATAGATGAAATGTAATCCAATTTTACATACTAAATGTTAAGGGACTACTTTTACAATATTAACTATTAGAAAAATCACATATTGGCAATAATTTACAAACCAGCTAACATACATAAATGGATCAAATTTTTTTTGCCACCTGAAGTATTGGATTTACCACATTGATTTCTTAAACTATTTTTATCAGTTACCAACTCCAAATATGCATTTTGTGTAAAATCTCAAAATTTTAAAGGGGATTATTAGACATAAATTTAGGCAGTGTTTGCACTTGCTTTAAAATAAGGAATTATGGACTTTTCCCTTAGGCTCCATTTGGATGGAGGGATTTGTGCTATGGATTTATAAATTCATTGTCAAATCCACTCCATGTATTTGGATAAAATACTAAATGAGTGGATTTGAAAATCCAGATTTTTAAATCAACCCATTTGGAAATCCAGGATTTGAAATTCTTCATTTTACACTATATTTGGGTGGATTTCAAATCCTTTGACAAAGGTAGTCATTTACAAATCTCTCTTGACTCTCACTTCTCTCTCCCCCCCCCCTCTCTCTCTCTCTCTCGCCCTCTCTCTATCTCTATCTCTCTCGTCCTCTCTCTCTCTCCCTCCTCCCCCGCTCTCTCTCTTCTCCTCTTCTCCATATCGCTATCTCTTCCTCTCGTTCTCCAATAAAATGCTTCTAATATTTTTTTAAAATTCTTTTTTTTTTTCCTTTTATCTCCAATGAAATGCTCCCAATAAATTTTTGGGATATAAAATACATAATATGTATATATGTGTGTAAAAATTATTCGGTTAATTTTGATGTAGGAAATATTGATTATTTAATAAAAAATATAAATTGTTAGTTTAAATTTTAAAGAAAAAAAATTGAATTTTACAAATATTTTATCAGTTTTTTGCCAAATAATGAATTTGAAAATTTTGGATTTCAAAATCCTTTCACAAATTCACCATAAATCCAAACAAGGGATTTCAAGTCAATGGATTTCAAATCTAAGGATTTTAAAATCTATTCATTTTAAATCCCCTGACAAATCAAATCCCTCCATCCAAATGGGGCCTTAAAAAATTTATTTGGGGTGTTTGCATAACCTACTTTTGGTTGAAAAAAAAAAAGCTATTTGAGGTGTTTGCATAACTAACTTTTGGCTTAAACAGATCACTTTAAAACCAAAAATCAAAAGCAGATTCCCCCTACTTCAAACTGATTTTCAACTTTATTTCTCCTTTTTTGTCCAAACCTTTTCTTTTGTCAAAAGCATATTTGTTTCAAACAATACCCACAATTATTTTAAAGTTTTTTTGAACAATTTCTAAATTTGATCACTTTTTAAAAATTTCAAGAAATTGTAAACACATTTATAGTAAAACTTTCAGAAAATACAATTTCATATTATCTCTTTTTTTTAGTGAGAGATCTTGACACATGAGCGACTTAGAGGGTGTTTGACTAAGGTTATTTTAAACATCTTCCAAGCTCCAATATCTTATAAGTTGTTTCAAGAGCTTATAAGATGTAATTTCCCAAGAGCTTATAAGTTAATAAAGTATTTGGATAAAATATCTTGTAAGCTTGCAACTGAATGTAGTGATTTATCATGAATTTAGGGGACCAATTTAAAACTACTATCAAACACACATGACTAGTGTGTGTGGTGTGTGAAGTGTGTGTTTTTTGTAGTGTGTGTAGTGTGTGTATTGTGTGCAATGCGTGTGTAGTGTGTGAAGTGTGTAGCGTGTGTGAAGTGTGTGTAGCATGTGAAATTTGAGCGTGATAATTAAGATGTTAAAAAATAAGATGAGATACATCAACTTATTTTTTAGATCTTATAAGCTCTCAGAACTTATTCTTTTGTCTTATAAGGTCATAACGCCAAACACTTTGCAAAAACTTATAAACTCCTAAACATTTTACAAAATATTTTTGGAGCTTACCTTCTTCCAAAATATTATTCGGAGCTATTCGGAGTTTTTCATTTAATCTTATTAGCGAATGCACGAAAAGATTATAGTGTTGCCTTTACAATAAAAACTACATCATGAAAAAGGTGTAATATTAAACAACTTAAAGAGTATATATTAAGACAAATTTCAAGCCCTAACTCATAAAAACAATTACAAGCTACTGAAGTGGGTGTCTCTCTTAAAGATAATAGCACTAAATTATAAAGTTATCAATTATCAGGTGTAGGATATAGTGAGTTTAAGTCCAGGATTTTGACCTTTATATATAGAAATGGTTAAATATTAAAATATATTAATATATTTTAGTGATTAGATTAAAGAAATGTAGAGTTGATCAATTTAAATGTATCATATGATGTATTTTTAAATATAAACTATAAACGAATTAACGAGTTCATATATCTACATTAATAAATATATGTCTGCTCTAAAAATTACTCATTATAGATATTTTACTCTATTATTAATTACTAAAGTCTGTTATGATAGTATTATAAATGCACTGTTAAAGTTACTAAAATTTATAATGATTCAATATTATACTATAGAGAAATGAATTAAATGTTATATAAAAGAAAAATCTACAGTCACTTAGAATTGGTTCTACTCGGTCCTATTTCGGTTTTTTAATTTCAGAATGGTTTGTTTTTACAACTAAAAAATCGGATTGGTTCGGTTCGAATAACTTATTTCACCCGTGCGTTGCACGATTTGTTATTAATAACTTATTTTTTAATTGCAATATTAAAATTAATTTTATTAAGAATTTAATAGATAACAATACTATCATTTGATTTTGTTAAGTATGGAAAATGTTCTTATATTCATCATGAGCACATGTTAAAATTCTCACCTTCTCAAAATTTTGAATAAGATAATTTATTTATTTTTGAAATTTTAACACATCAACTGATGAGCAAATTAATGAGACTAATGAATTTACAACATTATATCATCAAATGAACCACTTCCCAACAATTTATTTACAACATTATAATATGAAATAAGTAATAACTTCTCAACAACATGATTAGTTAAACCAATTTTATTATAATCAGATCGAAAATTAATCGATCTCACCACTTATTGGATCGTCAATCTAACCGCAATAATCACCATTTATTTTATGATATAAAATTTAATTATTTATGATTCAGATATTGTTCTTTTATCTTGAGAATCACTTCCCAAATATGACAAATATATTAAATAATAAAAAAATAATTATCTTTTTAAAATTTTATAAACTCTCAAATAGGCCATAAAAAGAAATTCATAGGTGAAGTAAGAAAAAAGACTAAGAAAAACTAAAAACAAACAAAAAATGGAAAATAACCCGTTTTCCAATCTTTTGTTCCCCAATACTTTTCTGGTTCAATCCAAACTTTTCCAAGTTGAACCACACAAATAACTTTATAGTGTACTCCAGATCAAATCAAGCATCGTTTTTCGATTTGAATGGTAGAACCGACTAGTCCAATATAGTTTTGACACCAATGAGTTACACTACTAATCTACTATTACAAACAATTTTTTATTCTTTACATACAAATATATCTTTGAAAAAATTGGTATAAATGCTCAGTATGTTTCCCCTATTTGAAAACTAGGACACTGAGTATACGGCATTTTAAAAATATCTTCTAACTTGCCAAAAATTGCTGAAAATCCCCCGTGACCGGCTAATAGGCTATTACACAACCGCTCATTGATGAGATGGAGCTCTTAACTGATGTGTCTTTGATTTTTCGTTTTTATTTTTATTTTTCTGCTGACTTACTTGATAGAGTGGAAAAAAAATTCAAAAATAATATAAAATAATAATTTAAATTTATAAAAATTATAATTCCCAAAAAAATTGTTTATAATTTAGAAAAATAAAATTTTATTTGTGAAATTTATTTTTAAAATTATAAAATTCATTTAAAATTTGAAATTTTAAAAATTTATTTCTGAAAATATTTAAAAAATTAAAAAAATCATTTCAAATTAAAAAATTAAAAAATTTATTTCTGAAATAATAAAATTCATTTTTTTTCCGAAAATTCTTAATTTATTTCTAAAGTTTATTTTAAAAATGATAAAATTGATTTAAAATTCAAAAATTATGTGTCTTTTTCTTATTTGTCATTAGTTTAATGATTTCTTTTGTGTTTTTGACTCACTTATTAGGGTTATATAAAAATAAAAAAGACTATTATATACAGATACAAATGTATACAAACACACATATAATACACACACACACACACACATATACACATGCACACAGCTGTAAACAAATAACCGAAGCTCCAACCCTATTTTCCCGTCCCCAAATCCAGATCCCACCTCACCACCCTTTTTCTCTGTTGAGTTGTGCAACCCAAGCTCGTCGTCGATGTTGACTGGAAGATTCGCAGCAGATCCACTCCTGGATCGTATGCTGTCGACTTTGGTGGCAGTAGATTCGGCAGGGAGGAGGCGAATAAACAAAGATCAAAGAGGATGAGGAAAGCAAGATCAAAGCTTTAATCGATACTCTAGCCTTAGATTGGCAGCGATGACAAATATTGTTGGCTTAGTATTGCACTTCTCCATAATTAATTATGGCTTTGGCGTTGGTAGAGGTTTCGGACGGGGCATGGGTGGGAGTATGATGGTTGGACGTGGTTTTAGCGATTTTTGTACCTCTTAACATTCGATCTGAAATTGGGTAAAAAAAACTTTCGATCTGAAATATCTTCTTTGAAATACCTTTTAGTTTTTAACTTTTAAATAAATTTTATAAATTTTTTTAAAAAAATTAGAATTAAATTTTTAATTTTTAGAATTTAAAATAAATTTTATAATTTTTGAAATAATTTTCAAAAATATTATTTTTAATTTTTGAATTTATAATGAATTTTATAATTTTTTTAAATAATTTTCGGACATAAATTATTAAATTTTTTAATTTGAAATAAATTTCATAATTTTTGAAATAATTTTCAATAATAAAATTTTAAATTTTCGAATTTTAAATGAATTTCATAATTTTTTAAATAAAATTCACAACTAAAATTTTTATTTTTCTGAATTTTAGACAATTTTTTGGGGAATAATTCTTTTATAAATTCAAATTAATATTTTATATTATATTTTTTTTCCACCCTATCAAGTGAGTCAGCAGAAAACGAAAAGATTAAAGTCGCTTCAGAAAAAGAGCTCCATCTCATCAATGACCGGTTGTATAACAGCCTATAGCCGGTCACGGGATATTTTCACTAATTTTTTATAAATTAGAAGATATTTTCAAAAAGTAGTATACTTAGTGTCCTAGTTTTAAATAGTGGAAACATACCGAGCATTTATACCAAATTTTCCTATATCTTTTCTAATGCAATATTTGCTTTTTGTTTTAACTTTATAATTTTAATGCAAGAAAATTAACTTACAAAATAAATGGTAAAAGAAATAAATGAAAGATCGACCAATGGAGCCAAAACTATTTATTCTAATCAAAATTTGTAGCCTAGCAAATAGAATTAATCAAACTTTTCAATCCTTCATCATATTAAAAGAAGAGAACACTATTTAACGCTAGCAGGACATACAGGGCTAAACATAAATTCTCAATTCTACATGAGTCTTAAAATAAATTACCCAAATGTACAAACATAAATCTTTTAGAGTATATTTGTTTATGAATTTGTCCATTCGGATGGAGGAATGGGTGAATTCAGACTTGCGTTTGTGCTGAAAATTAAAATTATGTTTTCATACTTCACTTCACTTATATCCTAGTTTATTCTACTCTCTCCATGCATTCATTACAAAAAAAAAAAAAAAAAAAAAAAATATATATATTAATATTTTTTATGAGAAATTTAATTTCTGAAAATTTATAAAGGCAAATATTAAATTTAGTATAAAATTAATAATAATTGCTTTTTCTTGAAGCTTGAACCGGCAGTGTGTAATAATGGCAAACATTCACCAGCCTACTTGACAAAGCACTGTATTTACAATTTCAGATCTCAACTTTTTGTTTCCATCTTCTCTTCTTTTCACAGGGATGATTAATCTGCCTTTAAACTTTAAGCATTTTTCTCATGCTTACAAACTGTAAACTTTATATTTGCTCCTCTATACCTTTGATTTGCAAGAAAAGTTTGATTCACATTCACGATTTTAAAAAAATAATTATTTATGATTTTTAAAAAAGATTATCATAATTTTCCGGCAGTTTATAGCCGACACGTCCTGCAGTTTATGGCCGAGAAGGCCGGGCCAGCAATGTCCGAGAGGTCACACGGGTCTGGTGTGCCGCCTAGAGGTTTTAGCAGACTGGGACACACCATCGAGAAGCTGGGTAGGCAAAAGACCCCAGTCACATGCGGTGCCTCAGCCGCACGCAGTAGCCGTGAGCGCCCGATTAAGGGGAGTATCCCTCCCCAAGTTGTTTGATTATGTCAGTTCCATTTATGATATGGAACGCCCGTGGGCTTTGGAACAGTCCTACTTAAACTCACATTCGTAGGCTTGTTAGGACACACCACCTTTCTTTCAAAATGGGGTCAGTAATGACTCCGGTCATATTTGAGTTTTTGCTGCTCCGCATTATCACATTGATGTCATCGTCGACACCGAGCAGGCCCTCCACATTCGTCTATCTGCCCCGATCCTGCCCCAGCTGATCTTTCTCACCGTTGTGTATGCTAAGACTCAGTGGCCTTCGTTATCCACTCTGGGACACTTTGCGTGAGATCAGCGAGTCTATACGAGAGCAGGCCTGGCTTGTGAAGGTGATTTTAACATCTTCCTTCACGACCACGAGCGTCATGGAAGCACTACTGATAGAGCGGGTAAGATGCTCGACTTTGGTGAGGCAATCGCCGATTATGAGCTGCTCGATTTGCGTTATACCAGTTCGGGCTACACCTTCCAGGGCAGGGAAGGCTTGCTCGAGAGACTGGATCGCTTACTCATGAATGGTGGGTAGTCATCGGTCTTCGGAGTCATGAATGTCTCGCATCTTCCTCTTACTCGGTCCGATCATGGCCCGCTCCTTCTCGAGTGAAAATTCACTGAGCACAGTCAGGGATCTTCCTTCTGCTTTCAGAGCATGTGGGTCCAATACCACACTTTTTTAGACACTATCCGAGGGGTTTGGGCAACTCTGATTGGTCTTGTGGGTATCTTGAACCTTCAACTGAAGCTCACCCGAGTCAAGAAGGACCTGAAGTAGTGGAATTGGTCGGTATTCGGTAATATCTTCCACACGATTCAGGAGGCCAGAATGCCCATGCTGCGGCCGAGCTTGCCCATGACAGTGACCCCTCTCCTGCCTGACGCAGGAGAGATTCGGCATCTCCACGCCGAGTATCTATTGCATCTTCGAATGGAGGAGGACTTCTGGAGGCTGAAAGTGGCCATGTGCTGGACCGTGGAGGATGAGAGGAACACCCGGTTCTTTTAGGGATTTGTGAAGCAGAGGCAGTGTCAGTCCTATATTCACACCAGCGAGGTTGATGGTGTCCACATCGCCGATCAGGCCGACATTCGGGACTTTAGTGGCTCCTTCCGATGAGTTCTTCCTTAGGCTCCCAGGGATACCGATGTTGAGTCTCTCTGTGGGATGTCGTTTGAGGAGATTAGGGAGGTTGTTTTTTACATTAACCTGACGAGTGCCTTTGGCCCAGACAGTTTCTTCTCCTTCTTCTTTCAGACGTGTTGGGACTTCATGGGTCCGGACGTCGGGTTCGTTGTTCGAGATTTCTTCTCCAGGAACCCCATGCCAAGGAGCTTTACCGTAACTTCCATTATTCTGATCCCGAAGAAGCCTTAGCCGACGTCCTGGACCAACTACAGACCGATCAACCTCTATAATATCTCGAACAAGATTACCTCCAAGATCCTGAACTTCAGACTGGCGCCTCTTCTCCCGATGTTCGTAATGCCAAGCAGAGTGGCTTCGTTCAGGGTAGATTGATCTCGGACAACGTGTTGCTGGACAAGTAGCTGAATTGTGACGTCCTTATCCCCAACCTTATGTTGAAGCTCGATATGGCTAAGGCCTACGAACGAGTGTAATGACCCTTCTTATGTCATGCTCTTCAGAGAATGGGCTCCCCCTCCCCCACGGTTAGAGATGGCAATTCGGGCGGCCCGTCCGGGCCGGGTCCGATTTATTTCGGGCCTAGAAATGCTAGGCCCGGCCCGGAGGACCTCGGGCCATCGGGCCAAAAAAGCCCACCAATGAGTTTTTTTCTTTTCTTTTTTATTACTTTAACCATGAAGTAGAATTATATATTGAGGCGAACTTCAGTTTAATTCTCTTAAGAAAAAACTTGATCGGAAGATAATATATTAGTATTCGTTGTAATATGGAATGATATCTATTAATCTATAGGCATGTCTCAAACCCCAGATATAACAATAATAATAATAATAAAAAAGAAGGAATGAATGATGATATATAGTTATATACTACACATCACAAGTTATTTAATTTTTGTGTACGTACTATACTACATGTTAATCAATTTTTTCATTTTTCAACACATAATAATTAATGAGCATGCTTGGATCCAATTCATTTTCCATCTTCGGATAATAAAACTGAAGAAATAGATTATTAAATTAGTAAAATGTTTTAATTTTTCGGTAAATAGATACATTTATGCTCTGCTAGAAAAAGAAAAAAGAAAAACATGTTTCAAATAGTACACAAGATATTACTTAATTCCTAATTTTTTCTTATTCGATTAGTGAGGGGGAAAAAAATTCAATTCCATCGGGCCGGCCCGCGGGCCTTCGGGCCAGGCCAGGCTTGGCCCGCCAAAAGAAAAGCCTGTCCGGGCCAGGCCAAAAAAGCTCGAATTTTTTCGGGCCTCTAATATTCCGGCCCAGCCCGCTCTATATTTCGGGCTAAACGGGCCGACCCATCGGGCCGGGCCAGTTTTGCCAGCTCTACCCACGGTGGATTGACTTCGTTCGCAATTTCATGGAGAATCGCTAGTTCTCGATTCTTGTGAACGAGTCCCCCGCCGGTTTCTTCCACTCTAGTTGGGGCCTCCACCAGGGAGACCCTCTCTCCCCTGCTCTATTTGTTGTTGTGGCGAACTACCACTCCCGGAAGCTAGACGCATTCATTCCTAGCAGGCCCAAGATGATCTACAAGTCCCCGGCTCCACCCCATCTGTCTCCCACCTGGCATATGCTGATGATATTGTCATATTCACTCGTGCCCGGGAGGGGGAGATAGGGAAGCTTGTTGAGCTCCTTTAGCACTATTCCGCCATCTTGGTGGTAAGTAAGGCCCAAGTTACCTAAAGTTACAAGCCGGCCCAAATTGTTTATAGTTGGAAGCCCAAGAATTGGCCCAAGTATGATAATTGGATTGTAACGGCAGCACAAGAGAAGGAAAAGATCTGACCCACGATTTCCTCCAAATCACGAAAGCGAGCTTCATGGCCTTGATTGTAGGAATATAGTTAGGGGCCTCAATTGTAGGAATTTATTGAGGGCCGTAATTTGTATAATATAAATAGTAGAATGAGGAATAGAATAGGGGTTGGAACTTTTGAAAGAGAAAAGCATACTTGTAAACACCAATAGAGAAAGAGAAAGGAGCCCGGTTGGGACATTATCTTCCCGTGGACGTAGATCTCCGGATCGAACCACGTAAACATTGTGTCTCATTGCTTATTTATTTTCCTGTTTAATACCTTTCGTAAATACTTCGGTGATAGAACGGATTGCGCTTTATCAATTGGCGCCGTCTGTGGGAACGTAGAAGCGATTGGATTTTTAGTATTGATATTGCACTTGAAACCATGGTAACTACTCGATTGAATCACTCTCGTCAAGGTGATCAAGTCAATCAAGATCCACCCGTGGATCAAACCTTACCGACAAGGCAATCGATAATACGGGACGCCTCCCACCACCAGGGCCACCGAGATCCGGTTGCAAATCCAGGTGACGGATTTTTACCCCTACCCCCTCAAGATGTACAAAACCCTGGTCCTGCAACTACACAACCACAAGTTAATATCCAGATGACTCCGGAACTACTTCAGGCCTTCTTACAGGAACATGCTCATGTTCTTCAAGATTAGGCTGTCAACCGGTTAAACCCTGATGGCCATGTTGGGCATAACATTAACCCCGTAGTGCGACCACCTCGTCAGAATCTTTCCAACCAACAAAATCCCGCACACCACGAGAGACAAGATCGCCGACGAGAACGACCTAGTTCTCCCGAGGACCATGGGAGTTCTAACGGATCGAGACAGCGCAATGACGAACTTGTTGATGTTGATCGTCGCCACCCGCTTAACGCAACCAAGAAAGCTCGTCATACTGATCCCTATACTCCAGATCTTCATGAGTATGAGAGGGTACAGTGGAATGCTGAATTGGACAGAATCTTAGGCCTTGATGCCAATGGAGATATTATCACTCCATTTTCCCAAGAAATTCTAGCTACGCCTCTTCCTGAAGGGTTTAAAAGGCCTGCCATACCACCTTATGATGGCACCGGAGACCCGGCCAATTTTCTGGGGGCTTTCAGGCATAACATGCTCAGTAGAGATCACACTGCATCTCTTCACTATTGCAAGATCTTCCCTGAATACCTCCAGGATGAAGCACGAGTTTGGTTTGACTCTCTTCCTCGCAACAGCATATCCTCTTTCCGGGAACTTGCTGAACACTTCTGGGCACGTTTTGAAGCACGTGCAAAGCCTATGTCCACTTTAGCCGACCTGATGAATGTCGAACAAAAAGAAGGAGAAACCATCTCTCAATTCTTAGAACGTTTCACAACTGAAAGTTTGAAGGTAGGAAATCAGCCAGATGATATCATTGTCACAGCTTTCATGAACGGATTACGGGCTGGACCGCTATACACCGAGCTAGTCCGTAATACCCCTGTCACCACCCGAGCTCTTTATCATGTGGTTGGACGGTTCGCTAAGGCAGACGAGCAGACCCGACGTAAGAGGGAAAAATCTGTTGCCAAGAAACAATTAGATAAAGGACCATCTGGGTCTAACACCCGTACCAGTGCTTTTAACCGACTGGGCGGAGGTCGATCCAATACTCACCACGATCTACCCAAACTAACACCCTTAAATCGGTCCCGAACCGAAATACACGCCATTCACAAGGCTGATCTAAAGCCTTGTCCTCGTATGACAGCCCCGGCTGATAAGCGGAACCGTGCCAAGTGGTGTGAATACCATTATGACCATGGGCATGATACTGAAGAATGCCGAGAACTCAGCAAAGAGATCGAAGAGTGTATAAAGCAGGGGTATTTCCGTCAGTATGTGACTCAGTCAGACAATAGAATACAACACCGAGGTGGAAACCAACATCAGAACCGAGCTGGCAATAATAATCGTGGTTTCCAACAAGGCCGGTCACCATGGCCAAACAACCGCTCCGGGAACAACCATTACCCGAGACAAGATCAGGGAAGCAGACGCAATGTTCAACAGCAACAACCTCGCTTGTTGCCTGCTCCTCCTCCCCAAGAAGAAGGGACTAATCCCCCAGCTCGCGTTGTTAATAGCGTTATTCATATGATCTATGGTACACAGCCAGCAGGGGTATCCCGTAAAGCTCTTATTGCAGAAGCTCGCCGACCTCCTCCCGAGGAACCCCGTCACAAACGTTTCCACAATAATGAAACAGTAAGTTTTACTGAAGACGACCCTGTTCCCGAACGCACACCTCACACTGATGCTATAATCATTGATATGACTGTGGCGAATATTATCATCAAACGGGTGTACGTTGATAATGGTACAGCTGTAAGTGTTATTTTCTCAGATTGTTTTCAAAAAATGGGTATATCTCGAGATTTGCTTCGGCCTGCTCCGGGACCTTTGCAGACATTCACACAAGGGGAAGTTCACGCAGAGGGGATTATTAATCTACCAGCTTCGGTAGGTACCCATCCCGCAATCAAAACAGTTTTTGTTGACTTTTATGTGGTGTCATCTCCGTCTCCTTATAATATGATTCTTGGACGGGATTGGCTTACCCCTGCCCAGGCCATATGTTCCACATTTCATTTAACGATGAAATGTCCTTCACCCTACGGAACCATAGCCATCCGTGGCGATCAGAAGATGGCTAAGCAATGTATGCTTGTTGCCCTCAAACCACGAACTGCACAGACGGTTCAGCCACAGTTTCAAATAGATACCCCCGAGCTTGAATCAATACCAATTCAACCTCTTGGTGAAGAGGTAGTAGAAGTCCCTCTGGATCCGAATGTGCCTGAGCGAACTGTCAAAGTCGGTGCTATACATCTACCCCTACTTCACAGTGCCATCGTTCAAGTATTGCGAGAATATTCCGAAGTCTTTGCCTGGTCACCTTTAGACATGCCTGGTGTCTCACCAGATCTTATTACTCATAGATTGAACATTGACCCCACAGTTAAACCAGTTCAGCAGAAGCGCAGACAATTTGCGCTCGACCGAAAAGCTGCTATTCGCACAGAAGTTGAAGCATTGGTCAAGGCAGATATCCTGTTCGAAGTCCATTACCCGACCTGGTTGGCCAATCCTGTTCTAGTCCTGAAGTTTGATAATACTTGGAGAATGTGCGTGGATTTTACCGATCTGAATAAATATTGTCCTAAGGATTGTTATCCATTACCTTCTATTGACCAGAAGGCTGAAGCCATTACTGGACATCCCGCGCTTTGTTTCTTGGACTTATATGAGGGATACCACCAAATTCATATGGATAAGAATGATGCGATCAAGACAGCATTTATAACAGACTTCGGAATCTTCGCATACAAAAAGATGCCCTTCGGGCTCAAGAATGCCGGAGCCACTTATCAAAGGTTGATGGACCATGTTTTTCAGAATCAAGTTGGTCGAAATGTGGAGGTCTATGTCGATGATTTAGTCATCAAGAGTCGAACTTTTGATGCATGCGTCCGGGACATTGCTGAAACACTGGAAGTACTTCGACGCCATAATCTTCGTTTAAATCCAGCGAAGTGCACCTTCGGGGTCGGCTCAGGCAAATTTTTAGGGTACATGGTATCTCCTCAGGGACTACAAGCTAATCCCTCTAAAATCAGGGATATCCTCGACCTCAAGACACCCCAGAAAGAAAAAGATGTTCAACGCCTTACTGGGCGATTAGCAGCGTTAAACAGGTTCCTATCCAAAGCGGCTGAACGGCAACTTCCCTTCTTTAAGGTGTTACGACAAGCTAAGAAATTCGAGTGGACACCCCAGTGTGAGGAAGCTCTGACAGCTTTAAAGCAACATATCCGTCAACTTCCTATTATTTCTGCCCCGATTGCTGGAGAACCCTTGTATCTATATTTGTCCACTGCTGATGAAGCCATCAGCGCGGCTCTTGTCCGCGATGACCACGGAACTCAGAAGGTAGTATACTTCGCCAGCCGAGCTTTACAAGGAGCAGAAATCCGATACTCAGTCATCGAAAAGACCATATTGGCATTGGTTATGGCGGCTCGCCGTCTTCGTCCCTACTTTCAGGGACATGTTATTAACGTTCTTACAAACCTGCCAATTCGTCAAATCCTGAGTAAGCCCGATCACTCAGGTCGACTTGTTAAATGGGCAATAGAGTTGGGAGAGCACGATATTCAATTTCTTCCTCGTCACGCTATTAAAGGCCAAGCCCTAGCTGATTTTCTAGCGGAAGCTGCTTATGAGTGTCCGGACTCCAACCCACATCCCGAGCACATTTCCCCTACTGATACCAGTGTTGAAACCGAACTATGGCATGTTCATGTAGATGGTGCTTCGGCCACACGGGGAAGTGGTGCTGGGGTCATCATTAATGGACCTAACAATGTGGAAGTTAAGTCTGTTTTGCACTTCAACTTCAAAGTCACGAATAATGAAGCCGAATATGAAGCAATCCTTGCGGGCCTTCATCTTGCAAAGACTTTAGGAGCTGCACATGTTCAACTATACACTGACTCCGAGGTGGTTTCCAGTCAGATCAATGGCCTATACATAGCAAGGGAAGGAAACATGAAACGGTATTTGGCTTTAGCTCGAGGTCTCCTACACACATTTGCCTCCGCTCATATTCACAAGATTCCCCGAGGAGAGAACACAGAAGCTGATGCTCTTAGCAAAGTGGCCTCCGCGGCTCCCTCAAGTATACCTCCTGATGTGTTTGTAGAAGAGATGCCTCATCAGTCAATCCATGAACAGCCTGTCTCAGTAATCACTGATTCCCAAATTACATGGATGACACCCATTATCTAATATTTACAGGATGGAACCTTACCCGATGACAAGTTACAAGCTCGACAGGTAATCTTGAAAGCAGCAAAATACACTTTACATGATGGAGTTTTGTACAGACAATCTTATCTTCAACCCAGCCTCCGGTGCCTTGGTCCAGTTCAGGCTCGTTATATCCTCGAGGAATTACATGAAGGCTCATGCGCAAACCATATTGGTTCCCGGACTCTTGCTAAAAAAGCACTCCGATGGGGATATTATTGGCCTACACTTTTTAATGATGCACATGAATTAGTGTCAAAATGCGAGAATTGTCAGTGGCATTCACGGATTAAACACTTACCTCAAACTGAACTGACAGGCATCCAGAGTGCATGGCCTTTTATTCAATGGGGCATAGACATCGTGGGTCCTTTCCCTTTAGCTCCAGGTGGCCTTAAATTCTTGGTGGTTGCGGTGGATTACTTTACCAAGTGGGTCGAGGCTGAACCACTCACTACCATTACTGGAAGGAAAATTCTTAATTTTGTCTGGAAGAACATTGTCTGCTGATTTGGCATTCCTAGTACCATTGTTTCTGATAATGGGAAATAGTTCGCGAATGATCCTTTCCGTTCTTGGTGCGAGGAGTTACATATTAAACAGGCATTTACTTCGGTAGCCCATCCCCAAGCTAATGGCCAAGTCGAGGTGACAAACCGAACACTTGTTGAAGGCATTAAGAAGCGCCTAGGTGAATCTAAAGGACTTTGAGCTGATGAACTCCCTCAGGTATTATGGGCCTATCGAACTACACCACACTCTGCTACTGGAGAAACTCCTTTTAGCCTAACCTACGGTTCCGAAGCTGTCATTCCAGCCGAAATCGGTGTAGCCAGCCCTAGGGTGCTGAACTTCCATCCAGAACAGAACGAAGATGCTCTTCGTACCAACCTTGACGAAGTAGAATATCGCCGAGAACAAGCTTTTATCAGGCAGGCAAAAAATAAACAGCGGACAGCGAGGTATTATAATGCTCGAGTTCGGAATACACAGTTTAAAGTTGGTGATCTTGTACTCCGGCGAAATTCTGCCAGTAAGGCCGAGCCTGAAGGCAAGCTCCATGCAACGTGGGAAGGACCATATCGCGTAGTCACTGCTCATTCCCTTGGGAGTTATCAGCTCGCACGTGTTGATGGTACCCCGGTACCTCGGACTTGGCATGTTACTAATCTTCGAAAGTTTTTCCTCTAAAACACTGTTAGTTTTGATTTCCTATCTCTTGCATAATTCGTTTTTATTGTGATAAGTTTGCTTGATTAATCATGATTGTTTTGGTCTGACTTTTACTTGTTTGTGATATTGCGGGGACGCTCCGATATCTTTATATTCATGTTTCCGAACACTTGTTTTTGATCCGTCGTATATCACACATGTCTCCGGACTCCATTACTCAACCCCTAAAATCGGTTGAAGTTACATGTCTACACCTCAGGGTTCTATTCAAATTCTATCTTACTCGATCAGAGATTACAAGGCGCTATTGTTTTGTCTCCGGACTTCAACTCGCTTTCTTTACCCAACTTCATAATCTATTTTTAAAAAAAAAAAAAAAAAAGAAAGAAAAAGAAGGAAAATGTGTATATACACAAGTCATACATAATACAACAGACTAATCACTCTTCTATTACATTAAATCTGGCTAGGAATTATCTATGCTATTATCTATTTTTTTCCGGAGCCTTCTCCGAACCAATATACGAAACCGCGCCGTCTTGTTTCTGATCGAGCATATCCCGTCCTCCGGGATGACTCTTGCGCGTTCCGACGACGCCCTGCTTCGCTTCGGTTGCGGACTCCGGTCCCATACCTATGACTCATCATTTGGGGACCCCGGTCATCTGCGGCATGTTCGGTTCTTGTTCTTGGCCCTGACATATTGGTCCATTCTGCATGGTCCCATTCTAGTGGCGCCAACGGATCCATCACCTCGGGGGTTTTATTTATACCTTCCCTGGTTTTTTGCTGAGAAGGATTTAGTGATTTCTGAGGAATAGAGTTTTTCCTCCGTTCTCTTCCCGGAGTGTTCGCCCATTCTACGGCATCCCACTCCTCGGCAGGCATTTCATCAATCTCCTTGGCCAATGCCACAACTGTCGATCCACTGGCCTCCGGCTCCACCGCGTGAGTTCCTTCCGGTGCTTGGGGTATTTTTGATATCACTTCGGGTGTGATGCTGGTTTTTCCAACACCTACAGCTTGATCAGCCAACACTACATTCTCTTGGATATCGAACTTTGTTTTCTTGCCCCGACGTTTTTTCTTGCGGCTGTGTTCTTGTTCTCCCTGCTCTGCAATGTTCAAAGCTTCATTCCGAGCCTCGACTTTCTTTTGCAGCTCTACCAGAAATCCTAGTACCAGCCGACTCCTTATGATTTCAGGATCATTAGCATCACCTCGCTCACTCCGTTGTTGGACGTCTTCCCGGATCTCGGCTCTCCGGGCTTGAATATCTTTAATTGATAGTCGTCCGCCGTCCACAAGAAGATGCTCACACTCTTGCTGGTTGATACGAAGTTGTTCCAATTCAAGATCTTTTAACACACACTGCGCTTTGTACTGTCTCATTTGTTGTGCAGATTCTTTCCATGAGCTCTCCTCTTCGACGTATCTCTTCTCTACTAATGATAAATTCCTTGATAATCGGGGGACTTCATGCAACATTAACATATCTCGCTCTTTCTGTAGCCAAACTATTGATGAGTGAAGCTGCTTTATTACTTCATACGGGTTTTCAATATTTTCCTGGCAAAGGAGACACCTCGGGTTTTTAGACTTTACCAACACATATACGTTGTTTGGGTAAGTAAGTAACAACATTTGTTATCCATAAAATTTTTTTTTTTCTCCATTTCTCCGGAAATACAAAGTATATCATTACAAAGCAAGTAACTACAATGGAATCCTTTTTTACAAGATCATCTATCCTACATTCTGCTCATGAGTTGGGAGGTCACTGACCTCTCCGGGGGTAGGGTTGGCTTCTTTTCCTCTCGGGGCCTCCACAATATCACTTGTACCCTCCGCTGCCTTGCTAGGGCCTTCGATCATAACGGGGGGTATAACAATCTCTTGGCGGGGAATGGGAGCTCGGTTCCTTAGCTCCCGTACATAAAAACCGTTGCGGAAGCCCAAGAAGTCCTTATCCTGGTCTTCGTTGCACCGCTTTATGATGTCGGGAGTGAGGATTGTGTTCTTCTTCGCTAAGGCCTCGATCAATGGCCACTTCGGAGCTCTCGTCAACGCCTCAAAATATGCACCATCTTCGTTCCCGACTACATCGTAGTTATACCCGAAGTCCTCATCGTAAACATTGACCTCCGGGTATTTATCATGTACGGCTTCCAACAGCTCGCTTTTGGTGGCCGTATCACCTGTAGCCACGAACGTGCTCAGAAACTTCAGGAATGTCTCTGTTTGCATCAGTTTCTCGGCGAACGTTTCTAGTACAGCTCCCTGGCCCACGATCGCCTTGTTCAGCTCCTCCCGCGTCGCAATTAGGTCGCCTCTCATAACGGCAACCTCGACGGCCTGTTCGCGTAATCTAGCCGCTTCTCTCTCGGCAAGTACTGCCCTGTCTCGAGCCGCTCTGGCACTTTTTTGAGCCTCCACAAAGCCAGCTCTTAATTTGGCAACCTCGGCCTCTAGCTCAGAGACTCTACCTTGGGTGGATTCTTTCTCTAGTCTACCCACTAGCCCGCGGATAGGCTCCAACAGTCTCTCAAGTTCGGCTCCGGCAGCCGATATCTCTACTCCTTGCCCCTGCATTGCCTTACTATTATGATGGGTATGTGCAAAGAATAACAACATTATTTACGATGATACCTCGTGAGCCGGGGTCATGTGCGCCTTTTTGGCAGGCGGTGGTGTTGTCGGAGAGGTGACCCTTCTCTTGGTACTTGGTGTCAACCCAGAAAGGGGAATGTTGTCTTCGGGGTCAGCTCCGTGGCTACCTTCAGGTGTTGTTCTTTGTAGCTCCGGGGTTTTCGAACTATCACCTCGTCCCCCTGAGCCGGCTTCTGTACTCTTCCTGGCGGCACTCTTGAACTTACCCACTGCACATGACAAACAAACATTCAGGGAATTGACAAGATTATCTTATACAACTTGTACAGGAATAAAAGCCATACCCTCTACTTCTGCCCCGGTTTTTGTTCTCTCCCCCTCAGATATGCTCGGTGTCCTGTCAGAATCAGACTCGGTGGGGGTATTGCTCTCTTGGGAATCCGAAGTCCCACCAGCCCATCTGGAATAATATGGACTCAACCCAGCTTCGTCTAGGACTTCTTCCGGGAATCTGGACTCCAATACACCGACCTTCTTCAGAACATTCACACCCTTGGGTTCCCCTGCCGGGGCACTATCTACCACCTCTAACGTTTGCCATTTGGGCAATGTGGTTTTTTGCCTAACATATATGAATTTCCCTCTCCATCCTTCAATTTTACTCGGATTTTTAACCTTAAACCTTTTACCTGGCCTGGGGTTAAGGTAATACCAACCTTTATTTTTCCCCATCGTTTTCAGTTGGAAGAAATGCCTAAATAAACTAATACTAGGCACTAATCCTCCCTTACTGCACTCCACTAAAAAACCTACCACCTGCCTTACAACATTAGGTCCTAATTGTCCTAACGCTATTCCATAATAATCCAATAATTTTATTAAAAACTCCCATAGGGGAAACCTCAATCCTACGGCCAGCTGATCTATATACACGGATATGAATCCTTGGGGAGGACAACAGGCTTTGTCATTACCTTCGGGAATAATGAACTCCAAGTCAAAGGGTAAGAAGAAATTCGGCACCCATCGCCTAATCTGAGTCTCAGTTACCGTGGGTCTTACCCCTGCTACCTCGAATCCCTCTATTTCCTCTTCACACCGGGGAAAACTCACTGCTTCTACTCTTATTTCACTAAGGTCACCGCGATGGATTTGTCTGCTCTCACTGTTCACAGGATATATCACTCGTATAGGAGGTGCTCTGCAAGGCACCACTTTTGTGCCTACTTCTTCTACCTTAGATGAAGACGAAGATGAGATAGACATACTTACTTGTTTTCTTTGGTTGATTGTTGGGAGATATTCTATCGTCACAAGGTGGCTCAATAGCGGATTTCTCTAACACACGATTCAGATAACTGTAAAAGAAGAAGGTGAAGGATTTTTGATTTCCCTCCTTTTCTTATACACTCGGCAACGGTGATGATTTGATGGTTTAAAATCAATGATCCTGATCATCACGTGTTGCACACGCGCCTCGAAATAAGCAATATACGTCGCTTCACACGCGCTTACTCGAATACCGTGTACAGCTGTTTGCCACGCGCCCCATTAATACTCCTCACTCGTGTTGAGGAAGTTTTTCAACCCCGGATGAAGGACTTCGGCGTTTTTACTTCTCCTCAACCCCGGTTGAAGGACTTCGGCGTTTTTACTTCTCCTCAACCCCGATCTAAGGACTTCGGCGTTTTTACTTTTTCCAATCAAGGTTGAATGACTTCGGGGTTTTACTCTCTCTCTCAAAACTGTGTGAGGAACTTCTGGGCTTACTTTTTTCGACTCCGACACCCCTGGCTTACTCTATCTACTTTACAAAGCCGAATCCTTCTGCTTCGGCTTCTTTGGGGGGGGGGGGGGGGGGGGGAATCTGGTAAGTAAGGCCCAAGTTACCTAAAGTTACAAGCCGGCCCAAATTATTTATAGTTGGAAGCCCAAGAATTGGCGCAAGTATGATAATTGGATTGTAACGGCAGCACAAGAGAAGGAAAAGATCTGACCCACGATTTCCTCCAAATCACGAAAGCGAGCTTCATGGCCTTGATTGTAGGAATATAGTTAGGGGCCTCAATTGTAGGAATTTATTGAGGGCTGTAATTTGTATAATATAAATAGTAGAATGAGGAATAGAATAGGGGTTGGAACTTTTGAAAGAGAAAAGCATACTTGTAAACACCAATAGAGAAAGAGAAAGGAGCCCGGTTGGGACATTATCTTCCCGTGGACGTAGATCTCCGGATCGAACCACGTAAACCTTGTGTCTCATTGCTTATTTATTTTCCTGTTTAATACCTTTCGTAAATACTTCGGTGATAGAACGGATTGCGCTTTATCACTTGGGTCAGATGATTAATGCTCAGAAGAGAAAATTCTTCCTCAGTCCGAGTTTTCAGTTACAATGGCAGGACATGGTTTATCGGGAAATTAAATTTCAGATTAGTCAGCTGCCGGTCACCTATCTTGGTGTTCCGCTCTTCAGAGGGCACATGAGCTTGACTCTCTTTCACTCGATTATTCAGTGCCTCCTAAGCGCCATCACTAGCTCGTCACATCTCCAGGTAAACTATGGAGGGAGGTTTTCCCTCATCAAGAGCACGTTGGTCACTATCCCCCTTCACATTCTTCAGGTTATTGCCCCGACAAACTTGGTCCTCGACAAGATGAGTCAGATTATTGCTCGGTTCTTCTGGGATGGCCAGGGGAAGCATCATTAGATCAGTTGAAGAGATGCCTGTAGGCTCGGGATGAGGGTGGTCTGGGGATCCGTGATTTATTTGAGCTTACCTCGACTTTCGGTCTGAAGATGTGGTGGTGCTTCAAAAAGAACCGCTCACTAGCTAGCCGAACTAGTGGAGGGTACCTCCTTATGGACTCAGCATATGAGGGATAAGTATTGCTTGGCTAGCCATGTTGTTCCTACTCGTACATGCTGGAAGCACGGACACAGTTTTCACTAGATGCCTTTGTAGGGTCACCCCGCAGGCTCAGTCTCAGATTTTTTGGGCCCTTGGTGAGAGGGAGATCAGTTTCTGGGACGAACTACAAGAAATTTGAGTTTTCGTGATGATAAAATTCATCATATAAAAATCATATTTCGTCACTGTAAGTATTTGATGACAAAATTTTAGCGTCACAACGATCGTCATGGTATGTCCGTGGTATTAGGTAAATGTGACAATATTCGAATTTGTCACCACAAGTATGACTTTTGATGACGTTAAATGACATTGTCATCATATATTATAATTAGTGACGCCGAATTCGTCACTTTTAGCATCCAAATTTTGTCATCTTATATTGTATTTCGTCATTGAAAGTAAACATATAATATGGCGAAAGTTACTTTTGCCATCAAAAGGTCAAATTTTGGTGACGAAAATCATTGTATTACCCAACTCATCAAACATTGGTGACACTTTCATCGTCACAATTGTATTCATTATTTTGTCATGTTTATAATAAATCGTCATAAAAAAAATTACTTTATAGCTACAAAATATCTATCGTCAATTTATCAATAACTATAATGACAATGCATTGCTTCAGCAAAGACTAAAAAATAGTGACAATTTCACTGTCACTAAATGAGTACAAGTGGTGACGATGTGTCTTGTCACAATAAAATTGCATAGAGAGACGAAAATTATATTTGTCACTAAAGACTTGAATATACCGACAATATATTTTGTCATTGTAAAGTTATATCTAGTGACAAAAAAATATTGTCACTAAATGAGTACAGTGGGGACGACTTGAATTTGTCACCATACAATTGTATATGTAACGAAAATATAAATCGTCACTAAAGACTTAGATATAGTGACAATATATTTTGTCATTATAGAGTAAAATCTAGCGACAAAATACTTTTTTCATCATAATATGTGTATATATATATATATATATATATATATATATGTAATGTGGCACACTAGTTGTCCGAGATGATTAATTTTTAGTGACAACTTTTTCAAAAGTTTATATACGATATTAAATAAATTTATATGCAATGACAAATGTATAAATTAAATAGTACCAAAAGAAATTGTGAATAAGCAAGAACACTAAACATAATAATAAGTATAATAAAAAGAGTCAAACATCCAAGTCTTTTTTATTTTGAGTGGAAAAAGGGAGAGTGGGTTCAAAGCGGTGACCTTCATCATAAGAACATCTTTTGGACATAAAAATTAACACACTAATACATCACTAAAAAAAAAAAAAAAAAAAAAAAACTATAGATACCTAAAAAATGCAAAATTATTCTCCTAAAAATTAATCCCAAACTTCACTCTGTTTCCAACTTCAAAATGCTAATGTTGAAATTCTCGTCCTTCATCTTCTCAACCATTGCATCAAATCTAAAAGGCCAAAAATAATAGAAAAAAAAGGAGTATATAAAGTTTATAGTTCAATATAAAAATAAAAAATAGAAAAATAAATAATTATTTCAAACGAAAAGTAAACCAACCTTGTAGACATTTTAGGTTGTACTCCACCATTAGCCAGATATGCCATAGCTTATTGATAGTAGCACTATACTGAGAAAGCTCTCCAATTAGCTCCTTCTGAATATGGAACAAATAGAAGGAAAATGAACAAAATATTACAAAATTAAAGAAATAGTAGCATTTTTCTGTTTTAATATCACTTTTATGTATTCTAGTTACTTAAAAATAATAAATTGTTAATAGGATAACTTTAAAAAATAGAGTAAGCGAGAGAGAATATGTACAATACTGATTATTGAACTATTTTGCTGAACATTCATCCAATTAACTACGTCAATACATATAGTCCAATTTCAAAACTTACCAAACATCTCCATTCGACTAAAATTGCATATCAAGATATAAAACTTGAATGTACGTAGAATATTATAACACTCACAATTTCATGTTGCCACAATAAAAGCCTTTCTGCCTGAAATATGTTTGCATCTTAATTTTTTACTATTTCTTTTATTCACATCACTTAATGCTGTCAAAAAAAGTAAAAAATAACTACATGAGTATTTCACTACTACAAAAAACGTAAAAGACTACGGTCAAAAATCGTAGTTAAAGACATAAAGCGACCGTAGTAGGAGATACCGTAGTCGTAGACCTACCACCAATAACTACGGTTAATGAACCGTAGTGGTTAATAATAAACACTATGGTTGTGAACCGTAGTCGTACTAGTAGCTTCTACAACTATGCTATGTATGACCACGGTTGAGAACTTCCTTTAACTACGATTTCAACCATAATAATTTATATTAATGACTACGGTTGACAACTGTAGTAGTAGATTTAATATCTACCACCATGGTATGTATGACCACGGTTAGTGACTTTCTTTGACTACGACTGGAACCGTAGTTATTTTAATTAAAGACTACGGTTTCTTTGACCATGCTGGAAACCGTAGTTATTTTAAATAAAGACAACGGTTGATAACCGTTGTTATTCATCATAAACCATTGTCTTTCATAATTATATATATTTTATAATCTGTATTTTTTAATATTTAATAATTAATATTTACACATTTAATTATTTAAAATTAGTAAATCATATCTATAAAAAAAAATAGACAATAAAGAAAAATTTCTCCAAATTTATTTCTCAATATCAACAAAAGTATAATTGTACAAATGTTAAAAAAAAAAAAAAAATTAACTGCAAAAAAAGTACTACACAACATTGAAGATCTTAATTAGCTCCTCTATATATCCATAGTCTCAACCTTACAAGCTAATGATCCACTTGGTTTTGTCGTACATTGATCCCTTGCATAACACAAAAGCTCCCCTTAAAAACGCGATACTCATTTCCTGAATTCATAAACATATGATAAAATAGACATTAGTACAAAATAAAAATAAAAAAACTATATTGGACTATACGTCAAATTAAGTAAATTGAGCAAATAACTCCACTTATGCACAACTGAAATGCCACAAATAAAAGCAATTCGATTCATTTTATATCTGTCTTGAACCGAAATCTAACAAAACAAAAAAAAAAAATGCATTTTTCTTAGCATACAGTAAAAAACACATTAAAAAATGCAAGATATATTTTTTAAGATACTCAAAGAACACAACCACCTCATTTACATTGCATTTCAATAACAGAACACCAAAGGATATTTGCACATTTTCATAGTAAAAGAAAAGATCTCCCCAATTATCAATTAATCCCTAGATCTTATCTCTGAAATAAGAATCCATTAAACACAATTTTTTAATAATGCAAAATTATTGGCTAAAACTTACAAATGGGAAAACGATACACAATTTGAATATCACAGAATCAAATGACAATGTAATTGTTACTAAAACAATAAGCTACATTTTATGAAACAACTGATTAAAAATGAAAGTATAATCCGACAAATGAGACAAGAGAGACCAATACCTTAGTCTTCTAGAGACTCCGAATCTCACTCCCATGCCTTCAGGTCAACAACCATACTTTTATCCATTATGTCTTGGGAGCCTATCAATAAAATATTTATGTAATCACAACAATCAAATATGTCAAATATCAAGTCATTTAAACGTAGTATTATCTTTGAAACTAACTTGTATTTCCCCAGGATAAATGGAATATCCTAATATCCATGGCAATTATTTGTAAATCAATCCATGTCGAACAAATGCCATATCACTCGCTTATAAATTAATTCAAGTCCAACAACTTAGCACGTTTTATATCAGTCATCTCATATCCAAACATACAAACTTATATCTTTCAACAATATAAAAACCACTTGTCAAAGTAAAACAAAGCGATTATAGATGTTAATATCGCATCTTCAATAATCTCAAGAAGTTCCCATAGGAAGGTCAAATTGTCCAAGTTCAAATGATGCCAAAAATAAGACATGTACAAAGTAGCATTAAACTACTACCAAGCTCAATCATGCAAAAATCAAAATGCGATTTACCAAACCAAAAGATTTCCATGTCAGAAGCAGAAAAATCCTCTTCAAAAGCGGTATAATTAATAAGACTCATAAAACCACATCTTAGGCATCATATATTAATAATTAATAATACTTACCAGAAGGCATGAACAAGGATGACTAACATACACTAATTTCTCCTTTTTATATAAATGAACAGTAAAATTATTATGTCGAGGTAACATAAAAGACAAAAGGGTTGCCTAAACTTAAACAGATACAAAAACACAACAGCCAATTTGAACTTCATTACTCAATTTGATATTATCCCACTAAACTAGTGGAAATCATTCATAATTAGTTCCCCAATAAATTAAATTTGATCATCCAATCTCAGATGTCACCATAAGGTGCATAAGCTCAAAAATTTCAAGAGACTATATGCAAACAGGGAAGAATACATACATATATATACAAAAATTGCATCTTCATCCTCCTTGTTATCATAGCGAATAAATAAATTATTTTATAACTTAAGAGTTGTGTTTCTATAACTACTAGATGTCTACCCGTGCGATGCACAGGTTAGATGGATTTTAAGAGGAACCGATAAATTATGAACTTTATGTGCAAGAAACTATGTGAAAATATGCTTCTATTCTGAGTTACATTAAGAAATACCTTGTTTCTTTTTAGTCATTTTGGTTTTGAGTTGGTAATGTGCGGCTCTACATCAATATTCTTCCATGTATTATATTTTAAATGGGATCTTATGAACAAACATACATATATTAATCGGTGATTACAAAATATTAACTTTTATTTATTTATATATTAGATAAGTTTAACCATAATCAATAACTAATTAATTATTAAACATATAGATGATGATTTCAAAATTTTACATATTTTTTTCAAACAAAGAGATATGTGATTGAATGCCTATTCCAGACATTTGTAATGAATTTGGTTTTAGTTTCCAAGTTAACTTTTTCATCTTAAGTCATATTAAAGTCTGTATATTCCAAAACTTCCATGGCAATATTAACTTCAGTTTCATGGATATATAGCTTAGCTTCAAATTCATCCAACTTCAGTTTCAAATCTAGGTGTCGTACCAAGCAATCTAGAAACAATTGATATAACTTGCACAACTAACATGGCATGCAAGAGAAATGAGAGTCTTTTGTATTCAAGTGTAATGATCCCAGAAGGTATCAGTTGATAGCTGGATTCATCGGAGGGACATGACTACATGTCATAAATTCATTAGTTAGTTCTGCTGATACACCAACATGTTGGACATCACCACATGTGGTTCAGGTCAAATTTTAACTCATTTTGTAATAATATTGCAAAGGAAGAGGAGCTGATGGAAATAAAATTAGTATGCGATACAAATACAAATAACAAAAATATCTAATTAATTTCATATGCTAATTAGAGAAACAAAAATAAAGATGAAAGATTAATTTTATACTGCCACATTTTCCTATTGTTATATATAAGAAAATAGGTCTTAAATCAGAGACTTTGGCTACCTCTCTAGCACCCAAAAATAAGTAAGGCATAATCCACTGGAGTTCCACCATCAAATCTACAAGAAGCACATCAAGGACCACAACAATTGTACCCTTGAAGTGCTCCCAAGTTCCATGTAGTCTAGCATGCATTAATAGTAGGACATATATACATATTCTGAACATCAAAACCAAATAACTCGCTATCAGTAAAAAAATTCCGGGCGAGATGGTTCACTCGAACTGTCAATATCATATTTGGTATGTAAAAAGAAGGACTATCGAACCAATCAACTGAAACATAAAAATGAAAAGGAAATTCAAGAATCAAAGTTGAACTGTTTAACTTCATGCCTTTATCAAGAAAATGAAAAAAATCCAGAAAAAAGATCAAGCATAGATGAGAAAAAGTTTCAAAGTATCATAATAAAATAGACCTTCTATTCTCTTCGGGATTATAAGATTGGATCTATCACTATCTACTTCACCTGCCTTATGCCTCCCTTTGGTCTTTATGTTATCGCCTACTCTGTCATATTTTTTTTCTCCTTACCTTCTTCTCTTTATCCTTTCTCTCCTTCTTAGCCTATTTATATTACTCCCTGCCTTATCTAAGAATCAGAATAAAACAGAACATGGGTTTGAACCTGATCTTTCCAAGTTAGTTGTTATGGTAGTTACAACCGCTGAATTTGCTTTTTTAGAACAATTCATATATATTATGTTGAACTTGTTATGTTTCATCGTCTGATCGGTGCATCCAAGAATCAATTCACTGCATTAATATTCAGCTTGGAATTGTTGTGGGAACTTCTCTCTCTCCTAATCACCTCATTGCTAGACTGTCATTACAAAAGTATAGTCGAACATCATAATCCCAACATCACAATATTAATTAGAGGAGAAAAAGAGAAAGCCGCAGAAAATTGAAAGAAGGAAATATGAAGCCCGACTGTGGAAATTCAGCAAATAAACCATCATTGTTCACGAATTAACTGAAAAATGAATGAAATCAATTGTACGGTGGGATTCATGAACAACTCACCGAAATTCTCAGTTGGAATTAGCTGCAGTTGTCAAACTCAAGGGCTAATAAAAAAACACGAGCAATCAAGGGTTTTCAACCTTTTTTTTTTTTTTTTGGTGATATCCATGACTCCTGTCATTGAATTCAACATCAAGTACGGAAGATATGAAATTGAACAGATACATTTGAATAAACTATGTAGAAAACGGAGAATATGTTGATATTCATGGAAAGAACAATGGGTACTTTAAACTCCACAAACGAAACCTTTCTTCCCCTGGTCGAATTAGCATAGAAAACTCTGAAGAGCTTGGCTCATCCAACCAAGAATACACCTCAAATGTCTATTTACGACCAAAGTTAGCAACAACGAGCAGAAGAGCGGCGGATATTGCAGCGCCGACTTGCGGAGAAAAGCGTGAGGATGGAGAATTATCGGCGCCAATATGTGGAGGAAAATGCGAGCAGGGCGGTAAATCACGAAAAATAAGCGGCGGATTGCTATGTCGAAGTGTGGAGGAGGACGGTGAAGTGCGCGGTGGTGAAGAGCGGGTTCAGTGATTCCGATTAGGGCTGAAATGAGGTAAATCAGTAAATGAGAAAGTCGATCCTCTCTCTTCCTTTTCTATTTATTAATCCATTTTTCTTTTAGGAATATAAATCCGTTTCTCTAATTAAGGACCTAAAACTCCTAATTGATAGGAGTTTTGTAAATAAGCGTCATATTACATGTTTAATAGAACACTTTTTATTACAGTGTCCTAATAGATGCATCCTAACAGCCAAATTTTCTTGTAGTGATTCTTGTGAGATAATATTAACATTTTATTACTTTTTTTTAAAGTAAGATTTAACTGTAGTTATTTTTAAAATAGTAGTATATTATATATTATATTCATATAATATTAGGATTATTTCAATAATTGTTAATTTGTTTTTGACACTCTAAAGTGTCCTATAAAGAGATGAATATGGGACACAATTTATAATGGGTCACTCATAAAAGGATCCTATAATCCCTCATAATATGGAGACATATTTTATTGGGATTTTTCTTAAACAAGTGTCCTATTATATATTTAATAAGAATACTAAAAGGAACAAAATATTTATTTGTAAATTTTAATATTTTTAATATATTAATATATGCATAAATTAAATATATAGCTAGTAACGAATATAAAACAAAAATCTATTAATATTGTATACATAGAAAAAAATTGTACAATTAAATTTGAAATACTAGATAGGTCAATAAAAGACATCGAGGAAAGAACATTTAGAAAAAACTTACTAATAAATATTTTTTAATTATAAAACATTCACAAGTATTTGAATCTTGTAAATACATATTTAAAAAGGTAAAGGAAATTAAAAAGGGTAATGACAACGCTCGATTAACAATGGTTACCATAATCATTGTCGTTGATCACACAAAATAATTCTTGTAAATTATCCATTAAAAAATATATTGACAGCACCCTTTTAACAACAGATATACTGACCGTTGTCTTTAAGCGGAAAATAAGTATTCGACTACGGTTAAATGACAACGGTTTTGCGAAACCATAGTCTTTTAGCAACAAAAAGGTTGACTATGGTTAAACCACAACGGTTTTGCAAACCGTGGTCTTTTAGCGAAAATAGGTATTCGACTACAGTTAATCCACAACGGTTTTGCGCACCGTAGTCTTTTAGTGAAAAATAGGTATTCGACTATGGTTAAACCACAACGGTTTTGCAAAACCGTAGTCCTTTAGCGGAAAAAAATGTAAAACACTACGGTTTGCACAATGCCCACGGTTGAGCACTAAAAGACTACAGTTATTACATAAAACCGTTGTCTTTTGGGCGTAGTGATTAACTATTTTTGTTGTAGTGTTTTCAATAGCTTCAAAGAAAAAGAGACTTATTCTAAGATCCCGAACATGTTTATATAATCAATAGCATAAAGTCTATATCAAATGCTTTTAGATATTTAGAAGTTAAAATAACAAAAAGATTGTGGATAATGTAATTGCTCAAATATCATTAGTGTGTGAAATGTGTGCAGTATACAATGTGTAGTGTGTGAAATATGTGTAGTGTGTAGTGTGTGTGGTATGTGTAGTGTGTGTAATGTGTAAAATGTATGGTGTGTGTTGTGTGTGCAGTGTGTAAAATGTGTGGTGTGTTTTGTGTGTGTAGTGGGTGAAATGTTTGTAGTGTATGAATTATGTGTAGCGTGTGTTATTGTGTGTAAGTGTGGATTGTGTGTGAAATTTGAGTATAATAATTAAGATCTTAAAAAATAAGATGGAAATAAGATGGGGGTATAACAACTTATTTTTTTTAGATTTTATAAACTCTTAGAGCTTATTTTTGTGTCTTATAAGCTCCTAAACATTTTTTTTTTGTGTCAAACACTTTGCAAGAGCTTATAAGCTCCTAAACATCTTATAAGATGTTTTTAAGAGCTAAGCTCGGCCAAACACCCTCTAAATAAGCTTCATCTACAACTGAAAACAATAGGTGGGTTTGTTGATGTTATCAGGTTTTAATACTTTAAAGACCTCAAAAGTACTTTTCTTTATTTAACTATAAAAGATAGGAGTCAAGACACGGACTAAATATATATTTATCCTTTTATTTCTTATTATTTGTTAAGATTCTATGTCACTAATATCCAGAAACAGAGATGGGTATTATATTTCCCTACCCCGAAGCCTAATTCCTTTTTACTGATGTTGATATTATCATTTTTTTTTACATATCAAGTGTATTTATTGTTACATACTTATTTCATCATATCAGACATGGTTGAATGTACATCTTATAAAATAAATCAGTAAGTACAAAGGAAACTCCTGAATTGTGTAAACACCAATGTACTAAAAGGCGCTAGGCACTAGTCAAGTAGCAAATTGGGTCTAGCACCTAATCGAAGCTTAGATGTAAACGGAGCCTAGAAGTAATTAAGCGAGAAAGAGTTAATGAAAAACGTATGCGGCTGAAGATAGTCTAACGCTTAAAGAGGGTCTAGTAGGTGCTAGACAAAGACTTTAAAAACATATAACTATAACATGGCTATTTAGCTTTGCCTTGCACTCCTACCAACAAGATGCACAATTGAATATGACAAGATGGCCTCAATCTGAGGTATTAAAACATAAATAAAATAAATAAATATCAAACCAAAAAGAGAAATTAACATAAGCCACGTAACTCCTAACCATAAGCCCTCATTCTATAGTTATTCCGGCTATGCTAGTCTCTATAGCTATCCTTTTCTTTGCGACATCCTCATCTTCTGAAATTTCAACTATATTTTTACTACCATCTCATCAGAGATGATCTGAGATTTTTGACTCACGGTTAAAGGAAGTGCAACTGCAAGGGTGGAGGACAAGAGAGAACGATTTCTAAAGACAGAGAGGAGAGAGATCAGGTTCTCTCGATCTTTAGATCATATATCCCTCTTAGGGATAGAATCACCTACAGTATTCTTTGATATAATATTCATATCTATTGTATTCATGATGCGAAAACAAATAATTATAATTACGTTTGAGGAATCAGAAAAAAATTCTTAAGCATAGTCAATAGAAGTTACCACCATTTCTGAAAGCAGTCAGTTTAATCTTGTCCTTCTAGGTTTCACGGATGCAGCAATGGGTAAGGCAGCATTAAGAATCGTCAGTCTGTAAGATAGCAGGGAACCTAGTAAAGGGTAAAGACTCCTGAACTCTGTACGTACCCGATCGCAGCGAGCAAGGAGTCATAATCCAGGGAAGCATATCCTCTGCTGGGGCGAAAAACCAGCACCTTTTACTGGGCCCAAATACGGCGACGTTTTGTCGAGGAAATTTACTTCTCCTTTTCTTTTTTTTTTTTTCTTTTTTTTTTCTTTTGCTAGTTTCCTCTTTCATGCAGCTAACTGTTTCCCTTAATAAATACTTGTATTCTCTCTCTCAATAATTCATTATAATTTTTTGTAATCTTTTTGTTTTGTTATTATATTTTTTTTTCTGAACGAATATCTATTTATTTCTTGGTCATGTAATTATATATTACCATGTGACTTTTTCATATTTCACTTATGCATATTATAATATAATATAATATAATAAATCAACAAAAATACACTATATTAAAATAGTTGAATTAAATACCATATAATTCGACGGTTAGAATTATAATTGTATCAATACACTAGTTGTAAGAAAAAATTATTTTTTAAGTGTGTGCAAATTATCTTGGGACACCTTGAAAACGAAAGTGTGCAAATTATCTCGGGACGGAGGGAGTATATCATTAAAAGTTGTAATTGAAATTTTTAGAAAAATAGCACTTGAACATTTACAAAAATAAATAACTATAAATTAATAATTCACGAATCAAAATTGAATCACTTTTAAAATTCGATTTAAATTCGATTCAAGTTCATAGTTGTGAATTCAAATCCGTTTTCCTAATTTTCTGTTCTATTAGTTTACATTCCTATTGACGATCTTATTTTAATTTCAACTATTTTAATATAGTGTATTTTTGTTGTTCATTTGTTATGTTATATTATATTATATTATAATATGCATAAGTGAAATATGAAAAAGTCACATGATAATAAATAATTACATGAGCAAGAAATAAATAGATATTCGTTCACAAAAAATAATAATATAATAACAATACAAAAAGATTACAAAAAATTATAATGAATTATTGAGAGAGAATACAAGAATTTATTAAAGGAAACAATTAGCTGCCTGAAAGAGGAAAATAGCAAAAGAAAAGAAAAAAGAAAAAGGAGAAGTAAATTTTCTCGACGAAACGTCGCCGTATTTGAGCCCAATAAAAGGTGCTGGTTTTTCACCCCAGCAGAGGATTTGCTTCCATATTCCAGGGAGAGGAAATCCTTGTTCTGTATCTTAACTGTCAGATCTAGGGTTAGGTCGAATGAGATCTGGGTGATAGTCTGGAAATAGGCGATCACGGTTCAGGCGAATGACGGAGAGCTCCGGATCGAACGGCCAGAGGAGGTACACAGCCGCGATGAGGAAGAGTATGGAACCGAGACAGATAAAGCGGCACCACCATGTAAGAGAGAAGAGGGATAAGGTGTCTCTTAATTGATTTTTTCTTCGAATATGAGTTTACTTAAAATATGGGGACGTATTAGTATTAATATGAATTAATTATACTAGTAATTAAAAGAGGAGTTACAATTATAAGTCTCACACATAAAATCGTATTGTTTTAATTTAATCTTGAAAACTTATTATTAGAGGTGGTAAAATCGGTCTGACTCAATGGACCAGCTAATATTTTAGATGGGCTGGGCATAAAAATCTTGACCCGAAGTACTATTTGGTCCGACAGGCCAACCTGATGATTTTCAAAGTGAATTTGGGACTAAACTAACTAAAACACTTTATCCCAAGGCAACAGATACTTATAATATTGGTAAAGAACTGGACATCTCACTACAAAAAAATAGCAGTTCAAATATGTTGAGTTACTACAACTTTTTGAGAGGCACATAAATCCAACAAATGATGTGAAAAAAAACAAAAAAACAAAAAAGCAATAAGCAAGATGTTTGTAATACTTATCTCTTTTACATCTGAATTTGATCACTAATTTTCAACTCCATGCTTTATTTGACCCTTTCATTCAATAATTGATTTTCTTGTAAAAAAAATTATATATAAGATTTAATCAAGTGAAATCAATAAATGATACAATAGTAAAAATCACATTAATGTTTTTTTATCACATCTTATCAATAACATAATGTCTCTATTGTTTAAATTTTAAAGTCATGATATATGCAAATTTTCTTGAGTTCATTTGGTTGATTGAATAAAAAAATAAGAAAAAATTGTGATTTTCCTATTTGTAATATGATTTTTAGCAACAACAAATTATCATTTTAATAATCAATAGTTGATACACGTTGTGTATGCATGCATTTAGGTTGACTTAAGTGTGTATTTTGTAACATTTGCATGTATAATTAGTCGAGAATCACTCATATTTGACATATTGAACCATTTGATGTGTATTGGCATGTTTTGTGGAGTTTTAGTGATTCTCAGGCTTAAAAGAGTAATTTATGATATTATACGAAGAAACAAGTTGAAGAAGGGACAAGATGGGCCACATTGGGCCAAAAGTCAAGCCCAACGCATTGAAAAAATGACGTGACCGCGCTAGGATTGGACGTGGCTGCGTCAAAATTGTCGTCCATAATGAGAGCGCTGGAGCAAGTGGCGCGACAACGCCAAGAGGCAACGTGGTCGTGCCAAAATCAGACTGGTTCAACGTTTGAAACTGTTAAGGCTCAACGCGACCGCGCCACTTCTCATGCGGTCGCGCCAAAATCGTCCCTAACGTGAATCCGGAGTTTGGTTGGATTTTTATCCTACTCTTGAGGATTTCAACCCCAACTTATGAATGGAGGCCTAAAGCTACAGTTTTGGATCATCACATCAATGTTTCTCATATTTTTTACATACTTGGAGTAGAAGAGTGAGAGCAATGATCGACGAGGGAGTAATTATTTCTTGCTTAGCTGTTATTTTCTTTATAATGTATTCGTTGGATTATTGTATTGACTTAATACTATGCATGAGTAGCTAAACTACTCGTGACCTAGGGTTAGAAAGTAAGGTTTTACAACGATGGTTAAATTCTTCTTTTAATTTATAGACTCCAATTTTATTATCTATCTATGTGTTTGTTCTTAATTCATGTGGTGCACGTGGTAGTGCACACACTTTTAGGTCAATTTAAGTGTCTTTTTACGGACTTTTGTGTGCATTTTCATGTGTGTTTTGTGCGTTTATTTCTCATTGGGCAATTTGACGTGTCTGTTTCATTTTCATGTCAAGACAGGTGAATTAAGGCCGAAAAACAGGTTCGAAAATCTCAAATTGACAAATCGAGCTCAAAGGATGAAGAAAACAAGGAAAAACAGGGGATCATGCCCGAGGTGGTGAGGCCACGCCCGTGGCTCAAGCCACGGCCGAGGTAGTCCAAGGCCACGGCCGTGGCCATTCCTCCAGAGAAGGCCACATTTCAGCATCATTTGCCACGACCGAGGCAAACATACACCACGACCGTGGCGATCCAAACCCCACGACCGCGGTATGAATAAGCCGCGGCCGTGGCCAGTCCTCCAGAAGTAAAGGCAAATTCAGTCCAAGAAAGACCACGGCCGAGGCAGGAGATATAACACGGCCGCGGCCCCAAACTGGGCCCAAAACCCTTGTTTTCACCACGCCCGCGTCCAACTTTATGCCACGGCCGCGGCGGGGTTCCCTGTTTTAAAAACCCAAACACGTTTTTGCCTAAATTGGAGCTAACACTTTCTCTCCTTATATATATATCATCCCATTCGAATTTAACCTAACTTAGAACAACCTAGAACCCATCCCCACACATAATCAGCCACTTTTATCCATTGGAAGCAAGGAAATGGAAGGGGGTTGAAGATCTTGATCTTCAACCCCTAACCTTTGGTTCTTTCTATCCTATTTTCATGTTTTCTTTAATTTTCTGTTATTTTATCTTTGTATTAGGTAAAATGGGTGGCTAACACCCTCTTGATTATTGTGGAACCTTGAGTCCAAGACATTTATGTGATTAGTACGGTTAATGTTACCGAAAATATTGTGTATTCAAGTGTTTTGTGTTATTTGCTGTTATTGACTCACATTTATGAATTTATTATTGGATTGATCTCCCTTTAAGGGATTTGTGAATGTGTTGCTAGAATAGGAGGTCACTATCCGTAATTGTAGGATTTCCGATTCCCGAGTAGCAAACAATAATTATTTATTGGTGATAACACAAAGTTTAACCTCTAAAACCGAGCTTGCGAGTTTTATGTTGAATTTATCTCGTTGTCCTAGTGTTTAATGCATTTGGTGATTGAATCTAAGAGAGCTTTTTCGAGGATTCGGTTAAACTGAATAGGGTTAGTCGAAGAGCTTGTTTTGATTAACTAAGATTAAGGGATAACAAGGCTATTAGAGCTTGTTAATAGTCTTGAGATAAGGGCTAGAATCACAATTGAATAGGGCATTGACAATAGTTACATAAATCGTCCAAGACCTCGGTGAAACATGATCAAGGGTGAATCGTTTTGTTATTTAAAAACCAAAAACCTATAAAAATCTCTTTATTTATCTTTGTTTATTTAGGTGTAGTTGTTATTTCATTGACCCCCCACTTCTTTTATTGTTTTATAGCTTATTTACTTTATGTTTCTTCATAATAATAGCTTAACACATAAAAGCAAAATTTGTTCGACCGTTCCTCGTGGGATCGACCCTTGCTTGCCACTCTACTAGTTAGAGTAGTCGGTAAGGTTTAAGTGTATCTTCATACACGATTTAATTTGGTAGTCGGAAACGACGCTACCAAATTTTGGCGCCGTTGCCGGGGAATGGTTTAGAACGATTTTGTTTTATGTGTTAAGTGTTTGTTTTAGTTACATAGCTAGTTGTTTGTTTTGTTTATTTAAAGAGCATCCGTCGAGCCAACGACGTTAAACAAAGGCGCTTGTCGGGAGGCAACCCGACGTTTATTGCTTTTCGTATTTTAAAATTCATAGTTTAGTTGCTTTACTAATATTTTAGTGTTTTAAATTGTTTTGTTTAAATGTGTGTAGGTGCCCAACAATCCACTCAAAGAGATAGTGTGAAATGGGGGTGAAGGAGCCCAAAATGGAGGAATTACCCAGAAAAAAATCACCACGGCCGTGTCACACAATCCACCTCGGCCGTGGCCTCCAACAAAGAAAAATTCAAGCCATTCTGGACAACTCACCTCGGCCATGGCCTTTCAATAGCCACGACCGTGGCCAAATAAGGCCGCGACCGAGGTCAAGTGTTGCCGCGCCCGAGGTCAAGCTCGTGAAGAATTTGAATCATTCTGGACAAAAGGCCACGGCCGCGGTTACTATAGGCCACGCCCGCGGTGAAGCAACGCCTCGGCCGTGTTATTTCTTGACCACGCCCGAGGTCACTTATGCCCAAAAATCCTGAATTGCACTGGAAGGATTGCCACGACCGCGTCAGTTTATTGCCACGCCCGCGGTGAGACTTCTCTTCCGCCACGCCCGCGGCAGTTTTGACGCCTCGGCCGCGGCATACTCCCAGGTATAAAAAGACAGACGCGGGCGAGGTAGGGCATTTCACCCTCCTCCTCGCGAAAATTGGCGAAAACACACTCACACACACACGAAATCCGCCATTGTTACTCAATTTCTTCCCCTCAAATTCACACCACACCTCACCCACATCATCATAAACATTTCTATCCAAAAAAATTCGGATTTGGAGCAAAGTCGGAGTCGGGTCGAAAAGGGCGCGAAAAATCAAACTTCAAATTTTTCGATTAAACTCGACCGGTAAGTATGGCTATCCTTTCCCCTCACTCTTTATTTGTTATTATGAACTTTGTTGTTAAGATTTGGGGCAAATTTGTTGTTGGATTAGTTGATATATTGATATTGGTTGTGCACACGTATTTTGTGAATTTTTGCCAATGTTGAATGTTTTTAAGTAATCTAACACTAAATTTGTAGTGATAGCCTTTGTTTTTGCATGATTTGTTGATGATGGATGAGGATTAGTTTGGGAATCATTGAAAATTGAGGATTGAAGTTGATTTTTGCTATATCACCAGCCACTTGACATGCATTCCCTTTTGTTACCCTTTTTGCTATTTGATTCTATTATTATGTTCGATTGTTAGGTTGATTAGTGAATTTGTGTGAATAGTAGACACTTTTAGACTCTTGATAATAATGAAACAAAAATCAACCTATTTTTGTTGAGCATTAATAGAATTTTCTTGCAATAGGATAATAATTAGACATGTTTGCCATTTATTCACATTTAATCAAGTCAACTAAGTCATCTAGATTGCGAATTCACTTGTGATTTTCTGTGATTAGTTGAACATGAGTGATTGAAACATGGGTGATTGGCATTCTATTTGATTAGAGTTAATGTTTCAATTGGTGATAAGTGTTAAAACTCGGAATTTAAGTGTGTGTTTGTCTTGTAGGACAAATGGGACCATCAAAAAAGACATCAAAGAAAAATGTTGGCACAAGTAAAGGCACACCAAGTATAGGAAAGGGGAAGGGCAAGTTGGTGATCCGGGAGCCCCTCCCAGAGGAACCGGAGATCGAAACCCCGGAGGTCCCAACGTCCACAGGGCCAGACAGTCGGCTTTTCGACATCATTTTGGACGACCCGGTTCACCAACAAAGATTTGCCCGATTAATGAAGCGTCAGATTGTTGCCACCCGTTATTTCAAAACCGAGTGTTTGACTGATATGGGAATCAAGGATAATATCGATGAGTTTTTGAGAGCATCGGGCCTCATTGGATTGTTCACTCCAAGGCCCACCTACCAACGATTCGTCCTTGAATTCTTCAGCACACTGACTGTCCGATCCAACTCTGAAAAATGTGGAAACAAAATCTACATCATTTCATTCCACCTGCTGAACAAAAAGATGACACTCACAGCAGCGGAGTTGAGGAAGATTTACGGTTTCAAAGAAAATCCCTCCACCACAGACTTGGAAAGCATCGATGAGTTCAATGTCGGGCAGTTCTGGGGGCAAATAACTGTTGCTCCCGGCTTGGTTGAACCGCAAGCCTTCGATTCTAAGAGCTCCAAAACTAGCTGGATCAGAAATCCAGTCGTAAAGGTTTTACAAAGGCTCCTGGCATTGACACTTTTTGGGAGGAAGGAGACGGGGGCAGCAAGGATGGCCGAGCTCAGTATCCTATGGTCCATTCTCAAACGGACCGATAGGAGATATGAAGAGGTGCTGATTGAGTCTTTTGAGAGGACAGTGAAGGAACTAACGGCGACCAGAAAGAAAGAGCCTAAGCAATATGACTCAATATTCAGCGGAGCTCTTATCACACCAATTCTAGAGCATTGTGGAGTTCCGTTGATTGACTTCAAGGCTGTTTCAGATTCGTTCCTTCTGGGTTGGGAAGATTTAGCCAACATGAGGATTGCTGCTTTGGGACTAGAAGATGGAGTCTCCGTTCCCTACGTGATCCAAAATGTAGGGCCAATGCTACGCCTTCCTAACCCAGACCTCACCCGCATCCGAGACCTCAAATCCACAGCCAACTTGGCCTTGAGCTCAGCTGCACACCGGGCAGCCTCGAGGGAACCCATTGACCTCGAGTTCCGGAAATATCAGAGAGGCCAAGTATCGGAACCTGCTGCAGAAGGGATAGACCTCACAGGCGAGGGTGTGAGCAGCCGTCATTCACGAAAGAGACCCGTATCCGCTGTTCAGTCCCAGACCGAGTTTCAACAACAAGTGGATGAAAGATTAAGCACGATGGAGGGGGACATCCGAGAGATGAAGTCGGACATTAGGGAGATCAAAGGAAACCAGAGCAAGATCCTCGAGGCACTCAACAGCCTTCGAGCATGTTTTGGTGGCCAAAGCTCCCGATCTTCACGACCGTCCAAATCTTTGTGAGTAGGAGTACCAAGAATATCCTTCTTCTTTTTCAAAAACTTAGTTTTCAACTAAGTTTGGGGGAGAAAAGTAAGAAGTAGGATGTTCTTGGCCACCCCGGTGTTACAATCTCTCATATTTCATTTCCATATCTTACTGCTTGTTGACTATTTAGGCCTGTGTGCCCCTTCTGTTTTGCCTATACTTGGGATTCACGGCGTGTGGGCCGTTTGATTGTTATTTTTGCCTTTGTAAACTTGCTTGCACTATTTCATTGAATGATGTATCGGATTTTCTTGTAGGATGTTTTGTCTTGATTGGCCTGTGTGCCATTTTCTACTATCATCTTTGTTTGGTTAAGATAAATTGAGTTTTGTTATTTATATGATGAAGTTTTGGGCACTTACATGCATAGTCGTAATAAGTTGGTATTTTTTTTTTCTAGTCGATTGGGAGGGGTGTTTTGAATAAATGGTTGAGTTAGTTAAGCACCAATCCGTACCCTTTCTTTCCACAAACTTTGATTTTCAATCAAGTTTGGGGAGGGGGTGGTAGGTGTACGGATTTTGGCCGCTTGGAAAAGTTGATTGGACCAAATTTGAGTGAAAATGTGGCAAACGGTTAATGATGAATAAATTTTCCATAAAAAATTGAAAACTTGGCTAATGATAGAGCATGATAGGCTATGAGACGAAATTGAGCTTACACTCAAAACTTTTGATCAAAAATTGCAACCGAGTGAGTTTTTGAGCTTTAGAAGATACTCCCGCCTTTGGAGTAACGTAAACTTTCTTTCGGTGTGAAATTCATTGAGTACATTTAGTTGTCTCTGGAACTTGCCTTGATTCTCTATTTTGCATGAGTCGGTACATTGTGTGACATTGAAAATGATTTTAGGCAATCCTTGATTTGAGCCTACTTTCAAGCTTGAAAACACATCCTTTTTACCTAATTTGATATTGTCTCTAGTTGAGCCCCTTGAGCTTCTAGCCTTTTGTTTGACAGCCCAATTCTACAAGCCGAAACCCTTTCGATTAGCCTTTGAACCTAATTGGACTATTTGAGTATGAGGGAGGTGGTTGGAAGGTAGTCGGATAATTTGGGATTGAAAAGGGTGAACTATTGGGAGTATTGAAAGGTGAAAGAAATTGAAACAATAGGAAAAGAATCGAGAATACTAGTCCTCTACAATTTTTGTTTGTGTTAAAAAAAAAAAAAAAAAAAAGTCGAAAATCGAAAAAAGTCGAAAAATCAGAAAAACAAAAGAAAAAGTTAGTTGTATATACTCATTGTTGCTTTTGATTTGGAGAGGCTAATAATATAAATGCCTTTTAATAGATGTTCTCAAAGTTGTAAGAATTCAAAAGAAAATACACTCCAAAGGAGAATTGAGAAAGCATTTAGGTTGTGGACTTTGTGGAGGAGAAGAAATCAATTTTTGGGATTGGTTTACTAAGGAAGTAAAGAGTGAGGTTGAGTGACCATTGTTTGAGGGGTAGATGGGTAGTGCACGACTCATTTAGTCCGTTTTATAGTCACTTATACCCAAAATTATCCCACCTTACCCCAAGCCAACATTACAACCCGTTAAAGACCTTTTTGATTCTTTGTCACACATGTCGGGTACACATCGAAGTTTAGATGATTGGCAAGCCTATGGTAGATACTATTTGCATTTCAATGTGAGCGTATATACTACCTATTCAATACACTTGAGAGTCGAGGGATACACTCATCCGGTAAGGATTTCAAGTTGAGAGTGTCAAGTCTTGAAAGTAGTTGATATGCTCTATCTCTTATGCTCAATGTTATCATGATTGCCTAACTTTTGAAAATCTCTTCTGAAATTGATTTTGCCACTTAAATCTGCCCTAAAAAGTGTCCTTTCTTCTTTTTCTTTATTTGTTCGGGAGGAACAAAGGTTTAAGTTTGGGGAGATTTGGTGCACGTGGTAGTGCACACACTTTTAGGTCAATTTAAGTGTCTTTTTACGGACTTTTGTGTGCATTTTCATGTGTGTTTTGTGCGTTTATTTCTCATTGGGCAATTTGACGTGTCTGTTTCATTTTCATGTCAAGACAGGTGAATTAAGGCCGAAAAACAGGTTCGAAAATCTCAAATTGACAAATCGAGCTCAAAGGATGAAGAAAACAAGGAAAAACAGGGGATCATGCCCGAGGTGGTGAGGCCACGCCCGTGGCTCAAGCCACGGCCGAGGTAGTCCAAGGCCACGGCCGTGGCCATTCCTCCAGAGAAGGCCACATTTCAGCATCATTTGCCACGACCGAGGCAAACATACACCACGACCGTGGCGATCCAAACCCCACGACCGCGGTATGAATAAGCCGCGGCCGTGGCCAGTCCTCCAGAAGTAAAGGCAAATTCAGTCCAAGAAAGACCACGGCCGAGGCAGGAGATATAACACGGCCGCGGCCCCAAACTGGGCCCAAAACCCTTGTTTTCACCACGCCCGCGTCCAACTTTATGCCACGGCCGCGGCGGAGTTCCCTGTTTTAAAAACCCAAACACGTTTTTGCCTAAATTGGAGCTAACATTTTCTCTCCTTATATATATATCATCCCATTCGAATTTAACCTAACTTAGAACAACCTAGAACCCATCCCCACACATAATCAGCCACTTTTATCCATTGGAAGCAAGGAAATGGAAGGGGGTTGAAGATCTTGATCTTCAACCCCTAACCTTTGGTTCTTTCTATCCTATTTTCATGTTTTCTTTAATTTTCTGTTATTTTATCTTTGTATTAGGTAAAATGGGTGGCTAACACCCTTAGTTCACTCTTGATTATTGTGGAACCTTGAGTCCAAGACATTTATGTGATTATTACGGTTAATGTTACCGAAAATATTGTGTATTCAAGTGTTTTGTGTTATTTGCTGTTATTGACTCACATTTATGAATTTATTATTGGATTGATCACCCTTTAAGGGATTTGTGAATGTGTTGCTAGAATAGGAGGTCACTATCCGTAATTGTAGGATTTCCGATTCCCGAGTAGCAAACAATAATTATTTATTGGTGATAACACAAAGTTTAACCTCTAAAACCGAGCTTACGAGTTTTATGTTGAATTTATCTCGTTGTCCTAGTGTTTAATGCATTTGGTGATTGAATCTAAGAGAGCTTTTTCGAGGATTCGGTTAAACTGAATAGGGTTAGTCGAAGAGCTTGTTTTGATTAACTAAGATTAAGGGATAACAAGGCTATTAGAGCTTGTTAATAGTCTTGAGATAAGGGCTAGAATCACAATTGAATAGGGCATTGACAATAGTTACATAAATCGTCCAAGACCTCGGTGAAACATGATCAAGGGTGAATCGTTTTGTTAATTAAAAACCAAAAACCTATAAAAATCTCTTTATTTGTCTTTGTTTATTTAGGTGTAGTTGTTATTTCATTGACCCCCCACTTCTTTATTGTTTTCTAGCTTATTTACTTTATGTTTCTTCATAATAATAGCTTAACACATAAAAGCAAAATTTGTTCGACCGTTCCTTGTGGGATCGACCCTTGCTTGCCACTCTACTAGTTAGAGTAGTCGGTAAGGTTTAAGTGTATCTTCATACACGATTTAATTTGGTAGTCGGAAACGACGCTACCACGATTAAACATAATTTGATCAATTAGGTTTAGACTAATCATTTAACAATTTCGCTTCGAGAGAAGGGAGTTATTGATAGACGTACAACATATAGCGTAGTTGTCTATGATTGCGTAGACAAAGGTTAAGGGTCTTTTGGGAGTTGTTAGGATTAATTGACTCGAGAGAGTAATTATTCTAATCAATCCATGACTTGGTCACTTCGAGAGAAGGACTAAGTCACTTAAGTACCGTTCAATAGATAGTAAAATTAGTTTAAAAGTTTATAAATTATAGATTAATCACCATTAGCGTAATTCCTGAAATCGACACCCTAGGATACATTCTCGTTGATTGGAATCCCTTTTATTACTTAATTCAGTTTAATAGTTATATGCAATATTAGTTTAATAATTAATCAACCGTCCACCAATTCTAATGTCTAGTTACGTTAATCCTAGATAATTAGGGTATCGAACTACGCTAGCCTATTCGTTGTGGATCGTCCTTGACTTCCACTATGTACATCTACACGCGTATACTTGCGGTATTTTAGGTTTAGAATTAAAGCCTGTTAACTTTTTAGCGTCGTTGTAAGAGAATAGTTATAGCGTCTTAGTTTTTATCTTGAGTAATAGGAGGATACTAGACTAGATTTTATTTTTCTGCAATTTAAATTTTGTTATTTTGTTATTTAGTTTTTAGTTTTTTTTATTTATTTATTTTAGTATTACGTGGTATTATCTTTGTTGGTGTTTTTAGATTTCGTATGTAAACTAGGTCAAAAGGGAAAGAGCATCTTGTTCCTTTCGATCCTGAGATTGAGGCGACTTCCCGTAGACACCGAATGAGAAGAAACCACACGGTCGAGATGGATAACGCTCTGCAGAATCAGAATCAAGAAGATGTATTGAACAGGATATTAGAGGCTTTAGCCCATCTGGATGATAGAGTCACTAATTTGCAGCAGCAACAACCACCACAACAGCAGAGACAAGCTCAGATGACACAGACGAGGACATCACACCCATAAGTGATTATCTTCGTTCCATGCCGAATCAGTCGGTTGGAGGAGTACAACCACCACCGTTGAATGGTAGTAGCTTCGAACTGAAGCCTGCTATGATCAATTTTGTGCAATAAAACCAATTTGGTGGGAGTGCACTAGAAAAACCGAACGTGCATCTAAAAGTTTTGTAGGCTGGGTGAAACCATAAAGATGAATCATGTGCCACACAAGCAATTAAAGATGAGGTTCTCTCCATTCTCACTAAAAGACAAAGCATTACAGTGGTATAACTCATTAGATGATGTCACGGAATGAGATGACTTGAACACGAGATTCCTTCTGAAGTACTTTCCACCGAGCAAGATGTTATATCTACAGATTAAAATCAATCAGTTTAAGCAGATGGATCAAGAACCATTCAGTGAGGCTTGGGAACGATGTCGGGATCTTATCAGAGTTTTCCCAACATGGGTTTTTGCAAGTTCTATAATGGTTTGCTTGATCCAACACGAAATCATCTAGATGCTACCGTAGGAGGTAGTTTGATGAAGAAGAATGTAAGGACTGCATTCTCGATTTGGATGCAATGGCCCGAACTAGTTATCAGTGACCTAATGAACGGAATCAGCCAAGAAGAGTGGCTAGTGTTTTAGAAGAAGAGCCCGTCAAGAATGAGTCAGTTGAGGCTCTTACATCTTAGTTGACCGCTCTGATGAATCAAGTAAGTTTGCTAACTAGTCTGACGTTAGCACAACATAATGATACTTCAGCATAACAGTTAGTGGTCCAGAAGGAGGTTGAAGATGTTAATTTTTTAAACCAGTGGAATTTCAACAACTTCCAGAATAATCAACCGAGGTACAATCAATACCCACCTAACCGAAATTACTAAAACTTCTCTTATGGCAATACGAAGAATTCACTTAATCTGCCACCCGGATTTGCTGTCACGAATGGGTATGATTCATGATGGTAAGAAGCAAACACAAGAGGAGATACTGCAGTCACAGTTCGCCAAGTATGACAAAAAACTAGCTCAACTGGAAAGAAAGATGGATGACAAATTTATTGAGCTAAACAAGAACATGATTGGTTAGGGAACAAACATCAAGCGACTTGAGAGTAGTATTACTGAAATTTCTATTAACATGAGTCAGCTGATAAAGATTGTTGGGGACCAGCATAAGCAGGGCCAATTCCCGAGTGATACAGTGGAGAATCCGAGAGAGCAGTGCCAAGCTATTCAATTGAGAAGTGGCACTGAGTATGAGGGTCCAAAGCTGCTAGCTGATAAAGAGAAGGTAGTGGAGAATGAGCAGTTGGAAGAAGAAAGAGGGATGCAAGGAAAGACAAAGAAACAAAAAGATGCCTTGAAACCAAGCGAGGGGCGAGACATGAAAACTGATATACCAGAATATGTCCCTCTTGTTCCATTCCCACAGGTCCTAAGGAATAAAAAGATAGATGAGCAGTTCGCAAAATTTTTGGATGTGCTGAAGAAGATCCAAATAAACATTCCCTTTGTTGAGGCACTATAGTAGATTCCTAATTATGCGAAGTTCTTGAAGGAGGTAATTGCAAAGAAGAGAAAGTGAGAAGAGTACTAGACAATGAATCTGACAGAAGAGTGCAGTGCAGTGACCCAAAGGAAGCTACCATTTAAACGCAAAGATCCAGGTAGTGTTGTGAACAAGACTTGAAAATCTAATCACATAAAATCTCATAACTGTGTTCGGTCGATACTTGAAGAAATTAGGCCGAACAGCTTTGTGGTGTTCGCTCTAAAACTAAGAAATTCTGGCCGATCAAACAACAACGCAGAAACAGAAATGAAATTGGACAATTCACACTTTTACGTGGTTCGATCAAGAAGATCTACATCCACGGAGGTTCATTGCACCTCAATTCACTAAATTGTTGAAGAGATTACAAGAATTAAGCTGAAACTAGAAAATGCAAAAATCTGGAACTGATTTAGGGCAAACGAACCCTATCTTCTAATTCTCTCTCTACAGTAATAGGAATTTAGGAAAAATGATACAACTCTGATCGCACGAATGAGAGAAACAAGTTTAAGTACGTGGTTCATCTCGAATCTTCAGAGGACGGAAGTTATAACCTCTTCTTGAAAACGGGCTTTAACTTGGCAAGTGTCTGGCAACGACAACGGTTTTGCAACGGTTATTATCCATTGCAGATTTATGTTATGAAACCTAACCACCTAAGTCCGAACCCTGTTTAAGCATACACCTTCCACTGACTTGATTCAAAACCCCGATTTCTGACCCGGTTCCTGTGACCCTGAACCCGGTTCTCAAACCTACACACCCCATACTACTTTTGTTCATTCACTTGATACAGTTGAACCTTATTCCACAAATCTCCACCTCAATGAAATAAAGTGCAAATCATCACCTCTTCTGCCCTTCACTTCAATACTTCAAATGCAATGTTCAAGCCTAATTAGGCTCGAGCAATGCCTCAGTTTGTTCCCAGGTACTGCTTTGGTTAGAAAATCAGCAGCATTGTCATTAGTATGCACTTTCTTCACCTCTACATTTCCTGAATCAAGCACATCCCTCACAAAATGCAATCTTACATCAATATGCTTTGACCTTTCATGAAAGGCTTGATGCTTTACCAAATGCAGAGCACTTTGATTATCACAAAGTATTGTGGCACACCTTTGAACAATACCCAGATCCACAAAGATCCCTTTCAACCAGACAGCCTTCTTAACAGCTTCAGTGATTGCAATGTATTCAGCTTCTGTAGTGGATAAAGCCACTACAGGTTGTTGTATACTCCTCAAACTTATTGATGTTCCATACAATGTGAAAACATATCCAGAGATTGACCTCCTTGTATCCACATTGCCAGCAAAATCCGCATCCATAAAACCAAGCAATGGAACAGTGATTCCTGCTTGTTTTTCAAACTTCAAACCTAAAGTTACTGACCCCTTTAGGTACCTCAACACTTGCTTTAAAGCATTCCAATGTTCTTTCCCAGGTTTAGACATGAACCTACTTACCAAGGATACATTGTAAGCTAGGTCAGGTCTACTGCAAATCATTCCATACATCAAACTTCCAACCCCACTAGCATAAGGTATAAGTTTCATGTATTCTTCTTCTTTAGTAGTTTTAGGGCATTGCTCCTTGGATAACTTGGTCTGTTGACTCACTGGAATACTGAGAATCTTTGATTCATGCATGTTCAACCTCTCCACCACCTTTTGAAGATAATTCCTCTGAGATAGAAACATGATTCCAGCTTGTCTATTTCTTATGATATCCATTCCAAGAATCTTTCTTGCATCCCCAAAATCCTTCATGTCAAACTCTGCATTCAATCTCTTCTTAAGTAACTAGATTTTATGCTTACTTTTACTAGCAATAAGCATATCATCCACATACAGCAACAAATACACATGATCATCCTTTGAACTCTTGTTAAAATAGACACAACTATCATATAAGCTTCTAGTGAAGCCTGGATTCAACATGAACCCATTGAATTTCTTGTTCCACTATCTAGGGCTCTATTTTAACCCACTTTCTCCTCATTCACTGGAACCACAAAACCTTCTGGCTGTTTCATATGTATATCCTCAACTAAATCTCCATGTACGAATGCAGTCTTTACATCTAACTGCTATAATTCCAAATCCTCTTGAGTCATCTTTGAAAGAAGGAGTCTGATAGAACAATGTTTCACTACAGGAGAGAACACTTCATTGAAATCAATGCCCTCTCTTTGAGTGAAACCCCTTGCAACAAGTCTTGCTTTGTATCTGATTCTTTCAGTGTCTCCTCGTTCAATCTTCTTCTCATAGATCCACTTAGAACTCACTAGCTTCTTCCCTTTAGGCTTATCCACTAGTTTCCAAGTGCCATTTCTTTCTAGGGATTCCATTTCTTCCACCATAGCACCAATCCAATGCTCAGATTCACTTCCACTCACTGCCTCTTTGAAATTTATAGGGTCTTGGTGTTCTAAGTCTTCAGCAATACTGAGAGCATAGTACACCTTCCAGCTTGTCCATAGAAGTCTGGCTTTTGAATTTGCCTCCTTGGTCTATCCCTGGCAATACTATAATTTCTGAGTTTTGGTGTTTGAGGCTGAACTTCATCATCTTCAGAAGAACTTGAACTTGCTTGGTGATCCCCTTGTTCTTCCTGTGGTTGAGTGTTATCAGGTGAACACTCCATCTCAATTGATATCTTTCCATCTTCTACAGCCTCTTGAAACTCCTTCACACTTCCAGTAGAAGTATATCCCATGACACCCTCATTGAACTTCACATCTCTACTTACAATGAGCTTTTGATTTCCAGGCTCTAAGCACAACAACCTGTATCCTTTTATCCCATCTGGATACTCCAAGAATACACATATGATTTCCCTTGGATCCAGCTTATCTTGCTTGATGTGAGCAAAGGCAAGACAACCAAACACTTTCAAGGCAGTATAATCACTAATTCTGTCATTCCGTACTTCATCAGGTGTCTTGAAACCAAGTGATGATGATGGTGATTTGTTGATGAGATAGCATGTTGTGTTCACTGTCTCTCCCCAAAACACCTTAGGCAATCCAGCATCAAGCAACATACATCTCACTCTCTCCAGAAGAGTTCTATTGAACCTTTCAGCAACACCATTTTGTTGTGGATTCATTGGCACAATTTTGTGCCTTGTTATCCCCTTCTCTTCACATAGCTCATTGAATTCAGTGGATAGATACTCTAGGCCATTGTCAGTCCTCAAATGCTTAAGTTTCTTGCCCCTTAAGTTCTCCATTTGAATCAACCATGATTTGAACTTCATGAATGCATCACTTTTGTTCCTTAGCACAAACACCCACATCTTCCTACTGAAATCATCAATAATTGTCAAATATCTTCCTCCACCATGTGTTTCTGTCCTTGAGGGACCCCAGATATTAGAATGCACATAATCAAAGCATTCTTGAGTTGAATGTACACCTTTTCCATAAGGCAATTTTTTAGACTTGCCTAGTGCACATTTATCACATTCTATCCCTATACTACCAATTACCCCTCTTCTTGATAGTTCTTTCAAACCTCTCTCCACTATATGACCAAGCCTCTTATGCCAAAGCATAAGGTCAGATTTACCCAAAACACTATCCACTCTAGCAAGAACAGGCTGCCCTATCAAGATAAACAAACCATTGTGTTTCCTACCCTTGATAACCAGTTTCTTGCCTTTAGCGATGTTTAGAAACCCCCCTACTGTGTTGAACTCACATCCAGTGGCATTGAGGGACCCTAGGGAGAGTAAATTTCTCTTTAAACCAGGTTCATACCTTACATTGGAGATGGTTCTAGTCACACCATCAAACATGGTGATCTTGACTGAGCCAACGCCTTGAACTCTACAGGAGTGATCATTTCCAAGTAGAACACATCCTCCATCTTCCTTCTTGAGCTCTTGGAACCAATGCTCAGGTGGGAACATGTGGAAAGAACAGCCAGTGTCCAATACCCACTTATTCTCCATCCTTGAATTTGAGATATTCAATACTTCTGGATTATCTACTTCATGTTCAACTGCTGCAGCTTCAACTCCTTGACCTTCCTTCTTCTTCTTCTTTTGAGGACAATCTTTCTTTAGATGTCCCACTTGTTTACATTTGAAACACTTCTTGTTCTCCACCCAAGATCCAGATCCTTTGGAACCATTAGAAGTACCTTTAGAATCCTTTGAAGATTGGCCTTTTTTCTTCTTATTGTTTGGCTTGAATTTGACATTCAAACCTTCTCCAAATTGGCTTGGTTTCTTGTCAGCATGATTCTGAAGGCATTTGGTCTTCAGAGCAATGATTATTGAGTCATAGCTTAGCTTGTCTGTTATCTCAAACATAAGAGTATCTTTGAAGCTCTCCATTGACTTTGGGAGTGCATATAAACCTTGTCATCCTCTTCAATTTTGACCTCCAGGTCTTCCAGTTCATCAATCAACTTTGTAAACTCATCAAGTTGATCAGAAATTACCTTGTCATCCACCATCTTGAAGGCCAACAACTTCTGCTTGAGGAACAGTTTGTTTGACACAGACTTTGATTGGTAGAGTTCCTTTAATTTTCCCCAAGCCTCCAATGCAGTCTTGCATCTGGAAATTTCCCTCAATGGCTTGTCACCCAAATACAAAATGATCAGGCTCAAAGCCTTTTGATCCACCTCTACAAACTTGGGCTTCTCAGCTTCAATCAATTGATCCACATACTTGAGAGCATTGGAGAGTCCGTTCTGCACAAGAACATCATTTATTTTGATCTTCCATAATGCAAAGTCATTCTTGCTAGAAAACATAATGCAAAGTCGTCTTCTTATTCTTCTTCTCGAAATTTGGCCGAACAGCTTTGAGGTGTTCGCTCCAAAACTAAGAAATTCTAGCCGAACAAACAACAATGCAGAAACATAAATGAAATTGGAGGTGTTTTTGTTATGAAACCTAACCACCTAAGTCTGAACCCAGTTTAAGCATACACCTTCCACTGACTTGATTCAAAACCCCGGTTTCTGACTCGGTTCTTGTGACCCTGAACCTGGTTCTCAAACCTACACACCCCATACTACTTTTGTTCATTCACTTGATAAAATTGAACCCTATTCCACAGGTAGTTTTACTCTTGAATGCAAAATAGGTAATTTAACCTTTGATAAAGAAAGTCCCCTTGATCTTAGGTCGCCCGTTTCTAGCAATGGGTAAGGCACTAATAGATGTTTAAAAAGGGGAACTTACTTTATGGGTAGATAAGAAGAAGGTTACTTTTCCATATATAAAGCTCCCCAGCAACATGATAGTGAGGAAGTAAATCAAATTTAAACATGTAGCTTTATATAGTCTTTAGATGACACATTATACAAGATTCTAATCTCACCTAGTGATTGTGATGCCCTTGAAGTTTGTCTTATTGATTCTATTTGTAATATTGATCACCATGACTCAACTAACCTTGATCTTGTAGAAAGTGTTAGTACTTGAATGCTTTGCAGAAGCTCCAAAAGAAAGTCCAACCCAAGAGGACATAAGTAAGAAAGTTGTGGAGGATGTACCAAAAGAGGGTGAAGGATGTCCAGACCTTAAGTCATTACCAGATCATCTACGGCATGAGTTTCTTGATAACGAAAGAAGATATTCGGTAATAATCTCTTCCTCTTTAACTAGGTATGAAATTGAAAATTTTTGCGAGTTCTGAGAAAGTATAAATATGTGATAGGTTGGTCGATTGCTGACTTGAAGGGAATTAATCCCACAATATGCATACATAAAATCCTTATGGAGGATGAGTATAAGCCCTCAGTTCAAAATCAACGTATGCTTAACCTCATGATGCAGGAAGTTGTTAGAAAAAAGTCCTGAAATGGTTAGATGTAGGAATAATCTTTCCAATTTCGGATAGTAAGTGGGTAAGTCCGACACAAGTAGTCCCTAAGAAAGGGGGGGATGATAATAGTAAGGAGTGATCTAGATGAGGTCATTACTACTAGGTTAATTATGGGATGGCGAGTGTGTATTGATTATAGAAAAATGAATGTAGCTAACCGTAAGGACCATTTTCCCCTTCCCTTCTTAGATCAAATGCTTGATAGGTTAGTAGGGTATGAGTACTACTGTTTCCTTTATGGTTATCCAGGCTACAATCAGATTACGTTTGCCCTGGAGGACCAAGAGAAGATATCTTTTGTGTGTCCTTATGGCATTGTTGCGTTTCGTAGAATGCAGTTTGGGCTTTGTAATGCATCTGCTACTTTTGAACGTTGCATGATGGCGATATTTGGGGGTTTGATAGAGAACATAATGGAGGTCTTTATGGATGACTTTTCTGTATTTAAGTCATCTTTTGATTATTGCTTGGACAACTTAGCCCAAGTTTTTCAAAGGTGTGAAGACACCAATCTAGTTTTAAATTGGGGAAAATGTCATTTCATGGTTAGGGATGGTATAGTCCTTGGTCATAAAATTTCATCTGCACGGCTAGAAGTAGATAGAGCTAAGGTCGTTGCCATAGAGAGACTGCCACCTCCAAAGAATGAAAAAGGGGTAAGAAGTTTTCTAGGACATGCGGGATTATGTAGAAGGTTCATAAAAGATTTTTCTAAATTTCTAAGCCTTTTATCTTGTGTACTAGGAAAAGATACTGCTTTTGTTTTCGATGATTCTTGTGTGTAGGCATTTGAGACTTTGAAGAAAGCATTAGTGATCGTCCCAGTTTTGATCACGCCGGATTGGTCTCAACCATTTGAGATAATGTGTGATGAGAGTGACATGGCTGTAGGGGCTATTTTGGGCCAAAAGAGAGAAAGGTCTTTCGATTCATCTATTAAGCCAGCAAAACACTTGATTCAGCCTGAACAAATTACACTACCACCGAGAAGGAGTTGCTAGCTGTTGTTTATGCATGTGACAAGTTTAGGTCACATCTAATACAAGCAAAGATAATAGTCTACACTGACCACACATCACTTTGATATTTGTTCGCCAAGCAGGATTCAAAGCCAAGACTGATAAGATAGATATTGTTGTTGCAAGATTTCGACTTGGAGATCCGATATAGTTGCTGATCACTTGTCCAGAATTGAGAATGCAGCTGATACAAAGGGACAGAAGAAGGCAATTAACGACACATTCCCTGATGAGCAGGTGTTCGTTGTGGATCCTTGGTACGCCAAGATTGTGAATTATATGGTTAGTGGAATTCCACCAAATCTACCGCCTCACAAGAAGAAAAAGTTCTATCATGATGTCAAGTTCTACGTATGGGACGAGCCCTACCTCTACAAAATATTTGCAAACACTATCATCCGAAAGTGTGTTCCTTATACTGAAGTAAGGGACATAATCACACAGTGTCGCTCTTCCCTAGTGGGGACATTTTGCATCAGCAAGAACAACCACAAAGGTACTCCAAAGTGGTTTTTATTGGCCAACGATCCACAAAGATTGCCATGAATTCATCTTGCAATGTAACCGATGCCAAAGAACGGGAGGAATATCGCGAAAGCATGAGATGCCCCTCACCATGATCATTAAAGTTGAACTATCTGATATGTTGGGCATAGACTTCATGGAACCTTTTCCAACTTCAAATGGGTTCCAATATATTTTGGTAGTTGTAGAATATGTCAAGATGGGTGGAGTCTATTTCGACCCAAACAAATGATGCCAAGGTAGTGCTGATATTCCTTTAAAAGAAAATTCTTACTAGGTATGGGACTCCGAGAGCCTTGATAAGCGATGGGGGTTCACACTTTTGCAACAAGAGTCTATCTGCATTATTAGCCAAATATGGGGTGAAGCACCGAGTCACAACTCCACATCATCTGCAAGCCAATGGTCAAGTGGAGCTGGCTAATCGAGAAATCAAGCAAATTCTTGAGAAATCAGTGAATGGGAATAGGAAGGATTGGTCGATGAAGTTAGATGACGCACTATGGGAATATAGGATGGCATATAAGACCCCGTTAGGACTTTCATTGTATAAACTTGTTTTTGGGAAAGCATGTCATCTGCCGGTGGAATTGGAGCATCGAGTTTATTAGGTAGTCAAAAAGTTAAATTTCGACTTTGAGGCAGCTGGGAAAGAGCAGATTTTTAAGCTCAATCAATTGGATGAATTCAAAAATCAAGCGTTTGAGAACTCCAGTTTGTACAAAGAGTGAGTCAAACGGTTTCATGATCGTATGATAAAGAATCGAAGATTTGAAGTCGGTGAACAAGTTTTATTGTTCAATTCTCGACTGAGATTATTCCCTGGAAAGTTGAAGACAAGATGGTCAGGCCCATTCACTATGAAGATCGTTCGAGCATCCGGCGTAGTAGAGTTGATGAATGTAGATGGGAGCACTTTTCTCGCCAATGGACAAAGAATCAAGAAATCCTACCAACCGGATCGAATTTAAATCGTGCATGAAGTGCGATTGAAGGAGTTCAACTGAACCAAAAAGGTCGTCTAGCTTAAGACGTAAAACAAAGCGCTTGTCGGGAGGCAACTCGATGTTTACCATTTTCTTTAATTTTGTAATTTTGTTATGTTTATTTATTTAATATGTTACTTGTGTTTTTAGTGTTTTTGTGAATTTAGGGACCAACATTGATGAACTATGAGCGAAAGAATGTGATAGCAAGAAGTAGGGGTCGAAAAGCCGGATAAATGGTCTAGTTGACGAAGGAACGCAATGCGGTCGCGCCAAAACAAGCCAGGAAAGTGTTTTGATTCTATTCTGGGCAACACGGTCGCGTTACAGCACGACGCAATCGCGTCGATTCAGCCCAGAAAACTCAGCCCAGGACCACTCAACGCTGTTGCGCCCAGTTAGTGATGCGGTCATATCCGTTGTAAATTTCAGGTTAAAACGGTCGCGTCAGGTCGTTCTCATCCTCTTCTTCTCTTCACATTCTTACGTGAAACTCACACAAAACACACACTAGCACCATTCTTCAACAATCATTAGCAAATAATCACACATCCACACCCATAAACACATTCACACACCTTCCTTCTCCATTCCACTGATAAACTTTGGGTTAGATGACCCCAATTTCAGCGAAATTAGGGCACATCCAAAAATTCTCATATTTCGATTGAGGCTCTCCGGTAAGACTTGCTAACTCGAACTTTTATGCGTAATTGCATTGTTGAGATTGGTTGTATTTGAGATTGTCGATTGTTTTAGCTAGGAGTTCATTAAGTTGGGCACTTGTAGTGCCATGTATATTGAATTCTTGCTTGTGTTGTTTAATTTAGATGAAATTAGTGTAAAATGAGCATGAAATTAGGTGATAGGTGATATTGGGAATGGGTGAATAACACCATTACTATGATTAACGTGTTTTCTTCATTGAGGAATTTTATCGAACATGTTTTGTGCATAGATGGAATATAGCTTTAACTTGATTTTATGATCCTCTTAGGCTTAATGGGTGTAATAAGATGATGAATTGCTTACATATTAATTGTTAGATGTTCATAAGAGTCGAATTACACAATAGTTTGATCTAATTAGACTATATGCATAGTCTAGGGGTAAATGTTGAGTTACAAGTTGTTTGGTGTTGCTTAAGTGATAACCATAATATATAAATATGATTGAATTAATCTTCAAATGCTAAATTTATTTTAGAGAAAAACTTTAAATTGAGCTTTAATTGCAAATTGTGTTTAAAGAACGAGATTTAGTTGTTTAAGTTAGTTTTTTTTTTTTTTTCCGATCATCATTGGTTGTTGAAATTGGGTTGTGTTTGGTGTGTGTCAGGCTTACGAAGATGGCTCCACAAAAAGCTAGCACTAGCAAGTTCAAAGGGAAGAAAAAGGTGGTCGAAGAGGCCCCTGTTCCGGATTCAGAGAGGGTGGTGAAACTACCAAGTGATAGCCGAATCATATTTGGATTTGCATTAGAAAGAGATGAGCACGGACGAAGATTTGAATTGCTTCGTCAACGCACAGTTGTACCCACCCATTTCTCAAGTAATAAGCTGACAAGAGCCATGGACATACATGAGAATGTCCAAGCATTGCTCATAGTGGCAGGACTGCATGAGTTCATGAAGGCAGACGTACATATGTAAGGCTGACACTTGAATTTTTAAGCACTTTTGAAATTGTTGTGGCCAGTCAGCCCAAGCAGAAATGCCTGGACAAGATCACTTTTCAATTTATTGGGAAATAGGAGGAGTTCACATTTGATGAGCTTGATAAGATATTCAACTTCCCGACACCAATTGAGAGTGACTCGCCCGAGGTTTTTAACCCAAACGAGTTTTGGGGACAGTTGACAGCAGCTTCACCATTACTGCTGCCTCAAGCTTATGCTTCAAACACTGCAAAAGCATCATGGACTCGGAACCCAACGATACGATACTTCCAAAGATGTTGGCACGTACACTTTTTTCCAGAAAGGAGACGGGTTCCATAAGACAGCAGGAACTCCACCTGATGTGGAATGTACTCCAAAACCGCAAACTTGATAATACGGTACTATTGGTAGAGCAATTCGTCAATGTCATCAAAAAGCAAAAGGATAACATCACCATTGGAGGTATTATCATGACGATCGATGATTCTTGTGGCGTTGCACTTATCGATTTGGAGTTGGTAAAGGGAGACATTTATTTTACATAGAAGCTCCTCGAGACCATGCAGGTTGTTTTTTTGGGAGAGGATCGAAAGGTCCCATACATGTTCCAAAATGTGGGGCCCTATTTTCGACTTCATGATCCCGAGCTCACTTCGGTTATGAGTCTTGTTGATACCTACAACCTTGTCATGTCATCTGACGAGCATCTGGCAAACTCCCAAAGACCGGATGCCCCGGTCTTTCAAACCGGGCTAAACAGCTGAGAGAAGCAGTCACGGTCCTCGACCATCGAGGAAAAAAAGAGCAGCCACTAGTGTGGCATCGTCTGTGAAGAGAAATAGACATTGGGAGGATGATCACGTCCCTTCAAGCTGAGGTTGTTGCACTTAGTACTCGGTTCGAGAGGCATCGGATAGAGAATCGAGGAGCGCTGTAAGAAATTACTCCCATGTTACGCACGATCATAGCACAAGAAGATGAGGCTCGAGTTTGGAGATAGTAGCAAGATGCTCGTTGGGATGCGCTAGCTTAATTTTGGAGCCAAAACGAGTTCCAACCACCACCACCTCCACAATGAATTGTGAGTTGAGCACCAAGCCGTACCACTCTTTTCCCACAAAGTTGGTCTTCGACCAAGTTTGGGGGAGGGGGTGAATAGTGGGACAAACTTGACTACTCATTTATGTATTTAATTTGTGCTTTGATGAGCATGTGTGCTAGTGTGTGTTGGTATTTTTGTAGTGAAGTCATTGGGTCTGTGAGCCCACGTGTGTTCTTTGCATTACTAGTCATGTTGGTCATAGTAGTCTTTATGTTTTTAGTTGTTTATTTGGTTATTGGAGTCTAGAATCTAGAAGTAATGAACCCGAGTAGTTGTTTGAGTTGTGAAAAAAAGAGGAATTTAGGAAAACGATAGACGATGATGTGCTAATGATGAAGTGATTTTGAGTAAAACATTGATAAATTAGCACATGGTAGAGCATGAGAGGTAAGTTGAGACGAAGTTGAGCTTGAACTTAGAATATTTGATCAAAATTAACCTTGTGAGAATTTGAGAGTACTCCTATTTTTGGAGTAATATGATTTCTTTAGGTGTGGTTTTAATTGGATATTTGTAATAGTCTCTAGAACTTGCCTTAAGTCTTTACTATGAATGTGTCGAGTATGTGTTGTGACTTAGAAAATGATCTTAGGCAGTTCTTCTTTTTAGCCTATTTTTTAGCTTTGAAAAGTTGCCCTTTGTACCAAAAGTTCATAATTTATCCCTAGTTAGCCATTTAAGCTTCATAGCCTATTATTTCATAAGCCCGACATTACGAGCCGAAAACTTTTTGATTTAAACCTTTGGCCTTAACTGGATTAATAATGTAAGAGGGAGTAGAATTGGAAGGTAGTTTGGTAAAAAAATTGGGAAGAAAAAGAAAAACTAGTGGATAGTCAAAAAGATGAAGGGAAGAAAAGAATGATAGATGAAAAGATGAGAAGAATAACCTCTCTTAATTCGAAAAGAAAAGAAAAAGAAGAAAAAGAAGAAAAAAATTGGAAAAAGAAAAGAAAGAATTTGTGTTTATTATTTGTTCATAATTTTGAGGAGAGGCTAGGAAATAAGTGTTTAGTTGTTGATTTGAAAAGAAAAGTCGGGTAGTCCCAAGTTGTGGTACCCATATAAAGGAAAATCACTTAAGTTGTAAGAACTTGAGAAGGTGAAGAAGCCACTTTACGGGGTGATTTACTGAAATTTGAGAGTGAGGTTGAGAGATGTATTGAGGGTTAGTTGGGTTAGGAGTAACTTGATTAGTCCACAACTAGTCACTTTTGTCCAAATATATCCCACCTTACCTTAAGCCCACATCACAACAAAAAAAAAGATCTTTTTATCCTTTGTCACACATATCAAGTACGAGGTCTAGTTTAGATGATTGGCAAACATATACTAGGCTTTGCATATAGTTCAATTTGAGTGGGAAAATGTCTTAACCTAAACACTTGAGAGATGAGCGAAACACTTACACGGTGAGAATTGAATAACTCGAAAGTTCAAAGTTTCGAAAGTAGTTGATTTTTGCGTTATCATATATGCTCAATTAGACTGTGTTGCTTGGCTTTTTGAGAAAATCAATCTGAAACTAAACTCATTGTTTAATCGCCCTAAATAATATGGTCTTGTTCTATTTATTTTGTATGTTGTTTGGGACGAACAACAGTTTAAGTTTGGGGGATTTTGATACACGTTGTGTATTTTGTTAATAGACGTACAACGTATAGCGTAGTTGTCTATGACTGTGTAGACAAAGGTTAAGGGTCTTTTGGGAGTTGTTAGGATTAATTGACTTGAGAGAATAATTGTTCTAATCAATCCACGACTTGGTCACTTCGAGAGAAGGGCTAAATTACTTAAGTGTCATCTAATAGATAGTAAAATTAGTTTGAAAGTTTATAAATTATAGATTAATCATCATTAGCGTAATTCCTGAAATCGACAGCCTAGATACATTCTCGTTGATTGGAATCCCTTTTATTACTTTATTGTGTTTAATAGTTGTATGCAATATTAGTTTAATAATTAATCAATCATCCACCAATTCTAGTGTCTAGTTAGGGTAATCCTAGATAATTAGGGTATCGAACTACGTTAGCTTATTTCCTGTGGATCGACCTTGACTTCCACTATATACATCTACACCCGTATACTTGAGGTATTTTAGGGTTTGAATTAGAGGGTCCTGTAAGTATTTGTTTTTCTGATTTTAGTCCCATAAATATCTGCTTTGTCAATTTAGACCCGTAAGTGCTATAATTGTTCAATTTAAGGATAATTTTGGACCAAAAAACACCAAATTGGTCGAAAATAGTCACGTGCAAATTGCGTGACCCTAATAATTAGTAAAATCCGACGATTCGCAGAGATGTGACAAAAATTAGTTGAGTTGGACTTGTTTCTCTGTCAAATTTAAATTCATAATAAAATTATTATCAATGTCATTAGAGAAAAATAGAATTATTTGTAAAATCATATTACACAAACCCAATTAAACATTATTTTCCAGACGAAAAGTTGTCCTCTATTTTATCTGATGTTTAATATTTAATTGGGTTAGTGTAATATGAATTTACAAATATTTTTTGTTTTTCTCAAATGACATGGATAATAATTTTAGTTTGAATTTAAAGTTGACAAGAAAAGTCTAATTTAGATATTTTTTTCCCACGTCAGTACAAGTCATCGGACTTCACTAATTATTTGGGTCACGTGACTATTTCCAGCTGATTTGGTGTTTTTGGGCAAAAATTATCCTTAAATTGGACAATTGTAGCACTTACGAGACTAAATTGAAAAAACAGATACTTATGAAACTAAAATCGTAAAAGTAAATATTTAGGGGACCAAAAAAGATTTTTGGCCGAATTAGAGCCTATCAACAACTTATCATCAGAGTCATTTATTAAACGTAACCAAGTATTTGATTAAACAACACATTAATATAAAATTCCATGAACCATATGAATTCATGATGAGCACAAAACTTATGTATGATAAAGTTATAACAATCATGAGATATACAGACTTATTTCATTTGTTTTTATCATTCTATAAAAATATTTTTAATTTATCATAAATGTCCTCAAGTCACACATTCATACACAGAAAAAAGTGTTTTGTATTCAGATTTTATCTTTGTATTCTGATAAAGTCATAAAAGAGATTAATAAGATAATAATATTTCTTTCAAAAAAATCACACTCAACAGGTTATTTTGCAAACATTTTATTCATAATATTGAATACACGCATATTTATAGGTAGTTTACATATATATGTATATGTAGATCTTTTGAACTTTTTGCATATGACATAGTAATAATATAAATCTAACATTATTATAAACTATATATCATAAGAGTTTTAAAAAATGAACAAATTACTAATTTAGCCAACAACATATCATCACAATAATTGCTCATTTCAAGCATTGCATTTATCAGAACTAATAAACGTTTAGTTTGAATAATTATAATTAGTCAAGAGACGTTAAATTAATCATTATAAAGTAGTTAAATAGTCTGAAATTATTAAAGAGTTCAGGGACTTAGTTGTATACATATTTCATTTGTCTGGTTATTTGTTACTGTTTTATTGAATTTGGAATGAATGAATTTGTACATCCCAGTAAGCTTCCTACCAATTAAACATTTAAGCATTAATATAGTTATTTTACTAATATTAAAATAAGGTACTTAGAGTGGAAACGTCATATTTAATTCATACTAAATTTATATGAAAAAAGTTATAGTTCAAAAATGTAAGACTTACTAATTTTTAGAGTTGCATGCACTCAATGCGATCTCAGAAAGTTAGAATTTAGGGGAATCTGTAACTAAATCACGAAACCTACATGTAAATTCATTATTTTCATCATCGATCTGTTGAATGGAATTCTCAGATTCCAAATCAAAGTATCCTGTGCAATATAATTTTTTGAATAAAGTTAATGATGTGGAATAACAAAACTAAGGATATCGAAACTTTTTGGAAACCAAATATATATAAAACTATTAAAGAGCTTACCGATGTATAGGCTGCATGATTATAATCTGATCTCAGAACTATAGGGTTTAGGGGAATCTGCAATTCAATCATGACACCAACAAGTAAAACGGTGTATTTCATCATCTATCGACCAAGATCTCACAGATGCAACTACACAGTAATGTCCTAGGCACAAATTTAGCAAATATGTAAGAACATTGGAATATTTAATAACATAACAACCAAATGGTTCAGTAAAAGCCGTGAAAATTACCGATCATTGAGCTTCAAGAACCACTGGAAAGGGGAATCCTCCAACAAATGAGGGTTTCATGGAATCTGCGAAGAATCACGACTCCTAATGAAACCAAATCCCCATTTGTTTACTAAATAATTTGAAATACTCCATCTAAACCTCACAAGAACATCCTACAAGATGGAAATCTCTTAAGATTCAGAAATTGGTTAGCTAGAAAATGAACAGATCTTGGATAAAAATTACAGATCTGGATTCTAGGGTTATAAATGAGGAACTAATTCAAGAATACAGATCGTGCATGTTGGTAATACTTGGACAAAAATCGAAATAGAACACTGAAGAGGGGTAGAGATTTTACTGCATTTTTAGAGAGAGAATTTTGGGAGGTGATGGAGTGCAGCGAGATAGATGAAGAGATAGGGTCCGTTTGCTTAAGACTGGGGAGTACTGAGCCAAATTTAACTAAGGAAGTTAATTAGTGTGTTTTATCGAAATTCGATCCTCTAAATTTATTGAGTCAAGTCTAAAGCAAACGGACCATTGAGTCTTCACTCAAGAAGACTGAGAGTCACATTTGGACGGGTACACCAAAGTCAGAATTTTCTAATTCAAGATTAACAACAAATGTTTCAACGTTTCGATTCCCACAAATGTAGTGGGATTGAAATGTTTTTTTTGTTTTTTTTGCAAATTCTGTAATAGATAATGGGTTGGACAGTTGTAATGTTTGGGCCATTACTTTTAAATTATGTTTGGGCTTTAATTATACAAATTATAACGATAGGTCCATATAGTTATTAGCAAATTTGTAATAGTATTGAGCACAATAAATTGTGATAAAAAATACTAGATCTGTTGTAGAAAAATAGAAAAGAAAATTAGTAAAGAGAGACGGAAGAGAGACACGGAGTAATTAGGGTTCTCTTATTCATCAGATTCCCTTTATATAGTGTGTCAAATACAAGGGTTCACAATTACATATTATTTAGTGAATACCTAAATTGTCTTTCATCAATTACTTTTGACGAAGGCACAATAATTGTGTTTTTCCTTCAACACTCCCCCTTGTGCCAAGTCAAAAGAGAATTGGTGCATAACTTGTTGTCTCGTTAAAAATCTTGCCAAGTAACAAAACCCAGTGGGAAAAAATAAACCTTGGTCGAAGGGAAAAAGAGTGCAACGCACCTTTGTCCTCGATTTACATAAATTATGAGGATATTATGTGGTTGTTGGTTATAGAAAAGTGTTGGCAGTACATGCTTGGTCTCGTCACCTTTGATGTGTAGCATAATTCATCTGTTTGTTGCAAAAATAACTTCATCTTCATAACTTCGGGTACGCTCTTCGGTGGTATAGCTCAAGTCACTAATGCTTTAACTCTATAGGTTGATGAACTTCTTGAGATATCATCCGTGAGTGATGTGATGAGGTTGTTTGAGTAGTTGTGATTGATTGATATTCAAGTTTTCGTCGTGTTCCTCATGGTAATACATAACCGGTTTGGTAATGACCTCTACATTGGCCACTAAGATAACCAACCAAAATAATATTTAGTATTTCGTAGTAGGGGGTAGCTTCAACATTTAGTTAGGAGTTACATATTCTTTTGTAATACATTTATCTCTCTATATGAGAACATTTGACATTTACTTTAGAGTTTACAATTTCATTTGTAATCTCTCTTGTCTCTAATATGGGAAGAACAAATATGTGTCAAGGGTTTCTTTCAGATGTCAAAATACTTTTTGATATCATTCCACTGATATTGCGTTGTCCTGAGTAAAATATAACTAACAAGTTCTTTGAGAAAGTAATACATGGTTGAGTGCATTGAGCTTTTTGTACAATAATGCGTTTCAATTAAGTAAGGAATTTCATCTCCTAATAGCTCTTTCATCATATCCTTTGGACTCAAATGGATCTTTCTTTATGTCCACACTTCAACCAATCATAGGAGTGCTAACAGATTGCACTTTATCCATGTGAAATTGCCTGATAATCTTTTGGATATATGCAAATTGAGGAATTAATATTCCACAAACTCGATGAGTTTTCCCATGATCCTTTATCTCAATTTAGATTTCAAATACATCACAGTATCTCTTATTTCTCTAAGAGTACCTATTATGTCCTTAACATCGACATAAATTGCTACAGTTGCAAATATAAAACTTGTGTTTCTTTATAAATGCATAGGAGCAATACTACTTGTTCTTTCCCTTCCCAATCAAATAGTCACTTAGACGGGTATACCATTTCCGTCCAAATTTATTTCAATCAAAGTGAGCACTTCAATCTAATATTGTAAATGCACTCCGTGGTCTGAAGTTACTTGAGTTGGGCAATGCAAGTCCATCTGACACTTACACATATCTCAATAACAAGATCCCCAAAGAGATATGTTGTAACCATATTAGTATGCTGCATTTTCAATCCTTCGGAAACTTATCAATAAGACGTTATGACGTCCGTTGCGGGAGAATATCTCCTCGTAGTCAATTCCAGGACTTTGTGAGAAAACCTTGTGCTTTAAGGTAAGTTTTGCATCTCAGAACTTATTCTTCTCACTACGCTTACTGACAAAACATATTTTATGTCCTACAGGCTTTACACTTGGCAAGGCTAGCACTACCAAACCAAATACCTTTTGTTTTGTCATAGAATCGAGTTCTACCTGGATTGATTCCATATAGGCCAATATGCTCTTTGTTATATCTTACAATAGAGCGTGGTTCGATATCATCGCGCTCTATAATTCATTGAGCAACAATGTATACATCATCAATGCACGTGAAATTTTTTTTCCATTAACTCACATGCACTCTCATTATCTCTAGAATCATATTAAACTTCGGAGCGTCCTCCAGTGATGATTCATGGACATAATTAATTAGAGATAATTTGAGAGTATTTCTTTTCATTGATGATTCAAATTGTGCCACACCTCCCTCCTGACTTGAGCAGGTGTTCATCGAACCACGTGGCATCCCCCATTTCCTTTTGGGAGCCACGACCTCAACCACACCTCCACTAAGTGTGGTTGCAACACCTTTATCTGCGGTGTTGTGCCCCTTACTGGGAACTTTTAACCTTACAGGCACATTTGCAGCTGGTATATATGATCTTGTCACTTTAGCGATTCTAGCAAATGCATCAACAATCAAATCTTCCATACTTTGAAGATCGATAATTCGTTTTACTTCACTTTACATTATGAAGTGTGGGGATCCTAATGAGACATACTGGGAAACACTTCCTGTCGTTCCCTTAGAAAATTCTTTTTCTTATCTCCCCCTAACGATGGGAAGACTGTCTCATTAAAGTGACAATCCGTCAATCTTACGGTAAATAGATCTTGCCTGTTAAAGGTTCCAAATAGCGGGTAATAGTTGGGAATCCATATCCAACATAAATACTTAGTCGTCTTTAAAGACCCATTTTGGTACGCTGTGGGGGCGCAATAGGCACATATACTGCGTAATCAAGTATACGTAAATGTAAAAACATCAGGCTAAATCCAGCTACCAACTGGTACGCATAAATTATTGGTGAGCAGTGGGTCTGAGGCAAATAAAGTAAAGTTGCAGTGATATTGCATAGTCCCATGTCCGATAGACATTTTAGTGCGCATTGAAATGCCTAATCCTCCATCTATATCCTTTTGATGGTGGCATATGTGAGACCATTTTTGTGTATCCACATGGGTTAAAGGATACTATACATTGACCCTAAAAGATATGCAATAATCATCAAATCCTTATGATGAGAACTCTCTAGAGTTAATAAGTCTTATTGACTTTATGGAGTGAGGGTGGTGAGCCCTTAGATAATATTTTCTAGGAGTTTTTCTGATGCAACATTTATTGTGGACAATATTGTGATGATCAGTTAATTTTTCAAAGCATTTACCAGAACCATAGATACTTTAATTACCCGCTTTTCTGGTTTGATAGGTCCACATAAATTATATTATGTTCTTTTTTATAAGAATGGATTGTCTTACATATATATCAGGCATAGAAAGGTCTCGATCCTACTTATTACCAAATAGTAGGCTTGGTAGAATGAGTGATATGCCCTAAAACAGTTAACAAGGCAGAATGGGATGTTGGTCGTGCTTTTAGTACTTTAGAAAGCATTTTGGGTAACATATGATTCTGTCTTCCAAAGTTCGTTTTGGTGATGGTTTTTGGTCCAACGATCAGAGTTGTAGTGGAGCACATGTCACTAGATTGACTCATTTATTTCTCTAAGATGTGCTTCCTTTCACATTCATTAGAGGTATCATAAATTATTCAATTCCATTTTCACATGTAGTTTTGAAATGATAGTCTTTGACACGATTATCTTTACTTAATAACATTGTAATAGCTCTTGGTGCATATAGAGAGTTTTGTGACTATAATTGTTTTGTCAGTAGACATCTAGAGAATTCGACGATTCTTCGTTCTTTTAGTACTTGTGATTCAATGATGGTCATAATGCAGTGATGCAGTGAGTCTCTGTTCTTTGGACTTCCTGTATCTCTTATAGTTAACTGCTCTAGCAGTTTTTATACAAAAGTATAATATTTATACACTTATTTAAAAGTTCATTACCAACTCTATCCCTTTTGTTTAGAGGGTTTCGACGTATTGTTTTTGCACATGGTTTCCATAACCACCATGTTCATTTGGGGTAAGCACACTGGAAGGCCTCCAGGGCTTCTGTGTCCCTTACTTTGTGGTCTATTGTTACCACAACTGTAGAGACAAACACATTCGTTCCCTTTACTTTGGGGTCATTTCCACTATTTAGTTCATCATACTTGGGCTTGAGAATTTTCTTTATCCCAATGTGTTTGATGTTATTTTTCAGAAGAAACTGATCATGCCTCTCAACTACTTGCACTGGTTGATTAGCTAATTTAATGTTGTAATTCTTTTATTTCATACTCTAACCTATACAAGTTCGCTAGTATAAGCATTAGAGTAGGAAAGTAAAGAGATTTTATGTATCATATCATCTTCTGTGATTTCTTTACACATAAAGAGAGATGTGTTTTTAGGCACAACGTGTCCTTATTGAGGCTATTGACCCTTTTATAGTCTAGTGAGTGAGTTTCTTTCCATTAGATAGTTAATATCGGAAGTAGAATTCATCTACATTTTTAATATTTCTTTTATTGCATTCCACAGCTCATGGGGTACTTTTGAACTAAACAATACTCCTAGTGTAAGCTAGGATTAATGTGTCATCTCAAATTCACTAGAGCATTGACTGTGACTTCTACTATGGCAAACAGTGCTTTGTCATTGGGGTCGGTTGATGATATGATCGTAAGAGAGTTCTTACAGGGTGTAGTTATTTTTCATGGAAATATTTTCCTATTAGGAATATCAATTGCGGTAACTCAATTTCTTCTGAGTCTAATATTCAAATTTGAATCGAGTTGGTTTAATCATTTTCTTTTGAATTAGATTTCGGGACCACATATCACAAGTTTTTCGATACTTTGTGAAAATATTTTATCACGTAGTTGATCTATATTGATTAATGCCCATGAATTTTCATTATCATAGGAATATTCAATTTACCAAGTATAACTAACTTCGTAGGAAAAGCAATTGTAAAATTATCATATAGTCATCCAAATAAACTTACTATCGACTAATAATTATCAAATCTCTAAGAGCAAATATTTCAAGTTACAACTTTCAATTTTATAAGAGAGTATGTAATCGGATAAAACACTAAGGGCTCCATGAGTATAATTTAAAAACAAGCAAAATTCCTTTGTTGCAAAAAATACACAATAAATTCATTAATTCGTAATTTTCTCAAAGTAGTATATAAGCATGATATTCCTCATACTTACTCACAAAAATATTTAAACCACAATGCATAGAGCGGACAAACACATCATGCTACCATAAGCATATATTAATTACTTGTATTTATTTAACAAAATAAGGTTATTCGAATTACCTTGTAGGAAAGACATGATTCTTTCCAATGGCACTTCTCAAACTTTATGAAGAATGATTTGATTGTTTATGATCCATAAGCCTCCATTCTAACTTCAATGCAACGAACCGGAACTCGGAAATACACATGGAATTCATTCAAAAAAAATTAGCAACAAAAATCAATATCAAGTTTCAATTAATGGAAACATGTATAAATACCAAAAGAATCAATGTTACTATCCACTAAAAAGTAAGACATTAGTTCCAGATATGAGCAACATTTATTATGCAATTAAACAGAATATTGACTCATTAGTAAACTATTAGTTAATTCACCACTATGTGAATCAACAAACGTGTTGTATGATTATTGGTAATTGGTTATTGATTTGTCAAGATTTATGCATCACTGAACGATGATAATTGCAACAAACGATAATAAAAAAAAAAACGACAGGGACGATTTCAATAAACAAATTAAAATCATACCGTTCAGAATGACGAATGCTAATTTCGGTGAATTTGGTGTTTCTGAATAACTGGAAATTAATTTGTGCTTCTGAATTTACTCTCTTTTTTTTCACTTCTTCCGCCGCCACACTCGGGTGAACGCGTGATTATTTTTCAATTCCAGGAGATACTCATCTCCAATTTAGCCACCGACATCATTGATACTCATTATTTTTAGTTCTACTTATGCCGCCGCCTCTGATCGATCGTTTCGTTCTTCTTTGTGAGTGTTCTTGTTTGTGTATTCTTGGAGTCTTGGGCTGCCGTAGTAATATTATTGATTTTGTTCGTTAAAGAGCAAAATCGTGCTGATAACGTGTTGTAGGAAAATAGAAAAGAAGAATAGTAAAGAGAGACGGAAGAGAGACACGAAATAATTAGGGATTCATCAGATCCCCTTTATATAGGGTGTCAAATACAAGGGTTCACAGTTACATATTATTTAGTGAATACCTAAATTGCCTTTCATCAATTACTTTTGACGAAGGCACACTAATTGTGTTTTTCCTTCAACAAGATCCATATTAATTGTTATCAACAAACTATTTCAATGTTTGTTTGATTAAATTTTATATCCATTACTTTTTATATATTATACAAATTGCATAAACTCCTAATTAATAAGCATTTCCATTATAAGTTTAGGTCCATCTATGTTATTGGTAAAATCATATATTGTTTGAGTGCTGAAATGAAATTACTAATTTTTATGATGTGTTAAGCAAATATATTCGGAAATAATGGAAATAATTTTTTTAGTAATATATTTTTTATTTGTTAGTTATAAATGCAATAGATTATACTATTTGTTAAATATATATATATATATATATATATATATATATATATATAATAAATATTTTATAATTGTAGAATATTAACCAGTAGGAAAATGTATTTTTAGTACAATTGTGTGATAGATAATAATTCATTTTGTGAATATCATTTTTATTGTTTGCCAACAAAAAACTAATTATGAATTACTTTTTGTTTTATATATTTTATAAATTTTTTGATATGATGCCAATTACATAAGCATGTAAAATTTAATTATGGAACCATCTGGATTATAGATTATTTCAAAATCTTAGCATGATTTTAATGAAATAATAGATTTATACATTCATTGGCGTATTAGTTAACATGAATATCATTAATAAAATAGAGAAGGATTGTGAGCCCAAGTAAGATTATTATTTTTTAAGGATGTGGAAAAAGATTTAATTATATATATGTAAATAATATATTAATTTACTTAATAGCCTAACTGATTCACCCCATTAACATTTGGGCTTTATTTGAAAAAAAATTATAATGTCCCACTGTTAATGAAATAAACTCATAGTTGTGGCCCATTTTAATTTGGTTAAAAAAGTAAGTAGTGTAAAGTGCACTATATAGTTTATTTAAAAAATTAATTTATTATTTAAATTGCACTTTCTTAGATAAAATTATCTGTGTATTAATATAGGTGAAAACCATCAAAACTAACACTTTTTGTAAAAAACATATTAAATTTGTCAAGTTTGTAAAAATATATTAAATCTAACACTTTGACTAGTATTTGGACGAAAATGCCCTTCTGTACAAAACTGTTAATCTGCCAGAAACACTGTTTGTTTTTCAGAAGTTGTCGGGCCACGCGTTTTCGTGCCTACCGACTGTTTCGTGCCAGTTATTTTTCTTCGTGTCAGTCATTTTATTTTACGGTCTTGTGTATTTACTTCGTGTATGATTCCGTGCATGTCGTTCCAGTTGTTTAAATCTATTATTCAGGTTTCGTGCCTATTATTAATGTCTTCGTGCCTATTATTAATATGAGTCTTTTTGTAATAAAACCCGAAATTACTAAGAGCCTTTAAAATGGTATCAGAGCCCTAGGTTTATTTAAAGAATTCATGAATTATATTATGTTACATACTATCCTAACGGAGGAGACATACGAGTAAAATATGAATTCGAACGAAAGTTCGAGAGAAAATACTCCACAGGAATACTTGAGTGAGAACTCAAGTAACACAGAATATTTCCATATTCTGGAAAGACAGAAACAGGAATTCTTTGGAGAATTTATCCGAAGATGCGAACGGACTCTCGAAAGAACTAAGAAGCTCAACCACGAGTTACGACAACCTTTCAAGATGCCAAACGATGTTGAAAAGAGAGAGGAAATCAGACGAAAGACCCTTAAACAGGAAATTCCTGTAGAAGGGAATACAGCTGATCTCATCCACTTCACAAGCATTCAGGGAAGATTTCCAACCAAGGAAATCTGGAGAAGGCATCCCAATCAGTCTCCATTGGATATCCAGAAACCTCATTTACATTTCTGGAAAAAATCATGAGGGGACCTAATTGGGAAGAAGTAAGTAGTGGAGAAAAATCTAAGATTACGGATCTTAGAGAAATCCAGAAGACGGTCCAGAGTTATGGAGAGACCATCCTCGACCAACAGAAGGAGATCCTTGAAACACTCAAGGAGGTTCAAAGGAGACTGACCATCTTGGAAACAAAACCAAGTATGGTCAGGAGAAGAGAAGGTTCGCCATCTTTCGGTACATAACCCCTATTGCATCAAAAGGGGAAAACTACCGAAGTAAAAAGAGAGCTGACGGATACATAAAAGATGATTGCTTTTCTAAACCGGAAGAGTCTATCCTAATGGATAGAATAAATATGGAGGATTTACACGACCTTGCACAATCCTTTGCAGGATTAAGTCTTGTAGATCTAAAAATGCAAGAAAATGTATCTACGGGACAACAACAGACTCCCCGAAATACACCACAGAATCCAACAAATGTGGCAGAAAGCGAGGGATCCCATGACCTTCCAACAGGCGGAAATATACCACCAACGGGAGATTTCGCTACTGGTGCTTATATCTTTCCCGCAGAGACAAGAAAGAGAACCTAAAGGCCAAACTTGATGCAATCGCCTTATGGGAGATCTCAGTTGGAGCCAATACATCCATACGGAATAGTTCTCAACCTGGATACATTGGACTTCAAGAACCGAGAACTACTCATAGATGAGTTGGCAGGAGCAATGAAGATTACAGCTGGTACGCTAGATCTGGATAAAGAGAACTTTATCTCACTTCTGAAGATAAGTTTGGAAGGATCAGTGAAAATTGTCTGGGAAGCTACTAATCTTGAGATAGTAGAAAATGTCTCGGCTGGCGAAGCCTTAGCAGAGATCGTCAACATAATGGCTCAAGTGCTTAAAGTAGGATTCGTTGGAGTAGGCTACTTTGAAGGAGCTGAAGACGATAAGGCCAGACGATACAGGCAGGCACTTCATAGCCTGGAGTTACGTGATATTTGCCACATAGATGAGTTCATCAAACTCTTTACAGAGTATAGATGGAAATCAAAAATAGAAGAACGAGACGCCATTCCATTATTCTTTGCCAAGATCCCCAGTCCATGGAGAGAAATGCTGATTAAAGAATATCAGCCACCTCTAGAGGATAAAATGGATACCGTCGTATATGTCGATGATATACTCATCGCTTCAAAGAATATGAAGGAACACATCAAACCCTGGAAATCTTTTCAGAAGTTTGTCGTAAGGAAGGATTAGTGCTATCAGAAAAGAAAGCAGTAATCGCCACTAGACAGATCGAGTTCCTTGGGATCGAGATCGATGAGTCTGGAATCATCCTTCAAAAACATATAGTAGAGAAGGTGTAGGGATTTCCGGAAGACCTCAAAGACAAGAAGCAACTTCAAAGTTTTCTTGGAGTTGTCAATTTTGTCGGGATGTTTATTAAAAATCTGGCAAAATACAGGAAGGTGTTCAGCCCATTGTTAAAGAAAGATGCCGATTTCAAATGGGGAAAAGAACAACAAGAATCAGTATTACAGCTTAAAGAGATGTGTAAAGACCTTCCAAAGCTTGCAATACCGAATGATGAAGATGAATTGGTACTTTACACAGATGCCAGTGATCATTGGTGGGCAGCAGTATTAACCAAAGCTACCCCTAATGGAGAAGTGCCATGCCGATACTGTAGCGGTCTCTTTGCAGAAAACGAAGCAGCAAGATGGCACATTAATGAGAAAGATTTCTTTGCAGTGCTAAAGGCCTTCAGAAAATGGCCGTTATTCCTACTGCCTAAGAAATTCATTCTTAAAATTGACAACGCAAGTGTCAAAGCTTTCTTAACAAAAAAGATTGAATCTAAACCTGAGAAAGCTAGATTACTTAGATGGCAAGCTGATTGTCAATATTTTGATTATGAAGTTGTCATTATAAAGTCTCACGAAAATGTTCTTGCAGACTTTCTAACGAGAGATGGAGTCCAATGAAGCCAACTCCATCCTAACAAGATACAGGCATCTCCAGGAACGTTTGGAGGAGCTTGATAAGAGGATTAACGACTTGGATATTCAAGGCAAAGTCGCTGGTCGAGTACAACAGGAGGACTTGTCAAAAGTCCAAAGCGCGCTGAAGGCTACCAAACTTGCAAGTAATTGCCTTTGGGACAGCCTGATTATTCCTATCCGACGGGAAGCTTTTTCAGTAAAGCAAAAGGTCGAGTTTCGAGAACGGGCCTCTAACCCGGTCGCCACAGATTCAAGTACTGTGAGCACGAGTTCTAAGTTGGATCCCTACACGGATCTAGCTGAAGAAACAATTGAGCAAACGGAGGATACTCCTCCTGATGTCTCAAGCCAACCCAACACCTCTGGGGTAAAAGAGGGAGAGATCAATCTTAGGCCAATGGCTGGTACCTCTAAGATTGATATTAACGATCTTAAAGTTTCTCCGTTTCAGGTTTATCAAATAACATGGGAGAAAATTCTTACAGGGGCTGGAGTTAACCCAGCAAAATGCCAGATTGATCGATCTGGTAAATATTCGAGAATGTGGACGAACCCAGGAGCCAGTCCACAAGAAATAAAAGAATGGTATGATTTTGGAGCTCTAGCTTCAGTTCATACTGTGGCACCAAGTTTCTCGGAAATCTCAAAACTTCCGGGATGGATAAACAACGCTGTGTTCGAGACATGGGAAAACAACAATCATCTCGAACGAGGAGATATTCTGGAGCTGAAGTTTACATTAGCAGCACCAGAACCATACAAGAACGGGTCTTACCCAGCTTTTCATTTTATAAAGCTACAAAGACCTGATCCCAGACAGGCAAACAAAAATATGTCTGCCTCAGATCACAAGATCCCCTTAGTATCAACCTTCACGGAGGATGATATTACTACACGCAGAGCTTCGGGCATATGGGTTTGTCTTATGGAAATGAGAAAGATCAAAGGGAGCTTCAAAGTCTTTCACAAGACGATGAATGGATCACTTTTGATCAACACCATGACATCCAAAACCTCTCCTTATGCAGAGAATATCTTTGAACAAAAGAGAGAGATGTTGTGGAAAAACGAGCTGCCGGCAAGTTCAGAAACCGCCAGAAAGTATTGCAATATGGCGCATCATGGACGGTGGACGAGCCGGATTTGTCCCTGGTGCCCAGAACAGGAAAAGGCACTATTCGGACAAGCATTCCCTGTCATCAATGACAAAGGAAAGAGAAACGAGAAAGAACCATCGAGAAAGCAAAAGATGCCAAGGGGACCACCCAGAAAAAAATTAATAAAGAGGTCTCCAAAAAGCAGCGGTGGGTTGAGTCACGAGAATTGTATCCACCCAAAACGACAAAAGGTGGAGGCATACACAGCAGAATAATTAAAGTCTGCATGTGAGGCAAGGGTCCACAGCATGTGAACCATGTGAAGGAGGGACCACATGAATGTGATCCGGATAAGAGAGACATCCAGAAAATCTGTAAGACGAATCAAAGGATTACAACTGGACGCAATAATTCAAGGATAGGGGTTTCAAACCTCTATAGATACAGGGTAGAAGGAAGCAGAAGGCATCGACCATTCCCCTCTGTTAGTGAAAACAACTCTTGAACACACAACACCAAAGAACTTGAGAAACGTATGAAGAAACTCTTTCTGTTCGGCCAGAGTTGTGGCCGAATGAAGCTCACGCAGAACAGGAATAAAAACTGAATCAAACACAGTTTTAACGTGGTTCGTTCAAGATGAACTACATCCACGGAGGCAAGGCACACCTCAATCCACTAAGAACTTCAATCAATTACAGAGAATTAGCTCAAGAAATGAAATGCCCAATTCTGGATACAAATTAGGGCACGAACACTCTATCTCTAAATACTCTCTCTAATCTAACAATACAGGAGATAATGCTACGTAGTGATCTTCTCCTCAATGAGAGCTTTACAATGATATATGAATTGAAGCTCGAATGCAACTGAACAGGAAGTTATAACTGCAAGAAGTTACGCTGAGCTACCGGACAAATGTGACGGTTTTCTTCGTCACTAACTGCAACTGCTTCGTCACACTCGGTAGTTACATCAACCAACTCGAACCCGGTTTGATCATGACCAGTCTGTCTTCTTGATGCTAAAACCCGGTTTAAACCGCCGGTTCTCCACTCCCTAACTCCGGTTCCACATTCCCAACACACCATATTACAAAGTATAGGCTCACTTGATGAAATTGAACATCAACTCACAAATCTCCACCTCAATGAATCATGTGTGCCTCTTCCTGCCTCATCACTGCCTTGTCTATTAATGCTCTTCATGACATTGCTCAAGCTGCAGCAGGCTCGAGCAATGCTCCACTTTGTTCCCAGGTACACCCTTAGTAAGAAAATCAGCAGGGTTATGCAATGTGTGTACCTTCTTCACTTCCACAGAACCAGAATCAATGATATCCCTAGCAAAATGCAACCTAACATCAATGTGCTTTGACCTTTCATGAAATGCTTGGTGTTTCACAAGGTGTAGAGTGCTTTGATTATCACAGTAAATTGCCACACACTTTTGCTTGATGTCCAAATCTCTCAAAATCCTTTTAAGCCAGATTGCTTCTTTGATGGCTTCAGTGAGAGAGATATATTCTGCTTCTGTTGTTGAAAGTGCTACAACTGATTGTTGTACACTTCTCCAGCTGATGGCTGTTCCAAATAAGGTGAACACAAATCCAGAAATAGATTTCCTAGTGTCTATGTTTGCTGCAAAATCAGAATCAGCAAACCCCTCCAATGCAACAGTGCTTCCATTCACTTTCTTCTCAAACTTCAGTGACAAGTTCACTGACCCCTTCAAATACCTCATCACATGCTTCAAAGCTTCCCAATGTTCAACACCTGGGTTTGACATGAACCTTCTTACTAAAGAAACAGCATAGGCCAAGTCAGGCCTACTACAAATCATTCCATACATGAGACTTCCAACTCCACTTGCATAAGGAATATTGCTCATATGTATGACCTCCTCTTCAGTCTTTGGGCATTGTTCTTTGGTGAGTTTCTTCTGTAGATTAACTGGAGTGGAGAGAGGTTTGGATTCATGCATGTGGAACCTCTCCAAAACCTTCTGTAGATATTGCCTTTGAGATAACCAAAGAACTCCAGCTTCTCTGTTCCTCAGAATGTTCATGCCCAAAATCTTCTTGGCATCTCCAAGATCTTTCATGTCAAATTCAGTGTTAAGTCTGTCCTTCAGCCATTGTACACTCTTCTTGTTCTTGCTGGCAATCAGCATATCATCCACATACAAAAGAAGAAAGACTTTATCTTGCTTTGAACACTTGTTGAAGTAAACACAACTGTCATAAAGACTTCTTACAAAGCCAACACTGATCATGAAGTCATTGAACCTCTTATTCCACTGTCTTGGACTTTGTTTGAGTCCATACAGTGACTTCTTCAGCAAACAAACTTTGTCTTCTTGTTCAGGAACAACAAAGCCTTCTGGCTGTTCCATATATATTTTCTCAATGAGTTCTCCATGTAAAAATGCTGTTTTTACATCTAGTTGTTGTAGTTCCATGTCCTCTTGAGTAACCTTTGATAAAAGCAACCTGATTGAGCAATGCTTTACTACTGGAGAGAAAACTTCATTAAAATCAATCCCTTCCCTTTGTGTAAAGCCCCTAGCCACCAATCTTGCTTTAAATCTCACTTGTTTGGATCCTGCAGTCTCTAACTTCTTCTTGTATATCCATTTAAAACTCACAAGTTTCTGACCTTTTGGTTTATCCACCAATGTCCAGGTCTCATTCTTTTCCAGGGATTCCATCTCTTCAATCATTGCCTGAATCCAGTGTTCACCTTCTTCACAATCTAGTGCTTCTTTAAAACTACTAGGCTCTTGTGATTCCAGGTCTTCAGCAACACTCAAGGCATAATAAACACTCCCTGCTTGACCATAGAAGTCAGGTCTATTGATTGTTCTTCTAGGTCTGTCCCTTCCAATGCTATATTCTCTCACATTTTGTGAAGGTCCAACTTGTTCTTCTTCTTCAGATGATGAATCACTATCTTGTAGATTCTCTTGTTGTTGTTGAGATGTGTGATCATCTTCAGCAGGATGCTCCACCTGAATTGATATCTCTTCATTCTCTTTAGCACCATCAAGTTCTTCCTTAGAGCCTGTTGAAGTATAAGCCATCACATTCTCATTAAACTTTACATCTCTACTTGTGATTATCTTCTGATTTCCCTTCTCTAGACACCACAATCTGTAGCCCTTTATTCCATCTGGATATCCAAGAAATACACATCTTAGAGCTCTTGCATCTAACTTGTCTTGCTTGACATGGACAAAAGCAAGACAACCAAACACCCTTAAACCTTCATAACTTGGTTTCTGTCCACTCCACACCTCTTCAGGTGTTTTGAACCCAATCACTGATGAGGGTGACCTGTTAATTAGATAACATGCTGTAGCAATGGTTTCACCCCAAAATACCTTTGGCAACCCAGCATCCAACATCATACACCTTACTCTTTCAAGAAGAGTCCTATTAAGCCTCTCAGCAACCCCATTCTGTTGAGGATTCATTGGGACAGTCCTATGTCTCTTGATTCCTCTTTCTTCACAAAAGTTTGTGAACTCAGTTGAGAGGTATTCCAATCCATTATCAGTCCTAAGGTGCTTCAGCTTCTTACCTTTGACATTTTCCAGTTGAATCAACCATGTTTTGAACTTATGAAAAGCATCACTCTTATTCTTCATCAACATGATCCACACCTTTCTACTGTAATCATCAATCAAAGACATGAAATACCTTGCTCCACCATGAGTCTCTGTCCTTGCAGGACCCCATATGTCAGAGTGGACATAATCTAATGGCTCTTGAGTTGTGTGAACACCCTTTCCATAGGGCAGCTTCTTGGACTTGCCCAAAGCACACTGATCACAAAACTCCAGGTTTTGATTTCCCATGTTTCCAATTACACCACTTCTTGACAGTTCCTTCAACCTTTTTTCTCCTATGTGTCCAAGCCTCTTGTGCCATTTAACAAGCTCAGAACTGCTCAAGACCATATCAACACTCCCAACAACAGGTGAACCAATCAAGATAAACAACCCATTATGCTGTCTACCTTTAATCACCATTTTTCCATGTTTAGTGATATGCAAGAAGCCATTCACTGAGCTAAACTGACAACCACTAGTTACCAAAGAACCAGGAGATAGAAGATTTCTTTTAAGGCCAGGAACATATCTTACATTAGAGATGATTCTGACCACACCATCAAACATCCTTATGCTCACTGATCCAATTCCTTTGACCTTGCATGATTGGTCATTCCCCAGGAGAACATTTCCACCATCTTCTCTCTTCAGTTCATCAAACCATGACTGGTGTGGACACATATGAAAGGAGCAGCCTGTGTCCAAGACCCATTCCTTCACCATTCTTGATTCAGTAACATTTAATACCTCTGGAGGATCTTCTTGAAGGTCAATGGCAGCAGCTTCTGCCCCTTGGTTTCCTCCTTTCTTGTTTCTTTTAGGGCAATCCTTCTTCAAGTGACCAGGCTGCTTGCACTTGAAGCATTTCCTTTTCTCAACCCATTCATTTCCCTTCTTTGGATTAGAATCTCCTGCCTTGGAGTCCTTAGAATTCTGTCCCTTCTTCCCTTGCCAAGGTTTCTTGAATTTAACATTCAAACCTTCTCCAGATTGCACAATGCCTTTATCATCTTGAGTCTGGAAGCATTTAGACCTCAGAGCCTTCACTATCCCATCATAAGATAGCTGCTCATCTCTCCCATACATCAAGGCATCCTTAAAGCTTTCAATGGATTTTGGAAGAATGTTTAACACCATCAATGCTTTATCATCCTCCTCCATTTTCACATCCAGGTCTTCCAATTCCTCAACCATCTTAATAAACTCATCAAGTTGGTCAGAAATTACCTTATCTTCAGTGATCTTGAAGGCCAACATCTTCTGCTTTAAGAACAGCTTGTTGGAAACTGACTTAGATTGATACAACTCCTCCAACCTCTTCCATGCTTCTAAGGAACTCTTGCATCTTGAGACCTCTCTTAGCGGTTTATCACCCAAACACAGAAAGATAAGACTAAGGGCTTTCTTATCCACGGATACAAACTTGGGTTTCTCACTTTCTTCCCACGAATCAAGAGGTATCAAAGCAGGATCAAGGCCATTGTGAACCAAAACTGCATTCATCTTGATCTTCCACAGTGTGAAATCATTTCTCCCTGTAAACTTCTCAAAGTCCATCTTCATACCAGCCATTCCTTCCCTTCTTCAAGCTGTGAGAGTTGCTTCCCACAGACGGCGCCACTTGTTAGTGAAAACAACTCTTGAACACACAACACCAAAGAACTTGAGAAACGTATGAAGAAACTCTTTCTGTTTGGCCAGAGTTGTGGCCGAATGAAGCTCACGCAGAACAGGAATAAAAAATGAATCAAACACAGTTTTAACGTGGTTCGTTCAAGATGAACTACATCCACGGAGGCAAGGCACACCTCAATCCACTAAGAACTTCAATCAATTACAGAGAATTAGCTCAAGAAATGAAATGCCCAATTCTGGATACAAATTAGGGCACGAACACTCTATCTCTAAATACTCTCTCTAATCTAACAGTACAGGAGATAATGCTTCGTAGTGATCTTCTCCTCAATGAGAGCTTTACAATGATATATGGATTGAAGCTCGAATGCAACTGAACAGGAAGTTATAACTGCAAGAAGTTACGCTTAGCTAACGGACAAATGTGACGGTTTTCTTCGTCACTAACTGCAACTGCTTCGTCACAAACGGTAGTTACATCAACCAACTCGAACCCGGTTTGATCATGACCAGTCTGTCTTCTTGATGCTAAAACCCGGTTTAAACCGCCGGTTCTCCACTCCCTAACTCCGGTTCCACATTCCCAACACACCATATTACAAAGTATAGGCTCACTTGATTTGAAAATCAACTCACACCCTCTGTTTTCTTACAACAATAAAAATTGTAATAGCTAGTTTCCAGTTTTCAGTTATAGTTTTCTTCGAGTGTATGTGTGAGGAGAGCATAGCTACCATGAGTAGCTAAACAAGTTGTCTCCTCCCAAAAGGAGATGTACTAATGTAATAATAAGTTCATGATTTCTTAATAAAAGTTGGGCTTTTGTTCATCATCTTCCAAAAGTTTTATTTATGTTCATTAACTAAGAAGAATACTGTACGCCTCGAGGTAGGAAATGAAATGAGGCTGTGCTGGTTGCTGTTGAAGGAGTCTACGTCTGGAACCATCTGTTGCGATCGAGTGGTTGGGCTGTGAGGAGCAGTTCGTAAAATCCGATGGATACGACCCGACGGCAATTCGGTCAAAAAGGTATAAAACTTGGTTTATGTTTCAGAAATTTAGTTTACGGAAGCATGATGGGCCTGGTATGTTCGTAATGGACTATTTCCATTGAAAATACTGCTAGTAAATTCGGGTTTTAAGTTTGTTATAATAATATACTACCTTCGTGCCATGTGGATAATTAGGCTCGTGCCTGAACGAGTACCTAACTATGATCGTGGCATGATAAGAGTCGTGCCTTGTTTGTGTCGTGCCTAAATAAAAATTCGTGCCACGGCTTAAACTTCGTGCATGAAATTTTATTTCGTGCCAAAGTACTGTTACCTGACAGCAACAGTACTTTTTGTCAGATTGCTACAGTACCTGTAGGATGAACAGTAAAAGACAGAAAGGGCAAAATTGGTACAAGGGGTTAGATTTGGTTAGATTTGATATAAATTTAAAAAGTTGACAAAATGTATATATTTGTTACAGGATGTGCTAGATATAATTTTCACCCTTAATATAGATTTGTTTCATAAAATTGTACCCAAGATACCGTGAATACTGTTGGTTCTTCTTCCAAAACCGTCAAACGAAGTACGTTTGGTGATGATGTAAATTTGAGCAATATGTCATATCCATTTTCCAGGACTCCATATTTGGCGTTATCGGTAATATTAACTTATACTTTTTTATTTAATTACTAATTTAATATATTTTTTTTAAAAAAAATAAATGATTCCGAGTATTTTGATTTTTCTTTAGTAATAATGAAGATGTTTTTTTGTAGTGTCAAGAAATGATACTTTGAATTTCCAAAAAATAAAAAAAAGCAAAATTAGTACGAGCAACTATTTTGGTGACAACCGATTTCAGTTCAGTTCCACAAATCCATCTATTGGCAAAGTTATTGACATAAAAGGATCGAATAATGGACCACTAATTGAACCACATGGTTCTCAATTATCAGATAAAAATTTAATTGTAGGTATGTTGTAATTATTTTTCAATTTTATTGTTTAATATTTATTAGGTTAAAAAAATGTAGCCAGATTGGTTTAGTACTTTTTATGTTTTAAACTAACAGAAAATGCGATGACGTCGGTACCGATAAATAAAAGCTCAACAATTGCATCAATTGTTATTGATTTGACTGTTGAAACGCACTCTTCCACCAAATGTTCATAACCAACAATCTAAGCCTAAGAGGGTTTAAACAAAGGGTAATATTTTTTTTTAATATTTGTTATGATATTGTTTACATATAATTAGAATGTGAAATAAGTATTAGTTTAATTTTCTAACATATGATTTTTTTTTTATGTATTTAGTAAGTGCTAATAGGGCGCATAACAACAACCCTTTTCTAGTAGGTATGAATGAAATCCCTTTAAATAATGTTCTATGTTGAATTATGTAAGTTCATAAAATGACACTATTTGTCGATTTATCTATTTTTATAGATTATTTGGATGTGCTATGTTTTGGTATGAGGAGAGGCTGACTTCTTATCCAAAGAGTGTTAACCCAGTATACAGTGTATGTTGCATGAAAGAGAAGATTTAACTACCCTTCTTGACACCACCTCCTCAGCTGCTTAAGGAATTGTTAGCAGGTCAAAGTGCTAGAAGATCATATAATAATATGTTCTCTTTCACATCAATGGGCGGGAAGATAGATTATAGCATGAACACAAGAGGTGGACCGCATGTATTTTAATTGCATGGTCAAAACTATCATCTTATTGGAAGTTTACTTCCTGTAGATGGTTCAACGCCCACATTCGCCCAGTTGCATATGTACGACACGAATAATGAAGTTTCTAATAGAATCAATGATGTTAGGTAATGATCCTAGATTTAATTTGTTTATTTATATTTTTTGGTGTTAGATATTTATAATAAAATTTTACTTTCCGTTGTGCTAAAATTCATTTTCTAATGCTCATGTGTAGGAGAAACAGGGATACCGATACCATTCATTCTGAATTGGTTAGTGATTTAAAGTCTATGTTGGATGAGCATAATGTTTTGGTTAAAACATTTAGGATGGCTGCACAAAAAATAACACAAGAAGGGCGAACTGATGTCAGAATTAAGTTGGTTAGTGAGAGGACAACTGATCGAAGAAGGTACAATTTACTTACTGTGTCAGAAGTTGCAACATTGGTTGTGGGTGATCTTCATCGGGGGCTCGGTGACCGAGATATTATTGTTGAAATCCAAAGCGGAACATTGAAACGAATAAATGAGTTGTATTCTTCGTACTAGATCTTCAATATCCCTTATTGTTTCCTTATGGTTAGGATGGATACTATGAAAATTTTCCCTTTGCTAGCGGTAGGGAGTATGTAGCCGGTGGTAGGAAGAAGGTGAGCATTCGAGAGTTTGCTGCATTTCGCTTACAAGAAAGGATATCAGAGAGATCAACTATTTTGAATAGCAGGAGGCTTAGTTAGCAAGTTATCGTTGATCTTTATACGATTATTGAGTCAATCAAACTATTGTTTATCAGATTGAATCAAAAGGTCTTGCGAGTAGAGCTATAAAGTGGTCTTGCGGATGCTCTTCTATGAGGCGAAACTAATATTAACTTTATGAGGTTGAGGATTGTATTACCATCGTCGTATACTGGTGGACCACGTTATATGATTCAAAGCTATCATGATGCAATGCCTATTTGCAAATGAGCGAATTATCCTGATCTTTTTATTACATTTACTTGCAATCCGAAATGGCCAGAGATTGCACGATTATTAGATCCAAGGAACTTGAAGCCAGAAGATCGACCGATGTCATTGTTAGAGTGTTCAAGGTTAAACTGGACGCACTTATTAATGAGGTTCATTGCATGAAAATTTTCGGCACTACTATAGCAGGTAATCTACTCAATGCTCCTATGAACTTAATTAAAATACAAGTCCTTATTTTCTTGCATTGTTTCAGCAATTATTTTACATATGTTTGAACAATATGCGGTGATGTACACTATTGAATTTAAAAAACGGGGGCTGCCACATGCACATATTCTACTTCTCCTTGCAAATGATGATAAGTTTCCCACACCTCCCGATATTGATCGAATCATTTCTACTGAAAATTCTGATGAGTCCTCTGATCCCAAATACTACTCGGCGGTGCAAGATTCATGATTCACAGTCCATGTGGAATAGTGCATCCCAATTCCCCATGCATGGATGATGATGGAAAATGTACAAAGCAATTTCCAAAAAGATTTGTTGATTGTACTTCTATAGATGATGAAGGTTATCCAGTATATAGACGTAGAGACGATGGAAGGACAGTCATGAAAAGTTGTGTTCCCTTAAGCAACGATTTTCGCACAATAGATATCTTTTACTCAAGTATGGAGCGCACATAAATGTTGAGTGGTGTAATCAGTCTCAATCTATAAAATATTTTTTTAGGTACATAAACAAGGGCCATGATCGTGTAATGGCTTGATTCTACAAAGCAAGTGCTGACAATGCGGCTGGGAATACAGTAGATGAGATAAGTATGTACTATGATTGTAGGTACATATCACCGTGCGAAGCTTCTTGGAGGATATTTGGTTTTGAAATTCAGTATCGTTATCCTCCTGTTGAGCGTCTAAGTTTTCATCTTGAGAATCAACAATCCGTAGTCTTTTCGAAAATTGAGCCTTTGGAGGATATTGTAGATAGAAAAAGTGTAAGTCAAAGTATGTTTGTGGGAGGGTTTGAGGCGAATAAGAAATACCATGAGGCGGAAGAGTTAATGTATGCTCAGTTTCCTAAAAAAATTGTCTAGAAGCAGAAGATAAGGGAATGGGTGAAGAGAGAAAATGGTAAAGCAATATGTAGGCTTCATTATGTCCCACCTGGTTGTGGTGATCCATACTACGCTAGGTGTCTTTTGAATGTTGTTAAAGGTTACAAATGTCATGCGGATATTAGAAAGGTAGGAGTTGTACAATACGAAACGTATCATGATGCTTGTTTTGCTAGGGGGTTACTCGAAGAGGACAAAGAGTATATTGACGGTATTGAAGAGGCAAGCCATTGGGTATCTGCTCGACACTTGAGAGGGTTATTTGTCACGCTCTTATTCTCTAATTCTATTGAACGTCCTGAACATGTATGGGAGAATTGCTGGAAGTATTTATCCGATGACATTCTTTATAGACAACGTATTCAACAAAGGAATCAATGTAATATTACTTTATTTATATTTGTACATATAAGTTTGATATGCAGACGTTAATTTTTTGGAAGTTAATTGCTAGCAAATAGTGTAATTATTGTGTAGATTTGAATTTGATTGATGAAGAAGTAAAAAATCTCACTCTTGTGGAGATCGAGAAAATGTTGCGCAGTCGAGGAAATAACCTTTCTGATTATGATCCTATGCCAATTGCAAATTTCTATAGTGATGCGAGTTCTGGTATTCGTTTTGTTGCTGATGAACTAAACTATGATCAGGAAACTCTAGCTATTGAGCATGATACGTTGGTTGCAAATTTGACCGATGAACAAAAAATTGTCTATTACACTGTTATGAACTCACTAAACACTGGTGATGGAGGGGCATTCTTTGTATACGGATATGGTGGAACTGGAAAGACCTTAATTTGGAGGACGCTTTCAGCTGCTCTACGATCCAGAGGTGAAATTATTTTGAATGTTGCTTCGAGCAGTATAACGTCGCTTTTATTACCGGGAGGAAGGACTGCACATTCACGTTTCAAGATCCCATTGATTGTGCATGAAGATTCATCGTCTAGTATAACTTTGGGTAGTCCTCTAGTTGAGATGATTGGAAAATCAAAACTGATTATTTGGGATGAAGCCCCCATGATGCACAAAAACTGTTTTGAGACTATGGACATGTCCAAAACATAACGAAGAAGAAAATTCTGTTTGGTGGCAAGAGTGTTGTGTTGGGGGAAGATTTCATACAAACTCTACCAGTAGTGCCAAAGGGCACATGTCAGGACATAGTTCATGCGGCCATCAATTCGTCTTATTTGTGGCTATATATCAAAGTGTTATGATTAACAAAGAATATGAGACTCCAGAACTTCCTAATGACGTTGAGGGGCTAATTGGTGGTCCAAATGATGGAGAAGTGGAGATTGACATCCCACAAGATATAATGCTACAAAGTGGTGAGATCCAAATGTGACTATTGTTGAGAGTACCTATCCAAATTTTGGTACAGTGGGGGACAATACAACTTATCTACATGGTAGAGCTATATTGACATCTACGCTGAATGTTGTTGAGTCTATTAATGAATATATGACTTCGAAGAACATTTCTCAAGGTAGGACGTACTTAAGTTTGGATACGCCGTATAAATCGGATGTAAATGTAGATCTTTTAAATGATCTTTACACCTGAATTCAATCAAGTGTTCGGGGTTGCCCAACCATGAGCTAAATCTCAAGATTGGCACACTGGTTATGTTGTTGCGAAACAAAGATCATTCTCTTGGTTTGTGCAATGGTACCCGGCTGGTGCTTACTGTAATAGAAGATATTATCCACCTTAATTGGTGTGACATATGTTTCCACTATAAATAATATGATACAACAAGATATACAAGGAAAGAATCAAAAGAATGGAATATGTACAAATTACAACGATTACATTGATAATTATCCTAATTATCCACTATTACCCCCCCCCCCCCAAGCGAAGTGTGGAATTCTGTGTAACACGTAGCTTGGATCTCAACAGTTCAAACATTGGATGGGGTAAGCTCTTCGTGAAGATGTCCATAATTTGAAGATGAGACGGGACAAACTGAGTGTCCAAACAGCGTGCAGACACGAGCTCTCTGACGAAATGACAATCAATGTCAATTTGTTTGGCTCTTTTGTGGGCAATGGGATTCTAGCTGAGAAAGAGGGCACTTTTGTTGTCACATAAAATGATCGGGCATGTGGAAGGCGACACACGAAGCTCAGCTAGTAATTGAGAAAGCCAGATAACCACTTGAGCAGTATTTGCAAGAGCCTGATACTCAGATTCACAACTCGAGCGACCCACAGTTGGTTGCTTCTTAGTAGACTAGGAGACTAGGTTACCTCCTAGGAAAATAGAATAGCCATATGTGGAGCGGCGTGTATCCACACAGCAGGCCCAATCGGCATCTGAATAAGACACTATGTCGAGAGAAGAAGAGCGTGTGAAGGAGAGACCATAGTGCAACATTCCTTTTACATAGCGCATGATGCGCCTGACAGCCAAAAAATGATCATCGGTTGGTTGATGTAGGAATTGGCTGACGTGGTTGACAGCATAAGAAAGATCGGGCTTGGTGATAGTTAGATATTGTAAGCCACCTACCAAGGACCGATATAATGTGGGATTTTGAAAAGGTTCCCCAGAACTTGTCAAACATTCTCCAACGGATAACGGAGTGGAAACAGGTTCCGAATCTACCAAGTTGGCTCGTTGAAGAATTTCGTGAGCGTACTTGGCCTGTCCAACAAAAAGACCGGAAGTAGTGCGAGATATTTCGAGACCGAGAAAATAGTTGAGAGGACCTAAGTCCTTAACAACGAACTCGGCATGTACTAGAGAAATGAACTTCTGTAAGATGGATGAATTGCTCCCTGTAACAATGATGTCATCAACATAAAGCAACAAGAAAATAGAATGATTAGACTGATGGAGAAAAAATAAAGAAGTGTCTGAGCGACTAAACCAAGGGAGAGTAAAAACAAACTAAAACGATCAAACCATGCCTGCGGAGCTTGGCGAAGCCCATAAAGAGCTTTCTTGAGCTTGCAGACATGATGAGGAAAGCAAGGGTCAACAAAACCTGGTGGTTGAGCCATAAACACTGGTTTATTAAGAATGCCATGAAGAAAAGCATTTTTAACATCCAGCTGATATAATGGCCAACGGCGATGAACAGCGAGAGCAAGAATTACTCGAACTGTAGCAGCATGGACAACCGGGCTGAAGGTGTGGAAAAAATCAAATCCTGGAAGTTGGGTGAATCCTTGAGCGACGAGACGGGCCTTATACCGCTCAATGGTTCCATCAGAGTGATATATTATTCTGAAAACCCATTTAGACCCAACAATATTCTCATTATTAGGTTTCGGAACAAGTTCCAAGTATTGTTGGAGTGAAGAGCTTCTATTTCGTCTTTCATTTCTTGCAACCAATTAGGTGACTTGAGAGCAATTTTAAAGCCCTTGGGTTCAGTAGAAACAGAAAGAGAAGTGAGTAGTGCATTTGAGGCAAGATCAACGAAATGTTTAGTTTTAAAAATGCCCGATTTTGCTCGGGTTTGCATAGGATGAGAAGGGAGCAGGGGTGGTGGAACATTATTATGCGGAGGTGGTGAAGGTGAGTGAACGGGAGATGGCAGTTGTGGAGCAGTAGGGACTAGCGGTTGGGGTGATGCGGGAGGAGTTTGCGGGACGACAGTATGATTGTGTTGTGGTACGCAAAGAGAAAAAGGATTGTGGTCGGATGCATGGTCGTGAGGAATATTGGCATGCAATGCACGATCGTACAAGGAGGTGCCCAAGTTAGGAGTGTCATGAGAATCTGCAAAATCAAAAAAATTCAAATATAATGGATTAGTAGGAGTACTATTGTTATTGGAAAAGGGTAGCGTCGACTCATCAAATTGGGCATGATGAGTGATATACAAACGATGAGTAGAGTAATCAAGGCATCAAAAGCCTTTATGAATACTACTATAACCAAGGAAAACACATGGCAAGCTATGAGGCGCGGGCTTGTGGGAAGTATAGGGACGAATGTACGGATAAACACAACAACCAGAAACCTTAAAATTAGCATAGTTAGGGGAAGAGTTAAAGAGAATTTCAAAAGGAGATTTATTACCAAGAACAGGTGTAGGAAGCCTATTAATAATATAAGCAGCAGTAGAAAAAGCATCAAACCAAAATTCCACAGGAACATTAGCATGAAAAAGAAGAGAGAGACCAGTCTCAGTTAAGTGTCTATGCTTTCGCTCAGCACGACCATTTTGCTGAGGTGTATAAGGACAAGAAAAACGTTGTAAAACACCTCGAGTGGCAAAAACGTTTTTAACAAGAGAGTTGGTAAATTCAGTTTCACCATCACATTGGAAAATTTTAATAGACGTACCAAATTGGTTGGATACTAAAGCATAATTTTTTTTAAGAACGTCGAAAAAATCAGATTTAGCAGACAAGGGGTATAACCAGGAGAAACGAGAAAAATCATCGATAAATAAAGCATAATAATGATAGCCATCACTAGAAGCAACGGGCGCAGGACCCCATAGATCACAATGTACGATATCTAAAACATGTAGTGCTCGTTTATCATTCAAAGTAAAAGGTAATTTTTTACTCTTAGAAAGCTGACAAGACGAACATACAAGAGGTTTCGACAAAACAGAAGTAAGAGATAACCGTCCAAGTTTATTTAAAAGGTGAATAATCGAAAAATTAACATGTCCAAGGCGTGAATGCCATAATTCAAAAGAAGAAGTAGAGTGCTTAGATGTTAAAGCAGAAAGCAGTGCAGGGGTTCCTTGTTCCAATATGTAAAGGCCGTTGGAACATCTACCCTTTGCTAGTGTCTCCTTTGTCAACTGATTCTGAACCACAAAAAAATCATTAGCAAAAGTAAAAGTGACAGGTAAATCACGAGTAAGCTTGCTAATGAACAGTACATTTTTCGTTATGTGCGGAACAACAAGATCATCAAGAAGAGGAAGCTTATTATTTAATAAACGAGAACCACAATGAGAGATGGATAAGTTGTCACCGTTACCGACGGTGACAGTGCTATTACCATTGTAGGAGACGAAATCATCCAGAGAGGCAGTAGAGGATGTCATATGAACGGACGCACCATTATCAACATACCAATCAGAAGACGAATGTGGAAAAACAACGCATTGGGTGTCGAAAGCTTGGGCGAGATGGGCGGTATTAGTAGACGACTCCTTATATCGATCAGGACAGAAAGTTGCATAGTGAGGGCCTCGGCAGATTTGACACTGAGGGGTGAAATTGCGCCGAGAGGAATCAGAAGAACCACCGGTTGAAGTCTGTTGGTTTCGATGAAGAGTGCTGGACGAAGGTGGGCGTCCACGTGAGGAGCCACGGCCAGTGGCAGAATGAGTGCTGGAAGGGCGAGAATTATTACCGGAACCACGACCTCGACCAACTACGAAGGCAACAGATGAAGGAGCGGAGTCAGTTTCAAAAAGTTTGTGATGAAGCTCATGGTCACGAGCACTAGGGGTGTAAATGAGCCGAGTCGAGTCGAGTACCGGCAGGCTCGAGCTCGAGCTCGACTATGAGACTTCAGGCTCGAGCTCGGCTCGAGCTCGATCGAGTTCATTTTTTTCAAACTCGAGCTCGGCTCGGTAGAAACTCGTTGAGCTCGGAATAAGCTCGACTCGACTCGATTCCTGCAAAAATAAAATATAAAAAATATTAAAATATATTTAAATTGAAAACATTAATGATACTACAAATCTTTGTTAATGGGGACCTTATAGAATTAAAATATATCTATAATTATGTCAACTTTAAAGGGTAAACTAGTAATTTAAGATAAGCTCGATTAAGCTCGCGAGCCTGTCGAGCCGAGTATCAGTGAGCTCGAACTCAAACTCGACATCTACTCGAGTAGCTCGAGCTCGAGCTCGACTCGTTTCTCTCGAGTCGATTTCGATCTTTTAGCGAGTCGATCCCGAGTGACTCGCGAGTTGTCTCGACTCACTTACACCCCTAACGAGCATTAGCAATCAAGTCGCGAAGATTCGGAGTCGATGGAAGGACAAGATGAACATCTGCAAGCATTCGATATTGAGGACCTAGTCCCCGCAAGAACCAACGAACTTTATCGTCTTCGGAGACGGTAGCACTAATGGCAGATAACTGGTGAATGAGGCTGGTAAATTTGCGTGAAAAATCTGCAACGGAGGAAGAGCCACGCTTGAGAAACTGTAACTCGTCACGAAGTTGATGGGTGCGTGATTGAGAAGACGGAAAAAAGCATTTTCTAGAGCTTTCCAGACAACAGCGGCAGAATGAAGTCCAAGGATTTCGGACATGGATTCCTCAGTCAGAGATGTTAGAAGCAGACTGAGAGTGCGATCATGACGCTTCTGCCCTAGCGTGTGATTGGGACTGGGATGTTCAAAACCAACAGTGGTAACGGTAGCAGGCGGCTCGATTTTGGAGCCATCAACAATTGAGAGTAAATTGTCGAGACGAAGAGCAGAAGTGATCTGGTTCTTCCATAACAGATAATTGCTTGAAGATAATTTAATGGTCATCATATGAAGAAGAGTAGCAAGAGGGACTGAATCGGATGCCATGAGTGAAAAAGAAGAACGAGAGTGAGGAAGAAGATAGAAAACGGCAGAGAAGAGAAAGAATTAGGGTTCCCAGAAACCTGCTGATACCATGTAAGAGAATATATTATCCACCTTAATTGGTGTGATATATGTTTCCACTATAAATAATATGATACAACAAGATATACAAGGAAAGAATCAAAAGAATGGGATATGTACAAATTACAAAGATTACATTGATAATTATCCTAATTATCCGCTATTACTTACAAAGCTTGTTGATCACGTGGTGGAAGCAAAAGTTATATCAGGGGATAATGCTGGTGTTAAAGTTCTCATTCCCTGGCTTTCTGTGACGCCTTCTGATAAGAGAATGCATTTTCGATTTCAGAGGAGATAATTTCCTTTTATTGTTTCTTATGCAATGAGTGATGATAAACAAAAGTTAGGGTCAGCCACTTAGCCATGTTGGTTTATTCTTAAAGAAACCAGTGTTCTGTCATGGTCAATTGTATGTTGCTATCTCTTGCGTCACAAATTGAAAGAGCTTGAAGATTTTAATATGTGATGACGAAGATCAGGAAAGAAAGACTACCACAAATGTTGTCTATAAGGAAGTTTTTCAGAATTCGTAATAGTAATGTTTACTTTTCTTTCAAGTCTCCTGTTATTGGATATATCTTTCATGTATTCGTGTAACCTTATTACTCATCGATTTATCGTAGTATATATGTCATGAGTATAGACCACAAATTTTATTTTATTGTATCTATTATGTTTTTATTATACGTAGTTGATTATGATCGATTCTTTTCCAAGTTACAATTATAATTAATGTCATTTCGAAAATATCTTCCCGTGCATCGCACGGGCAACTACTAAGCTTACTATATAATAAAAGGAAACACTTAATAAAAGGAAGCTAGGAATATTTTTTTTCCTATTTTACTTACTAGAAATAGGTAACTTAATCATTACTAATATAGTAATATATATGTATATATATAGTAAAAATGAGTTTTTTTACTTATGGTTGTACATAAAAAAAATATTTTTACTAAAATTAAAGCACAATAATATCCGGTTACATTTTCTTTAAAATATAATATATCAAATTCTTTTTCATTGTCTTTTATTTGATATCTATCTATCTTGAATATTAAAAATAAGTAATATTAAACAATATAATTGTTAGTTAATTATTTAGGTTAGATTTTGTTTATAGCGTGGATTCCATTATTTGTAAGGGCTTGAGTTGCAGATAGAAATTGATTTAATATTTAAAATTATTATTTTTTGTTAAATATTTATTACATAATTACGAAAATCATTTTAATACATTTTTAAAAATCTTAATTTTACCATATAAAAATCCATATTATTTATCTATACTAATTTAATATACTAACTTTATAAAATCAACAAATTTTTAGTTTCTAATATAAGAGATTTTTAAATGAAGAACAAAACAAAAAAGAAAATAGTGGATGAACAACATGCGTCCTCGTAAAGGATGTAATTAGATTTATTTCGACTTTTTTGTGTGTCTCTCTTTCACTTTTAAATTTGTTTAAAATATTTCTCAAACAAATATCTAGGCACCAATACTTTTTTTACTTACAATTGATACAAATCAAAATATCCTTTCTCAATATTTAATTTAATATAATACATATATGAAATATTTTAACATAAATATAACATTTAAAATAAACTATATTAGTTTGGATTTAAAATTGAGTAAATATTGTCAGATGATATATTTTTATTAAATTTAAATTTAAATAAAAATAAATTAATATTTATTTAATTAAATAAATATATTTTAAATTGTACATGAATAGGAACGATTAACATTGACGGAATAACCGAATAAGTGTAGATCGGACACAATACAATGCTCCACTGTCATTTCAAATTACGTAAAATCTGCACTTGAAGATCCAACCAATAGCAATTTTTTCTTGACAAGAAAGAAAGAAATTAGAGTATCTGAGCAGCTTTTCCACTCTATCATTCACTTAGAAACAAGATATCCATTATCCTAAGATTCATGAGAGGAGGCTTTATGTTTGCTGGCAGCTCCGCCGCAAGGCCGCCGCTTTTCGCCGCCTCCGGCATCACGAAAAACTTCCAGACTCCGAATTCAGTAACGCTGAATATCTCCAGTGGAAGTCAATCATGCCTTCAAAGCGATTGTGATTGCGATTGCGTTTTTGGGCCGGTTCCTTCTCGACTTGAAGTTGAAACGGCGATTCTTCAACTCCAAAGGTAAAACATTTCAACTTTTCCCCCTTCCCAATTCCTGATTAGGTATATTTGATTTCAGTTTAGTTGTTTTATTTGCACGGAATACTTAAGACGATGATGTTAGATTCGTAGGTCTAACTAATTATTGATTCAATTGTTCCGCAAGCAAACTGATTCAGTTGTTTCTAATTTCTAATTTCCGCAAGCAAACTGATTTAATTTTTTCTGTCATGCGTCATTGCGAAAAGTCAAAACCATAGATAAACAGGGTGCCCTACATAACTGGAGCAGGACAGATTTTGGATTTTGTCTCGTTTTGCGTTTTCATTTATATATAATGTATGAGGACAAAATCTTGAATTGATAAGAAATAAGGAGGGCGAACACATATTGATAGTTTGAACGGGAAAAAATATATTTTTATCTATATATATTCCTTTTGGAAGTGCAAACTGCAAAGTGTGCCTCCTGATTCCATCCCAGATGGGTTTTAAGGTGTTGGATATGGTGTGGGGACTTCTTTTTATCATTTTGCATGTGAAAATAGTGGCCTTTGATTTTTTAATCTCATTGTTTCATCTTGCAATTTTCTCTGTTGGCCTTATGACTTCATGATGTTGATCACACTATACTATATTTAGGTTTATGAGCGATCTTTCGGCTTATAAATCAGAGCTCAACGGGCTTCATGGATTGCTTTATGCTCGTGAGTTGGAAATGCTGCAATCTCCTGGATTTATTAAGTTTAGTGATGCATTTTCCATGATGCAATCTCAACCATCTATTCAGGTGTCATTTTGTTATACAAATAGGCGCTGAACTGCCATTATTATTTGATTCTCACTAAAAAAGAATTTTTTGTAGTTTTTCTGATGATGACTAATATTGGTTCAGAACTTGGTAGTCTCAATTTCAAGCGATAATGCTGTTTGGGAAGCCATCATGATCAATAAAGCGGTTCAGGGTCTGCAAGGCTCAATCTCTGCAGGTCACTATAATACACATTTTTATGTTAAAAACCGAATAAGTTGATTTTATGGGTTGGGTGTAGATATGAAGGTGAAATCCCTTTAGAAAGTGAAGCTCGGATAAACTACATTTGTTTCTTGGATGTGAGGGAACGGCTATTCCCAGTTTAAATGGTTACATACATTTTCTTGCACTGCCCCAGAGAATGAAATATGATAAAGGATAAAATGGATCCCTTAACATGCTAGTCGTAAAACAAATGATCAAGATAGAAGAAATGAACTTAGATGAAAGTTTCATTTAGTTGAAGCTCGGATCTCTAATGACTTCTTTTTGGGATTCTTCATTCTCTGGAAGAAATTTTAGATCTTATTGGAAGTTTTGCGATCATAGCCTATTTCAAACTTTGCATACTATTGATGGATGCAGCTAACGAGGAGAAGAAGCTAGAATACCCTGAAGAACCAGATATAGCAATCCTTATCGTGAAATGGATCATGGGCTTCACAAAGTCCAAGGTCTTAGAATTGCTTGAAAAGTTTGGATTATTGGTGAATGAGATTTTCCAACATAGTCCAAAGGAGAAACCAACTTCCGAACTAACCAATCTTTTGGATGAGAAAGTTAGATCATCTTTGCTACTCTCTGTGGTTATCCTTCTGATTGTTGTTGTCACCCGAGGCCAGAGCTAACCGCCGACAACCTGAAAATCTCCACTTTTCGTCAATAAACCCATTATTTTTAATAATTTTGTCTGCATGTACATAATTTCATTGTGTTTATGTCTAGATTTCAGTAGTCTTTTGCTTGAGGGTTCAGTTGATTTGTCGATATTAAGTTGCTTCATATGGAATAAAGTGTGATGGACGTCAAATATTGCAGTTTGGTGAAACTATTGTCACACTTGGTTTCTTAGTTGATTAGCAGTTACTTTTGTGGAATCTTTGAACTGAGTAAGCGATTGTATACGTTTCAGAGTTTTAACTTTGATTACACTTTTTAGAGTAATAATTTTTTAAAAGAGCTTCCGGAAGAGGGCTAAAATTTTAGGCAGGAACATTGAGAAATATTGAAGAAGGCTGATAAAGAAAACAAGGGTTATTTGCAGGAAAAAAATGCCTTTGCCGAAGTTGCATTTAAGCCTTTAGTAGCTTGCCTTTTTTTTTTTTTTTTCTTTTTAAGTTTTAGGCCCAAAAAATCATGGCTATCGCTTGTAAATTCAAGGGTTAATTACAGTAACTCTACCAAACTATCAGTGTTTTTTTACATAAACTACTAATTTTTTTTTCTTGGCACCAATACATACAAACTATGCGAGTTTGGCAGATAAACGATCAAACTTATTTTTCGACCATTTTTCATCAGAATTCCGCACGTGAGTCGCGCGTGATACATTTTTAGGGACATTTTTTTATCCAAACAACCTTTTTAGTAGGTACAGGAGTTACTCATTTTCAATAATGTAGGTTCTAGATATTGGGAAGAGAACCGTTGATGATTCAAATGAATTGTTAAAGAAAAAAAAGGTGTGAAGGAAATTGACCCTTTGACCTACTAAAATAAGTTTGGTGGTTTATCTGTCAACCGAAAAATAAATTTGGTGATTTATCTGTCAAACCCATATAATTTGTATGTAGCAGTGTCAAGAAAAAAAAAGTTTATTGATTTATTTAAAAAAAACGCTGATAGTTGGATGGGGTTGTTGTAATTAACCCTAAATTCAATATTATATTTGTTAGATCACGTGGTTTGACTTACATAAATGGAATAATCTATATGATACTACTATTTTTTGCTAGCATATTATATCTCCCTTTTATTGTTGGGAAGTTAAGAATTATCTTGAGGTTTTTTTTTATTTTTAATTACAGTATGTACTATATTTTTTGACATTTGATTGTGCTATCATTACTATCTTTATATGTACTTTAACCATTAATTTATAATTTGTTGGGAAAGAATAAACACAAACAGACGATAAACGAGAAAAAATGATAATGCAAAACACACCAAATTTGATGTGTTTCGCTAACAACTTGTTAGCTACATCCACAACTAAACGAGAGAAACCAAATTCAATATCAAAGAGTATTACAAAATAGGACTGAGAAAAATTTGACCCTAGGTCAACTATCAAATTCTCCATCCTAACAAACGAAGACAAATTGAGTATCAAATCGATGGATACTCGACCAAAACAAACTTTCCATACTCTAATGATCAAACGACTCTAACCCCAAAAATAAAATCCCAAAAGCAGATTGAATATTCTAGACCAACTAAGTACCAAGTACTCAACAAATACTAACTCTGGAATATCTTAGACTGACAACCTCTCTCTGTCTGTATAAATCCCAAAGACAATAGGACTATCTATAAACCTCCAAACCTAACCTAGACACAAAACATATCAAACTGGCCTAAACACGCGTTAGCCCATCTTCTGCGCCGCCTAAGTATATCGCTGCCGCGACCACATGTAGCGCCCACGCTGACTGCCCAACGGCAAATTCACTTTTTTAGGCACAATTTGTCGCGCCTGCATCCAAGCCTCCACTTTGACACGAACGTCAATCCAAATCGAATCAGATTCAAGGCACAATTCCTAACACAATTCGTCACTTCCACTATCGTTAATTTGAAGAGAAATACGTGACATAATAACTTCAATCACCGATTCATTCAAGTATAGCAATAGATGACATAATATGTTACAGATGTAGGACGATCCCATCATGACGTAGCTAATGGTAGTGGTGGTAACACAATTAGATGTCAAAAAATTCGGCCGATGTTGTAATTGAAAAAAAAAGTTATGTTGGTGATTAGTATTGCTAAATTTTATAGGTCAGGTTGCAATTGATAATTGAACCAAATGTCGTGATTTTTTTTGTAACTAACCCTTAAAATTATAAATTAATATTATCTTTATGAAGCTATAAAGTCAATTATATTAGTAAACTTACATAATCAAATAAATAATAATATAACAGAGAAATTTAAATAAATAATTATTACTTGCATATTTTGCCAAAAAAAAGAAAATATATATTTTTACTCCATAACTTTAAATATGACTATCAATAGTGAAAGAACTATTTCAAAGAAAAAAAATTACCAATATGAGTTATGGCGAGAAGGACCCGAATGGACTTGAGCATTGCCACCGGCGAAAAGGTTTCATCTAGTCTTTACCCTCGATCTGGGTATACCATTTCGCCACTAGCCTAGCCTTATAGGTAGTGACCTCTCCATCCCCTCCTCTCTTCTCTTGTATACCCACTTACTGCCTACAGTTTTACAGTCACCTGGCAGTACATCCTTCTTATATACATCTACAACAGTTATGGATTCAAATTCAGAATCCATAGCGAGATGCCATTCTTTCGCATATACGTCACTTACTGCTTCGGCGTATGTCCAGAGATCTAGATCAGCATGTCCGCCTCCTGGGTTCAAATCCGAAGATTCTCCCACAAACCTGCATCGATCAGGTTGACGAACAACCCTCCCACTACGTCGAGGCTGTGTAGGCATTATGTCAACAGGTTGTGCAGTACTTGGTATTATTGTCTCTTGCACTTGTGGCGGTAGAAGTGGAATCGTATTGACATTCCCTTCGAGTTCTTGAAGGGCAGTGTCTGTTCTGGACTTGTGATTAATCATATAGTCTTCTTCTAAGAATCGGGCGTTAGTGCTAATAATGATCTTCTGATCAATAGGACTATAGAAATAACCACCCTTCGTTCCCTTTGGATACCCTATAAACAATCTCACCTCTGACCTAGATTCCAACTTGTCAGCATCCTTGTTCAGCACGTGTGCTGGACTACCCCAAATCTTTATATGGTTCAAGCTAGTCTTGCGTCCAAGACCCCTAGCTCGATAGGGGTCTTGGGCACCGACTTGGATGGTACCAAGTTTAATAGATAAGAAGCTGTTTCTAAGGCATATCCCCAGAACGAAATGGACAAAGATGCATATCATAGATCTAACCATCTCAAGTAGAGTTCGATTTCTTCTCTCTGCTACACCATTCTGTTGAGGAGCACCTGGTGTAGTCAATTGGGATGTAACCCCAATCTCTGATAAGTACTGTTGGAACTAGTTACTGAGGTATTCGGCGCCGCGATCAGACCTCAATGACTTGATACTTTTCCCTAACTTCTTCACCGCTTCTGCCTGAAATTCCTTGAATTTCTCAAAGCATTCCTTGAATTACTTTTCCCTCCACGAGCTTGAGTGGACATCGGTCCACACAAGTCAGAATGGATTAGCTCTAACACCTCATTGGCCCTACTCCTCTTTGCCTTAAAAGGCCTTGTCGACATCTTTCCTTCTATACAAGATTCGCAGACTCAAGTCTGAACTGGTTGGAATGAATCCAACACCCCATCAGATACTAGTCTTTGGATCCTGTTTAGACTGATGTGACCTAATCTTAGGTGTCAAAGATGTGTTTGATCCTCTTGAGAAGATAACTTTCTTTTCTTTAGGTTTGATGAAGTGGATGCAATTATGTTTTGAGTATTATGCAGACAAGTTATAGCATAAAGAGAATTGCTCAAAACACCAGTGCAGATAACTACATCATTTCTCATAATAAAAACATTACTACCAAAAACAACTGAATATCCATCACAATAAAGTTTTGAAACTGAAATCAAGTTCCGCCAAAATCCGGCACAAACAAAACATCTCTTAAAACTAAAACAATGTCATTAAAGCATAAAGAAAAATCTCCAACTGCAACTGCTGCGACCCTTACTGCATTGCCCATGGAGATAGTGATCTCGCCATCCCTAAGCTGCCTTGTCGGCTGAAAGCTCTGCAAGGTGTAACAAACATGATCAGTCGCACCCGTATCTATTACCCACGAATGAGTAGAAATAGCGGCCAAACATGTTTCAGTTACTAAAGCTAATAGCGTAACTTGGTCATTTGCCTTTAGCATCGGACAATCTTTCAGTGCCCAGTCTTACCGCACTTGAAGCACTTTCCCTTGGGATTCTTTACTCCACCACTGGGGCCTGCTATTTTACTCCCACTATTTGCTTTGGCCTTTTTGCCTGTTTGCCTCTTTTTCTTATTTCCACCTTTTGATGGAATAGTGGGCCCATTGGCAGTGACCAAAGCTTGTGCACTTATAACCCCTTCTGTTGTAACTAGGTCATTGAGTAACTCATTAAGAGTATAGTCTTTCTTGGCCATAACAACATTGAGACGGAAGTTCTCAAAGGATTTGTGAAGTGTGATGAGAATGATATCGACCTTGGCCTCGCCGTCGATACCTCCTACAATCAAGTCAAACTTGTCCATGAGGTTAATCATGTGCATGACATGATTATGCACTGAGCTGCCCTCGGTCATCCGACTTTCCATGATTTGCCTCATTAAGTCAAATCGAGCAGCTCTGTCCGTCTCCCCATACACCTCTTGAAGGTTCAACATGATGCCAGCGACATCGTCCATGGCCTGATGCCTGCAAAGTAGATGACATAGTGTTCATAATGTAGCATTTATCCACATTATTAGACTTATGCCACCTATCATGCTTTTCCCGCTCCTCATCAGTGGACTGATCAGTAAGGGGATTCAGACGAGGAGTAACTAGCACAAAATAGTGTTCCTTAGCGATAAGAATATACTCCAGATTACGTTTTCATTCTTTATAGTTAGGACCGGTTAAAGGGTGTTGTGCGAGAATATTGATGACAGATGACAAAGACATATCTGAAAAATATATGAACAAAAGAACACAATCACATATAATTTGAAACAACAATATTTTAACCTTTTGATAAAATAATATTGATAGAATCCTCCAATAGCCCAAAAAATTCTACATATAAGCCACGCGGGTGGACGTTTATATGTAAACCCCTCGACCAAACTAAAAACACCTAGTCATTTAATTTTAATCCATGTCAACCTATCCTTTTGACAAATGAAATTAATAATTGGACCTTTAAACTAGACCATATTATTATTAAGAAGTGAATCCTCGGGGAGTTGTACTTAAAATAATATCTAAGCAATGACCACAACCTAACCCTTGTAAATAAATTCTTGGATTTGACACACTTACGCAGACCATGTCGCTTCCAACTTAGTTAACCTTTGTTATCCCATTTAATCCATTTTTGAAAACTTGTGAAAATTATACGTGTAAGCCATGCGTGTGGACGTTTACGCGTGAAACTCCCACTTCTCTTGTGGAATTAAAAGATTTATATATTTAGAAGTCTCAGCTGGCAAACTTATGAATAATAAATATTAGCAAGTCACGCGTGTGGACGGTTACTAATATTATTATTCACTTTGCCTTGAGATTGGTTGTGGAGGTCTTTGACTATTTTAAATGAAATATTAAAAAAGTCGGGTTTTGCTTAGTCTTTTACTTTAAAAGATTTGTCCATGCAACAACACGTAACCCTAAGCATAAATAAAACTAAACTCAACAAGTAAAGTATGCTCAGAGAATTTAAATATGCTAATAATATGTGATATTCCTATCATGATAGTCTAAGCGCAATTAATAAATCACGTAGACATATTTGACATAATAATAAATATTAAATTTCCATCGAGCGAAAGAAACGATAAAAAATAAAGTAAATTCGTTCTTCGTGGATCAACATGGAAAAAAAAATAATAAATCCTAAATTATTACATAATTTAGAAAATACAGGTCTTCAAGCCTTTGAGACTTCACATCGGGCCTCGCGTACTCGGGTACGGACCGGGTTAAAACGAAACATCAGGCTAAAGACGAGCTGCGTGACCGATGGGCTGTCGAGCCAAAACCCTAGGGCCCGTAGACGACAATGATTTGCTAGGGTTTGCAAACCCTAGCCGCCGCCACCCCTCCAACCGTAATCTGCTGCTGCCGGGCACCGAGGCTGCTGCTGCTGCTGCCAAGCACCGGGGCCTGCTGCTGCTGGGCGCCGAGGCCTGCTGCTGCCCGGCGCCGGGGCCGCTGCTGCCGAGCGCGGGCTGCCTGCTGCCTGTTTCTTCACGTTTTTCGTGTTCTTCGTTTTCGATTCTCGATTTTACAGATTTTTCAACAAAAATACAAGCAAAAACGATCCTATTTCTAACCACGGATTTCTCGTGGTGAATTACAATCACAACGTCAACAAACATGACGTAGCAATCAATAATGAGCCACGAAGAAAGATAATAAAATAAACGCACATATAATCAATAATTGAATTATATCTGACAGAGCCAAGAAAACTGATCCAGGCTTTGATACCAATTGTAGGAATTTCCGAATTTCCCTAGGACCTTCTTGGTTGTCATAATTCAATATACATATTGATTAATCCTAAACATGCATCTATTAATTTAAATACAACACATAGTTGTTCTAGAGTTGACCTGAGAATCATGCGCACAACGATTCGATGTTAGACACCAGAGTTGACCTTCTGGACTGTATCCCGGCTCGATCCTCAATGCCGGATGGACGACAAACTTTGAGAAATCCCAAGTGTGGGAACCAACATTACCGCTGCCACCCTCTCACTCTCTCTTTTCTACTCTGTGATTTTTACGTTGTTCTCTTATTTTTCACAGACTGAAAGTTATGTATTTAATACATAATAACTGAGTGTGGGCCTGGTCTGGTAGTTTAATTCCCTACTGGGCTAGGAGCCAGATGGGCCTAACTATGAATTAATTCTTCTATGTTCAGCCCAGAACATAATTAATTCATAAATATTAATTCATTCCACTAAATAATTAATACTGACTTACCCCTTTATTCCCGAATTGAGTTAGGGCTTAAATTAGACTTAATTAATCTCCGTATTTAAGATATCGAATATCCATTAATTAATTAAAGCCTCTGACATCTTAAATTAATTAATTGCTTATTAATTCCTTAAGTAGTACCGCTCAACTTCATTATTGTACCTGAATTTAATCAACCTGCAGGGTTTAGTACAATAGACATTTTGAGCTTCTTAAGGAGGTATCATCATCCTAAACGGATACGGTTACCTAAAGAGAAATTACTAGTCATCATATGCAAGCTGATGTCACCCAAGATACAGAGTATAAAGAGTTAGCACTTAACTCTCACCCATAGTAAATCAAAGTGACACACAACATGCACACATACCTGTAAATCTTATTTAGGGTTTAGATTACAATAAGTCACTGAGATCTCTTGTTCTTCACTAAGATCAGGCAGAAGAATTTATCTCACCGTGATCCAATCAATACGTAAAGACGTACCAGTATAAGTAAATAGTCAAGAAAAACTATTCCTACTTGATACTGCAGCCTATACCAACAACTTGTCCTCAAGTTGTCTCAGCTGTGATATATATTTTATATCTCATTAAGTTTAACTAATCATATGATCTTTTGTGATCTACAACACACCATATGATCCACATATAAAGAGATATATAGGGACACATATAATGATTAGTGTAAACAAAATCAGATAGGAGATTAGTAGTGAATAACTAGAAACATTGTATATAAAAGGTCTTGCTTTCAGTATACAAATCCAACAAGAAATTAAGGCCTGTCAGCATACGCGTGGATACCTGCAGTGGTGAATTCAATCGTGCAATCATTTTCCGGTTAATTATGCAACAAGTAAGTATTCGATCTTACGCGTAATTAATGCTCAATGTTAAATCAATTGTGAATCTAGATCGATATTCTCGATTATATTCCGCTGCATACATTAGATAAAATCGAGAATTACAAGCAGTGGTATTAGAGTCCGGGGCTCGATTTATAATTGATTTACAATTCGAATTAATAGTGGATTAGAATTTTTGATAATGGAAATTCTGATTTTATTTTAATATTGTTGAAATTGTTTTAACAAACTACTTGAACATATTACACACAAACAATTTAAAAAAAAAAATCTTGAGAATTGGTTTTGAATTTTATATTACTAACTTCACCAATCTGTGACCGACCGTTTGCCGGAGCGGCAACGATGTTCGCTGCTGCTGCAAGAAGCGGTAGCGGAGTCCGGCGAAGTGGTTGTGTACCTGTTATCCTGTCGGCGGCGGCGACAGTTCCCTGTTATTGCAGCTCATGCCTGCTGAAGATACCGACGGCGGCGGGGGCGGCTGTGGAGGCGGTGTGCCCAGCCCAAAATCCTAAAATGGTTTCGGGCTGGGGCTGCTAAGTCTGTGGCTGCTGCTGGCGTTGGGCTGGGCCATGAGTTGGACCATGGGCTGGATAGTTTATTAATTAAATTTTGCTGAAACCAATTAAATGAAATCAAAGTTTTACATGCATCCCATTGTTGATGCGAATATTGTTTGTTGGGTTTTGTTGAAAAAATGTACATGAAGCCTCTTTATAGTTGTAAGAATCATTTAATATTTTGTAAGTAGAGTTTCAATGGTGAGGCACGTCCATTGAAAAAAAGTTGGCCGGCAAACGTCGATTTTTTGCAAAATTTTGCCCATTTTTTGGTTAACGAAGAATGTCGGGTCAAGTAAGAAATTGCCTCCCGAATAGGCGCAATATGAGTTTTAAAAGCGTTTAAACTGTCTTGTTCACACAAGTTTAAACAATGATACATGCACCTAATATGAAAAAATAGGGTTGCTCACGGTGTGGTTTTATGGTTTTATTTAATAAATTTAAACAACATCGCAATATGCGGTTCTGGTTCCTGCTTAAAATTACACCACGAAATATGTGAAAAAACGAGTACGCGGTTATGTGTGGTTGCAGTCGGTTTGTGGCGGTCTTGGGATTTTAATCAAATGTAAAAATAGGAGCACATACTTACAATTTAACAAGCAAATGTAAAGTTGGAAATATCAGAAACTATATGAATAGAAAGATGTTGTGGTTCTACTATGTGGCGTAGTAAGAAAATACAACTAAAATAAGCTAACTTACCAATTTATGAAGTACTTATTACAAAATTCATACGATATTGACTATTTTGGGCACGATTTCTCAATCATTATGACAAGAGTCAGAACCCATATAGTTTAGATACTAAACATATTAACATATAATGCGGTGCGGCCGGTGCGGTTATTGAACGAAAAATTAACATATAGGGTTAGAGAGTAGGGATTATTATGATAATGTTTTGATTATGATTTAATTTATTACTTCCGCTCATTACGTGTTTATCTCTATGTTTGTGCTTATAACTAAATTTAGCTTGATCACCTAGATTTAGTAATTTAGTTTAACAATTCCGGTTCGAGAGGAGGGAATCGTTATCAGACTTATGACATAGAGCGCAGTTGTCTATGACTGTGTAGGCCGTGGCTTAGGATCGTTTGGGAGTTATTAGGTTTAATTGACTCGAGAGGGTAATTAGCTTAATTAAGCAACGGTTTAATCGCTTTGAGAGAAGGGTTAGATTATTGTCGTGCCGCCAAATAAACACCAGAATTGGTAAATCTATAGGTTAATCATATTCAACATTGAAGTAATATCCTGAAATCGAAGCCCTAGGATACCCTTTCTCATTGATTGTTAATCCTCTTTGTTTGCCAAGTGTTAAGCCATAGTTAATTAGGTAATTTAGCTGTTAAGTATTGTAGTTAGTAATAACAAACCCTTTGCAACTTAGTATCTAGTTAGGATAATCCTAGATTATTGAGGTATCGAACTACTTAAAACCTATTCTCTGAGAGATCGACCTTGGCTGCCACTACTACACCTACAACCGTACACTTGCGGAGCACTAGGTTAGAAAACCGAAGTTGTCAAAAAACCTCTTACCACTAGAAGGTCGATAAATGTTTTTGAGTTCGGGTAATGAGGCATTGTTAGAAATAGCATTGTCAAAAGAAATAGAAAATATTTTTTGAACTAACCATACTCTTGTAAAATTGTGATAATTTTATGGCAAATATTTTGTGCATTGTGAACGGTGTTAAATTCCCTATATGCGATTAAACGTTTTTGCATCGACCACGAATCATCAATCCAATGACAAGTAATGCCCATGTAATGATGATTTTTCCAATGATACGACCAAACGTCCGAACATATTAGAACTTTTTAGCTAGTGAAGCAAACATGTTTATCAAAATAATTTTGTATTCTCCTACAATTTTAGCAATGTCTCGTGTTAACATGCTTCGTGAGACTTTTCTAGCTTAAGGAATATAACTCAATCAAGCAAAGTCTTCGAAAAATTGTTCATCAATAAAGTTAAAGGGGAGATGTTTGACACAAACAATTTTTTCCAATTGGCTGCATTTCACTATAATGAAAGAGTGAGTTAGAATCCGTACTTGCGAGGACTCGGATGGAATAAACATATATCCTTGAAGTTGAGTTTGTGTAGTTTCGATTCCGACTTTGTCGGGGTGGTGTGAGTTGAGTTGCTTGAAGTAGGTGCCATATCCACCATCATGTTGCATTGTGTATTGCTTCCTGCAATAGTTGCACACTACCATGTAAAGATTTGGTTTTTTCAAATCCGGAATGTAAGTCCTCGTGAAGTGAAATTGAAAGATTGGGCTCTTGAACTTAAATTCGCTGGTCGGTGGTCTTGGAGCTCTACCACCACTTCGGCCACGGCCACCCCTAGAAGTGGTTTGGCTAGGGCCTCGACTCTCTTGAGATGGACGATCATTGTCAAATTGTTCGACGTAGGCAGCGGCGGTATTAGCACCTTAAAATATTAATACACATTAATAATTAGAATATAAATGGTAAGTCTAAACTTAAATCATAATAAAATTGTAACATCAAATTAGATAAAAATATTCCAAATTTATTAAACTTGACTTATAAAATAAAAAACTTAAACTTGAATCAAATTACAAATTGACTTATAAATTATAATTTAACGAAATAAAAAATTAAAACTTAAAATATAATGAAAAATATACCTAGAGCATCGGCTAGGTCCAAATCGATTGGAAAATTTTCCAAGTTGAGTGCTTCCTTGTCATTGAGGTTGAAGAAGCTCGGAGGAGGAGGTAAAGGAGACGAATCACCAACTTCGCTCTTCCTTTTATCAGAGCCTCGACGAAAAGAGTTGGATCAGGCTCTACCACTCGACATTTTTTTTAGGATTTTTAGAAGGATCAAACAACTAAAAATTGAAGTAGTGAAATAAAAACTTGAAGTAGTGAACTAAATCTTGAAGTAAGCACAAATTGCACAATTGACAATGATTAGAATGCTAGATTGCAAGAGATTGAGATTTGCGAGTAGAGAGAAAGATGAGATTGAGGCGTGAAAAAATATTGGAGCGAAAATGAATATTTATAGAGCTTTTTAGGTAATAAAATAAAGAATAAAAATTAAAACCCCCTCCTCCTTTTCAAACGGCCAAATGATCGTGGTCGTTGATCTTCAACGGGCATTTGATCTTGGCAGTTAGATTTTAAAAAAAAAAAACTAATTCATTCAGTTCGAACCAACGGTTCCAGTTCCGATTTGAACCGCCGGTGGCTAATGATCTAAGTCGTTGATCTGCAACGGCCATATATCTTGGTCTTTCATGTGGCATTTAAAAAAAGAAAATTACAACGAATCGCCGGTTTAACTTCGCAGTTTACCCCACACCAGAACCGGACCCACACCGACCAAACCCCCGGGGCCGGTGCGGTTTGGAACCCTGGAACCGGGGTCAACGGTTCTAGGACCGTTGACCGACAATTCGCCGGTTCCTGGTGTTTTTGGGCACCTCTAAGTACAACGCTTACCTTCCAAAAGAGGATGACATATGTCTTGTGTTGGGTTCATCATAAAGAAAATGAAAATGGTAGCTGAGCCAAGAGTGGGATTCATTCCTTAGATTGATATTCGAGAGAACACTCATTTTTATATTATTGAAAGATATGGACTAAATTTGGATAATTGAGCTTAATTAATTACTAAGTTAGAATAATTAATTAATTAAGTAGACATGGATATTTGGCCCATATACTAGGGATATACGGTACTATATATACATATTCTCTATAGTAGAGAATAATTAGTTTTTATCAGATTAAATTACAGAAGTACCGTAGAATCAGTAAGTGATTTCCTAGCAATCACTTTTGAACAGTTGTACCGAAAAAAAATTGCTCCTACATCGGACATACGACATACACATGGATACCTGCAGTAGTGGATCCAATTGCAAGAAACAGTCTGGTGAATTACGGAAGTAAGTGTAACACATTTAGCTTAATTAAATCTCTTCGTTCAAGCCAATTATAAATCTAGGTCATTATTCTTGAGTGTATTCCGGTGCCCATCATTAGATGGTATCAAGAATTTCTAACAGTGGTATCAGAGTCCGGGACTCGATTTATAATTGATTTGCAATTCAGATTAATTGTGGATTAGATTTTTTATAATTAAATTTCTGATTTTGAAATTGTTTATGAAATTGTTTTTTACAACAAATTGAACGAAAACACAAAATTATTGAAACTGGTTTGCACAACCCTTTTCGAATCAAAAGCCTAGCAACAAGTCTATCTGCGCGTGATGATCCACGGCAGCGACATTCGTCGCCGCTGCTACGGGACGATCCAAGGCGGCGGCGACCTTCGCCGCTGCTGCTGTGCGAAAATCCAGCAATGGTTCACCATGATTGCATGCGACGATGGTGGATTCCGACGATGGGTGCCTCCCTGTTGTTGATGTTGATGACGACGGCGGCGAATTGCAGCCATGGCTGCTGCTGCTGTGCGGAGATCGGTGGCGGCGACAACAGTGATCTGCGCATTGCTGCATTGCTGTTGTTGTGTGCGGTGGTGGCAGCGATCGGCGCTCTGCTGCGCTACTGCTGTTGCGCAGCGGCGGCGGCAGCGACGACGACGGTGGCGGTTGTCCCAGCCCAAACCCAAAGGTTATGGGCTGGGCTTGTTATTGGACCGAGTTTAATTTTTGGGCTGGGCCGTAATGTCTGCTGGGCTGGACCTAGACAGGCTGGACTCGGAAGTGGACTTGGGCTAAAATCTGGGCTGGGCCCATTCTGTTATTTTTTAAAGGATAATGGGTTTGTTTTATTTTGGGTCGGAAGATTGTTTAAGCTGAGCCATTTTCTAGACTTAGTGTAAATTGGGCCAGTTTTTTATAATATCAGCTGGACTTATAAAAATTCATATTTTTAGAATTAAAATAATTAATTAGATTAATATATTTTAATTTGTTATTATTATTATTTTTGAAATAATATTAATAATAAACATATACATGTATATTAATCTGAAATTAATATTAAATGTATATTTATATTAATTTGAAATTAATGTATTATTTTAATCCACGATTAATTGAAGAATAAAATTCAAATTAGATTACTCATTTTATTCATTGAACTTTTATTTGATAACCTATGTGATAAATTATTATTTGATCAAGTGCTTATTCCATTAACTATAGTAGTTAGAGGCCGCTTTTATTTATGGGTAGACGACATCTAATACATGTAGTCCGCAACATTATGTTTGGGTAGGCGGCGCCTAATATGCGTGGTCCGTATTTTTTATGCCTGGGGTAAGCGACATCCACTAATTATGTTCTAATTTACTATTAGATATTAAATTTGAACAATTAGTATCACATAATTATTCCCCACTAGAAACCAAGTCTTGTTTGGAAATAAAATGTGTCGTCCATCATAATTATTTGAAATTCCTAATCTTTTCGAACACGAGTTTTACACCAAATTATTTACTCTAAAACGACAAGATTCGGGCTCATTCATAGATGCATGACTTCGTCTGATGGAATTGACTTACTTAAATTATTTTGAGACGCTGAAGGGACCAAAATAGTTTGAGGACGCAAAAATAATTAGATTAATAAACGAAGTGTTGCAAATTGTTGTTGCAATTGTTTGGAGGCTTACTAAATGATATTATTTTAGTCATCATCCAAAGTAGAGACTGTAATAATATAGACTTGGACCTTGGACCACTAAGATTTATAATTATTATAAATTCGTATTTTGTGTTTGGGGCCACAAAATATGTTAAAACTAGTGAGAGTTAATCATTACAATAAACCCTTGTTTTGATTGTTGATACGAATGTGATCTTTGTTTACTTTGTTCTAATTTACTTTCCCGTTTTATTATTTTTTGTTCAGGTAAAATGACGAATTTGGCTTATAAATGTTTGATGGAAACAACCAAGTTGATTGGGTCTAACTTTACGGATTGACTTCGTTGCTTGCTAAGGCAAGATAAGGTTGAGTACATCTTGGACAAACTAATCAGTGTCGTCCCCGATAAAACTTCTCCTAAGTATGCTAAGTTTGATGCAGATGCTGACAAAAAGCATGTTGAGGATGCCACATTGGCTCAATGTATTATATTATCCTCTATGAGTATTGAACTGCATAGGCAATATCAACACATGTTCCCTTATGAGATGCTAAAACACTTCGACAGTCTGTACGCTTCAGAAGCTCAAACAATGGAGTATGAGATACTCAGTGATCTCTTTAAGTGTAAGCTTCATAATGGGGGTTAGGAATCTGAACATGTACTGAAGATGATCGGATTAATTGAGAGGTTGACATCGATTGGAACGAAGCTACCCTCAAGTGTCTCAACTAATTTGATCCTGCAGTTACCTCCTAGTTCATTTGAAAACTTCATAGTGCTTCAACATGAACAACATGAAGGCGACTTTGCATGAGCTTCACAACATGCTTAAGACCTATAAATCTTCTACTTCTAAAGGCAAATCTATGCTCATGGTGAGCTCTTCTGAAATCTTCCAAAAGGAAGAATAAGCAAAAGAAGAAGAAAGCATCTAACGATGCGGCTTTGAAGCCTAGAGTGGAGGGGTTCAAAAGAAGCTAAAACTGCCAAAGGATGAGTGTCTATTCTGTCATGAGAAGGGACACTGGAAGAGAGACTACCCAAAGTTCAAAGCACATAGTGCATTGGGTGGGAGGTATGTTTGTCATTGAGATAAATATGTCTATGAGCAGTTCACAATCCTGGGTATTAGATACAGCTTGTGGCTCACACATTTGTAATACTGTGCAAGGTCTAAGTGATAGCAGGAAAGTGAGGCCTGGGGAGGTGGACTTACGCGTGGGAAATGGAGCAAGAGTTGCTGCTGAACGCGTGGGGACTTGTAGATCAGATCTTCCTTTAGGATATAGATTAGATTTACTTAATTGTTATTTCGTTCCTACGATTTCAAAGAATTTTATTTCCATTCCAATGTTATAAATTCGAGGTTTTTCCTTCCATTTTGCTAATAGTAGATGCTTGGTTTCGCTTAATGGATAGTTTTATGGAAGTACCTCTCTTTCGAATGGTTTATATATTCTTAAATGTAAACAAAATATTCTCAATGTACAAAACAAATGACCTAAGCTAAGTAATATGAATAATAAAACCTACCTATAGCACTGTAGACTTGGTAATATCAAGGAGAAAAGAATAGCAAGATTGAGAAAGTTAGACCATCTCACATCATTTTATTTCGAATCATATGGTGCTTGCGAATCTTGTCTCAAAGGAAAGATGATAAGTAAACTACTTTCTAGGAAAGGATTGCGTGCCAAGGTCGTGCTCGAGTTGATCCACGCAGACGTGTGCGCACCGTTCCCAACTCAAGTAAGAGGTGGATATTCTTACCTCATAACTTTCATTGATGATTTTTCAAGGTATGGATATGCATATCTCATGAAACACAAATCTGAGGCCTTCGAGAAATTCAAGGAGTTTAAGTTAGAAGTTGAAAAATAACTTGGGAAAGTATTACTCTCAGATCAATCGAGGAGGGGAATACTTAAGCTGAGAGTTTCTTGATTACTTGAAATCACATGAAATCCGATCAGACTGGACACTTCCGGGTACACCATAGATGAATGGAGTATTTGAAAGGAGAAACCGAACTTTATTGGATATCCATGATGAGTTTCACCAGCCTCCCTTTATTCCTTTGGGGTTATGCCTTACTTACCACAACTTATATTCTAAATAGAGCTCCTTCTAAATCGGTCGCAAAAACACCATATGAATTATAGTGTAGCAAAAAGCCACGTCTTAACCATATGCGGCCTGGGGTTGTCCTGCGTTGTTAAGAATATGATGTCTGGTAAGTTGGAAACTAAAAGTGAAAATGTTATTTTGTGGGATATCCTAAAGAACCTAAAGGGTATGAATTCTACCGTCTGGAGATCACAAGGTGATAGTTTCCAGGAATATGACGTTTCTTGAAGATACTTATTCCAAGGAACAAGGTTACAACACGGTAGATCTTGAAGAAATTCAAGAACCACAAGATAACATGGAGGATGAGGTATTGTGTAATGGAGTGGACAAGAACTCAATGGGAGTTTTTGATGATCTATTGGAAGGGGAAACGACTCTTAGAGGGTCACCTCAACGACAATGAGATGCATCAAAGACAAGATATTGTATCAACCCCACCTCCACAAAATCATAGTGAAATTCTTGAGAATATCCCAAATGTTGAAAATCTCAACACGCAGGAACCTCTTCACGATCAGAACAAACCACTTGAACCAACGCAAAACCATCTCAATAGGCCTCAAAGGAATCTATGTGCACCTAAAAGACTGACTCTATTTGTTGAGAACCAAAATGATGATGTTGATTAAGAAGACGATGAACCTAAGAATTATATTGAAGCGGTGTCGGGCACCAATTCGAAGATGTGGCTGGTTGCCTTAACATTTGAAATGGATTTGATGTACCTCAATCTAGTTTGGGAACTAGTTGATTTGCCAGATGGGGCTCGCCCCATAGGCTACAAATGGATCTTCAAGAAGAAAAGAGATGCATATGGCAAGGTACAAACCTACAAGGTTAGGTTGGTGGCAAAGGGTTATAGTCAGCGCGAGGGTATTGACTATGATGAAACCTCTTCATCGGTCGCTAAGATCAAGTCCATTAGGATATTTCTTGCAATAGTTGTATGCTATGACTTTGACATTTGGTAAATGGATGTCAAAACCGCATTTCTCAATGGAGAACTCGAAAGCACTATGTATATGTTACAGCCTGAAGGTTCTGTATCCAAAGAAAAACCGAATGGAGTATGCAAGTTAAACAAGTCTGATGTGCATATATTATTTCATATTTTATATCATCATTTCCTTATTTTTGGTTGATTATTATTCTTTATATCTTAATTAATTATCTTTTGATGTAGGAGAATAATAATTGGACCTGGAGCAAAATTAGGCCTAAAGTGATGTTTTGGGCTGAAAAGTGAAGAATATCAATTTTAGCATGCGTAGCTAAGATTATTTTCTGATTCAAGGGTTTAATTCAATTATATTATTGTGAGGCTATGTGATTTAACTGTTCTTGTTAATTCAAGTATTTTTTAGATTCAAGCTTACTTATATAGGAATTGTTTATTTGATTGAATTGACAACTCAATTGATTATAAATTTCTGACTGCTATTCATGAATTCATGATCCATAATTGTCATGGAGGATTGAACCCTAGTAGCAATAGGTCAAATTAATCGTGCTATCATAATTAATTTAACCTAATTGAATCTACAAGCTAATTATTTATAGCTGCAGCTATCTTGGCTATTGGTAATTAGGTTTAGCCGTTTTCATAAATCTTTATGTTGTCATTAACGTGGTATGGAACACTATCGTGTCCAACTCGTTAATGATAAGTATTGACCGGTTGCTGGGATTGGTCAATTAATTTAGGAAAACACAAGATTTATCATGGCTATCCTAATAAATATTTGGTTAAACTATTTGAATTGCATGAAAATATATCTGTGAGTATATGATCAATAATATAATTGAATATCAATACCCTTGGATCAGTCAGGTAGTATTTGATTTGTCTTATATTTATAAATGTTTCAACTGCATGCTTTAGTTATTTTAGGATTTTAGATTAGTTAGATAAAACTAATCCAAAACTCCCTGTTGATACGCAAATTTCGTGTCCAATTAAAATGTGCCACGTAATAAAATATATGTTGAATATCAATTTTATATTGATTATTTTTAATATTAGGAATTGGGTAAATAAAATTCCTAAGATAACATTTTATTGGCCAATGGGAAGCCGTCACGTGTCAAGATGATGCAGATATTACTAAATTAAATTAAATTAATTTAGTAATTATCCAAGAAGATGAGGATAAACATCAAGTCATGATGGACTAATCAAAATGCTCCATGTGTCAAGTTCTTGCAGTAGTTATTAAATTAAATACAATTAATTTAATAATTATCTTATGGATAATGATATTATGAAGGACCAATCATATCGCTCCGTTCAGACTGAAGCTCATTAGGGTTTTCTCCATCCTACCACTATAAACAGAGCCTCATTCTCCACAAAAAAATCACAACAACACAAGTCAAGAAGCAAGTGAAGAATTCCAGAGCAAAGTTCTTTAGCATTCTTAAACCAACTTCAAGCGTGCTTCGGCATTCTTTAAGAAGTCCATCAAGAAACAACTTTTGAATCGAGATTGAGGTGCTGAGCCCCTCCAACCAACGTTTCCGAGATAGATATCCGAAGGTGTTCGTCGACGTTCATCAAAATCTTTGAAGCTTTTCTTCGAACATCCATCCAAGAAAACCGCTTGATCCAAAATTAAGCTTCCAAGCCTTTGGGTCAACGTTATTCAAGTCAAAGCTCAAAATCGGAGAAGATCGAAGTCAACCCCGAATTTGAAGGCACCAAATAATTAAAGAGAAGAATTAGAGGAATATTAGAGATTGTACCGCAATATTGTTTGATTTGAGATTTTTAATTTGTACGGACCATTTTATGTTTATACACAAAATTTGTTGTTACAAATTTTTGGCACGCCCGGTGGGACAATCTCTCCCTCTCATCTCTCTCTTTGATGAAGACCCTCGAAGCTTAGCAATGGCCACTCAAAAGGCTCTGACGGTCAAGATAAATTCCTCAAAATCTTCAAGTGCTCCAAGTACTAGTGTTGGGGTCATAACAAGAAGCATGTCCAAGACACTAAAATCACAATCGTCATCTCTTGAAGCTGTTGAGAAGGATCCGAAGCAGCTCGCCGCAAACACCGCAAATGAGGAAGACGACTCTGCGTGCTCTACTCCTCGTTCTTCATCAAGTTCAGAGGTAGCTCAAGTCATGACCACAAACGCTTCGAATCTTGAAGAACAACTTGCAAGTTTGACTAAGGCCATTGAAGAACATACAAGACATGTCCAAGAACAAGATTCTAAGATTGAAAAGTTGATGAGCAAAATTGACCATGCTGATACAAGTCGTGCTCCTGAAAAAGAACCAGCTGAGGATGAAGGCGAAGTCGAAACATCTGAAAGGCGAGATTCTACTCACAAAGAAAAGTCTCTAAAAGAGATCCAAGTGTCTGTTGAAGGTTTGATCCCCATTGACCAACCGAAGGAGCTCATTAGGGGAACGATCAAGGAGAAGTTAGATGGAAACTCGAAGTCCTCTTTCACCTATACAAAGCCATATATGCAACGAATTGACAATTCGAAAATGCCGATGGGTTACCAGCCACCTAAGTTCCAACAGTTTGATGGCAAGGGCAATCCCAAACAACATGTGGCGCACTTCATTGAGACATGCAACGATGCTGGAACTTATGGTGACCACTTGGTGAAGCAGTTTGTTAGATCACTCAAAGGCAATGCGTTTGATTAGTACACTGATTTGTATGCAAGCTCAATTGATAGTTGGGATCAATTAGAGCAAGAGTTCATCAATCGCTTCTACATCACTCGGAGGACCGTCAACATGATTCAACTGACCAACACGCGCCAATGGAAAGAGGAGGTAGTAGTTGACTACATTAACCGATGGAGGAATCTGAGCCTCAATTGTGAAGATCGTCTGTTTGAAGCTTCCGCAATTGAGATGTGCATACAAGGGATGTAGTGGGGTCTTCGTTATATTCTCCAAGGAATTCGACCGCACACATTCGAAGAGTTAGCTACTCGAGCCCACGATATGGAGTTAAGCATGGCTGCAAGTGGAGTAGAAGGACCGCCAATTCAAGAGCCACGTAAATTCAGCAATAAACAAGATTGGAACAGAGGGGGCAAATCTTCTACTAATCCTGCAAACCAAGAGTCCATGGCGGTAGCTGCGATGCCATCATGTTTAGTCAAAAAGAAGAAGATAAGACTGGCAAAGGAAACATCTTTCAAGACCGGGGGCAAAGAAGGTTGACTTTTAAGGAGATGCAACAAAAACAATACCCATTCTTAAACTCTGATGTCTCTGGGATATTCGATGACTAGGAAGCGAATCTCATTGAATAGCTTGAAATGAAGCTACCAGAAGAAGCTGGACGTACCGATGACCCAAAATATTGCAAGTATCATCGATTGGTAGAGCACTCGATAGAAGATTGCTTCGTATTCAAAGACAAAGTCATGTAGCTGGCCCAACAAGGAAAAATAGTTTTAGATGAAGGGAATGCAGCTACACATCTCATCGGTACCTCGGAACATGAGCAGAAGTAATGGCTCCTGTTATATGGCAAACGAACAAGGAAAAGAAGAAGGTTAGTCCAAAGTTGAAGTTCATATTGACTGCACAACCGCAATAACCTTTACAGATGAAGATTTGCTACTTGGGTCACAATCCCACAATCGACCATTGTTTGTGGCTGGTTACACTCGTGAGCAGAAGGTTAATCATATTCTGATCGATGGAAGCTCCGCTGTGAATATCCTTCCTTTGCGGGTGATGAAAAATTTAGAGATCTCAATGGAAGAACTTTCAAGAAGGGCAAATGGCACTTGGCATCATAAACTTGGACCTGTTGATAGATGACATGACCTCGAATGTGTTGTTCTATGTAATAGACACCAAAACATCATATAACATGCTCCTGGGTCGACCATGGGTACACGATAACGGAGTGATTCCTTCTAGTTTACACCAATGTTTCAATTATTGTCAAAAGAATGTTTGGTGACGAAAAGCCTTTTACTGAAGTAGAAGATCACTTTGCCGATGTGAAATACTTCTTTCAAGATAAGAAGGTGGTAAAGGTCAAGGAACGCGAAGTAGGCAAGAAACCCAAAGGCGATCAAGAAGACAAGGGTACGTCGGTCGCTCACGTTGAGGAAGGCACTGGAGTTGAACCATTGAAAGATCTCACACTCCCTTTAACTCAACTCGATGCAAGAAAATCATGTCCTCTACCGTTTGAGGGGTTTATTCGTCCAATCAATGGACCCAAGATTGAATACGGAGGATTCCCAGCAGCTGAAGTTGCTAAGTGTTATGACCCTAAAGCATTCAAGTTGCTTGTTAAGGCCGGATTTGATCCGCAAGAAGACTCTGCATCAAGGGAGCCTACCATACCTACCGAAGAACATGTGCTCATTGCTATGCAAAAGATGCTTAGGAAGAGTGACTATGATCAGAACCATCAAAATAGACGTCGGATCCACACCAACAAGCCCTATCCGTATTGCCATCAAAAGATCCGAAAGCAATTATGTTATTGAAGAAGAAGTCTCGTTAACAGATGATGCAATTGATGAACATAGAAAGACGGTATGGAGAGTCTATGTCTTTGATAGAGTTGGCCCTCTTCGGAGGAGTAAAAGAAGTAAAATGAATGGATCTCCATACACATAGAGGCTTCGGAGCTTAATTCCATCTCGTATGAAGCGACGAACCACCTTGACCATATCATGTGGAAAAGTTCTTAAGACTAAGATGCAAACCATTATTATCACTCGGACTTCGGATGATAATGAAGATGATAGAGAGAGTGTGGCTTCATCCAATCATGTCAATGGTGGTGCTTAGCATTCTCCTCAAAGTGTTCAAGAAAATCTAGGAAGGAAAGTCATTCAATTAATCAGAGGTGGCTATGTCAATGAACGAGATGATGATGTTGTGCACAAAATCCATATAAGGCAAATGAATGGACAAATGAGAACATGTGTGGAGTTTAAGAAATTCGAAGAAGCAAATGAGGACATGGCCTCAACAAATCACATCACCTTGTGTGAAGATGGACATGTAGAAGAGGAAGATGATGAAAAGGCCCCACTTACACTTGAAGATGGGGAACAAGTCAGTCCCATAAATGGAAAGTCCTCGAAGCGCTACTATGCCTGAGCCTGCTAAAAAAAAAAAAAAAAAAAAAAAAAAAAAGAACTCTCCTGGCCCGCATGAGGATAAACTGTGCACGGCAACCACCAAAGGTAAAGTATGTGGTTAAAATACTAACTTACCCCACTTTGGCTAAAGTGGTTAAAGAATTGTTACTCCTGACCCGCATGAGTATAAATTATGCACGGCACCCCCCCCCCCCCTTGACCCCTCTCACCGGGGTACATAGGCAGCTTAGAAATATTCTAAGTTCAGTCTAAATTGTGTTTCCCTCTCCGAAGTTACTCCAAATTTAGAGATCCAAGCTCCAAGTCTGTCAAGTTATTTGATTTCATCAAATTGGGTCGTTAACCACAGTTTCAGATGAATCTGCCTTTCGAAGTCAAATATGTCAAATTCGTCCAACCCACTATGTTGAAGATTCAACTTCCAAATTCAAGAACTCATTGGTATGAGTATAAACTACCAACAAATTTCAAAGGCAAGTTCAAGTTCAAGGCTCCTAGACACGAGTTTAAAAGGTTTTCGAATCAAATTCAAGTCCAAATTCAAGAACTCATTGATATGAGTATAAACAATCTACAAATCCAAATAAAAATCCAAGTGAAGAACTCCTTGACACGAGTATAAATTATCTACAAATCCAAATCCAAAGTCCAAATGAAGAACTCCTTGATACGAGTATAAACTATCAACAAATCTAAGTCCAAATTCAAGAACTTCTTGATACGAGTATAAAAATGTCACGATGTTTAGAGGAATTTCGAAAGTCAGTTCGAGACTTATCCACTCCAAGACACATCGTCCGTGAACAAGTCTCGAGGGGGCATTTGTTGATACGCAAATTTCGTATACAATTAAAATGTGCCACGTAATAAAATATATGTTGAATATCAATTTTATATTGATTTTTTTAATATTAGGAATTGGGTAAATAAAATTCCTAAGTTAAATAGTCAATTTAATTGGTGAATTACTATATATTTTTTTTGCCAATAGGAAGGCCCCACGTGTCAAGATGATGTAGATATTACTAAATTAAATTAAATTAATTTAGTAATTATCCAAGAAGATGAGGATAAACATCAAGTCATGCTGGACCAATCAGAATGCTCCATGTGTCAAGTTGTTGCAGTAATTATTAAATTAAATACAATTAATTTAATAATTATCTATGGATAATGATACTATGTAAGACCAATCATATCGCTCCGTTCAGACTGAAGCCCATTAGGGTTTTCTCCATCCTACCACTATAAATAGAGCCTCATTCTCCACCAAAAAATCACAACAACACAAGTCAAGAAGCAAGTGAAGAATTCCAGAGCAAAGTTCTTCAGCATTCGTAAAGCAACTTCAAGCGTTCTTCGGTGTTCTTCAAGAAGTCCATCAAGAAAAGGCTTTTGAGTCGAGATTAAGGTGCAAAGCCCCTCCAATCAACGTTTCCGAGATAGATATCCGAAGGTGTTTGTCGACGTTCATCAAAATCTTTGAAGCTGTTCTTCGAACATCCATCCAAGAAGACCGGTTGATCCAAAATTAAGCTTCCAAGCCTTTGGGTCAACGTTATTCAAGTGAAAGCTCCAAATTGGAGAAGATCGAAGTCAACCCCGAATTTGAAGGCACCAAATAATTAAAGAGAAGAGTCAGAGGAATATTAGAGATTGTACTGCATTATGGTTTGATTTGAGATTTTTAATTTGTACGGACCATTTTGTGTTTATACACAAAATTTGTTGTTACACCCCCCTTTTTATATCATGTTTTCCCTCAAAAGTAATTAATTCCCGTTCCCCATAGATTCGACCCTACTTGCCACTATACTCGTTATTTTGAAAGTATGTTATTTAATTTGGCGGTTTGACCCCCACCAAATTTTGGCTCCGTTACCGAGGAACGGTGCAAAGTGATTTATTTCTTTTGAGTTTATTTTAGTTAATTATTCCTTCTCCCCCTATTTTCTTCGTTTCTTGTTTATACTTTGTTCATATGAAAAATGGATGCGTATGCACATTATTTTGGAACTAGACATGATAATATTCCACATGAGAATTCTTTAGATAGAAGAATATATAAAGTGATCTCTCTTGTGGAAAAGTTCGTTTTATTTCAGGTTACAACAGGTTAAGATTTATGGAATATGCTCGATTCTTGGACATCCTACAGAAATTTGTCCCTACAATGCTAGATACAATCCGGGATGGACGAATTCCAATTATCTAAATCCAGGAGTACAACAAGGATTTCCTTAATATAATTACGATAGACAGCTAGCTCCTACTCAACATTCTGATTTTGTCCGTCATTAGAGGAAATAGTGAAAGCTCTGGCAATAAATACACAATACTTTCAAGTAAGTGTCAAAGAGTTTCAACGGGAAACAATAGCCACCATCTAGGACCTCAAAAATCAGATTAGCCAGCTGACTACTTCTATTTAAGCATTGGAAGCTAAAAGTTCAAAGAGGCTAGCATCACAAATTGAAGTTAGTCTGAGGGAGAAAGTCAGTGCAATTGTGCTCCAAAGCGAAAAAGAGATACAGGCTAGACTTGTTTTCCTTGAGGAAACCACTGAACATCAAAGTGAGAAGGATAATGAAGTGAAAGAAAACTCATCTAATACATAAAGGATAAAATCTTCACACTCTTTTTCGTGTATTACTAATGTGGATGTTCCTCCGTTTCCTAGCAGACTAGAGAAATCCACCAAGAATGAGAGCAAAGAAGTTTTTGGAATCTTTCAAGAGGTGGAAGTCATGATCCCGCCTTTAGAAGAAACCAAAGAAATCCATGGGTATCCGGAGATTTCGAAGGAATTATACACGATAGTGAGAAAAATGAAAAGTGAAGAACAAAGTGAAAATCCGAAGGTTCCAATTAGCTTTTATATTCAGAAGATGGAGGATGGTGTCCTCATTGACACATATTTTGTGAAAATTCTCGACAATTGTGAAGCATATGCCAGTTTTGACCTGAATGAGATACTAACAGATGCTCGTGGAATTGGCTGACAACAATGATGGAGGAAGAATGTCGAGCATAACGACGCAAAAAAATTGTGTTGTTGGGAGGCAATCCAAATTTTATTTTGTTTTGTTTAGTCTTTAATGTTATTTTCAATTTTTTAGGTTTATTAGTTGTTCGTTTGTATCTAGTAGAATACTAGGTTCGGGGACAAATTTTTGTTTGGCATGACACGCCAAAAAAAAAAAGTAAATTTCTTTTTAGTAGGTTAATTTTCTTAGGGGGCAAAAGACTAGTCGCGTTTTGGCGTGCTCACGCCAAAATCGAACTAGTCAAGTAATTTGAGTCAATATTGGGTTGAGCGTGATCACGCTCAGTTCAAAATATTCTTTTGTGCTAATTGTAGTTGCTCCCTTATTTTCAATTATTTTAAGTTTTGTTGAAGGAAAAACACAATTAGTGTGCCTTCGTCAAAAGTAATTGATGAAGGGCAAATTAGGTATTCACTAAATAATATGTAACTGTGAATCCTTGTATTTGACACCCTATATAAAGGGGATCTGATGAATAAGAGAACCATAATGCTTCCGTGTCTCTCTTCCGTCTCTCTTTACTGTTATTCTTTTTTGTTTTCCTATTTTCCTACAACATGTTATCAGCACGAATTTGCTCTCCACCATCTATCATTATTATCTCGGTGAATCCGGCTTGCTAAAATTCTTGTCAATCTTTTAAAATTCCACTGAATCAGGAAAGCCGACGCGACGGGATTTGAAAGGCTCGAAGTCTAGAAGAAATTGGTACGTTGTTCGAAAATCAATTTCAGTATATATTTTTTAAATATGAAAACACTCTGCATATTCAATTTCCTTAATCCTTGGAATTTGGTCCATCTATATGGAAGATGAGTACAAGCATGCATCCTTAATGATATTAACTCCAGTGAAATTCATTTTTCAAGTCCGAAGCATTAAATTACTAAAATTCTTTTGGTGCTTTGTATAGTTTCAAAATTACCGACTTACCCATTAAATATATGACCAGAATTTGTATACATCATTTTCATTTTGAGGGAATCTGATGATTTTAGACAGACAATATATTTACTGATATGATATTCAATTGGGATTGTTGAGAAGTGAATTAAAACAGCATTAGATAAAGTTTCGTTGTAATCAATTTTCAATTATACAGTGGATCGAATATATGTGTATGACCGCACTGTCGCGATGCGGTAAAATTAATTAAACCTAGCTACCCTTCTAGCTCGTAGAAGTAGTAAGTAGGGTCGATCCCACAGGGAGCAGGAAGAATCTTAGTGTTTAAGTAAAACCTAATACTAGCAACATATATATAAATATATAAATAATGGGGTTTGTGAATTGATTTATATTAACTAAGGGCCTAAAATAGAAATTAAGCAAATTAACTATGACTTGTTCTACTTATCAAAATAACGAATCCCAGCCCTTAATCTTATCTCCCCCTAGTTATTACTACCCTGTGATAGATGCAATTATTAACCAATTTTATCCTTAAAACTCCTACCCCGAGGTTAGCAACAAGCTCTGCTAACCTCGTTATCCCTTATGTTTAACTAACCAAAACAAGCTCTCTGGTTAGTCTATCCAGTTGAGTGACCTCAGAATAAGCTCTCTGGATCTCATTAACCGGACGCCTAGAGAACTAGGATAACGGGATAGACACGGTGTGGACCTCGTAAGCTCGGACCCATTCAGACCGAGCTATATACTACCCTAGCGATATCACTCGCTATTCGCTACTAAGTGGCTATAGGTTCGTAACAATTACGGATTACGATTATAACCTAGCGTTACTTATGCAATTATAATCCTAGGTGATCAATCTAGCATATAAACACACAAGCATTGAAAGATAAGTAAATAGTATAACAACGTTTTAAGAAATCAACCGATTAATAATCACCGTAAATATCACAAAATAATAACAACTAGGGTTCGACTCGACTAAGGACTGAAATAACCTACTAGCCGCTCATGGCGGTGACACAAGACAAATTAAACTGAAAATACATAATTGAAAAGACTTAAGGACTAGAAAACCCGAGTATTGCCGATCTTGATTGCTCGTCTCCTCCGAAATCTCTCAATCTTGCTCTCTCGTAATGTTCTAGTCTCTTATTTCCGAGCATAAGGATCCCTTTTTATAGAGGAAGTCAATTTGGGTTGATTTTGGGCTTTAAAACGGAATTCTTGTGGCCCAAGGATTAATTAACCGCCTTAACGGGCCACGACCGCGCTTACGGGCCGCGCCCGCGCCCGCTCCTGGTCCAGCACCACGCCGCGGCCGTGCAAGTATGCCTCGGCCGCGCTACTTGTCCAGAGATTTTCTGCTTATTTCTTCACTTGGACCGCGGCCGCGCCATTTTGCCGCGGTTGCGGTACTCTGTTCTTCATTTTCCGGCGATTTTTCCATCCTTTTGACATCCGGGCTTCATTTCCTCGTTGTGCATCCGGCCGAGTACGAATAATTAGCCTTAAATCACCTATTTAACTCAAAATGAAAACACAAATGTCAAATAGTCCAAAGGCACTTAAAACAACCCAAATACTCTCCATTCTACACGCAAACATCACAATTCATCACTCTAACAGACTTAAAGTGCATAAATAAATGCGTGTACCAGTGTACTTGTGTGCAACAAGATCTTTTTGGTTATATAAGAATTATAATTTTGTTATTTGAATTTATCTCCACAATATAATGTTTAATCATTCTTCTTGTATGAATTTGACTATGCTTCTGAGCACTAGTTTGCTTCCATCGGTGTGGACATTGGACATGACATAAAATTCTTAATTTGAGAAGTGCCATAGGAAAGAATCGTGTCTTTCCTGCAAGGTAATTCAAAGTCTCTATCTTGTAAAGTAAATATTTTTGCTTATAGTGACATAATGTGGTCCCTGCGACACAACTTATTCTATGCTTGATGATTTAAGTATTTTGCTCAAGTGTAAGCATGAAAAAGAGCATGAGTGTATATATTCTATGTTTTATTGCAATTATAGCTTTTGACGTTTATACAAATTGAGAATGAATTTGTATGTGCACTTAAATATTATTAGGTATAATTTTGGCAATAATTAATTTTTTTTTGGTTTTAAATGATACTCATGTAGCTCTCCACCGTTATGGTCCAATTAAATATTTCTCATGAAACTGAAAGTTGTGACTTGATTTATTTTCTCTTAGAGATTTGATAATTATCAGTCAATAGTAAGTTTATGTGCATGACCATATGATAATTTTACAATTGTTTTTCCTACGAAGTTAGTTATGCTTGGTAAATTGAATATTCCCATTATAATGTAAATTTATGGGCATTACCAATTATGCAAATAGATTGTGTGATAAAGTATTTTCACAAAGTACCAACAAAGAATAAGTATGTGACATATGATCTCAAAACCTAATTCAAAAGGAAATGATTAAACCAACTCGATCCAAAATTTGAATTAGTAGACTAAAAAGGAATTGAGCTACTACATTTGATATTCTTAAGGACAAAGAATCGCCCAACAAAGTTAAAGTCTATGCTCTAATGAAATTGAGGTGGCACAGTAATCCTAACTCACTTTGAAAGTATTCTTTAATTAAAGGATACCATGATGAAATGTAGGTTTTCATAAAAGAAAATTGGAATAATAGACGACTTCCTATTTTCGGAAATAATTATTTTGTGGAAAGAAATCCACTTACTAGACTACGAAAAGGGACCATGACTTTAATAATGGCATGTTGTGCTTAAAAATAAATCTCTCTTTCTGTGTACAGAAATCACGGAAGATGGTATGATACATAAAAATCTCTTTATTTTCCTATTCTAATGCTTATACTAGAAACTGTATATGCTAGGATATGAAATAAAAGAATTGCAAATTCAATTAGCTAATCAACCGATGCAAGTAGTTGAGAAGCATGATCATTTTCTTCTGAAAATAACATCAAAACGCGTTGGGATAAAGAAAAATCTCTAGTCTAACTATGGTAAACTAAATAGTGGAAATAACCCCAAAGTAAAGGGAACGAATGTGTTTGTCTCTACAATTGTGGTATTGATACACCACAAATTAAGGGATACAGAAGTCCTGGAGGCCTTCCGATGTGCCTACCCCAAATGGACATGGTGGTTATGGAAACAATGTGCAAAAGACACCTTGGAACCCTCTAAACAAAAGGGATAGAATTGGTAATGAACTTTTAAATAAGTGTGGAAATATTATACTTTTGTATAAAAACTGCTAGGGCAGTTAACTATAAGAGATACAAGAAGTCCAAAGAATAGAGACTCGCTGCATCACTGCATAAAGACCATCATTGAATCACAAGTACTAAAAGAGAGAAGAATCGTCGAATTCTCTAGATGCCTAATGACATAACAATTATAGTCACAAAACGCTCTATATGCACCAAGAGCTATTACAATGTTATTAAAATGTTATTCGTGTCAAAGACTATCATTTAAAAATTACATGTGAGAATGGAATTGAATAATTTATGATACTTCTAATGAATGTGAAAGGAAGCACATCTTAGAGAAATAAATGAGTCAATCTAGTGATATGTACTCCACTACTACTCTGATTGTTGGATCAAACACTATCACCAAAATGAACTTTGGAAGATAGAATCATATGTTACCCAAAATGAACTTTGGGACATTAATTCATATAGGTTTTGGTGCGGCTTTCTTAGACATCCAAGTCATAACATGATGATCCATATTTAAGAAATTATATGGACATGCTTTCTTTCGAGTGTAATACAAAAGGGATGAAAATCTTATACGATGTACAGTGTCAGTATTAATTTTATTATAACATAGTTAATGCTTTCTAAAGTACTAAAAGCACGACCAACATCCCATTCTGCCTCATTAACTGTTTTAGGACATATCACTCATTCTGCCAAGCCTACTATTTAGCAATAAGTAGGATCGAGGTCTTCCTATGCTTGATATATAAGTAAGACATTCCATTCTTACAAAAGAACACAATATGATATATGTGGACCTATCAAACCAGAAAAGCGGGCCATTAAAGTATCTATGGTTCTGGTAAATGCTTTGGCACACTAACTGATCATCATATTGTCCACAAAAAAATGTTGCCTTTAAAAAACTCCTAGAAAATATTATATAAGGGCTCACCACCCTCACTTCATAAAGTCTATAAGACTTGTTAACTCTATAGAGTTCTCATCATAAGGATTTGATGATTATTGCATATCCGTCAGGATCAATGTATAGGATTCTTTAACCCATGATATACAAAAATGGTCTCACATATGCCACTATCAAAAGGATATAGATAGAGGATTAGGCGTTGAAATGCGTACTAAAATACCTATAAAATATGGGGTTATGCAATATCATTGCAACTTTACTTTATTTGTCTCAGACCCACTGCTAACCAATAATTTATGCGTACCAGTTGGTAACTGGATTTAGCCTGATATTTTTACATTTACGCAAATTTGGTTACGCAGTATATGTGCCTATTTGCGTCCCCACAACGCATCAAAATGGGTCTATAAAGACAATTAAATATTTATGTTGGTTATGGATTTTCAACTATTACCCGCTATTTGAAACCCTTGACGGGCGATATCTATTTACCGCTAGATTGGCGGATTGTCACTTTAATGAGACAGTCTTCCCGTCGTTAGGGAGAGATAAGAAAAAGAATTTTCTAAGGGAACAATAGGAAGTCTTTCCCAGTATGTCTCATTAGGATCCCCACACTTCATGATGTAAAGTGAAGTAAAACGAATTATCGATCTTCAAAGTATGGAAGATTTGATTGTTGATGCATTTGCTAAAATCGCTAAAGTGACAAGATCATATATACCAGCTGCAAATGTGCCTGTAAGATTAAAAGTCCCTAGTAAGGGGCACAACACCGCAGATAAAGGTGTTGCAACCACACTTAGTGGAGGTGTGGTTGAGGCCGTGGCTCCCAAAAGGAAATGGGGGATGCCATGTGGTTCGATGAACACCTGCTCAAGGAAAGAGGCAGGTGTGGCACAATTTGAATCATCAATTAAAAAAAAATACCCTCAAATTATCTCTAATTAATTATGTCCATGAATCATCACTGGAGGACGCTCCGAAGTTTAATATGATTCTAGAGATAATGAGAGTGCATGTGAGTTAATGGAAAAATCTTTCTCATGCATTGATGATGTATACATTGTTGTTCAGTGAATTATAGAACTCAATAATATCGAACCACGCTCTATTGTAAGATATCAACAAAGAGCATATTGGCCTATATGGAATCAATCCAGGTAGAACTTGATTCTATGATAGAACAACAGGTATTTGGTTTGGTAGTGCTAACCTTACCAAGTGTAAAGCCTGTAGGACATAAAATATATTTTGTCAGTAAGCGTAGTGACAAGAATAAGTCCTGAGATGCAAAACTTACCTTAAAGCACAAGGTTTTCTCACAATGCCCTGGAATTGACTACGAGGAGATATTCTCCAGCAACGGACGTCATAACATCTTATTGATAAGTTTCCGAAGAACTGGAAATGCAGCATGTTAATGTGGTTACAACATATCTATTTGGGGATCTTGTTATTGAGATATGTGAAAGTATCAAATGGACTTGCATTACCCAACTCAAGTGACTCTAGACCACGGAGTACATTAACAATATTAGATTGAAATGCTCACTTTGATTGAAATAAATCTAGACAGAAATGGTATACTCGTCTAAGTGACTACTTGATTGGGAAGGGAAAGAACAAGTAGTATTGCCCCTATGCATTTATAAAGAAATCGCTTTCTATATTTGCAACTATAGCAGTTTATGTCGATATTAAGGACATAATAGGTACTCTTAAAGAAATAAGAGATACTATGATGTATTTGAAATCTAAATTGAGATGAAGGATCATGGGAAAACTCGGTATTGTCTATGCCTTGAACTAGAAGACCGAGTTTGTGGAATATTAATTCCTCAGTTTGCATATATCCAAAAGATTATCAGGCGATTTAACATGGATAAAGTGCAATCTGTTAGCACTCCTATGATTGGTTGAAGTGTGGACATAAGGATTGATCCATTTGAGTCTAAAGGAAATGACGAAAGAGTTATTGGGAGATGAAATTCTCTACTTAATTGAAATGTGCGCATTATTGTACAAAATGCTCAATGCACTCAACCATGTATTACTTTCTCAAAGAACATGTTGGTTATATTTTACTCAGGATAACGCAATATCAATTGAATGATATCAAATAGTATTTTGACATATGAAAGAAACCATTGACTCATATTTGTTCTTCCCATATTAGAGACAAGAGAGATTACAAATGAAATTGTAAAACTCTAAAGAAAATATCAAATGCTCTCATATAGAGAGAAAAAAGGATTACAAAAGAATATGTAACTCCTAAATAAATGTTGAAGCTACCCCCTACTTCGAAATACTAAATACTACTTTGGTTGGTTTAGATGTTCGTTATCTTAGTGGTCAATGTAAAGGTCATTACCAAACTGGTTATGTATTACCATGAGGAACACGACGAAAACTTGAAGGTCAATCAATCACAACTACTCAAGCGACCTCATCACATCACTCACAGATGATGTCTGACGAAATTCATCAGCCTATATGGTCAAAATATTAGTGACTTGAGTTATACCATCGGAGAGCCTATGCGAAGTTATGAAGATGAAGTTATTTGCAACAAAGGGATGAATTATGTTACACATCAAAGATGACGAGACTAAGCATGTACTGCCAACACTTTTCTATAACCAACAACCACATAATATTCTCATGATTTATGTAAATCGAGGATAAAGAGATTTTCGAAACTCTCTTGGTAGATGTACGTATCAAGGGAGAGATGTAGACTTCAGGGGGAGTCTCAACAAAGGTGCGTTGCACTCTTTTTCCCTTTGACCAAAGGTTATTTTTTCCCACTGAGTTTTGTTACTTGGCAAGGTTTTTAACGAGGCAACAAGTTATGCACCAATTCCCCTTTGACTTGGCACAAGGTGGAGTGTTGAAGGAAAAACACAATTAGTGTGCCTTCGTCAAAAGTAATTGATGAAGGACAAATTAGGTATTCACTAAATAATATATAACTGTGAATCCTTGTATTTGACACCCTATATAAAGGGGATCTGATGAATAAGAGAACCCTAATACTTCCGTGTCTCTCTTCCGTCTCTCTTTACTGTTATTCTTTTTTATTTTCCTATTTTCCTACAATAAGTTTATATTATTATTAAAAAAGTGAACAATCGTAAAAAAAAAAAAAGAAGTTAGAGCCCTAATATCTACTTCTCTCTTAGCAGCAGCAGGGATAGAGGCCGCGCCTGCACCATCTTCATCATCACGTATCCTGCCACCGCTTCTTCCATTGTTGTCGGCTCAATCTCCAGCCGCACGAAAACCACCGCTGACTCTATCCGCCGCCACCGGCGCATGATCTGCGCCAATTCGCAGCAGGTGAGTGTTACTCCAATGTGCTGCCAGTGCCGCCATTAACTTCCTCGTGACCAAATTTTAGTAGCCGTCTACTTCTCCAACTGCTAGGCTAAGAGGGTGTTTGGCTAAACTTATTTTAAACATTTTATAAATTACAACATCTTATAAGTTGTTTCAACAGCTTATAAGATGTCATTTTTAAGGAGTTTATAAGTTAACAAAGTGTTTGGATAAAATAGCGTATAAGCTTGCAATTGAATATAGTGATTTAGCTATAAATTTGGGTCTAATTTAAAAATTAATATTAAACGCACATTTTAATTAGTGTGTGAAATGTATATAGTGTGTGAAATGTGTGTAGTGTGTGAAGTGTGTGTTGTGTATGTAGTGTGTGAAATGTGTGTAGTGTGTGTAGTGTGTGAAATGTGTGTAATGTGTGAAGTGTGTGAAGTGTGTGAAATGTGTGTAATGTATGTACAGTATGTAGAGTGTGTAAGTGTGTGAATTGTGTGTGAAATTTGAGTGTAATAATTAAGATCTTAAAAATTAAGATGGAAATAAGTTGGGGTATAGCAACTTATTTTTTTTAGATCTTATAAGCTCTTAGAGCTTATTTTCTGATCTTATAAGCTCCTAAACATCTTATTTTGCCAAACACTTTGCAAGAACTTATAAACTCAGCCAAACACCCTTTAAATCGCCCATCGTCCTCGTCGGTATTTCTAATTCTTGTTGTCAATTTCTGCTTCATTAATTGATTGAGTCGTTCGGATAGTCAGGATTTTTGTTTCTGTGCCACAATTGACGCCCTTATTTTTGCTGTGATTTATGGGTTGTTTGTTTAGTTTCTTGAGGGTTATGAGTGTGATTTTGATTTGTTGAAATGAATATTTTTCATGCTTAGTTGAATTATACGATTAATCTGGATTGCTATTTGTTGTCTTTGTGCTAAATTATTTGAAATTAAAGTTAGGCAATATGAGTTTTTAGTAATCCAGTTGCATGATGGGTTCAACATAATTATTAACTTCTTTGATTACTTTGGATAGTCACTTTTTGCTTCTAGTTCTAGATTATTTGAAATTTGATGAGGTCATTGAGCTCGCAGTTTGGATTTTTAAGAGATCCTTCAATTTCAATGTTCTATCTTATGAGGAGCAATAACGAACAATTCAGACTACCACAGTTTCTCGAGGCAAGCTCAAGGAACGGCTGAGTTTTAGCAAAGAAAAAAAAATTATGCCCTTCCATCCACAAGCTCCTTTCAACACTACAAGAATTTTGCAAATAGACAACGGATTTTATCTATTGTCCAGTTATAAATAAGTCTGTTATTAATAGTGGTGTTGTTAAAATTAACTTTTGACAATAATTTAAAATTGTTGTCTGTTTATGGTGTTGTTAAAATTAACTTTTGACAATAATTTAAAATTGTTGTCTGTTTAGTAATAAACAACGGTGTACACAACAGTATAAAACCGTTGTTTATTCAATTACAGACAACAGAGGATAATTGTTGACATTTTTGTAAACCGTTGTCTTTATAAATAAAAATAACAGATAAAAATCGTTGTCTTTTTTAGCAAAGGAAAAAAAATGTTGTCTTTCAATGAAAGACAACAGTTTTATTAATAAATATTGTTGTTTAAATGCATATTCTCATATGAAACACCCAATAATCAAAACATCATAAAATATTTACGGAACATTAAATACAAAACAAATGTCAATAAAGTCATCAACATTAAATTAATTATTATAATACAATCCGAATTCTTCAAACTAAATAAGTCCTAGAATGAAACCAAAAAAACAAAATGCGCTAATATCAAACAACTAGCGAGCAGATTAAACATGAATACCTACTTAGAATGAGCACCCCCCCTTCTTTGAAGCTTGGTGTAGGGTATTCCTGAGTCAGCCAAGTATTATTCACCCTTTCTCTTCCAAACCTATAAACCAAATTGCATTTTTCATCTGTTTAATCTTTTGACGAAAATTATAATAGGAGAATTGATCAAGTTAACTGGGACTAACCAAGATATTCGTACGTCCAAAAAAGAAAAGAAAAGAGAGCTGGAAACAAAAGAAAAGGAGAAAGATTAGATTAACCTGCACTTTTCTGAGAAGTGAGAACTTCTCTTACAGCTCCTGATTATCTTTCGACAACAACCAGTACTGAGGCATTGACTTTGGATAATTTCCATACCACGGTGAAGAGTGGAAACCAAATTTTCGGTAGATGAAAACTAAGATTTCCGATGTGAGAGAGAATTCAAACAGTTGCTATAAAGTTTTGCAACAGATGCATTTGCAGCCTTCAGGTTGTTTCATCAACTGTGCTTGTATCATCCTCTGTCAAATAAATAAGGTAGGAATAGTCACTTACATTGCCATTGGAAATAAATAATATGTCATCACTAAAAGAATGGTGATCAACATGGGCAATGAACAGAGCATCCTTAAATAGTTAAATTCCTAAGGCTGGTATCTTTAGAATGATCAATAGCAAGAAAATGTGCAGCCTATACTAAAATTTCTAATAAATAGGAACTACACTTTTCTTAGATGTCAATTAAACTTAAAAAAAAAAAAAAAATTAAATCACTCTGTCCCGACAACTCTCCTTATTCTAGCAACAGTTGTTGATCTCCTCCAAAGGTTCTTGCTAAGCCAAAGTCTAAAATTTTTGGCTTCAGCTTTTCAGTAAAATGTTGTTTGTTTAAAGATCCCAATGGATAATCTTTAATCTTGAGTTTCGATGGAGATAAAGCAGGCCTCTAGCAATTCCCATTATACTGTCAACATCAAACCGCTTTAAGCCATGTCAAAAGTGTTCGTCGATTTGATCTGCACATAATGGATACATTATAATACTGGCGACTTCTTAAACTAGGTAGAATGAAGTTGAAAGGGGCTTACAAAAAAAAATGAAGATAACGTTAGGATGTACCGAAAATAAAATAATCAAGGCTTAATTTTATTATGAAGGTAATCATATATTGCTTTTGAATCTGCTATTTTTACAGATTTTCTACATCTAATTACATCAAAATGGTGTACAAGAAGTGAATATCAAAGGCAGTAAGCTAAAAGCAAGGATTAAAATATCTCCGATATTCACCGATATCTCTCCGATATCTCTCTTTTTTAGCGATACCGAAACGAAATTCGAATGTAATAAATTTATGTCAGAATATCTCCGATATATCTCCGAAATCTCCGAAATTTCTCCGAAATCTCCGAAATCTCTCCGAAATCTCCGAAAATTTCGATTTGGGCTATCTCCTGGTATAATTTGTTGTAATTTCGTGAAAATTTTACCAAAATTTCGGTGAATTTCGGTGAGATTTCGATTAATATCGGTGAAATTTCGGTTAATATTGGTGAATTTCGGTAAAATTCAATTAATTTCTGTGAGATTTCGATTAATAACGGTGAAATTTCGGTTAATATCGGAGAATTTCGGTAAATTTCGATTGATTTCGGTGAGATTTCGATTAATATCGGTGAAATTTTGGTTAATATCGGTGAATTTCGATAAAATTTGATTGATTTCGGTGAGATTTCGATTAATATCGGTGAAATTTCGGTTAATATCGGTGAAGGTGAATTTCGGTAAAATTTTCTTAATGCAACCTTAGTTGTAAAATTTTGATTAATATCGGTGAAATTTCATGATCCTTAGTTGTAAAATTTCTAAATTATTCGCAATCCACTAAATTTTCTTAATGCAGCCCAAAGATTTAATAAATTAGAATATTATTGTAAAATACTTGAACATCCTTAATGGTAATAAGAGTTCATAATGTATCTTGTGTGACCTGATAATGTTTTTATTGTTTATTATTTGTCAATTAGTTGTAAATATGTGAATTTCACTCAATATTTAGATTAAATATTTGAATTTAAGTAGGTTTATAACAATCTATAAAATATCGTGATAAATTATCTATTGTAATACATTTTCCGGCATTTTTAAAAAAGTTACACCGATATTTCGATATTAATCGAGATCTCACCGAAATCTCTCTAAATTAAAATACCGATATCTCCGTAATCACCGATATTTTCGTCCTTGGCTAAAAGAGTATCTTATAAATATCTTGAATGCAAGAAAGTAAACAAATTAGTCCAAGGAAGCATTACATTAATATGTCAGATGTCATCATTCTTCATTCCATCAAGGCTCTTTTTATCAGTTATGTTTCAATCTCATTTTGATTGCCAATCCTCCTCATAATGATGACATACTATTTTACACTAAGTGGATTAAAAAACCCTTGTCTAAAAAATTGAAGTTATTGCGTGTGTGAGTGTATAAAGTTGCTGAAATGAGCATTGCAAGAAAAAAATAGGGAGATATTTATTTATGTAATGTTCTTTTATAAGTAAAGAACCTTCAAGAGAGAGAGAGAACCTGAAGGTGGAGGAATCATATGTGGTAGAGGAGCAGGAACACTCTTATAAGCCTTTGGATGATGTTGTTTTGTCGGAGAATGAGACCCTGCTGACTTGAAAAAGTGGCATGGAGGGGGCACACTATTAGAGTGTCCCACATTATTTCTTGAAGAAGGAGCTGAACCAAAACAAGCCCAATAACATTACCAACATACCAATTGTTTTACTACAGAGATGGCGAGGAAAATAGTGCACAAAATTCTCAACGAACCTTCAATTAGAGAGCAATTTAGGGGTGCATAATTATGGGTAGTTCTATTTGTCGGTGCTGCAACTGGATAAAAGTTGCTTTCTTGTTGATGCTTGGAGGAGACGCTAACATTGGAGAGACGTTTTTCACTGGTACGAGAAATTTTGCACTAGCATAAACATGGTTATATATGCTTGAAAATAATCTTCTAGGAAACAAATAATATGGCGATAACGCTCATCAACAACCAAGATAATTGTAACATGAAAGGACCTAGTATGCTTTGACCATAAAGTTAGTACTGTAACTTCCTATAAACTTTAGCATTATATAGACCATCCTCACTACCCTAGAAACTATTTTTGTTTCACCAAAAGCTTATCAATCATCTAAAGAGTAGAAGAGTTGTACTTCACGCAAATAAATAATGGATTGCCACATAGAGAGAGAGAGAGAGAGAGAGAGAGAGAGAGGATATACCATTAGAAAGACATATAGAAGATTCATACCCGCCAATTTTTTCAACTTTCTAATGGATGGTATAAAATAATCCCTGTCCTTTTGAGCCTCTTGTGGCTTCCCTCTGTCATCAATGGCCAAGAGGGCTCTAGCAAAGATGAGGGTGTTCAAACAACATATGGATCAGTCTTTGAACCTGTAATGAGTGGAGAAAAGATGTTTCAGCTTAATAGTTACATAAGTTAACTAAGTATTTATGACATGACACGTTGTACCTGCAATGTTTCTTCTACCGCTATATCTTCTAAAGAAGTATCCCTCTGGAAGGCCTTGATAAAACGACCTCTAGAATCATGAACATACTCTTCTCGTAAACTGAAGGAAGTAATAAAGGCTCCTAAATGATATGTACTTTCTTAACTATGAATGTTATCTAACAAAAACCCAGCTCAAAATCTCATAAAAAGTAACCCAAAGCAGGCGAAGCAAAAAATGAAATGGAAGACGGGGAAATATGGACAAAAACTTCCTCATTTCTAGGAAATACTGATACCTGGTCAATGCAAAACTTTGCAGATTCAAATTATTTAATCTGGTGGGTATACTGAAATCCAAGCTCCATCAAAAGCCTAGTTAACCATAAATTGCAGCATAATCAAATAAAATAATCTAGCTAGTAAGGATGCACACAAAAAACCATGTAAATATTTCATTTTCGACAAACACACCTATTCAAGTTAGATATAACAAGCTGAACTTGATGCTACCGTACTTCTTCAGCCACGAGCTGGAGTTTTGAAGCTAAATCAATAAATACAGCAAGTTCCTTCACATAACTAAGGAAGTATGGGTGATACCACAAAATCAGAGGAAGGGAAGGCATTATTATGTATACCATATCATATGCTTCTAAGTGGTAAGATTAAACATGATGCCGATGCATTCTCCAGTCAACTAATCATCTTGATCAAACCCTTCTTACCCATTCACTAAGAAAAACAATAAAGCGAATTGACTAAGTGCTAAGCTTGGGAAAGAATTCATAGCCACCTCTATGGGTGAACTATACATATAATAAGTGGAGGCAAGGGAACCCAATCAAATATTGTTTCTCTTTATTATTCTTTCGTAGTTGTATGTTCTATTGAAATTTTCATGAATTATACTGCATGAAGAAGTTGATCTTATTAAATTAATGGAATAGATCTTGCTCCTTCTATCACCTGAACTCTAGAAAAAGATATACATAAAATAAACAAAAGAATAACACAAATATATGTATGTCATTCTAAACAGTAACTCTGTGACAATACATTAGAGTTCTCATTTTGATGCTCGCCTTTTTCTCCACAAGTCAGATGGCATCAATAGATAGTCCGAACAGAAAGCAACTTATTGCAGATGATGCTAGTGCTATAGCTAGGATATTTCAAGTAAATAAAATTATATGTATATTGTACAAATAAGAAGCCCAACTTCACATTTTCATATTCATAATATCAAAGCAACAACAACAAGAGGCATAAAAGTCATTCATCCATACCTCAAATGCAAGCCCAAGAATCTTGGACATTCTTTGCCTATAGATGACCCTTTATTTATGTGCTTTGTTTCTTCATGATTTCTGTAGGAAACCATGGGAAGCTCTCTTCTGTTCTCATGAATTTGTATTCCGATTCTGCACCAGCTAAATAATATATCTACAACCTGCAAAAAACTATTAGAACATCATCGGGTACATTAAGGTTTGCAAGTAAGGAAGCGAATGTGTCAAATATGAAAGAAATAAGAGTGGTCCAAATTTAGTGAAATGGTAAATTTTAAGATGCCTTGTACTTTGCAAAAAGTACTTGATACGCATGGAAGACAAAGTGAATAATTGTAATTTGAGTCTGAGTTCAGTTTAGACAGGTATGGAGCAGCAAGCTAGCAAGTAATCACAAAATTTTGGAGTAGGAAGTAAAAGTTCACAACAATACCAATTATCACTTGTAACTTGCATAAAAGATCCCTCACGACTAGACAGAGTAAATTCTGAATCAAGTTATTCAATATCTTTTACTAATAGAGTGCACCAAGACTCCGTTTTTACTTCATTCAATTTTCTTAAGAAAAACAAGTTACACTCGAATTAAACCTACTAGATTTTTAATTATTTAGAAATGAGAGATGTAATATATATATATATATATATATATATATATATATATATATATATATATCAGTGAGTCCAAATAAAATATTAGGGCATATTTGAACATTAGAACATATATTAGAAGGCAAATTGTTACTTTTTTTTTTAATTATTCACCTTTCCTTGTCATTGTAGAGGTCTTTGAACATAAAATAAAATACATAAAACCAAATTAGAAATCCAATTCCAAACAAAGAAAGCATAGCACTCTGAGAAGATGTAGTAAAACTGTAGTAATTGAGAAGATCAATGCAGAAAGCCATGAGCTAATATAAATTGCTAAAAAGAATTAATATTACATATTTAAAGTGAATGCAATGATGCACTCATAAATAATAACCTGCCATCTAATCTAGTAGTTCCTGTTTCCATCAGATTCATTCCTTCACTATATTCAGCAGAACTAAACCCCTCTCTGAATTCCAGAATTTATTCTCTCCAAGTTATTGAGACAGAAATATATGGAAATCAAGGATCAAAATTGTCAAGTTAAAGCCCTAACAGAAGCATTGCATCAGAAATAAGCCAAAATTGAGGATTTGAAGCATCAACTTCAGTTACATGGCAGATTAGTGAGGTTAATATTTGATCATTCATGAATACATCATTACTGAATGTGAATGTACACACCACATAAACTAAAAAATAAGCAAAAACCTAGAAAAACAACAGCAAACATAGTTTCTAGAAGAAAGTTAGTATGAAGACAAAATCTAAATAAACTTCTCCATCAGATAGTGATATATTATCACATATACAAAAACAATATGAAATCGAGCTCCACTCACAGAAACCAGAACCACGAATTCGGGGCACAAAACCTAATATAATGGATTGTACAAAACAAAACCCAGTCTGAGTTGAATTCTATCACCAACCACAAAATTCAGCTACATGCAATTCGATTCAACACCAACAACAACAAAAATATGAATATGGTACAAATATAATCATGAAAAAATATGAAAATATAAGACGTCAACAATAAGTCAAAAATATGATCAGCTAGTGATATATTATCACACACTAACTGAAGAGTATACATAAAAAGACAATGAAATCGAGCTCCACGCACAAAAACCAGAACCACGAATTCGGGGCATGAAACCTAATACATTGAACAATACAAAACAACACCCGGTCTAAATTGAATTCTATCACCATCCATAAAATTCAGGTACATGCAATCTGATTCAACACACACAACAACAAAAATAATCACGAAAAATCCAAAAATACAAGACGTCAACAATAAGTCAAAATCAGAGTAGATACATGATTATCGGTGAAAAAAACAAATGATTTGCTGAAGAACCAACGGAATGATATATACGGAATAAAATCTACAAAACTGTGATTTTTATGCAGAAATCTACAAGCACATATTTAGGAAACAGAATATAACATCGGAATTTACAGAAATCAAATGAATTTTGCCTAGTTCAATTGAAATAATACCTTAGAATGGTTATTATGATCATAACCTCCATCTCCAAGCAATGGCTCGTTCAACCTATGGAATTGTGAAGTTCTGTAACGATAATATCTTTCTCCAACATCTCCATGGTGCAGCATTCTCAACGTACGAGAACTAACAGGCAACAAGGATTCGAGTTTCAGAATAATGGCATCGTACTGGTTCAAAGGAGAGGATTTATGGGGGAATTAGGGAAAAACCTCGATTAAATACTAATTGGAGAAGCAAATTTCATCCTCAACATACCTGCTGAGGGAGAGAGAATACGTGCATGTGTATGTTCGTGAGTGAGGGGGAGAGAGAGAGAGAGTACGGGTGGGCATAGTGAGAGAAATACGTGCATCTGTGTGCTTCGATCGACCGACGGATGAAAAGAGAGAGAGATTGAAAGGGGAAAAGATGATCTACAGATGACGGAGCGTGTGTGAAAGAGAGAAATTGAAAGGGGAAAAGATGATTGTGGTGTGTGAAGGGGAGGGGAAGAAAAATAAAAAATAGAAAATGGAAAATGAGTGATCTACATGATAAAAGAAAAATGTTTCATTTGTAATATAAAGTAATGAACCACATTTTCATCACCAAATTACACACGTCGTTGTTGGTTGTGCCCCGACTCGTTAGGCTAAAAGTTCAACGGGCCACAGATAAGCCCGAAATCTTAGTATATTTAAAGTGAATAGGCTGATCTTAGCTCGATAATATTAGGCCCAATGAAATTTTGGTCCAATCCGATGAGGCCCGATATATGGTGTTTGCCCAAATTGTCATATCTGGTTGGGATGGGGTTAATTGAATTATGAAAAGTAAAAAATGACATATGTGGAATTTTTATTATCATGATTTAAAAAATATATATATAGTATATAATATATATATATATATATATATATATATATATATATAAGTTTAATTATTTTTTATTATACTGGTTAGACAGTGGTTGAACTGGTAAAACGGTGGTCAACCCAATTCATCGTCAATCATTACTTATATATAAAATAAAATATATATTTATTATCAAAGTTGTTGAGTTATATCATTACTTAATTAATTTCGGGATTTGTGGTTTTTAAAATGTATGAAAACCTGCTCTTTTATTTTATTTATTGCAATAATATATATGAATCTAGCTATATTGTAAAGTGACTGAATATATCATGAGACTATAAAATGCAAACTATAAAATAAAATCATAATTATTATTTTATTTCAAATTTATTATTAATTACTAAAATTTTAATCAAGAGTTTATTAAAATATCTTGAACATAATTTTAATGAATTTTAAATAACACAACACATTTTTACAACATAATGAAACTGTTGTAATTAAAATATATTGGCTTGACAACGGTTTTGCAAAAATGTTGATATTAGTTTTGTCTATTAGAGTAACGTATTACAAGACTACAGGTCTGGGTATCTGTTGAGTAAAGTGTTGTCTATATGCATAAAAATACGCTAATAGACAACAAATACTGAAACCATTGTATAATTGTTGTCTATTAGCGTGTCTTGTCGCGAATAGACAACAGATTGTTGTAAAACTGTTGTTGATTAATGAATACACAACACTATTGGAAAAAACTGCTGTCTTTTAATTGTTGTCTATTTATGAAATTGCTGTAGTGATTCCCTTTTCTTGGTTATGACCGTCTACCTTAATTTTTTAACCTTCTTGTCAAGAAGTGTGGAATTGCATGTCAAAAGGTGGATTTTTTTTTTTACTGTAAACACAAAAGGGTGGGAAATAAGTAGAATAGACGTTGTGGCATAAAAAAAATTAAAAAAAATTAAAAAAAAAAATTAAAAGAAAAGAAAAAAAAGTGAAAAATAGAGATTGCCACAATGAAGAAAGGGTAAAGAAATTGTGAGGTATGTTTTTTGATATTCTCTTCATGTCAAAAAAAAAAAAAAAAGTTTGACATATTATTGCTACTTGAGAGTTGACATCTCTAGGCTATTACTTGGTTTTGTTTTGATGATTCTTATGATATAGTGAGATTACCAAGTAATAGGGGTAGGAAATGGTCTCTTGATCTTGTTGGAAGTGAAGGTGTGTTTTTCATTAGAGATGATGTGCATGTCATTTTATATTGCTTCTTGACTTGCTAGCCTTCCATTTCCCCTTTTATCCTACCTTTAACCAAGGCCTCGTTATAACCAGTGAAAAGACTCTTTGATTGATGCATATTTCATACTTCAGTGGTGAAGATTTGATATATTAGCAAGCCTATGGTAATGGCATGTATGTTTTAATATTGAGTGATTACATATACATACCTTTATCATACACTCTTAAAGAGCAGAATGAGTGATGTCTTCGGTGAGGTGTTGTTTCTTGTCACACTTGAACTTATTGCAACTGTTAAGTATTGATGAGGTATATGGATTTCATTGAACAAAATCAAAATCATGATCACTTACTCTTGATTAAAGTCATTGATTTCTTCATTACATGGTAGCTTGAGTTGTCATAGGAAATAGTTTAGTGAGAAATAGTGGTGATAAAAGAGAGGTTCACAATTTTTCACCTTGTGCTGACCTGTTCTAATGCATGCTTGAGGACAGACATGGTTTAGATGTGGGGGAATTTCATGTGCATATATTATTCCATATTTTATATCCTCATTCCCTTATTTTTTGTTGATTATTATTCTTTATTGGTCTCAATCAATTATCTTTTAATGTAGGAGAATAATAATTGGACCTGGAGAAAAATTGGGCTTAAAGTGATGTTTTGGGCTGAAAAGTGAAGAAACAGGCCGAGATCGAGAGAAAATGGGCTTGGATTTGTTAAAGTCTTTAATTTTATGAAGAAGCACATCAAGAACTTTATTTAATTAGGCTTATTATTTCCTTTTGGTAATTCTCTTGATATTATTTAGATATTTACCTTTTAGGATAAGATTTTATTTAATTAAGATTTGATTAGGATTGGAAAAGTAGGAATTAGCATGAATTAAAAAAGGGAGGCGCACAGTCCAGTGAAAATAATTCCAATACGCTCTCTCTCTCTCTCTCTCTCTCTCTCTCTCTCTCTCTCTCTCTCCAGTACAATTCACGCCACTTTTCCCTTATTTTTCCTTTTCTCTTTTCTTATTCTTTGAAGACAATTGCTAGACCAATTTTTATGAAGAGTATCAATTTCAACATGCGTGGTTAAGCTTATTTTCTGATTCAAAGGTTTAACTCAATTATATTATTGTGAGACTATGTGATTTAACTGTTCTTGTTAATTTAAGTATTTGTAGATTCAAGCTTATTTATATAGGAAATGTTTAATTATTTGATTGAATTGACAACTTAATTGATTATTCAATTTCTGACTGCTACTCATGAATTCATGATCTATAATTATCATGAAGGGTTTGGACCGTAGTAGCAATAGGTTGAATTAATCGTGTTATCATAATTAATTTAACCTAATTGAATCTACAAGCTAATTAGTTATAGCTGCAACTATCTCGGCTATTGGTAATTAGGTTTAACTGTTTTCATAAAACTTACTATTGTGATTAACGTGGTATGCAACACTATCGTGCCCAACTCGTTAACGATAAGTATTGAATGGTTGCTGGAATTTGTCAATTAATTTAGGAAAATACGAGATTTATCATGGCCATCCTAATAAATATTTGGTTAAAGTATTTGAATTGCATGAAAATATGTCTGTGAGTCTATGGTTAATAATATAATTGAATATCAATACCGTTGGATCAGAGCCAGATAGTATTTGATTTGTCTTATATTTATAAATGTTCCAACTGCATGTTTTAGTTATTTTAGGATTTTAGATTAGTTAGATAGAACCAACGCAAAACCTCCCTGTTTATTTCTTGTTTTCCCTCAAAAGTAACTAATCCCTGTTCCCCATGGATTCGACTCTACTTGACACTACACATGTTATTTTGAAAGTAGGTTATTTAATTTGGTGGTTTGACACCCACTAAAGTCTATTTATGGACTCAAGCAAGCATCTAGGAGATGGAATATTGCTTTGGCAGAGCTACCGAATTGTTTGATTTTGTCAGAAGCAAAGAGGATCCATGTGTTTATAGTAAACATAAGTATGGAAATGTTGTCTTCCTTATCATATATGTCGACGATATACTGATAATGGGAAGTGATCATTCCATGCTGCAATCCGTGGAAGATTGGTTATTGAAGAAGAAAGATCTGGGCGAGGCTTCCTACATCCTTGGAATGAGGATCTATCAAGATATACCTAATATGATGTTGGGATTGTCTCAGTTCACTTATATAGACAAACGGCTTAGACGCTTCTCAATGGAAAATTCCAACAAATGATTTCTTCCTATGGGACATAGCATTATACTGTCTAAGAAAGGTTGCCCTTCTAATGACAAAGAAGTAAGTTACATGAAGAAGATCCCGTATGCTTCGGCCATAGGATCTATTATGTATGCCATGATACATATTAGGCCAGATGTGGCTTATGCACTCAGCATGATAGACATATATCAGCAAAATCCTGGTGAGGTACACTAGAGAACTATCAAGACTATTTTTAAGTACCTTAGAAGGATTAAAGAATATTTTTTTGTCTACGGTGGGTAGCCAGAGCTATCAGTTACTGGGTACACTGATGCTAGCTTCCAAACAGACCATGATGACTTCAAGTCTCAGTCAGGATATGTTTTCGTTCTCAATGGTTGTGCCTAAATTTAGAAGAGTTCCAAACAGAGCACAACTGCTGGTTCCACCACTGAAGCTGAATATATTGCTGCATCTGAAGCTGCCAAAGAGGTTGTTGCTTTGTTGGAGTTCGTAAAAGAACTAGGTGTCGTTTCAAGTGCCAGCGGTGCAATACCGTTGTATTGTGACAACACTGGTGCGGTTGCGCAAGCAAAGGAACCGAGAGCCACGAACAGGAACAAGCACATTCCCCGAAGATATCATCTGATTAGAGAAATAATAGATAGGAGAGATGTGAAGTTAGATAGAGTACCCACTGATGATAACTTGGCTTATCCTTTTACCAAACCGTTATGCATAGAAAAGCATAACAAGCACTTTGAGAGCTTAGGTGTTAGACATATTGGTAGTTGGCTTTGATTCAGTGGGAGTTAGTAGTTTGAATGTCTTAGAAACTTTTCCGTTGAGACATTCGTTACTTAATCACATTCGATGATAATTTGATTTTGGGTTTTATGCATTTATTAGAATAATTATTTTGATTGTTTATCATTATTCTTATATCTGTTTCCGTGAATCATTTCTGTCATTTATGGTGTGAGACATAAATGATATAGCATGATTTTAAAATAACCATAACCGATGGTCATCAAGATTGCGATATTGGTGACATGCGATAGGTTAGCATATGGTCTGCATCACATTCTTAGAGAATGTAGTAGGTCTCAGGACTATGAGATATTAGACATCCACGATGGACACATGGATACTTTGGAGAGTATTGGTATACCCTGCTATTAAACCATTTGTTTAGTATATGTGGTTCATGAGTATGTGGAGTATGTAATGATCCTTTGACCTAAGGTCAATATTCATTTTGTTAGTTAAATGATGAAATTTGACCAAGTACAATGTTTGCCTCCCAAAGGATGATAAGACACATCTTGTGTTGGGTTCATCATGAGGCAAATGGAAATGATAGTTGAGCCGATATTGGGATTCATTCCTCGATTGAAAATTCGAGAGGACGCTTGTGTTTCTCTATATTATTTGACAATAAATTCATTGGCCAATGCAAAAGATATATTCAACTAAAGTAATTGAATATGATCGAATGTGTCATATAATAAAGGTAAGAAAAGTAATTGAGCTATTTGGATAGACACATGGAAGATCCTAGACTCAATTGAGTGGTTCGTAAATGAAGGGATAATGCATAAACTCCAGATAAATGTTGTTTACTAGATTCACGTAAACGTCCTCCACATATCGAGTTCGTTGCACAACACAGTCTAGGAGTTTTGTGCAGACTTTAATAAGATTATCGTCGATAATGAGGGCCTAAAGGGTCACGCTTAATGTTTATTGTTGTTCTTCTCAAGGGTATAAGGTTAGTGCATCGAATTATATCTAATGCTAGTCCAGGTGGGAGATTGAAAGATATGGACTAGATTAGGATAATTGGGCTTTATTAATGAGTAAGTTAGACTAATTAATTAATTAAGCAGACATGAATATTAGACCCATATACCTAGGGTTATATGGTACTGTATATACATATTCTCTATAGTAGAGAAGAATGTGTTTTTATCAGATAAAAATTGCAGAAGCACCGTATAATCAATAAGTGATTTTCTAGCAATCACTTTTGAACAATTGTACTGGGAATTGCTCCTGCATCAGACAAACAATATACACGTGGATACCTGCAGTAGTGGATCCAATTGCAAGAAACAGTCCGATGAATTACGCAAGTAAGTGTTCTAACGTTCGCATAATTAAAGCTCTTCTTTTAAGTCAATTTTAAATCTAGGTCATTATTTTTTATTGTATTCTGATGTGCATCATTAGATGGTATCAAGAATTCCCAACACCACGGACAATCCCTCAACACATGAATAATCGTCTCCATTCCTTCTCCACACCGTCTGCAAATCGAATCTACGTCCACTTTTTTCTGGGTAAGGTTTTCGTTCATCGAAATCAGGTTGTGTACACATTTCCAAAAAAATAATTGGATTTTATCAGTACATCTAGATTCCAGATCCACTTTCAAATAACCGAATTTATAGTCGATCCCGAAAGTTCATTTATTCCTTCTTGTAACATTGCTGGCAACATGGTACCCCGTTTTCACATTGCAACATTCGTCTTTTGCCTCATACCAAATCAATCTATCCGGGCCCTGATGTAGTCGAATTGGAATAGAGAGGATGTTTATTGCTTCTTCTGCGCTGAACATCTGGTCTATCAGAACGTGATTCCATCAAGTGATGGGAGTATAAGAATTTCTTGGGATGCCTTGCAAGTGTGCTTTTTTAAGGTCACTAGCTTGATCCTATCATCACCTTGCTTGTCAAGGGGGCTCAAAATAGAAATTCTCGCCCATGTCTTCATAGACCTCTCCTTGAGCGAATCTCCAACGAGTCGCTTTTCTTGATCCTTTGGATTTCCATCCCATCATTTCCCATATGTTCTCCATCGTCGGTCTTTCCTTTGGCTTCTGTCCCTCCTTACAAAAAAAGTTTCTCAACAAGAATAAAGTGCTTAAGCATATATAATAGAAATAGGACTAAACTAGCCAATATGCTTAAAATCTCATGATACCCTTTTGCAATAGAGGGTGTTTCAAATTGTACCACAAGATTTTCTTTCCAATTTGAAAGAATTTTTATAACATTTCCGTTTTTTAAGAAAGTCAAGTTAGTTGGTGAGGAAAAAAACTCCGTCCCAACAAAATCATGGTTGGAAATATCAGAGAATTATTTCATGACATCTTGTAGAAAATTCAAAGAAACAGGAATGTAATTCACATGCCTAGAGGCCAAGGTGTTAAATTTAGGGGTTCCACATTTTCTTGAAAAAATATTATCCCTCTCAAACGGGGGTGACTCCCCACAAACTTGAAGATCAACATGGATGGAGAGTTTTTCATCCAAAACATTTTGGAAATGAGAAATGCTCAAGGTTTGAAAAATTTCCCTAAAGATGACGGCATCCTTTTCTAAAGTAAAACTAAAGGACTCGCTCAAACTAATGCTCAATGCATCAAGAGTGTCCTTAGTTTGAATGTCCTCCAAAAATAAGACATCATTCTTTTCTAAAGTACAAGTGAAAGGCTCACCTAAATCAATGCTCGACTCATCAAGGATGCACTTAATTTGAATTTTTTTCCAAACAAGACATCATCATTTTCTAAAGCACAAATGAAGGGTACACCCTTATCAATGTTTAATGATCAAGGAAAAAGTTTCAATTGAAAAATGTTTGCAAGAAAAGTCATCCACTAAGAAGTCTTCAAAGCAAACATATTCCACATTGTAATCTATGTCAAAATCTTCACCAAGACCATTTTCATCATCCTTAACTTCACTCTCAAGTCCATCAACCACTTCAAATATTTTTTTAAATTTCTTAGCATTCCAAGGAGTGGAGTCCAAAGAGTCATACCTCATGAATGAAGTGAGAGATTCGAGTTCTACCGATTGAAGGTTCGGATCTACTTTGGTGAGTGCATTGCACATTTTTTGGAGTCTATTTTTAGGGAGAGACTGATCGTCCCAATCCATGTGTTCTTGTATCCTTTCCCAAGCCATCTTCTTGAGAATCTTCTCCAGTACCTTGATAATCTCCTCCCGAATCACATCTATCATCAAACATTGTTCTTTGGGGGAGGGTTGGTTAATGTAACCTTTAAGATTGAATTTAACTCTTTGATTTCCAAGCTCAAGAGAAAAACTTCCATCCTTGACGTTGATAATGGCACCCGTGGTGGCCATGAATGGTCAACCAAGAATTATGGGAGTTTTGGGGTCCTCGTCCATGTCAAGATAAACAAAGTCAACCGGAATATCAATTCCGTGGATTCGGACGGGAATTTCCTCAAGAACTCCCATATATTTCTTGATTGACCTATCGGCCAATTGAAGGGATATGGAAGTGGCATTAAGCTTGTAATCCTTGAATTGCCGCATAATAGAAGAAGGAAACAAACTCACACTAGCACCCAAATCAAGCAAAGCTCTATCTATTTGCACATTGTAAATAGAACATGCGATAATGAAATTACCCAGATCTTTAAGCTTAGCATAGGCTTTGTTTTGAATTATGGCACTAATATATTCGGCTAAATAAACCTTCTCTAATAGTCCCATTGTTTCTTATTATTGATAATGTCTTTCAAGAATTTTCCAAATCAGAGGACGGTGGCACCCGTTTCGGCCAAGGGCAACGTAAGAATTAATTGATTTACAGCATCAAGAAAATTTTGAAATTGATGATCAAATCTACGTGCCCACTCATGTTTTTGGAAATGGTAATCGAGGTTGAGAATTTATAGGATAAGGTTGACTTCCCATAGTAAGAGGGTTATCATTTTCCTCTATTAGTTCCTCCGTTACCTTTTCTTTTCCTTTATTGTTGGAAACCTTTTTTAGGGTTCTACGCTCAAGTTCTCGAAGTGGCTTACCACTCCTTAGTGCAACGCCATTACCGCTTTCTAAGGGGTTAGCATTCAAGTTTTCTTGAGTTAGAATCCCCTCTTCCTCAAGGTTATTAAACACATTATATAAGTTTTCCAACGATAAGATGTAGTCCCTTACTTTTCCACCACTCTTCCTGGACAAAGTTTTCACCAATTTAAGTATTTTTTCTTAGTGGAAACTTCGTCAGAATCATCCTCAACTAAATCCCTAGGAACCACCGGAACACGGGGTTCTAAAAATATAGATGACTTCCTATCACAAGAGTGGTTCATGATATTCTTAGAATCACATCCCGAGCAAAAGAGAGAACTGGTACTTACCTTGAATCCTTGATGCATATTATTTTGTAGAAATGATTCACCTTGTTCAATGGATTCAAGCTTTTCCCTCTTTGCACTCTTGGCTTAACCTTTTCCTCTTCTTGTCTTCTTTGTCCCATTGATTTTGATTGGACGTCGTCTCCTCTAGCCAAGTGGGAGCCTCATCCACTTCCTTGTTAAGGAAGGATCCCCCCGATGTTATATCTAAGAAAACACGTTCATTAGGAGTTAGACCGGCATAAAAGACATTAAGAATAAAGGCATCATCAAATCCATGATGTGGGCATGATCTACAAACGTTTAGGAGTCTTTCCTAAGCTTCGAACCAACATTCGTCACTCCATTGTTCGAAACTTGAGATGTCACACCTAATCCTTGCACTCTTGCCTGCCGAAAAGAATCGATGAAGGAAAGATGTAGAATTCATCCCATAGAGACGAAGAATAGAATAACTCTTCACGAAACCATTGTTTCAACGCTCCTTCAAGTGTGAATTGAAAGATCTTGATAGAGTATTCGTTTACAAGTTCATTAGTGGTTTTAACACACTCACAAATTTGCAAGAACTCCTCAAGATGCTCATATGGGTCTTCATCTTCTTTTCCACTAAACATCATTCCTCGGGCTAAGTTCACCATGGTCGGGGTGACTTCTACTCCCGTGCAAGATTTTGCAGGCTCGGTAAGCTGGGAGTAGGAAGTGGTAACTCCGATATAATGAAACTTACCTCTTCCTCTATTCATCATTTTTTTTTTTAGATTAAAATAAAGATAACATGTAAACTAAATAAACACAAACAGCAAACAAAGTAACAAGAAATATTTTTTTTTTTTCGAAAATTTAGATAATAAAAACAACACACAATATTCACAACATCGACAACTAAATAAGAAATACGATAAAATATATAAAAGTCTAATCTTAACGCACAATCGACCCTACAATGGTTCTAAGAGGAGAAAATCCTCCTCGACAACGGCGCCATGAACTTGTCTCGAAAAACGCTCTAAATCATTATGATTCGAACACCTTTCACAAATAGAAAGCATACGACTTATGACAGTGGTAGTATAAAAGATTGTCGAACCACAGAGAGGATACTCTCATGGAGCACACCGCGATTAACTAAGTTAGGCTAATTGGAAATGTAGAGATTGACTAATTACTATTCAAACATCAATCAAACAACAAACTAAATAAAAGATACTTTCAACTAGAAAGTGGGTTTCTCAGGCATGGTTTCACCTTAAACCTAGGGTTTACGCCTACTAATCACCAATTAAACTAAGGGGTTGTGATGGAAGGTTTTATTTCAATTTAGAAATCCAAACGGGTAACAGAAGAGATTCACCAAATTAACAAATTATCGCCAAATTCACTATAATTTCAATTATTAAAGACAATAACGGAATTAATATGACCCAAGGGTAAGTAAATTATGAGGATAACCTAATGAAGCCTAAAATCCCCACCCCAAGTGGATATTTCCTAGGGAGCGAGGCCCTAGGTTCTCCAACGAGATCAATATATACAATTCGGGTTCTCTCGTCGTCCCCCATGGTCCATCTAGGAGAACTAATATACCCGAGGTTAGCTACTCCTAGAATATAAGCCATATAAACCCGCAATATCGATTTCAATCACAAATAATTCCCAAAATCCAATTAACAATTAATAAAAGCAATCAACCCTAGGGTTGGGATTACCCAACCCTAGAAACCACAAATAACTACTCACAATCCATGAAAATCATCCAACAACCATAATAAATATAATACCCAAGCATTTAATGAGGGAGAGATTAAAAAGCAATAAATGTAAAGAGAAATAATAAGTAAGAGAGAAGAAAACTTAGTCTTGATTTAGAATGATGATGAGAATCTTCAATTCATGCTTGTATTTACTCCAATTCCAATTCTCTAGTGAAAGCCCCAAAAATCCTTCAAAAATACTCAAGAACCCTAATGGATTTCTCAAGAACAAAATGAAGAACCCTAGTTCTATTCTAGAGAGAAGGGAGAGAAAAATCCTAGAGAGAGAGTGAATAGAAGTGTGTATTTTTACAAAATGAGATGAGGTAATCAAAATGGGAGTGAGGGAATGAATATATAGGGAATTCTCACAAACTCCTCACTAAAATTCTAAATCCTTAGGTAAGTAAGGGTAGACTAGTAAAAACACAATTAAATGGCTTAGGGTAAATGTGGAATATGTGCGATTGACTTATTCTTCCTTCCTTCGTAAATTCAAAGCCTTTCCACCCATTTTCTCGGCCCGACTCCTTCACGACTTATGCTCGTGACTTAATGAACTTCAATTTATATCTGAACCCAACCTAATTTGGGTCCATTTGGGCCTCTGGATACTGGCTGGAGTGAGAAAATGGGCGTAATTGATCTTCTTGATAACCTTCAAAATACGACTAAAAAACAACCAAAAGCGCATCAAATAGTATAAAAAAAAAATGAAAATCAACCTGAAAACACAATTAAACATGAAAGCACACTTAGACATGTTAAATTCTCGCAATTCTCATTAAAATATGGACGTGAAAAACATAAGGAAAACGGTAATTTTCACGTTCATTAGGGTCATTTTGTAATTTTTTTATACATGATAAAAGAATTATTTATTAATTAATTTACTTATCGATTTTCAATTACTTAATTAATTGAAATCATAAACGGTTTAGCTCTACATATGCAGGGTTGACTATATCCAAACCCTAACCGAGAAGCTTCACTTTTTGCAAGCAAGTGGTTTCGTTTTCAAACCCTTGTAATTCACCTCTTCTTCAGTTGTCAAATTTCTTAAATAAGATGATTGAATTCATGCGCAAAAATCTAAGCAATTTGATTTTTAAGCACACTTCACCAATTGTGTGTGGTTCCATATCCAGTTTGATTTTTAAGCACACTTCACCAATTGTGTGCAGATCCAGGTCCAGCTTGTTGTGTAGATTCAGATCCCTTTTTTCTTTCTCGTTTTCTCTCTCTACATGCAGCGAATCCCTTACATTATTTGATATATTGGTGCATAAATACAATATCCTCTCAAATTAGCTTCATGAGTTGTTTCATACTCTAAAGACGTAGAAAAAGTTGATTCAATCCTATCATCTTTCAAAGAAAGGGAGTTTTTCTGATGCTCAGTTGTAGAAAATCGTGAAATATAGGCCTTAGTATCTTTTGGCTAGCCTTGAGGACACCATTAAAACCCAAAATCATGATGCTGCAAGATGAAAATTAAGTTTAGGGATTGTGTTTGAGTAGGTGTTCTTAGATGGAAATTGGTTGTTGTAACTTTTTTTTTTATTTCAGGAGGGGTTGGGTTTAATTTACTCATGTAATTGTATTCAATTGATAAGTAAATTAATTAATAAAGAAATTTTTTTATTATGTAAATAAAAAAATTGCAAAATGACCCTAATTTGACCATGTGCGAGCTACGTGGTCATTTTGGCCGGAATTGGTCACCGAAAATTAATTTTGTGTAGTATAGGTTGCTATTTGCTACAAAATATAGTTCAGGTAAGAAATGGAGAAAAAGTTGATAGTTCAGGTGGTAATTTGATATTAACCTTAAGATTAATGCACGTTTTCTGCATTCTAGTTACCCAAAATACCCTCCAGGACTCTATCAGAAAACTCCTCACTATAGGTCCTTGCATGTTCTGGAGTAAGCCCTTCCTTCGTCATCTTGTAGATTTTGGCGAGTTTAGTAGGGGTTATAACAATTGTGGTACCATCTATTGTGCACGTGATGGTGGGTTGGTTCACCATTCTTGTTTTTATGACCTTGGTAGTATTGTAGAACTGTACCACCTCATCTTCCTGGCATCTCGGTGTGTAGCCACCGATGAAGAAAGCCAAATGACTACTTTCTAACTTTTGCCAGATTGGTTATTTCTCTCCACCATCCATATCCGTAGAAAGTCCAGAAGGACTATACGTCTATTGATATATTCTAGGTTCCTTTTGGTTGGAGTGGATTTCTTCGGTGCCATTCTGTGAAGAAAATTGAAGATCTGAAAATTTCGATCTTTAGGGTATCTTTACAGAATGATGAGAAAAAAAGTTTTTCTTACTTTCTAAGTATATGTTTATAGTTTTTAAATAATGTTTTAATCTTCTCGCCAGAGGTTGGTAAAATTAAAAAAACGTGGAGTATATGTTGCAAACGAAAAAAATAAAGTTTAAGTTGCAAAATGACAAAACGCGTATAGTAGAGACTGATTTGTGTAACTAACTTATATTTTATCTACAGTAAAACCTGAGTACTGTCGGGACCGTGAAATTTCATTAATTTAGAGAGGTATGAATTAATCTATAAATTAATAATTTATTAATTAATAAAAGTATTTATATCCAACGAACTTAAACTTAATTGCATATAAAATACATGAATATTAAATATTTTTTTGAACAAACATGAATACTAAATATAAATACACTTGAATCTAGTTATTTGATGTACTTAAAGTAAACTCGATAGAATGATTAATAATCTTTGTTACCACAATAAAATAGATCCCAATCACCTATGGGATTACCCGGGTGAAAATGAAGCATGTTCAGAGGGCCAAAGCTTAGAAGAAATTGTCGATGCCATAATTGAAAACCCAGAAGAGAATGACGCTTAGGATGATGCAATAGCATTAGAACTAGTTGCATGAAAGGAAGCAATATTAACATCGACAACCCTTCATAATTTTTTGATGTAGTTTGAGAACGCCACACCAGAGCTTTTGAATGCCGTGGGAAAAGTTAGAGACGAAATTGGGTTTGAGTTAAATTTCAATAAAAAACAATCCACAATAGATTCATGTTTCACTAAATTATCTTAGTTATCTTTATAATATTTGGTTATTAATTTATAATGTTGGTGGAATCGTATATTTATATAAGGGTCTTCAAAAAAATATTATCTTATTAATTTATCGAAATTATTAATTTTCTAAAAGGGCCCAAGTCGGAACCGAAGAAAATTATTAACATAGAAAGGTTATTAATTTACCGAGTATCAATTTATGGAGGTTTTACAGTAATATGTATAAAAATATTTTATTGTGTATGTTAGGTATATTTTATGTCCGTAACAACAAATTTCGTGTCTACAATAGAACAAACAAGAAAATTGTGCAAACAAAATTTATTGAACTCAAATTGAGTATGTGATTACAATCTCTGCGAAGTCATTTTATTATTCTCTTGGAGAACTTCACTCGAATTTGGAATTTGGAATTGAATAATCAGATCTTCTCCGGGCTTGAATTTGACTTTGATAATATTAATTTGAAGGCTTGATAGCTTGAGTTCAAATTGAATGTTGACTTGGAGACTTTTGTGATGAACGCATTTAATATGGCAAGAACTTCGTTGAGAACACAAAGAACACTTTGTGATTTGATAGATTTATAACCTGAAAAATGCCGATTGGATGGTTTAGCACCTTGATTTCAGATCGAGCGTCATTTCTGATGGACTTCTCCGAAAAATTCCTTTGAATGCCTTTGACGGACACCTTGAATGCTAGAGAGGACTTTGTCTTTGCTATGGAATTCTCCAACTTCTGTTGTGGTGTGTCTAAGAATGAATAAGAGGAGTTTTTTATACGCGTAAAATGAGATATGTTGCCATAGTATGACGCTATTTGCTTGATCATTCACTCATTCATGATTTGATGACACCCCTCATTCAATAAGAAGATATGATTTGATGACACATCTCTCCTTCAATATGGAGATATGATTTGATTTGTTTTTGTTACCAAAGTATTGTTAATTCTCTTACATACTGGTACGATTTTATCTTGATTGCCAAAAAATAAAAAATAAAAAAGATTTGGACACTTAGTAATATCCGATTGACTATTTCATTTGACACAAATTTTATGTGCCTACAATATTATATACATTATATATGTGAATTCTAAGTAGACTGGCCTGTTAGGCTTATAAGACCTTATTTAAAGCCTAACTATGTCCTACTTTGTAGATAGGCTGAGAAAATGACTACGTTTTACTTGTGTTAACTAAATAGGCTAAGACCGAAATAAGCCTATAATAGGCTAGGTCATAGGCCACTGTTCCACCCCTACAAGTACATAACTATTTAATCTCTCTCTTCCCTATAATTCCTTCCTTGTCTCTCAATAAATTATTTCTTCCTTATAAGTTTTTCATTAATGTTATAGGGGGATATTTGAGAGTTTTGTTGGGATAAATCGAAAAATCTATATATTAAATAGGAGAATTGAGGCTCTCAAGTTGTGCCACATCAGCCTTTTCAAGCCCTCACCATCCGCCATGTGTCATCTGACTTGTGGAAAATAAGAGTTAAACCAAATTAGGCGTTATCTTTCCAGACTTTTCGAACCTAAGTATTTGCACCTCTTTTAGTGGCATTTTAATTTAACTTTCAAGCGTTATTTTCCTAGAGACTTGCAGCCTCTTTGTCTTCCGACCTAATTTATTCATAGATAATGCAGTGTTATAATAAGATTCGTTGTTGTTGCACGCAGACCACCACATTTTAAGCGTCACATGATCGACAATCTTTCCATGGAAGAGTTGTTTTGTTTGCTAATTTCCCAATGTAATTCTATCGTTTTCTTTCCTCTTAGGTTGTATGATTTGCTTTTAATTGAAATAAAGTTGTTGATAACAAGGTTAAAGCAGTCTTCAGTTTCCAATTGTGAGGGAATACTTGGGAACCTGTTGCAAGCTCGATTTCAAGCTATCGGAGTGCAACCAACGCTCTAGGTGAAATTTTAAGGGTTAAAAGAGAAATAACATAAATTCAATTTAGAATTTATGACTGCTGAAATTTTAATGATTTAGTCATTGACGCTTAAAGAATTCATAAGTATTAGATTTATTAGATACTCACCACATATGATTATAATTGGTGGATAGTTCATTGCCATTGGAATATAGTGGTAGTAGTAGTGGTACTAGAGGTTGTTTAAGTGCATTTTGCAGTGAAAGAGAACCCTTGGTAGGGAATTAAAATGATGGTGGTAATTCCGTGTCTCTACAAATGCTGCCTGCTTCAACGCGGATTATTTCTACTGGAAGAAAAATGTCTCTCCCCACTCATGTATCTATTTGTCTCCCACCTCCACAACTGCAGGATAGAACATAAAGTCACACAGTTCCACTGGCAGAGGATTGACAGCAGAAGGAAGAATTGAAAAGAATCATCCAACAGAACAAGAAGTGGACCTGGTGCATCTCCTGGACAAACAAGGTTCATCACTCTTGAAGGTTTTCGGCACTAAAAGTTTCAAAAATCTAAATTCTAATAATTGACATAGGAATTTGTATCTTTAAAGTTTGGTTTACTTTAGATGCTCCAGAGAAATTTGGTACTTCGTTTTTTCCTTTTCTTTTTTTTATTAGGTTAAAATCTGTTTTTTTTTTAAGTCGTCCACGATGTAGAAGCTCAGGTTGTTCAAATTTTGATATATAACTCTGAAAGTTTATAACTTATATGAGTAAAAACAATATGTATTCTATTACTACCCCCATCAGGTCCTATGTTTGGAGGGACTCCTAAGGAAATCTTACTTGAGCTTTAATGTGCCTTTTGGATTAAACAAAATCAAATTCTTACAATATTATAATAGCATTGTTTCAAGGCATTGGTTAATATACATGAACATTAGAAATTAAGATTCATTCTAAATCATTTGTTCAAAAATATGTAATTTACTATGTATTCCACACATTGTAAAAGTAATACATGTCTCATAACTCCTTAAGTTAACGATTGCAACTTTTTGTTCTTTTTTCTTTGAAATATAAAAGATATAAAAAACTATTTCAAGTCGGATGAGATCTTTTATTCCAAATGATATTTCATCTTGTATTCCAGAGCATTCACTACATACCATGTATATAGGATGACATCATAAATATATGAAATATCAGAATATGTGCGTTTGTGCTATTTTAATATCTTGTATCAAATGAATTAAACAAGATACCGATCTAGTCCATACTGAGTATGAACTTGAAGTAATCTGAAAATAGTTAAAGATTGGAAAACGTGAGGAAGACACCTTCCTCTGGAACATATTATTATTGGGATGTGATTTACATTATAATGGACTACAGAGATCAATATTACAATCCATAAATACACTCCCCCTGAATTCTATGCTCTTAGGACTATTGAGTACTCAAAGTGTAGAGAATCCCTTCTACTACACAAGCAGAGAGTTCTCCCGAACTCAACCTGTTCTCCCGAACAACTTAAGAGTCAATTCTCCCAAATAAACTCTATCTGTTTATTTGTGTTCCAACACTGGTTGAACACAAATTGAATTCCATATACAGAATAGCTGTTTTTCCAAGATCTCAATCCGTCAAGACTTGCGACTCTTCATGGATGCTTTTCATCTTTATAACAGCTTGAAGAGAGTCTTCAATCATCATGCCCATCAGTTGCTTATGATTAATCTTCAATTGATTTAATATCTTTGATTCTAGGGAATTTACTTTGACTTTCCTATTCCAGCTTTGGCAAGGTCACCAATTGGTTCCTAAATTCCTGCAATATAAATCAATCATGCCAAGATTATTGTTTTCAAATTGAATGCCACCCAATTCTTGGGTTTATAGTATACACGTGGTAGTTAGTGAAAGTTATGAAATATAAGATGGAATATGATTTGGAATAAAGGATCCCAACTAATTTCCAATATAGTATAATACTGAAAGCTAATATTATGTATCATCTACAAAAAAATATTAAAAATAATACCAAGAAGCTAATATATGTAAATACAGGGTCATTCTAGTATGCAATGGTTGCATAGGTGCAACCATAGGTTATAATAGTCTTTTTCTCATTCCTAGTGTAACCCTAGGTTAATATTTTGAGAAGCTTGGGGTAATTTTGATGATTTTGCCATCAATTTGCAGCTTAGGGTAATCTTTACAATTTTTGCCATCAATTCAATTTTTCAACTCCAAATATTCAGGAACAGCAACATGCAGCTTTTCACTCCCAAATTCCTTTTTCGTGTGGCATGTATGCTTGAAAGAAATCTTCATATTTGCTATTAATTTGACGATGAAGAGAGAGTTTGTTAATCGGGACATTGGTTGACAACATTTTCATTGACGAATGCCGAATTTCTTGAGGCGGATTAAATTTGAAAGTTCAGGTTAGATTAATGGTAAGGTCTTCCATTTCCGTTTTTTATTATTATAAGTGTTCGGCATAATAATTCGTTGTTGAGGGATGTACTGGGTTTTATTGTGTGGGGTTTATCATTGTAATGGTGTGTCTGTTAGCCAATTGCACTTTCTCAGAATTGCCTTATTAGCGTAGTGCATTTGGAAGCATATATTGAGAATAAGACTAGAAGAATAAAAAAACTAGTTTGATCAGGTCTCATGTTTCATTTGTTACAATTCTATCTACCTATATTTAGTAGTTTCTGAAGTTGGGGATTAGAGTGTCATGTTTCAACCTTTATGTTAAATTGCTATCGAGTTTCTTTGTCTGTTACCTATGTGGTTTGCATTATGTTGTTTGCAGATGTGTATATGCACTTAGTCAATGACTGAATCTTGAACTGTTCGCCCAGATTTATCTTCAGCTTGAGAATTTAAGTCGAGCTGATCCTCCATACAAGTCTATTGCTGCTCTAAATTGCATAGTCCTTGCCTGTGCAAACATCTGGGATCTTGATCGTGCTTACCAGACCTTTTCTTCTATCAGTGATACTTTTGGGTTGACCCCTAACATCCATTCATACAATGCCCTCATATCTGCCTTTGGGAAGCTTAGCAAGGTAACGAATCACCTCCTCCCCCAATTTATTTTGATATATTTCTCTGTGCAACACTTGTTGTCCCATTGAGTGTTTCACTTAAGACGCATCATACATATACCGTTTGTATTGAGGCAATATTTCCACCACACTTCTTGGCTATACTAAGTGCTATATGCTTGAAGTGTTGTTTCTTTCTCATATTGATTCCTCCTTAGACTAATCTGGTTGGTTTTGGATAGTTGAACAAGATGTATGGGATTTCTCCAGGGGTTACACACAAGTTAACATCCAGCATTATATTTGATCATTATATACGCCATAGCGTACATGCACCATGTTAATAATGGTTGATTCTATAAGCTTTCAAAGATCTGTATGCAGTTCTATAGTTCTATCTTGTGGCTATATTTTCTAACAAAATCATGTGCTAAAAACTTTCCGTAAATAGACTATTAGAAGCTGTCTTTATGTTGGGGATGTTAGTCGAAGACATTATATTTTGTGCCATAAATGAATAGACTAGAATAAAGTTAATGAGGTTCACACATTTTCTACCCAGATGAAGAGGAATTAATTAGTATGCTCACATTCATTAGTCATTTGATTTTCTTATTCTTTTTTATAATAGAAGGCCTTTTATGTGGCAGAGAGACGAAGCTGTCAAAGTATTTAATCACTTCAGTGAATTGGGTGTCTCCCCAAATATGACTACATATTCTTTACTTGTTGATGCTCATCTTACTACGCGAGATCCTAAAGCTGCTCTGGCTGCGATTGATGACATGGTAATATTCGTGTAGTGTAATTGATGCTATTTCTACTTCTTATTGTTGTAGCGCTCTCTCTCTCTCTGTCTCTATATATATATATATGTAAAATTACGTGCTCATTTGGACTTGGAACACTTCAAGCAGATAAGTGCAGGTTGTGAACCATATTGGGAAATGCTAAAAAAGGTCCGCAGGCGCTGTGTGAGAGAGATGGATTATGAGTCTGATGACAAGGTGGCATCTCTTGCCAGGCAGTTTAACATTCGAATGGGTACAGAGCTTCGCAGGGACCTACTGTTCGACCTTGAGTACACCACAGATTATGCATTAGAGTAAGTCTTTTTAGAATCATTAACTCACATCTGTATCATGGTGATAATGATGCCTTTGTAGTGAGTGACTTTACATGTCATTGTTCAGTTTGGTTTATTTCCTGAGAGTGAGAACACTCTGTTTCTTCTAATAAAATTAGAACGCCCCAATGGCTAACAAATCGAGATTCTTATATGTTTGCGTTGCATATATAATGGTGGTGAACAACTGTAGGCAAAGCAGATAAATGTAGGCGCATACTTTATTTTCTTAGGTCAGTTTAATCACAAGAAAACTGCAGCCTTCATTTTTTATTCTGTAATAGCTTCCATAGTTCAGGACTTGTTCCAACCTCGTATTTGAATGTTTGAATCGAGATCTCATGTTTGAAACTTTTCTCAATGCTGAAAGGTAAGATAACTGGACAGGCATACAACAGTAGCATATCCTAAGAATGGTAAGAAAGCAAGAATCTTGAAGGCATGTTTTTTTCCATCATGCCTTTGGAGTGTTGTATTTAATAATTTGTATCCAAATGTATTTTCCGATTGTTTAATCGTTTTTGAGGTTCTACTCCTTCATTGCGCGTTTTTTTTCATGCCTGAGGCAACCGAGTTATTTAATAAATAAATAATACGTCAACAAATAGTAAAAATAATAAACAAACATCATCACCTTCACAATTTAAAAATAGGGCTATACGAGGCTGCAAGGGGAATTCCTAAATTATGGTTCTGAGATTAGAATGATCTTTAAAAGTTTTTTCCAAGAGTGGGAATCACTAAGAATTGACAAATCATTCAAAATTAAACATTTACAATTATTTTTTCAAATAACAAATTTGAAAACAGAGGCGTTTGGTAAACTCGTCACTGACCATACGGACCAGGCGGCCCATTATCAGCCTAATTAGCGCATCGCTACCTTGACCGACAGTTCAAAGCAAGGTAATATAGTAATATCAAACATTAGAGTAAGTGATTTCTTTGCAAATTCTAGGAAGCAGAATTGAACACGCTTGCCCCAAAAAATTGGGTTAATTTAAATTTCATGGAAGATTTTACCTACATCTGTAGGGCAATAAAAAATACAGCCACTATTTAATATATGTACCAGCACGCACTCACCGAAATAAAATCCATCAAAAGGCCTAGAGTGTAGCTCCTGTCTTATTTTACGAAATAATTAAAAACGATTAATAAAATGCAATAAACTTGATGAAATGAATGGTTTAAAAACACTAAATAACTCTTGCACGTGTTGTAAATGGAGCTAACTCTATTTTGATTTTTAATTTGACAAAGTAAATTTTTGTTTTTTTTTTAACATTTCTGTTCTCTATATTTTTTTGTTTTTCATTACCACATCTATGTTCCACCCGTTAGTAATTGTTACCTCCGTTCGGAGCCTATTAATTTGGAAGTTCTTTTTATAAGTAAAATAATTCTTAACTTTTCTGCATTTCGATTTCATGATTAACATAATCTTAATGTATCTTTGGTCAATCGTATCTACACCCGTAGAAGTTCCAACATGGAACCTGAAATAAACCTATGTCACGGTATTTAATTAATGTCCTATAAACATTTCTTTCTTACAAAGCAGGTGCGTTGTACCTTTAGCTTTTACTTCCTAAAATTCATAATACACCATTTATTTGGTCAATTCCACAAGTGATTAGTAATATGAAACGATTAGTACAACAAACCTGTTGTCTATTTATTAGGCTGGCCTACATCATTTTCCATTGACATATAAATCATCGTAGTCCCAGAATTCTGTTTTGAGCTGCAAACTTGGTGATTAGTTTAAATTAATGTAGCAACAACAAAACATCAAATTTTTTGATTGCTAACATAGTATGATTATGGGTATTAGAGTCGGTAGATTAGCCCTGAACACCTACACTTCTATTACCCCAAAACAAATCATCAATTAAACGTTAATTAAAGATTTGAACTTCGAGCACAACCGATTTCAAAACGATTTGAGTGTTTTATTTTGGTGATAGAGAATGTTTTTTTGGGTATTTGTAAGTAAGAAAATCACTCAACTCCGGGGTTTACCCTAACTCTCGCGCCGTACCTTTTAATGTTTTCACCAACAATTTAAAGGACAGTAGCCGTTCTAATAAGAAAACAGATGGATAATTCTTTATAATGGTAAAGTTAAATCCTGGTAGTTTAATCCCTACTTTTTCTTTCGAAACTATTACTTCGTCTGGGTATGACTATTGGTATTACATTTTTCCTTTCGAAACTATTACTTCGTCTGGATTTGATTATCGGTCTTACAGACACATCCACCAGTTTCATGGGGAATGTCGATGACGATTTTGCGTTGGATGAATGGTGGTACCTTGCCCAAACTACGTTTAACAAAAGTATTGAGATTAAATAGTCGGAAAAAAAAAAAAGTTTGGAGAATGGACGGCCCCACTTACCTATTACAAAAAGCTTCCCAAAAAAATAAAATCCACATCAAAATTCAAACAAAAAAATGCTGGTATTCAATCTATCAAGATTTATGAACATTATATGTGTCTTGCAGTTTTCTTGTTGCCCCTGAGAACCGGTGCCGAAGCCCATCCTTTAGCCTCCTTCGGTTGTTTGCACTTTTTTCCAGACTTTCCCTTTAGTGTTTGTTCAAACCATTCGGCTGAGTCATGCTCCATCCTTACTTTCATTGTGTTGCATTCATGCAACACAATCCACAACAGCACTCTCAATCTCATGTCTTGGCTAGCACCCTGCATGTTCACAAATTGACGTACATAAGAGTAATAATACAAAATTATGGAAAACATCAAATTTGGATGCTAAAAATTTCTTTATTGTCACCTCGATCTCCAATTCTCGATGGTCCCCAACCTCGTTTCTTCCGGTACTTGTTATCTTTCTACAGGTCTTCATATTTTTAATAACGTACAAGCAACAATCGCAACTGCGTTTATTTCGTTTAGACCAATTGAATGGTTAGTGTTGTTATCAAACTCGCTGCATGGGAAATTTACTTATAGTGAAGCATGCTTACGAATTGAATTGCTTCGGCCCACCGACGATGGGACAAACACTGTAGGTCCTGAAATCACCAAGAACGTTGTTCTCTGTTTCATTTTGGTACTGCTCCTGCAAGACACTCAACTGTGGCATACAAATGTCACAATCTATTAAATGAGTTAATAACTAGGTAAATAGAAAGTTAGTGATGATAACACTGGGTATCTCACAAAAGTCTCCGCAAGTTCCTTTGTTGAGTCGTCCACGGTGTTGACACCCGGGAACGAATCCTGAACTTGTACTTCTTTCAGAAGCAGGTCAACAACCAAAAGTTTGAAATGTCCCGGATTTGAAAGATGCAATGGTATCATGATCTGCGACAAATAAGAAAACGTATTCGCATATAAGGTAGAGAGAAAAAAGATTACTAAGTAACTAGCCGGACCATATTTTCTAGTAAACTGAGTTCAACTCCTGAAATGGTCTTGTGGCCTACACTAACCTTTGAGGTTGCTCGGATATCCCCACTTACAAATCGCCCCTTTATCTTCATCTTTTCAAATTGGGTACGGACGTCTTCAACATCTCCAGATTTCTCACCCTAAGTGAAAGTACATATAGAATCATCAGATTTATCACTAATTACAAAGTACATAGTTCGTCATCTGATGTGTACATTACACTAAACCGTAATGGCTAACTTACCAACGTAAACACGGGAAAGAACCATACAGGCATACCAGGTTTGCGCTCCTCCTCATAGTTTAGTATGTCGCATGACGTATTTAGCACCTACAGAGCACGGATATTTTATGATTCTTTCATATCAATTGTCCTTACACGTAAAACACACAAACAGTATATGACTATTTTTTCCAATTTACAAGGTTAGTATTTAGCGCAGCCGACACCCACTTGTTCGGTAGCAAAGTCATTATTTCTTCCCGATCCACGTATGTGCTTCTAGTCTCAGAAATAATGTCCCTACAATAAGTTATTTTAGTGATATACTTATAATTTAATGGACCAATATTATGAATTCGAAGAAAAAGTGAATAAGACTATTTCCCTACCTTGGTGGTAGGTTATTGTCCACTGCGTACATTACTAGTTTCATCAACCTTTCCTCCTTCAACAACTTCGCCTTCGAGAATGGATAACCCAATAGCACATAACGTCTCCAAGTCGACATGCTCATGAGGTCCGATTCGCCTTTAGCCTGTGTAGGATCATGTTGGCTCGGCGAGACTGCATGATTTTTTAATATTGACTTCAGTCTTTTGTTTCCAGCATCGTCTGCACTCTACATGGAACGAATAGCAAAATTAATCAAACGTTAACATAATTCATAAAAAATTCAAAAGTACGCCACAACTAGTGGTCAAACCGTAGTTGGTACCAAACATATAATACCTTGGATTGATGGTCCTTTGGAGGTTCGTATGCCTGTGCCTCAGCGCAGTCGTCATCCACATTTAAGGCGAGAGTCTTTTCAGACTTGTCCGAAGAGCAAGCCCTTTTTCTCGTAGAAGAACCATCGGGTGTCGTAAATTGTATATTCTCGTCGGGGACTGGTCCTTCGTCCACGATACTGTCCTTGCTTAACTCAATGCACACCTTATTTCCTTTATCAATCACGCCGTCACTGTGGCCCATCTTTCCCATCGTCTGCACTATCGCACTTAAGTCATTCAATGTTTTCTCCATGTTTCCTAAAATATTTGATTGGACACTGAAGGGGTTGTCTTGTTTATTATTTCCAACTGAGTCTTTCATAACCAATAAAACCATTTCCTATGATTCCCTCAACAGGCGAAGCTCATTCACCACCTTAAATAGTAAGGACTCTCCCTAAATGTTCAGAGCCCGTGATTCTAAATTACCTCTTACAGACCCCGGAGACTCTGACCTAACGTCAAAAGCTAGATAAGCTCTACCATCATTGGCCCTTAACCCTACAGGATCTTTTCCCAACCTCCTGCTTGAACCCCAGCCGTACGCCCTCTTCGAACCTGGTGTCGCCATTTCAGCAATCTTATCCTGTGTACATGCCAAAATTGGAAAAATACGATTTATGATAGAGCTAATCCATATGCAATTAAATTCATTACAAGAGGGAATTTAAGAAAACGCACCATATTTAACGGGGAGGGGGGGGAAAAGAGATTTGCATTCATATTACATCTTGGCACAAACTATTTAACGGACACGAATCTAGCAACTCAACAGTGCAAAAACTGAATTGTTTAATAATCAGTTGCCAAACTAATCAAATTCATCAGTTAGTGAAGCAGCAGATATTTGATTGATCGATTGATTGAAAGAATTGATCGAATTTGGATTAGTAGTTTCTGATTATTTCCATCTAACAACGACAAATTACACCGAGGCTACGCAAGAATGCAACAAAAAACGAGATAATGAAAAACAGGAAAACCACTGTTGACAGTACATGCATATTTTGCTGTATCATGGAGTACAAGTTCCGGCTACTTGTAAAAATTATTTAGAATGAAAAACCAAATTTTTTTCCCTGCGAAGCTCGCGGATTTAAAACCATGTAAAATTTGTACTGGGTGCAAATGTATTAAAAAATGTAAATTTCGTACAAGTAATATTAAGGTCCAAGTCCTCCTCACATGAAGCATAAAATTTTATGAATTATTATCTTAAAATAAATAAAGTACACATTTGTGGTTATGCATATTAATTAGTTTTCTTAAATCATTATGAATCAACCAGGACCCAAATTATATTTATGTATTTTAGTAGTTCCATTACGACTTTATATGAATCAAAAAACTATTTTATCCCACAACAGTTTTACCAAGACTATAAATTAATTAATATACTGAGACAAATTATACTTATGCATTTTGGTATTTTCATTTTCACTTTACCTAAATTAATAAACTATTGCTTATTAACATAATTTCCTTCTCGTATGTATCTCATAATAATATAGTCTCCATACAAGCAGACACTAACATTTTAAACTATTGTGGATATGTATTTATGTTCACAATTCAGTCTCATTATTTTCTTACTCTATAAAGTAAATAAAATAAAAATTACGTATAGATGGATATTATTTTTTTTTGGGTTCAAAGTAAAATACTTTAGAGTTTAAATATAGTTTTGTATTTTAGTAGTTTCGTGTTGACTTTATATGAATGAATAAACAATTGTATATTACAACAAGTTTAAATCCACTAATCACAATCTAAAGCAAAAGAACCCCAACATTCGATAAAATGTTACGGTGCATTTTTTAATTTTCACAATCTAGTAACTTTGTTGTGTTTATCACTGTTGTTGTTATCATTATTGTTGTATTATTATTATTACTATTTTGGAGGTATATGAAAACTTTATTTAAATTTTCATCCTACAACAGCCTCAACTAATTAGAAAGTGAAGATCAAAAAATATATAAGGATAATTTAATCACTATATTAAATAATTCAAAACAACGCATACTTTTGTAGTTAGTGATATAATGCATTAAAACAAAATCTGCACTAAGCCATTCAGTAATGCCTGTAAACTAGAGCTCCTTCCAGTAAATAATTAAAAAACGAAACAATTTCAGAACAATTTCGTAATACATGGCCTACAATCGAGAATTTAAAAAAAGGGTAATATGGATATGGTTGATGTGAGGTCAAACTTCTGTCCAATATTCGGGGTACAAATACTACACATTAAGCAATTTACCTATCTTCAAACGTATAAGAATTACAGAAGTGGCAAAGGCTCAAAAGAACGACTATACTATGTAGATAACAAATTTGAATAAATTTTCTTTCCTAGAAAAAAAAAAAAATATATATATATATATATATATATATATTTAATGACTTCTAGGTCCTAGATACTAATAGCGCCTACTATAACTTCTCAAAAACTTGGAATTTTATTCATAGTTAGAATGAGGACTTCTTTTTTTCTAAAGGATTGGAAAAAACGGTTGATTAATTATTAGTTAAAACAATCCTTTCTTTTGTAGGCGAAACGAACGTTTTAGCCAAGCATATCCACAGGGCAAGAATAGTTTTTTTCTAAAAATGGGTTTAATTATAAATTATTAAATTCCATACACTAATAAGGAGTACTTGAGAACATATATAATTGCAACTCAAAAAAACTCGCATTGATACAATGCTTAACCATTTGGCCGCAAAGCCTATCCCATGAATTGCTCCCAATAATATAAACAACATAGCCCTCGATTCGGTTCACTTAATATTTCCTACAAGTTGGTCCACATATAGCAAGCACACTATGCACACCAGTATGAACAAGAAACGGAAAGTACAGCTTTACTCACATGAGAAACATTTATGCAACTAACCAATGTTTTCAGACACCATTTGTTGTTGTTTATCGAAGTAGCTACTTTCCTGCAAACATCATAGTCACCTAGCCCGACCCTTTGAAGATCATCAACAATCACTGGACCTTGCGGCAAAACCAACCTTAAATAAAAAACCTGTCGAGCAATGGAAAGAATATTACATTACGCGTGGGTTATGTGTGAGGCCCAACTAAATGGAAAAGGTCAGGTTAATCATGCAAATAGTAATTCATTCAAGAACGAAGTAACACATCATGTAGTCACTTGGAAAGTTGACTGTTAGCTACATTTTGTCAAATTTGGTTACCTGTAGGAAAAAAGAACATCCGGTTAAAAAGGTGTAAGGCCTCCGATTTCGCTTGTACTTGATCACGCCATCAACCATCTTGTTTAGAAAATGACTAGCCCAATTTCTCTTGTGTATCATTTCTACATCTAACACGTTGTAAATGTAATTTTGGTTTATCTCGTTCGCCGTAGTTGTCCCAAGCACAGTAGCGGTCGCGAACAACACGAACGAGCGAAGAAAATCTAAATTTGGTTCTTGTCATGAACTCAGTATTTGTTCTAATCGTTGAGTCTTTATTACGGTCCTGTCAATTTGATGTGAGATGTACTTTGATCGTACGTCCTCCGCAAATCCTAAGTCCCCGTGGAAAACTAAATCTAACCCCCCCTCCGGAACTCCCATTAGTTTGCCAAAAATCTCAGCGGTTACAGCATATTGTTTACCAAAAATACTCAATTTTAAAGTTACGGGGTCAAAAGCTAAAATTAGAGCATGAACTAAGTCCCTATACAACTCACAACCCACAAAATCTAGACAACCCCCGAACCCAATAGACTCAATTGCCGATTTCTTATGAACACCGAATTGTGATATCCTATCTCCATAACGCCGCAATGCTATTCGCGTTTTCAGCATAGGGCCCTCGCCATCATTGTGTAACTTACTACCCCAGTTTTCAGTATCATCACTGGGAGGATACCCACCGGCATCAACTTCCATCCTACTTTCCCTCCGCACTGAGCTGAGCAAACCATCTGACATAAACAATCCACGCCTAACACCTCTTCTGTCCCCGTCAACAGTTTCATTTTCAGAATCAGCCGTCAAATCCTAGAACCAAAAAATTGGATAAGTTAAGGAGGAACAAAACGCAGCCACATCGAGCAACAAAGAATTGAAAACATAGATTCAAATTTGGAAATCTGTAAAATCTCACCACGCAATCATCTATTTCCTGAGATTTAGACGAAGTGAGGAGATCGAAAAAACTCCTATGAGCATCAGGAGCATCTTGGACACCTTTGAAGAAAAGGGCATTGAACTCTTCCTCCATTTTTGTGTACTGTTTCTTGCATACACCACAAACAAGACATGTTGGCTATTTATAAGGGTGGCAAAGTGAACAAATGTGAGGGTTTGGCGTCATGCAACCCTAACGGTTGTTCCAAAAATTAATTTTTTAATTGTGCAAGTTGTTAGCAAAAGTAGCCGCCTAACCTACTTAAATAAAAAATAAATATTCAAGGCACCACTTGTATAAATCAAAAAAAGGAGAACCACTCGAAATTGCAAATAAAGGAAATATGCTCACTAAAATCAGTTGTCTTAATTCAATATTTTTGTCCTTATGAGACCAAAACCAACAGGAATCGAATAAATATGTATTTAAATACTTGAAAATATTTTAGACATGCGAAAACAGATATTCAGTTATAGAGTTAAAGGATAAGTAATTCGTAAAACGATCGATTACCTCTTTATTAGTTATGTGCCTAAAAGGATGAAACTAGGGGAAAAAATTCAAATTAAAAGATTGGATATAGCTGAAATCTCGCAATTTTTTTTCCTTTTTTCCTTTCAGGAATTGTTGTTGAAATAATTTAAAAGAAAATGCCAAAGGAAGGTGACGACGTTGAATTTCGAGCTAAATATATTGTTGGATCTCTTAACGGAATATTAATTTTCCAAGGAAGTCGACTAATAACTAAGTTGAAGTACAGTAAAAAGTAAGAATAAGAAAATATGAGGCAATGATTACATTCTAGCTTTGCAAGCAAAAAATCTATTGTAGATTACCTATCTAGGGTTTGTCCCCATAGGCTACCATAGGCAATAGGAACTATTGCAAGCAACTTGCACATATTTTATTACTAATGCCCTCTGGATTTGTTTTCAATAAAATTTCATGAATGCCATTACACAATAAATTAGGGGAGTAGCATTACTATTTTTGGAAACCAAGACACACAACAGGAGGAGCTCAACACATGTCATGTGTAAGAAATAAACAGTAATTTGACTTTTTAAAAGGTGGATGTTGGGAAAAAACAGTAATTTGACTTTTTAAAGCTTCCACTTTGACCGGGCACGGATGTTGGGAAAAAACAGTAATTTGACTTTTTAAAAGGTGGAGATTGAGTGGTTGAGATTTTGAGGGTGAGGATTGGGGGATTAGTTTCCTTTTTTGGGTTGGCAACTTTAAGTGGGACGGTATCTAAAAAATAAATAAAGACTGGTAGATGTGCAGGAAAAAAAAAGGGTACAATGTATATTATTTTTCTTGAATGGAAAAATATATTTTAAAAAACGTAAGGTTTATGTCCCCGGATTGATCTTTACTTCAAAAATTGCCTAATTGGGAAAAACAATCAATTTCATCATTGGGGGACTTGGGCAGTCAGTTCACAGTTTGCACCACAATACTTTCATTAAACTATCGTTTGATGTATTCGGGGAATCAATAAGACATGGCTACATTTTATTTATCTAAAATCCTAATCAGTTTAATTATTCTCGACTCCAATGGTCAGCATGTGGCAGTGGTGCTCGAAACACTAATACGGCTACACTAAACAAGTTCTATGGATAAAAAAATTAGGTTGCAACCAAAATGAAGTTATACCGTGAAATGTAGACGTATAGCAACTCTTATTTTTTTTTTGGTTTATGAAGAATTATTTTTAGCCAAATTTGTAAAAAGGTTTACTAATGTTAATTTTCAAAATTTAGCCGATACTGGATATTATCTACATTCTCTATTAGACATTACAATATTGTCCTTTTTTTTCATATGAAAATTAATTTCAACCGAACAATACTTCCAAACTTGGGTAGATATTAAGCTATGGTCACTGCGCAGCCCTAGGCAACAGTTAGCCATTAAAAAAAAATTTCATGAGATAATATATTCCCCGATTCAAAAAATATAATACCTTTTTGTTTGGATTATTTTTACCTTACTGGTTCTACCTCAAGCAATTAGCACAAATCTTCAATGCACCAAAGTTCGCTATTAGGGCTTTTGGTTAGAATTATATTCGGAATAACTTAAAACTCCAAAATATATTAATTGGTAGATTTCAGAGCATATTTAAAAAAGGATGTAGAATTTACAATCTATCAGTTGGACGTATAAGTTAAACTAGTGCAGCTCATGCATACGGGTGTAAATGAGCCGAGTCGAGCCGAGTACCGGCAGGGTCAAGCTCGAGCTCGACTATAAGGCTTCAAGCTCGAGCTCGGCTCGAGCTCGGCCGAGTTCATTTTTTCCAAACTCGAGCTCGACTCGGTAGAAACTCGTTGAGCTCGGGATCGGCTCGACTCGACTCGATTCATGCAAAAATAAAATATAAAAAATATAAAAATAAATATAAATTGAAAACATTAATGATACTATACAAAATGTTGTTAATGGAGACCTTATAGAATTAAAATATATTTATAATTATGTCAACTCTAAAGGGTAAACTAGTAATTTACCATAAGCTCGATTAAGCTCGCGAGCTTGTCGAGCCGAGTATCAGAGACCTCGAGCTCGAACTCGACACCTATTCGAGTAGCTCGAGCTCGAGCTCGCCTCGTTTCTCTCGAGTCGATTTGGATCTTTTAGCGAGTCGATCCCGAGTAGCTAGCGAGTTGTCTCGACTCACTTACACCCCTACTCATGCATAAAAAATAACATTTTACATATTCTAGATTTTCGGTTTAACGCGGCTGGTTGACTATATGACTTTTATAATTTTAGAACCTTTAAAAAATAATCTGTTACATCTTTCAAGTAATACTTAATACTTTTTTAAAAGAACTAATTGCGGCGTAAAGGTACTACCATCACTAAGTTGGTACTTAAATTAAGTGCCTGAACCACAGATGCCTTCAAAATGCCTGACTATAATTTTAAGGGCGTACTTAATATTGAGAATCAATTGCTGTAGGAGCAAAAATAGAACACGTTACTGATTGAGTACCTTTATCGTTATTAGTTCAAATTCTATCAGAACCCTGCAAAGAGCTCTAATCAGAACAAAATAAATTAACCGAATTCCGTAGAGTTTAGATATGGTGAATTTCGTTCTGAATCCTGAACTGAAGGCCTTCTGGCCGATATGATCCGCAAACTATTCCGTTTGTGTCGGATGGCAACCTGTAATGGCTAGCGCCGAAACTCTCAGGCGGCATAAATTATAAAAAAAAATATTACACATCCATAAATAATTGGAAAACAATTGTAAGTTATAAAGTTCACTTGAAATAGTGAAAAACTAACTTAAACTTTTTAGATCAAACTACTAAAAAATAAATTTGATTTTAATCAAACTTCAGGTACTTTATAAAATTATACCATCTTTTTTTTGGAAAATAGGGATAATAAAAAGCTTTGTCATTTTACAACCCAGAGATTGTGAGATCATGTTTAAATGTTATAAAAATAAGGATGCTGGGAGAAAAAAATTAAATATAACCAATAATTGTAGTACTTTAATAGTTCGCGTTCTTTCAACAAACGAATTTTTTGGACAGTTTTAATATAATTTAGTAATTTATCATAAATATTACTATCACCTGCGTTCCATTATTCATTGAATAAATAATTAACGCTCCGAATTTGATAAAAAAAATTTAAAAATTTATTTATACTTTTAAAACGATTTGGTTTAGTAAAAATTCAATTGCAGACATCCTTTTAAAATTTTTTTTGGAGGGTTTTTTTAAAAGTTCAATGTTATGAATAATAATTTTTAAAAATTTTATATTTTCAAGTGTCACTAATGATATTTAAATAAAATTTAGAGTTTAAGAATATTTCTCTGATTTTCTGACGTTTTGAATATATATTTGAATTTTTTCAGGTGCATTAATATTTTCCTATGTTTTACTCGCCAGAATTATTCAACGGAATCCGTCATAGGTTGCTATCTAATACCAAACATAATTTAGGTTAAAACCGAGTTATTCGCCCAAAGTTAAAGGTGCAAAAAGATAGTAATCCTTTAAAATACATGACCTACAGTGCTATCGACGGAATATTCAAGTCCCGTATGTGCGTTTAGTATACTACAACATATGAAGGCTTTTGTATCAGCATTTTTTAAAAACACTATTGGTCATTAATGATACGTTATTTGTGACCCCTTGTTGTCACAAATCACTCTACAGATCATTTGTGACAACTAATTTTTAGAAGGCCTCACCCTTTTCAAAGTCCCTGGCGTAGCAGATGTGAGCTTAATTAACGTTACTGAATTTTTAAGTTTAGTTGAAACCACTGTTAAGAATGCAGTTCAATCTAAAACTTTTTACTGCAAAACTACAAACACCAAAAAAATTTAAAATAAGACCCGGAAATGCAATAAACCTATGGCGAGGAGGATTGTTCACCTTATTTATATATATATATTTTTTTTTGGCCAATAAAAATGAATTAGGCGTTAACCATTTCCAAACATTTCTGCTGTACCCATATGTTCAGCTCGATTTATGCTGCCTCGAAAATTTTAAATATTGTACAGTTACAATAATTGACTTAACTAAAATAAGAACGAGTGAATAAACGGAGACGCGTCAATTATAAAATTCAATCAACAAACGAATTATACCAGACACTTGTTTTTTTCCCCAACGTCGAACTCTTGAAATACGGTACCATATATTTTGTTAGGGTTTCAAAATTACCTATTCGACTAATAATTAAAATTAAAAAATTTGCATTGAAAAGTTTCGGCAATGCTTGTTAATTTTGTAAGCTTATTGGACAAGATTGGTGATTTTATGGAGAAAAAAAATATGAAATATCTCTTAAAAAGGTGCAATGATTACTAGCAAGATTTGCAAGCAAAAGATATAATTATCTTAGCTAGGTAGGGTATGTTCCCCTAGGATGTAGTAGGCAATGATTGCTAATGTGGGCAACTTGGCTATATTTTATTCCTAATGCCCTTTTAATATCAATTCCATCTAATTTCTTCATTGCCATTCCACAACAAATTCAGCAACCTTAACTAAATGAGGCAACGCCAATTCTACCCACTTCACTCCAGGTTAGTTAGTGATAGTTCAGATGCCAATGATGCATTCCATTCATTTATGCTCATACATTATTTCCACAAACTACGGAAAAACAAGAAACAATTAAATTTAAGCTTTTTAATTTCAGAACAATGATGGACCAATAAATGTTTGAATGGAGAAAAACAGGCACAACAAAGAAAAAAAAAATGAGCGTATCGGTGACGTCGCGAACGTTTTAAATTGTAATCGTGAAGGTCGTACGAAATTTTTTCTACCAAACAAGTATTACTCTTTTGTTTATTATTTTGTAAAAAAAAAAATCCGTACCTGTCAGACAGGGTTTATCAGTCGGCTTTGTACATTAGTACTATTATTAATTTTTAATCAGCAAGCCTATCCAATGATTTTAGTTTGGTTTTTAAACGTGTAGACATGTAGAAAAGAATGGAATTGACATACGTCGATTTTACTTGAGGCATATCCATCCGTCTCCAGTAGCCGTCCGACATTCATAGCTGATACTGTGAAGGCACAATCGAATATTTGAATTAATAACTACCACTGATTTGTAACAGCTTTTTCTACGCCTGAAGAAACAACGCCCCAATACCAAAATATTAGCAGTTTCAATCGCTAACGGACTTAGTGAACAACTCGCTATCGAAAAAAATTTTCAACCATTGGAAGTTTAAGAGTGTGTATGGGGAACCCTGATACTGTACCAATGTCTGGTTGCTCATAATTAAATCTGAAGATGATTTATTTTATTTTAATGAAAGATATGGAATCTGTTTACTAGCAAGAAGATTAATAAATCCTAAATATTTAATGTATATGGGTAGAAACTAAACTAAACGGACTTTTGTGGGTACGTTGTAAAACTAACAACACGTCTATCTACAAAAATCTTTCCAGAACAATATTTAGAAACACAAAGACATAGGCGCTAGTAATTAGATTTAGTGGCTACTAATGAGAATCTTAAACAACGTTATTGCTGTTAGTGGACGAAGACACATGGAAGTACGGAATAAAATACCAGCCGAGTATAGCCCTTGCAGAATGTTGACTTGACAGACGTTACAATGCAACATAAAATTGAATCGGAATTTATCTTATAGACATAATAATGTATATATATATATATATATACACACATATATATATATATAATTTCAGTATGCTACTTCTACTTGTGAATAGGTTAATTAGCCATCTTTCTCCCTTCCCTCACTCAATTATTGTCGGGAAAAAAAACAAGGAACTACAATTTTAAACTTTTTTTAGAAAGAACACATAATTTTTGAGAGAAGAAGTTTCCATGTCCATCTTGGCAGAATCAAAGGCACTCAAAGGAATTGTAAATTTGTCTCATCTAGCATGCTTTTTCCGATTTTCAAAGGCTAGCCCATGGTATGCTCAAAAGTTTACCACCCTTTTCAGACACACTTTTGAAAATACAATGATGACCATTTTAGGAAAAAAGGAACCCTAACAATTAAAAGTTCACTCACTCTCCCCACATATACATATATATATATATATATATATGTCAGTGTTGCCATCCTGCTCGTACTAACACTTCCAACTCCCATAACAGCTTAAACACATACCTGACATACAGTTTCGAGGAATGAATAATCTCGTACAGACGATGCTTCATGCCGACTACGACTACCTCACATTCCACTCGTTTCAGCAGGTTATCGATCCTAAATTGTTTTACGTAGTGTATTACTTTCAAGCGCGATTTTGCATGGCTGAATTTGTGTTTTAACTAAATGTCGATCTTCTCTTTTCTACAGGAACGGCTGAAGAGATTTAATGAGAAGATGGTTATCTTGCAATATTTGTTTGAGCATATTGTTAGCGTTGAACTCAATGTGCACCACTTGGTGTCTCTTGTCAATATTGGTGTTTGTCTTCAAGAACTTGATCCGTTCGATTTAGATTTGAATCAGGAGGTAAACAACAACTACTACTATTGGATGCATGCCATGAATGAACTAGGATGCTGCTGGAGGATGTATGTGGAGAAGCTGCAGCATTTCAGTTATATTTGAGTAGCCACGTCTGTTGGCTTTTTTTGTGGGGTTCATCTCATGAATTTTTAAAGGTGGTGGATGGATGCATGCTGTCACTGGGGTGCTATTAAATGGGATGAACTCTTTGTTTTTGGGTATGTGTGGAGGTTGACAGAATGGGTTTTTGTAAGGGCTTGGTTTTTTCGTTTGTGGCACTTCTTTTTGTGTGTGGTTCCGAAATGACTCAGTTTTGTGTAATGCTTTTCTTGTCACACTGCTGTAGCAAAACTTCTGCCTCGATAGACATGAGATGTATAAGAGCTGCACTGCCTTATGTTTCATTACTGTGCTATTTCCTCTACCATTTCGGATGGTAATGGATTTTCCAGTGTTTTAGCAATAACTCTAACTCTCGTTGGAGCTTTATATTAATATGTAATGGTTTTTTTTTTTTTTATTAGCAATGCAACACAGGGAAATCAGTCAACAAAGATTATTACAATTTAAACCGAAATTAAACTAAAATGGTAAATGGTTTAACACACCCACAAGTATAAATCCCGGAAATAATTTTGGACATCATTTACTAAGTACTGTAATGTAATAATCACAAACCAAAATTCTCGTTTTTAAGGGAATAGAGATCGGGGTGACGACAATGTAATTGTAGATGGGATAACCAGAGACATTTTCTGGTACAGGGCAAAAGACTCAAATAAAAGATTTGTTAGTACTTGAAAGACAAGACAGGTATTAAACAATTACTTAAATAAAAGCAAAATTAGTGAAAATGAGAATTCGATCAGCACGATCACACTGTAATAGGTCCAACACTAGGAAACCAATTAAACGATATTTACTGGAAAAAAAAATTAGCTTATAAGTCTGATCAAGTCAATTGGAGAACTTCTGAAAATGTTTCAAAAAATTTGAACTGGTGGTATCTAATATGGTAGTTACGGACCATTTCGATAAATCCTTAAAATACTTTTTTTTTAAATTTGTACTCCCTCTGTGCTGAGTCAAAGTAGGCCAATTAGCTTGGGACGTAGGGAGTAATTTTTATGTTTTTGTAAATTTTTTCCCAAAAAACTTAAGAATTTATAGTATTTGTTACAGTCCATATCCTTAATTTTTAATTTTAAGAAAACCAAAAAAAAAAATCGCAATATCCCCAAAAATTATATTTCATCAAAATTAATTATAAAATACTGTCCTTTTCAGATTGAGTTAATTAGCAACTCTACTACCCTTTTAATGAGGTTATGAGATTTTGAAAAACCACAACTTCATGAAAATTATTTTTATAAAATTTATATTTGCTATTAATTTATGATATTTTGATCAAACTGTATAAACCAAAGACATGCTTTCATATTTTTCTGATTATTGCAGAATTTTAAGAATTTAAAAAAAAAATTAATTTCTTCTCTGCCGGAATTCTATGGTGGAGAGATCTAGAGGGTGCTCTCAAATAGTACAGAACAGAGTTTAGGTGTAAAACGGCAATAACCCCCAAAGTTTACGTTGAAAATAGGCAGTCCGAAATGACTTTTGCAATATGATTTTTCCGAATGTATTTGTTGAATAATTTAGTTATATTTGGTTTTGTTACGTAGGGAACTATTCTAGGCTGCGAAATATTTAATTAATGTTTTAACCTTTTAAGAACCAATAATAGAAAGTTCGGGGAAGCCATTAACTGCGATATGATCGCGTCCCTAAACTTCTGTTGGATTACAAATTAAATTTTGATAGCATCTTTCCAGGCTTGACAAAGGAATCCAACCCTAAAACACAAGAGCGTTTAACTCGAAGTACATTAAGATTAGAGCGTAACAGGCTTATTGGACCCCACATTTCTCGGTCGACGAGTCATGTCTCGCCAATTTAGCTATTTTAAGTTAAATTTTAGTGTTATTTGTTTTAATGTGTACGGGACGCTACGGGGAATCGCATCAATATCTACATTCAAGCAAGCAAATAAAAATGGTATATTCAAATTTTTTCAACGTACGAATAAAAATGAGTTCGGGCACCATAGCTTGTGATGGGGGTTTAGAAAAGGGGTAACAAATTTATTAAAAACATTGGCCCGGAAAGTTTCCGCCAAAGCTTACTACTCTTCTTGGACAAGATTAGTAAAGTGGTGGGGAATAAGAATACAAAATAGGCCTACAATAGAGGCAATGACTACAAGCAAGAATTACAAGCAAAATATTTAGTTATATTACCTAGGTGGGGTATGTTCCCCTAGGTTGTTGTAGGTAATGATTCCCTAGTGTATACAAATTTGAAATATATTAATAATATTACTCGCCCCAAAAGGGTTTAATTTTAATTTATGAAATGCCATTACTCAATAATTGTAGCAATTATCATTCCAAAATTGGGAACAATACCACCAACTTCACTGCCAGTTATTTAGTGGTGATGTAGTGCCAACAATGAAACACCTTCATTTTTTCGGCACCATTACTTCCGAAAAAATAGGGTCAAATATTAACCAATCAAATGCATATATTTTTAATTTCATCACTTAGATGGGCCAATCCTAATTTTTATCAGAGAAACGATAGCGAGGACATGGTGTTCAACCCAAAGTTTGGGTTGAATCGTGAACTGTTACAAAAAATTTCGATAATAAGATGTGTGGGAGTTTTTATGTCATCTTTTGTTTTCTTTTTTTTTTATTCTATTTTTTTTTTTTTTTTTTGAGTTCGTTGGCTACCAGTGAGGCAGGCCTTATCAGTCGTCTTTTAATTTATTTTTTATTAATCTATTCCCCTTTTTTAGCATATCTATCCTTGGATTTTAGTACAAAACTAAATCCGGATCGACTAAAGCATAAAATGGGATTGACATTAGTGGATATTACTTGCAGCATATTATATCGGCTCCATAAGTCGTTCTGCAGCCTAAACCGACGCGGAGAGTGTTAAGTTTACCTGATGCATAATAACTTCTATTATACTTTTGTAAGCAACTCCAGCAACAAACTAACAAAGACAAAGTACGTTGGACCCATTTTGGATGAGGGGTTGATCATGAAGGAATTTAAAATGAATAGATTTTAAAATCCACATAATTTAAATCCATTAACTTGAGCGGCTTTTTAAAAGTTTTTGATCACACATCCATTACGTGGCAAAAAAATGATACAACATTTGCCAAATTCAATTTTTCCACTTAAAACCTTGTAAAAGAATTTATTTTTTACTCAATTAAATAATATTTATCTACATCAAAATTGACCGAGCAAAACTTTTTTCCCAATTGTATATTTTCACAGAGTAAAACATATTATGTATTTTTTATCCCAAATTATTTTTGAGAGAATTTCATTGGAGAATGAAGAATTGTAAAAAAAAAAAAAAAAAAAAAATTACGAGCATTTTAGTGGAGAACTAGATGAAGAGATGGCGATTGTGTGAAGAGAATAAGAGATATAGAACGAGAGAGAGGATGGTAAATAGAAGTGTGAGTGATGAGGGTTTTTTAAATGACTACCATTACAAAAAGATTTGACCGATACCCCATGAAATCAAGTACACTATTTAGAATGTAACCAACTAAAATACACGTAAAGAATGCAAAATACACTACCCGCATAAGGGAAACATAAATCGTTGATTGGACAAACGTTAATATGCAACATAAATTAAAACAAAATATGTCTATAAATATAAATATATATACTTAATATTTAGAAGTGGGTGTGTTAGTGAGTGTGTGTTTGTGTATATATGCGTTCTAACCATATTTTTCCATCGACAATGATTTAATGCCCCTATAACTAAACCAAAATTGTTAGAGGGACTGCAGCTCTGCTTTTGAAATTGCAAAAACGATAGGGGATTGGAAGCTTCTATATCCATCTCATGGAATAAAGACAATCAATGGGATTCTTTTTTTGTCTCTTCTTGCATGCTTTTTCCGGTTCTCGAAGAGTTGTACATGGGAAGCTCAACACTTTACAACCCCTTTTGGACAAACTTTTGGCAATACAATGATGAACATTTTTGGAAAGGGAAAAAAAAAAAAAAAAAAACACAACCCAAAGAATACAAAGGGTACTACGTCTTTCCACATATATATATATATCTGTGCCATCTGCCACTTCTCTTTAATTTCCACTCTCCCTCTACATAAACACAGACTTGTGAAAAAGCTTCGCGGAATGGATAAGCTGGTGCAAACGATGCTTCAAGCTGACCAGGACTACCTCACATTCCACTCGTTTCAGCAGGTTAGTGAATCTGAAAAGCTTCTTGCGTTATTCTCCTGTCAAACTCGATTCTATATTGGGTGAAGTCTTTTAATCCTAAACGGTACTTTATTACATTCCACAGGACCGCCTTAAGCTCTTCAATGACAATGTTGTGATCCTCAAATATTTGTTTGAGCAGATTGTGAACATGGAACTCCATGTTAACCACTTGGTGTCTCTCGTCAATATTGGTGTTTGTCTTCAAGATCTTGACCCATACGACATGAATCTGAATCAGGAGGTAAACAATAACTACTATTACTCGATGCATGCAAGGAATGACTTAGGATGCTACTGGAGGATGTATTTTGAGAAGTTGCAGCAGCTAGCTTACATCTGAATGCCCAGCTATGTTGGCATTCTTTTTGAGGTTCATCTCATTTCTTATTCGAGTGCGGAAGCAGCCTTGATGAAAATGTGGTGACAATGAATGGGATGTAGTCATCGTCTTTTTGATGTCTGTCGTGGACGACAGTTTGGGGTGTAGTCATAGGGCCTCGCTTCTCTAGTTGTGGCGTGCCTTTTTGTTGGTGTAGTGAATCAGTTTTTGTTAGTCCTCTATTGTAACAGTACTGTTTATGGGAGATGATGAAATCTTCCTGAAATGATTGACTACCCTCGCTAGCACGAATGAACCTGCTCTTATCTTTCATTGTATCGTTTTTTCCTTTCCAATTCTGAGGTTTATGTTATTTTAATTGTTTGAGTAAATGAGTCTGACGTATTTTAGAATACTATAAATAAAAAATATGGAGTGTTTTCAAGAAAAATAAAAGAAAGAGAGGGGTGGCTGCTTTTAAAAAAAAAAAAAAAAACTTTACAAATGGGTCTCCAACCAAATGTTTATGTTTTGATTCTCTATCGACGTTAATCTTGAAAAAGTTATTTATTACAATTTTACCGAGCATTGTGAACTAATAATCCGCCAACGTTTTTTTCTTTTAAATAAAAAAAAAAGATCAGGGTTAGTGGGTAATGAACTTAAGTTGTTAGGGTTGGTGTAATAAGAGATTTACGTTAAAGACCAAATATAGTAATTTCCCAAAAACCGGTAAAAATGTCCCTACTTGTATGTCTACAGTTTGTTTTATGAATAGCGAGATACTTATCGATTTTAGTGTAAGAAAAACCGGTAAAAATGTCCCTTGAATTTGCCTTTATCAAAAAAAAATATCATCTAAGTTTTGAGCTTCAGAAAAGCTTCTTCTAACTCACCCAAATTTGATAAAAACTCCCCGTGGATACAACATGTAACCCATCAGGTCATCCATGGGTTGGTTGTTTTTTTTATTAAATGGCACTTGATTTTTTCACTTTTTAGTGTTCTTCGTGCTTCATCAACTTATTAGCATCCTAAAGAATTTTTGTAAATATATATTTCAATTATGAATATAATATTAAAATTTATATATAAATGAGAATTAAATGTAAAGGATATTTCAAAATTCATAGTGTTCTATTATAACCTGAGAAATTATTTTATAAATTTGTATGAATCATAGTATTAGGACACCTTAGGTCTAATATATCAACGCAATAAGTATACTCTTACCTTTACCCAGGGCCGGACCTTCCGGTAGTCGGAAGAGTCCGTCGACTCGAGCCCGAAAAAATTGTAATATTTTAGGGGCCCGAAATATTTTTTACATATATATATAGACACAAGTGATATATCTAATATTTGCTAATATGTTCATTAATTGGTTTGTGGTCTAATGGTTGGGTATCTTTGCTTTACCTCTGCAAATCCAGGTTCAATTCTGTCTTTTGCCAATTTTACTTATTTTTTGTTTTAATGCCTTGTTGAGCCTGGGCCCCTGATAGGCAAGTCGCGGCTGGGTGGTCATCATACAACCATAGAAAAGATAAGGTAATTATATTTTACTATTCCTTGTTTTTTTAATAATAATTTATGGTTGGTTTTGATTGTTTTTACTTTTTTTTTTTTTTTTTAAAGGTGTGATTGATTGTGATTGTCGTTTTACAAAGTTAATTGTCAATTATTACTTGTAAGTGGAATGAGGACTTGAAATCTCAACTCAATTAATTAATTAATTAATTAATTTGGTTTTTGAGAATGAACTCAATTTGAGATATTTGTGTGTATATGTCCAATTCTTTTATTCATACTCATAAAATAAATAAATAATTCATAGATTGTTAATTTAATATTTTAACTTTAATTTACTTTTTTCTAGCTTTATAAATGCTTCAATTTTATGTGTTTTCTTTCATATTTGTACATTGAAGAAAAAAAAAAATAGGGGCCCAATCTAAAAACTCGACTCAGGTCTGAAGATGATTAGGTTCGGCCCTGCCTTTACCTTGTACAAAAATCCGAAATACCAATAAATATATTGTCAGAAGTCTATATGTATTAATGTAAGCACCAAAGCTGCCTACTACTAGAACATCATGAGTCGTTCGTTAATAAAATAATTAGTGTGATTTGAGGGAAAGAAACCAAAATAAGAAAATAAAAAAATAATAAAAAGGTTGACAATGTAGGCTATTCACCCGATGCCCACGCGCAATTTGGGAAGAGGTTCTGCGGTAAGAGCTTACGACCACGTGAAGTGTGTAACGTAGATTTTTAGAAGGAAAATACGCAGTATACTTTCTCTAATTTAAAATATTTACAAATGTAAAATAGTTGATTAAGTTTGGTTGATTGCTCATCATTTAGGCAGAGTTATGCAATAAACACAAACCTTTCTAGTAAGAGTTCAAGATCGGGCCGTCCACGTAGGTCTAAGTTATGGATAAATATATATATGTCAAGACACCTATTTATTTCCATCGAAATATCGAAATATGTTGTCAAAACCGTTGATCGTACTATTTTCTATTCGAACTTCCACTCTGCACATACTAATGGTAACTCCTCACACGTGTCGTATTACGTAGGTCTGAAATCCACCAAAAATACCATTTAGAACACTGCAATTGGACAAATCAATCAGAATTTATATTTTAGCAAAGCTTGAGGTATATTGAAGACTTTTAATTCTAATTTAAAAAGGTATTAAAAAATTTTACAAGAATCTTTAAACCTCAAGTATTTTCTATATCTGCAACCTTGTCGTTTGATTATTTTATATATCCAAAAAATGATATATAATTTAAAAAAAAAAAAAATTGATCTTAAATGATAAGAACATAAAGATTATTTATATATACATTGACTAGTTAAATATTTAAGACTCTTCTTGCCAATTATTTTTACTTATATAAATGTAATTTCAAAAAAAATCAAGTTAATTTAAGATGTGTTTAAACAATTCCTCTGAGTTTAGCGCTTAAATTTAAAAATTTGTTTAATAAGGGAGATTTTAGTAAACATACATAAATACGTATTTTTAATCATGCTTATAATTAATTAATTTAATATTTTTAATTGGTTTCAATCTAAATGAATTGAATGTAATATATTAAAGGAGATTGCCTTAACTGGGGCAGAAATACGGAAAATTTTTAATAGTTTTCCATTATTTTTTATTTGCCTAACAAACATGTATTACGATAATCCGTTTTTTTTGCTCCAATTATATTTTGGTAGTAAAGGTCGATCCTACGTAAATGGGTAAGTACTAATTGTACGGTATTTGTTAAAATTAAATATTAATTTCAGTAATTGAATGGTTGAGTTACCTAAGAATATAGACGGGGAGTATAAATTATGCAAACGACCAGGTGGAAGCTAAGCAAATCGGAGTCCTAAGATGGGAGCTAACTACGCTCCTAAATTAATTTACGGTACGTAATAAGGACTTTAGCCATATTTAGAGTCAATGCAGACTTACGGAAATATACCGGCGTTTGAGTGAAGTTTACACACCCACAGTTTAACGGTGGAAAAAAAATAAACTCGAAAAAATAGTTAAGACTCAAGAGTTACAACCTTAGGTCTACTATATCAACACAGTAAGTATACTCTTACCTTAAGGTTTCATTCGACCGAAATACCAATGTCGCGTACTGTCAGAAGTCTATAAGTATTACTCTGAGCACCAAACGTGCCTACTACGATAACATCATGAATCGTTCGTTAATAAAATAATTAGTGTGATTTGAGGGAAAAAACCGATATAAGAAAATAGAAAAGATCCTAAGAAGGTTGACAATGCAGGCTGTTCACCCGATTCCCACGCGCAAGTTTGGAAGAGGATCTGCGATAATATGTTAGGACCACGTGAAGTGTCTAACTTAGATTTTTAGAAGGAAAAATGGCAATATACTTCCTGTAATCTAATATATTTACAAAGGTAAAATAGTTGATGAAGTTTGGTTGATTGCTCATCATTTAGGCAGACTTATGCTATTAACACAAACCTTTCTAGTAAGAGTTCAAGATCGGGCCGTCCACGTAGGTCTAGGTCATGGATAAATATATATATGTCAAGACATCTAATTATTTCCATCGAAATTTGTTGTCAAATGCGATGATCCTACTGTTTTCTCTTCAATCTTCCACTCTGCACATGCTAATTGTAACTCCTCATACGTATCGTACTGCTTAGGTTTGAACTCCACATTAAACACCATTTAGAATGACTGCAATTCAAAAAACGACTTCCCTGTCAAAAGCTAGCCTTTCTTGTACCCCCAACCTACCACCTCCTTTTCATCAGTGACTTATCGATTTGAACGATTGACGTGCATACTGTGCTCACCATCAGACCTTTGTTTGGTTTAGTGTAGACTGTCAAAGTTAGTAGCTGGTAGGCGTCGTTTCCGACTACCAAATTAAATCGTGTATGAAGATACACTTAAACCTTACCGACTACTCTAACTAGTAGAGTGGCAAGCAAGGGTCGATCCCACGAGGAACGGTCGAACAAACTTTGCTTTTATGTGTTAAGCTATTATTATGAAGAAACATAAAGTAAATAAGCTAGAAAACAATAAAGAAGTGGGGGGTCAATGAAATAACAACTACACCTAAATAAACAAAGACAAATAAAGAGATTTTTATAGGTTTTTGGTTTTTAAATAACAAAACGATTCACCCTTGATCATGTTTCACCGAGGTCTTGGACGATTTATGTAACTATTGTCAATGCCCTATTCAATTGTGATTCTAGCCCTTATCTCAAGACTATTAACAAGCTCTAATAGCCTTGTTATCCCTTAATCTTAGTTAATCAAAACAAGCTCTTCGACTAACCCTATTCAGTTTAACCGAATCCTCGAAAAAGCTCTCTTAGATTCAATCACCAAATGCATTAAACACTAGGACAACGAGATAAATTCAACATAAAACTCGCAAGCTCGGTTTTAGAGGTTAAACTTTGTGTTATCACCAATAAATAATTATTGTTTGCTACTCGGGAATCGGAAATCCTACAATTACGGACAGTGACCTCCTATTCTAGCAACACATTCACAAATCCCTTAAAGGGTGATCAATCCAATAATAAATTCATAAATGTGAGTCAATAACAGCAAATAACACAAAACACTTGAATACACAATATTTTCGGTAACATTAACCGTAATAATCACATAAATGTCTTGGACTCAAGGTTCCACAATAATCAAGAGTGAACTAAGGGTGCTAGCCACCCATTTTACCTAATACAAAGATAAAATAACAGAAAATTAAAGAAAACATGAAAATAGGATAGAAAGAACCAAAGGTTAGGGGTTGAAGATCAAGATCTTCAACCCCCTTCCATTTTCTTGCTTCCAATGGAGAAAAGTGGCTGATTATGTGTGGGGGATGGGTTCTAGGTTGTTAGGGTTAGGTTAAATTCGAATAGGATGATATATATATAAGGAGAGAAAGTGCTAGCTCCAATTTAGGCAAAAACGTGTTTGGATTTTTAAAACAGGGAACCCCGCCGCGGCCGTGGCATAAAGATGGCCGCGGGCGTGGTGAAACAAGGGTTTTGGGCCCAATTTGTGGCCGCGGCCGTGGTATATATCCTGCCTCGGCCGTGGTCTTTCTTGGACTAAATTTGCCTTTACTTCTGGAGGAATGGCCACGGCCGCGGCTTATTCATACCGCGGTCGTGGGGTTTGGATCGCCACGGTCGTGGCACTGGCTGCCTCGGTCGTGGCAATTGATGCTGAAATGTGGTCTCTTCTGGAGGAATGGCCACGGCCGTGGCGTTGGACTGCCTCGGCCGTGGCTTGAGCCACGGGCGTGGCCTCACCACCTCGGGCATGATCCCCTGTTTTTTCCTTGTTTTCTTCATCCTTTGAGCTCGATTTGTCAATTTGAGATCTTCGAACCTGTTTTTCGGCCTTAATTCACCTGTCTTGACATGAAAATGAAACAAACATGTCAAATTGCCCAATGAGAAATAAACGCACAAAACACACGTGAAAATGCACACAAAAGTCCGTAAAAAGACACTTAAATTGACCTAAAAGTGTGTGCACTACCACGTGCACCAAATCTCCCCAAACTTAAACCTTTGTTCGTCCCGAACAAATAAAGAAAAAGAAGAAAGGACACTTTTTAGGGCAGATTTAAGTGGCAAAATCAATTTCAGAAGAAATTTTCAAAAGTTAGCAATCATGATAACATTGAGCATAAGAGATAGAGCATATCAACTACTTTCAAGACTTGACACTCTCAACTTGAAATCCTTACCGGATGAGTGTATCTCTCGACTCTCAAGTGTATTGAATAGGTAGTATATACGCTCACATTGAAATGCAAATAGTATCTACCATAGGCTTGCCAATAATCTAAATTTCGATGTGTACCCGACATGTGTGACAAAGAATCAAAAAGGTCTTTAACAGGTTGTAATGTTGGTTTGGGGTAAGGTGGGATAATTTTGGGTATAAGTGACTATAAAACGGACTAAATGAGTCGTGCACTACCCATCTACCCCTCAAACAATGGTCACTCAACCTCACTCTTTACTTCCTTAGTAAACCAATCCTAAAAATTGATTTCTTCTCCTTAACACAAAATCCACAACCTAAATGCTTTCTCAATTCTCCCTTGGAGTGTATTTTCTTTTGAATTCTTACAACTTTGAGAACATCTATTAAAAGGCATTTATATTACTAGCCTCTCTAAATCAAAAGTAACAATGAGTATATACAACTAACTTTTTCTTTTGTTTTTCTGATTTTTCGACTTTTTTTTTTCTTTTTCTCTTTTTTTTTTTTTTTTTTTTTAACACAAACAAAAATTGGAGAGGACTAGTATTCTCGATTCTTTTCCTATTGTTTCAATCCCTTTCACCTTTCAATACTCCTAATAGTTCACCATTTTCAATCCCAAATTATCCGACTACCTTCCAACCACCTCCCTCATACTCAAATAGTCCAATTAGGTTCAAAGGCTAATCAAAAGGGTTTCGGCTTGTAGAATTGGGCTGTCAAACAAAAGGCTAAAAGCTCAAGGGGCTCAACTAGAGACAATATCAAATTAGGTAAAAAGGATGTGTTTTCAAGCTTGAAAGTAGGCTCAAATCAAGGATTGCCTAAAATCATCTTCAATGTCACACAATGTACCGACTCATGCAAAATAGAGGATCAAGGCAAGTTCTAGAGACAACTAAATGTACTCAATGAATTTCACACCGAAAGAAAGTTTACGTTACTCCAAAGGCGGGAGTATCTTCTAAAGCTCAAAAACTCACTCGGTTGCAATTTTTGATCAAAAGTTTTGAGTGTAAGCTCAATTTCGTCTCATAGCCTATCATGCTCTATCATTAGCCAAGTTTTCAATTTTTATGGAAAATTTATTCATCATTAACCGTTTGCCACATTTTCACTCAAATTTGGTCCAATCAACTTTTCCAAGCGGCCAAAATCCGTACACCTACCACCCCCTCCCCAAACTTGATTGAAAATCAAAGTTTGTGGAAAGAAAGGGTACGGATTGGTGCTTAACTAACTCAACCATTTATTCAAAACACCCATCCCAATCGACTAAAGAAAAAAATTATCAACTTATTACGACTATGCATGTAAGTGCCCAAAACTTCATCATATAAATAACAAAACTCAATTTATCTTAACCAAACAAAGATGATAGTAGAAAATGGCACACAGGCCAATCAAGACAAAACATCCTACAAGAAAATCCGATACATCATTCAATGAAATAGTGCAAGTAAGTTTACAAAGGCAAAAATAACAATCAAACGGCCCACACGCCGTGAATCCCAAGTATAGGCAAAACAGAAGGGGCACACAGGCCTAAATAGTCAACAAGCAGTAAGATATGGAAATGAAACATGAGAGATTGTAACACCGGGGTGGCCAAGAACATCCTACTTCTTTCTTTTCTCCCCCAAACTTAGTTGAAAACTAAGCTTTTGAAAAAGAAGAAGGATATTCTTGGTACTCCTACTCACAAAGGTTTGGACGGTCGTGACGATCGGGAGCTTTGGCCACCAAAACATGCTCGAAGGCTGTTGAGTGCCTCGAGGATCTTGCTCTGGTTTCCTTTGATCTCCCTAATGTCCGACTTCATCTCTCGGATGTCCCCCTCCATCGTGTTTAATCTTTCATCCACTTGTTGTTGAAACTCGGTCTGGGACTGAACAGCGGATACGGGTCTCTTTCGTGAATGACGGCTGCTCACACCCTCGCCTGTGAGATCTATCCCTTCTGCAGCAGGTTCCGATACTTGGCCTCTCTGATATTTCCGGAACTCGAGGTCACTGGGTTCCCTCGAGGCTGCCCGGTGTGCAGCTGAGCTCAAGGCCAAGTTGGCTGTGGATTTGAGGTCTCGGATGCGGGTGAGGTCTGGGTTAGGAAGGCGTAGCATTGGCCCTACATTTTGGATCACGTAGGGAACGGAGACTCCATCTTCTAGTCCCAAAGCAGCAATCCTCATGTTGGCTAAATCTTCCCAACCCAGAAGGAACGAATCTGAAACAGCCTTGAAGTCAATCAACGGAACTCCACAATGCTCTAGAATTGGTGTGATAAGAGCTCCGCTGAATATTGAGTCATGTTGCTTAGGCTCTTTCTTTCTAGTCACCGTTAGTTCCTTCACTGTCCTCTCAAAAGACTCAATCAGCACTTCTTCATATCTCCTATCGGTCCGTTTGAGAATGGACCATAGGATACTGAGCTCGGCCATCCTTGCTGCCCCCGTCTCCTTCCTCCCAAAAAGTGTCAATGCCAGGAGCCTTTGTAAAACCTTTACGACTGGATTTCTGATCCAGCTAGTTTTGGAGCTCTTAGAATCGAAGGCTTGCGGTTCAACCAAGCCGGGAGCAACAGTTATTTGCCCCCAGAACCGCCCGACATTGAACTCATCGATGCTTTCCAAGTCTGTGGTGGAGGGATTTTCTTTGAAACCGTAAATCTTCCTCAACTCCGCTGCTGTGAGTGTCATCTTTTTGTTCAGCAGGTGGAATGAAATGCTGTGGATTCTGTTTCCACATTTTTCAGAGTTGGATCGGACAGTCAGTGTGCTGAAGAACTCAAGGACGAATCGTTGGTAGGTGGGCCTTGGAGTGAACAATCCAATGAGGCCCGATGCTCTCAAAAACTCATCGATATTATCCTTGACTCCCATATCAGTCAAACACTCGGTTTTGAAATAACGGGTGGCAACAATCTGACGCTTCATTAATCGGGTAAATCTTTGTTGGTGAACCGGGTCGTCCAAAATGATGTCAAAAAGTCGGCTGTCTGGCCCTGTGGACGTTGGGACCTCCGGGGTTTCGATCTCCGGTTCCTCCGGGAGGGGCTCCCGGATCACCAACTTGCCCTTCCCCTTTCCTATACTTTGTGTGCCTTTACTTGTGCCAACACTTTTCTTTGATGTCTTTTTTGATGGTCCCATTTGTCCTACAAGACAAACACACACTTAAATTCTGAGTTTTAACACTTATCACCAATTGAAACATTAACTCTAATCAAATAGAATGCCAATCACCCATGTTTCAATCACTCATGTTCAACCAATCACAGAAAATCACAAGTGAATTCGCAATCTAGATGACTCAGTTGACATGATTAAATGTGCATAAATGGCAAACATGTCTAATTATTATCCTATTGCAAGAAAATTCTATTAATGCTCAACAAAAATAGGTTGATTTTGTTTCATTATTATCAAGAGTCTAAAAGTATCTACTATTCACACAAATTCACTAATCAACCTAACAATCGAACATAATAATAGAATCAAATAGCAAAAAGGGTAACAAAAGGGAATGCATGTCAAGTGGTTGGTGATATAACAAAAATCAACTTCAATCCTCAATTTTCAATGATTCCCAAACTAATCCTCATCCATCATCAACAAATCATGCAAAAACAAAGGCTATCACTACAAATTTAGTGTTAGATTACTTAAAAACATTCAACATTGGCAAAAATTCACAAAATACGTGTGCACAACCAATATCAATATATCAACTAATCCAACAACAAATTTGCCCCAAATCTTAACAACAAAGTTCATAATAACAAATAAAGATTGAGGGGAAAGGATAGCCATACTTACCGGTCGAGTTTAATCGAAAAATTTGAAGTTTGATTTTTCGCGCCCTTTTTGACCCGACTCCGACTTTGCTCCAAATCCGAATTTTTTCGGATAGAAATGTTTATGATGATGTGGGTGAGGTGTGGTGTGAATTTGAGGGGAAGAAAATGAGTAACAATGGCGGATTTCGTGTGTGTGTTAGTGTGTTTTCGCCAATTTTCGCGAGGAGGAGGGTGAAATGCCCTACCTCGCCCGCGTCTGTCTTTTTATACCTGGGAGTAGGCCGCGGCCGAGGCGAAAACAATGCCGCGGCCGTGGCGAATGAGAAACCTTGCCGCGGGCGTGGGCTTCAGAAGCCGCGGCCGTGGCAATCCTTCCAGTGTGATTCCGGATTTTTGAGAATGAATGACCTCGGGCGCGGTCTGGAATCACCACGGCCGAGTCATTTCTACGCCGCGGGCGTGGCACCTATAGGCCTCGGCCGTGGCCTTTTGTCCAGAATGGATTCAAATTTTTCACGTTCTTGACCTCGGGCGCGGCAATATTTGACCTCGGTCGAGGCATCACTTGGCCACGGTCGTGTCTTTGAAGCACCACGGCCGAGGTGGGTTGTCCAGAATGAGTTGACATGTTCCCCGTCGGAAGCCGCGGCCGAGGTCGGTTATGTGACACGGCCGTGGTGAGTTTTCCTGGGTAATTCCTCCATTTTGGGCTCCTTCACCCCCATTTCACACTATCTCTTTGAATGGATTGTTGGGCACCTACACACATTTAAACAAAACAATTTAAAATACTAAAATATTATTAAAGCTACTAAACTATGAATTTTAAAATACGAAAAGCAATAAACGTCGGGTTGCCTCCCGACAAGCGCCTTTGTTTAACGTCGTTGGCTCGACGGATGCTCTTTATATAAACAAAACAAACAACTAGCTATGTAACTAAAACAAACACTTAACACATAAAACAAAATCGTTCTAAACCATTCCCCGGCAACGGCGCCAAAATTTGGGTAGGCGTCGTTTCCGACTACCAAATTAAATCGTGTATGAAGATACACTTAAACCTTACCGACTACTCTAACTAGTAGAGTGGCAAGCAAGGGTCGATCCCACGAGGAACGGTCGAACAAACTTTGCTTTTATGTGTTAAGCTATTATTATGAAGAAACATAAAGTAAATAAGCTAGAAAACAATAAAGAAGTGGGGGGTCAATGAAATAACAACTACACCTAAATAAACAAAGACATAAAGAGATTTTTATAGGTTTTTGGTTTTTAAATAACAAAACGATTCACCCTTGATCATGTTTCACCGAGGTCTTGGACGATTTATGTAACTATTGTCAATGCCCTATTCAATTGTGATTCTAGCCCTTATCTCAAGACTATTAACAAGCTCTAATAGCCTTGTTATCCCTTAATCTTAGTTAATCAAAACAAGCTCTTCGACTAACCCTATTCAGTTTAACCGAATCCTCGAAAAAGCTCTCTTAGATTCAATCACCAAATGCATTAAACACTAGGACAACGAGATAAATTCAACATAAAACTCGCAAGCTCGGTTTTAGAGGTTAAACTTTGTGTTATCACCAATAAATAATTATTGTTTGCTACTCGGGAATCGGAAATCCTACAATTACGGACAGTGACCTCCTATTCTAGCAACACATTCACAAATCCCTTAAAGGGTGATCAATCCAATAATAAATTCATAAATGTGAGTCAATAACAGCAAATAACACAAAACACTTGAATACACAATATTTTCGGTAACATTAACCGTAATAATCACATAAATGTCTTGGACTCAAGGTTCCACAATAATCAAGAGTGAACTAAGGGTGCTAGCCACCCATTTTACCTAATACAAAGATAAAATAACAGAAAATTAAAGAAAACATGAAAATAGGATAGAAAGAACCAAAGGTTAGGGGTTGAAGATCAAGATCTTCAACCCCCTTCCATTTTCTTGCTTCCAATGGAGAAAAGTGGCTGATTATGTGTGGGGGATGGGTTCTAGGTTGTTAGGGTTAGGTTAAATTCGAATAGGATGATATATATATAAGGAGAGAAAGTGCTAGCTCCAATTTAGGCAAAAACGTGTTTGGGTTTTTAAAACAGGGAACCCCGCCGCGGCCGTGGCATAAAGATGGCCGCGGGCATGGTGAAACAAGGGTTTTGGGCCCAATTTGTGGCCGCGGCCGTGGTATATATCCTGCCTCGGCCGTGGCTTGAGCCACGGGCGTGGCCTCACCACCTCGGGCATGATCCCCTGTTTTTTCCTTGTTTTCTTCATCCTTTGAGCTCGATTTGTCAATTTGAGATCTTCGAACCTGTTTTTCGGCCTTAATTCACCTGTCTTGACATGAAAATGAAACAAACATGTCAAATTGCCCAATGAGAAATAAACGCACAAAACACACGTGAAAATGCACACAAAAGTCCGTAAAAAGACACTTAAATTGACCTAAAAGTGTGTGCACTACCACGTGCACCAGTAGCCTTGAACCATACTCCGTTTTGGAGTTCATTGAATTGGAAATTTCTTGAAATTTGTACGTTTGTACAACAAAGAAAAATTATAGGAGGAAATAAAATTGTAATCGACAATTCGCACTTGTACGACCCAAATTAAGCATCGAAACTGTAAAATGATCGCCGGCCTAAGATGCATCAAATTCAAACAGCTACAAAAATAAATGTTCCATATATGAACTGCGATACATTGATATTAAGATATTTGTGGTTAAATGTATAGACCATGAAAAGTTGTGCTATTTATTATGTCAGATAGCTGCAGACGGTTTTCCTGAATGCTTAATTGAGTCTGAAGTACATGAAAGCTATCCAAATTCACTTTTTAATTCCAGGAATTTATCAATAGTGCCAACAGCATTACTGCACATGCAATGGAAATGAGATTGATTAGCTTCATCTTTCTGTCAATTCTGTCGAGATGTTGCTTCATTTTGTCGAGCTTCGATGTAATTTCCTTAATTGCTGCCTTCCACTCGACCGCTACCGAATTAGATTCAGCAGACCTCGGAGGGTCCATCCACTGGAAAAAAGAACAGCCACCTGACTGGGGAATTGGGGAAACTGGTAAACCAAAATATCATTTAAAAAATTTAACGAAATTATTACCTAAGCGTAGTTCAATTGTACGTTAATTTCAACCTAAATCACTCAAATTCGCATAATTGCATCCTATGGAATGTCGGAGAAAGCTTACACTCCAATTCGTACATCCGTAAAACCTCCTGCCCCGATGTGGATCTTTCTTGGTAGTTTGGATCATTGCTCGTAGACCGCAATCGCAGACCAGATACCCGGCGGGAGAATTGTTGGACGAAGACATATTTGGAAGCCGGTTCCGCGGTTATTGTCACTCGAAAGTCATTTGGGTAGAAGAAGAATAATTGATGGGTCCGAATTTTATGTGTCTCTTGCAAGCTAATGTTTAAAAAATATCTAGGGGGCTAAATATAAAAGAATTTCAGGGCCCCCTTGTCTTTGTGTCCGGGTTAATTTTTGGCCTCTGTTACCGCTACTTTATGCCACTATAAAAATTAAACTGTTCATTTCAGGGAACCGATAAACGGGACTTGGAATATTTCTTACGCATGGTTATTTGCGAGCAACTGTTCGTGGGAAAAAATCGGTTACTGAAATAAGCTATTAATCCTCTCTTATTTTTTAATTACATTATAGAATAGTGGACCTTCGGTGGTCAAACTCATCGACCACGAATGAAAGAAACCTTATTGCAGATGAGTAATAAATTACTTGTAATAAATTTAGGTTATCGTTTACAACGTCTGTTGTTCTTTCAAACAGTGCAAAGGCATATTCGTTATTGAATAACAGTAACGATAGAACCTTACTAATAAATTAATCCATCAAGAAAAGACGGCACCGAAGAATTGACTCTTATTTTTTTCCCAGATTATAGTTAACAAATTAAGTATTTTTAATTTTTTTTTTTTAGTGAGTTATAAAACTGGACATACACTTATAACCAATTAACCACGTTACGAGGTAAAATATTAAAGAAATAAGTCCCTAGACACACCTACAAATAATGCATCCTGCCAGTTTTTTTTTTTTTTTTTGTTTCCCTTAATGAGAGCGTTGAAACAAAAATATATTTAGTAATTAAACATTGAAAAGTAGTTACTATATGGTCCTTACACACAATAAGATGCTAAATTTTTTATGCAACTACTTTGGAGTTGCAAATGTCCCTAGAACTAATTCTTTCAACACTTGGTATATACCAATACATTTGTTACTAAAGGTAGTTGGAGAAGTGCTTGACAAAGGATTGCAAGAAAGATTTAAAATGCATAAAATTCCTTTTGCAGTTTTAATAAGGGCACAAGGATTGACGTCCGTAGACCAATAAAAATTGATTTCCATATAGTAAAGAAAATATGCTAGTCAATGAGGATTGTTTGGAGAAACCAGAAGGAATTTCCCAGATTACAGCTGGATTTTGATATTTGATTCGCTTCAGTCAGTAATTCACGATTTGAGTTATAATTTCTTTGTTACGCATATTTTACTATTACCACTTTCAGTGTATTTAATTAGACAGTACGTCTTATTCAAAGTATTCTTAAGATACAATTACATATTGCAACCGTAATTCCACGGGACCCGAATCTTTTTCACCTTGAGAAGGTAAAGTTTTTTTTTTTTTAATAAAACGCGGAAACAACAATCTAATCGTGGGAAGCACATTACGTACTCCCAATGCCGTAAAAGTCGTTGTCTTTTTTAATCTGATAAAGGTAGTGTTTTGTTACAGGAACACTATTAACTGTCTCTTTTTTGTTTTTTTTTTGGTTGCATTAGTAATTTATAAAAATAAATAAAGATTGTGCTATATGATTAGACCACTTAAAGTAGCCAATCACAAAAGGCCTAGGACCCTAGCATAATCCTCTCAACCAAGTAAACATTTTCTAAAAGAAGCAATCTTATTGGACCACACACTTCATCCAATGGGCACAAGGTATTGTAAATCTTTGGAGTGTATGTTACTCAAAATACTTGGAAAATTGGAATGAGATGGATATATTTGTACGCATACACAAATATAAACCTCCACGTCCACCAATAAACATTTTTTTCTAAATATACAAAATTGGAAAAATGAGGTTTTTCATTGGCCCAACTACACCAACCAATCAACTAAGTCTGCATGTTATCATTGCTATATTCAAGGTGTGTAAATTGATTGGACCATTTCCAAACCCAATCATAGTATGGTTATTTTCCCTTTCTTTTTACTAACAAAAAGGCTACTCTAACATCACTAAATTGAACTTCAATTGGACCACATCCTTCCCCCAATCAATACAAGATATGGTAGATCTTTGTAATAAACTTTGGAAATTGTGGACTTGTAAAACGTAGTAGTGATAGCATGATATTGTAGTATAAGAGGAATGTGGTGTACTTAGAGTCCTTATGGTCTGCTAAGAGGAAGATCGATTTGTACGTTCTACGGAACAGCCTTTTCCTTTGCTATTCTATTTAAATTGATGATAAAATTCACCTACAGTTGTTATCTCTAACCAAAGTATGCCCTCAGAAAGGAATATTTCAGGAACGAATTGTTTGCACCCCATTGAGCTGAAAACTGTAAGATTTTTAGTTTTGGATGGCGAAGCTACGGACACATCAAGTGAGGAGGATTGCATTAGTTTAAAAAAGAAAAAAAATGGTCGTCAATTTAAATATGAAGTGTTGTACCATAGCTGTTGCGGTCAGAAGGTGGCTGATCGAGGTGTTGTCCACACGTCTGCAAGACAGGCCAGTAGCGCTGGTGAATGTAACGAGGCAACTAAATTAAAGAAACCAAGGGGGGAAGTGTCGGAGGAAACAAAATAATCAACCGGCACACGATGGAGTCATCGGTAAATACCGAGGAATTCGACTTAGGGATTGGGGTAAGTGGTGTGCTCAAATTCGCGATCCAACATCAAATAAACGTCTATGGCTTGGCACATTCCGATCCCCGGAGGAGGCAGCAATGGCGTATGATAGGGAGGCGATAAGGATACGTGGTAAGGACACTTTTACGAACTTCCCTTATTCAGTCTATCAAACCGAAGAGAGTGGATGTGAAAGAAAAACGCCAACATTAGAGGAAGACCATTTCCCCGTTATTGAGGGTGCTACGGCCGTGTCCACTACTCCACGAAATCATATCGTTTTATCAAACCACGAGTCTGATGACACTTATTCACTGTTCGATGAAGTTGGTTTATCACCATTGTGGAATGAAAACAATCCCGCAAGTTATAGCCATTGGTCGACTGATTATAGTTTTGATGACCTAAACCTTTGGTGCTCCCACGCTGATCTGAGTAATGATTTTATTAATCCGTCTGTAGCTGACTATCTGAAACCGGGTACTGATGCCGGTGGCTTTAGTTGGGGCGACCTAAGCATAGACAATTTTGACGAAGGTAAAATTGACTCTTCCGAATGATATGTTTTGGACAGTGGATGTTGTTAATGTAACCTACATTAAACAAGAAAGATTGTATTGGTTTTGCTTATTATTTATTTTCCTACAGACGTTTTTTTTTTTTTTTGCTGCTAGCAATTGATCAGCACAACTTACTGATGTCACTATAACAATTTTGTGGTCGATTTTTTTCCCTTTTTTTTTTCCTGCTAACGAAGTCGTTTGATTAAGCTTTTTAGTTGAGGATGTGTTACCAAAAAAGTAAAAGTTTTAATTTTGATTGTTACCATAATTTTTTAATAGTTCTCTAGGCAACAACCCCGTTTAGCCAAGTATAACACAAGCTTGAAATACTCCTTTAATATATAATTGCATAGTCCAGTCACACTAATTTGGAATTTGAATATTAAGTACCAAAAAAAAAAAAAAAAACAAAGGGCATTAGCCAACAGTCTTTCGGAACTACATAGTAGTTGCTAAAAATTATCCCTTATGTAATTACAAGTAGTTAAATAAAATAGCTCATGTCCATTTTAATTAAATTTGCTAAAATATGACAAATTCCTTTGTAACTAATTCTGGTTAAGCAATAATTAGTCTCAACATAGTGGTTGACAAAACTAGTTTCAAATATATTAGTTACTACGAAGTTGTTACAAAAAATCATTTTGCAGCTTAGTATAAGTGACTACCCTAAAGTAATTTCATTTAGTATATTTATTTTTAAATAATATTTCTGTAACTACTCTCCCTTTTTTGTCACCACCTATTGTAGTGGCATAAATTATTTTTTCGAATAGTGGTTTAACATACTTAATGGGGATTTTCCATACATTAATGAGAGAGTTTTTTGCTAAGAAATTATATAAATATAATTCCCCGGTGATGTTTGAAAGATGACTCTTTAAAATATTGCGATTGTGAGTCTTACCATTTGAGTAAATGGCAATACGTCACATGCACAAAAAATAATATAATGAACTAAAAGATATATATATTTATATATATTTATATATATTTAAAACTACAATAAAGAAATAATTTTAACTAATATAGAAATTAGCGTTTGTATGTAAAATCGCGTAACTTTTAGTATGAAACATACGAGGACCTGGACGGATTTCTGTAGACAATTGGCTATGTCCAGACGTACGCAAGGTTGTTTCGAAAAAGTTAGTATTAAGTAATAAAGTTAACAACTGTATGAAAAAATTAAAACAAAACGTGGGAAACACCCACGGTGTTATACTTCACTCCAATCCATGTTTGCTAACACCTTGTAACCCTAGCTATAAGTTATTAGGTGAACAAATGTTAGCAGCCACCACTACTCTCCTTCATATTTGGTATTGTTGAGGTGTGATTCAACGCTGTAACATAACTGGCAAGACCACCATGGCCACAATGAGCGAAGGTTCTTCTGAATACTTTGTGGAAAATCTTCAACCTTCGTTGAACAGTCCCCCTGTTCCTGATGTTTCCGGCGAAGCATCGAGTGATGAAGGGCGGGATGTCGTTGACTATGAGGACGTCTTTACCTACTTTGTTAACATTGACAGGGACGATGACTTATTCTCAAAGGATGTTGTAGATTGGACGCCGGAAGATGTGGTTGGAAAGTGTTTCGTTAGTGTTTCTGCAGCTGAAGGTTTTTATCGATTTTATTCTAAGAAGATGGGATTCGGATTTCGACGGAATAATCAGGAAAGAGATCGGCAGTCGGGACTAATTACAATGAAGAGATGGGTTTGCAGTCGGGAAGGTCTAAGAGATCAGAGAAGAAAGACGACAGATGATCCGAAAAGAGAACCTAGACCTATTACCAGGTGTTGCTGTCAAGCTGCTTTTATAATTAGGCGTATGGAGGTGGACGGTGTCTACAGAGTTACACAGTTCAGAACGATTCATAACCATGAACTTGCTAACCCACAGCTGGTGCATTTTTTACGTTGCAACCGGGGGATAACGACAGGGCATGCCATGGAAATTCGAACAATGAAGGAGTCCGGCATAAAGACATGTCAAATCATGGATTTCATGGTAACAAGTCTTGGTGGCTTTCACAACGTGGGGTTCATAGCGAAGGATCTATACAATTTTATATCCATCGACAACGAAAGGACAAGAAGGCTATGTACTGACGCTGAGGCTACCCTTGCATACTTCAATGCATTGGTTGAGACGGACCCAGGGTTGTTTGTGAAGTATTCGGTGAGTGAAGAGAATAGGCTGCATAAAATATTCTGGTCTGACTCCAGGTCCCGGCTAGACTACGCTAATTTTGGTGATGTTCTCGTCATCGATTCTACGTTCAAGACTAATTACTTTAAAATGCCTTTGGTGGAGTTTGTTGGCATCAACAATCATCGGAGTACAGTTGTGTTTGCATCCGCATTGGTAAATGATGAAATAGTAGATTCTTATGTATGGATATTCACTTGCTTTTTACAGGCGATGGAGGGGCAGCATCCCGTTTCTGTGATTACGGATGGAGATAAGGTCATTGCGGCGGCCTTAACAAAAGTCATGCCATCATCTAGGCATAGATTGTGTTCTTGGCATCTTATGCGTAACGCAAGAGTGGTTTCTCATGATGCTAGTTTTCTTAGTGATTTCCGGAAATGCATGATGCGTGCTCAGTCGGAGGATTCGTTCGAAGAGTCATGGCAACATTTTCAAAACAAGTATTCGCATGTAAACCGGCAGTGGTTGGAGGAAATGTACGAGAAGAAGGATAAGTGGGCGGAAGCTTTCTTCAGGGGAATCTTTTTTGGTGGGATGACCACCAACCAGAGGTGCGAGAGCACGAATGCGTACATGAACCGATTCTTGAATAGTCACCTGAGCTTGTACAAATTTGTCAAGCAATATTCGAGGGCAATGGGAAGGCTACGTGAGAATGTCATGCGAAATGACTTCACTAATCAACAATCTAAGATGACCCCACAGACTCATCTACAATCCCTTGAGAGGTCCGCTGCTTCCTTCTACGCGAGAGCAGTATTCGTAAAGGTTTGTATACTTTTCTTAGCGAGACTCTTTTCCAGGGCGTCGGTTTTCTATAGGTTGCAAATGTGTTGGTCCTTTAACTGTATGATTCACAATTTTTGTAGGTTCGAGAGGAAATTTCGAAAGAGTCATCGTATACACCGATTGCGATGAGTTCTGCGGGACACCAGAAGAAGTATGTATTAAAAAAATTCGGCGTGGAAAGTGCAGGCTCCACGATTGTTGCATTCAATGTCGAAGACAGTACTTGGATATGTGATTGTGGTCATTTCGAGTCCGTCAGATGGCCTTGTAGGCATATGTTTTGTGGCATGAAGGCTATGAACATGGAAGAGATACCAAAGTCTATGTTGTTTACTAGGTGGGCCAAGTTGTTACCGGCTACGTTCCCCGTGTTAACTAACAAAATAGCTACTACCACCATGGAGCTGCGATACGGATCCCTGATCTCGAAGGCGCATCAATTATGTCATCTAGCCTCGTCCAGCGATGAGCGGTACCGCCATATTATGTCGGTGATGGAGTCTAAAATTCTGGAGATGCCATTGGATGTGTCGGAATCCACTAGTGGGTCTGAGAACCCGCGCAAACAGAAACGTGACAATACAGACGTCATCCACATTGTCAGAGACCCAGAGATTGTGAGAACTAAAGGTACACAGCCGGACAAGAAAGGTGACAAGGGGAAGAGACGACGATGTGGATGGTGTAAGGAAACGGGACACTACATATCTAGTTGTCCTAATTTGATTTCTAAACGTGGAAAAAATCGGGAGGGGAACCTGGGAGGGATAGGGTCCCAGTCATGGAGTGATTCATTTGAAGAGGAAATATTTCTGTAACTCACGTCTAATCACTATATATGTTAGATTTTAGTGGCTGAGGTAAAAAAGCAGAGATTATTTATTAATACAGATTCATTGTTTGTAGTAGACTAAGTTTTGTATGCTTCAGTTTGACGTGAACTGTTGGGCTAGTTTATTTCCCACTTTTACTTCTCTCTGTATCGAAGCATATAATATTTTTTAAAACCATTTTTACTTAGTGCCTCCTATCGATTCCGTTCCTTCCGTGATACTAATGCACGCCACACGGCATCAGGATAGTATGGATTGACAACTAAAATATCAAAACTCCGAAAACGTGAATTGTATCTGGCAGATCGGAAGGAGCCTATTCAGTCGAATAAGTGGTTGTTCATTGAGTGCAAAATTTTTGGTACGCGATATAAATGAACAATAAATCATTAACGGTAAAATTAACTTTACAACTCAAACTATTAAATTAATATTAATGAAGCACACATTGCTCAAATTAGGTGGCTTGCCAAACAAGAGTATCACTGTGCACAGAAAAAATGTGGTTGTGAGTAAAGGACGCCAAACTACAAACAACTAAGACAGGTACTACCTCCTTTTGTTTATAGTGTCAAGTCTAGATAATGACGGGAAAATTAGGACGTAGCTAGAACGGAGAAATAAACCACCGATTTAGATTATCTATCTATGTTGTAGTTCCTTAAACTTCTGCTAATTTGGTTTTACCAAAAAATCTAGTATTTATTTTCGTTCCATGAAATTAATGAAAGGGGAGACTCAATTTTAAAACTTCTTAAGTTTTTCACGGGATATTGGAGATGACATAACTCGAAGGATTAAATTAATTACGAAACTTCCAGTTATAATGAAATAGATACGTGACGAAATGATGCAAAATTAGTGAAAATGAAAATATGACAAAAAAGGCAGTGCAAACGCCAGTTGATAATCACCCCAATGCATTTCTTTGTTTTTAAAAATGATAGCAAGCGTGATCTCAAATGCGATTGCCAAGAAGCTCTTATTTTATTTTTAACTATATTGAATTTTCATAAAGTCAACTAGCAGATATGTTAATATAGTAAATGAAATTGCACATTAACCGCACGGACTCGATCCTGGGTGGGGCAATTGGATATCCATGAGCGTTACCACCATAAACGATGGCATAACAGGAAAACTTTTGATCCATATCTATAACAAAGCATCGCCTGCAAATGTTAAGGGGTACTGAACCTACACCACTGCACCATGTTGTATCCGCAAGTTAATGGGTGGGTGATCTCTTGGCCCACTGAAACTTTAAATTTAAGTTTCGGGGCGTAATATTAAGGGAAAATCAGACCGTTATTAATTCTATATTACTTCCCCGGAGTGTATAAATAAGTGTATCACGGACATTAAACTGCGCTTTTTATTACTTCTCCCAAAATGGTCTGACTGCTGTTTTTCTTAATAATTCCATGCGTTTTCGGTTTCCCTTCGTCGTTGTACGTAAGTTCTAGTATGGGTTTGTAGGTGACTTCTGGTTGCCTGCAGTTGTGATAGAGAAAAGTTTATTTGGAGGACAAACAATCAAACCAATCAAACGTTTAATAATCGCTTTTCATTTTGGGATATATGGATAGGTGTTGGGTTCACTAGCTATAATATTTACAAATAGATCCATAAATATTTAAAAAGTTACAGTGTATCAAAATAATCGAAGCATAACATACGAAGAAACAAGTTAAAAATTACCTACCGGTGTACCTGCTAAATTTGGAAGTTAAATCATTCTTTACGTAATAATATACTTTAAAAAAAAAAGTTAACACTAACAAAATTAGTATAACAAATATATATATTACAGAAGTTACCAACAGTCGAACTTTTTACACTCAGTAAGTATATAAATTATGTTTATAAAAAAGCCTAACTATGTATACATAGATTTATTATTATGTATGTATATATTTATTTATATATATATATATATATATATATATATATATTCCTATATTTTCTATATGTTTACGGAAAAAAAAGGGCACCTTCCTGACCAATTTCTCACTGATCAAATTTTGTTCTTTTTCAATTGCGTTTGTACTTGATTAGGGTATGTGTGTTAACAAGAACATAGAGGTACAAAGTTTGTATTTCGAATAATCAGGTCATAATCTTTTCTTAAGAAAAGACAAAATGGGTCACCGTCAGGGCACCTTTATATTTTCATTAAATTGTAAAGTATAGTAGGTGTTGATTGAGTTTAATTAGATTAGTTACAGCTCCGTTTCTTATAGTTTTTGTACATTTCATTTCCAAAAATGACTTTATGTTTATAATCGGTATCTTTAGACCAAGTTGTACGTGAATTCTAATTTCTCTAAATCATCAATTTCTTGTGGTCGAAATTTCTAAAGGTTTTAAGTTGTAGAAATTATTGTTTGTAGTATAAAATTTGAGGCGTTGTAACCATCTATGTCCAGGCCCGATACCGTTATAACAACATTACACCAAAAGTGTAAACAAGTATTAATTTAAAGGGTTGAAAAGTCTTAATATATATTTAGTTCTGGATGTTTTGTGTTGCGCGTGTAAAAGAATTTTCGGTTTCAAAGTGCTATTCTTTATTTTAAATTTCCATTAAAATTTGTGGAATGTGAAAAAAAAAAAATCAAGGTTAAATGTCACATATACGCGCAAAAGTCGTAGTCTAGTGATTAATAAAACCAAAAATGATTTTATAAAAAATAGATATGAGCAAATAGGAAAAATTAGTTATCTGATTATAAGTCAAATATTAAAATACAACTCCTATAAGTAAAAGTATCTTTTATATATATATATATATATATTTTTTTTTTTTTTTTACCTGTTTGTTCTCTTAAATTTTAATGAATCAAAGTAGATCAAATTTGTGTAAGATAAGGAAGTTGATTACGTACAATTTTAATCAATTCCCAAAGCTAAATTAAGGATAATTTAGACGTACAAGCAACTGGTATATAGTTGTATACCAAGCCAACACTTTATAGTACAACCAAACTAACAAAGGAGACTTTACTCAAATAATTAACGTACCATTAATATAATTTTTAACAACAATATCGTAATTATGTAGCGTCAAAAGACGATGAAACTGATGTCTTTTACATAACCATTAAAATGCTTCATGCTGGAAACTTTTAGCAAATTTAAAATCACCAGTCAGTTTTGATTCCCAACTGATGCGACCACTTAACCATTTGTGAACACACAGTATTAACCTTGATTGATAACTGTAGAATTTACCATAGTCTATATATAGTTAATTTTTTAAATAAATATTTAAACAGTATCCGTACGTAATTAAAAATAATCATGGAATAGAATCGAAAAAGACGCTAATATTTTGTTTGATACCTCAATATTCTAGGAATATCCTAACTAGACACTAATTCAGAGAAGATTAATTTTACTAACTAAAATACTTAATTAACTCTAAACGCAAACTTGAATAAATACGAATAATTAACAATCACGGGAAAACAGCATCCTAGGGTATCGATTTCAGAATATTTATTCCAATGATGATTAAGATTAACTTATTGATTTTAACCGATCTAATGTTTATTAAGCGGCGCACTATTAACCTAACCCTCCTCTCGAAGTAATTAGATCGTTGATTAACTAAGACAATTACCCTCTCGAGTCAATTAATCCTAGCAACTCCAAACAGCTCATAAACCTATGCCTACACAGTCATAGACAACTGCGCTCTATATCGTACGTCTAATAACAAAACCCTTCTCTCGTAGCGGATTTGTTAAACGAATTAACTAAACCTAAATGGCCAGTCCAAATTTAGTTGTTAAAACTGATATAAAGATAAACATATCAAAGAACGGAATTCAATAAGTAAAACCATAAATCAAAACATTGTTATAAATAATTCCTACTTTCTAACCCTAGGACACGAATAGCTTAGCTACTCATGCCTAGGCTCAATTCAATACAATGATTAAGACAAAACATTCTAAAGAATCAAACTAGGAAAAATTGCTAAACCCGAGTATCTCGTCCCGTTGCTCGAATCTTCGTCTTCGTCCAAGTCGTCTCGTGCCTCAAACTCGGATAATATGTGTATATTTTTCTTTTGAGAGCACTTGAATCCTTCTTATAGAATTAGATAATCCCTCTTGAATTAAGAAATCAAATCTTCACTTAAAACCGGATTTTAACAATCGACAGCCCTTTTGACACGGCCGTGTTGCTCAAAATTTCACTTTTCCAGCAACAATTTCACACGGCCGTGTTGCTTTGTGACACGGCCGTGTTCCATTCCAGAACCAACAGCTCGTTTCAGGACACTTTTGACACGGCCGTGTTGCTTTGTGACACGGCCGTGTCGGTTCTTGCCTCGTTTTGCTCCTGGACCGGTTCAGCCCGGTTTGGACCGATTCTCGGACAATTCGGACCGGTTTGGACCGGTTCTTGGACGGTTCGGACCGGTTCTCACTGATTTTCACTACTTTGGGCCGATTTTTACTCTGTTTCAACTTGTTTTCTTGTCCGGTAGTCGTAAATCACAACTTTTTAGCCTGAAAATGCTCAAAATACCTTAAAACAAGTCAATCACGTCAATTGATCACTTATATCATATTTCATACAACTTCCAACCATTTATGCATATAATTCCTATCAAATAATACCTTACATCGACCTAATTACATGCAAAATCAACGTGCATCAGTAATGTATAGCTTAACTTCATCTTCTTACCTTGTTTTTTTGTTTTTTAATTTATCCAATTAAATTTTCAAGTTGTAAGCATATATAATAAAAATAACCTTTCAAAATTTGTGTTCTTACGACCAATTTTTAAAATTACACGCTGTCCTTTTTAAATATACTAAAAAACTTCTTATCTTTCAATAAAGTCCTACTTTATTACAGTGCGGCATAAACATTGTTCAATATTTCGAATTACAAATTAAAGTCTGCTAATTCTTCATAATATTTGAATAATTACTTATAATTTTTGGGGCATTAAAAGTTTTTTAAATAAGTGATGTATATTTCTTGTAAATAGAAAATTAACGTAAGGGAAAAAATCGATCAGTACAAACAAAAATACTTAGGTTGTTTAGAGTAAAAAGAGCAGTTGAGGTTAGTTGGTTGGACATAGTATTGTGTAGGTTACAAATTGTAAAAATATATGGTTTTCCTTTTGTTTGACCAAACAAGAAAAATAATATTAAAAAGGTAATGAAGTTGAGGTTTAATAATCGTCATAAAATAAAATAGATCTCAAAGTGTAACAGAAGTCATAAATTAGGATGCAAAGGGTATTTTTTCTTAGAAAAGCAATTTTAAAAGAATATACATTTAAAAAATATCACTTGGCTTTTAACAAAAATTATCAATAACTATTGTATGCCATAGTACATATACTCGAAGCTCTGTTTTTTGTGATTAAATAAATTTAACAGCAGATTTGTTCATAAATTGATTGTAAATAGATATTAGCTTTTGGCATCGATTTTTATAAAAACAGCAGTGTATAGTTTAAGGTTGCAGAATTTATGATGAGCATTGGGGGTGGGGGGGGAAAGGGAAAAAATTAAACATTACAAAAGATTTAAAAAAAAAAAAAAAAAAAAACAAAAACTTGAACATAAAGGGACATAAAATTAAGGAGTGGGCTAGAATCGAAACCAAGACCTGCTGCTCCCAGCCCTAATCTCTTTACCGCGTTATCATGGTAGGCATTTCGTACAGTTGTGTCTTTTTTTGGTTCATAAATCATCTATTACTGTGCTATTTCCTCATTAGTTGCCGCCTTATATTTGAAAAGGCGCTTCATTTACCTTCAAACCTACTCCTTTCGCAACCCTTAATTAGGGATTTCAACATTGCAGCGTCTCCGATAGTGTTCCGTCCAAACATCGCTGGAGTTCGCCACCGTGTACCGGACTCACCCACCGGAAGTGCTCCGACCAAGTTATATCTGTCCTATCTTCGATTATCACCGAATGGCAGACTTGGCAGGTTCATCTGGCAAGGATGGTACGCCATTCCTTTTAACTCTGTTGTGTTTTTTTTCATTTCTTCCTCGGGTTAATTGCAAGGTTTATGTTATTTTGAATAAACTCATTTGCCCCGTCAAAGGAATGATGTTTTTATGGAATCTCGGTAGGAATAGAAGAGCCGGTTGAGGAGGGGGGATGGGGAGGATGGTCAGTATTCGTGAATGTATTTTTTTTCATTGTCTTGATAGGAGATGGTGTTTTAATATTTTAACTAAATTTCACTAGAGAACAAGACATTCTTGAAATTTGCAGTTTTAATTTTTGGTGTCCGAATGAACATGTAGTAAATCAGTAAGTGATCTATCTTTTGATAGTTATGTTAGGATATCACACGATATCTTAGCTCTAGTTATGTATCGTTGAAATAGGAATGAGATGTGTCGCATTCTTGTGTTTGGTAGACAAGATTCGTGAATGAGATGTTATAAGTTGGATGTTGGGTAGAGATGTATAAACCTGTGTATGACTTTGCATATTACGGCGTTGTGCTAACAAAGTATTTAACTTTCAAAGTGATCAGCTAAAGTTATCTACACACATTATAAGAAATCAATTTCCTAAATAACGACATCTATCATGTTAAACTTTTCTGTTTTTAACAATTAGGAAAATACATGGTAATAAGTGAGCAAAATTTTGCTGCTCTAAAATAGCACAGTGTTTTATTTAGTTCCCCGTCCAATGGAAAATACAGAGTTTATGAGGATAAAAATTGACGAGTAAACGAAAAACAATGAGGTAAGATTTAAAAATAAAAGATTAGAGATAAAAAAAATTAAACAATGTTGTAGTTTAGCGTGGAAAGAGACAACAAAGGAAATTAAGCACCATGGCTCAAATACCTATTATCGCACAAAAGTTTTTGTTGAATTATGAAAAAAAGTTGGAAATATGACAGTGGAAAAAACAATGGGAGGTAGGATGAAGCTTTTGCTTCATATGTTGGGCAACTGAACTGAGAATAAAAGCAGAAGAAGTCAAAATCTTATCCTACGAACATGCGTTCGTATTCCGTGAATATGGAGTAAGAGAAAAGGGATGAAAACCAGAATTGGGTGAGATTTTATAACTGGGAATTCAGGAGGCTGTATTCATTAATTTCTATGACTTTGGGGCTTTTTTTTACATTTGAAAGCCTCTTCTTGTTTATTGTTGCTGCGTGTAATAGCCATCTCATCCCTCAGGCTACTTTTGGTTTGTGAAGGTGAATAGTGGATTAATGGCGGGGCTTTATTTAGTCAGGGGCCCAAGAGATTAGCTACGTACGCTACCATATTGTTCTAAAGGGGAGAAGGGTATACAATCTAGGCCTTATATAGTATTCCTCACTAAAACTAAGGGTAGACTTAGTTTGAAAAAATTGTAAGGCTACAGTTGCCATTCCTTATGAATTTGCATTCTCCTGCTAACCATTTCTTTTTAAACTACTGATGTGTCTCTAAATTCTCTCAACCTCACTGTGATTTCTTTAGGTAAAACGGGTAACTCAGGTAGCCGGCCAATGCGATTCTTCAGGTTTATCATGGATGCATCCCTCGAAGAAATGGTTAGTCCTTGTTAATTAATTTGATCACAACTGCTGTTTCCTGACACCAATGTTTTGTTTAATGAATATATATAATCATTTAATGTGTAGGGTTTCCTATGTTGTAATTTCTAGTTAAGTTTGTGCTCCTGAACAAAAAGGAGATAGCTTACCATAAACACATCCCTGATAGGAAGTTGGTTATTAACATAACTAATGTAAAACTGCAATTATCTCTTAGTTACATAGAAGCAATTGCTACCGGCCAACAAAAATACTTAGGGTGAATACTTTGGAGTTCCCAACAACCCGAACTGTTACGTTAAAACGATTTAAAAAACAGCTTTGATTAGGTCCTAGTACGAAATAAGCATAGCACGGGCTTCGGAATTTGATATTGTAAAGTGTAATTTCTTTGTAGCCGATATAAATTGCATGCGCGAAGCTTCTTGTCTGTTTGTGATGGCCATCAGCAAATTGGCAAGTACCGTTATTGCGTAAGGGATGTAACGGGATAGTTGGTGTTTCAGGTTTGGCCACCCGAAGCTTCTCGTAGGCTAGCTGATCAGCAACTTGATCATGCTACCTTGCACACACCATTTGGTTGTTGGGATATCCGGGTGAGGAGGGATGATTCGGGGAGCATCAGTCTTGGTGAAGGGTGGTCCAGGTTCGTACAGGAGGGTGGGATCTCCGTTGGAGACATGCTGAGCTTTGAACACGTGGAGGGGATGCAGTTTCTTGTCCGCATTTTTGATACGAGTGCATGCGAGGTCAGGTCGAGGGAAAGAACTCCTCGGTCCTTTGTGGTTAACAATGACAGCTCGGACGGTAAGACGGAGGGGGAGCATGCACTTTATAGTTATGATTATGGAGCATTGCTTATTTTGAATAAAGAATTTTGAAAACTTATAATTTGTAATGTGCAGGTGAGGGACCCGCCAACAGGGCTGATGGATTCAGTAGTGACAACCCACATTTCAGGTTGACGGTGCAGCCTTACCATTGCAATCCGAAATGCAGGCCCGTAAGTTGATTTAGTGATTTAATATATGGCAAAGAGGTTAACTTAATTATCGAAACTTGGTACACTATGCTATAGAACAACTCGAATTGCTCTCCCTTGTTGTCCTCTTATCAAATTGAATCTTTGGTTCGGCTGACCTCCGTAAATGACTACTTTTGCAGACTATCCCCGGAGAGTTCGTGAAGGCAAACAACATCCACCGCAACTTATCGAAGGCATCTCTCAAAGACCCAACCGGACGCGTGACTGACGTGAACGTTGTTTGCAACGGCTCAGGACGGACTTTCCGGCTAAGATTTGGAAATGGATGGTATACATTTTTCAGGGCGAATAATCTGGAAATTGGAGATATATGCATTTTCGAAATCGGTGCTAGGCAGGTGTCCGGAGCTAGGGCCTCGTTTGATGTACACATTTTCCGTAAGTAGTAATATGATACATTTGATTGTATGTTTGGTTGGAGAATATGTTTAGTCTCTTTGTTTTTGTTCAAGGATTTTAAATCTGGACATCATCGTATGCTTACAATTTTGTGTATAGCCCCGCGGGAGGGGTCATTTTGGGTGTAACAATTATCTAAATACTCATGCCGTGGTGTTTTGCGGATTCTATTAACTATTAAATATGTATTTCTAAAACACGTTCACCAACATACCAATATTAATAGATTTTAGATCGAGGAAATAATTTCAAAATATATGGTCTACTCACATATTAGGACAATGGCAATCGATTTCGTTTTGTCAATTGATTCCTATTTCGACATTGTTGAAGGAAAATCTTTACTTAGGATAAATCTGAAGAGAAATTAATAAAATTACAGTAATGTATTTATCTTATACATAAATATATCTAGAATTTAGAAATTTTATGATGTCCATATAATTTAAAAAAATTTCGAGATATTAAAGTGTAGAATATAGTCACTTTTGACTTCGTATACCTTCCAATATCGGATATTTGTCGGTTACTTTCTAGTTTGGGATCATAAAATGCATGCTCAAACTTACGGTAGAATATAAAGGAAAATTAAAGAATATCATTACGTTATTAATTTTAAATAATATATATAAATTTAAATATTATTTAGAAAAAAAGAATATAACAACATGTTAGTCGAGAAAGGCTATTGGAATGCCGCCCTATAGGTTAGTTATTGGTAAGTCTTGCAAATTACCAGTCGAGATTGAGCATGGAGCCTGATAGGCGGTAAAGCGTTGCACTATGGAATTGGAATCTGCGGGACATCAGAAGAAGTTGGATTTGCAAGAGTTAGAGGAAATCCGATTGGAACCCTATGAGAACCCGCGAATCTACAAAAGAAAAGACGAAATTGTTTCATGATAGTTCGATCCTGATAAATCAATTTTATGCGGGTACAAAGGTGTTACTTTTTAACTCTCGTCTAAAACTTATGCCGGGTAATCTTCGTTCTGAATGGCTTGGTCCGTTTGTTGTTACTAATGTGTTTCCTTATGGTTCAGTGGAGAGTAAAAGCTTAGATATAGATAAGGTGTTTAAAGTGAACGAACATCGTCTTAAATTGTTCAAAGAAGAAGAGAATGTGTCATATGTCATCGATTTTAACTTAAGAGACCCCGTTTATCCATCGGCGTAATGGAGAATTGGGCCAAGATATCAGACGGCCTGAATTGGAGATTGACAAATGGGACGGGATACCAAGATCATATCATTGTGGGCCTATTAAGAGATTTATATAATAAAAACACTGTTTCTTTTATTGCAATTAATTACATTTTATTTAAATATTTTCTTTTTAGATAAGGTTGGATATTGTTCAGATTTGATTAGGAGTGGATTAGGAAAACAATTTCCCTACCGTGATTTTTACAGAGGAGCGACGCGCCAGTTTAGTACACAATTCCAGTACGCTCTCTCTCTCTCTCTCCTACCCAGTACAATTCGCCAGTGTTTTCGTTTCCCTTAATTTTTAACCCTTCAATACAATTGGTAGAATACTTTTTATGAAGGACATCAATTCCGGCATGTGTGGCTAAGGCGTTGTAATTCATTGTTCTTGTTCATTTCAAGTGCTTATGAATTCGAGCTTGGCTATGTAGAATTTATTTATGATATTGAATTGACTACTCCATTGATTAAATAAATTTTAACAGCTATTTAATCGTTCATAATCTCCCATATTCTTGTTAGAGTGACATTTCCCATTATTTTAAAAAGAATCAATTCAATCAGTGAAGAAACAAGATAAAAATAACAGCTACAAACATACAAGACGTAAGAATGCATTCGCCGTGATTATGCTGTCGCAAAAAAAGTGGGAAGTTTAGAATCGGCCCTTCAACCTGCAATCAACTACTCTAATTGGGAATACGTATTATCATGACGCGTCTTTTAGAATAACTTATATCTTTCAGAATTATATATTTTGTCCAATAAGGTAACAATAAAGTTTTGGTAGCACCACCAATAACACATTCCATTAGTCCTGATTCCTTAACATTCAAACAACAGTAATCCTGAGAAAGCAATAAATACCGGAAAGAATTTCTTTAGGAGGAAGGAGAGGGGCCTCACGTTCAGATGGCATGCTAAGGCATCTATTCCAGAATCCCTCAAAAGTTGAGATCGGGCGGCCATCGTGATCATGAACTTCCCATGGCTCGTACAGAAAGTCCGCATTAAAGGACCTCACTGTCACACCTTGTGCGCTTAGTACTTCCTTGGCTCGGTGATCCCTCAGCAATGATATTGGGTCGAAAACGGCAAGACAAACATAATCATTACTCTAAAAAATAACAGAATATTCTCAACTACTAAACATCATATTGAATAGCAGATGAAGATAACATGTAGCAAAAAACAATTATAACAAAACTCATTGAAGAAAGAACATAACCTTCCCCAACAATATCGGGTCTCATACGACGACACAAACAAAATCATGACTCTCCCAATTGACAGTAAATTAATCCTTTATAATAGCTTTAACAGAACAGTTATAATTACTAGGTAACAACTAGCACCACATGAGAGAAAACTGATTCGAGAAAGGGCTAAGACGGACGGACCGTATAAATGGTTGAAGCAAAGCTGAGTGTATCCAGTGGATTCTATGACTTCAAGAAGAGTAACAACACTATCAGTGGATCTCTTAGTGACAAGTGAAGTGCCAAGTTTCCTTAAGGACCTGTCAAGATGGGCTAAGCTTTGTTTAAGCCACCACCTTGGAACCCTACCAAGATTGTAGTGCCCTTCCTCCTCAGGTGCCCATATAAATAGAGCTTTAACTCCCCCAGCCTTCACTCCAGCTGCTAATGCTGGATTGTCATCTACTCTCAGATCCCACCTGAACCAAACTATACTGCATCCACCCCCTTACATAAATCACCAGGATTTTTCCTAAAAAGGGATATTTTTATTAAAAAGAAAAATAACCACGTACAAATCCTCTCTCTCTCTCTCTCTCTCTCTCTCTCTCTCTCTATCTCTCTCTCTCTCTCTCATCAACAGTTTCTAACAAGGGATATGAAAAATAAACCCATATACAATCTCTCTCTCTCTCTCTCTCTCTCTCTCTCTCTCTCTCTCTCTCTCGTTCTTCAAGAATTTCTAACAGGAAAGGGAGAACAAGCCCACCAGTAAACTATCTCTCTTTCCAAGAGCTTCTAACAAAGAGAAAAGGGAAAAAAACCCACCACCAAGCTCTCCCTCTCTCAATAAAAGATTCTAACAAGGGAAAGACAAAAAAGAGCTCACTACCAGCTTTCTCTCTATACATCTAAAAATATGAAATCTAGCATTGGTATCTTTGCTGAATAATGTTCACTAGCACATACAGAGGGAACATAAGCGCAAAGAAGAATGCAGGTAGGTTCCCAAAACTAGATGAAACATATAGCAAAGTTTGAAAAAAGAAACAGAAGAAAGGTATTCAAGAATATATGGGCAGTTAAGACTTTAGAGCTACATTGACAAAAACTATGTAGAGCAAGGTCAGAGACGTTATGGGGGGACGTACTAGGTAAACTACGATTGAGATTAGCGTGAGGCTCAAGTCCAACCCATTCGACATATTTAAAGCAAATGAGAGCCAGAGAGGTCAGAAAGCAATGAAACTGGAAACATGATAGTAAAATAAAATAAGCAAATGCAATTCTAATCATGACCAATGATAAATTCGGACCGGGGGGGGGGGGGGGTGGAGAGGTAAACTCTATCTACATTTCTACCTCAAACACTCAAGAACAATTATTCACTTTCCAATAAATCATATCGCTCCGATATCTACCTCTAAATGATTGAGCAAGAAGATCACGCTTTGCAAGCTTGCACGAACCAAAATCAAACAAAGAAGTACACCTCACCTCATAAGACAGACTGCTGTCAACTTGTATTGATTTTTTGATATGTTCCCTATCATCAATTTCCTGATCTGTTTCAATTTATAAGGTACAAGTTCTTCCATATTTCCAGATTTTGGCAGCAACTAGCAATTAGCTTAAACAAAAACCCTTAACAGCAGCAACTCTAATTAAATTACAACTAAAAAGCAATCCATAATATCTAATTCAGAATTGATGCAAACAAAGATTGGGAGAATGAATCAGGCCGATTTAATTTATTCTTCATTAAATTGATTTACAGAAGAAATATTAAAATCCTAACCTAGTAATTGCAGAATGTACGAGCATATGGGGCGGACTAGATTTATTCAAGAACAAGCTGCGAGGAAGGGGCGAGGGGTGTTGTGCACAATGGCGGTCGGCGATTATATTCTCCAGGGATAATTATGAAGTCGAGCAAGGGCTTCGGACTTCATTGAGCGGAGGCGTTTTACTGCAGCAAAGGATGTGCAAATTGAGGAATAGCAGTGCAAGCTTCCGGCGGAAGAAATTCGGACACAAACAGTCCACCGCAAGAATGGTGGAGAAGAGGAATGAGAAAGAGAGGGTTTGGATTGAAAATAACGATTTTAATCTGCAAAGGAAAAGAAATATTACCGTTCAGTAAAAATTTCAAGTCACAAAATAGTAGAATTACAATTATGTCCTTCACAATTTTTTAATTGAAAAATAAAAAGTTAACGGTGGAGATTGGATGGACATTGATCTAATGGCTGAAATGCTATGGTTGCACAAGTGCAACCATTGCAAACAAGTAAGACTCGTAAATACATATGCATATATGCTTGATATTACAGGATAATGAACCCGTGCGATGCAAATGTTCTTATCTAATAATATAAAAAGATAACTAATTTCTCCTTTACTTAGAATAACAAGATTATATGCTTGATATTACAGGATAATGAATCGTACAATGCAAAGATTCTTATCGAGCAGTAATATAAAAAGATAACTAGTTTCTCCTTTATTTAGAATAACAAGATTTAAATAAAGTGACTTTCTCTAAAAATAAAGACTCAAACGAAATCAGCAGATTCAGTTAAGCGGCCTGTAGTGCATTATCCTTGAATTACTTGGTCATATGTTCAGCACAATAGCATAAGAAGAAGCTCAATCCTTGAATAGTTACTTGGGGGAGCATAACAAGAATCTGATTTATTATTACTGGCCCAAATTGTCCAGCCCAATAGCTTAATTAAAACTCCTGTAAGCGACAATTGTGGGCGATTTCAGCGACTGTCTTCTTCCTTCTCCCGCTCTTCCGCCGGCGCCGAAATTACCAGAATATACAACATGGGTAAGATTTTGTTCCGAATTGTTGTTATATACATTCCATGGTTGTATTGCGATAACAGTTTTGTGTTTGATTTAGGTCCAGAAGAAAAACCTAGCAGTGATAAGTCCCGCAGAGAGCGTAGGAAAGAAGCCCGCTTGACCAAGAATAAGAAAAAGTTTGATTCTTGGGTCCACCATCATCATCATGTAATTCACGTTAGTTACTCCACTTCGTGTTTCCTTTACTTTTAATTTGGTTGTTAAATATTGACATAAAGCTGAATGGAATGCCTTATTTACATCTACTGTAGCAATCAAAGAAGATATCCTCTTCGGGGGATAATGCTAATAAGAAGCTAGTTAAGAATAATGGTCCCACTGAGCCACCTCAGACTGTGGAGAAAACCAGAAGTGTAGTGAGGGATAATGGGGCGGGACAGGCTCGTGCTGATAAGTTTAGAAAATCAGGAAGTAGAAAGGGGTTGAAACGGAAGAAGGATTCAAGTACGACTCCTAAAAGCAATTTCTTTGAGTTACTAGAAATGGACATGAAGGGAAGAGGAGTGGCCTCACAAGAGGAGGATCTAAAGTTGGAGAGGAAACTCGCCAAAAAACTCAAGGTGAAGCATGGTAGGTTGAATGCAGCTAACGATGATCTTGATATGTTACTTGATGGAATACCCTCTGCTCTTTATGATATTGGCCCAACGAATGGTCAAGATCATGCTATTTCACTGAAACGTGAAATGGACGATTCTGTGGATGAAAATTTGGAGGATGACGATGAAATGAATGATTCTTGGGATGAAGATTTGGAGGATGATGATGAAATGAATGATTCTGCGGATGAAGTTTTGGAAGATGATGATGAAATTTCATCCGATGATGGGGATGAAGAATTTGATATTTCATCTGATGATGGGGATAAAACAGAGGACCATGGGGACGGGGATTTGACTGAAGGTGATTTGGCAATAGAAAGAACACTTCCCAAAATAGAAAAGAAGAACCTTGATAATTTTACCTTAGCAGAGCAAGAAAAAAGAGCTCAGACAAGGATAACTTCAAATATTGAGGCATCTGGTCCTTCGAGAAAGTATGTCGCACCTCATCTTAGATCTCATGGTGGAAATGAATCCGCAGAACATGCTCAAGTTCGTAAAAGAGTACGAGGTATGTATTTATATGTATGGATTTATTTTATCTTTTCTTGATTCTGATATGCTACAGCCTCGACTGATTTTGTCCAATTTTCTTCAGGACTTCTAAACAGGCTTTCTGAAACCAATGTGGAGTCAATCAGTGGCGAAATTTCTACACTATATCATGTAAGCTACTTGTAATCGTATCCCGTTTCTATAAGGTCATTCATGTTTGTTTACTCGGTAACATGTAGCACAACGGAGGTTGTTTGATTATTTCTATAAGTTCATATGTGTATGTTTACTCGGTAACATGTAGCACTATGGAGATTGTATGATTACGGATAGTATATGAACGTCGAACAAGTTTTTGGTAATGATGGGTGAAGGTATTTGTTTTCCTCTATTTCTTTAATGTTCTATGTGTGTTTTAGAACAAGCTGTTGACTTCCGTCTGGAAACTGCTGGGTGCTGTGAGTTTGACATGCCTAATCATACAGCTTTTAAGTTTTCGTACTGTTTGGTCTCTTAGATTGGAGCAGTTTTTTTAGGAAAATGCAGTTGTCTCTGATTTTCCCCCCTTTTGTACTTATCCTCTCCTAAATTCTGTTTTATTTCCGAAAAGGAGAAAATTGACATGCCTATTAGAATTCTTTTGGTCTTTGTGTAATGGTTACGAGATTCATGAAGTATCCATGCCATTCATATAAAACTATCAATAATATTCTTATCTGCACGTGTGTTTGCTTTCCCATGTTGCTTTTGTGTGAGTTTCTTGACATTTAAATTGCAGATTTTATTTTCTGTTCTTTGCAGTCGGTTGGTCGCAGTGTTGGCTCCCAAATAATTACTGAAGAGGTTGTCGCGTCATGTTCTGGAGGCCCTCGTGGCAATGAACAGTTAAGACTATTCTTTTGTTTCCCTAGAAATCCTTTTGCTTTTTTGACTTTGTTACCAGTTAAGTGGTAACAGTTTAAACATTTTATTCCGCTTTTTATTTAAATAAGAATAACTAGTATGTTATACTTTGTTTACTTTGATTATCTTAATATAAGTTTTCACTGAGAGAAGTCCCTGGCCAAGAATTATTAAAGTTTCATCATCTCGATTATATTAAAAGTTCCTGGATGGCAGGCCCGACAGGAATGCACACGATCATTTATTTTTCCCGTTGTAAAGCTTATAAGAGTTTTTATTTCACGAGTATAAATTTGTAATGAAAATTGTGACCTCTACTTTGAAATATAGCTGAGACGTTGTTGACATTTCTTGCTGGATTTTTGTATGAAGGTATTCTGCGGTTTTTGCGGCGTTTGTTGCTGGAATGACTTGTTTGGTTGGAATAGACTTTGGTGGCAAACTTCTTGAACGCGTTGCGAAATGTTTTGAGGTGCTTCACTTTTGAACGAGTTCTACTCCATGTTACTGCATGATATACTTCTGATATGCCACCCGTGACAATTTACCTAGTAAAGAAACACAGTGCCTACTTTAAGCTATTTGCTAGTCAAATATGAATCTTTCTTGAGAAAAGAAAAAAAAAAGCAATACGACTGGTTTCATTATACTTTATGCTGTGCTTCCTATTGGTTGACCAGATGCTCTTTTTGTCTTCTATCTTCAGGAAGAGTATTTGAAAGAAGACAATCTTTCCTTGCGGAATTTGACTCTACTATTGTCGTACTTATATTATTTTGGAGTTTGTTCGAGGTAAATCGACAAGCATATATTCTGTATCTTCGATAAATGCAGAAGCATGTTAACTTGCAGTGCACCAATATTTGATTCGACTTGCCTAAACCAGCTCTAGAACAATATTAAATTTTGAAATCTTTCTCATAGCATTGCCACATCTCTCAGCTGTGTATCTGGTGGTGTTCTTAACCTGAATAATTGTTATTAGACTTGATTCATCTCACCTCTCTTGCATTTTGTAATTAAAATCGGGTTTCTCAAGTCTCAACTATCTGAAGATCAACTCCAAAATATTTCTTCGTTTCTCAACTATGTGAAAATTATAACTGCTGTACAGATTTAACTTGGCAATTTTTATGCAATAAAACCGTACGTACTGTTTTACGACATTACATCTGAAATTTTTCTTGATTTACTACACTGTGTTTAATGTATAAATTGGCCCTCTGATTAAGTTAATTTTAATGATTACCAGTGAGTTGATGTACGACTTCTTAATAATGCTTGGCAAGCGGTTAACAGAGGTTGATGTTTCTACAGTCTTGACAGTGTTGCAGTGTAAGTGGCATTTTCCTTTGAATTTATCATGATGAAAAAGTATGTAAACACACCCGTTGTAATTAGAAATGTTGTGCAGTACGTCACCTAACTCACATTAAATTTACACGATCCTTTTCAGTGCTTTATCTGATCCTTCTATGATCTCTTTCTCTACTAAGTTGGTTTTATTATGTCATCGGTCCATTTGTTGATGGGCTAAACTTCGCCTCCTTGTGCGTTATTTGATAAATTCGGGAAATGAAACATAAGGAAAAAAGTTAATAACCTATTCAGCTAATATTTGACCAATTAGCTGTTCACACCCCTTCGATCTGTCACTACATATGATATATCGAGAGTTCAGGACCATAACTTAATTCATTTAGATTTTGCCGATAAGTAAAGTAGATCTTGTTCTAAGATCAGGATTGAGTTGGCTCAATCGATCTATACCGAGTTAGAAAGCTTAAGCACGGTCCCCCCCGAGAAAGAAGTCATCTTTCTCAAAGCAGGATTCGAGAACGAAAAGTCGACAGACCTTGGGTGGAAGGCTGGTAGGAATTCTTATTATTCCTTTCATGACCAGAGGAGCAACTTACTGCAATACTGCCATATCCAGGATTTATAAAATGGGGGTGTGAAGATTATTCTAAAATGCATATAATTATAGTATTATTTAATAATGAAATGTATATATACCCAAATTTATAAATACAGAAAAGAATGGTACAATGTTTCTTTTTTTTGGTTGTTTATTTCCTGTTTGAAGATTTTTATTATATCAAAAGTTATTCAGTATATAAAAAGAATATTTTGGATGAATTGTAATTCTTTTATAGGAAAATAATTGAATTGGTCTTGACCTTAAAGACATGGAGCAAGGTACAAAATTTCACCATTAACAAATATTAAGATTAATCAAACAAGTGAATAAATATTTTTAGTCTAGAACTCAAATATATGAACTAAAAGAAATAATTTCACTACAACCAAAGTTTGACATTAGCAGGCAGAATTTTTCTCAATAATTTTGTTTTGAAAGGGAAAAAACATAGAAAGAAAATATAGTTTCTCAATGATTTTGATTGTGAAAAGCAAAATAAAATAGAACAATACAAAATGCAGTAAAAAGGCATCGAACCCTGTTGATTAGGGGCAGCAAGAGTTCCAACCACTGGAACAATAATACATTTAGGATTTCTAGTACCTGCTACACATACTGTACCCCCATGATCCAATGTGCATCCACCCCTGTGCCCGGTGGAATTTGCAAATCAAGTTTCATAAAAAAGCTCTTTGATAGCTTTGTTTATTCCCCCTCTCTTGCCAAAGTTAAGCAAAAGGCTTCATAACATTTTCTGTTATCGTCAACAATTAAGCATAGTAAATGGTGGTTCTTTGCAATAATATGCTGATTGCCCAAGAGGAAGGTCAAATGGTTGAAGACTATATAAACCATTATACAACTAAAAAAAATTTCCTGTCCATCAATTATTAACTGGAGACACTTACCATGTTTCCTGATCTGCAACAAAATGCATCACCATTTTTGGTGCCTTTAACATCTCAATAGCAAGGGGCTCGCTCGACTAACATTGTTCTGGTGAAACTTTGATCAAAATATGTGATTGGGCATCACATCAAATGCTATACTGTGGGGGAGGGATGGGGTGAAGTGCCATTTAGTGTAGATAATACTAGATGAACGGTGGGAACTGTTCTTTCTTTAGTACCTATCATCAACCCAAACCTTTTATGTAATCTTTATTTGATAAAAATGCGAAAAACTAGTATAATCAATCTGATTGAGAAAGGTTGTCGAGACTATTCTGAGATTGATTTATGCTTTTCTAAGCCTTCTGGTGTGACTTTGATCCCTACTCTTGCACTTCTAGTTTACTTGTTAAAGGTAATAAATGGAGGCAACAAATTTGAATCTTACCATCAGGGACATTCCTAAAATCCTTGCCGTAATAATTCCAGAATACAATGAGCAGAAAGATCTTCAGTATCGTGTGCATTTGTCCTGGAAACATGTCTTTCCTGTATTTGGTTGCACATTATTCTTCTGTCACCAGCTATCTTGTTTTTGGCACCTGGGTTTTGTTTAGGTGTTGGTAAAATTTTCTGAACACTGTTTCTACAGGTTGTGGGATGAAATTACGAGGAGATGATCCTGTTGGAATGAAAAATTTCATTCTTAGTGTGCAGCGTCGGGTGAATGAATTGAAGGCATCCTCTGAAAATGCTGAATCAAATATAAACAGTAAAAGAGTATGCCCATTGAATTCTCTAAGATGCGCGTCCAACATCCATTAACTTGTACCTTTTTTCTGCAGATGGAGTTTATGCTTGAAACCATATGTGATATAAAGAACAATAAGAAAAGATCCAAGGAAGATACTGTGCAGCCCAACCGGATAAAGAAATGGCTACAGAAGGTTTATGCTTTTTGTCTCACCTATTACTAGTATTTGTATGATCACTCCTTTTCTGCATAATAAAGTTATTGGAAATGTTTTTCGCAACGATCTTGTTTTAGTCACATTCAGATAACAAGAGCAGTACTTAAGAAATAGTGAACAATCATGTAATAACTATTTTAGATATTGGTGATATAATCTTTTACGTAAAGTAATTAGTGGTTATATTTTTCTTTTGTTGACATTGGCCATATTGCACATGTAATGCAGTTAAGGGTAGATGATATACTAATTCAAGGGTTGAAATGGGGGAAGCTTCTGGATCCAAACAAGAAAGCCCAGTGGTGGTTGTCTGGGGACATTGCTTCAACTACTGAAAATGTTGAAGAGGTTGCGGGCACAATAGATAAGGAGATCTCGGAAGCCAAAAAGATGCTACAGCTGGCAGCATCACAGAGGATGAATACAGATGCAAGAAGAGCAATCTTTTGTGTAATTATGAGTGGCGATGACTATATTGATGCCTTCGAGAAACTCCTCAGACTCGACTTGCCAGGAAAACAGGTAAATTGTTCTTATTTTTAATTAATTAATGTGCAATATTTACTAAGCTCATGTTGTCTTTTGGGCATGCTAGGATCGAGAGATCATGCGGGTACTGGTGGAGTGTTGTCTTCAGGAAAAAGTATTTAACAAGTACTACTGTGTTCTTGCATCTAAATTATGCAGCTACGACAAAAACCACAAATTCACTCTACAGGTGAAAATCTGATTTTTTATATTTTGAATTTTATCATACGTTATCAAAAACCATGCGTTGGCGCTCTGGTTTTCAATGTTAAAAACAAATATGTTGCATGCTCCCTGTGCTGCTAGTGTGGCCTAATACTTAGAGGTGGCAATTCTAATTCTAATTTTCTTATTTGCCTCGAGCATTCCTTTAACTTGATTTCCTATTTTGTTCCCCTCTGTTTCAGTACTGTTTGTGGGATCATTTCAAGGAACTGGAGTCAATGCCATTAATCAGATCAATGCATTTATCGAAATTTGTTGCGGAGATGGCTACATCTTCTACTCTTTCATTAGCAGTTTTGAAAGCAGTTGAGCTGGGCGACCTTATAAACCTAACTGCAAAAAGGATTATGCACTTCAGGATGCTATTCGAGACCATACTTGAGTCTCCCGATAAGCTTGTCTGGAAAATATTTACGCGTATTGCCGTGATGCCTGAGTACGAATCTCTGAGAAGTGGGGTTGAGTTTTTCATCCGTAAGTATGTTGTGGGTGGTGACAAGTCACTAGCTAGCAAGTTCAAGACTGCTAAGAAAGCTCTTAGCAATGTTGAAGGTGTTGTAATGTGAACCCCGAATTTGTGGACTATAATTGCATATCAAGAGTTTTTTACGAGAAATTGATTATATTTTGGAGGGAGTATTGACTTGGTTATTTTGCTAAACAAGTTGCATGGATTTGATTGTAGGCTTCAAATTCATAGCCAAAAAGATTTTGATGAGTTATTATGTTTATTACGCGAAATGTGGGTTTTATCTATTTATTTCAAAGGTATTGGGATCTAGGAGATGCTGCATTTCACATGCGTGTATGTACTCTTGAATAATTATATAATTGTTGTGTTTGTGGGTTACTCTTCCAACTTTGTATCATTTATTGCTCATAAATGCTATAATTGGTGATTGGAGACGGACTGGTGAGAGATGTGTGATTTTAATGATAAAAGGGAATGTTACAGATTGCCATCCAATTTTTTCGTGTTTTTGCACTTTATCATAAAATTTGTTGCAGTTTATCATTTGAACTTGTGATTTTATTGCTAATCATTATATGAAAGAAATCTCAGCCGTCCATAATTGGACAATCAATGGTTGAAATTTGTTCTATATGACAATTTGCAACAAAAAAAATTACTCCCTCCGTCCCGGCTTAACCTGCCTAGGTTGACCGGGCACGGAGATTAAGAAAAAGCAGATTTTGTGGAATCTTTGACTTTTTTAAATGTGGAGATTTTGAGGGTGGAGATTGTGAGAGAAATTTGCTATTTATGGGGTAGACAGGTTAAGGTGGGACAAACTAAAATGGCAAGTAGGCAGGTTAAGCTGGGACAGAGATAATATATGGTAAAATGTAAAAACACACAAAGTTGAGATAATATGTTGTAATATTCCCCTTTGTAAATGACAAGAGAGGGGGGAGTTGAGCACCCAAATTGTATTGGTTGTTTATCGTTTCAATTTTATGGGATGTCCCCGAACTTGTATTGGTTGTCTATTGCAAGCTATAAACCTTTATGTGGAAGAAACATTGTATGATCACTCCCAATCATGTGTGCTGCAAGAGGTTTAGATTTGAAAATTTGTGGTTTCATGAGCGGATTGTGCCGATACACACACTAGTTTCTTTGAGTGGGAGGAGTTATATTGTTAACTGCAAGGAGTTAGAGCGGTTATGGGTGTGGGATCTATTAATCAGAGAATAATATTTAAAAATATATTACTTTAATAATTTTGATTAAAATTAGAGTGCAATTTTATTATTTTAGTGAATTGAATATAAATAAATTGTTATGATAAGTCAATAGTTGATCGCATTATAATTAATTTATTGGAGCTTATTTTAGTTTGGTTTGGTTTGATCAGCCCCCTACGGTGGCTCAATATGGACTGTAATAAATTATAATTTGTTGCTGCAATTAAATAATTAGTTGGACTATAATATAATGGAAGATGAAGATATCCGGTATATTCCATATCTTATCAAGATAGGAAACTTGTAGACAAAATATGGTGATGTATTTATGTGTTATTTTATAGTACCACCGAAGGACAATTATGATATTTCATGGAATGACGTAGGTCTCATTTAATTAGATTCTATTATTTTATATTTTTAGTGATAGTGTGGGGGCAAACTTCATCTTCTAGAAAGTAAGGGACTTGTGTACAAATTTCTTGCGCCTTATCTGAAATTCTAATAATTAGCTGATGGTGAGTGATTAATATTTCCTCATCTCCACCACTTACTCCGACTCATGGATAGTAGATTTGATAAGGAAAGAGATCGAGGATGTATTTGTAAAAAGATGGAGGTCGACGACAACAACATCATTGGAGATCGAGATATGAGATGGGCAAACAAGTGCACCGTTGTGTTGCGTTCGTCGACTGTGGATGTGTAGCATTTGACCATAACCTATGATCAGTATCTGCTGCAATTTTAACAACTATCCCCCGATAATATAGATGTAGCGGCGTTGGGCCGAGATGTTGCAATGGGGAATTTTAGCGGCCGTAATATATACTGCATAAATAATTCTGCTGAAAAGTGTAGTAAAAACGATATGGACTTACAAGAATTATTGAAAATAATAAATACTACATACACAATTTTACCCTTTCTAAATTCAACCTAGAGGAAAATGACATGATGATATATTTATATATGAGATACATATTCTATTTCCCATACAACACAGTAAGTCTATAGATAGTTACAAGAGAGAACGCGTGTCCACACACAGTCGCAGTACAATTCTTTTTCCATGCAATACAATAAGTCTATAGATATATAGTTCCAAGAGAGACATGTGCCCACACAGAGTTGCAGTATAGTTCTTGAGAACACCGAAGAAAACGTGGAAAATATAAGAGATTCTTAAGAACACCAAAGAAGGCTTGGAGGTTTGGAGCGCGAATAATACAAGAAGGTTAAAGCGCACTGAAGAAGGTTTGGAGCATGGAAGTAATACAAGAAATTTTGTTAAAGCGTGTAAAAATACAAGAGTTGTTAAAGCACGTTGCAAAGTTACTGCATAAACTTTTCTTGTTTAAATTAATTAATCTTGTAGAATATATAATCATAATCGATCCTATGACGATGTATCTAATTACAATAATTAATATTATAAATCGTATTGAATCGTAGTTCTAACAATTAGTATCAAAGCCGTAGGTTTTGATACTTATTTTGTATGTTCTCAATTAATTAATTTTAATTATGCTCTCAATTAATTAATTTTGATAATGCATGGAGCCTATAAATAAATTAATGGTGGATGACAACACCATGTTTATGCTCGTTAAATTTAAGATAGGTTATAAAATTTTATAAATATATATTTCTGCACTGTATTATCATGCCAAGGAATTGTTAGTACTTGATTTCAAAATCAAGGGGTACCTCTCTCATAAGACCAAAGTTACTGCCAAGGCAATGGGAATCGTTATTCATTTGTAGGTGTTGTTTGGGCAATATACTGTATATGTAGGCTGTTTTGCACATTATGTCGGTAGTTTTTGGGCCTTAACTAAATAAGGGTAAAATTACTTGCATTTGTATGTAAGTCATAATTCATCATCTCCCGGTGTTATGAATTTATGTATAGGTTTGATGATGACAAAACCACAATATAAATAGTAGGAACTAGTGCCCCATAAATTCTGTAGTTTTTATAATAGATAAGGCTAGTTCTGTTCGACTTAGGCATAAATCACAACGAGCATACAATAAGGTCACCAAGGTTACATGCAACCAGAACTCCAAGTATGCAACACAATAAAGAGACTGCAGTAAGCATGCAGTAAGATAGCTTATGCATTCGTGGCATACAATAAGGTTTGCTGTAAGGAGAATCCAACCAGTAACCAGAACTGGTCCTTGTAGCAAGCACGCTGCAAGCAGTGTACAAGTGAAGATTCAAGCTACAACAACTTATCAAGTCAAGCAAGCTAGCTCTAAAGTTTTGTCTCAGCCTTAATCCTTCTCATCAAGGAAGCTAGCCGACATCTCAAATGATGCCAGAAGTTGAAGAAAAGCTTTCATTAATCCAACTCACGAGCGGTTTTTGATCGGTGAGTCTTCATTGAATCCGCGACTCAAAGTAGACTAGGTGTTCTAAGGAACGTATGTATGATACATTTTAAGGAGCTAAGTTTGACATAGACTTCAGCGTACATAGCTAAGTTTGTACTGTGTGAAAAACTTAGTGAATTTTTCCAGTGTGAAAGGAAAGAGTGGACGAAGAAGGATTATTGTTGTTGGCATACTACATACTTACTATATTGCTTTATAAGAAAAAAGATTTGCATATTCCGCTGCATTAACTCTACTTGAGCATTGCTTACTGTAGGCAGTCTAAGTTCAGTCATCTTCAAGCCTACTGTCCTAGGATTGCTTACTGTATCATCTTTACTGTGAGAACTAGTATCTTATAGTAAACAACATATGCCTATTCAAAGTATTTAAAAATAAAAATCAAAGTTATAGGTTTATTCACTTCGTCTAAACCTCTAGCACTTAGTACCAACACAAGAGTTCAAGGACTTTCAACAAAATTTTCATGAACCTCCATGGATGCATCCTAAAACTTCGTATTCAAAGGAACCGCTATATAATCGGTGAAAAGGGAATGACAAAAGCGATGAGTTTCTTCTCGATTCAGTGCGGTCCACAAGAGATAACGGTACGATGGGTTCAGAGATTGCAAGATTGGCTTCGTTCCGATATGGTTCCGAGTAGCGAATTGAGAGACGAGGTTGTGTTGCTTTTTCCTTTACTCGACATGGTTGTTGAAGATGAAGATGGCAACGATGGTTGACAGCGAAGTCCGACAGGCCATGGTGAAGAAGACGGCTAGCGGTGGCATCACGTCAGTTGTAGTTAGCGTTTGTGCCCGGTTGGGTTGCTATATTGGATTTAATTCTGCAGGTTAGGACACAACCGCATCTGACTGTAGGTGGGTTTAATGCTGGATTGATTCTAGCCAATTTCAATTTTTGAAGGAAATGGGCTACTTCATTTGTTAATGGGCCTGCTTGATTCAATAAATTTATATTAGGTTGCAAGGTGGATTAATGTTAGATAGGCTAATTGTTGGGCCTAACTGACATGGGCTGAATTTGCTAGGTGTTTTATGTTGCTGGGTTTTGTTCTACTTATACTTGTTGCTGGACTTGTTCTACATTTGCTCCTGCGCTTGGAAGAGTTGGGTTACTGATTTTTTTAAAGGGTGATCGTAAATACAGCCACCAAATTACTCTTTCATAGTTACAATTTTTAATGTATTAAACTTGATAATTAAAATTTTCTACTCTACCCTCAATCTTTTCGTTTATATTTCCAAGTAATAAAAAAAGACACCTATTCTTTTCTTCTGATCACTCAGAAAGATTTGCGTTCAAACAAGAGGAATGTGACCTCCATCGAAAATCCAGTGCTCCGTTGCTTGCAAAAGCTACTGGCCCTGACGGTCTTCTGCGTACAAGGAGACGAGAAATGCGTGCGCCGAGGAGATTGATGTCCTATGATCGATGGTCAATTACAAGAAAGTCTATGGGGTGAAGTATCTCGGCAATGCCTTTGAATCCTCACCTGTCAGAAGGAGCATATTATGATCGGTAGGATAATCACAACCATTGCTTCATACCTCGATGTCAGTTTCGAAGGGTTGGAAGCAGTGTCGGGCAGCACGTGGCTAACTCTGAAGGACTTAGGAGATATGCACTTCCTAGAAGACAAGGGCGGCCATGACCTGTTAGCCACATGGGATTGGATCCGACTACCAATCCCCCATTGACTATATTGTTGCCCCAGAGAGACACGAAAAATTTATTAATGGATACCACTACACATCAGGAAATGGCTATATCCCAGCCATTGCACCCGCCACAACCTGCTGATGAGGTCATAGAGAGAGTAGGAGAGGATGACGACGAGCTACCGACATCCCAGTGCAAAGTTGTACCAAGCATGAGCATGAGCCGAGCAACCTCGTGTCAAGCCACTATGACAAACTTTGAGAGGCTCGAGAGGTATTTTGATGAGTCTGATATATCAATTAACACTCATCTCGATGGGATGTATTGTCAGCTTGCAGGTCGATCCAGAATCTAGATATGTGTATATAATCTACAAGTCAAGCTTTCCGAAAGGGGTTTTGAGATAAAGATTACTGGGTTGGCTATTGATTATGAAGTTGTAATAGATTTAGAAAAACAACCTTAAGATAGATTTTTAATTACTTAATTCAATTTATAAATTGTTAATCGCTTTTGATGGTCTAGTTGCTTATAGTTTAAGATCTGATTATAGTAATTAGGCAATACCAACCACTGCCTACTCGATGCACCTAGATACGAGTATTAATGTCACTGTAGTAAATTAGGTAGGTCATCTATACTAGTCTTTGCGGGATACGAAATTGCCCGTCACTGCACTAACAACTACACCGTGCACTTGCGGTATAACTGTTAATAAGAAGTGCGATCATATGCCCTATAGGTGTCATATTTAATTTATGGATTTAAAATTAATCAATATAGAGATTATATACTTAAATAAAAAATATTGAGGACTTTCTATAGAATATCCAAACAACATTATTGATGGTCAAATAAATGCGATACCAAATTAATATATCATGAGATGCATATTATATTGGATTTAGTGGGAGTCTCACAACCTAGTCATAGATAAACATTTTACTTCTCCTATAGAGGATATGTCATTTTGGGGGTTTTAGGTTATTGCATAATGAAGTAGTTTACTAAGTCTACTCATTAAATTAATTATCTGCTAATCACTTTAATTCATTCATGTAAGTTCATTTTATGTTTATTTTATTTCGGCAAAATATCTTGAAAATTCACTATCCAAAGCTTTGTTTGACAATCAACTAATGGGAGAGTTTTATTATTATTTATTGATTAGAAAGTGAGTTAATAATCTCTCTCACTAAACGAATCATAAATTGTGTTATATGAACTCTGTCTTACTGTACTCGTTGAGTGGTCTAATGTCGAACATTTGAAGACCTATGATGAGTGGACTTATCTTGATGAGTTAGTTGGTTGCTACATTTTGGGGTTCATCTCAAATGTGTTGCAACATTGACATTAATAGGATATGTGAATTACCCACAAGGATCATGGAAAGTCTTCATAAGATAATCAAGTACTTGGACGCCAAGTTTGTTTGATTCCCAAGTCTAGTATGTAAATACAAATGAAGCCTAGGATGCCCGTGAGAGATCATATATTTGTATTGATCACTCAGATTAATGTGGTTGGGGTTTTAGGGGCTGAATTAGTTGGAGATTCATTGACATAGAACTAGAGGCTCCTAAGATGTTCTCGGAATTCAAATTCATCTTTAACTTGAAGATTTCATTAAATAAGTGGATAAATGAGCTCAAAAGTGCTAAGAATATTCACCAGACCAAACATGTGATGCATTAGTTGGGCCAAAAACCGCTTTTGGTCCCATAAGTATTTACTTTTACGATTTTAGTCCCATCGTTCTTTACTTTTTCAATTTAGTCTCATATCTACATTTTTTGTCCAATTTAAGGCCAATTTTCGCTGGAGAATACGAAATTGGCCGGAAAAGGTCACGTGACCAGCACGTGACCCTTTAATTTGGGGCAATCCGGTGGAAACAAATGACGTGGCACAAACTGGCCAACGTGGACGATTTTTTCTTATGTGTATATTATTTTCAGATTTGTAATTTTAATATAAGTTGGACAGCTCAGCAAATTAAAAAAGTTCCAAAAAAAAAAAAAAAAAAACCATAAAATCATATCATTCTCAGTTAACTAATAACGTAAATCACTAAACATTAACAAATTAAAATAAAACTTAAGTTTATTACTCCGTTTCATCAAAACGCAGACCTACTGTTTGTCGAAGAACCCTAGCCGCTCTCGCCTCCAAATCGGAAAAAAATCTCCATACCCCGCAAATCACCAAAAAAAAAAACGTGCAGCAGCCTTACAATTCCCCCAAGTTGGTCAGTTGGTTGAGGCGCGAGGCGCAATGGTGTTCGTGAGGAAAAAAAACGCGCGACATTGGACGCTCCCAAATTATGGTAAGTTACTTTCGGTACAATTTTTTGTTGGGGTTATGCTTAGACACTGATTTATTGTGAGAATGGCTTATATTTGGTTTCTATAGATGTTATTTCGTGAAAGTGAGTGCAATATTTTTTTAGGGTTTACATCTGTGTGTAACTGCTGCTAAAAATGATTTTTTTATGTGGATATGTGTGTCCTTGCTTAGTTAGTTTTATATATTGACGATATTGAATAGTTTATTTTGCCTATGTTGTTTTCCTTCTGGGTTGTCTAGTAGTTGCTACCTGTTTTAGCATTCTTTAGTTGAAAAGTACTTCAGATGGTCCCCATGCTCAATTAATCTAAGCATTTTTTGTGGAATAAAGTGAAGCCTTTGTCTGTTTGTATTAAATGGCCCTATCTGAGAAAGGTCCACCATCACTGTTCCCCATTTAAATGGCCTTTGTCTGTTTTATTTTGTTTTGTTGACTGTATTAAATAAAGTTATATGGCTGGCTGATGTATTTTTATATTATTTATCTTTGCAGATCCAAACAGTCAATATATTACAGTTATGCTTCACTTTAATGGTGTTTTCCAGCATATGCCAAATACAGATTATGTTGGTGGTGACTTTTTGGTATTTGATTGGGTTAAGGCACATGAGTTTAATGTGGCTGACCTGGATGGGTTTAGCACAAAGGCCTGTGTCACAGGTTGTAGAAGGTATCACATGAGGCTTGTAGATGGTGGGTTTAAGCTTGTTTTGGATGACAATGACCTTAGGGAGTGGGCAACTAAGTTTGTGGAAGTAAGGGAGATGCATCTCTTCTGCGAGATGTTAAACAATGTTAGTCAAGAGGAGGATTACATAATTGGCTTACAAATGATCTAATTGGCTTACAAATTATAATAGATTACATAAAACAAGTTGGAAAACATAATTTAGACTACATTATTTAAAGTTTTTGCACTAAAGGAGTTACCATATTGACAACAACAAATTGAACAAACCCAAACTTGTTAACTTCATCATCTTTATACCCATATTAGATGCAACAACAGTGGTATAACAATGGAGCACTAAATTAGACAAAAAACAGCATAAGATTACATTCAAAAGTTAAAGTTTTTACATCAAAGATAAATATCACAAATACAACTAAACAAAATCAACCAAGCTTGTTCAATTAATCATCATCAACCCGATATTAGTAGCTCCAAGCCAACTACAAAACATGCTCCAAACCCATATAACCAAGCAAGCAACCATCAAGACCTTCAAAGCCCCCCTCTGGAAATTACAATTTTGTTTAGACACAGATGAACCCTTCTTGTGCAGATCATCAATTAGAGGTTCATCCAGTTCCCTCGGACCAGTTCCATTTGCTTTAGTTTGTAATATTTTCTTCTCCTCCTCAAGCTATCAATTTCAATCTGCAAAATTTGGTTAATCTCCTCAAGCTTCTGATTAACAAGAATCAAGTTTTGCTTCTCTTCTCGGAGTAGATTTGTTTTTCGCAACAACCCTCTTATAATAACCCTACTACGATCGCAAAGTGGATTGTCAATCCACCTAAAAAATTTACAGTAGCGTTCATTCTGCAAATATTTAGAGGAAAAATCAAGACTCCACATCATTTTGCACATACACATTCGACAAGAAAAGAGAACATACGGGGTAATTTTGACATCCATAAAATCGCCGACCTAAATTCTCTTCCTTCCACGAGGTCACAATCGGAGCAAGGAGCCCACAACGACATCTTATAGCAGGGATCGAGCCATCGTTGTTCTGTGACATTGCCGATTTGAGCGAGCCTTTGAATCACCAATTTAGGGTTTGGTTCATATGTTTTCTTTTCACTCCCAGGACGACGCGCGAATGAGGGAAGAGAGAGTTACTTTAATTTTTTTTATCAAAATTAGATCTGGTGAGTATTGAAACATGACTTTATGAGGTGGAAATAATTTTAGTTTACATTTTAAAAAGTGGAAGGGAACTAATTCCAAATCACCAAAAAATAGCCACGTCATTTGTTTCCACCGGGTTGCCCCAAATTAAAGGGTCACGTGCTGGTCACGTGACCTTTTCCGGTCAATTTCGTATTCTCCGACGAAAATTGGCCTTAAATTGGACAAAAAATGTAGATATGAGACTAAATTGAAAAAGTAAAGAACGATGGGACTAAAATCGTAAAAGTAAATACTTATGGGACCAAAAGCATTTTTTGGCCCATTAGTTGTTACTTTTTTATGGATTGACCTTGTTCAAGTTAATTGGTGAGAAAAGGTTAAATCTAATAAAATATCAACTAAGTGTTGAGAGAGTTAAGACAAAAGGGAAGTAAAAAGGATAAATATTTCCTTGTGGAAAGAAGGGTAATTGAACTAATAATTACCAAAACTATTTAGCATTTGAAAATGTAAAGTAATGGTAAGTGTTTTTCATTGAGTTACGCTTAACGGTTGATTCTATGGTCAGTAGATTTCTAACCCACTAACTATAGTTGCAATTTGATTGTGTGGGTTTGTTTTTCAAAGGAAACTAAAAGTCATGGTACAACTACCAAGGTTAACACAAATGCAGAAGAGTTTGCAAAAGTTGTTGGGGAGTTTTCTCGTTATTAATAGTAAATAATTTTAGGACATTGTTTTTATCATCTCTAACATGATAGAAATTTAGTTTTCTTCCATTTTATTTAAACAACGTTGTTACAAACATTTCGACAGAAGTGTTATTATTTTGTTAAAATAATTGTGGTATTTGTGATGAATGGTCTAATAATGTTCTGCATTTCTTAACACTAATCAACAACTTGTAGTACATTGCATCGAATAAATCCCATAAGTTATTTCTATTAACGAGATTGATGAGTTGTGAAACTTTGTCAAGTTTACTAATCAAGCAAAGTTCATATACTAGAATGAGATGTTATTAAATTCCTTGAAGATGGAATCTCTATATGTATTTATTTTTTGTTGAAACCGGTTATGTGGCTAGAAGTTTTCACATATAAATCATGGGACTTATTATTCAAAATCATCAAGTACCCCTCAAAGATTTGGTGGTTTATGTAATGCTCTGATTCTAGTTAAAGAACTTGTGAACTACTCAGTGTTCTAAAAATCGGCCTAGGCATCCGCCTAAACTAGGACGTCCTGATTTTCCTATAATCGGCCATTTTAGGCGGGCACCGAGTTCATCGCCACCTAATCTGATTAGGCGGCCCCTAATCCGCTGAGCTACCAACTAATCCGCCTAACTGCCTAAATTTTATTTTATTTTTATTTGTTTTTTATAATTTTTTTTTTTTTTTTTACCATGTTAGCGTGTTTGACTTTAGGAGAGCCCTTTTAAAATTTTAATTTCTTTTTTCACCCCTCATTAGTAATTCCATCTCCACCCATTATAAACTCGTGTCAAATTTGAAGGTGTGGTGTTTGTTTTGTTATTTTTAATATTTTTTGTATGTATTATGTATTTATTAAATAATTAAATTATTCGTGTAAGACGGTGCCGCATAGGAGCTCTAGGCGCTAAGCCCCAGTGAACTGTCCGACGAGCAACTAGCAATTTTTATAACACTGGTACTACTTTACAAAGTTATTTAAAAGTCGGGTCACTCTTTTCTTTTATTTCCTTTATTCTTCCTCCTTATTAAAAGTCATCATTCCTTTATTATTCTACTCAATCATATTCGAGCGCACGGAAGAACTTGTAGCCGAAGCTTAACAAAACTTAACATTTATATGTTTCATAAGTGTTAAAGATGTTGTCCAAATTATTATTACGAGCCGATAGTAGATGTTATGAAAAGTACTTGTCAAATATTCCCTCACAGAGCCAAACCATAAATAGCATATATAACACTCCAACGAGGCACTTAATCACAGTCCCCACCCCGATCCATTAAAAAAGGAAAAGGTCTTTTGAGACAGCAAAATGTGGTCTCAAATAATGAGTATTTGTCACAATCAATATATATATATATATATATATATATATATATATATATATATATATAAAAGCAAAATGAAGGGTATTCATGTCATTTTAGTTTTCCCTCCAAAACTTTTTTACCATAATTGGTAACTTTTTCTTATTTTTGGTAAGATCATAACTTTCTTTTATTTTTCTAAAATATAAATAACTTTTTCATTTTTAATTCGATTTTTATGCATAATATAGCAAATTATTCATCTTTTCACGATCTTCGATTTGATATCCATATCACATATATTATAATCAGATAAATTGATTTGAATAAACAGATTGTTTGTTGATTAATTATTTGTGGTAGAATTGATGTTTATTATGAATAGGACTATAATATTTTGGTTTTAGTTGCAACTAAAATTAGTAAAATAATTTCTTTATAAAAAATATGAGTAATTTTTTTTTATATATAAAAATACAACTAATCAATTTATTTATTTGACATGAATTTTCAATTTTTTTTATTAAAGTCATGAAGGGAGAAAATCCATTGTTTAAACAATGAAAATCCTAATTTATTTCATCACAGGCAAAAACATCAATATCTATTTTATAATCAACTTATTAAATCATCAAATATGCTAAAATATCTTTTTATAGCGAAAGTACAGAAGCTTTGAATATATATATAATTATGTATTAAAATAGTTATTGAAATTATTTTTAATTACCTATTTATATTTTTAATAATGTGAATTTTGTTAAAATTACTCTTTTAAGGAAATTTATTCGTTGCAGCCTAAATTATGATTTTTATTATATTTGACAATATTTTTAATTTTTAACTTTTACTAAAACTTCGATTATATATTTTTACACTTTCTAAACTAATTAATACTTTGTCGCACAAATCAACATCAACTGCCTTTTTAACTCTTAACAATCTAAATAAATTTATTCGAATTAATCAGTTTTTATCTTCAAATAAATAAAATATTTATAAGAAAACTATAACATTTATATAAATAATTTACAATATCACATAAAATACGAAAATATTCAAATATTTTGAAGAAATCAAAGACTTTAATTTGTTATTCGAATCGTTAAATAAATTTTAAATTTTATTTTGTTAAAATAAGATTTTATTAAATAAAATTATTTAAGTATGTTTGAAATTACCAAATGAGATGTTAAAAGTTGCAAATGAAAATTCAATGTTATAAAGAAAAAATTAAATATTTATAAATAGAACTTGAAAATTTATTTAGATAAATAATAAATAAAAGCAGGGACATAAAGAGAAAAGTATTAAACTTTACATTACAGATGAAATATCCAAATAAAATATAATTGTTCCTTTTATTATATATTTTATGGTTATTTTTAATTATTTATAGTTAGAATTTAAAAAATATTTTATAAATTAATATATATATATATATATATATAAGCCACAGTTACGATAATTATGTACGTAACACGTTCCAGCCTAAAATTTTAGATTGTGATTGGTAATTTGTTGTCAAATTTTGGAAGAATAAAAATTTTATTTTACTTTATAAAATTGCAAATTTTTTTTTTTTTTCATTTCTAATCTATTTATTATGTATACTATATCAAACTAAACATCTTTTGACGATGTTTGATTTGACATATATATGATATATGTAATAATAAGATATTCTATTTAAATATTATATTATTTGTCGTTGATTATTTGAGCAAGATTTCAGTGTTTATTGTGGGTTGTACAAGAATGATAGTATTGGTTTGGAATACAATTAAAAACAATTCAAATAATTCTCTTTTACAAATTATTTTACTTGATTATTTCATTAAAATCACAACTAATCAGTTTTGTTTTATCTGACATTTGATTTTATAATTAGCTTATTAAATTATTGAATTTGCTAATGCTTATTTGATATAATAATTATTTTTGTTGATAAATCATAAAACTATGACTTTCGTTCATATATAAAACTTTATATATGATAATTAATTAATCTTAATTTTTTTTAATTAATTTTTTATATTTTAGATATATTAACGTTATTTTTCTATAAATAATTATACTTTGCAACCTATACCATGATATATACAAGTTGCAACTAAACTTCTTTTTAATAAGTAAAATTAACCAACTAGAACTATATGTTTTTTAGACTTTGCAACCTAAACAATATTGAGTCACATTAACCAATCTCAATTATGTCTTTTTTTTTTCACATTTTCCAACCTAAGTATATATATATATATATTTTTTTTTACATTAGTTGGTGTATATCTTTAAATGAATCTACTAGTATAAATGTTAATTTAATCGAAACTTTTCAACATATATATGAAAGTATTAAGAAATATTGGAGCACTCATATGTTTTATTTTGTTATTCCAACTATTGAAACAAAAAAAAAAAAATGTTTTATTTTGTTATTCCAACTATTGAATGACTTCTGAATTTTATTTTGTTAATTTGTTATTCCTTGTATACCGGAAATATCAAGTAAAGCACTAAAACTTTCAAATAAGATTTTTTAAAAGAAAATAGTTACAGTAAGAATTTAAAAATTTAGTTAGATACTTTTAAATATTTAAAGTAAAATAGAAAAAATTAAACAAAAACAAATATCTTATAACATTATCCAGTCTATTTTATTTAATAATATGAGTTGATAGTTATATATTTATGTTTGTTTTAACATTCATAATTAATTAAACTATTATGCATATAGGTGAAGAATGATGCAAACATACTAAATGTGTGTTTGGATTTCAAAGATAAGAAATTATAATTTTGAAAAAGATTTTTTTTTATTTATATTTTATCATTATCTTAATGTTAATCTATAATATATATATATATATGTGTGTGTGTGTGTGTGTATATGTATATATATATATACATCTTTATATAAAGTAAGTTATATTAAATTCATACATGACGTGAGAGAAACTTATATTTACATTACTTATAATTTTATTTATGTTTTATCCTACATTTAAAAATTATATATTTTTATTAGGATAAAATGATCACATATTTAAATATGAGATTATATCATAATTAGTTTTATTAAAATAATTTTTTTTAAATAAACTTCCGTGCATTGTACGTGAATATTACTAGTTTTATTATTAGAGACAACATGTTGTTACTAATAAGTCATCTCAATAACTCGGACACAAATACTATATTCGTGACAACAAAAGTGGTCTCAAATGTGTCTCAAATATTTTTTGCAACAACTAGTTTTCTATAAAAGAAGTCTTAAAATTGTCTCAAATAATTTGTAGAGAGATTTGTGACTAACTTATTATTAGTGACCACAATTATTTTACAAAAAATGTTATATAAAAAACCTCTTTTATTGTAGTGATCCCTCAGCAGTCGTCATTTGAAAAATGATTTTTGGGGAAATGTGAGTTTTAGACTCAGTGGATAAACCTATCTATTAACAAGAAACTTAATTATATACACATGCCCGAATGGATGACGTTGGGTGTCGGAGTCTCGTCACGTATGTCACTTTCACTATTCACCCTTTCTTAGTTAATAGCCAGTGACATTTTTATCAGTGCCCCCTTTCTCGGTCACTCATTTTAAAAACATGTACATTAAATAAAAAATTATTAAACAACATTACCCACACCCGTAATTTAAATAGTTTTTGTTCATGTTGAGACATATCAAGTCCGATTCTTGTTAATAGTGTGCAATCTATCCAGGTTTAGACCGTCACTCTTCTTCCATGATTACTCTATACCGTTGTTGATATTGTTGGGATTTGTGCCTTGAATCTTATTGGGTTTGAATTGAAATTCGTATCGAGGTGGAGGATTGAAGTGGAGGATTGAATCGGCGCCGGATTGCTACAACAGGGGCCGCGGGCGCTGCCCGCGACCAGTAATTCGAAGGTTGGCCTATTTTGTGTCGTGGGCGCGACATGTTGTCGCGGCGGCGACATGATAGGCGGCAGAATTTGTGGGCTTACGCGATTTAGGCCCAATTTGATTCCTTTCTTGTATAAAATTAGGTTTTGGGGGCTTATATATAGGTCCTATTGGAGTCCTTTGACATAGAGAGATTAGAGAGTCTTTGAATTGCTTTTGGCTTGATTGTTCAAGCATTGATAGTTTGTTTGGGTCAAGTATCAATTGATAGATACTCGACTATTGGTCTTTTGTTGGAACTCTCGTTTGGAATTTGATTTGGGATCCTTCCCTTTTGGCCGTGGACGTAGCTAACAAGTTGTTAGTGAACCACGTTAATTCTTTGTGTCGATTTTATTTGTTTTCTTGCACGGTTATCATTAGTTTGTTCGTTTCGATTGTTCGCTTATTTCCCAACAACTGGTATCAGAGCTTGGTTCGAGTTTCCGCTGTCTTTGTGGGAAATATGTCTAGGATGAGCGTGCAAATTGAAAAATTCAATGGGAGGGAGAGTTTTAGTCTACGGCAGATTAAAATGAAGGCCTTGTTGAAGCGTGAAGGATTATGGGCGCCGCTGATGCCAAGGAAGGACAAAGGCAAGGGCAAAGTGGGCGATAAGGAAGAGGCCGTATCCGCCGAGATGGCCACTTTGGATGAGAGAGCGCACTCAACAATCATGTTGTGTCTCGATGACGACATCATCACCGAGGTAGCAGAGGAAGAAACTGCACTGGGGTTGTGGTCGAAGTTGGAGAATTTGTACATGACAAAGTCGCTCACCAATAAGTTGCTTCTGAAGCAACGCCTGTTCGGGCTGCGTATGAGTGAAGGTCAGTCTCTTCGCGATCACTTAGATCAACTTAATAAAATCTTATTAGAATTGCGTAATATTGATGTGAAATTGGAAGATGAGGATATTGCGTTGATCTTGTTGGTTTCTCTACCACCATCGTATGAGAATTTTGTGCAGTCGTTTGTTGTTGGAAAGAATTCTGTGTCTCTAGAAGAAGTGAGGTCGTCACTGCATTCTAGAGAGTTGCGCCATCAGGCGAGTGGTTTGTCTGGAGAATCGGGTGCAACCTTAGTAGTTGGCAATAATCGAGGTTCGGGAAATCCGGGGAGGAGGTTCAAGAAGAATTCCGGTCCCAAAGGTCCTAAGCCAGGAGATGTCTGCAACTATTGTAAGGAGAAAGGGCATTGGAAGTATGCCTGTCCAATGTTGAAGGAGAAGCAGGAAAACACTGCTGACTCTGTTGTTGAGGTTGAAGCAGACTCTGATGGAGATGATGCCCTAATCGCTGAGAAACAGACAAGTAAATCTGATTCTTGGGTTCTTGACTCGGGGGCGTCGTACCACATATGTCCGCGTAGGGAGTGGTTCACAACCTACAAGCAGGAGGAAGGTGGCAATATTTCATTGGCCAATGGTTCCAAATGCAAGGCGGTTGGGATAGGCTCAATTAAGGTGAGGACGCATGATGGTAGATTGCGTACATTGAACGACGTCAGACATGTTCCACTCATGACAAGAAATTTGATTTCACTGAGTCGATTAGACAGCAGGGGTTTCAATTTCAAAGGTGAAGGTTGAGTTTTGAACGTCTGCAAAGGTTCGAATGTAGTTCTGAAGGGAACTTTGTATTTGATGCAAGGTTCTACTTTGGTTCGGTCTGCTGCTGTTCGAAGCTGTTAGTGTCCCATTGTTTGGGACAAATTTAGTACTTAAGGCGCATCTGGTACACTGGGTACAACTGGCGCAAAATGGAATTTGGTTTGTTTGGATTGGTTTGATTGAGTTTGATTTTGTTCGAGTTTGTGAGGAGGTTTGATTTGAGGTGGAGCTTCGTCTGAAGAAGCTACATCGTTTGGGGATTCAAGGCAAGGTGGAGATTGTTAGGATTTGTGCCTTGAATCTTATTGGGTTTGAATCGAAATTCGTATCGAGGTAGAGGATTGAATCGGCGCTGGAAAGGAGGATCCGGCGCGGCCGCGCCGGATTGCTACAACAGGGGCCGCGGGCGCGACCAATAATTCGAAGGTTGGCCTGTTTTGTGTCGCGGGCGCGACATGTTGTCGCGGCCGCGACATGATAGGCGGCAAAATTTGTGGGCTTACGCGATTTAGGCCCAGTTTGATTCCTTTCTTGTATAAAATTAGGTTTTGGGGGCTTATATATAGGTCCTATTGGAGTCCTTTGACATAGAGAGATTAGAGAGTCTTTGAATTGCTTTTGGCTTGATTGTTGAAGCATTGATAGTTTGTTTGGGTCGAGTATCAATTGATAGATACTCGACTATTGGTCTTTTGTTGGAACTCTCGTTTGGAATTTGATTTGGGATCCTTCCCTTTTGGCCGTGGACGTAGCTAACAAGTTGTTAGTGAACCACGTTAATTCTTTGTGTCGATTTTATTTGTTTTCTTGCACGGTTATCATTAGTTTGTTTGTTTCGATTGTTCGCTTATTTCCCAACATATGTCCTATTTGTACAGTTTCTATCATTAGCTTCATGTTTATTTCATTCCTATAGTTTCGTATTCACCTAATATTACTTTAAAACTTACCGATTTTTAATAAGTCCATTTATGTTTGTCATATGGTTAACACTTTTTCTTACACTTAGCTGCACAATTACTTTTCTATTCGATTCTCTTTATTTCTTAAAATCGATTATGATCATTATGAATTAGAACAAGCTGCTACACATTTTAAGTTCAACTATCAAACATTCACATTCCAATTACAAGCATACACATAACATTACAATCACATAATTAAGATCAAATTTATACGTACATAACTGCATATTAATCAATAAGTTAGAACATATCCAAATTGTATGATCGAATTGATAACTAATCCCTTTTACTTATTTATACCCGTCTCTTACGTTATTCATTTGCCTATTTCTTCTTACTACACATAGATCTCCGATTTAACCCTAAAAGTCCTTGAATTGTACCTATTATAGTAATGCTTCTATTGTTTATTCGAAACATATTAATTAACTGCTAAATTTATAAATTCGAGCGTTTATCTAATTAGCTTGGTCTATATAAACTAATTATGATCTTGTTATTTAACTTAATTCGAAACATTTCATTTTTCTTTTCTAATCATTTAGTACCTCTCTATTTCAATTTGTTTATCACTATTGTTGTTATTTCTTCCCCTAATCCTACTTTGTCAACTTCTCTCCTTTTACTATTCTCACATCTACCATTTAAATTTTGAAAGTCCGACTTAAGTTAATTATAACATTATTGCACGTTTAGGGTTCAGTTCGAGTACACTAACTTGTAAGTTGTTAGGAGATTTATGTATAATTTTGATGATGACAATATCACGATGTAGAGTAGGAACTATTCCCCTTTACATACTCTATAATCTTTGTAATAGATAAAGCTAGCTAGTTCTACTTAGGCAAATGTCACAACAAGCATAAAATAAAATCATCGAGGACAAATGCATCAAGGAGTCCACAACAAGAAGTAAGGAATAGAGGTTGTAAAGAGCATGCTGTAAGGAAGCTTATGCTTTCTTAGTATACAACAATGCCTGATATAAGGAAGATCCAACATACAACTAAATCAGGATCTTACAGCAAACATGTAACAAACATGTTAGCAGTGATAAAAAAGTCAAGTCAAAGTAAGAGATTCAAAGATTAAAAAATATAGCCAGTGGAGACAAGCAACAAATCTTGTATTGACTATTCAATTGCGTGAAGACACATGGATTGACGAAAGGAAAAACAACACTGCATCACCGACATCAGACTGCACCTACTCTAAACCACTTCCTGCAAAAAAGACAACACAGACTAGAAAGTCTTATGAAGAGCATTAAATATCAATTGGAATACTTCTCACTCTTCAACGAGAAGGAACCTCAAATGATATAAATAGAAGGAGATGAAGGACGAGCAAAGACTACTGAATTTACTGAAACTACGACCCATCAACTACTTCGAGCTTTCAAATTCAAAGCTTTCAAGCACTCACCACAAGAGATCTTTCTTAGTGTATGTGCTTGGTAACAAAGAGCAAGATAGCAAACACACATCTGCATTCTACAAAGTGAAGATTCAAAGTTGCAGCAACTTCTCAAGTCTATCCAGCTAAGCTCAAGAAAAACTGTCTCGGTCTTAATCCTTCTTATTCAAGGAAGCTTGTTAACATCTCAATTGATATTCAAGTTTAGAGACAACTATCAGAAGTTAAAGAAAAACCTTTCATAAACCTACACGAGCGATTTTTAACGGGGGGATCTTCATTTAAATTTGAGATTCAAAGTAGACTAGATGTTCTGAGAAACGTGTGTATAGTAGAGGAGTAGTCATCCGAAAATAGGAAAAAAACTATGATAAAGTGCTAAGTTAGACTTAGACACTGATGTAGCTAAGATTGTATTGTGAACAACTTAGTGAATTTTTCCTGTGTAAGGGAAGAGTTGGACGTAGAAGTATTAACCCCATCTTCGAACCACTATAAGCTAATATCTATTTTCTTACTGTATTTATAAATGTTGTTGGCATATTACATTACTTACTGTATTGCTTTTAAAAAATATATTTGCATATTCCGTTGCACAAAACTCTACCCCAGCATTGCATGCTGCAAATCACCCAGTTTGTTGTAATCTTTCTGCTTCAAGGTTACGTACTGTTTCAACTTTGCTGTAAGAATCAGTTTCTTACAATAAGTAGCATATCTCTGCTCAAAATATTTAAAAAGAAAAATAAATAATTAGAGGTTATTCACCCCCTCTAAACCTCTACCACTTGGAACTAATATAAGTTAGTTCACTAACTGCACTATTTCACTTTTATTGTCCATCTAGCATAATCTAATGAACCAATTTTCATAATATACCCAAAGTCCACATACCAATCCCTTTAGCTTATGTAGCCCATTTTTAATTTCTTACTTTTACTCTTAAGGCCCAAGTAAACTCAATTTCGACTATCCTTTCATCAGCATCCTAACCGAAACATACTTAGGACTATACAGTAAGTATATATATATATATATATACATACATAATCACTATTATTATTTTCTTGTCCAAAATCACTCTATGCAAAAACTATAATTACCAAAAATCTAGTGTTCCCTCTTTTTTGTTAAATATTCCAAATCTCCCTTATTCGTTTTATACTTAGAGGGTGTTTGGCTGAGCTTATAAGCTCTTAAAAACATCTTATAAGATGTTTTATAAGCTCTTGTAAAGTGTTTGGCAAAATAAGATGTTTAAGAGCTTATAAGATCAAAAAATAAGCTCTAAGAGCTTATGGTACACGTGTTTCGTGCACGCACTTTAGGGCACTTTTAGTGTCATTTTAGTGTCAATAATGTGCATAATCACGTGTATTTAGTGCTTTTATACTCTCATGGGCAAAATAATGCGTTTGTGCTGTTTTTGTGTTAAGACAGGTGAAAAAGGGTCGAAAAAGAACATCAGGCGGCCGCGGAGTCGAGGGATCGATCGAGGCAACAAAAGGAAGGGCTAACTGAAGATCTCGGCCGAGACAGGGGATTTCATGAAGAATTGCAAAATTGATATGTAGGCCGAGACAGATAATGCGTCTAGGCCGAGATGAGTCTCTAGGGGATTTCATGAAGAATTGCAAAATTGAAAATCTAGGCCGAGACAGATAATGCGTCTAGGCCGAGATGAGTCTGCAGGGGATTTCAGAAATTCAAAAGATGAAGATCTAGGCCGAGATGCAATCCCATCTCGGCCTAGATGAGTCAAATCCTAAAAAGCCCTAATTTCCTCTTTTCACGTCTCGACCGAGATGCAACCCAATCTCGGCCGAGATCAGCCTTCGACCCACTAGCTGAAAATCTCTTTTTCACGTCTCGGCCGAGACACACTTGCATCTCGGCCTAGATTCCCTACCCTGTTTTAAAATCCTGAATGCGATTTTGCCTATTTTTGACTAGCACTTTCTCTCCTTATATATATATCATCCCATTCGAATTTAACCTAACCTAGAACCCATCCCCCACACATAATCAGTCACTTTTCTCCATTGGAAGCAAAGGAATGGAAGGGGGTTGAAGATCTTGATCTTCAACCCTAACTTTTGGTTCTTTCTATCATATTTTCATGTTTTCTTTAATTTTCTGTTATTTTATCTTTGTATTAGGTAAAATGGGTGATTAGCACCCTTTTGTTCACCCTTGATTATTGTGGAACCTTGAGTTTAAGACATTTATATGATTATTACGGTTAATGTTACCGAAAATATTGTGTATTCAAGTGTTTTGTGTTATTTGCTGTTATTGACTCACATTTATGAATTTATTATTGGATTGATCACCATTTAAGGGATTTGTGAATGTGCTGCTAGAATAGGAAATTACTATCTGTAATTGTAGGATTTTCGATTCCCGTGTAACAAACAATAGATTTATTTATTGGTGATAACACAAAGTTCAACCACTAAAACCGAGCTTGCGAGTTTTATGTTGAATTTATCTCGTTGTCCTAGTGTTTAATGCATTTTGTTATTGAATCTAAGAGAGCTTGTTCGAGGATTTGGTTAAACTGAATAGGGTTAGTCGAAGAGCTTGTTTTGATTAACTAAGATTAAGGGATAACAAGGCTATTAGAGCTTGTTAATAGCCTTGAGATAAGGGCTAGAATCACAATTGAATAGGACATTAACAATAGTTGCATCAATGGTCTAAGACCAAGGGGAAGCATGATCAAGTGTGGCTTGTTTTACTATTTGAAAATAAAAAACCTTAAAAAAATCTCTTTATTTGTCTTTGTTTATTTAGATGTTAGTTGTTATTTCATTAAAATCCCCCCACTCCTTTATTGTTTTCTAGTTTATTTACTTCGTAATTCTTGATCATAATAGCTTAATACATAAAGTAAAATTTGTTCGACCGTTCCTTGTGGGATCGACCCTTACTTGCCACTCTACTAGTTAGAGTAGTAGGATAAGGTATAGTGTATTCTTCATATACATTAATTTGGTAGCAAGAAACGACGCTACCAGCTTATAAGATCTAAAAAAAATAAGTTGCTATACCCCAACTTATTTCCATCTTATTTTTTAAGATCTTAATTATTACACTCAAATTTCACACACTTACACACACTACACACTCTACACACATTACACACATTTCACACACTACACACACTTCACACACTACACACATTTCACACACAACACACACTTCACACACTACACACATTTCACACATTACATACATTTCACACACTAATCAAAATGTGCATTTAATATTAATTTTTAAATTAGACCCCAAATTTATAGCTAGATCACTATATTCAATTGCAAGCTTATAAGCTCTTTTATCCAAACACTTTGTTAACTTATAAGCTCCTTAAAAATTACATCTTATAAGCTCTTGAAACAACTTATAAGATGTTGGAGCTTATAAAATGTTTAAAATAAGCTTAGCCAAACAACCTCTTAGTCATTTCGAATTTAAATCTTTTAAGAAAGCCAAACACCCTATTTACGTTTCATGTTAACACTTATGTGTCCTAAAGCAAAATATTATGTTTAGCTAGGGGTGGTTCGGTACGGTATACCGTACCGAATTGCCCATACCTTTACCGTACCGAAATTTTCGGTACGCCGAAAATCCATACCGTTACCGTACCGAAAATTTCGGTATACCGAAATTCGGCATACCGAAAATTCGGTATGATATCGGTAAATACCGATACCGTACCGAAAATTCGGTATACCGAATTGCGTATCGGTATCGGTATATACCGATCCATACCGTTGATTTTGGTATACCGAAATTTCGGTACACCGAAAATTTACGGTATACCGTTAGGAATTTGGTATACCGAAATACCGAACTACCAAAATACCGAAAAAAATTCGGTATACCGATATATACCGAAAATACCGAACTTTTTTCGGTATTCGGTATATACCGAAATACCGAAAATTTCAAATTATCATACCGTTACCGTACCGAAAATTTCCGGTACGGTATCATACCGTACCGAAAATTCGGTATACTGAAAATTTCGGTATTTTCGGTAATTTTTCGATACGGTATGTGCGGTATTTCGGCATTTCGGTATTTTTCCCCACCCCTATGTTTAGCACTCATCATCATAAAATTTTCCAAATATTCCCTCGACCCTTAATAAAATTCATATGTATCATAAATCAAATCAAAATCACACATATGAACACAAGCATATTCTAAACCCAAATACACATGCAAAGTGCTAGATGTGCATTTCACCTTTGAAGAGGACAATAACATGCACAAGATCATATATATAATTTCAATCTCACACTTCAGTGGTTTAGTGCAAGAATATCATGCATGATTACCCATACTAACATGCAAAAACAGAAAGACATAAAATGTGCATCAAAGTCACATATAAGCCTCTCTTTTTATACTGTTTTATTGAGCTAGTTTATTATTTTCTCCAAAACACCGTGCATGCTCGTGTAAATTGAAGCTAAGACTACATGAAATGCATAAGCAAAACAATCTCCCTTACATGCCTTCATGTTCACCTTAAGCCACTTCAAGAAAAAAAATTCTTTTCAGCCCACAAAAAATGGTCTAAAATAATGAGTATTTGTCACAACTTAAGTGAAGTGGTCTTAAATAATGAGTATTTCACTATAGGAAAACTGCCAAATTCCAAAGGAACACAAAATCTATTGAAAATTTAAAATTTCCAACGGCAAAAAGAATCGTTAGAAATAATTTCAACAACAAAAATCGTTGGAGTATTGGAAAAAAAAATTCCAACAACAATTCTAACGGAATCTCTTGCCGTTGGAATCAACTTTATGTTATAATTTTATTGTTGGAAAAGTGGTCCTTGGAATTTTTATTCCAACAATAAAATTCCAATGAAAAAATGATTCCAACGGCAAGAGATTCCGTTGGAATTGCCGTTGGAATTTTTTTTCCCAACATCTATTCCAACGACTTTTGCCATTGGAATTATTTCCGACGATTCTTTTTACTAATTTTTTTCCAGCAGCTGTTCCAACGGTTTTTCTTCCTTTGGAATTGTCGTTGAAAAATTTAAAATTCCAACAGATTTGTGTTCTGTTGAAGTTTTCCCATTGGAATTTGGTAGTTTTCTTGTAGTGTTTGTCACAACTTATGAGTATTTAATTGTCACAATTTTATTGTCGTCTCAATAACTCGGACGCAAATAATATATTTGTGATCACAAAAATGGTCTCAAATAGTTTTCACTAAAAGTATCTTAAGATTGTCTCAAATAATTTGCAGAGAGATTTGTGGTAATAAATGAGGACAAATAACTTATTATCAGTGTGTTATACAAAAGATCTTTTGTATTGTAGTGCAGTCCTAACATTTTTTATAAAAAGAAAAGCCTAGACAAGCTCTTACCTCTAAATGATATCTCCCTTTATGATGAAAGTAGAAAGAGACTTGTGAATATTTATACTTAATTGTATGAGTGAAATCATAAATACAATTTCAATAAATAAAAAATGTGAAAAATAATAAGGTGATTTAAAAGTGGGACCCAAAGAAAGCCATAACTTAAATGATTGAGGATAAATAGGTAGAAACATAATGTAACTTTGGTAAAATTTCATTTTTGATCATGTAGGGTGGACTTTCTAGAAAAAAATTCTCTATATTACATAAATTCAAATTAGTCATGTATTGTGGAAAAATGACCATTTCGTTGTTCAGTAATTATGTCGGAATTTGACATTTGCGTCACACGTGACCTATTAATTTGAGGCATTATAGCAGAATGGCTAACGTGGCATTTCAGTGCCCAGGTGTTCATGCAAAATTAGAAAATGAGAAGAACAATAAATAAGAAAAAAGAATTACACATCAACTTATTCTGATTAATTAAAACGTGCAAGTCACTATAAAACAACATATTAATCCTACAATTCTATCCTCTAATTCAAATCAAAAAGCTCGTTGATAAGAACCTAGAGAACCATCTCCCAAATTATGCAAATAAGCAAAGGTTCCTCGGATCTCAGGCATCTTATGGGTTGATTTGAAATAAAAATCAACTAATTGATACGACAGCCAAAAAAAGTAAAAAATTGATGCGGTCAAATCGTGAGGATTTGATCGATATTGTGTGATCATGAGGATCGGAAATAGGGCGTTAGCAAAAAATTGGTTTTGATACCATATAGAGATATTGTGGAAAAGGATATTTATTCATAAACTAGTCGAGCAAATAAATACAGATACAACAAGCCCTATACAATTGTGTAACTCGATGTGGGATACAAGAACTATACAAAGAATAACAAGTAAAATACATTCATCTCAATACGATGTTGCGAGGCGCAGTATGCCATTGTGGCCTACGTGTAGTCATTCGCGTCTCCAAGATATTGGAAATGCCACGTCAGCCTCTCTATCGAAAAACCCCAAATTTATGGGTGACGTGCGGCGCACGTGTTAAATTTTGGTAGAATTAGTGACAGCGATGACTAATGTCCCTAAATTGGTCGTTTTTGCAATATACATGACTAATTAAATTTATGTGTTATAGAGATTTTTTTCTAGACAAGTCCTATCCTACAGAATCAAAATAATTTTTTTCTGCGTAACTTTTAACGTGACAGAGTGAATTATACTAAACCACTAAAGATGCTATTAGCATGCAGTTTAGAAAAAAATATTGTTTACACGAACTAAGTATGAAGTAGCAAGGATATGGTGAGAAAGCATCCATCGTGTTAAACAATTTAATTTATTTTCATAAAAGGCATAATAGATAGGTACTACAGGGGCATTTAATCTCGTCACAGAAATGGACCAAACAACGAATTGAAGTTGAAAGCAGCTTCAGAAAAGAAAAAGAGAAAAGAAGAAAGTTGTTATTTTGATTCCCACATGCACTAATTGTATACGACAAACTGTCCAAATCCCATATCATCATCTACACACAATTACATTTACATATCATCACTCTGTGTACATATTATTTATAGTGCTACAACCCTACAACTACCAATCTTGACCTCATGCTCCAGCATAAACGAACCCGACAGTTATAAACTCCATCCTCAAAACATTTTATAACATCATTGAAAATTTAATAAAATGAAGATGGTAGAGATAATGAAAATAATGGATAATCCTCAAAAGAGGTCACATACAGAAATCTCTGCTACAAGTGTAGCTTGCACTAAAAAAGTAATAAATTCAGATAATAATCATAATCACCTCAAACTGGAAGATATAGAGCAAGTAACTCAAAGACCTACACAAAGTGATTAAGCTAATTAAACTGAAATACAAATAATAATTAAGTAAGAAATAGGAAATAATAATTAAATAAGTGAGCCAATATGCGATCAGGTCCCCTACTTCTTTGCTCACCGTTTATATACCGCTAACGACTTCGGACTATCAAAGTTTATAAGCTCTCAAAATATGTTTGACAAAATAAAATGTTAAACAACTTAATTATAAGATGTAAAATAAGCTCGTAGAGCTTATAAGCTCAAAAAAAGTACTTATTGTCCATTTACTTTAATATCTCATAAGTTACACTCAAATTTCACTTACTACATGCACTACATATACTTTAGTCAAAATGCATGTTTGATAGTGACTTTCAAATTAGATCTCTAATTCATAGCTAAATCACTACATTCAGTTACAAGCTTATAAATTATTGTATTAAACACTTTATTAGCTTACAAGCTCTTGAAACATTATATCTTATAAGTTCTTGGAATGACTTATAAAATGTTCGAAGTAAGCTTAACGAAACAGCTTGTTTGTTCTTTTGTGTTTAATTTCGGTGGATACTGTAATCCGGGCGACACTTGGGTAAATATTAATGCATTTAACACAAATTCTACTACAACTGTAGCTCTCTGCATGCTCCGTTTTCACGTGTTATGCATTTAAACTCACACAAAACAAATACTATTAGACTGTTGAATAAGTATCAACTTCACCAAGAAATATGTTCTTCGCGCACACAACCAAACTAAGGTTAATCAACTCAGACTTTATTTTTTTCTTGTCAAACATCTCCTTTGGAAACTGAACTCTTGAAGGTCATCTCAACTAAATTGTTGGAATGTTTTGAATCCTATTGCGAGTTGGTTGGAGTGCCTGGTCAGTGCCAACGTGCCCCTAATCGGAGGGTTCATGGGGTGCCCCGGCCCACATGGTGTATATATTGTTTGGGTTCAGTTTTCTGTTTTGGCTTACTTCCTAGACCCAGTCTGTTAGATATTGATTAGCTTTCTTAGTTGACTTAGTATCATTTTGTATTACCGTTGTCACTTTGATTGATAATATTAGATCCCTTCTTCTATCTGTGAACGTAGCTAAAGCATTGTCATATAATATAAATTGAAAGAATTATCTTTACCAAATTTCTGACGGTTACTCTATATTCTAGATGGTGGTCTATCTCATTTTCATACTCTATAAATGGGCGCTGTGTGTTTGTGTATGATGCATAGGTGATATATTTTTATGAAGATGTCAATAGGTGATTTCTTCCCAGTTAGAATCCACATATTTTGGCATCGTTCATTAGGGACCTTATGGTTGGCAATAGGGCATGTATTGGCTGTGTTTTACTAAACTCAGAACCAGCTTTTTAAAACAAAAATTAAACCTATAATACTTGTTTTATACTATGTATTTTTTAATATTTTCAATGCTACCACTATTTTTATATTCTAAATTGAAATGTAATTCAAGTTGAAGAAGTTAATTTGCAAATTTAAAAAATTATAACATTTAAGTATGGTCTATCGAATAATATTATGATACTATAATTTAAAATTTTTGAACTGTCAATAGACATTGAGTTATATTTACCAAAAGTTATGCTTAAAAATCAACAAATTCTAAGTTATAATAACACTTCCGCTCCACTTGCATCCTATTGAAAAATCATTAGGTTATGATACAAGTTTTCATTAACAAAGTAGTTAAGCTGCATTATTCAATATTGGACCCGTAAACATGAAATTGATTTTTTCAATAAATCTTACTTAATATAAAAGTACATTCTATCTATAAATAGAAATATTAAATTTTTTCGGCCCAAAAAATCATCTAAATATAAATATATTGTGAGTTAAATTAAATTCATTTTTAATCTTGTATGTTAGGCATTGTCTAGAAAAAAATCATGTATGTTTCGAAATTTGAATTCTAGTCCACTATGTTTAGAAAAATGTTCAATTTAAGGACACCAGATGTCGAAGAACACTAATTGTGTCGCATGTGACCTAATAAATTGGGGGTTTACGATCAAGTGGCTAATGTGACAGTTATGAATCCAAGTGTATATGTAATTAATCAAATAAATCCAAAACAACGAGTTATTTCCTTCCAGGAAGTGAAGCTAATGTGGGTTAAATTGGTGTGTTGATTTAATTACTTGGCATGTGCACCTGGATTAACTGTCATGTTAGTTTTTTTTTTTTTTTTTTTTTACCTGAAATCTCTAATTTATTGGGTCACGTGCGCATATTCTGGGGGCGCCAGTATCTGGCGTCCTTAAATTGGAAATTGTCTTGAAAAATAGTGGACTAAAATTGAAATTTCGAAACATACGGGATTTTTTCTGCACAAGCTCTAACATTAACAAATGGATTTTTCCCGAAAAAAAAAAAAGTTAAGTTTTGACTTATATATTGATAGTCATAAATAACTCCTTGAATTTAGCCATAGATATAAATTAATATCAGTCACAGTAATCAAGAGATATAATGAATTTGTTCCTTACGTAAGTGAGGACTCTATTACTGAAACATAACAATTATTTATATTAATTAAACTTGTGACGAAAAATGTAATTTTTTTTTTGGTTAATTTTTTGAATTGGATTCGAGATATTGATTCTACTATATGTTTGTTAGATTAATATAATTTTTTTGAATAACATAAATTTAATTAATATAAATTATTAAAATTAATATATATATATATATATATATTAAAAGTTATTAATCATTGACATGTAAAACCTTGATGTATAATTAATTGGAGCTATCTATATATAGCGAAATCACACATTTCATTTTTTTTTTCTATATGTTGTCATATATTGGAACTTTTTTCTTTGTTTTTTTTTTTTTTTTTTTGGGAAAATTTGCTAGAAAAATGATGGCGTGTGTAACACTCCCATTCATGTAGTAGACGGATTCTTGACAGGCTTTACATAGATGATAAAAATGCTGCAGCTATTAATTATTATATATTACTAGAAATTTTAATTTTTCAATTTCTTAATACATTTATTATTTTTGTTCATAATTTGCGTATAAGTTTCTCATATTAATCATCTTTTTCATGATTTTAATTTGAAACTCAGTTGGATATAATTAAAAGATAAATCGCATTAGAAAAATACAATTTACAACGGTTATTACTTGAGTTAGAGTTTGGTATTTATTGTGGACAAAACTGTACATTTTATATTGTGTCTGACTGCAAATAAAATTAATAATCAAATAAAAATACTTTATTTTTTTATTACGTTTCTATAAAATTTACAATATCAAATATTTTTTGTTAGGTTAATGATATATTTTTATATAAAAATATGAGATTAATCAAGAAAGATAAAATTATAGACAAAATAAAAGAGATTGATGTGTGTAACACATCGCCCCATATGTGGCAAAGTAGCTCACGACAGTTGTTCCAATGGCGATCGAAATTGATAGTGTAAATTGATTGATTTATTTATGTAGGAAAACTTTTTCTATTTCTTACAAACATAATATATTTTTTCTTAGTCTATTTTTAAAAAAACTAAGATTAATCTTCTTTTCACGATCTTTGATCAGACACCATGGTGCATATATTAAAATTAAATATTATATTAGAAAAATGCAACTTTTTAATATGTAATTATTTGTATGTTAGGCGTAAGTATTTATAATTGTGACTGAAAATTTGTATTGTGTTTGGTAAATAAAATTAGTAAGACCTTGATAATCAAATATATGTCAAGTGGTTCTTATTTTTTTCCATAAACAACTTTTATTAGCTTAACCATACATGTTTTGATGTTTAAAACATCATTACAAAAAGTGATATTATTCAAGAAAAAATATATATTCTAGAGAAAATAAAGTTATTAGTTCACTTTACTTTCTTGTATCTAAATACTTTTGGATTGTTTGAAATATTTATGTTAAAAATAAATTAGCGAAAATACCACGAATTCAGTTTACATTATTATTGAATGAAAATGATAGTGAAATGACTCAAGTGATTTGTTAATCAATTTGTTCTTTTCCCTTTGTCTTTTTTTTTTTTTTTTTTTTTTTTTTTTTTTTTAAGTTTTACACCCAATAACTATTTCGAGAAAAAATGCATCTTTTAATCCTTCAATTATCCGCGAATATTTGTTAAGGTCCTTCACTTATCTAAAAAGATTCCATAAGGTCACACAATTCTAAAAAATATTTGTAAATCATATAAACCGGCGGGTTGCAAAGTGACAATTTCGTGTAGTTCAGGCACTGAAGTATCATTGAAAAATATATCTTGTATCACATGTTGGCACGTGATATACTTTTGGCGCGAAAAGTGACCGACGAATTGAAAAATGACAATTTTGTGTTGTTCAAGCACTGAAGTGATAGTGAAAATGTTTAGGAACCAAATTGATAATTCGGCCATAGTTTAGGCTGAAATTTTTTCTTAATTCTTAATTTAAATGGTATTTGATACTATGATTTGATCCTATTTATTCTGTTAATTTAATACAACACTTTCATGATCATAATTTTTAATTAGTGTTGTTGTTTAATTATTAGAATGTCTTAGACTAGATTCTTATTAGATCGACATTTTATATTGCTTACAATTATGTTCTTCTTTAAAAATAATATTTTAAGCCTAGAGACCATATAATTATCTATTTATATATATCTATACTAGTATATGTTGGGTATTAATCGGTATTAATCATATTAAATATGCGCGTAAATAAATGAGAACTTAGAAAATTGGAGAATTTTGCACTGTAATTTTATCAACGCAAAATAATTCTACGTTCATAATATATATATATATATATATATATATATATATATATATATATATTATGTAAATGTAATTTGTTTAAGTTTATTGCATCAAGTATTTTATTGAGTTTAAAAATGTCAAATTCTTTATTTCATATGGCTCTCTAATATTATGTTTATTTTAAAATATTACATGATGTACTATGTTTTTTAAATAATAAATAATGATATATTATTATAATTATATATTATTATAATGATATATTATTTCTTAATGTTTGTAAATAACAATTAGTATTGATATTATTTAGGATATAATTGTTGTTTTGTTAGTGATTTGCTTTTATTTAGCAGAGATTTCATTTTACAATAATAATTGTTTTATTTTTAAAAGTATATTTATAAGAAGAAATATTTTCAAAGTATTTCTACATGTTGAATTTTTTTCTTATAATATATTGTTTATATTATGAAATCTTAGCATTAGTATTTAAATTGTTTATATTATTTTCTTTTATTTCTTAAATATTATTATGTTCATTTTCTTATATATTGGATATTTTTTATATTATACTTAATTTTTATGTTATTATTATTATATTTTTAACAATAAAAAGAATATATAACCTTAATTTAAAATTTTTATTATATACCACATTATTATATTTACAAATCATGCCTCGTACGAGTATATTATTAATATATTTAAGTAAAATAATTAAGTTATAGACAGAACAAATCTCATCATATGTTGTTTGAATGTAGAGTACATTTGGAAGAATACATCTGTTCAATTATGATCCCAATCACAGTTATTGACTAAATTACAAGAGGTCACCAATTAAGTTTTGGGTCTGTGATTTGGAATTGAATCTGAAATTCCAATATTGCTCTCCGGACCCACACCTTGATAAGTTCTTACAACTTATTTAGATTCCCAAATAATGTTTTAGCTTTTGCGTACCTATTTTTAGGGATGTTTTATATATGGGGCCCGCCCTATTACAATTAAGTGGGCTTCAGTTTTATCGTATGCGTACAAGATATGATTGGAGCCCAAGAATCAGGTTTGTCCCCCCAAATTTGAGAATGTGATTTATGAACAGTATATAAAATGTGTAAATCATTTAAGAATAGACTTTCTATTAGTGACGATGACCTCACTTATCACTATCAAATAGACATCAAAGATCCCTATGTCTAATGAATTCCTTCTCTACTAGCACCCATCAATTTCGGACATTAAAATACTCAATTCTTATTTTTTTTAAGATTTAAATGTTGTTCTTTATTTCAATTCAATACAATCTTATCCTATAAAATCTACCTATAATATTACATCACTATAATATACATCCACTAATATTTTCCATCATTAATTTGACATCTACAATACAATCATATTTTATACAATCTCAAAACAAATATACAATTTTACTATTTACCTTTATTTTTAAATTCTAGAATTCAAAGACAGTATTTTTCCTAATCCACTTAAGCTTAACCAAACACCCCCTTAAGGTCCTTGTAAGCGAACTCTTTACTCGTTTTATTGGTTGTTTGAGTTGTTATGTTCAATAACTACCTGTCAATTAATCATTTTATCATATATATTCATATGAATTGGTGTTTCATTTTATTTTATTCAGAAAGTGTCTCACGGAATATTAAATAATAACTAATTGTATGTTAGGTGCGTACCAGTTCACGAATTATGTTGGGGGAATTGGAAAAAAAATATCACAAACGTGGCTCAACAATTAGTCATATATAGCAAGGTGCTTATAAGTAAATTATTAGGATTTATTTACAATCATATGGACATACATATACATACATATGTAATACACGTGTCATTTATGTGTTTTTATATTTGTACCTCGCTTTTAATCTCGAAAAATCAAAGTATATGATGCATGATGTATCGATCTAGCACTTGATAAGTTAGAAATGATAACTTTTAGTAACTAGTAAGTCCAATAAAAAATTTGTAACTAGTAACCTAAATAAATTGTCTTACATCGGGCTATAATGCAATACTATCCTTAGATAAAGGGAACAGAGCAAATCTCCCTTCTTAACCATGATTTGAGGTGGAGTTAGGCTTGCCCCCTTCCCCTGAGTCCATGCTGCATTAAATTGGTATCAGAGCTAAGACGTAGGCCTCTCTAACGGCAAGCGATGATGCAGGGGCATCGATCTAGCCTCTAGAAGTTAGGGTCCGTAAGAGTGCGTGGATGAGTATGAAACATCAATATATGCCCCTAGGAAGCCAGAGTTGAGGTCTCATGGAGGCTGGTAAACCTAAGGAGATTGTCCTACGTTGTATTATGGTGCAATATTAACCTTGGATAAAGGGGATCAGAGCAAATCTCCAATCTTGACCATGGTTTTGAGGTGCAGTTAGGCTCGCCTCCCCCTAATCCGCGGCACCCGTCTATTAATATGGATGAGAATATGCAAGCTTTCTCATTGAACAATGTGGATCTAGTTTACAAAACATTGGGTTCAAGCGTGATCTATTATTAGTTATAAAAAAAGGCTTTTTTTATATGCAAACTGGACATTTTCCACAAGCCTAGCCTAGGCCTATTTAAACCTATAAAGCCATGCAATAAAAATCTTTTTATAAAAAATATAATAACGTTATTGTTCGGTATGTTTTCAATTCGATTTTTTGTACAGTTCGATAAATTTCGAGTTCTATGCACACCCCTAGTTTGAACTTGTAACTCATTTATAAATAGATTCGACGAAAGTATGCCGAGTGTTGGATATCTTGACATTTCCTCCCCCTATCCCTCCCTAATGTGGGGAATATGTTGACTTGGCAATGGGGCAAAATACTCAACAATGGGTATTTTACCATTGGGGAGTGAATTTGGGGGTTGGGGTATTTTGTTGAGGTAGTGAATTTACTACCTAGGTATTTTGGGGTGGGGGAGAGTGGGGGGAGGGGAGAAAGTGGGAAACATGCGCGGAAATAAAGAGGGACGCCGAGCGCATGGGCGGCACGGCGTGGGCCCCACCACCTGCGGCTTGTCCCCCATCAGCCATTTATTATTATTTTTTTTCATTTTTTTCATTTTTTTCATTTTTTTCATTTTTTTGCATTGTTTGCTATTTTAAATATTTAATAAATGATGAGTGTTTAATTAATATAGTCGTTTGCAATTTTTTTCAACGGCTATTTCACTTTTTTTTTAAAACTAACAATTAGCTAAATATTAAGTTAGCCGTTGCGAAATTTACTTTGTTACTTTCTGGTTTTTTTGTGTACCGTGTGTTCTTTTATTTTTTATTTTTACGTTTTATATGATGAAAAAAATTAATAATATATTTTTTGGTTTTTTTTTTTCAAAATATAATAAAATATAAAAAATTAAAACAATAGGAATATTTAATTATTTATTATTTATCCGAAAATTAAATAATTAATATAGTTGGTAGATTAATAAATAAAAGAAATAAATAGGATATTGAAGTGGGCCTCCCACATATACCTGCTTTTTGGGTATATTGTTGGTGAGGAGATCTGTTTTGAGGTATAGGTATTTTTAATTTTGAGATGACACTGATGTGGCAAAAGATATACCTGCTTTTCAGGTATATCATTGGAGAAGCCTTATAACCAAAAGATGTATGTTATAGTGGGGGCAAAAGAATGGATCGGTACATTAAAAATTCTCGATCCATTCATGTTTTATTAGGACTTGATGAAATACATAGAGGTTTTCAGAAGGGCGTGCCTGGAGTGCCGCCGCAGGGGCCCCTCAACGAGGACATGATTTGATCTAGGTAATTTTTTAAACACAAAATTAGAAATTCAAATTAATTAATATTTTAATAATTTAAAATTGATTTATGATAACAGAATTCTATAATATTAATTAGGGATAGTCAAATATTCCAAAACAAAATCACTAAAAAATGGAAGATGTCAAAACTTATATAAACCATATGGATGGATCTTTTTGTGTACTCTCTGGCAAAGATTTATCACTTAATTGACCAAAAGTGTTACTTTTCTTGATAAAATTATCCATAAAGTGATACTTTTATTTATACTTATATAAAAAATGAATATAATTTTGACGAATTAAATGATGCTTCTCACCACTTATTAGCCCGAACCTAGCGGACCTAAAAAAGGCACTCAATCAAAAACATAAATTTATTTGAGTTCATTCATTTGACATCCATTTCCTAGCGCATAATACTTCTTTTTGTGAAAAAAGTGATAGTTTTTCAAGAAAAAAAATATTACTTCTTTTAAAAATAATCGTATTGATTTTTTTTTGTAAAAGATATTATTCAAAAGTATATGATGAGATATCAATATGAAAGTTATAAATTTTATACTTATATGTATATATGCTTGAAGATGAGAACCTATATAAAACTTGTTAAGAACACTAAAATTAAAAAATATAAGAATTATTAAATTTTATAATAAATTATATTATGTTTTACTAAAAATGTACTACAATTTCTAGAAACATGTAAAAGTTACAAATACTTTTTCTTAAAAGCATATTAATTTTTTTTTGGATGTAATACTACTAAGTAATTCAACCAAATAAAAGTTGAACACTATTGTGAGTTATAAATAAAGAACTTGTATAAATCTTGACACTGAAAATTTATATAAATTTGATAAGAATACATAATTTATTCAAAACATGAATTATTAAGTTTTCTAAAAAATATTACATTTTTTTTAGGGGAAAAAAGTCAAAAAAGTCCCATAGCATTTTACTTTCTCGGATTTAGTCCCATAAGTTATTGTTTTTTTTATTTAGTCTCACATCTCTAGTAATTGCTTAATTTTGGCCCAATTTTGACCTAATGTTGACTAGCTGACCAAAAAATATCACACCACTTTCACGTGCCGGCGCGGTTTTGAAATTGCAGCCAAAATGGTCACACAACTTTTTACCTTTTCGGATTTAGTTCTATAAGTTATTGCTTTTTCGATTTAGTCTCACATCTCTAGTAATTGCTCAATTTTGGTCCAATTTTGACCCAATGTTGACCAGCTGACTGAAAAAGGTCACGTGACCTTCACGTGCCAGCGTGATTTTCGGAAATTTTGCCGACTTATATGTTTTATCAACTCATTGTTGATGGATTCCAATTCTTTGTTCGTTAACTACACCTGCTTTTTTTCTTTAACAAGTAGCTCATTCTCTATCTCGGTTACGGAAATAATTTCTTCGAGATTCATGCTGGCATTATGCAGGGCCTTATTTCAGCGTTCTTCTCATTAAGCCTTCGCAGGAGCCCTCATTTTTCTTGTAGAAGAATGTAAATTGAAGAAGAAGAAGAAGAAGAAGAAGAAGAAGAAGAAGAAGAAGAAGAAGAAGAAGAAGAAGGGATGCAGATTATAATTTATGGGTACGATCGATAAGATATTACATTTTTTTATTTTGCATTTGTATTTTTGGAGTTTAATTCAATTCAGGCAAAAGAAAAAAATATAAGCTGACATGGTAAATGATTTGCTGATGTGGTCTCCTAATAAAAAAAATATACATTCCACCTCGGAAATTCGGCGACACGTGTCATATGTCGCCTGAATTTCCAAAACATTAGGTCAAAATTGAATTAAAATTGAGCAATTACTGGAGATGTGAGACTAAATCGAAAAATAATAACTTAGGGGCTAAATCCGAAAAAGTGAAAATTTATTGGACCATTTTGGCCGGAATTTCCAAAACTGCGTCGGCACATAAAAGTCACGTGACCTTTTCCGGTCAGCTGGTCAACATTGGGTCAAAATTGGACCAAAATTGAGCAATTACTAAAGATGTGGGACTAAATCGAAAAAGCAATAACTGATGGGACTAAATTCGCAAAAGTAAAAAGTTATGAGACCATTTTGATTTTTTTCCCTTTTTTTTAAAAAGTACTCCCTTCGTCCCGCTCAGTTTTGCACACTTTTTATTTCGGTCCGTCCTGCTCAGTTTTGAACACTCCAAAAATGACAAATTATTTTTAGAGTTATTTACATAATTGCCATTAATGAATTCAATTTTTGTTTAAGATTAGGTGCTAATCATATTAAAAAGTTGGGCTAACCTATAATTAGCTGCCAATTAATTAGCCCATATACCCAACCTAATTGACATTGCCCAGCCCATTTCCACTCAGCCCGTTTTTTATCTCACAATTTTGGAACCCTAGTTTCACTCCCCACATCAGTTCTTTCCTGTTCTTACCTGCGCAGCCGCAGTTCATATCTCCCACTCAAACCCTAAATGAGTCACGCTGTAAATCAAGCAATCACACTTCCGATTTCAGTCCATCTTTGATCCATCCCTACCAAAAATGTTTCCTCTTACTAGTTTCGAGGTTTTGATGGACGATTCTCCGGAAACGAAGTTCAGTGAAGCCGATCTGTGTCCATTTTTAGTTTTTGGCCTCGCATCCAGCCCAGATCCGGATTTCGCTCCTGTTCCGAAAACGAATCTCACGTTGATTTCTGATGTGGCTCCGGCATGCGAGTGGTTTACGGCTGAGGAGCTGAATTGTCACTACATGCAATGTCTCGGATTGTGGGTTCCGGCTATATTCAGGTCTACGTATCTAACCTTAACCATTTTAAGGATTTTTTTGTTGTCTAAGCATGATTGTGCTGGTAGTTTAGTGCAAAATGATGTGAAATTCTGATTAGGCCCTAAATTGCTCACTGTCTTTGCTTATAATTGAGGTTGGTTCAGGATAAGAACTGATATTGCTTGCTCTGTTGTTGAGGGTACTCATTGATGTGGTTTATTTGTGATGCATGAACTGATTATTTGGGAAAAATACTGTGTATGTGTTTGGATCTGTTGAGCCGGTTTCTTATTTTTGTCCATTGTCTGTTTGATCAGTTGTGCTGGTAGCAAAATTGAATTTATGATGTTGGGAGTTGAATAAGTTGCCATTTTCGTGTCTGTTTGCTGGATTTTGGCCGAATTCGTGCAAAATTAAATTTCTGATGTTGGTTGGATTTTGTCCGGATTTCAAAATTGTTTAGTTTCTCTTGGCTGGATTATTTTGGGAAAAATGTTGTGTATGTGATTCAAAAAAGTTAAATTGTTTGCACCTAAACTCCAGTTTTAGCTGCTAACAGTATACGAATGAAATGTGTTGGTAGCTTAGTTAAAGTGATGATATCTTTCTGATTTACTTAAGCTGCCCATTTGTTTGCTGGAATAAATGCTGGTGGCTAACCTAAATGATGATTTTATCTGATTATTCTCTGCCACCCGTTTATTTGTGGTAAATTGTGAAGATTGGTTAGTTAAAATGATGATGGTGGGAATTGGTTACTTAGAAACTGCCCCTTTCTTTTCTTGGAATGGTTTTGGTAGCTTAAATCGAGCCCGATGATGACATCTTTCTAAGGGTATAGGTTAAAAAAAAGACAACAATAAAATGAATTTTGTCTCGAAATGTTCTTCATTTACTATAGTCTACATGTTTACAGCCTAAGCAAAACGAACACATGTATCTTGTGTTTATGCTGTCAACACAAGATTAGTACAAAATGATTTTCTGATTTGGCTAACCTCGTCATAACCCAATTCGTTTAACAAACCACCAATTTCATAAACCCCCCCCCCCCCAAGCTGTTCTTTCTCAATCAACCACTCAATAGCTTCTCTCACAGTTGATTCCTCTACCTCTAAAGCCTGTGGCAGTGTCCCTTCACGTGTTAACGTTGCCTTTCCCATATGAGGGAGCTTGTAATTGTTGTTCCCCTTCAATTTCATGACTTCAATCATGCACTGTTGTAGGCTTCAAAAAATGTTGTTCAGCTTTGTGATTTCCAAATCTTCATAGGACTTTAGAACATTCTTAACCAAATCTTCAACATTCTTTGAGGGTGTCTCCACTTGTATGGACTGTATGGTTCTAAAATAGCCCAAATCAAGCACGTTGGTATCGGGGAAATTAGGGGGCTGACAGATAAGCTGAATATTAAAATCGTCCGATGAGGCAGCAACCCTAAAATCTGGATCATGGTTGTTGATATGTGGTTTAGCATTATCTTGCTGAATCAATATTTGTTTGCTTGCATTTTCAGGCCATTTGGCTTTAATTGCTGGAATAATCTGAAATTTGGTAGTCGGAATGCAAAAATATCAAGCAAAATATGGCAAAACATGTTGCATATGTGTACGCTTTGAACTCAAAAACATAGTAAAGTCACCAATGTAGCCGTGTATGTTGCATTTAGGAGACTTACTGATTTAAAGCTAGATGATGAAGAATTTCTGATAGCAAATTAAAAAACCTGATTTATCAAGCAATCCTTTATCACTTGCTTTGTAATTGATTCGATTGATTTAGTGACCAATGTACCCCGTTGTCTATTTATGCTGTTTTTGAGTGCAGATGCTTTTGTTGTGAAAGGAAAAATTCCAACCTTTCCATCAAACAAAAGTGCCCCCTCGGGGCTGTATTGGGGTCGGGAAACTGCACACATGAACATGACTTTGGGAATGTATCTCTTTGACTTGCATGCTGATAAAGCGCAATCCGGTAACCGCGAAATTTAACGATAATCTACGCAAACAGAATGTAAAAACACAAGATTTACGTGGTTCGATCCAGAGATCTACGTCCACGGGCAGAAAATCACTCTTGCCGAGGTGTTTCTTTCACTAAAATTTGTAGTTTACAGGTAGCAATCCACAATACAGAGTGCGAACCCTAATTCAGAGTTCCTTTCTCCTATTTATACTTAATTTTTCCTCAACCCTAACTGAACCCTAACAAACTTCCTATATTCACGCCTACTTCCAGCTGCATGGCGGTTGGGAACGAATCTTCAGCCTTGATCCGCGGAACAAACTGCCTGTTGGGCCAGCGCGTGTTTCTGAGCCTGCTGGGCCTGGGCCTACGTGTGCTGGGCTGGTCAGTGGGCTCAAGTGTTAACCCGACCCGAAGTGACCGGGTTATCCCTATCAGATGCCCCCCCCCCAGCCGAAGCGAGGAGGGAGCTTCGGTTGTCACCGGGGTGGAACCGTAAGCAAAAAGGGCCGTGGTCGTTGGCGGGCCGAAGTGTTTATGGTTGACTAAGTCTATCCGCGTCCCCGGGGACTCTGCGGAGCAATCTGCGGGCGCGGAGTCGAGCTAGGCCGAAGTGCACAAGACATTTATCGAGGTACCAAATTTCCCAGAAGCAAGAAACGCGTTGGAAGTATATAACAACCTGGCCGAGGTGGAGGGTACACCGGAGTGAGTAGTCTGACCAAAATGAAGGAAGCACCAGAGTGTGGTAGTATGATCGAGGTGATGGAATCACCGGAGTGTAGTTTGAATCTTCCTGATGAAGGGTGAGGTTGATGTGATTGGCGGCGCCATCATGAGAGAGAGGGATGTGAAGTGACACGCTCTGCGATTTCCAAGAAACCTGTTCCCCACGCGCCTTGGGAACTGTAAAGCGCGTGAAGAGCACGTTTAGATCTCCATCACTGAATTTGAATGGGCCGCATCAGAGCCGTTGGTTTTTTGCGTATATAATTGGAATAACTGCACATTAACCTTTCATCTTCTTCATTGCGATTCATCAGTTTAGAAAGCGGGAAAAAGAGGCAATCTGCACTCGTGATTCATCTCAGATCAAAAACTTCTCAAATCAACCCACTCACATTCAACCCAAGTAAGTATGTCTTCCTCTTCACCTTCTGCCTCATCTTCTGCATCTGTTGAAGAATTAGGGACTTCGAGTACCCCGTTAGACGTTCCCCCCCTATCATATCTCATTCCGGAGAGGAATGAGGTTAGGACTATAGACAGGGCCGACGGCCGGGAATGCAACGTTATGATGGTTGCTTTCTATCCATGCGCGGAGGAGGATTTGGAGGTGGCCTCCGTAGCATTACGGATGTCGCGAGAGCAAATTGAGAGAGAACTCCCGTCATTTTACCTTCCCTTCAACCTAGAGTATATAATCCCTAACCCCGAGGATAGGGCCTGTTGCCCGCCGCAGGGGTTTATTAGTGTATATATAGATCCCCTTAGAGTAGGCTTGAGACTGCCCTTGTGGGACATAGTGATCCAACTGCTGAAATACTACGGCATTGCCCTCTGCCAATTAGCGCCGAACGCGGTGAGGCAGGTAGTGGGATTCACCGTGGTGTGTAAAAACGCCGGATTAGAACCGACTGTAGAGCTTTTCAGGTTCTTCTTCCAACTAAAAAACTTCGGGAAGTCCAAGGGATGGTACTCCTTTAGTCCTCGAGCCCGAGGTGGGTTCAAGGTTCAAAACCCAAGTAAAGTAGAGGGGTGGAAGGAGAGATTTATATTTATAAGGAATAAAATAGCTCTCCCGAAGTGGAGGAGGGACGAGGTACTTGATACCGCTCCGGTGGAGAGCCCGGAGGCTGAAGTGATTCATACATTCCGGACAGTGGGGACTTTCAAAACCCTCTGTTCCGAGGAGGAATTGGAGGAGGCAGGGCTGAGCCCGTATTATTCGGGCAATGCGGGCGCCGAAGAGGGTAGGAGTCTCTCCGTCTTGCCTTTTGCAACTGTTGATTTTTACATAACTAATCTTTGCCTTTCTTGTGCAGTGGGACGCTTCGGGAAAGAACCTGCCGGAAGCCCCGCATCGTCGGCGGCGGCCAAAAAGAAGGGGAAAGCCGCTGAGGTGTCTCCCCGGGGGAAGATGCCACCCAGTGCGCGGCCCAGCGCTGGGTCGGAGGAGCAGGTAGGGGTAACGAAGCCTACCCCTATGTCCAAAAAGAGACCGGAGTCATCTGGGACTCCTCCGTCAGCAGCGAAAAGACTTCGCGCGGAGGGAGGTGTGGAGGTAAGCTCCAGTCTTGTTTACTGCAACGGCATTGAATATGCTTCTGTGCTGATCACTTGTTACGATCATTGGTTCAGGTGAGGGAACAGGGGCCCCCAAGTCTGTTGGGGTTAGAAGGCGCGGACGCCGAAGAGCTCCTGCGCTTGGCGCGAGGTATCCTAGACCTCGGCCGCAGGAGCGAGAAGGAGGGGAAGGAGAAGTTGGCCGAGGTGGCCAGAGAACTCCGGGCGCGCAACGACCGTCTGACGCACGATATGACCGAGGCACGCAAGAGGGTTGCCTTGGTCGAAACCGAGGTCGCGCGTCTGCGCGGGGTGAATGCGGAGAATAATGTTCTCCGGGGTGAAGTGCTGCGGCTGCAGGCGGAAATGGAGGCGAGGGAAGCTGCCGTGGTCGAAGGGCAGGGAGCGTTGCTGAAGGCCTTCGCCGATAAGCTATTCAAAACCAGCACGTTCCTCGACTTCCAGACGGAGTTCGTGGCGATTGGGGACCAGGCCACTCGATCCGCGCTGCTGGAGCAAGTGAAGGAGGTCTACCCGAATGTGGACGTATATCGTCCAGAATTCGGGTACGACTTTGAATCAGTGGCCGGAGTGGAGAAGGCCTACTATACGGCGCTATCAAATCTGCAGGAGTGGCCCCTGGTGAAGGCTCTCGGGGAGAAAACGTAACTTCTGACGGCCGCGGAAGTTGCCAACTGTGAGGTGGACCAGGACAAGGAATTCTTGGCCTTCTGCCGAGGAGAGCTGGTCACCGCACCCCGGAGCATCGAGCCCCCTCCACGGATGGAAGTCGAAGCCCCAGCTGCGATCGAAGCCGTCGCAGCAATTGAAGAAGAAGAAGCCGAAGTGTCTGAGGGCCGGCGAGAAGGAGTGCCCGAAGAGACGGAGGCAACTGAGCGGGAGGTCAGTCGATCCCCGCAAATTTAAAGTTGTATATATATATTTTTTTTCTCTTTTAGGAATGTTAGGAATCGATGTACTGATCTGGAACAATTGTACTTCTGCGATGTGAAATATAACGTTCTGTTTCTCGAACTCTTGAACTTCGTTTTTTATTTGCATGATCAATTTATGTCTGTTGTCGAACTGAACTCCAACTTTTTACATACTTGAGAGTAATCGATCTTGTTGACTCTTCTTTTGTTTAGAACACCGCGGAACTACACGAAACCATAAAGAAGCTCATGCAATCACTTGAGTGGTTCCGTGGGGAAAAGAATCATCTGCAAATGCACGTAGTGCCAAAGCTAGAGAAGCAGGTAGCCTCGGCAGAGAGGAAAGTGGTTGAGGCCGAGGAGAGAGCCAAAGACTTCGAGATGAAATATCGGTCTACCGCTGCCGAGATGAGCCGCGTCCTTGTTCATCAGAGGGAGTACGACCGGATACTTTCGGAGTTCGGTCTTCTGACCTTTGAAGAAGTGGAGGAACGGGTCGTAGAGATCCAGGGTGACATCGCAGCATTGATGTCAAGGAGCTCTATCGAGTCATCGGAGCTCGTAAGGAAACGAGAAGTCCTGGAGTTGCTGCTCAGTATGTATGAAAGGCTGAAGGGCCGAGACAGGTGGAGGCCTTCTGCCGAAGAATTCATCGCGAGCTCAAGCCGGGACCAAAGTACGCGGAAAGCTCCTCGGAAGGATAAGAAAAAACCCTCCGGAACGAGCAAAGGCATAGTGATCCGAGAGGAGTGGGACCCTGAGCAGTGGGCCCAAACCCCGAGGTCCGCGCCACAACAAAGCGGCCGAGCTCGGACCAGGGGTGAAGTCCCCAGGCAAGCGCCTAGAGCGAGTCCTCGGCGTAGGGAAGCTCGCGGGGACGAGAGAGCCGGAGCCCAAGGCCGAGGAACTTCAAGGTCCCGGAGGACGCGGCAAAGATCGAGGAGCAGGCAGCAACGCCGGAGCGCGGAGTACTGGCTCGGGGTCCGCAGATGACCTTTTTTTTTTTTTTTTTTTTTTTTTTTTTTAATGTTTGAAGTCTTATGTAAAAAACTTCTTGATGTTGTAATATTCAGAAGGTAATAAAATTTTTGTAGTGTGTACAAACGTCTTTAATGAGAGCAACAGGTTACGAACCATTTTAATCGGGTGTTCGGGAACACGGCAGGAAAAAATATTAACAATTTTAATTGGGTGTTCGGGAACACAATATGGATAAATCCAATCTCCCCGGACTAATCAGGCGGGAGTAATATCTCCCCGGACGGATCAGGCGGGAGTAATATCTCCCCGGACGGATCAGGCGGGAGTAAACACTTCTCCGGTTAAACAGACGAGAAAGTGATGTAAGTCCGGAGATGATTCACGAATCTCCTCGGCAGGACCAAGGAAGAGATTTATTTGTCCGGAGACCAATAACGATAATATGATTGCGTTAGGGCGTCCCCGTAACGTAAAGAAAAACACAGCAAGATATATAAGCAAAGAATTTTTATTCAATGATAAGTGCCGGAGCAAACTCAAAAGTACAAGGAGAGTTAACTACTATAAAAGAAATTAAAGATAAGATGGTACTTGAGATTTGGCCTTCACAGATAGAAACGCCTCAAGTTAGTGATGTGCCAGCTTCGGGGAATCGGGGTTCCGTTGAGATGCTCTAGCTGATAGGATCCGGAATCGTGCGCGGCAACGACTCGGTAGGGACCTTCCCAAGATGCCTGTAATTTCCCCTCGGGGGCAGCTTTGCTGGATGAGTTGAGTCGAAGAACTAAGTCCCCGACATTGAACTGAGTACCCCGGACCCGGAGGTTATAATACTGGGCTACTCGTTGTTTACTCCTGGCCTGTTGAATGAATGATTGGTCACGGCGATTTTCAAGCTCATCCAAGTTTACCCGGAGAGCCTCGTCGTTATCCTTTGGATCCAATGTGAGGAGGCGGGGGCTTGGTACGCTGATTTCAGCAGGGATAACGGCTTCGGAGCCATAAGTAAGACTGTAAGGAGTCTCCCCGGGCGATGTATTCGGTGTTGTGCGATAAGCCTATAAGACTTGTGGAAGGTTTTCTGCCCAGAGACCTTTGGCATTATCCAGGCGCTTCTTTATGCCCGTGAGTAGTGTCCGATTGGTGACTTCGACCTGCCCGTTGGCTTGAGGGTGAGCAACCGAAGTAAAGATTTGTTTGATGTGGAGCTCTTCACACCATGACCGAAATGGATCGTTGGCAAACTGTTTACCATTGTCCGAGATGATAGTGCTCGGGATGCCGAAGCGACATACGATATTGCGCCATACAAATTTTAAAACATTTTGACCAGTAATGGCTGTAAGTGGTTCGGCTTCGACCCACTTAGTGAAGTAGTCTACGGCAACGACCAGGAACTTCAATCCTCCCGGAGCAACGGGGAATGGGCCAACAATGTCGATACCCCACTGAATAAACGGCCACGCACTTTGGATCCCAGTGAGCTCGGTCTGTGGTAGATGCTTCACTCGGGAGTGCAGTTGACACTTGCTGCATTTGGTCACCAAGTCGTGGGCATCGTTGAATAGAGTTGGCCAATAATATCCCCAGCGGAGAACTTTCTTGGCCAATGTCCGAGAGCCAATATGGCTGGCACAGGCCCCTTCGTGAACCTCCCGCAGAACTTGGGTAGCTTCGGCAGGAGCGAGACATCGGAGACTCGGTTGTAGATATGATCGCCGGTACAAGACTCCATCATGAAAGGAGTACTTGGGGGCTTTGAGGGCAACTTGCCGAGCTTGCAGCTTGTCAGTTGGCCGGATTCCATCTCGGAGATATTGAATAATGGGAGTCATCCAATTTGGATCACTATCGGTCAATACTGAAACTGTGGCTTCATGAATTGCTGGATGAGATAGGTCTTCGACCATGATATCCGGAGATATATTAGTTCGGACCGCGGAGGCCAACTTACTGAGTGCGTCCGCTTTTGCATTTTGAGTACGCGGTATTTTCTGGATAATAACTGCATCAAAAGTTGACATGAGCTTGAGCGTTAAAGCACGATACCTGATCATTGTTTCATCCTTGGCGACATAAGTCCCCTGAATTTGTTTGGACACGATCTCGGAGTCAGTGAAGAGCTCAAGATGACGAATGCCCAAGGATTGAGCGAGCCGGAGCCCAGCGAGAACTGCCTCATACTCCGCTTCATTATTAGTCACCTTGAACTTGAATCGGATGACGTATTTTACTTCAACCTCCTCGGGGTCGATGAGGAGTACCCCGGCACCACTTCCCCGAGTTGTGGAGGCTCCATCCACATATAGCTGCCATTTCCTATGTGAGGGTACGTGGGTAGCGGGGTGATGTGTATGACTGTCTGTCGGAGACTCAGGATTGTCTCCCGGGGTTTCAGCCAGAAAGTCGGCGAGTGCCTGTCCCTTGATTGCTCGTCGGGGAAGATATTGAATATCATATTCGCCTAACTCGACGGCCCACTTTGCGAGGCGCCCAGACACCTCGGGTTTGACAAGAATCTGGCGGATAGGATGATTGGTCAGAACCCGTATTTCACGTCCTTGGAAATATGGCCGTAACCGCCGAGCTGCCATAACAATTGCCAAAGCGGTTTTTTCTAACACGGAGTACCGTGTCTCCGCCCCGTGGAGAACACGACTTGCGAAGTAGACAGGATGTTGGACCCCATTGACTTCGCGCACAAGTGCAGCACTAATAGCTTCCTCGGAGGAAGCTAAATATAAATAAAGCGGCTCTCCGGGGAGAGGAACTGACAAAGTGGGCAGCTGCTGTATGTGACGTTTCAAAGCCTCGAAGGCCTCGGTGCACTCCGGAGTCCACTCAAAGGACTTCGCCTGTCTCAAGATTTTGAAGAATGGAAGCTGGCGCTCTGCCGCTTTAGATAAGAATCGATTTAAAGCCGCTAAACCTCCTGTGAGACGTTGAACATCCCTGAATGTCTTAGGTGGTTGCAATTCTAGCACATCCCGAAGTTTGGCCGGGTTAGCCTACAAACCGTGTTGTGAAACCATATAACCCAAAAACTTGCCGGAGCCGACGCCGAAAGTGCATTTTGCTGGATTAAGGCGCAAATTGTAGCTTCGCAGGGTGCGCAATGTTTCGGCAATGTCTTGCACACATGAAGAATGGGAGATACTCTTTATAACGAGGTCGTCAACGTAAACCTCAACGTTGCGGCCAATCTGGCCGTGAAAAACCCGGTCCATGAGACGCTGATATGTGGCTCCGGCGTTCTTGAGCCCGAAGGGCATTTTCTTAAAAGCATAGCACCCAAAAGCAGTGATGAATGCTGTCTTGATGGCATCTTGTGGATCCATAAAGATCTGGTGGTATCCCTTGTACAGATCTAAGAAACAAAGTGCCTCATACCCAGTGATGGCCTCGGCCTTTTGATCTATGGAAGGTAGGGGATAACAGTCCTTCGGACAATGTTTATTGAGGTCGGAGAAGTCGACGCACATTCGCCATGCCCCACTGGATTTAACCACCATTACTGGATTCGATAGCCAGGAGGGGTAATATACCTCGAACAGGATGTCCGCATCCAAGAGTTATTGCACCTCGATTCGAATTGCGTCATTTCGCTCCGGGGCGAATTTCCTTTGCTTCTGCTGGATAGGCTTTATGCTGGGATCAATGTTCAGCTTGTGTGTTATTATGTCGGGAGAAACCCCGGGCATATCCAGAGGAGACCATGCGAAGACATCGGAATATTCTCGCAAGGTCTGAATTATAGCCTGATGTAACCATGGCACATCCACGGCTCTGACGGTTACTGTCTGTTCCGGCTTGGACGGATCAAGCGGGACTTGGGCAGTGGCATCCCCCAATGAGGTACATTCCCGAGGTTCCAGAGCCGATGATGCTACCTGAAGCTGCTGTTTAGGAGGAGCTTTAGCAGTCTTTTTGAGTGCTACGTACATACATTCTTTTGAAACCCGCTGACTCCCGCGGATAGCCACTTCGCCATGCGAAGTGGGGAACTTTAGTGCGAGGTGATATGTGGAACATATGGCTTTGGCTGGGGTAAGCCAGTCCCGGCCCAATATCATGTTGTACGGTGACGGGGAATTCACCACATAAAAATCCACGAAGATGGTTTTTATCTTCGGATAGGTTCCCAGGGATGCCGGGAGAGTGATAACTCCTTCTGGCCGGACTTCACCCTGGGTGAAAGTCTGCAGTGGCCCGGGGGCCGGCCGAAGTTGTTCCCGAGGAATCCCCATCCTTTGGAAACAGTCGGCAAATATAATGCTCACCGCGGCTCCATTATCCACGAAGACTCGCCTTATTGTTATATTGGCTACAGTCATGTCGATGACAATAGCGTCAGTATGAGGCGTTATCTCGGGAATCGGGTCCCTATCCGTGAAGCTGACAGTCTCGGATTGATGGAGGCGTTTATGACGTGGCTCCTCGGGAGGAGGACGTCGAGCCTCTGCCTTCAAGGTATGTCGCGAGGCCCCGGTGGAAAGGGCCCCATATATCACGTTTATTACGTGAGGAGGCGCGTTGTCTTCGGGTCCCCCCGGAGGAGGACGTGGCGGAGGAAGACGTGGTTACTGGCGATTGCCAGAATCTTGCCGTGCGTAGTTATTGGGCCCCGGCCGATTATTCTGCCACGGCGGCCGATTCTGTTGTGTGCCGCGGTCATGATATCCACGATTATTGGACGACCCCCCATTCTGACCTGTCCGGGGCTTGTCATCGGCCCGCGCAATGTATTGGCGCAAGAAACCTTTCCTCAGGCACTCCTCGATTTCCTTGCTGAGTTCTCGGCACTCCTCTGTCTCGTGCCCATGATCTCGGTGGTACGCACACCACTTTCCACGATTCCTCTTCTCAGGCGGCGCAGTCATCCGCGGACAAGGTCGCAGATCATTCTTGTGAATAGACAGGATTTCGGCTCGTGACTTCGTCAACGGAGTCAATTATGGAATATCGCCTCGGGATTCTAAACGCCCCGGGGTCAGGCGGGTAAATGCGCTAGGTCGCGGACTAGGCCCGGTTTGTGCTTTGTCGGACTGCCGCTTGCTAGCGTGTTTCTCACGCTTCTGGCGGGTCTGCTCCTCTGCCTTAGCAAATTTGCACACCGTTTTGAACAGTGCTCGGGTTGTGACTGGTGTATTTCGAACTAACTCGGTGTAAAGTGCTCCGGGACGGAGTCCATTCATGAATGCATTAATGAGTACGTCGTCGGGGCAATTCCCCACCTTAAGGCTTACCGCTGTGAAGCGATCAAGAAATTAGGTAACGGTTTCACCGTCCCGCTGTTCCATGTTCATGACATCGGCCAGTGTGGCCATGGGCTTCGCCCGCGCTTCGAACCGTGCCCAAAAGTGCTCGGCGAGTTCTCTGAAAGAAGATACGCTGTTGCGTGGGAGAGAATCAAACCACACCCGAGCTTCATCCTGTAAGTACTCAGGGAAAATCTTGCAATACTGGAGGGATGTAATGTTATCGTGGCTAAGCATGTTGTGCCTAAAAGCTCCAAGAAAATTGGCCGGATCTCCGGTGCCATTGTAAGGTGGTATGGCTGGCCGTTTAAACCCTTCGGGAAGGGAGGTGGCCATGATTTCTTGGGAGAACGGTGTGATGATATCTCCATTGGCATCGAGGCCCAGAATTCTGTCCAGTTCGACATTGCGTTGAACTCGCTCATACTCTTGAAGATCTAGAGCATGAGGATTGGCATAGCGAACCCTCTTAGCCGCATTAAGTGGACGGCGGCGATCCACATCAGTAGGTTCATCGTTGCGAGGTCGTGATTCGTTAGAACTCCCATGGTCCTCGGAGGAACCAGGTCGTTCCCGTCGCCGATCCTGGCGTCCGCGGTGCCCCGGGTCCTGTTGATCACGCGAGTGCTGACGAGGTGGGGGCACCGCGGGATTAACATCATGGCCGGCGGGCCCCGCGGCAGGCCCCGCGGGATGTAGGCGATTAGCTGCCCAATCTTGAAGAACATGTGCATGCTCTTGTAAGAAAGCCTGGAGCAATTCTGGGGTGATTTGAATGTTAACCGGTGGTTGGTCAGCAGCGGGATTAGGGTGTTGCATGTTTTGAGGGGGTGGACCTTGATTGCCCTGATGTTGAGATGTACTTCATGCCGGCAATTGCCTCGGCGGCAAAACCTTATCCACGGGTGGATCCTGGTTGGATTGATCACCATGACGAGATTGATTCAAACGAGTTGTCACCATGATTCTGGAACACGCTATGAACGTCAAAGATTGCTTTTCGTTCCCACAGACGGCGCCAATTGATAAAGCACAATCCGGTAACCGCGAAATTTAACGATAATCTACGCAAACAGAATGTAAAAACACAAGATTTACGTGGTTCGATCCGGAGATCTACGTCCACGGGCAGAAAATCACTCTTGCCGAGGTGTTTCTTTCGCTAAAATTTGTAGTTTACAGGTAGCAATCCACAATACAGAGTGCGAACCCTAATTCAGAGTTCCTTTCTCCTATTTATACTTAATTTTTCCTCAACCCTAACTGAACCCTAACAAACTTCCTATATTCACGCCTACTTCCAGTTGCATGGCGATTGGGAACGAATCTTCAGCCTTGATCCGCGGAACAAACTGCCTGTTGGGCCAGCGCGTGTTTCTGAGCCTGCTGGGCCTGGGCCTACGTGTGCTGGGCTGGTCAGTGGGCTCAAGTGTTAACCCGACCCGAAGTGACCGGGTTATCCCTATCACATGCCATATAGGGGTCTTCCTCCTCAGCAAATTTGTAACCCCTTTCCGATGTTCGCTGCATGTAGAACCATTTTTTGTCGATGTGTATTATGTTATGCATGGTATCGTACCTGATTTTATTGTTTAATGTATCCATATGCAAGCGACTGAGGCTGTATTTCAGCCTTTGTACCATCTTCGGCTCGGTAAGAGCGGGCTTTATGGCATTTGTGTGCGCTTTAATCAAGCCCGATTTTACCCATCTTCCGACTTTGCTTTTGCTGACTTTCAGCTCCACAACTAACCTTCTTATGGTGCCTCATTTTGAGAACGGAATTGACTTCATTAATTTAGTATCGAGATCGACTTTTTGCTTACCACCATTTACCTTTTTGTCGATGAAAGATACCGGTGTCCTTTCTAATATTTGCTTCTTTGCAGATTCCCAAGTGTATTGAATAGTCCGCCGGGAAACTCCAAATGATGCTGTCGTAGCCTTGATTTGGCCTTTATGTACGACTCCGTCGGTGCTATGCCCCATCAAAAACTGAGAGATCAAGGTGCGGTCTGATGGAGACAATTTAGGGCCTTTTCTGTTGTTAGTCATTTATGTAATTTTTTGTTTCAGCTGTAAACTCAAATCTGTTGGCAGCATTGAATGTGATTCGATGCTGTTTTTGGTGTATTTATTGAGTAGGTTTGATGTGATTAAAATTTTGGAGGGACAATTTAAATGTATTTTCAGTTTTTGTTGCTGTAATTTTGGTTCAGGTTTCTTTTGGATTGGAGGGAAAAAAAATTCCAGATTTTTTAAAGTGTAATTTGAATTTTGTTGCATGAATTTTTAGTGTTACTGTTTTCGCTGCAGATCATGTGTTGCAGTTTTATTTTCTTGTTACATTCAGTTCAGCAACATTTAATTTGGAGGGTAAACAGGTTAAAAGGAGGGGGGGGGGGGGGAGATTAGTGTATTAATCCCCCCTTGATTTTTCATTTAAACAGCCTTGAGCAGTAAAAGTAAAAGCAAAAAGCAGACTTTTCTTAATCTCCGTGCCAGCTCAGTGTGCAAAATTGAGCGGGACGGAGGGAGTAATATGTTTTCTGGAAAAGTGTCACTTAACCTATTGTTTATATGCCTCTTTTTTCTTTAGTTGAGCAAAATTTTAATATTTGTTTGGGTCAGATCGGCCCGTTGTACGTAAGAAGGTACATGTATATAGGGTACATGAATCCTACTTATAGTTATGGAATATAGCTAAAAAATAGGAGAGAAAAGTTCATATAGGAAAAATTGAATTTATTATAAAATTATGTAAACTTAGGTTGTGTTTGGACAAGGTTGGAGGAGGTTGTGCGACTGAACAACTTGATTGAGATAACTGAGTTGTGAAAAAAAAGTAGTTTTTGTTTTGAATAGTTTATATGTAGGTTAATTTATGAGTAATTTATTGTAAATGGTGATGGAAAATGTGATATACAAGTTATTGAATGATTGATTAACAATTACCGTAGTTGTTGATGATTCTGATTGATTGAAGCTTGATGATGAGTGTGTGTTTATGCTGCTATATGTATATATTGATTCTATAATCTAATCCTGTTAATTAAAAGAAAATTTGAAACATTAATATTGCTTATACTTTAACAATTAAATTATTTTAATTTATTTATAATTAATTTTAAATATAAAAAAGTTAATCTGAAAAAATTTATCTTTTCAAAAATAATTAATAAATTTTAAAAAATATTTAAAATATTTGTTGAACCCATTTTTATAATAATTAATCATTTTGTGATATATATATATATATATATGATTTTTTTAATAGAAAACTCACACTTTTTTTGTGTAATTACTCTAAAAAATTATAATTTTGAAACATTCTTAGAATTTTTTGAATATTATGTTTACTATAACAATTTGGTAAGTTTTTTCAATATTAAAAATTGAAAATGAAAGGAAGATGATGTTATCACATCAGTCACTGGTCTTTACACAACAGTAAAAGGAGGGAGGGAGAGAGAGAGTTGTAAGTGGGGTTATAGGGTTGTAGTTTGTGATAGCTGGTACACGTGTTCCGTGCACGCACTTTAGGGCACTTTTAGTGTTATTTTAGTGTCAATAACGTGCATAATTATGTGTATTAAGTGCTTTTATATTCTAATGGGCAAAATAATGCGTTTGAGCTATTTTTGTATTAAGACAGGTGTAAAAAGGGTCAAAATCGAAGATTAAACGACCGAGGAGTCGAGGGATCGATCGAGGCAAGAAAGGAAGAGCCAACTGAAGATCTCGGCCGAGACAGGATGTTAATCTCGGCCGAGATGAGCCTCCAGGGTTTTTGTGAAGTTTTGCAAGACTGAAGATCTCGGTCGAGACAGGATGTTAATCTCGGCCTAGATGAGCCTCCAGGGATTTTCTAGAGTTTTGCAAGATTGAAGATCTAGGCCGAGATTCAATCCAATCTCGGCCGAGATGAGTCTCCAGGGAATTCTTGAAGAATATCAAAGATGAAGATCTCGGCCGAGATACAATCCAATCTCGGCCGAGATGAGTCAAATCCCAAAAAGCCCTAATTTCCCCTGTTTCACGTCTCGGCCGAGATACAACCCAATCTCGGCCGAGATTGACCTTCGACCCAAAATTCTTGAAAACCCTTTTTCACGTCTCGGCCGAGACACACTCCCGTCTCGGCCGAGATTCACTACCCTGTTTTAAAATCCTGAATACGTTTTTGCCTATTCTTGTCTAGCACTTTCTCCCTTTATATATATATCATCCCATTCGAATTTAACCTAACCTTGGATAACTTTTGGAGTACTTTTGGATACTTGGAGAGCACATTTCAGCCACCAAAGAAGGAGATTGGACAAGGGATTGAAGGATCATCTTCTCCAATTGACATCTTTGGATTCATCCAAATCAGTTTCATGTTTCTTCATTTTTCCATTTATTTTCTGATTGTATTAGTTAATATGGGTGGCTAGCACCCTTAGTTCATCCTTGATCATTGTGGAACCTTGAGTCGAGACATTGATGTGATTATTACGGTTAATGTTACCGAGAATATTGTGTATTTAAGTGTTTTGTGTTATTTGCTCTTGTTGATTCACATTTATGAATTAATTATTGGTTTGATCACCCTTTAAGGGATTTGTGAATGTGTTGCTAGAATAGGAGATTACTATCCGTAATTATAGGATTTCCGATTCCAGAGTAGCAAACAATAATTATTTATTGGGGATAACACAAAGTTCAACCACTAAAACCGAGCTGTCGAGTTTTATGTTGAATTTATCCCGTTGTCCTAGTGTTTAATGCTTTTGGTGATTGAATCTAAGAGAGCTTGTTCGAGGATTCGGTTAAACTGAATAGGGTTAGTCAAAGAGCTTATTTTGATTAACTAAGATTAAGGGACAACAAGGCTATTAGAGCTTGTTAATAGTCTTGAGATAAGGGCTTAAATCACAATTCAATCGGGCATTAACAATCGTTGCATCAATTGTTCAAGACCAAGGGGAAGCATGATCAAGGGTGACTTGTTTTACTATTTGAAAACTAAAACCGAAAAAGATCTCTTCTAGTGTTTTTGAGTACTTGTTTCTTTTAATTGTGTCTATTTCCTTTTAATTGTCACTAATAGATTGCTAGTTTCCCATCAACCCCCCCTCCCCCCATTATTGCTTTCTTAAGTATTTATTTCTTGCATTCTTAATCATAAACTGCTTGACATCGTAATCAAAACTGTTCGGCCGTTCCCTGTGGGATCGACCCTTATTTACCATTCTACTAAGTAGGATAGTCGGTAAGGTTTAAGTGTATCTTCATACACGATTTAATTTGGTAGTCGGAAACGACGCTACCAAATTTTGGCGCCGTTGCCGGGGAACGGTGATTAGAATAGAGTTGATTTGTTGTTCAAGCATTATGATTAATTACATATATAGTTATCTTCTTGTTTAGATTAGTAATTTTATAATCTCACTTTGTTTCCTTACTTTTTTTTGCTTGTAGTGAATGTTCTTGCGTTCGCAAGGAGAAAAAGGATTGCTATTTGAACCGGATATTAAGGAACGTGAACGTGACTTGAGAAGGAGAGCTCGAGATTTGGAGCAAGTCCGAGAAAGAATTGAAGTGCTGAATTTAGGGGGTGAAGATATTATTAACTTGGAAGAAATGGCTGAGGATCAAGGTCAAGAAAGAACGATGAAGGAGTTGGCTAACACTAGGGTTGCTCAAGAGCCCTTGTGCATCACCTTCCCAGCCATAGGAAACGACACGGCCTTCGAGTTGAAATCCGGACTCATCCACCTACTACCTTCTTTTCATGGATTGTCCGGGGAGGACCCTCATAAGCACCTCAAGGAGTTCCATGTGGTTTGTTCAAGTATGAAGCCATCAAGGGTGACGGAAGAACAGATAAAACTTCGAGCATTCCCGTTCTCCCTGAAGGATCTTGCTCGGGATTGGCTATATTACCTTCCATCCGGATCAATTACCACCTGGGAGCAGATGGAAACCCAGTTCCTGGAGAAATTCTTCCCAGCTTCTCGAGCCACCACCATTCGGAAGGAAATCAGTGGGGTTAGGCAGATGCAAGGTGAAACATTATATGAGCATTGGGAACGTTTCAAAAGACTGGTCGGAAGTTGCCCTCCACATCAGATCACTCGCAACTGCTGATTCAGTATTGGTATGAAGGACTTTGCCTGGCAGACCGAAATATGATTGATTCAGCAAGTGGAGGGGTTTTATCTGATAAGACGCCTACGAGGCTCGAGCACTGATATCCAAAATAGCTGCTAATACTCAACAATTTGGATGCAGAGAGCCGGTGAGACGGGTCAAGGACGTGATAGATTCGACTGTTGAAGAGAGGTTAGACCAACTCACCGATTTGGTAAAGAAGGTAATCTCGGGTGGCACACCTACTTCCAAGCCTTGCAGAATTTGCCAAGTCACTGAACACACTACTGATACTTGCCCGGTTCTCGGAGAAGAAACGGAGGCTCATGCCAACGCAGTTCACAATTTTAATCCCAACTCATTCGGGAGGAAGTATGATCCGTATTCTCAATCGTACAACCCGGGTTGGAGGGACCATCCGAATTTCAAATACGGCAATCAGAATCCGAGAAATAATCAACAGGGTGATCACAGTGGGCAAAACCGACCCCCTTTTACTAGGGGAATGTTCCAGCAGAGACAACAACCCGAGCAGGTACCCTGTGATCCTTCCCTGTCTGATATAGCGAAAAGTCTAGCCACTAGTACGCTCCAATTACAGAAGGAATCAAGCTCTAGGTTTCAGAGTATCGAAAATCAAGTCAGTCAAATAGCATCGGCGGTTTCTCGTTTAGAAAATGCACAAGGAGGGAGATTACCGGCTCAACCGGAAGTCAACCCGAAAAATGTGAGTGCCATTGCTGTTATGGGTGAGGAGTTACTTGGAGAGCCTGAAAAGCCCGGGTATACTTCACAAGGACAGACTGTGGACGTGGATGATGGTTCGAGGAAAGAAGAGACTTCCCATGTGGTTGAAAGTAAAGTTCGGACACCTAAGTGGAAGATTGCCAAGGAGTTGCGTAAGCAAAAGGAGGCATTAGCTGCATGCTTCCCCGACCACCTATTGCCTTTTCCTACCATGAAATACTCTCCACATAGTGAAATTGAGAATGTCAGTGTGGGGATTTTGAGAAGCGGGAAGGTCCTTGAAAAGGGGAAGTCAAGTGAAGGAGCAAGTAGAGCTGAAAGTGAAAGGGAGGGTGCAAAACAGGAAATCTCGGCCGAGACATATCAGGATCTCGGCCGAGATGTCTCACCACATCCAGAAGACAGAATTCTCTACCCACCTGTCTCGGCCGAGACACATCAGGATCTCGGCCGAGATGTGCCAGCTCGTCCAGAAAAAATTCTCTGCCCACCTGTCTCGGCCGAGACACATAAAAATCTCGGCCGAGATTACCTGAAATCCAACAAAAATTCTGAAATGCCCCCACTTCCGTTTTCGAGTCAAATGAAGAAGATTCCCGACAAAAATAGAGACAAGGAGATAATGGAGGTATTCAGGAAGGTGGAAATCAGTATTCCTTTGATGGACGCCGTAAAACAGATTCCGCGGTACACAAAGTTTTTGAAAGATTTGTGCACCAACAAAAGGCGTCTACATGGGAATAAGAAAGTCTTCATGGGAGAAAACATCTCGGCGGTTTTTTAGAAGAAGATGCCACAGAAATGCAAGGACCCGGGGATGTTCACCATCCCATGTAAAATCGGTAATTGTCTGATTGAAAAGGCCATGCTTGATTTGGGGGCATCGATCAATGTGATGCCCCGTTCTATTTTCAATAGCTTGAACTTGGGTCCACTGAAAGACACGAGGGTAGTCATCCAACTAGCGGACCGAAGCACCTCGTTTCCGGACGGGGTGATTGAGGACGTGATAGTTGAGGTGGATAACCTCATCTTTCCAGCAGATTTCTATGTACTTGACATGCATGGAAATTCGCCCGATTCCACTCCAATCTTGCTTGGGAGGCCGTTCTTGAATACCTCCCAAAGAAAGATTGACGTGCGAGAGGGAACTCGTAGCATGGAATTTGCTGGCCAAGTGGTGCAATTCAATATTTTTGATTCAATGAAATATCCTGAGGAATTGCATAGTGTTTATTCTATTGATGTCATTGATGTTATTGATCCCCTTGTGGAGGAAGTGTTTGAGTGTTATTGTAGGGACGAAGAAGCAATTGAATTGGCGGCCGATCTAGAGAAGATAGAGCCAATGGACACCAAGAAAGAGTTTGTGGGGATAGTAGAACAATCGAAATCACCCAAGCCTTTCCGAACCAAGCCCTTTCCCAAATTCTTGCCTTTGCCTGAACCTAAAGAAAAGCTGCTACCTTCTACCATCAAGGCACCAACCATTGAGCTCAAAGCCCTTCCCCCATCTCAAATACGCATATCTTGGGGAGGACGAAACCCTACCGGTGATTATCTCATCAAAGCTCACATCCACTCAAGAACAAGCATTGATCGAGGTCCTCAAGGTTAACAAAGAAGCTATAGGTTGGACTATTGCTGATATCAAAGGCATTAGTCCATCCCTATGCATGCACCGGATATTGTTGGAGGATAATGCCAAGCGAAGTCGGGAACCCAAAGGTGGCTTAACCCACCTATGATGGAGGTGGTAAAGACGGAGATCATCAAGCTACTCGATGTTGGGATTATTTATCCAATATCGGATAGCAAATATGTGAGCCCAACACAGGTCGTGCCCAAAAAGTCGGGAGTGACGGTGGTGGAGAACAAAGACGGGGAAATGGTTCCCACCCGCTTGCAAACCGGATGGCGAGTGTGCATCGATTACCGAATAAATGCCATGACCCGCAAAGATCATTTTCCTTTGCCATTCATTGACCAAATGCTTGAGAGATTGGCCGGGAATTCCTTCTATTGCTTCTTGGATGGATACTCCGGATACTTTCAAATAGCCATCTCTCCAGAAGATCAAGAGAAGACCACTTTCACATGCCCCTTCGGTACTTTTGCATGGAGGAGGATGCCATTTGGGCTATGCAATGCCACGACCACCTTTCAAAGGTGCATGGTAAGTATTTTTTCCGAATATGTTGGGAATATTATTGAAGTTTTCATGGATGATTTTAGTGTGTATGGTGAGTCTTTCGAAAAATGCCTTGATAATCTTGCTAAAATTCTGAAAAGGTGCATAGAAACAAATCTTGTTTTGAATTGGGAGAAATGTCATTTTATGGTTGAGCAAGGCATCGTTCTTGGGCATATAATTTCATCAAAAGGGATTGAGGTTGATAAGTCTAAAGTTGATTTGATTGTTGCTTTGTCTTACCCCGCAACTGTGCGGGAAGTTCGATCGTTTCTTGGCCATGCAGGTTTCTATAGGCGTTTCATTAAGGATTTTTCAAAGATCTCTGCCCCTCTGTGTCGACTATTGCAAAAGGACGTTGAATTTGAGGTGTCAACCGATTGCAAGATGGCCTTTGATCAACTCAAGGAGGCCCTTACGTCGCCCCCCAACATCCAACCTCCGGACTGGACACTGCCGTTCGAGATAATGTGTGATGCAAGCAACTATGCAGTGGGAGCTGTATTGGGGCAACGGAAGGAAAAAGCAGCACATGTGATCTACTACGCGTCAAGGACCCTAAATCCGGCACAAGCAAACTACACCACCACAGAAAAAGAACTCTTGGTCATAGTTTTTGCTTTAGAAAAGTTTAGGTCATATCTGCTTGGTACTAAGATTATCGTTTTTTCTGATCATGCAGCTCTTCGGTTTCTATTATCAAAGAAGGAAGCTAAACCAAGACTCATCAGATGGATTTTGCTACTTCAGGAATTTGATTTGGAAATCAAAGACAAGAAGGGAAAGGAAAATTGGGTGGCGGATCATTTAAGCCGTTTGATACAAAAGGAGGACGAAATGCCCTTGAAGGAGAGCTTTCCAGATGAGCAATTGCTAGCCATGACAAGCACAAAAGTCCCTTGGTATGCCAACATGGTGAATTATTTGGTGTCCAAAAGATTTCCTATTGGGATAAGTAAGCCACAGAAGGATAGGTTGAAGAGTGAGTCGAAGCATTTTGTTTGGGATGATCCATACCTGTGGAAATATGGGTCAGATCAAGTAATCAGGAGATGCATTCCCGAAGACGAAGTGCAGTCGGTGTTGAATTTTTGCCACTCACATGCTTGTGGAGGCCACTTCGGGCCGAAGAGGACGGCATACAAAGTGCTTGAGAGTGGACTGTTTTGGCCCACCATATTTAGAGATGCCCTTGCTTTTTGCAAGTTCTGTGACAGCTGTCAAAAGACGGGAAATGTTTCTCAAAGAAATCAAATGCCCCAAAACCCGATTGTAGTTTGCGAAATTTTCGATGTTTGGGGTATGGACTTCATGGGACCGTTTCCCTTGTCTTATGGGAATTTGTACATATTGTTGGCTGTTGACTATGTGTCCAAGTGGGTGGAGGCGAAAGCAACCCGAACCAATGACTCTAAAGTTGTGGCCGAGTTCGTCCAATCCAACATTTTTTCTCGGTTTGGGATACCAAAAGCCATCATAAGTGATAGAGGCACACACTTTTGCAACCGAACATTCAACGCATTGCTGAAGAAATACGCTGTATTGCACAAAGTTTCGACGCCTTATCATCCACAAACCAATGGGCAAGCCGAAACTTCGAATCGGGAAATCAAGTCGATATTGGAGAAGACTGTGCAACCAAATCGCAAGGATTGGAGTTTGAGGCTTAATGATGCATTATGGGCGTATAGGACTGCCTATAAAACTCCAATTGGTATGTCTCCTTTTCGACTCATATATGGAAAGCAATGCCATCTCCCGGTGGAACTTGAACATAGAGCCTACTGGGCTATTCGGAGATGCAACATGAACCTTGATGAAGCCGGTGTACACCGAAAGCTCCAATTACAAGAGCTCGAAGAAATTCGGAATGAAGCCTTTGAAAACGCCATGATCTACAAGGAGAAAACGAAGGCTTTTCATGACTCGAGAATTACCCGGAAAACATTTGTGGTTGGGGAGAAAGTGCTATTATATCACTCTCGATTGAAGTTATTTCCGGGCAAGCTCCGTTCGAGATGGGTAGGACCCTTTGTTGTCACTAAGGTGTTCGATCATGGAGCCATCGAAATTGAAAGTGGTACAACCGGAAAAATCTTCAAGGTTAATGGGCATCTTCTCAAGCCTTATCTAGAGCATATTAAAGAAAGCCCCGGTGAAGAAGAAAGAGTGGAAGACTCACCACCAAACTGAAAAAGCGTCCGTCGAGCCAACGACGTTAAACAAAGGCGCTTGTCGGGAGGCAACCCGGCGTTTACTCGTTTTCTCGTATTTTAAATTCATAACTTAGTAGTTTTACTATTATTTACATATTTTGAATTTTGTTTGTTAAAATGTGTGCAGGTACCAAACAAGCAAATTCAAGCCAAGACATGGTGTAGAATGGGGGTGAAGAACACCAAAAAGGTGGAAAAATGCAGGGGAGACCCATCTCGGCCAAGACATAGAAGAAATCTCGGCCGAGACCCCAAGTGAGTGAAAAGGCCAATTTTTCCCTGGAAGACTTTCTCGGCCGAGACACATGTCTCATCTTGGCCGAGATCCAAAGATGCAAAAATCTGGAAAATTTGCTGGAAGATGATCTTGGCCGAGACATTGCCTTATCTCGGCCGAGATTCAAAAAGGCCCAAAATGAAAAAATTTCTCTGGAAACAAATCTCAACCGAGACATATATGCATCTCGGCCGAGATGGGTTTGAATGGGAATTGAGCCAATTTCGCTGGAAGATCATCTCGGCCGAGACAGGACCGAATCTAGGCCGAGACGGTGTTGTCCAGAATGGAAGCAAATTTGCTGAAGAACAATCTCGGCCGAGACATACATGAATCTCGGCCGAGACGGGATTGTCCAGAATGGGGGTAAAAATGCTGGGATTTCATCTCGGCCGAGACACTACAGAATCTCGGCCGAGATTCCTTGCCGGGTCAAGTTTTCCTGAAAGCGAAGAACGGATCTCGGCCGAGACACAGAGCCCAAATTCGAATCTCGGCCGAGACGGAAAACAGGTATAAATACCCCCTGCGCGAAAATTAGGTCAGTTCTTCCCCAAATTTGCGATTTTCACACACTCACGCACACACTACTCCAATAATCACCCTTGCACTCGATTTCCACCTCTAAAATTCACACCACACCTCACTCACATCACCACACCAACTCTCCTTCGAAAATATTTGGACTTGGAGCACATTTGAGGTCGATTCAAAAAGGGCGCGAGCAACCCAAATTCAAAATTTTTCGGTTAAACTCAACTGGTAAGTACGGCTATCTCCTCCTTTCGATTCATTGTTGCATATTAGTGTATACATTGTTGAGATTGAAAGTTAATTTTACGTTTATATGCATATTCGTTGAACTTGGTTATACATACAAGTACTTGTATTGATTTTTTGCCATGTGATAAGTGTTATGCATTTAAATGATAAAATTGATTGATAGTTCGTATAGTTGCCTGATGATGGAGTGGGTGGATTGTTGAGTATAATCTTGTGAGTTTTTGAAAAGGCTAAATTCGTTGTGGCATATTATCAAGCACGTGCTAGGCGTTGAATTCGACTATATTCTCTGTTTTTTTTTTTTTTAGACTACTTGTTGATATTATTGTAATGTGTGACCTTATTTGAATATGATTTGGTTGTCATTGCATGATTGATACATTTTGCCCTGTTTTTGTTAGAGATATAGTTGGATTCAAATGGACCTAGACACTTCCTACTTGCATTGCAGTTGAACTAGTTATTTTGCCACAAGTTTTTGATTATTGAATTGTTGATTTTAGATACCCATGGCACCTCCGAAACCCACAAAAGGCACCACCCAAGAAGGCACCTCTGGCCGAAAAGTCACGCAAAAAATCCGAAGAAGCCAAGCCAAGGGCAAGGAGAAGGCTGTTGAACCTACTCCGGAGGTTCCTCCACCGGAAGTCCCACCGACTTCCACTGACAAATCCACGAAGCCCATAGATTTTGATATTGTGCTGGGAACAGAGGAGCAACGAAAACGTTTTGATAAATTGATGAAGGGGGGCTGTCAGCAACCCGATATGGCGATCCCAAGATTTTAGACGCCATGGGCATCCGACAAAACGTTCTAGAACTGTTAGACGAAGCAGGTCTAGTTCAGTGCCTAGCACCCCGACCAACCTTCCTCAAATTTGTGCTCGAATTTTTCAGCACCCTCGAGATCGAGGAGGAGACAAATTCCGGCTCTACAGTTCATCATTTCAAATTCCAGCTTCTAAATGAAGAAAAGATACTCCGCCACGACCGTTTGAATAGCATATATGGGTTCAAGACTCCAGCCTACGGTGATCGTAAGGTGTTGAAACAGTTCAATGTGCAACAATTCTGGGAGCAAATCACTGCCGCCCCTGGAATAGTTGCACCTCAAGCCTGCGATCCTAGAGGCTCCAGACTTACTTCCATTCGAAGCCCCATGGTGAAATATCTACAGAAGCTGTTGAGCTCCACCATATGTGGACGGAAAGAAATCAGCTCTCCCCGCTTATACGAGATGGAGATTCTTTGGGCCATCGTGGATAGAAAGGAGAGGAACTTCCAACAGAATTTAGTATCATGTTTTCAGAAGATAGTGAAAGAATTAAGGACGGAGCGAAAAAGAGAAACGAAAATGTCCGACCCGATCTATTGTGGGGCATTGATAACCCCTATACTCGAGCACTACAATGTTCCCCTTCCAGAGTACACGCCAATCACCACTGATTATTATTTGGACTGGGAGGAGATGGAGAACATGCGCATTGCCATGCTCGGGTACAAAGAGGGCATATCGGGTCCGGCTGTCCCATACGTGCTCCAAAACGAGGGGCCTTACCTCCGCTTACCCAACCCCGGACTGACTTACATCACCAACCTGGCAAGCACGATGAATTTGGAACTGAGATCCGAGGCACACCTCAATGCCTCCTTGGAGCCAAACCGGGAAGAACTGACCAAATTCAAGCATGCCAAAAAGCCACGTCCGGTGGCACGGGTTCGGAGCGTAGGGGTTAAAGGGGAAAGGAGTAGCCAACCAGCGCAGCCGTCAAGAAAAAGATCATCTACTGCCATTCTAACTCAATCGGAGTTCCAGGAACGGCAAGAGGGCTTAATGGCGGCCACGGGGGACGAGATCAAAGGCGTCAGAGCCGAATTGGTGGAGCTACGAGCATCTATTGGAGCTGAGCTGAGAGGAATCAAGGAAACTATCCAAGAAAATCAGACATAGATTCTCGACCTTTTCAAGTCAATAAAAGGATGTTTCACCAAGATTCTGAAATCAAATGCCACTAAACTTTGCCCTAAACACGTGTTCTTTTGTCTTTCTCTTTATTGTTCGGGACGAACAAGTTTTAAGTTTGGGGAGATTTGGTACACGTGTTCCGTGCACGCACTTTAGGGCACTTTTAGTGTCATTTTAGTGTCAATAACGTGCATAATTATGTGTATTAAGTGCTTTTATATTCTAATGGGCAAAATAATGCATTTGAGCTATTTTTGTATTAAGACAGGTGTAAAAAGGGTCGAAATCGAAGATTAAACGACCGAGGAGTCGAGGGATCGATCGAGGCAAGAAAGGAAGAGCCAACTGAAGATCTCGGCCGAGACAGGATGTTAATCTCGGCCGAGATGAGCCTCCAGGGTTTTTGTGAAGTTTTGCAAGACTGAAGATCTCGGCTGAGACAGGATGTTAATCTCGGCCGAGATGAGCCTCCAGGGTTTTTGTGAAGTTTTGCAAGACTGAAGATCTCGGCCGAGACAGGATGTTAATCTCGGCCTAGATGAGCCTCCAGGGATTTTCTAGAGTTTTGCAAGATTGAAGATCTCGGCCGAGATTCAATCCAATCTCGGCCGAGATGAGTCTCCAGGGAATTCTTGAAGAATATCAAAGATGAAGATCTCGGCCGAGATACAATCCAATCTCGGCCGAGATGAGTCAAATCCCAAAAGCCCTAATTTCCCCTATTTCACGTCTCGTTCGAGATACAAGCCAATCTCGGCCGAGATTGACCTTCGACCCAAAATTATTGAAAACCCTTTTTCACGTCTCGGCCGAGACACACTCCCGTCTCGGCCGAGATTCACTACCCTGTTTTAAAATCCTGAATACGTTTTTGCTTATTCTTGTCTAGCACTTTCTCCCTTTATATATATATCATCCCATTCGAATTTAACCTAACCTTGGATAACTTTTGGAGTACTTTTGGATACTTGGAGAGCACATTTCAGCCACCAAAGAAGGAGATTGGACAAGGGATTGAAGGATCATCTTCTCCAATTGACATCTTTGGATTCATCCAAATCAGTATCATGTTTCTTCATTTTTCCATTTATTTTCTGATTGTATTAGTTAATATGGGTGGCTAGCACCCTTAGTTCATCCTTGATCATTGTGGAACCTTGAGTTGAGACATTGATGTGATTATTACGGTTAATGTTACCGAGAATATTGTGTATTTAAGTGTTTTGTGTTATTTGCTCTTGTTGATTCACATTTATGAATTAATTATTGGTTTGATCACCCTTTAAGGGATTTGTGAATGTGTTGCTAGAATAGGAGATTACTATCCGTAATTGTAGGATTTCCGATTCCCGAGTAGCAAACAATAATTATTTATTGGGGATAACACAAAGTTCAACCACTAAAATCGAGCTTTCGAGTTTTATGTTGAATTTATCCCGTTGTCCTAGTGTTTAATGCTTTTGGTGATTGAATCTAAGAGAGCTTGTTCGAGGATTCGGTTAAACTGAATAGGGTTAGTCAAAGAGCTTATTTTGATTAACTAAGATTAAGGGACAACAAGGCTATTAGAGCTTGTTAATAGTCTTGAGATAAGGGCTTAAATCACAATTCAATCGGGCATTAACAATAGTTGCATTAATTGTTCAAGACCAAGGAGAAGCATGATCAAGGGTGACTTGTTTTACTATTTGAAAACTAAAACCGAAAAAGATCTCTTCTAGTGTTTTTGAGTACTTGTTCTTTTAATTGTGTCTATTTCCTTTTAATTGTCACTAATAGATTGCTAGTTTCCCATCAACCCCCCCATTATTGCTTTCTTAAGTATTTATTTCTTGCATTCTTAATCTTAAACTGCTTGACATCGTAATCAAAACTGTTCGGCCGTTCCCTGTGGGGTCGACCCTTATTTACCATTCTACTAAGTAGGATAGTCGGTAAGGTTTAAGTGTATCTTCATACACGATTTAATTTGGTAGTCGGAAACGACGCTACCAATAGCGCACCCACAATCAAGTTGGCAAAAAACATGCACGATTGATCCAACCCGCAATCGATTGGGCATGACTCAGTCCAAACACATTCAAGTGGTAGAGTATTTACTATCTAGACTTTTGGTCCTGGGTTCGAGTCACCGTGGGGGGAGGGGGGAGATTTTTCTTTGTTCTTAGATTAGGAGAAAAAAATAAAAATATAAAGGATATATATGTGCTTGTTGATAGACTGTTTAATGTTTTGTATGCAAAGGTAGTGCATCTTATCTCAATTTATTGGTACTTTTGATCTATTTCTTCTTTTTAATTGCTATTAAAACCAACTCTTGATCTATTTCGTTATTTCTCTATTAAAGTACCAAAGTATGAGAAAATGATATTTACATATATTATACTGTTTCTATGTTTAATCCAAATTTCTAATATTTATTTCATTAGAATATAAAGATTCATTTTGAAAAATTAAATTATAAAATATTTAATTAATTATTGCTTTTGAAATAAACTCCAATAAATGAAGTCCTCTAATTATTTGATGATTGATGGAATATCTCATACAAAAAGATTGGAGTATGTGAACAATAAATTTCGCGTATTAAACAAATAAACACAGAAAAATAAGTAAAAGTTGAGTTTCTTTGAATGGAATGGATATAATTACGACAAGTGAGTTTGAATCTCTAATTCTCCTTTGATTCTTCTCTTCAAAATAATATCGTCGTCCTTAGAGTAGATTAATCAGTTTGATCTTCTCAACTACAAATTTATTCTTCAATAGCATTACTCTAAGGCTTCAAAGTCATAATTTCGGATCAAACGTTGAAAATATAAAGAACTTGAACAACAAGAATTCTTGAGTCATAGAATATTTTAATGAACTTTGATCTTTTGATCTACACCACATTGATTTCCTCAACTTATTGCGTTAAATTCAAGGGTCAAGGTCAAATTTTGAATCAAATGTTATTTCTTGATTAGAATAGCTAAAAATGTCTTTACATTTCTTTAGAAATGTCTTTCGTATTCACTAGACCACATTGGATCTCCTTAGAACACCATGCAATGCTAGAGAGAAATTACACTTGCTTCTTGAACTTGTTTTGTGAATTTTAGTAGAAAACAAGACCTATTTATAGTTGTCTGATGGAGAATTCTAATGAGCATATGATTGGAATTGAGCAATTTGATTAGTTTACCGTAATTTAATTTAGTAACATCATCGTTACACGTGATGACTTTTTTTTTTTTCCTTGAATCCATCAGTGTGATGGGGGGATTAGGCGGATCCCCAACCTGTTTAATGAATCAGTTCTGGAACATTTACAATCATCAAATTTGCCATTACAATTTTAAGGAAATATGAAATTAGGCATTCCCAAAGCATCTATAGCAATGAACCCCTTAAGTCTATTTCATTGCTCTAAATAAAAAACTTCAAAATTGCTTCGAGTCTTGAACAACTTTATTTGCCAAGAAGTCTGCTGCCTTGTTTCCTTCCCTGTGGATATGTGAAATCCGCAACAACAATTCATCAGCGAGTTTCAAAAAATCTGCATATAGCGGCTGATGTTTCCAGCCACCCACCACATCATTTTTCAGCATGCATATTACAGCTAATGCATCCACTTCAAACCATACTTTCCTTATACCCAATTTTCTGCAAAGGGTAAGACCTTGTACAATGGCAGATAACTCAGCAGTAATATTATCAGAAATCTGCAAAAATGTCCAGAAGCCAGCTATAAAGCTACAATCCTTATTTCGAATCAAACCACCTGAACCAGCTGGTCCAGGGTATCCATTTTACTAAAACCGGTGTTTTCCCTCTTTTGATTCTCAAAGGAATCTGCCAATTTGCTGCAAGATACCAGCTGCCATTCCAGAATCCAACGGGCAACAGATCAGCAATAGATGCAAATCTAAGCTTATCTACTACCATTCATTGAATTTGGGTAGCAGGCAGGATCTTGTCCTGAAATTTGGCCAAATTACGTGCATACCAAATGTACCAGAAAATCAGGAAAGGGAGAGTAACCCTGATGTGATCATTACCGCGATTTCTACCAAACCAGAGGTCAAGCAGACTTTGAACAGAACAGTTAGGATAAATATCAATCTGAAAAAAGGAAGCAAAATGTTTCCAGATTGAAAGAGAGTAAGGACAGTGAACCAGTGTATGTTTAGTCTCTTCACAAGCACTAGCGCACAACGGACAGATAGACACGACCTCAAATCCTTTTTTTCTGAGGTTGTTATCAAGAGGAACAAAAGAATTAACCAACCTCCAAATGAACATTGAGTGGGATTTAAGCACAGATTTGGGCCACATCATCGAATGCCAGACCATCAAGGGCCTACTCATTCTCAGGGAATTCCAAGCAGAATAAAAGGTGAAGAGACCATTACTAGTGAGTTTCCAAACAGGTCTATCCAAATAATTGGGATTAACCGAGCAGCATTGAATCTTTTCAATAATGTGAGCAGGCAATACGCAAGATAATTTTTGCAAATTCCAACAATCATTATCCCAGAAGTCCTTAACCTTATCATTACAATTAAAGATACTCACAAATCTGCATAAAGGAGAGTCACACATCCAATTATCAAACCAAAATGAGATATCCCCTTTTCCAACCCTCCAAAAAATATTTTCATCAGTGAATGCTTGAACCTTAAGAAGCCTTTTCCAAAAGTGAGATTGATTTCTAACAACATTCGCTTTAAATGGATGTGTGTTTTTCAGATATTTTTGTGTTAAAAACTGACACCAAAGTGCGTTTGAAGTTCTCAATTTCCACCAAGAGTGAACAGCAAAGGCACTATTAATATCAAATAAACTTCTCATTCCCAAACCACCTTCATCTTTTGGAAAACACACTTGCTTCCAAGAGGCCCAATGTATTTTCCTTTGATCAGCTTTTGAACCCCACAAAAAACTGTTGAAAAGCCTGTGAAATCGCTTTACAACAGTTTTTGTAGGGCCCACATGTAACACCCCATATTTTTCTACATATTATTTATTTACAACTATATTATATATTTAACAAAAATATTATTTATTTTGGTCAATTATGAGGTTTAGTCTCAATTCACCTAGTGGCAACGTAAGTTCCGACTAGTTGTTAAGTAAGTCCATTCGAATTTTTCAAGTCCTAGTACATACATGCATCATAAATCATTCATTTTATCAAGCCCAAAGCATGTATCATATTTCCATTTAATAATTATTATTTATTTAATTTATTTTCTTGTTACATATCCGTAAAGTGTCGTAGATTATAGTGTTTCTTGATCAGATCCCGATATATACAAGAATTAACATTCCTAATCTTTTAAGATATACACTTAGATATTGATCCCCTAATCCTCATCTTATCAGAATATAGCCTTAGCTAATAAGATATGAAACCCTAATAGGTGACCTATTAATCCCTAACTATAAATACACCATTATATTCACACCTAACACACGCCATCTTTATACGCGAAAAAAAAAAAAAAAGAAAGAATAGATATAGCAAAAAAAAAAAAAAAAAAGAAAGAATAGACAGCGGCTCCTCCTTATTTTTCTTCTGCGACAACTGGGTTCTCTGATCAAGTACACGGCGATTAGACCGAGATTGTTTTTCTAAGGTGGGGGTTTCTTACTTGTTTGTCATTATTAATTATGTTTGTATGATATGTGTACATCTTTAACTTTTATTATATGATTTGTGCCTTGCACCCCTAAGTATGATTGGTTCAATCCCTCAAGTTTTGCATGCTACGTTGCTACATGCCCCTAAGTTATAAGTTATGTGGATACTCGTTACCCACACTCAAGTTATAAGTCATGTAAGTATTTATTACTTACCCTTAAGTTTTATGTCATGATTATAATTGTTATTACATGTTATACTATCAAGGGTGTAATTAGTTTTGACAAGTACGAGCTGGATGTAGATCACCCCCCACTATTTTTAATATTTTCAGGTCAAGGGGCTGGACGTAGAGGAGATGGCGGTACGGTGAAAGCATATGCTCCAAATATAAATTGATTTTTTTTCGTATTTTTTTGGTATTTGCAAGTTAGTCGGAGACATTATTTTCTTAAAAGTTAGATTTTGCTAATTGTTATGAGTTGGAAACAATATATATATTTTTTATTTAAATGATTCAAGTTCTTTCTTAGATTGTGGTACTTATAAAATTTAGTTAAAGTTTGTGAATTATTTAGGTTGTGAATGCTATTAGAATCTGATTAAGTAGAAACTGATTTGCATTTTATATAGGCTTGTACATTCACACACACAAACGCCTATACTTAATAGGATAAATTAAAGTACACTCGTATGGGTCTCTTTCCATACGGTCAATGTAAGTGCACTCGTATGGGTCTTTTTCCATACGATCAGTATTATATTATGTATTGCTAGTTAATTATATTATAAGCATGTCAATGTATGATACTAAATAATCCCTTATTTAAGATAATTGTGTTCGCAAATAGATTTAGATGCATTTTTCATTTGGTTCTTTAAAAAAAACAATTACTTATCTCGATTTGAAAAGGCTTTAAAATATTTTTATGAAAATCGGGTCGTTACACCACAACTCTAAGGGTATATAAGGGAATAGAAGCTAAAACACTTGTAATAAGCTCAAGCCTACTTCCCATACTTAGGAACAATTTATCCCACCTAGAAAGTTTATTTTTAATCTTTTCAAACAGTTCTTGAAATAAGCTATTCTTAACTTTACCCTTATAAAGAGGGACACCCAGGTATTTAAAAGGGAGATCTTCTTCAATAAAATTTGACAATTCCAAGATCCTCCCTTTCCTATACCCAACAGTATGTTTTCCAAAGATAACAGAACTTTTAGAAAAGTTAATTTTCTGCCCAGAAGCCAGCTCAAAACAGTTAAGGAAATGTAACAGTTTCTTAAAGCAAGCCACATCAGTAGAAGCTAAAATCACTGTATCATTAGCAAATGACAAAGAGGGTATAAGCATACCTTTTTTATAGTACCTTAGGCCAGGATATAGCTCATACAGTTCCAATAATCCATTGGTCAACAGATTAGAAAACAATGCAAACAAACTAGGGGATAATGGATCCCCTTGCCTTATACCTTGAGTAGATTTAAAAAAAAAACAGTTAGTGCACCATTAATCAACAAGGAAAACCAAGAGTTCTCCACACAATTGCACACATAAGTCACAAACAAACTAGGAAATCCCAACAGGTTAAGCACTTTGTAAAGGGCCCCCCATTCAATTCTATCATATGCTTTCTGTAAATCCACTTTCAAGATCATTCTACTCCCTTTATTTTTAACATTAAGGTCATTAACCATTTATTGAGCAAGAATAATGTTATCAGCTATGTTCCTAGATGGAACAAACCCACTTTGCAAAGGAGGGATTAATGTAGGAGAAGCTGGGACAGCCTATTATTTACCAGTTTAGAAAGAATTTTATTAATGACATTACACAGACTGATTAGTCTAAAATCAGCCTAACTGACAGGATGCTCTTTTTTAGGAATAAGTGAAATTGAAGTGCAAGTGAAACTTCTGGGCATAGGAATACCCAAGAAGAATTCCCTAGCAGCTTCAAGAAGATCATCCTTCACAATATCCCAACATACTTGAAAAAAGTGAGCAGAAAATCTATCTGGTCCTGCCATACTATCTTTATCCATATCAAACACCACATCATGCACCTCCCTCAGTTCAGGCCTAGCAATAAGCTTGCTAGCTTCAGATTGGCTGATGAGTGGTTTGATAGTGCTAAAAATAGGGCTATCCAGGTCACATTCCTCAGATTTAAACATTTTTTCAAAGAATTCACAAGCAGATGATGCTATAACCTGAGAATCATTAATCATATTCTCATTTATTTTAATTTTAGATATCCTATTCTTAAATCTTTTTTTCTTTACTAAAGCATGGAAATAGGCTGTGTTTTTTTCTCCTTCCTTCAGCCATTTGTAGGCTGCTTTTTGTTTCCAAAAAGACTCTTCCAAAGACAAGCAATGAATCAGTTCAGCTTGCCTTTGTTTGAGCAAGCAGAGTTCAGAGAAATTTGGATTTATCAAATAAGCATTTTCTTGCTCAATCAATTTATCCTCAGCTATTTTAACCTTGTCCATGATATTTCCAAAAATATTTTTGTTCCACAATTTAAGGCAAGATTTCAGCCTAAACAGTTTCTGCTGAAAGTTGATCATACCTCTCTGTCCTGTAGGAAATTCTCAGGACTCTTTAACAGCCTTAAAAAAATCATGATGTTTAGACCATGCATTAATAAATCAAAAGGAGGGTCTATGTGAACCATTATCAGAAAGCAATGACATTAACAATGGACAATGATCAGAAGGCCCCTTAACTAAGTGCTTAACCACGTGATGACTTTCAATAGGTCAATAAAATAATTAGTACATCACCAATTAAATTAACTATTTAGTTTAAAATTTTCATTTAATTTATTCATAACGTTAAAATAATTAATATAAAATTAGTTTTGAGTATATATTTTGTTATGTAACATATTTCAATTAGATACAAAATTTACGTATACCCTAAAAGAAAAAGAAATGATTGGAGTATCTAGTTTGAGAAAGTATCTCCATCCAAACTGATGCTACTTACATTAATTTGGTTGTCCACGTACTAGCTGTTACTACATTTGGAAAAGATTTTTATAATCCATCATTGATCAAGAAAATGTTACCGATACAAAAGCGTCTCGATCTTATACTATATTTCTAATAAATAAAAAATGATCATAATGACTGAAGCGCATCTAATTGAAATGTCTCACTGGCTCCACAACACAACACTCCCTTTTTAAAAAGTTTAAGGTAGTGGCAAAACGCAAATTTGAGGCCACCAAAAAGGTCAAAATTGAAATAGCCAAGCATCTATAAACAGTGTCGCTGTGCCCTTTTCAGCTTTCATTTCAGAACAACGACAAACCCCTTCTAAGTTTCACTTGTAAATTCTCAATTTCATGCATCACTTTAATAATTGGAGTCGAAAACTTACTCGGATACATCACTTCAAAACATATTATAAAGATAATGCATTTTAATATTGCAATTAAAGGATCACGCTGTAAATAAAAAATCATCAAAAAGGTTATAACTTTTTACGTAATTAATACTTAGGAAGATCCGAAGTAGTGAGAATAAAGCTGGCATTAGCCTAAGATCCAACTGTATTACACTTATTCTTCCCTTTTTTTTATTTATGTATGTTCCCTTTCACTTTTCTATATCCTATGTTTTAATTTTTTGTTTTTGTATGCGCGCTCGTGTGTGAGTAGCATCACATTAACTATTAACTATAATAAACCCAGAATACATATTTAACTGGTAGGATAGTCTAATGTTATTTTTGTTCGTCTTAAATTATAGTAACCTTTTTTTTTATTATTAAATTGATACATTTTTTTCTAAAACACTCTTAATATTTGTTGGGGCTAATCATTATCCATCATTAATTACAAGTATTCAAGGGTATTAAAAAGAAGTTTCTGAGTTAAATATGGTTTTCTAAGTATATTAAAAATATTTTCTTAATTTGTGTGAAAAATGAAATTAATGTGATCATCTCTATAGGACGTAGGAATATAAGTAATAATTGGTAACATAAGGAGGTGAAGTTTTTATTAGTCTAAGTTCAATCATCAACGCCACAACGCACCTCTTCAGACCTCAGCTCCCAACTACGATGTCACTAGACTCCCCATAATTAAAAAAAAAAAAAAAAGTTTTTTCGTAATACATATTTTTATACCTTAATTGATTATTAATAATAAGTTATTTGTTATAATTTTTTATCACAAAACACTCTACAAATTACTTGATGTAATTTTTAGTCTACTTTTAGTGATAACTAGTGTTGCAAAAAAATATTTGAATATTTGAAACGCATTCATTTGATACAACTTTTGTAAGTCTCAAATATATTATTTGCGACCGAGCTATTGAGGCAACTGATTAGTGACAACATGTAATAATGACTCTATGATGAAAACTCATTATTTGCAATATTTTTTGTTTTTGTCCAGTAAAAATTCTGTATTGCATAGTTTTAGTTTTAATCCTGTAAATTTTGAAAGATGTCCAATTTAAGAATAAATCCCGCTGAAGGTTACTAATTTGCCGGAGTTACTAACGTGGCGCAGACGAGGCCTAAAAATTTGGAGTTTTCCGGGAAGCTGCATGCATGGAAGTTGGTTGCTCAATGGGACATGCCATGTTATTAAAAATAAAAAATATATATATATCAATCTTTTTTTTTCATTTTATTTTCTTTCTTCTTTCCACCACCACTAACACCGGTAGTACTTTGAATATCGTCAGTCCTCATTCTCATCATCTTCTTCCTCTTGGTTCAATTGCAGCGCCTGGTTGTCAAACGTTCTCACCGAACTTTAATGATTATTACAGCGGGATATTGAACAGTAACATTTGAAAGTCATCGGAGTCTGATTCTGATAATAACAATATAGCAAGTCATGAACCTTCTTTAGCCATGGAAGAATCTTGAAAATTTAATTTGATGTGAAATTTTTAGTTTTCTCCTTAGTTTTTGTTTTTTAACGAATAAAGGAGTGAAGATCCATTTATTTTTATTTTTTTTCGGATTCCAGTGATGGTGGGCCGGTATTGCCGTCTACCGACGGTGGTGGTGGAGAGGAAGAAATAAAAAAATAAAATGAAATGAAAAAGAAAAAAAGAGAGAAAGTAAAATAAAATAAAATTAATTGATTAAAATTTGTTTTCAGTTTTTTGTTTGGTAACTTTGATGACGTGGCATGGCATGTTCAACTGGATAATTGATTTCCACATCTGCAGCTTCGCCGGTGTAACCTCCAAATTTTAGACTCACATTCGCGCCACATCCACAACTTTGGTGAAATTAGCGACCTCCGGTGTGACTTGTCTTCAAAGTGGATATTTTTTTAAACTTACAGGACAAAACTTAAAATTGCATAATATACATGATTAATTTTACTGGACAAATCCTAACTTACAGGAGTATAAAAGAAAAAAATTCTCCCTTTTTGTTGTCTTTAAAATTTTTCTAGTGTATCTCAATAGTGTTCTACAGTTGTCAATTATGATGTCCCAATTATGCGTCCTACACCTAATGCCACATTGTTTTGAGATGCCAATGTGATTTTAAGTTTTAAATATTAAATTTGAGATACCATCGAGATATTATAATTGAGACAAATAATCTGAAATTGACAACTTAGCCATCTCCAACAGTATATAGAGTGGTGTTGTCGTTCCTCAATATTTGCTCCAGCAGTCTGCGCCTCTCATCTCTATTATACAACACATTCCCATTTTGCTGCAATATTGGCGCAGTACTTGCAGTGCGTCACTTATCTCTTTGTTTGTTGTTATTTATACTACCTCCATCCCGAATAAAGTTGCATCTTCAAAGGTGTACACATATTAAGAATATATACTATTTGCTTTTTCAGTTGACTTTTCAAAGGTGGATTAAGGGTGAAAATTGAGGGTGGAAATTGTGCGATAAATTTTCTTTTTCAGGATGAGCAAATTACTGTGGAACATATGGAAAAGAAAAATGTGCAACTTCATTTGAAACGGAAGGAGTAGTTTTTTTTTATGATTTATATTTACTTTAATTGTGATGTATATTTTTTGTTTTCTTATTATACTAATAATTTATATAATAAAATTAATTTAAAATTATTTCAATCATAAATAAAAATTAAATAATAAAACATGTAATTTCAATAAAATAAGATTAATTGCATGTACACTACAAGAAAAAAGGGCATTTGCCACTAGCTTTTTGCAACTACAAAGTAGTTACTAAAAATAACCCTTTTGTAACTACTAGTAGTTACATAAAGTATTTCATACAATTTTAATCAAATTTGCTAAAATATGACAAACTCTTTTGCAACTACTTGTAGTTACAAATATATTAGTAACTACAAAGTAGTTGCAAAAAATAGTTACAAATACATTAGTAACTACAAAGTAGTTGCAAAAACACTTTTTGCATCTTATTATAAGTGACTACCCAATAGTAACTACTTTTAGATATTTAGTTGCTAAAAATATTTTTGTAACTACTCTCCATCTTTTGCAACTACATTTTGTAGTGGCAAAAGGCCTTGTTTCTTGTAGTGGTATTATAAGAATTACAAATAGAGTACTATAATTAACTGTAAAATAAATGAATTTTAAAGAATATTTTGGAATATTCGTTTTTAGTTTAAAAAGTAGTAGCTAGAAACACACAAGTATACAGTTTTGAAGTGAATGTTAATGGGTAATGGATGTGGAGAACTAGTGATGTCAAACAATACAAATATGAGACGTATACAGTCAATATTTGTTTATATGTAATTTGCGATTAACTATAACTTCAAAATGACAAAATAATGGTATAAAATGATAAATTATATCAGATAGTAGTTTGAAATATTAAATAATACATGTATTTAGTCTAGAACTTGCACCACTACCACTTTTCTTACTACGTCATTGAGTTGGTGAAGGTAGACGCAGTCCACAAAAATTAGGATCCATCAATATTTTTTGAAAAATATACATTAATAATTCAATATTTATATAATTGAGTTATTTTTAATATTACAAACTCAATTTTAAACATTTCATAATAAAAGAAAACCAAAAAAAAGAAAAAAGAGGAGAGAGGCAGCAGCAGCAGCAAGTGAATATCTAGTAGCACTCCCACAGAAATGGATCATCAAGCCGGAATCCAAGCTCGGGTCCAGCCAGCTGCCATGGAGAAGCCAAGTGACAGTAGCCATTACTGTAATGTGAGTTATCCAGGGACAAATCCGGCAAGTCGAAAAATGTGTCATCATCATGAGCTGCTGACGAAACCGAAGTTGATGATTCTTGCGCGTTCTCCGATACCAAATCTGTTGAAGAATATGAATTGGGCAGGCTCGGGTCGGGTTCGACGCTGATACATGCAAGCGCTGCGGCTTTTGCGGCTGCAGCTTGGATGTCCTTAGGCGCTGTGGAAGCCGGGCGGGGCAGGTCAGGAGCCAAGTCAGGGAAATTGAGGTAAGCCGAGTGGCCCTTGATGGCTAAAGCGGCGACGTCGTGCGCTCGAGCTGCCATTTCAGCGGTGGGATAAGTCCCAAGCCATATTCTGGACTTCTTCTTGGGCTCTCGAATTTCGCAGACCCATTTTCCCCAGCTCCGCTTCCGTACGCCACGGTAGGTGGGGTGTTTGTCGTCCCCGCCCTGACGCTTGCTGACATCGTCTTTAATGCCACCTTCTTTTGAACTTTGTCCGTCATTGGTGGAGGAAGCGGAGGATGAAGTGGTGGCATTGGCGGTGGCGGTGCAAGAAGGAAAAAGGTGGTCAGGGGTCTGAGACTCAAAGATGATATTTTGTTCCATAATAAGGTTGTCTAGTAGTAGCTATGGGTACATGAGATAGTGAAGTTGGGTTAATAAGATTCTTGGACAAATTGGGCAATTTATATAAAGAAATATGTATTTCGAGCTTAAGAGCGTCCACCTTTATAAATATAAAGCGTAGAAAATAATTAAATTAGTAGGAGGGGGCGTGGAGCCATGCAAGTCGACACATCACTACAGTGACGCTCGTAAAACAAACGGCGACAAATCTTTCAACCGCCCCGATTTATGAGTTTAAGAACTACCCACTTTCATCCACCCGGACTCTAAATTTAATTCAGATTCAACTAAACAATTTCTAACCCATATTCATCTCCATAATGTTACCCATCTTCCAACTCTCATAAAATAGAGGAATCGGAGCAAAATACAAAGCTGAGTTTATTGTTAGAGAAGCAGTCTCAGAAATAACTTTTTTGCTCTTTGGATAAAAGATATAAATATATATCCACCCTTCAAAAATACACATATTCATTATTCACAAACCACTATGCAATTACACAAATATTTAGTATTCACAAACCACTATGCACTTTTAATATTTTCTCGCTATTCCTATCTTCGATTGATCAGCCACATTCTGACTTTCACATCAAAGGTTTCTTCACCGAAATTTTTTTCAGTGATTTTACAGGAATCATCGCAGCTATTTCGACTAGGAGTCTGAAGATCAAGAATATCCTTTATTTGAGTCATCCATTTTCTATTTTCTTGCCCCTTTATTCATGGTTTTCCTACAAAAAAAACATATTTCTAGAGTAAGAGTTGAATATGAGATACTCCCTCCGTCCCACCTTATCTTGCACACTTTCCTTAAACGGTCGTCCCACCTTATCTTGCACAGCCTAAAAAAGAAAAGTTATAACATAATCTTCACCCTCAAAATCTCCACTCTCAATCTCCACCCTCAATCAACCTTTGAAAAGTCAACAAACAACCAAAAAACAACTTTTCTTAATACCCGTGCCGACCCCCTGTGCAAGATAAGTTGGGACGGAGGGAGTATTATATATTCTTAACAGTTTTTACCCATCAATAATATCATATGATGAGGCTGCGAACATGCATGAAGTCTATAAAGTATTTTTGGCTATTTATTAAAAAGAAGTCTAAAAAGTATTTTCTATAGAATTATTTAAATTATACATGTACACTTTAGTATGCATGTATAGGGTTGAACGTAAGACGTAACATCAAGTGGATTTATAAGATTCGATGTTCAATCATTTAGTAATTATTCAAGAGTCATTCTTAATTAGGGTAATCTTGATGATACTGACATAATGTTATTGTGTTAATGATGACCAATTATATGTTAGAGAGAGGCATTGTTGGGGTCAATTTGGTAATAAAGTAATAAAAGGGGCCATGTCATTTTGTGCGCATCCTGGTACCATGAATTTCACATGAAAACCAGTAGGGGCCATATCCTATATACCAATATTAAATTTTGCATTTATCACGCATACATCAACCTCAACTACATACACATACATATATATTTATATATTATCTTCTCGACGTAACTATATTTTTCATATTTTTAATTCAATTAAATTGCCCAAATCTCCAAAACTATGTACCTACTCATTACATCAGGTCATAACGTTGATTTGACCGTCAGGAATATTGCATCCAAGTTGTTATAAGTTGTACAAAGATTATTAATGTTTTTTTCTTCACAATTATTATCATTATTTTATGACTGGTGAATCTGACATTTTTCTTCATTCATTTCCTAAGCCTAGGTTGTTACTATGAGCAGTGACTGTCGTTTACTCCCCCTATTTTATAACAATAGTTGCGATTTATTTTAGACACAATTTAAGAAAACATTATTATACTGCGTTTATGTAAGGTTAGTGAGTGCTGATTTACTGTTGGCTAAGAAAGTTCATGAGTGTATTTTATTCAGATTTGGTTTCCTCAATGGATTGAGGACAACCCAAAACAAACACACATTTATATGTTACTAGCACTACGCACGTGCGTTGCATGTGGTTATAATTTTCTACTATTATTTAATAAAAAAATTAATTTGAACATAAAATAATTGTACATTGTGATCACTGTAATATATATACATAGGCAAAAACTTGGGTGCATAAGATGCACCATAGTGTTATTGTACACCTTGTGGGGTCCACCGGTTCAGCCAAAAAAAAAAACGCGCCGGTCTGAACCGGCCAATTATTATTATATTGATTTTTTTCGCGCGCACATATTATATACCTAATGACCTGTTTGTTGAACACTAAAAGCAAGTGGTCTGGTGATATTTAATGGAATCTTAAATATCTCAACTTTGAGGTCAAGGGTTTAATTCTGTTTGCATCTTTTTTCCTTCTTCCTTCATTTTTTTTCCTTTTCCTTCTTCTTCTCTTTTTTTTTTTTTTTTTTTTTTTTTGCCCTTTAATTTTTTTATCTTGTAGCCTGTGAGTGTGGAAAAAATTATAAATTGTATTATTAAGTTTTTTTATAATGCAATAATAATTGTATTGTAAGTTCGAAACATAAATATTGTACAATATACAAGAAAAATTAATCTAACCAAACCTATACTGTCATACATCATAATATACACCGTATCGAAATATTAAATATACTATGAGTATTAAAAGTTGGAAAAAATAAATATTTCGCAGTATGAAACAAAAATTAACAAAAACAACATATACTGTCAGGCATCACAATGTATACTGTATCGAAATATTAAATATACTGTGAGTATTGTAAGTTGAAAAAAAAAAATTCGCAGTATAAAACAAAAATTAACTAAAACAACGTATACTGTCAGGCATCATAACGTATACTGTATCGAAATATTAAATATACTGTGAGTATTGTAAGTTGGAAAAAATAAATATTTCGCAATATAAAACAAAACTTAACTAAAACAACGTATACTCTCATGCAACATAACGTATTCTACATCGAAATATTAAATATACTGTTAGGCATCATAACATATATTATGCTCGAAATTTGAATATACTGCTGGTGAAAAATAAAAAGGAACAACGTATACTGTCATGCAACATAACGTATACTACATCGAAATATTAAATATACTGTCAGGCTATATAACTATGCTCGGAATTTGAATATACTGTTGGTGAAAAATAAAAAGGTATTGTTAAGATTCGAACCCACGCACTGAAGGGTACAATGTCGCGCCTTTACCAACTAAGCTAGCGCCTATTTTGTGATTCTAAACACACCTTGATATTTATATATATATATATACATATGTATATATATATATATACATATATATATATCACGCGCGCGAAAATCATAAGTGGGGCCCACAAGGTGTACATTAACACTAATGTGCATCTTATGCACATGAGTGTCACTCATATACATAACTTCGTAGATTATTCAATGTAATAAAAATTAATCCATTGAACAAACATAATTTTGAATCAAATAAGAACTAAAAGAATCACAAAAGAGAAATAGAAAAGTTAAATAACCTTAGTCTTAATAAAATAAGTTATGATAATTAATGTTAATAGATTCGTAAAAAACGACATACCATGATATATTGTAGAAATATTTTGTCTTACAAAATTTTCTATTATACATGTAAAGTTTGATTTATTCAAATTATTGTTTACTTCTTATTATACACAGACTCGATCATCATTAGTATATCTTGAATAAAGTTATACGATGATTAAAAAACTATATACGAAATAACGAGGCATATATTTTTATGTTTTTCACCAAATCACTGATATTTGAAGAAAAACACATTTTTAATTGTCTCATTATATCATCAACTGACATTCATAAGTCAATTATTTGTTTATATACACACAAAATATTAGGTCTAACGTAGTTTTCTATAATTCTCTAATAAATAATTTCGATTTCAATATACATTTGCACATGAAATTCTTTACATATTTTAATGTGAGGAAAAACTTCCAGCAACTTAGTATCAAGGTCCAACATCCAACTTTTGTCATGAAAGCTATTTTCTAAATTTTTTATTATTATTAAGTATAACCCTCTTTAATGCTATTTACTTATTGATTTAAGATTGCTTATTCCAATTATCTTTAATTATTTTCTCAATGCAACGTCGAAATTTAAAAATTATGTGTAATTTAAAATAAAAATCACACTATAGTATAATTACAAAATAAATAATATTTTTTATGGAAGGTTGACTATATACATAGTGTCTCACAATCTTCAATCAAGACACATGCTACAATCTATATAAAATATAATAAATGTTTTACCTAATTTGTAATGTCTTTAATTCCTTATTTAGAAAGTAGATACCTGAATGCCGAGTATAGCTCGTAACAATCTATCTTCGGGGGCATACAAGGATTCTTTTACCATTTGGGGCGTTAATTTACCTACTAAAATATCACCCGTCTCCACCCAAGATCCCAACATCATAATTCCATTTTTGTCTAAATTGCGAAGTAAATGGGCTTCTAAATGTGGTATTTCATTAGTGATCCTTTCAGTGCCTTGGCTTGTTACATGAGTCTGAATCTCATATTTCCGTATGCGAAAAGAAGTATAAATATCTTCATATACCAAACGCTCACTAATGAGTACCGCATCTTCAAAGTTGTAACCTTCCCATGGCATATAAGCTACTAATACGTTTTTCCCCAAAGCAAGTTCGCCACCAACCGTAGCAGCACCATCTGCTAAAATTTGTCCCTTTTTAATGCATTTACCCCGATGAACCTGGGGTTTTTGATGCATACAAGTATTTTTGTTGGAACGTTGATACTCCTAATTTTTTCAAACATTGCACTTCCATTTAAAAGTCTTATATATACATGATTAAACCACGCATTCCGATTTAATTTTTCCAATTTCATTTTTTATTTAGACTATACCGTACTTTATTCGACGTAATTATTTTTCTAATCTATTGTCAAGTTAATATTAACATTCACATTTCACTTTCTTTATTTTTCAGCATGTTTTAATTTAATTACTTATTCACATAGTATAATTGAATCATTTAGTACAACTTAGTTCATTATTTCTTTATCGTTCTTTTTTATTCTTTATTGTACCCTATAATTTATATAGCATAGTACATTCTTCTATCAAGTTATTACATATGCTTAATTAAAAAAAAAAATTATATATATATATAATATTTTTATTGATTTAGTAATTTGTTTAATGTTAGATCTTAAATATTTAAAATTGCAACTATTCATGTCTACTAATTTTTTCGTTTGCCATTTTATTATTTCTCTTATTAGTACAATAAAATTTCACACCTCGGTCTAAACTCCAATTATTATAAACCTTGTGATTTTTATGTCTCTCTCCAATTTTCTAACATAACAGTTTTTCTTTGGTCTACTAAAATTACATCAACTATTAAAAGTATTATATCAGTGAGTATATTTATGTAGGTGTATAAGGTATGTGATTAAAATGATGTTCAACTTATAGACTTATTTGAATAAAATCGATCCATTGTATAGACCAATAGTACTTAAATTTACACAATATCACTACCGATGCATTTATAGTTTTTATATCTTCATATATCTCTTTTACTGATTTCATATATAAGCTACTTTTATCGCTTTCCTCCATCTTTTTTTATCTTATATATATATAAATGACTTTATCGTATTTTTTTTTAATTCAATAAAATTCGTAAATCAATTATTATTTTCTCTTGTTGTAATGTTTCTAAATGTTACTTATGAAATATATCGATTTCATTCTTCTAAATCATTGAAAATAGATATAATATTTAATCTCATTTTCTACAAGTATAATAATTCGATTTATATTTACTTAGTAATGCTCATACAAAGAAATTTAGCTTGTAATATATATATTGCTAGTTTAACCTAAATTTAAACAGTAAGGCTAAATGTATGCCTAGTTTAATCCAAATTTTGAAATACTACATTGTAATAATTAACTTGTATGTACATCTACCTATAATATAGATATTTAATTTTTGTTTTTGTATACTTTTCTCATAGTATAATATGTCTAACTCTATCATATTAGTTTATCCTTTGATTTTTCTATTATATTACTTAGACTCGTCTATTATAATTTTTTTCATAATGAAAATTTACTTAGACTCTTTAATATTCATAATTTTTACGCCAGTGTTTTTTATATAATTTTGTTTATTATGTTAATAAAGTTATATCTACTAATAATAAAGTCTATTCATAAGTTTGTGTTATCTTTCTTCACAATGCATTTTCTCACTTCAATGCATTTTCTCACTTCTATTCATTTTATCATCATATAGTTCTTATTCAATTGTTTTGACATTATTTTCTATTGTTGGACTTTGATAAAGTGGTATACACAAAAGTACATACAATTTTCTAACATGTCTTTTTACTTACTCAAAAGTCAATTTTAAAATATAATCTTAGCAATTTCACATGCAAAGTCATTTTATTCTTTTATTTTAATACTTGCTTCAAGATTATATTATAATGAAGTTTAAGTTACTATGCTCTAACACTTGATCAATTCAATAGTTTACACTTTAGTCTAAATATTATATATTCAAATTTTATTTTTCATTAGATAACTTATATAAATTCTATTATTGTTTCCCAGTGTTGTAATATTGATACTTCAATAATTTAGAAATTTAGGGAGATTATTGCAAGTAGCAAATTTATAATATTCAAATTTAGACAAATAAATTGTTACTATTAGATAAGTATTATTCTAATTTATATTTATAATAAGAGTTGGCTGTTTTATTTATGACCAAACACTATGCAAGAATTTGTTAATAATTTATACATAGTAACATAAATCATTGTGAATCATTTACATATTATTCTGACATATAATGTTTACATTTTTTAAATAAACTAAAAGATTTAATTTAATCTCATCTATTTTTTCCAAAAAAATTTTAATGATATTTTTTTAATTTAACTTTCAATCATTTTTATATAATAAAAAAATATAAGTACAATCATATGTCAACAATCTTGTGTCTATTATTCGACTATGAAGTCAAACTTATAACTATTGAAATCATATTAAACTATTATATTTTACATATTTTAAATATTTTATCATATAAGTATTATTAATCTTGAGTCATTCATATATTGTGGTAAATTAAATATTATATAATACACTATCGTTGTCTTGTCAACATATTTTTTGTTATAGTTATTGGAATGAGTATATATATGTTATAGCTATGTACTATACCTAAATTAAAAAAAGTAAATTAACTAAAAAATTATTTCCAAAAAATAAAAGATGATAAATTAAATCAATAAGAGTTTTCAATATTATTCATTGTTCTGATTTTTATGTATATGATTTTTTCTTCTTATTGCTAATCCTAAAATCTAATAGTACTTTTTCGCCACGAAAACACAAAAAACTTAATATAACATTTAGTAACTAAATATCTTTATTGTATATCACTATTGCAAGTTAAGATTCTTGTGGTTATTATCCTAACAAAGAAGTTAAAGTTTGGAGCTATTAAACTCCTATTAAACTATGCTTAATTTTCTATAATTTTTTATACATATATAAATATCTTTTGTGTACATTTCAATTATTTAATATTTTGAGAACCATAAACTAAAGTACTTTAATATTCATAATATCTTATATTCTTATTCCTTTTTAGTAATATACATTATATTTTTTTATAATTATTTAATATACTTTCTTCAGTTCTTCATAAATTTCATATAGTTCTTTTAATCGGATTCTTTTACAATTGTAGAGAAATGAGAAAGATCGATTCACAAAATTTAAGAGTAAATAAAAGGAATATAATACATTATAATTGTCCTGTCAATTCCTTTAATTTTTTTTTTTTTTGGTTATGGTTAGTAGCTAGTATGGGTATATATATTATAACTACGTACCTAAATTAAAAAGAAAAAGTAAACTAAAAATAAAAAAATATCTCCAAAATGAAAAATGATAAATAAGAGCTTTCACTATTATTCAATTGTTCTAATTTCTATGTATATAGTTTTTTTCTTATTGTTGCTAATCATAAAATCTTTTAGTATTTTTTTAACCATGAAAACACCAAAACTTAATAGTTTTGCAAACATTTAATATCTAAATAACTCTAAAGTACCATTATTTGAAATTAAAAGTCTTGGAATCATTATCATAGTAAAAAAGTCAAACTTTGAAGTTACTAAAGTCCTATAATATGTTTAAATTTCTATAATTTTTTTATAAATACATAAATATCTTTTGTGTAACTTCAATTATTCAATATCCTGAGAATCATATACTAAAGTAATTTTACTTATTGTATATACCTTTGTGCTAATCGGCCTTTCTCATTTTTCTTCAATTATAGAAGAAACCAATTAGAAAAATTATTAGAAATTTATGAAGGATCGAATAAAATATAAACAAGTAAAAAGAATATAATGTATTTTACCACAAATAAATAATAATATATTATGAATATTTAGGTTCAGCTTATATCATCAGTCAAACTATATATTATATTAAATGTGATAGAAAATTTCATAAGTTGAGACTTGAGAGATGAATTTCAATTATAAAATGAATCTTACTAAATAAATAAAACTTTAAAAAACAAAGCTACTAAATTAGCCTTAAAATTTTGCTAATTAATGTTTTTTTTTTTTTTTGACAATTATATAAACGAATCTCATTATAAAAGAGAGAAGAAATTTATAAAGAAACTTAAAATAAAAATAAATAAAAATAATTATGTTATATATATTATTAAAAATAAATAAAAAATAAAAAATATGATTAATATGTAGGTTTAACTTATGCCATTAGATGAATTACATATTCATATCGATGAATTTTTTAGGATATCATATCTGTGAATTGATAGATGAACTATATATGGTTCTAACCAAATAAATAAAACTTTGAGAATATAGTTAATAAACTACCCTTAAAAACTAAAATTCATTAATAATATAATAGGCAAATCAAAATTTGTCTAACTATATATAAAAAAGATTCAAAGATATAGTTTATAAATAAAACTTTAAAATATAGTTACCAAAATAACCTTAAAAATTCAAATTCATTAAGGATATAATAGGCAAATCAAATTTTGTAAGAAACAACTCACACTTTTATAATAGAAGTAGATTTGAGAAGCAGTTTTAACCAACTATATATTTTTCTTTGATACCTCATTATTTTGGGATATATAGGGTTAATTATCTATAAGAAACTTACACTAAATAATGCATTTTAGAGAATGATACTATTTATATAAGGAAAAGAACTATAATTTGAGAAAGACAAAAAGAAATATTGGACTATCTTTTTGGAACAGAAGGGGTATAGTGCAATAACAAAATGGGAAAAGGTACGTATAGGCCCTCCAACTTTTGGCTCAGGCTCAAATTAACACCTAAATTATTTTTTTGTCCAGTAAGACACTTGAACTTTTTAATTTGGACAAATCAACACCTTAACTTTTTATGTAGTACAAGTAGACACTTCCGTCCAAATTAAAGTTAACACCGTTTATTTTATCTGACATGGCATTGTGGGCCCCACCATTTGCACATTCAGCTTAAAAATTAACATGCTTATTTTCCTGAACAAACCTGCCTGGGCCAAAAGTTGGAGGGCCTATATGTACCTTTTCCCTAACAAAATTGTAATACTAATCCTAAAAGTAAAGGACAGTCTCAAAATTTGTCTTTAATCTTTTTGTTCTTCTCAATTTCGCCATTTATCTCTTTAACTGCTTGAAATTGATCGTTGTTGTAACAAGATTTTGAATTTCTTATAACTAATTGAACATGTTCGACACTTGATCATATCAAATTTTAGTTCTCAGCTCTCCAATGGCATGGAATCGCCACTGATAGGGAAAATGTGTACGTCCCCCTCTGCCACGGAGGGCCAGTCCTCCATTGGGCAGAGGTGTGAACAAAATGATCATACAACTCTGAGAGGAACTCTCTGACGCTGACCCCTGACCAGAAGGAGTGGGATGAACTCAACTCTGAGGGACCAAATGTCAGAAGAGGACAAGTCAAAGCTGAATATCTAAATCACCACAGGGTAGGTCCTCAGCCCTTCAGCTCTGAAGTATGTCAAAAGCGTACTAACACCCCATGTCAGCTCTGATAGAGTTACAGAGTAGAAGTGCTCAAAGGTCAACTCTGAAGAGATGGACCTTGATAAGTAAGGAATCCTCTCCTGAATAGTATCTCATAAGTGATGTGATACATTAAACACAATGATTATCAAATCTCAAAATAATTAAAGCACTCTCTTACACATGATGAACGCGAAAATTATCGTTTTTCTTATGCTTTTCACGTCCATCTTTTAGATTAAGAATTACGTGTGATTATCATGTTTAAGTGAAATTTCGTGTTTTATTGTGTTTTCGGGTTGATTTTCCTTTTTAATATGATTTGATGCGCTTTTGGATATTTTTAAGTAGTGTTTTGAAGGTTAGAAAGTTCGGAAGATCAAGAAGATCGTTTAAATCCATTTTCTCACTTCGGCCCGTATGTCGAGGCCCAAACAGGTCCAATCTAGGCCAGGTTCATGCCCGAATGAAATTTCGACATGTCACGAACAAAAGTCGTGAAGGAGTCAACTCGAGAAAATGGGTGGGCTTCAGAATGAAAAGAAACGGAAGAAGAGGTCAATCGCACGAGTATTTTTGTTGTGGATAATGTAAGCTCAGAGACGAACTTAGCACCACCATAGTGACTTGGGCACCATGATACGTGCTCCCCAACCTTTCGACAAGAATTACAGACAACTGTTAGTTTTTCTGACGAAAGGTATTATACCCTTTGATAGCGCCACCGGGTACAGAGGGACATACAAAACAAGGTTATTGGGCAGCCAAAATGAACCTCATGCCCTTTACCCTAAAAACAGTAAGTATAAATAATGCCTCATTCAATTGAAGAAAGGTTACATTGTTTACACTTTCACTATTCTATTGCTCCATACTTTTGCTCTCATCGAGTCGAAATTTGACTTGAGCGTCCGAGGGTTTTCGTCGGGGTAACCCTCGGCTATGTTTTGCAGGTTTGCAAGCATTCAAAGAAGAGGTGATCCGACTAAATCCTTTGGCAAAATCCGGATACTCTAATAGGTACATTTCAATTTTGTACATCTTTAAGCACTGTTAAGGGTTGTGCTTAAACAACCCCTATCAACTGGCGCCAACTGTGGGAACACTTAGGTTTTAGACGTGAGAGCTGTCCTTATGTTCCATAGCATTTTGGCAATCCCTGACAAGTTTTTGCCTTGAAAGACGAAACTGAGGGTTCTAAAAAATTTATAGTGTTAGATTAAACGGTTTACTTACTCTAACATCATTACTAGTGAAAACACTCCTTGGGATCTAACGACTGCCTTCAAGAAAAAGGCAACTGATGGAAATATCCCTGGAGCAATAAAGCTCACCCTCCAAGGAATGTCCCTACCGAAACTGCTGTGGGAAGCACCCCAACCACTGAAGGTTGAAGTGGAACTACTCTGCCCCCCTCTGTCAACAATGAAAATGACCATCGACCAACTGGATTATCTAATCAGGCTGTCGTCGATAGTGCACTGGCCAATAGAGGTGGACTCTCTGGGCCACCTCCCGGATTCGTTCTCGCTAAGAATCGGGAGCAAAGGTAGGGGACGGTAAGGCAACCCATCCCCATCGAGGATGTTACACATACGGAAGTGAATTCATCAAGACGAGCGGCCTCTCCTTAGAGAGGCCGTCAGCCAACCTTGGGTGAGTAGTAGGCCCCGCGATTGCAAATAACACCTCCAGGGGGAAGAGCTACTCCCAATATAGGTGGTGATGAGGAAACTACTGACTATGATGTCAGTTACGCTGCCATTGTGGACACGGCCAACCAGCAACTTCAGGCCCTTCGTAGGGAGATGGAAAATCTATGGAGGAGTAGGGAGGAAGCCACGCATAGGCCGTTTAGGGCTGTGGGCTCACCATTCACGAAAGAAATCCTTTCTGACTCCCTTGACCCCCCTCCCCCCAACTTCAAGACGTTGACGTACGAGTACAACGGAACCTCAGATCTCCATGATCATATCCTTAGATTTGAAAACGGAGCCTTGCTCCACCATTACATAGATGGTGGTAAGTGTAGAGTATTTCTAACCACAGTGACGGGATTGGCTCAGGAAAGGTTTAGTCAGTTGCCTACTAGATTAGTGACCTCCTTCGTAGAGCTCAGTTCACTGTTGATCCACCAATTCGCTAGTGCACGACGGCAGCAGAAGTCTGCTCTATCCCTGATGAGCCTCAAGCAAGGGCAATCTGAAAGTCTGAGGAAGTATGTAACACGATTCAATGTTGCAGCACTGGAGGTACCTCTGCTACCTCCGAGGTGGAGATTAATGCCCTGGCATAAGGGCTGTTAGAACGACTCTGATGACAACCAAAGCAGGTCATGAACTGAAAAGAAAGAAGTGAATAACTTTGTAAAATAAGGTATGACAAAGTCAGAGAGGAGAAGTTACCAACCTGGACTAGAAGTTGGCTCATGATTTCTTCATTTCTCTCATCATTCTCCCCACTCATAGCGGCGGTGTCCTCCACCGTTGGCAATTCCTTCAGAAGGGTGGAGCATTGAGCCTTGTTTAAAGCCAAGAAACCCTTGGGAAGGATGGGGGTCAGTTGATCGTCATACCTCCTCATCTTCCTTGGGAATACAAATAGTGTAGGAACAAGCGAATCTAGGATGAGAAATACACACTTGCAGGGAAAGCCCCACTCTCCTTGACGAAGGGTGAAAATCACCCATTTTTTCTTCCAATCACCATCACATTTGGGGGGTTTCCCTACGAAGTAGACAAGCCCTGAGGGTCTAGAGCTGAAATAATGACATCCGGTGGCCTATTTCTTAAAGTTGTGGCAAGCACACAAGTACTCAAGGGTGCAGTTCCCACAGTAGGCTTTCATGAGAATGTAGAGGGCAAGTAATATGCGGAGGAAAGAAGAGTTAATTTGACCCTGTTGCCATTTTCCAAAAAAAATTAGTATAAATAGTGTCTCATTGAATTGAAGAAAGGTTACATTCTTTACACTTTCACTATGCCATTGCTTCATACTTTTGCTCTCATCGAGCCGAAATCTGACTTGAGCGTCGGAGGTTTTCGCCGGGGCTCTATTTTGTTGGTTCGCAAGCATTCAAAGAAGAGGTGATCCGACTCGATCCTTTGGCAAAATTCGGATACTCTAATAGGTATATTTCGACTATGTATATTTTCAAGCATTATTGAGGGTTGTGCTCAAATAACCCCTATTAGCCACCATGCCAACCTTAAGCCATTTTAGATCTATTAGGATAGAAGAAAATATATTTTTATAGAAAATTTTAATTTAATGTAATAATATGCGGAGCACTTGCATTCTTTCGGTTAGAATTTTGAATTTTAGCTGAAAAAGGGCAAAAATTCAAGGAACTAAGGACTAAATTGGAGAAGTATAAATAATTCATATATTTTTTTGAAGTGCCTTTAAATTATAATACAAGTTTTACAATCTTTTTATTAGGTTAATTACAGCAACCCCACCAAACTATCAGCGGTTTTGCACATAAATCATTAAAAAAAAAAAAATTCTTGGCACCGATACATACAAACTATATTGTTTGGCAGATAAACCACCAAACTTATTTACTTGTTGCCAGATAAACCATCAAACTTATTTTTCAACCATTTTTCGTCGGAATTCGGAACATGACTTGCGCGTGATAAAATTTTAAGGGCCTCCTTTTGTCCAAACAACGTTTTAGTAGGTCAAAAGTATAAAATTCCTTCACACCTTAACAATTTATTTAAATCACCAACGGTTCTCTTCCTCAATATTTAGAACCTACATTGTTGAAGATGAGCAGCTCCTCTACCTACTAAAAGATTGTTTGGACAAAAAAATACCCCTAAAAGTGTATCATGCACAAGTCGCGTGCGGAATTCTGACGAAAAATGGTCGAAAAGTAAGTTTGGTGGTTTATCTGGCAAACCCGCATATTTTGTGTGTATTGGTGCCAAGAAAAAAATTTAGTGGTTTATGTGCAAAAATGTTGATAGGTTGGATCGTACCAAATTAATTATATATAGAATATATACTTAACCTTAGCTTACAACTCTAACTAGTAGAGTGGTAAGTAAGGGTCGATCCCACGGAGAACGGTCGAACAGTTCTGCTTTATGTGTTAAACTATTATTGTCACGTAATATAATATATATAGCTAGAGAAAACAATAAAGAAGGGGGGGGGGGAGTTTTAATTGGGTTTAACAACTAAATGCTAACAAGTAACTAACTCTTAATCTATGTTTTTTGTGTTTTTGAATATAATAAAAGGACTACCGTTGATGTCCCAAATTCAATGCAATTTAAACCATTATTCCATAATCTACAAGGTCTGCTTATGCAAATTGTGTTGTCCCTTAATTGTGGATAAATCGAAGGTCCGCTTATCGATTTATCCCTACCCAACAATTAGTGATCCAAACAAGTTCTTTTCACTCTAATTGATATTGGATGATCATGAACTAGAACAACGGGATAAATAAAGCATAAACCTCGACGCGGTCGGGTTTAGAGGCCAAACTCTATAATGCCACCAATGATATCAAGCATTGTTCGCTACCAAGGGAGATTGAAGCTTCAACAATCACAGAAAGTGAAGTTCGACCTCTAGCAACATACAATAAATGCTTCCCAAGGGGTGATCAATCCTAAAACAAGCATCTAGGCATGAGGTAATCCAATCAAGCATTATAGAACATTTAAATTGCATAAATAAGGTAACATCAAGAGTCAATAATCACATTCTCATCATCAATCAAGGTTCAACATGATCAAGGGTAGAATTAAGGGTGCTAGCCACCCATATTAACTATTACAAAGATAAAATAACAGAAAATTAAAGAAAACGTGAAAATAAGATAGAAAGAACCAAAGGTTAGGGTTGAAGATGTGTGGGGGATGGGTTCTAGGTTAGGTTAAATTCGAATGGGAGGAGATATATATAAGGGGAAAAAGTGCTAGTAAAAAATAGGCAAAATTGCATTAGGGATTTTAAAACAGGGTACTTGCATCTCGGCCGAGACGTGAAAAAGAGATTTTTCAGCTGGTGGGTCGAAGGCTGATCTCGGTTGAGATTCAACTTCATCTCGGCCGAGACGTGAAAAGGAAACATTAGGGCTGGCTAGGGTTTGATTCATCTCGGCCGAGATTGAATTTCATCTCGGCCGAGATCTTGGTCTTTTGAAAATCTTGAAATCCTCTGGAAACTCATCTCGGCCGAGATGCGTTGCTTGTCTGAGTTGTCTCGGCCGAGATCTTCAGTTCAACAAATCTTCATATTTACCCTGGAGACTCATCTCGGTCGAGATTTTCATCCTGTCTCGGCCGAGATCTTCAGTTAGCCCTTCCTTTTGTTGCCTCGATCGATCCACCGACTTTGCCATTGTTTGGTGTTCTTTTTCGATCTTTTTTCATCTGTCTTAACACAAAAATAACACAAACGCATTATTTTGCCCATGAGAATACAAAAGCACTAAATACACGTGATTATGGACATTATTGACATTAAAATGACATTAAAAGTGCCCTAAAGTGCGAGCACGGGACACGTGTACCAATAGTTTGGTGGGGTTGTTGTGATTAACCCTTTTTATTATGCACTTGTAAATAAGCCCCAGTTAATTAACGAGAAATCATAAATATATATATATATATATATATATGTGTGTGTGTGTGTGTGTGTGTGTATATGTATATGTGACTTTTTTTTATATGTTGAGCTCTATATAAACACCCGATGATGTGTAAATGATAGATCATATGTAAAATTGTCACAAGAGCATATACTCAGACCAGTACTCACCTTAAGTGTACAACATGTTAACTCTTTGTGTGTGTATATGAATAACCACCTATATTACTATATAATAAAAGATAACCCTCTAGAAAAGAAATCAAATATATTTTCCTTTTCATTTTACTTTCTAAAAATGGGTAGCTTTTAATCATTGCGAATATAAAAGAGAATTATATATAAATAGTAAAATCTTTCACCAAATTTAGTTCCAAATTTAGACTATTATTTTTCTTTGGCAATTTGCTATATATAAAAATTATAGTAGTTAACAACTTTGATTTATTAATTTAATAAAATAAATTGAAAAGAATTTTCTTTTTAATTCTTGTTCTATTTTTTTTTCATGGTCTTTAATTTGTGTGTTGGTTGTTTTTCGTGCTTAGATTTAAGTGGCTATTGTGGATTGAGTTATTTATATTGAATATAAATTACTAATTATTAATAGTTAATTATTTTTGTTATTGAACTAGAAGTTAATTAGATAATTTAATATTCTTTAATTAATAAAAATAAGGTATTCAATTATTTTGTTTGATTAGTTAATTTTTTTTTTTTTCTTACAATGGTGCGCGATTTGAACTTTGAAGAATTCTAGCATGTTAAATAGTATGAGTTCGTAATCGACACTTCTTCTATTAAGTTTCTTATTCTCGCTTCATACCTTACGTGTAATTAATTTTCTATTTTTTTTATCAATACCTTCCTTCTACCATTTACATTATTCACACGATTTTTAGATTATGAAAAGCTATCTCAAATAATAAGTATTTGTCATAATAATATTATTAAAAACAATATATTGTTATTAATTAGTTATCTCAATAACTCGATTGCAAAAGAAATTATTTAAGACAAGAAAGTCGTCTCAAATACATATCAAGTAATTTTTGCAATAACTAGTTGTCTTTAAATGATCATAAATAATTTGTAGAGTATTTTGTGGCGATAATCGTCTTATAACTTTATTATTATAGACAACAATTATCATTTAAAAACATATAGGATAATGATTTTTTTATTGTTGTAGTGTAAGAGTATTTGCATTTATGTAAATGTTACTCATTACACATTATAAAGCGATACCACAAAATTACCCTTTTTTGGTTATTAACATGTTGGTATTCTAAATTGCGTGTGTGTGTTAATTTGTTTTAAAAAAGGGCACACGCCCACATCGAAGAGTGGGCATGTGCGTGCATGGTTTATAATTGAGTCTACTATAACTTAAAATTACCATGGTGTTGTAAATATTAGCGTATTAGACCCTTAAAATGTGTGTTAGTTCTAAAAACAGAAAATGAAAAGAAAAACTCTCAATTGAGACATTAATAATTACCCTAAGATACATATTAAGTCACCTTTTGTTTTCTTACTTTTACCACAAATGTCGCGTGTGTATATATTAGCGTATTAGGTCCCTAAACTGTGTGTCGCGCGCAAGCATGCACACACATATATATATGTTCATATATCTTTTTTCGTTGTACATAGAAAGAGATGGACTTAATTAATCCATATACGAATACGATTGTTCTTATTGTATGAACTTGTGGTGACGGACACATGAATTTAACTTCAGGGGACGATCGCATGAATACAAACAATATTCCTATCAAAGAAGACACATTTCTACAATCATTATATCCTAAATTTTAATATATTTCTACTTTTTCTATGTCAATATCTACATATTTACGTGTGTATATATATATAATAAATACATACGAAATATTTTATTTATTAAATTTTGCTTTTTTTTGTGGGGGGAGGGGGAGGAGAGGAGGGGTGGGGGGTTTCAATTTTACATATAGCACCATACATATTGTATAAATACACTATATATATATATATACACGCACGCACAGACTAAAATATATAGGTAAATTGTAATTATACCCGCTATGTATCTATTCTTTCGTCTCAAAATTTAGTAATTTATTTGTACTTTCTCTGTTCACAAATAAATGTCATTTTAGATTTTTAGGTGGAACTTAAGAGATTACACAATGGAAAACAATACCCCTCTATTATTTTCTTCATTAATTTTTTTTATTACCATAAATTCCTTTATCTTAGTCAGCATACCTTATTTATATAATATTATATGAATTATATGAAAATCTCCTTAGATAATGAAGGATGATATTGGAATAAATGTGTAAAATTGGTAGGTGTGTCAATTTTTTGTGAAAATATAATTAAACTAATATTTATTTGTGAACGGCAGGAGTATTATATTTTGTGTTTCTATTATTGAATGACTTTCCCGACACAAATAAAGTGAAGCAGAAATTGGGAATACAGCAGCCAAAGCTATGAATATATCGAAGTTAGTATAATTGGACGTATCGAGGGGTATAAGTAGAATACGATACTTAAAAAATGTTGGTACACCTACCCAACCCTTTCCAAACTGATGTTGAATGGGACCAAAACTAAATTATGAGATGACGTTATTACGTTGGCCTAACTTCCATTTTAATTATCTAGAGAGAGAGATTAGACTAATGTTGCGGGAATTAAAAGAAACAAAAAAATGTAATATGGAATTAATTAATTATAGGTTCAGCAAACGATATTGTCTTAAAAATAATATTTTTCCTGTTAGAGTCGTAACTCACAGACGATAACACGAATCCCTGAGATACATTATCAGGGTAATGCATTTTATACAATTTTTTTCTAAAGAAAAAAACTTATTAAATACCAAAACATTAATCTAAACATAAATAAAACTATTAAAAATTGGGAGGGAGGGAGAGACAGAGAGATCCATGAACATGTGGGAAAATTATTACTCCCTCCATTCCAAAATATAAATCATTTTAAAAAAAATAAATTTGTTCTAAAAAAGTACTCCCTATGGTTTAAAAAGAGTATCGTTTTAGAGAAGTTGATTTTTTTTTTTTAAATGTCGCTTTAGCAAAAAAAACTACTATCTCCGTCCCGGTTAAATTTGCAGGGTTCACCGGATGCGGATGTTAAGAAAAAATAAATTTTATTTTTTCCTTTAATTTTTTTAAAGATAGAGATTGAGGATTGAGATTTTGAGGATGAAGATTGTGGGAACTCGTTTCTATTTTAGGATTGTACAGTTAAGTGAGACGACAAGATAAAGCACGTATGCAAATTTAACCAAGACGGAGGAAGTATAATTTTTCAATATTACACTACAACATAAATGAGCTAATGTAACACCCAAAAAGTGTTACCTATATACCAAAATATGTTACTATAGACTTTATGTAACACTTTATTGGTGTTACATTTGTCGGTGCTACCTAAAGTCTAATGTAACACTTTTGATGATCTTTAGTAACACTTTTAATAAGTGTTACATTAGATTTTAAATTGTAACACTTTATGGTAACACTAAAAAAATGTTACACATAACCCCCTTTATGTAACACTTTTAATTGAAAAAAAAAATAAAAAAGTTGTCATTGCTGGGTTTCGAACCCAGGTTGCTAGATTGCGGGAACTTAAGTGCAAAGTCTTAACCACTAGGCTACAATAACTTTTTTAGTTTTTTTTTGTAAGAAAAACAATATATACACAAGATTTTATTGTAACATCAATAAAATACACTCAAAATTAAGTTTTCATCAAACTACAATCTAACTTAATTTTATTTAGGTTATTCATATCAATTTGACACAATGTTTCCATTATTTTTTTTTTCATTTTCATCCACTTATATATATATATATATATATAAAACTTATTTTATATCACATTAATTTTATGCATCTAGTTATTGTATATAAATCTTAAGACATTATCATTAATTTTAATTACCATAATTTTATGTATTAAGACACCTTAATTATTTTTTTTATAGATTTTAAATTAAAAAAAAATAACTTACAAACATGAAGATACATGACCAAATGTCCCAAGTCTAGGTTCTCACACTTAAGAAATGTATTCAAATTCTTAAACCTACAAGTCTATTTTGTAATTGTTTAGTAAAACCACAAATAAGTCACAAATAAAATTTAATTTATTCTTAACGAATAAATAAATCTTTAGGTGCTCTAATAAATTGTTATTTTTGTAGGTCTGAGTCGATCATTTTCACTACTTATGTTACAGGCATTATGTTGTAATAATTAAGATATAACACATGAGACAAATAAAAATAAAAGTCACATAAGAAAAATAATCCACAATTATTTAATTAGTTTAAAATAAAATAAATAATTTTATTATTTACAAGTGTTACTTATTTATAAGTGTTACATAAAAGTGTTACTTATTCAAAAGTGTTGCGTAAAAAGTGTTACTTATTTAAAAGTGTTACCTAAATGTGTTACAATTTAAAAGTGTTACGTTCAAAGCGTTACATATTCTAAAAGTGTTGCACGAAAGTGTTACATATTCGCAGATGTTACAAAAGTGTTACATAAAAGTGTTACATATTCATAAGTGTTACAAAAGTGTTACATAAAAGTCAAAATTTTAAAAGTGTTACAAACGAAATGTTACATAAAGCCATTTATGTTGTAGTTATCATAAACAACCTACTTAATTTAGTTGATCATTTTCTTATTTTATAAATATATGTCATTAAATAGATTTGTAGGGATATACTTTCTGTTTCCACAAATTCTTAATTATTCAAATAAATATAAAACGACACTTTGTATGGACAGGAGGAAGTATCATTTTAGAAAAAAAAAAAAAAACACAATTCTTCAATTTTACCCATAATCATAACCCAATATGTTGTTCTTTAAAATTTCAGAATTTTAACAATAATTCTCTCTAATTTATCCTCTCTAAAGTGAAAAAATAATTTGTCAAATATTGTTAAAATCTCATAATTTAGGAGCGAATCCTAGCAATGTGTTTTCATTGAGTCTGGTTTTGATAAATTTATATCTCGATTTTCAAAATAATTTATGTTTGGGTTTGTGCGCTCTAAATTCATTGATGACTAGCCATTTATGCTACCACAATTGAATTAATTTCCCTGACCCCTTATTTTTGGGATCGAAGACATTAATTCATTTAACGATTTTTTTTTTTTATTAAATAACTAACCTTGCTATAAGAAATTAAAAAATAAGCAAAAAGCCAGTTAAAACTTAGTATTTCTTTTAAGGAAAATTACAATTTCGCGCTAAACATTGACGTGCACTTTAAGAATATAAACAAGGGTGGTGTTTGGTTGGGACTGGGGTTGTCTGGGACATTATTGATTGAAAAAAGTGGTCGGGGTATGTGACTGACGAAATAAAAATGTGATGTTTGTTTGGGTGGTTGAGGAAATAAAATTGTAATGTAGGAAATATTATTTAATTGTAAAATGTGATGCGATGTGTGTAAGAAATTGTTATTGATGATTTGTTTAATGATTAAAGTAGTATTGAGATTTGTGATTAATTGATTGTTTGGATGGTTGTAGTGTTGAACATATTAATTAATTGTAAAAAGTGACGTGATGTGTATAAGATGTTGTTAACTGATAATTGAATTTAATGATTAAAGTAGTATTGAAAATTGTGTTTGATTAATAAAAGTAGAAGGGATTGGAGAATTTTAGAAAACCACCACCAAATAAACATGACTTGGATTTGTGCCAAACCATCAAACTCAACGAAACATAGCCTAGGAGTATTATTTTTTATTATACGACCGCCAATTACTTATATAATATAACATCTTTGAAGGTGTCGGACCTACTTTCAGTTAAACATATGGCGCGTGAATTTTACACAATTTTTAGAAGGACAATTTCGATCTTTTGATTGATCTCAAAAGAATTAAAATGTCAAAAGTTGAAAAAAGAAAAGGAAAAAGAAAAAAAAAATCAAAGGAGAAACGAAAGCAACATTCTCGTTGCGGTTGAAGAGAAAACTCTAGTCACAGGTTAGAGACTGTTCTATGACTTGTCTTTCTTTTTTTTCTTTCTAAGGGCCCGCTTGATTGCAACTAATCAATGGTAATGGTAATGAGTATGAATGAAGAGTTAATCATATTAAGAAATAAAATAGGGGGAATTCTTAATAAAATAGGGTAATGATTAACTTATTTATTATATACCAAGCATCATAAATGAGAATAAGTCTTCACTCATTCTCATTCCTTACCCTTAAACCCTCCAACCAAGCGGGTCCTAATTTTTTTTTTTTAACGTGACCCTGCTTTTCTTTGCTTAATTGAATTTCACATTTAGTGAGGGGCTTAATTAATGAAACGACAAAATTATTCCTCTAAAATTACGTGGGATATGTTTGAGCGAAAATTGATTTGGTAGCTTTGAAAGTGTAACATTTTGGTGATTCTATGGTACCACTAAAGAGTAAAGTGGGTATTTTATGATCTTTTTCTGAACTCCTCTGAAATATTTTTATTATTTATATACATTGTATTTAATGCTCATATGTCTTGTTAATAGCTGCATAATACATTGACAATTGTTTGGCATCACCCCTCTAATTCTCTTTAATCATTTGATCAAAAAAATTCAGATCCATAATGACTCCACCTCTGTAACTCTCGGATATAGATCATTTAAAGTTTGATGCCACTATAGTTTGTGAATTTGAATGGATCCACGGTGTTTATTTCAATTAACCATCAAAGTCTTGTCAACTCAGCCCAACAAACTTTTTCACTATATCATGATCGTAGTATCTGATTTTTCCTTTCAAATTTGACTCACCGGAACACCATTTTTTCCAACATCTTTCTCCTTCCAATTTTTCTTCAATTCTGATATAATCATCTGCTTGCTTCCCAAACATAGAATCTTTATTGATACTATTCCCACGTCATTTTTTGGCAAAATCAGTAATCAGAAAAGTTTGGATAACATTATGATTTTGTTGAAGCTTTCTTTGTGCAGCTTGATATATTTTTTTATTTTTTTTTTACTGACGAATTCCTACACCATCGTTTGGCAACCTATTTTGGCATCACAGAATATCTGAACATGTAGAATTTTAGGTATTCTTCATCCTCATGTTTAGTTTGCACCGTAAATGAAATGAAATGTGTACTCTAACAACTGCAAGAGTACACTTTCATATGGTTGAGGTGGACATCCAATATCATGGATTGAAATAAACGGTGTTGATACATTCAATTTCGCGAATGTTGTGGCATATTTTTACTTTTTATTCAAAACAGAGAATTGGATGAGTGAAGACTGTGATTTGGGCCTGGGAAGAGGAAGAGTTGAATTTAGGTTAAAGAAGACGCCAACGACGTCTTTGGAAATAAGATTAAAAGAGAGGAAATGAGTTGTTTCAAAATTTCATTAATTAATTAAAGTTCTGAAAAGTCTTTGCATTTATCATATTTCTTGGATAGACCAAATACAGCAAATGACAAGTTTACCCTTTATCATTTTTTATTGATAAAAAACTATCCAACGATAGAGATCATTTATTTTTCAATTCAAAGACTGAAAAAGTTTAGTGGTACCAATATCACATTGGCACTGTAGTTGGACTCGTAACATTTATATAGATTAATGGGTGTTTAGTAAAGGTTAATGGTTTATTGCAAAAAACCGCTAATAATAATTTGGAGGAGAAAATGTAAGTTTTGTTGTTTTTATTTGTGAAGAAGTGTTGGAGTGTTGGTATTTGTTGGAGAGAGGATTTAGGTGGTGGAACATGAAAATTGAAAAGAAATTGAACATGCAATGCCGTAAAGGTGAGAATAGCATCATCATAACAGATGAAGAAAAGGCAAAACAATTCAAATGCAACTGTTTGATGTCACCAAAACACCGTGTACCATAAGCCTAAGGGAACATAAAATGGTGTGCGTAATGAGACACCACATATATAATAAACTCACCCCACCCTACCTTATCCTATGCATGTATATACATCACGGTTATCTTAATTACTTATCGTCAAGATGCTACATTTTCTCCAATTTTCACTTCATCGTATAATCAACAAACTCTCACTGCACCTAATAACTACTCGCACACCCATAAATTTTGTCAGGAGACCAGACTTAAGAACAAGTTGTTCCATGAGGTAAATTTTTTTATCATACCAAACCTGAATTCTATACCCTCGGAGGGGCCCTTTTCGAAAAAATCTCATATTATTAATTTTAAAAAGTAATATTTTGGGAAATGTGAAGGGGAAGATGGCATGCTTAACTCGATGAGTAAAACTGAGTACTAAGAGTATTGATAAGATCAATATATAAATTGATTCAATTACAAATATTGAATAATCAAAATGTAATATTTGTATTCATTTAATTCTATTTTTTTAAATCTTGATCTTTATGGTTACACTTAATAATACATCTATTCATTATTGTTAATAATTATTCAAGTTAATTGTTTATGTTTATATGTTTAATTAAGTTGTATTGAATTATATTGACTAAAAACACTTATTTAATATCAGAATTTGTAGAGGCTAAGGGAGGCAATATTTAGGTCCGTCCATGCTTATAAGGGAAACATTTTTTGGACGGTAAAATTGTACCTACTTATAAATTAGTGATTATAATTGTGCTCTCAAAAAATATTGTATAAAGGACTTCTTTCGTTATAATTAATGCGGTGGTTACTTTGAAATATGAAATGGAACACCGTCTGAATTCCATAGGGTCTGGTCCGTCTCTCTCTACTGCTTTAACTCAGGCGTGTGTTTTCCCTCGCTCTTTGAAAAATCATTTTTAGTAATGAGATATGATTCTAATCGAGATAAACTAATGAAAAAACCTCATCTACTTTAATAAAATGAAATCTTTCCGTAATCATTGTTACAAATAATGAGAATTGAATTTGAAAACTGTTATGTAGCTTTAATTAATGGAAAAACTTATCATCATTAATTCTCTTTCAATCTGGTCATGATTAAAGGCTAGACGTATATGCTTCCACGTGTTTTAAAACTTCTATCCATTCGAGAAGGATATTTTAAAGGTTTGATTAAAAATCGTGAAATGAATCTCTAAGTTGTATAAAAAATTGATGTAAATAACCAAGAAGTATGTTTAATTAAGGTTGGAAAGCGCTGAGTTAAACTTGACTGAGGAAGTTAATGAGTGAACTTAATTTATTGAAATTTAGGCCCTTAAATCTATTGAATGAAGCCTTAAGTAAATACACCCTTACAAACCAAACAGGCTCATACGCAACTCCCAGCAAATTCTAAACAAAGGGATGAAATATTATTTTTGGATAAGAAAATCAAAACCCAAAATATAAGGTTCAAGGGAAATGTATGCACGCAATTTCAACATGCTAAAATGTGCAAACAATAATCAGTCGTAAAAGTTGACCAATTAAGGTATGTGAAATGCATGCACCTCAAATCATCTACTTATAATCACAACTGATTTTATTTCATTCCTCACTTCTCAGGAGACAAAATGTAGAGAGGGAAAAATTCACTGAAACTTATTGGGATGGGTAGGTAGAGAATTTTTCATTTTGACTGCTATTTTATCTTTTATATAGTGAAACATCTTGAATATGGAGCTATATATGCCTATCACGTGTACGCTACATTGTATTATGTCATTGTATGCCATCTAAGTTAATTATCTTCAATAGATTATATGACATTTTTGAGTTGGTATCAGTAATTTGTTTGCCAAGTGTGCAAAGACATTCACACGACCTAGTCAACAGTGTGAAAATGAATAGTAATTTACAATATAGAGATCCAAATGATTTATAAGGCAAAGGCTAGGAATTACATATACCATAAACTAAAATTGGAAGAGATATAATGATGCAAATAGCAATTAAACCTAACATGCTAGAAATGAACCTTCACTTAAATGTAATACTTGTTTGATGATATAATTTTATGAAAGTATGTCTTTATATAATTTGAAGTTATCAATTTATATATATATATATATATGTGAATGCTAATGCATACATGTAAGATGTGCATATGATATGACCTAAAATGTTTCAACAATCGTGCAAATAATCCAAACATATGCAAAAGTGGAAACTCATTTTTGTGCTTTTTATGATTTGATTCGACGCAAATTCAAGTGGTGTACGCGTGCACACATCTAGATTCACTTCACCGTTCCATGTTTGTGTTCGAATTCTTCCTCATCGTACGATTCAATTTATAAGAATCACTATTCTGCCCTTATTAACTTGTAAATAAATTATGATGTTAGTCAAGGTGTGCATCAATTATATGGTAGATTACAAATTGAATGAGTATAAATTTATTCTAATTCAACTAAAATGCAAATTAGATCTTTCTTATTTTATAATCCTATAGCTGTGAATTGTACTACATTTTCATAATAGATAAGTAGTATCCTTTAATTAATATTAAGAGATACTTTAATTTTAAGTATATTGGACAAGTTCCTTAAAAAGAGCAAATGCATATTTTAAAAAATGTTAGGAAATGATAAGACTAGTTTTCCTTTACACAGTTTATACTTTTTAGAACGAGATTCCCTTTACATTTTAGGTTCCAAACAAGAGCATTTAGATCATCAAATGGGATCCTAGTCCTTGACCCATATTCTAGTTGAACCATCTTCACCTTGGACCATGACTTAGCCAATGGACTAAAGGTTTAAACCCACCTTCTCTCACAAGCCAAAACATGGCCGAACTCCTTCCACGAGGCCAGGATATTTTATGTGGGACTTGCCACACACAAAACTACACAAAGCACTACATGCCACTTTAAAAGTGTGAAAAAAGTATTAGTAGTTAGTAAAATATTTCATATAATTTTAATTTAATTTGTTATAATATGACAAACTCTTTTGCAATTACTTATAGTTATAAATATATTAGTAACTACAAAGTAGTTGCAAACAATAGTTACAAATACATTATTAACTACTTCCTCCGTCCCGAATGAACTTGCACTGACCCCCGGCACACATAATAAGAAAAGTTGCTTTTTGATAAATGTTGACTTAGTCAAGTCTGTTTTTACCTTTATATGATGACAAATTTGTAATTATGTGATTAATGTGGGGTAGAGATGTAAAGTTTTATTTCCTGAAATGGAAAGTGTGCAAAAGGAGTGGGACACCCCGATTAGGGAAGTATGCAAGTTCATTCGGGACGGAGGGAGTACAAACTAGTTGCAAAAAAATTTTTTGCATCTTATTATAAGTGACTACCCTATAATAACTACTTTTAGATATTTAGTTACTAAAAATATTTTTGTGACTACTCTTCCTTTTTTATAACTACATTTCGTAGTGGCAAAAAACCTTGTTTCTAATAGTGTTAATGGTGGAGATTGTGAGAGAAATTTGTCATTTATGGGCTGGTCAACTAGATTGGGACAAACAAAAACGGAAGGTAGGCCAATTAGGTCGGGAGAGAGGGAGTATAACTTTTCCAATATTGTCATAAACAACCTATTTAATTTAATTGATTATTTCCTTATTTCATAAAATATATCCTTATTAAATAGATTATGTAGAGATATACTTGTCATTTCTACAAATTCTTAATTTTTCAAAATAAATCTAAAACGACACTTTCTATGAATTGAAGGACGTATCATTTTAGAAAAAAAAAAAAAAACACAACCCTCCAATCTTACCTTTAAACATAACCCAACAAGTCTTTCTTTAAAATTTCAGATTTAACAATAATTCTCTCTAATTTGTCCTCTCTAAAGTGAAAAAATAATTAGTCAAATATTGTTAAAATCTCATAATTTAGGAGCGAATCCTAGCAATATGTTTTCATTGGGTCGGGTTTTGATAATTTCCCTGACCCCTTATTTTTGGGATCGGTGACGTTAATTCATTTAATGATTTTTTTTTCTTTTTGGTGATTAAATGACTAACCTTGCTACAAGAAATAAAAAAAAAAAAAAAAGCAAAAAGCATTTCTTTTAGGAAAATTACAATTTCGCGCTAAATATTCGTGTGCACTTTAAGAATATAAACTAGGAGTATTAATTTTTATTAAACGGCCACCAACTTATATATTATTGCATCCTTGAATGTGCCGGATCAACTTTCAATCAAACATATGGCACTTGAGTTTTACACAATTTTTAGAAGGACAGTTTTATTTTTGAATTGATCTCAAAAAAATTAAAATGTTAAAAGTTGAAAAAAGAAAAAGGAAAAGGATGACTTTAAAAGAAAAAACGAAGAAGAAACAAAAGCAACATCCTCGTTGAGGTTGAAGAGAAAGCTCTGGTCACTTATTAGAGACGTTCTATGCTTTGTCAATTTATTTGTCTTTCTTCTTCTTTTTAATCTGTTTCTTTGAATGTGACCCTGCTTTTCTTCGTCTTATAAGGAAACTTTCTGATTCGTAAAAATTGTATCTTATTTTGCTCAGGTGTGATACCCTATTCTAAATGATATTTTATTATTTTTAATACATGTCAAGTGTTGATTAACAATGTCACTAGAATGTGGTGATTATTTTGAAATATCAAATATATCCGGATTTCATGTGACTTGTGATAGGATATTTTCCCTTTCCCCCCCTCTCTCTCTCTCAGAATTTATTTTTAGTAAGAATTCGACTGTCTACGGAAATTATGCCGGAACAATTTTTTTTTAATATTTTCTTTTAAATTAGGATTAACACTACTATGAAATTACTATTATGGTTGAAAATTATCAAAAAAAATATTCAAATGTTAAATGAATAACTAATGTATTGGATGACTATAAAAATAGAGTAGGTCTTGTGTGCACCCAACACACAATTGCACTATTGTGCACTTGCTTGGGCCCACTCACCAATTTAACCCACTAGGTAAAAATTAGCTCATTAAGTTAAAACAAAAAGCTGTAAAAAAAAAAGCCCATACTCCTCTCCCTCCATCACCAGCCGCGACTTCTTCTCCCCATTTCTCAGCTGGCCGCGACTTCTTCTCCCCAATCCCTCCGTCACGCTGCCGCCTCGTTCAATTCGCGCCGCCGCCTCGCTCAATTCGCGTCGCTGCTTCGCGAAGTTTCCGCCTCCGCCTCGCGAAATCAGCACCTGTTCTCGCGAAATCAGCTGTAACAAGATTGTACAATTCTCTTTCTTCTTCTGCATTTTGAATTGGGTTTCACACTGCCTTGATTGTAGTAGCTGAGACTCAACACGAGAATGATGTTGCTTCTATCTCTATTTCGTGTTCCATTTCATCAGATTATACACATGAGTTTTTAATTGGTTTATGAGAAGGCATGTATATGAATTCCATTGACAAGAACAAGAAAATAACATGAATCAACAGAATATCATGGAACTTGTATATGGATTCTGTAAATTTTGATAATAGTATTTCTCAATTTTTTGGATTGATTTCTCGATTTAATTTGCTTATTGCATTGATTTCTTAACATTTCGGTTCTGATGCTTGGAATATGTACTGAATATATATTTTTTAGTAATATTGTTAAACAGATAACATTATTATTCTGTTTACTAATAGTATATGTTATGCTTCCTCACGTTTTATGTTATGTTATGTTTTAAAGCCTCACAGTATATATAAGGTTGTGTCATAGTATGTGCGCAAATGATACAGTATATTTATTGTGTCATATACTGTTTTACCTTTAAAAACAGTATACAAAAAATGAGATAATAAATATACTGTTTATCATTTGGGAATATACTATGACACAACATTATATATACTGTGAGACTTTAAAACATAATTATTTTATTTTTGTATAATTCGATATATTAATTTTTCCCAACTCGCATTTCCATTATTCTTGTCTTATGGAATACATAATATTACTTATGGACTACATTCATCTACTAATAATGCACACGATAAAGTCGACGAACAAAAACCCGATAATGATGACTTTCTTGCAACCATTTCAGGGGATCTTATCATACCCCCTTTTACCACACAATAATATCGTGATGTTTTATAACTTTCCATTTTTAATAGAAAAATTAAATTTCTAGTAAATGTTACTAATAATCTTGTTCTTGTTTTCAAGTATAACAAGACACAACGATTGGTTCAATATAACCAAAATTTTGCCTTACAGTACATATCATTTTACCTGATAGTATACATCATTTTGCCCGATTGTACATATCACTTTGCGTGATAGTATCTTTTTAATATACTTACTTTTTTATAAAGTACATGTCCAAGAATCACTTCATTTATTTAATATACTTACTTTTCTATAAATACAATTTTTGTTACTCATCAATTATTTTTGAAGCCTCGCAGTGTATTTAATATTTGGACATAGTATATGTTATAGTATCTGACAGTACACGCGCATATTCAGTTTGGACTCGGAAAGCTGCCTCGACCGAGTCAGAATCGCCCTCGACCGAGTTGGTCTTCAACTTGACCGAGTTTGGATCCCCCTCGACCGAGTTGGAATCTCTGACCAACTTTTCGTTTTGCTCTTCATTTTTCACTCGGCCGAGTTGCTAAACAACTCGACCGAGTCAGATTTTCTGACCATGCATGTAAAACTAGCATGTATCAAAACTCCATTAACGATTTCATTTTGCGTGATAGTACATTTCATTTTACCTGATAGTGTATATTATTAACCAGATAGTACATATCATTTTGCGTGATATCATATCTTACACTACACATACCTGTACCAAAAACATATCCAAAATTATACTAAAATTCATCAACATTCACATATCCAAAAATTATAGCAAAATATATCCAATATTGTACCAAAACATCATCAAAATACACATATTCAAGACATATCAACAACGTATCCAAACTTATACAAAAATACATGTTCTATTTCAAGATTTGCCCGTCTCCAATCAGTCCACATCACTCCCTGCCTTTCTTGTTACCTTTAAATGTCTTTTTTTTTTTTATTTCGAGCATTCCTAGCAACAGCTTTACCTCTTTCAGAAGCAGATTTTTTCTTTTTTTGGGCAATTCTTGCAATCATATCCGACTTTCCATTAATAAAATTTTGCACGTGTCGAAGAAGTTCTTGTTTTCCTTCATTTAGTGGTGATAGAACAATCTTAATGAAAAATTCACCTCGCAAAGCACGCCGGACATCAGCCTAAAATAAAAATAAAATAAGATTAATAATAACAAAAGTCATCAAAACAAAATAAAGATATGAATTAAAAAATAAATAGAGAAATACCTTGACCAAATTGGGTTCATGATATACAAGACCATCAAACTTCATCATATGATGCATCATGTAAATAGCACAATCTTGATCATGCCTCTTTTTTGCCACTTAAATTGCACATTATCGAACACATAGTTCAAAATTTCATTCGCTTTAGAATGTCCAATTCGATCAAGCAATTTTGAAATATGATATTGCTATAAAAAAAAAAAATAGAAATGGATTAGAATAAAACACATGAAACTAGACATACTATAACTCTGAAAATTATATACTACCATGGTTTATATAATGTACTATAGTAAATTAAAAAACTATTGTCTTACCAATAATGTTGCAGCTTCAAAGAAGACATCATCAGCTCCATACTTACGATTGTCTAAATAATGGAACTTCAAATCAATAAAATTAATGACAACACAAGCATAATGTTCTCCAAGTATTACGCAGCATACACAGAAGTAGTAGCATACCATAGTATTTCCATGAAAAAACACAGTAGCATAATTGTTATGTATAACAGCTTTTCAAACAACAATTAAAACCTAAGTCTAATTGTTCTGTATAACAGTTTTGCTTTCATTTGATGGGTTTATAGAAGTACTTGCAGATAATACATCAGTCTAATTGAATTTAACTGAATGTCCTGTTTCATGCAGCTTACAAATCCTGGTGAATATCGTTCAATAATTTGGAGATAACCCACTCAATGAATTTATACTATACCTGAATTCGACTGTGATTCCACTTAAGCAAAGCTAGCGAGTCCTCCAATTGCGATTCCACTCCAGTTTCAGACTGAATCGCACACTCGAAAAACAAAAAACAGGGGATTCAAAATTAGAGCATTCAAATCATAAACAAGAGACTAAAATCTGAAACATACAAATAGTAAATAACGTACATTGAGATGAACCCTAAACTTCAAAAATCAAGTGTGGGCTCAGAAATCGCAAACACTGAACAACTCTGAAAACCTACGCCCTAAACTTCGAAAAACTACAAAATATGAGTCGAAGGGGGGAAGATGAAGGGGCGAGAAGCAGCACGAACCAGCGCGGCGAAGAAACGGTGAGAAGCAGCGAAGAAGACGAAGAAGGGGAGGCGCAGCTGTAAAATTTTCAAACAAAAATAGGGTAAAAACTGAACATTCACTCAGGGTTAAAACAGACCGGTTCAGGCCGGGCTGGACCGGTTCGGACCGGTCTGAACCAGCGAAAATTGGAAATAAACCGGCAGGTGCACAATAGTGCTATTGTGTGTTGGGTGCATACAAGTTTTTGCCATAAAAATATTATTATCTTTTTTTACCCTTAATCTAGTATTAATGTTAAAATTTCAACTAATGTCTTCACACTTAATTTAACATTAATATTTTTAAAATACTATAACAGACTTAAAAGAAATAAAAAAAAAAATTCTGCGCTGGCCAAAATCTGCCTACGTAGCTTTTCCACTTTTTGTAATGAGATAAGATTCTAATCGAGATATAATAGAGAAAAAAAAAACTTATCTATTTTAATAAAATCTTTCCTTAAACATGCCAAGAACCTTGTTGTTCGTTGGCGGTCTTGTAACAAAGAAGTTAATAATACTAGATCCATTTCACACCCTAATTTCTCAATGTACTCTAAAAAACAAAACAAAATAGAGAAGAAAAACTTTCCCTAATCATCATTGAACACAACCCTGAGAAGTTTGCGGCTGGTTGTCTTCCATATGCACACTACAACAATAACTGTTAATTACTACGCTCAAAAGACAACGGTTTTAAGCAATAACCGTAGTCTTGTAGCACTCAACCGTGGTCATTGTACAAACCGTAGTGTTTTACATTTTTTTTTTCGCTAAAAGACTACGGTTTCGTAAAACCGTTGTGTTTTAACCGTAGTCGAATACCTATTTGTTGTTAAAAGACTCCGGTTCGCAAAACCGTTGTGGTTTAACCGTAGTTGAATACCTATTTTCGCTAAAAGACTACGGTTCGCAAAATCGTTGTGGTTTAACCGTAGTCGAATACCTATTTTTCGCTAAACGACTACGGTTCACAAAACCGTTGTGGTTTAGCCGTAGTTGAATACCTATTTTATGCATATATTAATATATTAAGAAAATATTAAAATTTTCAAAATTACGACAAGATATCGACAAAAATAAGAAAAAACTTATAAAATACTACTATAATAATGGCCTATTATTACATTATTTTAGTATTACTTTAAATTAAATGCCTTTATAGAGTCATTATTAATACATTAAATTACAAAGTATGTATTACTACACTAATTAAAATACTATGAGGCACTATAGAATAAGTGCCTTAAATAAGACACAAAATAAAGTGCCTTGAAAGTTTTTAACGTATTTTCTCTCATCTACATATCTTTTTTTTTTTCTTTAATATTCTTATTTTATTTTAATTGCTCATGTTAATATAAAAGTTATCCAGAATTTTTTGTATTTACAATTTCGCACACAACAAATGACAAAATTTTATTTTTTTATTTTTTTATGGCATTTCATTTTTATATTTATGAAAGAAAAGAAAAGGATTGCTTGGGAAATAAAACCCGAGCGAAAACCCATTTTTATATAGTGATATACATACACATTAAAAAACTTTTTATTTAAAAATGATTAAGTATATTATTCATACGGTAGTTTTGGATCTGAATTGTTAAAAATGAAAGGGAGAAGAAATTGAAGCTAAAAAGAAAATAGAAACAATGGATCCCTAATTCTAGTCTATCTGTCATCCGCGAACCGTCTCTCCTCCGGTCCTTCACTTTTTCTCATCTCTTCTCTTCTTCTCTCATCCGATCGTGAATTCAGCCTCTCTTCTTCGATTCCGAATTCCGCGTCGTCCTCTCTCACTTATCCACTGTTCGTCTGTTAGTTTTTTTTATTTCTGTCATTAGGTTTTTTTCTCCCTCCCCTCTCCTCCCTCTCTCTCACTCTCGATCTCTCACAAGGGTATCGAATGTACAATTGGATGATCACACCACTTCCATAATTCACCACAAAAAAATTCATTTTTAGTCACAAAAACTTAGTGAGAGCAGGAAAAAAACTCTCACTATGTGTTACTTTTAATGAGAGTAAAAATATACTCTCATTAAAAATTGATATTAATGAGGAGAAGTTCATTTTATTTTAAAAGAAAAAATTTACGGTCACTAAAAATATTGAAAAAATTGGCGGAATGTTTCCCACCTAAAAACCTCCAAATATTGAAGATTCATTGAATTACTCAAATAAAAAAAAAAACAAATATGAAATAAAAGAAAAAATTAGTGAAGATAAGAACTCTTCATTCTTCTCTTTGAATCCGTCTTCCCCCACAACACCCTCGGCCACCACCTCCTCCTGAAAGCTCAACCGGAAAATTCATCGACCGATGCTCTTCGCCGCTCGGAATAGGGCAACTAATAGGTGAGGATCTTTTCCTTTTACTGATTCTCTGAATTGAACCCTAGTTTTTCTAGTTAGGGCTTCAATTTTCGCAATCTGGGTTCCTCTCTTCTGGATTCGACCCTGTATCTTCGAATCTGGGACGAGATTTACGGGGATTGATTTGGACCCTGGGCTACGAAAATCAAAACAGAAGACCACCTCCTGCCATTGTCGCTGAGTTTACTCAGCACCCTGTCCTTGCGAGTTCGTTCATAGCCGAGTTGACTCGGTTTGAAGGTCTGACTTCAGGTGTGAAGTGGTTCGAGCTTATCAGAGTCAAACTGTTGACTCGCTGCTGCAAACTGAAGGATTCTCCAAAACTGAACCCAGAATCCATTTCCAGGTTCCATTTATAGATTTTGAACTCTCACACTCCAGGTATTTTCAATTTACGATTTCGAAATTGAATTATGTAGTGGCTATTTGTTGTTGTACCTGTGACGAATTGCTTTGATTTTTTCGATTTCGATTTCTGAGATTGCTTGGTTGTGAAGGGCCTGTGTGCCGTCGTTGATTGCTAAACTGCGTGGTATTTGTTGCTCAGGTTTAGCTGAATTTTCTGAATTACTGATTCTAGCTTATATTACTACTGGTATGTGTGGAAATCAACTTAGTGTAGCCCCTTTTTTGTGTCTCGCTTCTATAATCTCTTAGAATTCAATTTGTGTCTCGTTTCAAGTCATTCAAGTACGTGATACTCGATGGTGGCGTTGCTGCAGTGAGTATTTCTTTTGTCATCGATCTGATGTGTGTGTTTGTTTGAGCTTTATTTTGGATGCTCTCTGTCTTGGATGTCATCGTTATTATCAGATTAGTAGTATCTCAATAAGTTCATTTCCAGGATCCATCACTTTCTGAGAAATTTTCCAATTCGATGTTTGATCTATTGATTTGTAGAATAGTTTGATAAATGATTTAAATGTCTTCTTCAGAGTTATCTTTGGTTTTTTAGCATAGTGTAGAAGCATGAGTGGTCCAAATCGGCAGCACATTATTTTTTCAGTAAATTCCACTTTCTTGAAATTGAACCGCAAAAGGTCTTCCTATTTGTGAAATTCGTTCCTTCTCTATATTTGTACTTGTTATCTGAGCTTCAAATACACTCACATGTGAAATACACACACACACACACAGTTACACACACACACACATATATATATATATATATATATATATATATAGTTTTCATTTTGGAGGCATTTACAGTTTTTGGCTTCATGAAGTCAAAGTCAATTATGAATACATGAAGTAGAAACAATGATGAAGATTTACTTAATTACTCTAGCTTGATCTGATCATTCACTTCTGGTGTGCATCTGTTAACTTTTGAACCTCAATTTTGTTTGTTGGTTTGTTTTGTTTTAAGAACGATGTGAAAAACCAACTTGACTGAAAATTGTTTGCAATTTATTTGATGTGCAGTCTCTAAAATTGGATTTGCCTATGTATGCAGGGATATGTTGCCCGTGAGTTTTTCAAGCAGGGAGTTAAACCTGGTGAACTTGCTATCATTTCCAAAGAGGCGGTATGCACCTAAAATCTATTTGCCAAAAGCAATTGTCTTTCAGTTGTACGCTACGTGAGTTGATTACTAATTACACTTTTGTTAGCAGAGGCCCAGTGGGCATGCTCATGAAAAATACTTTTTGTTGCTTGTTTTCAAATACCAGAGCTAAGAGATGAACTAATAGTATAGTAGATTCTGAGATTGTTATTGTGTTTTGGGAAGTAAATTAAGCCTATATTAGTACTCAGTACTCAGTTTTACTCTATTCTATTTTAAAATTCATTATCAGATAGTCAGTTTTTTACTCAATCTGTTTGGCATGTAATGTTTTTACTTAATTGAGTGTATCTCTTGGTTGCTTGGACTGACTAGTTACTTTATTTCTTTAACGAAACTGCCAATACTATTGTTACAGATATTTTTTCTTCAGTTGCACCGCTCGTATTTTATTTATACATTTTTATAGAATTATTAGTTTTATAGCATCTTTGCCTTTTTTGTTGATTGCAGAATAGTGGTTTATGATTCATCTAGTTTTGAGATTTGTTTTACTTTAATTTTTTCATCTTGGTAAAATGACTAAATAAATTGTCTGCTTATGGATTATGCACATTATACTAAAGGAATAAGAAGTAAAAACATCAAGATATTATACAATAGCATGATCTCTCACTCTCTCTCTCTCTCTCTCTACTTTTACTAGGTATGTGTAATATTCTGCTATATTTTAACTATCAACCACTATCTTTATCTTAAATAGGCTTCTAGTCTTCTACAATGATATCAATTGTATTTCCTCTAAGTTTGTATGGTATGAATTGAACCTTATAATCATGTCATTGTCTTGATTCATGGTTTGGGTTGTTGAGCCTACAAGCTACCATGTGTCAGAAGAGTAATGTCTGAATTAAATTTAGTTGTGTTTTATTTTCTATCTAGAAGGGTTTCATTACATTATGTTGTTTTAAATTATGTATGATTCACATAATAGTAATACAATTGATCTGATCCTTTCTTTTTCTATTTTATATGTTTATGTTTTCAGGATATATGAGTATCGGCTTTTCAAGGGGAGCTTTCATGTATTCTCGTGTATCTATTCAAGGGATCAATGCAGGATAGAGAAGCTAGTTTAGAACTTTAACCACGTGTAATTTTTTTTTATTAGAACTGAGAATTTAACTCTTTTTCGTCGACTTTGTACGAGTACTTGGGTGAAATACTCTAATAAATTTAGAGTATTTTTTCTTATTTGGTATCCTTTTTTTTTTTTTTAAAAAAATTTGACATGCAAATATAATATATATATATATATATATATATATATTAGCCAATACAAAAAAAAAAAAAAAATCACAAACCAAAGACAACGGTTAAATACTGTTCTCCTAGTAGGTCAATAACCGTAGTCGTAGGTGATGTTGTCATAGACCCCCTTCTACGACTACGGTTCCTAATCGTTGTCAAAGTGATGAAATACAACGGTTGTGAACCGTTGTCGTTAGTATCAATTACTACGATTGAAACCGTAGACAAAGGAAGTTCCCAACCGTAGTCATATATACCGTAGTAGTTGAAGCTACTCAAACGACTACGGTTCCCAACCGTGGTCTTTTGTATTAACCACTACGGTTCTGAACCGTAGTTATTTGTAGAGGATCTACGGCTACGGTATGTACCACTACGGTCACTTAATGCCTTTAACTACGGTTTTTTACCGTAGTGTTAAATGTTTTTTGTTGTAGTGGCAGCTAGGAGTATATTTCATCTAGCATTAAAGTTCACTTCATAGCTTCCCTCCAGTGAAGAAGAGGAGGAAACGTGAGAAGACTAGTAAACAGAAAAATGTTTATGGCGTGAGTGATTTTGAATTCATAACTACTATGTCCTCTAATGTTTTATTACCCGCCAAAGCGTGGGCAATTTGCAAATTTACATGTATTTGGATTAGTATACACTTCCCGGCCCCAAGCTCCCCAATAGCTCGTATGAGTTTATTTAGTAAATTGCAATTTGTGGATTTTTCTCTGAGATAGGAATTTGCTGTTATTTGATGTCTTTTTTTTTTTTTTTTAAATGTTATTTGATGTTACATTTTAAGGAGAGGGGAATTGCCTTAAAAAGAAAAAAGAGAAGACCCGGGACGCGTTACGTTATTTACGTAGTAAGGTATAGGGCACCGGCACTGTTTTTAGCTAAGGTGGCATCGAGTTTATGTTTGATCAATTTAATCATATATTAAATGTTTCTTAAAGCATATAATTATTATATTTTAAAATTAGTTTCCGTTTATCTCCGTGAATTTGGGTCGGTAGGATTCCGTTACGTATGAGTTAAGAATTGACCAGACAAGAGTTGTGTAAATAATTTTTTTCTTCTTTTATAGGGATGCATTTTGGGAATGCTCCTAATTCAAATCAGAAGCTTTTGTGGCGATTACTTCAACCTCAAGAACGAGTTGGTTTTAATCATTGGGAAGTTAGAGGAAGAAATGTTTCTTTAATTGTTTTAGTCGTTGGATACTTTAAGGAAGAAATGTGATCTATGTTCCAAAAAAAGAGCCAGGAGAAGTTGAATGGAACTCACGAGGGCAAAGCTCCAAGAAATTAGGCTCTTAAAAGAATTGGTTTGAATAAGACGATGACGATGACGTAGTGGAAGAAAAAGCATAATTTATTTTAGAGACGTTGAAGGATGCTGAGATTGAATCAGGAATGAAGTGGCCATATGTGATGAACAAAAGTTGTTCGACGAAATGACCGGCCCAAAATTGAACAAGAGGTTTCAGAATAAAATGATCCAAAATGGATTCGAACTTGTGGATGGTATAGGACATTGGCAGAAAGTCTACCTTGACTACTTTTCTACATGATACTAAAATTGAATTAATGAAAAGAGATAGGAAGGACAAGCATGAGGAAGCTTCTATACAGGATTTTGTTAGGTGGTGAAGCACTTGAGCATAACTTCCCAACCAAAGGAGCACGTCTAGTAACTGTACTCGAGCCTCCACCAGTGCAATTGGAGAAAACAGGCCAGACCAATCAGGAATCCTTGTTAAATGTAGCTACTTCCGCCCACACATGAAAAAACTAGAATTGGATAATTGGGAAATGCGGTGGATAAAAGGTGCTGGAATGACGTATATTCCAGCCTTTCTTTCCAAATCTTGCTTCAGTCTTGGCAGTGCCATTGGTTATTGGTGTTGCGCTTTATAATCCATGAAGTGTAAGAAAATCTTGCATGATTATTAGCTTTCAACCAGACTTGATAGAGTTACGGCCTTTCCCAAAACCTACCTATAGACTAGGCTAGAGGAAAACTGGTGCTTCACGTTGAAAAGGAGTATAGGGTGTCTTAGTAAAGAGTTCCCCTTTTGTTTTACTAGAGCAGACGCCAGTAGTTTGTTCTATTTGACCTGACTTGGACGTCAACAATGATTTTAGTGAACTCTACAGGGGATACACTAGGCTTATGCATCCTTTAGTTCAGGACGAACAAGAAATCTATAAAGACGGGGTTAAACTGGGATATCAGAATGGTGGATCAATCCAATGAATAGGTTAAGAGAGCAACTATGTTTAAGTCGAGTTCAAGAACTGACAATATGATGTTCATGATGCACTATTGGAGATGGGGTTTTTCCTTTCCATGGGACACCTTGTGGGCACTAAGATAGTTTGTTCTACTTTTCACAGCCTTGGGACAAGACATAGTGTAGCAGAGCATCTTACCTCTGCCAATATTACTGGAGCGAGATTCTCGCTCGGAGGAATCACGATAGCCGGAGGAAAAGACTTCGCTGCCTCCCCCCGTCGACCAACCACTAGAGAGAGAAAGGGAAGAAGACCTAACCATGCTTAGGAAAAATAAGGAAAGAGATTGGGAGATGTACCTTAGAGGAATCTTGGCCTAGAGGGATGATTTGAAGAACAGAAGAGGATGGGAAGCGAAGAGCTACGATTGTCGGAAGTTTGGTCGGAGCAGACCACCGGAATAACGCTCAAGAACTAATCACAAAATAAATCGCTGAAGAGCCGAGTAAATAACTGAAAATTTGAAAAGTATGAAAAGTTTCAAATGAAGCCTATTTGTAAGAGAGAAAGAGGGGGAAAACCAAACGATGCTTTTCCAGATTGCAACACCTGCTTAATCGCGATCATAAAAAAATGAATCGCCATGTGTACGACAGAATATGATGTGGGAATTTGAAAAGGTAAAAGGACGAGAATCGAGGTGTTGGATTAGACAAGTTGAAACGACGAATCCCGAGGAACTCTATAACTCCGAGACACTGCATGCTTCCTTACTCGGAGTAGTTTAGGGAGGACATGTAGTGCTGTAGTAGGAAATACCCCGGCGATGCACAAACCATAACCCTTGAGGATAGGAGAATGTCCCCAGGGAATAACCAAGTCACATTGACAAAACAGTTCTGGCTACGTGCAACAAGGACCAACGTCGGGGAACCACTGCCTTAACTTGAAGCGCGAACCACCTATTTTTCCCTCACTAGCACAACATGTCAGGGCCCAAAGTGCGAACCCTCCATATACCTGATGTGCCCGTCCGACAACAAAGGAGCACGTGAGAAGAACTCATTAAAGTACCTTAGAGACTACTAGTACACTGACAATTGTTATCCCCTTGCCAAAAAGCAGGAGGGTCCACTGACATGTCCGTATAAAAAGTGCAAAGCTAGGTTGCTGATTGGAATTGGAGCCTAGGTGGCATACACGAAATGACCATGTGACCCTCCAACCCTAATAGAGTAATTATATAAACTCTAGCATTTCTTCTCAAGCAAGGTAACACACATATATATTTTTACTATTCCATTACTTTTACATGCCCATTATCCTAGCTGAAACTCATAACTTCCTATCACTGACTTGAACATCGGAGACTCTTCACCAGAGACCCTTTCTGGTGTTGGTTCTTGCAGGTACGCGCTTTGACGGTCTACACATTCCAAGGGTTAGAGGGGATTCATTCAAACACTGTTTTAGGTACTATTCGATCATGTTATGGTAGTGCCGGAACTGGTTTCATTTTGGCACTAAAAAGAGTAATGAAATGTTAGAGTTTGTGCGTGTGTGCGATGTTCATAAGCGGAAAGACTTACGATAGAACAATAAGTAATATGTATAGTACATTCTTCGGAAGTAAGAACCTAACGTAAACAAATGCAACAATAATGTTTAAAAATTCGAGGAAGAATCCATCTTCCTCTCAGGTATTATATTAAAGAGAAGTATAGTAATCAAATACACTTTGAACTTATAGGACTAGGACTCTCTCCTAAAATACCACTACTATACTTACTCCCTCTGACAATGTGTCCAGCCTTCTGGTCCCCAGTCAGACTTTGATGCAAAGACTCCCTCTATTGCACCTGAAAAGTTCTCCCAAACTTAACTTGTTCTCACGAACAATGTAGACACAAAATTCCCAAAATATGTCCACCAACTACTGGATGTTCCGTGTCAGTATGAACATCTATAGTATAGTTACAAGCTTTTTGATTGAATACAAGAGGGTATGGACTCAAAACTCGATAATAGTCTTCATGGTTTTTCTTCTCTTTACTGTGACTGGGTTTCTTCTTGTCTTTTCTTGATTTCAGTCATCTTCTAATTTGCCTTTGGAGTTCAAGAGTTGACGAGGTAAGTTTGACTTGTTCCTTGATTCAAGGGATGTGTTCCTTGCTTCAATATGAATGGATTGACCTGCATGATCCTCTTCAATTTTCCCCCCAATCTTTCTGACAATCTTCCAATTCTTCAAATATGTCAACTAAAGGTTTTCCACAAATGGTATTTTCAATTAATGGAACAATGTTAGAAAATTTCCACATAAACGATACCATTCCAAATACAAAAATCTCCAAGAAATATTTTCAATTAATATTTTTGATTAAATACCAAAAAATAGAGAAAACGTTATAAAATCTCGTTTAACAAGTATCACAATCAATTCTCATATTGGTTGTGCGTAATCACATATCTAATTTAATGCCAAGAATTTTAAATTTGAAATGTGGTTTTTGTTATTAATAAGTTGAATTTCGTAGAAGATATAAGCATTGTTTGTTATGTATATTTCTTAAAATCAAAGTACTTAACTCTTACTATGAAATTTCGGTGGCTAATTAACTTATTCCTAGATATGCAACATAACTTTTGATAATTGAAAAGGTATCTACATCTTTTAAATAATTTGATAAGTGTAATCTACCTTATTCTTAAAAGTAAAATATTTAAAAAGTCAAACTATTTATGTATTTTTTCTTAGTTTTGTGAGTTTTTTTTAAATTTTAATTCATTGATAATTTAATTTTCTTTAGCGTTAAAAAAAAAAAAAAAGAAGAATGGAAAAGAGAGAAATATGAGGGAGTTCGTTAAAAGCCAACCTCACATTTTTTTTTTTGCTTTCCCCTTAATATTTAAAAGTCGTATGACATTTTCGACTCACCTTCGTTTTTTGTAAGAAATATACTGAATTAATCTCCGTTTCACGATCTTCAATTTAACATCCATTATGCATATATTAAATATTAATTTTTAAGTGTAACTTATTTTTTTTATGATTATTATGATACATTTCAATTTGAATTATTTTTTTGTATATAAAATAGAAATATCAAGTGTTATCAAAATAATATTTTATTTGAAAAATTATCTACTATTTTCTAGAAGATTAATTTCTTTTATTTTAATTTGTCCTATTATAATAATTTTGGTGAATCATTTTGTTCTACAGAAATTTGATAAAAAATGGGTCGATTTGTTAAAGTTACAATTTACAGTCAAAAGATTAGATATAATAGTTAAAATGATTTGATGACTGAGTTAGTACCTCTTTTGTGAAAAGAAAAATGATGTTACAAATATAATAGATTGATTTTTTATTTATTTTTTAAATACGTCACAATGTTATATACTTTTGCACCGTTGATTAATAAACTAATATCATTGCACAATCTTATGCTAATATTATTAAATACGAAATATAATATATGTGACTTCTGGCATTGCTTCGCCTTATACGAATATGTAATTGCATTATTATATTATTTAAATATCACAAATATATAATTATCACATAACCAATGTCATGCAATATATTTTATACTCCCTACGTCCCACCTAATTTTGCATATTTTCTCTAATGACCCGCCCCACATAATTTTGCACACCCTTAAAAAAGAAAAGAAATTTCTCTCACAATCTTCACCCTCAATCTCCATCTTTGGAAAAGTCAACTAAAAAGCAAAAATAACTTTTTCTTCAACCGTGCAAAGTTAGGCAGGACAGAGGTAATATCAAAATTTTACCTATTATAGTACAACATTTCGTACAAGTCATATCTAATATATTTTATTCATTACTTATTTTAATTTTCATTATTATACATATTTATCTTTATATTTTAACAATAATTTAATATAAAAAATTTAACCCGTGCATCGCACGGGTAGAAAACTAGTTTTAGTTAAAATGACAAAATAGATTGAATATAGTTGGATGGTTTAAAAGCCAATCGCGTGCAGTAATTGTATAAAGTACTACTGTAAGGTTTTACACCCAATAATACAACCAAACAATCAATGGTTTCAAAAACACACAATCACAAAACATGCAACAATGTTTATCAAACTGAAAAATAAGAAAACTAGAAAGATTAACATCCGATTTACGTGGTTCAAATCACAATGTGTGAGCCTACATCCACGGGAGAAGAACCACAAATTCACCAGTTTTCAGAGTACAAGAATTTACAAGAAAATTAAGAAATCTCAACTCAACAATAGCTCTCTTCATCTATTGTCACTCCTTGTTTGTCACTTACTTGTATATTTCTATAGTTACAAGAAGAACGCACCTCTATAAACTCTCTATCTAGTATATGTAACTGCCCTCTCCCTTCAACATGTGAGTTATACAGCTTAATCACAGCAAACTTGTAACAGAATTGAAAACTAATTTCATGCAAGCATTCGACCCAAGTTGCTAACTTTCCAACCGAAAACTTAACTGTTGTTCGGCCCAAAAACTGAGATTTATGGCCGAACAGAGTTTCTGATTTCCTTTCCAATTCAGATCATTAACAAATTTACTTTCATGCCCTCACAACACTCCAAAAATTCCACCAGAGTCCCTTAACTAACTCTTAACTGAATTTTGAACATATATGAATGTGTTTGATTATATTTAAGCTACATTTTACAACTACTATAGATTTTACGAAGTTACTTATTGCAGTTTGCAATCTCTCTCCCCATCTGTCTGATTACCGTCTCACCTTTTCCTTCTTTTTTTCTTAAGCAATCCAAAACAGAATTTACTTAGGGTAAAAAATGATTTGTGACTAGCGAAGTTGAAAGAGTATTCGACCACGTTTATGAACATTTGTGTTCATGAATTAACATTGTCACGAACATTAAACAAATATGCATTTCTTAGGTTTTTCATACAAATAAACAAAAATAATCAAATGTCCATTAAAATATTACTCCCTCCGTCCCAGCTGAGTTTGCACACTTTTCTTTTATGGGCGTCCCATCTAAGGTTGCACACTCTTAAAAAGAAAAGTTTTCTCACAATCTCCACCCTTAAATCTCCACTTTCAATCTCCACCTTTAAAAAAATCAACAAAAAAGCAAAAAACAGTTTTTTCTTAATATACGTGCAGGCTCAAGTGTGCAAACTCAACAGGGACGGAGGGAGTACTCACTTCGTTCCTAAATACTAGTGTCATATATTTTGTATGACAAATTAAGAATTATTTCAATGAATAAATATACCTCTCTACGTAATCCATCTCTATCATTTTAAATCACTTTTTTTGTTCCTCCCAAATTTAATTAGGTCCAATGAGAGAATTATAAACTAATCAAGACCTATTAGGTAGAATTTTTTGTATATATCATGGGTGACATTAGTGTTTTTTTCTTTTTTTTCCACAAAGCAATAGTTCCTAAAGCCATTAGTATTTAGGAATGGGGAAGCATGTACCATTGATATATATTATTACTAGTTGAGCCTTAAATGAGTTTATTCGAGGTTATTAGTAATTTTGTGTTTGCTTGGGGTTGAGGGCAGTTGCGACATCGTTAACCGTCGTAGTTTTAGATATAATATTTAATTATAGAGGTGATTGTCAATTGATGATTTTATAATAATTAAAATGACATTTGAAATTGTAATTGATTGATGATGGAGGAGATTATTGACAAGTGATTTGGTTGTAAATATGTTTAGTTATTAGATAATTAGTTGAGTAATTTGAGGTCAAAATTAAAAATATGTTATCAAATTTATAATTTGGTAAAGTTTTTTCAACGAATATTGTACCGTAATTGTGTGATAATTTTTTGCAAAATTTGTAATTAAAAATACGTAATACTAATAACTTTTTTCTATTTACACAGCATCTCAACATTTTGTTTAAGAAATAGGCATCTCATCTCCAAGCAATTTCTGCTCCTTCCTCCTTCCTCTGTGTATTCTTTGCTGCTACTTTTGTCAAACCCATTTAACTGAAATTTAGTACAAAAAAATTGAAGAAGCTGAAACGTACATAGTTTAAAATAAAAAAGCAACACTTCGCGAGAATCACAATTATTATTACTACTAGTACTGCCGTTTAAAAAGAACGAAACTTTAATTTTCTCTCCCCCTCGGTTCTACCATCTGCCCCGTGCGACTTCTGTCTCTACTCTTTTTGCTTTTTCTGTCTCTAAATACATACAATTCGGTATATGCTCCCTCCAAACATTCGTAGTCCCTCGCCCAGAATCTTGGTGGATCTGATACAGAGATGAGAGCGGATCTGGTGGCTGAGAGCGCAACAAGCAGATGAGAGAAAGAGGAGAGAGAGTATGTGAAAGGTCACGTCTCGTCGGTTCACTGCGGCGAATTGATCGAGTCACCTGTTTCTGGATTTGGGCCCAAGCCCAAGCAAACACTCAGATCTTCGATGAAGCTATAAAACAAATTTATACGGGATAAAAAAAATCTTATTTTATTTTCCTTTCCCTTCCCTTCTGCATACTAACCTTCACCAAAAGAAGAAAAAAATAAGACGAATACAATAAATTTCTGCGGCGTTTTGGCCACTTCTACTGTCTGGTGCAACTATACCATCCAACTGGTGTACACAGACTTCGCGTTTTAATCACTTATTATACATCAGTCTTCTATTCCTTTACCTGCTTTCTTTTTAAGTTTTTCTTTAAATATTTTGTTTCATGAGGCTTTACTTTTAGTAATAATGTTACATAATTATCTTTCTTTTTTAATTTTCTGGTGTGAGTGAATAACACTGAATTACTAATGCGATAGATTCTGACTTTTTTTTCTTTTTCCTTTTTGTCAATAAAGGGATTAATGATTGACTGATTTTACTATTTGAACAATGTTACAAGAATCAACCAAGAAATCTCCCAAAGCTTTTTAAGAACACAAGTTCAAACACATAGAGTGCAATTCTTGTATTGATGTGTATGTGTCTACAAAATTGATTGAAATACACTAAATATACGTGGTTCGGTAAAATTCACCTACATTCACGGGCAAAGGAGGGAAAATTCACTAATCAAGGATGAAGATTACAGTTACAAGAGAATTGAAGAAGATACACCTAAAAAATGAGCTTAACCACCCTTTTGATCCTTCATTCTTTTCTCATTGAAGAAGATACACCTAAAAAATGAGCTTAACCACCCTTTCCTTCAATCTTTTCTCATTGAAGAAGATACACCTAAAAAATGAGCTTAACCACCCTTTTGATCCTTCAATCTTTTCTCTCTTGTATCTAGCTAACTTCTAACTTGTTAATCACACATATATCAACTCTAACAAACTTTAAGTAGCAGTTATTACATGTGTACATGGACTAGAACAAGTAAAAACTTTAAGTAGCAGTTATTACACGTGTGCATGGACTGGAACAAGTAAAAAATGGACTGGAACAAGTAAAAACTTTAAGTAGCAGTTATTACACGTGTACATGATATGGAACAAGTAAAATCAGGAGAACCCGCTTACAACACACTATTCCAGCTTAAATCTGCACGCTAACAGCACACTATTCCAGCTTAAGTCTGCACGCAGCCTTTAACAACGGAAATGCAGGTCTTTAACAACCGTTTTCTGGCAGTTTTTTCTGTTATAACCGTGGTCTTTTGCTTTTGTTCCAACTTGTGCAGAATTTAACCTATTTCCAAGTGATTCTCACATCAGCTATAATTCACCAAAAAAGTGCTTTCCCCAGCTTCTAAATTCACTTATAAGCTAGACTGAATGTGAGTGACACTATTTTCTCCAACAAACAAGATTTAAGTTATACTAAATTATATCTCCTTGCAGTCTGAACTCCATCATGTAATTAATTTTTTATCTTTATTGAAAATATTCTCCCATATTGATGATCTTCCTAGGTATTGAAGAACTTCTGATTCTTTTTAATAATATAAGAATGATTGAATTTAAAAGTTAAAACAAATTATTTCACAAATGGGAAATCCAAAATCAGATAACACGGCCTCATAAAAGTGAGCAAAAACCAGGCCAAGAAAATCTCTCTTAACAGATTATGTCGTAGATTTAATTATATAATAATACGTATCAAAATATAGCAATGCATCATCTACTGTATCTATCATCAAACTAAATACTATGCCACAGCTGGGCGAGTTCTATTTCAGTTTCCTTATTGTTTTCTAGCTTTTTATCTTCCATATTCTTCGGCCTTATTGTTTTCTAGCGTTTTATCTTCCATGGGATTCTTCTGTTTTTTTTTTTTTCATTCTTCTAGGGATTAATTAATATTCTTAGTTTCATGTTCATTGTTAGCTTTTTAGGGAATATAATCTCATATGAGAGGTTTTACATATAGGCCTTGATGGAATTGCCTAAAGATGTGTTGATGGAAATCTTGTCAAGACTACGGGTGAAAGACCTGATAAGATTGAAGTTGGTCTGTAAATCTTGGCTTCATCTGATTTCGAGAAAGCATTTCATTCAACTCCATCTCAACAAATCAAGTTTCAGGCCCATCCGTCTACCCAAGCTGCAGATTCTTCAGAATAAGAGAGAGAAAAATGAAAGAATTGACAGAATTTTTCGGCAGTTGTGATGATTTTGTGTCTTTACACACACGGGAAAATATATCTATGGAATCCTGCCCTGCATATAACGAAATGATATATATACAATCGAAAGACCCGGACCCGCATGCTACGGTTGGTTTGGCCGCTACAAGGACCAAGAGTACAAGATGATTCTAGCAACCACGTCTCACATGTATCTCATCAGCTTGTACCTTGACAGCAGCGACAAGTGCAAATTAACCCAACAGCCAGTCAAGGAAAAATATGTTCCCTATCAAGAAATAGGGACCCTTGTCAATGCTACTGTCTAATGGGCAGTATTCCGACGTTGTCCGACTCATGCAGCGCCACCTACAATTGTATCATATGATTTAGGAAACATGTCGGTTGGAGAGGTTCCGCCACCTGATCGGCTGACAAATATGTCGCGCTTCTCTCTCGGAGAAGTACGTGGATGTCTTTCAGCAATGATTAGAAATGATCGACGTTTTGAAGTATGGGTGATGAATGAATACGGTGTCAAAGATTGTTGGACGATTATGATGATTTTGCCCCTTGGACATGATTGGTATAGTCTTCGCTCCTCACGGTGTTATTATGATGATGACGAACAACAGCGGATACTAGAGGATCCTGCGGAAGTGAGATCTCCAGTTTATGATAAACTCATTTACGTTGAGAGTTTGGTTTCCCCGACATCACAACATAGTGATGGGCCTATTTATTATTTACTAGAAGATGAGCACAAACCAGAAACTAGATACATTCATGCTTGTCTTGCTTTCTGTTTCTTCCTAACCTTGTATTTTTCCTAGTCCCCAAGTCAAGTTCTCGATAATGTACTCTTATCACGACTATGCTTTTCTTTAAACGGTAGAATCAGCTTCCTCAAGATACTGAGAAACTTTGTACTTTCATAGTTAACAAATTACGTTGTTCCAGAGAACTGAGTCAAAGTCCCAAAATGGACTGGATTACAGAGGGCTCCGAGTTGGCAATCCCTAACCCAATTTAACCCAACGGCTAGCCCGATTTAACCCGACACGAATTTACAGAGGAAAACTTACAACCAATCCGACACAAATCGATGCTGATTTTAACCCGAATCAATTCGAAATTAATATGTTTTTTAAAATAAAATAATTATATATTTTAAGTTATTTTTAATATATAAACTGAATCAACCTGAAATTGAACACGAATCTGATCCAATAACCCGAATTACCACTCATGGATGTCAGGTCGAAGTAAGTTTTCTAGGTTTTGTAATTTGCTCTGTTGATCTGATGAATATGAAGCTTTTTTTCTGCTCTGTTACTCTGATTTGATGCATGTTTTGCCTTGCTAATCTGAAGAAGTTTGTGTTTTTTATTTTATTTCAGACAAAGCATACATATTATTCCGAGGGTCAATGTCTCCTGATTTATATACAAGCCCAGTAATCTTTTCTAATATTGGGTTGCAGAGAGCAGCTCACACTAATTTAATCATAGTCGGGCTGCATGTAACTTGTTAATCTTATGAACAAGATAAAGAACATTTATTTTGTCTGTCATATTTAGGCATATTCATTATTTGGGATCATAAAATTTTAAATATAATAAATTAAAATTATTTGAAAATTAATTAATTATTGTTTAAAACTGTTACACATGGGCATTGCTTGCTGTTAGATGAATTATTTCCATGCTTGCACATTTACATTTATATTTCATTTGTATTTGAATTTCGTTTCACTTGAATGTGCATGTATGTTTAGTCTGTTAGGCAGTTAGATTAGTCTATTAGCAAGTTGAGTTGTAAGTTGTTAAGCTCAGATTAGTAATGTTGTACGGATCCATTTGTAAAATTCAGTCAAATTATCAATGAGATAACTCTTTCTCTCATCTTTGTTCTTCACATCTACTTCTCTTTGTTCATAGAGCTGCTAGGTTTATATCTTTAATATGATATCAGTTTAGCTTGTATCCTTTCCGCGTCTTCCATTGCCATGATTCCACTCACTCTTCTTCTCGATTCTTTCAATCATCCTTTGTCAACCAAGCTCACGATTGACAATTTCCTAATTTGGCACAAACAGATAGTGTCAACGGTGCGATGGCATCGTCTTCATCACTACCTCGATGAATCAATTTCTTCACCGGCGAAATTCGCCGCCATCGCCGCTGACAAAGAAGCCGGCAAAGTCAGTTCGGAATTTTTTTGACTGGGAACAATAAGATCAACTGATTCTTTCGTGGACCCTTGCTTCCGTGACTGACGATGTTCTTCTCCGACTTATCAATTGCGACACCTCTGTGCAATTATGGTCAACAATCGAATCGTATTTCTCCCTGCAAGTGCATGCCAAGGTTAGTCAATCCAAATTGCAACTTCAAAATCAAAAGGAGGGTGCACTATCTATGAATGAATTTCTGCTTAAAATTCGCAGTTGTGTTGATATGCTAGCATTAGTTGGACATAAATTGGATGATAAAGACATTGATGCAATTTTTTATGGTTTGCCCTCTAAATATGATACATTCATTTTGTCTGTGAACATCCATTTGGATCCGTATTATGTCGCTGATATGGAAGGCTTGATGTTGTCTCAAGAGTCTCAGGTTGAAAAACATTCTAAGAATTTAGAAACAGCTATGGCCAATGTTGCGATTATTTCCTCTACCAATCATAAAACTGGAAATCAGAATTATAGTCAAAAGACTCAGAATTCCACTCAGAGTTATAATACTGATAGCAATTATAAAGGTAGGAAGAACAATGGTGGTCGTGGTGGTTGGAAATTTGGCAACAGTTGGTATCAATATTGTGGTAAGCCTAATCACATGGCACCCTACTGCTGGTACAAGGACCATCCAGATTTCAATCCTCCCAAAGCCAATGGTACATTTACACCATAGGAACATATGGCTTTTGCTAACTTGGCTTTTTCCCATCGTCCACCTTCTATTCCCTACCAAGCACAAGGGCAGTTCCTTCATCCTCCTTCTCTCCAAATGGTCACTTGTCCATTCCAGAATCCCCTCTCCAAGACTCTTGGTATCCTGACTGAGGAGCTACTCATCATCTTACAGTTGATTCCAACTCCATCACTCACAAGTCTTCATTTCAAGGCAATGAGCAGGTTCATGTAGGAGATGGTAATGATCTTACTATAAACATATTGGTCATATTTCCTTTCCACCCCCTTACATTTCTAGAACTTTAACGCTTTAAAATATTCTCCATGTCCCACAGATCAAGAAAAATCTTCAAGAGATAATAATGTCATGTTCAAATTCTATCCTAACTATTGCTTTGTGAAGGACATTTCAACACAAGGCATCCTTCTCCAAGGACATATTGAAAATGGCCTTTATGTTTTCTCTCCAGCCACTCCTTACAACAGCAGTGCTACCCCACTCAATTCCACCAATTCTTGCAATTCCATCAGTTGTAATGTTTTTTCTTCACCTGAAACAGATGTCATTTTGCACGATAGATTTGGACATCCTAGTAGAGTTCTTTATTCCGTTCTCAATCAATGTAACACAAGAATTATCAACAAAAATCCTTATTCTGTCTGTAAATCTTGTTGCCAAGGTAAATTGCATCATTTCCCTTTCCCTCAATCTCATAGTACTGTCACTACTCCTCTTGAATTGGTTCACTCAGATTTATGGGGGCCATCTCATACTCTATCTTCTAGTGGATATAGATATTACATATGTTTCATTGACATATTTTCAAGGTTCACCTGGTTGTTTCTCCTGAGGCAAAAGTCAAAAGCACTACATGCATTTCACATTTTTAAAGCTCAGGCTAAGAAACAGACTGGTTATCCAATGAAGGCACTACAAACTGATTAGGGTGGGGAGTATAGGTCTTTCACTGATATGCTTGCCACAGAAGATATCCTGCATAGAGTTTCTTGCCATACATTAATCAGCGAAATGGTCTAGCTGAAAGAAAACACAGGCACATTGTAGATACAGGGCTTGCTCCCTTGTCACAAGCAACTTTACCCTTGAAGTATTAGGATGAGACATTTAGAATACCTATGTTCTTGATCAACAGGCTACCATCCTATGTTATAGGTCATAAATACCCTATTGAGCTTCTTTTTAAGACCACTCCTCAGTACACACAACTCAAAACCTTTAGTAGCCTATGTTATCCACTACTCAAGCCCTATAACAATCACAAGATGGAATTCAGATCACAACCATGCACATTTCTTGGTTACAGTTTGAATCATATAGGATACAAGTGCCTAGATAAGAGTGGCAGAATCTTCATTTGCAGAGATGTCATCTTTGATGAGAATGCTTATCTATTTGCCACACCACAAAACCCCACTCAACTGAATTCTGCTAATGTTGCTCCCATCCCTACTGTCACTCCTATTCCTACCTTGCCTCATCATGTTCCAGAATTCACACCTTTTGTATCTACTTCTTCTCATAATCCCTCCCATTCTTCTGATCTTCCTCAGTCTCTTTCTTCTAATTTTCCTAATGCTTCCTCTCCTCAAGAAGCACAGTCTATCTCAAAGAGAAATGGCAGTACATCTAGAGTGATAACTGTACATAGAGAGAGTGAGGATAATGTTTCTAATACCAATCAACATCATATGGTTACTAGAAGTAAACATGACATTTTTAAACCTAAAGTGTTTGCTGCTACTTGTGAACCTACTAATCCTTCTGCAGCTTTACTTGATGCAAACTGGAAAAAAGCCATAACAGATGAGTTTTTTTTTTTTTTTCGTTGAGGAATAAGACATGGCAGCTTGTTCCACTCCCAGCTGGTAGGCAGCCTATTGGTTGTAAGTGGGTATTAAAAATCAAAGAGAATCCTAATGGTAGTGTTAAAAAGTATTAGGCCAGACTAGTGGCTAAGGGGTTGCATTAAAGAATTGGCTTTTAGTGAAACTTTAGCCCAGTAGTTAAGCCAACTACTATCAGAATTTTTCTTACTATTGCTCTTTCCAAAAACAGGAGTATTAGACAAATATATGTGAATAATGTTTTTTTGAATGGTACTTTAGGTGAGGAGGTGTATATGCAACATCCCTTTGGTTTTAAAGATCCCCATCACCATGAGTTTGTGTACAAGCTGCAAAGGTCCCAATATGGTCTAAAGCAGGCTTCTAGACCATGGTTTGAGAAGTTGAAACAAACACTATTTTCTTTAAGTTTCAAGTCTACAAAGTCTGATAATTCTCTATTTGTTCAGTTCTCTGCCCATTGTGTACAACAAAAGAGGTCTTTTTTATAGCACTTTTTGACACCACAATTGTGGCCACTAATAATAAGTTATTTGTGACCACTTACTGTCACAAATCTCTGTACAAATTATTTGACACCATTTTAAGACTATTTTCAAAGACAACTAGTTGTTGCAAGAAATATTTGAGACACATTTGAGACTACTTTTGTAGTCACAAATATATCTGCGTTCAAGTTATTGAGACGACAATAAAATTGTGACAAATACTCATTATTTGGGACCACATACTCATTATTTGGGACCACTTTTTGTGGTCTCAAAAGACCTTTTTTTTCTTGTAGTGGTAGATAATATCCTCATCACAAGTAGCAGTCAGCAGGACATATAGCAGTTAGTTCAAAAACTAAAAAAAAATCTTTGCTTTGAAAGATATGGGGGAACTTGATTATTTCTTAGGTATTCAAGTAAAAAGAACTTCAGATGGGATACATATGTCCCAAGGCAAATATATTAGAGATCTCTTGTGTAAGACCAAGATGCAATTTTCCAAACCTGTCCCAGCTCCTATGATTATAGGAACTAGATTGACTGCTCATGGAAGTGAGACAGTTCAAGATGTTCATCTATACTGACGCATTGCAGGGGCTTTGCAATATGTGACAATTATAAGGCCTGGAATTTCATTTGTTGTCAACAGAGTGTGTCAATTCATGCAGGTCCCCAAAGAGTCTCACTAAAAAGCCATGAAGAGAATATTCTCAGATACTTGAGTGGAGCTACAGATCGTGGGCTCTACCTTACTAAATCACATCAACTGAAGATAGAAGCCTTCTCAGATGCTGACTGGGATTTAGATTATGATGACACGAGATCCACTACAAGCTATTGTGTGTTCTTTGGGGGTAAGCTAATTTCATGGGGGCTTAAGATCATGATGACAGGAGATCCATTACAGGCTATTGTGTGTTCTTTGGGGGTAATTTAATCTCGGGGTAGTCCAAGAAACAACACACTGTATCCAGGTCTTCCACAGAGGCTGAGTACAGGAGTTTGCTCAGTCTTGTTGCTGAGATAACATGGGTTCAAGGCTTATTGCAAGAGATTCAGATGCAAATGCACAAGGCTATCATTTGGGTTGACAATCTTAGTATTGTACACTTGGCTGCTAATCTAGTGTTACATGCATGCATTAAGCATATTGAATTAGATCTTTACTTTATGAGAAAAATAGTACAATAGAAACTTGTTGACATTCGGCATATACCTTTGAATGAGCAATTGGCAGACATCTTCACCAAATCGTGTGCCCCACAGTGTCAAATCAGCTGGGGGAGCACTATGCGGACAAGTGCCCTCAGTATCTCAATGCTCTCCAAACTCACTCCCTAGATCATCTGGTCCAGGCATTCAACGCTTCGTGTAGCATTTCTGATCCCACTCCTGATTGGTACGCGGATTCCGGCACTTCTGCCTAAATGACAGCCCAACCATCGAACTTGGACAATTTTGAGCCTTACTCTGGAAATAGCCTCGTTGTTGTCAGTAATGGACATTCTTTATCTATGTCTCATATTGGCTCAAGTAGTTTATCTCGTGATGTCAAATTGCTTGATGTGTTACTTATGTCTCATTTAACCAAAATCTATTAGTAAATTAGCCAATGATTATCCCGTAGATGTTATCTTCTCTAACAAGTTCTTTTGCGATTCAAAATCGGGTCACAAGAGCAATACTAGCACAGGGCAGGTGTGAGCAGGGATTGTATGTTCTGGATTGCGGCAATTCTGCCTTAATTGTTGCTCTTCGATCTAAATCTTTAAAGGCTAGTTATAATTTGTGGCATTCACGTTTGGGGCATGTCCCGTTTTCAGTTATTTCTTTGTTAAGTAAACTTAGACATTTATCCGTTACCTCATTATTATCGACGTCGGATGTTTGTTCTTCTTGCCAATTAACCAAGAGCAAAAGACTAGTTTTTCAATTAAATGATAAACGTGCTTCTAATATACTTGATTTGGTTCATTGTGGCTTGTGGGGTCTGACTCCTATTACTACATCTGATGGTTATAAATAATATGTTGCTTTTATTGACAACTTCTCTCGATTTACTTGGCTCTATTCTTTGCGTGCAAAGTCGGATTTTTTTGACAGATTGGTCAAATTTCACAATTTTTTGTGCAACCAATTTTCTATTACCATAAAACAATTTCAAAGTGATGGCAGGTCTGAATTTGTGAATAATCGCGTAAATGCTTTTATGACTGATCATGACATACATCATAGACTTTCATGTGCTTATACACCGCATCAAGATGACTGTGCCGAACGCAAACATCGTCATATCTCGTAAACTGGGTTATCTATGTTGTTTCATGCCTCTGTCCCTGCTTCTCTGTGGTTTGATGCCTTTGCTACAACAGTGTATGTTATTAATTGCATCCCTTCGTCTGTTTTGGCGAACAAACCTCCTTTCAAATTAGTATAGGTTGCTCCCAATTATGCTAATTTTAAACCTTTTGGTTGTTGTGTGTTTCCGTATCTTTGTGATTATTCTCCTCACAAATTGGCTCCTTGTAGTCATTCTTGTATTTTTTGTTGGGATACAATAGTGCATACAAGGGTTTCCGACGTTACGATCCCGACACCTCACGAGTGTTTATCACCACACATGCTCAATTCGATGAATGAAATTTTCCATGCTCCAGGCACACTCTCAACTTGCCCACTGATCCTTTTGATATTTCATGTTTTTTGGATGGAGGTTCTGCCACAAGCATACCGCCTGTGTCTCCTCTCATGCATAACTCACCTTGTCGTGCATGTCTAGCCTCAGATCCCTTGATTTGTGTTAGTGAATTCAACTCCTAAACACACAGCTAAATAGAATCTGGAATTCGCACAAAGACCAATCTGAAAACACACACTTAGTTCGGCCAGAGTTGTGACCGAACACGACTTGCGCAGAACAGGAAATATAAATGAATCACACACAACTTTTACGTGGTTCGTTCAAGATGAACTACATCCACGGAGGCAAGGCACACCCCAATCCACTAAGAAATCCAACCAATTACAGAGAATACACTCAAGAAACAAAATGCCCAATTCTGGAACAAATTAGGGCAGAAACCGTTCTCTCTCAAAATACTCTCTCTAATCTAAGAAACAAGGAAATTGCTCGACGTAGTGTTGTTCTCCTTGATGAGAGCTTTACAATGATATAAGAGTTGGAGCTCGAATGTAACCGTACAAAAAGTTCTAACTGAATCAAGTTGAGCTCAGCTACCGGACAAAAGTGACGGTTTTCTTCGTCACAAACTCTGAAACAAACTCGTCACAATCAACGGTTATTCTCAACTGCCACGAACCCGGCTCATTCTGACCAGCTTAGCTTCTTGACGCTCAAACCCGGTTCAAACCTCCGGTTCTTCACTTTCTGATCCCGGTTCCACATTCCCAACACACCCTATTACAAAGTATAGCTCACTTGATGAGATTGAACACCACCTCACAAATCTCCACCTCAATGAATCAAGTGTACCTCTTCCTGCCTCACCACTGCCTTACTGTTTAATACTCTTCATGACATTGCTCAAGCTGCAGCAAGCTCGAACAATGCTCCACTTTGTTCCCAGGTACACCCTTGGTAAGAAAATCAGCAGGGTTATGCAATGTGTGTACCTTCTTCACTTCCACAGAACCAGAATCAATGATATCTCTAGCAAAATGTAACCTAACATCAATGTGTTTTGACCTTTCATGAAATGCTTGATGTTTCACAAGATGTAAAGCACTTTGATTATCACAGTATATTGTTACACACTTCTGCTTGATATCCAAATCTCTCAAAATCCCTTTCAGCCAGATTGCCTCTTTGATAGCTTCAGTTAAGGAGATATATTCTGCTTCTGTTGTTGACAGTGCTACAACTGATTGTTGTACACTTCTTCAGCTGATGGCTGTTCCAAATAAGGTAAACACGAATCCAGAAATAGATTTCCTTGTGTCTATGTTTGCTGCAAAATCAGAATCAGCAAACCCCTCCAATGCAACAGTACTTCCATCCACTTTCTTTTCAAATTTCAGTGACAAGTTCACTGATCCTTTCAAATACCTCATCACATGTTTAAAAGCTTCCCAATGCTCACCTCCTGGGTATGACATGAACCTGCTTACTAAAGACACAGCATATGCCAAGTCAGGCCTGCTACAAATCATTCCATACATAAGACTTCCAACTCCACTTGCATAAGGGATATTGCTCATATGTATGATTTCCTCTTCAGTCTTTGGGCATTGTTCTTTGGAGAGTTTCTTCTGTAGATTAACTGGAGTGGAGAGAGGTTTGGCTTCATGCATATGAAACCTCTCCAACACTTTCTGTAGATATTGCCTCTGAGATAACCAAAGCACTCCAGCTTCTCTGTTTCTTAGAATGTTCATGCCCAAAATCTTCTTGGCTTCTCCCAGATCTTTCATGTCAAATTCAGTATTAAGTCTATCCTTCAACCATTGTACCCTCTTCTTGTTCCTGCTGGCAATTAGCATATCATCCACATACAATAGAAGGAAGACTTTATCTTGCTTTGATCCTTTGTTGAAGTAAACACAACTATCATAAAGACTTCTTACAAAGCCAACACTGATCATGAAGTCATTGAACCTCTTATTCCACTGTCTTGGACTTTGTTTGAGTCCATATAGTGACTTCTTCAGCAAACAAACTTTGTCTTCTTTTTCAGGAACAACAAAGCCTTCTGGCTGTTTCATATATATCTTCTCATTGAGTTCTCCATGTAAGAATGCTGTCTTTACATCCAGTTGTTGTAATTCCATGTCCTCTTGTGTGACTTTTGATAAAAGCAACCTGATTGAGTAATGCTTTACCACTGGAGAGAAAACTTCATTAAAATCAATTCCTTCTCTTTGTGTAAAGCCCCTAGCCACCAATCTTGCTTTAAACCTCACCTGTTTGGATCCTGCTGTCTCTAGTTTCTTCTTGTATATCCATTTAGAGCTTACAAGTTTCTGACCTTTTGGTTTATCCACCAATATCCAGGTCTCATTCTTTTCCAGGGACTCCATCTCTTCAATCATTGCCTGTATCCAGTGTTCACCTTCTTCACAGTCTAGTGCTTCTTTAAAACTACTAGGCTCTTGTGATTCCAGGTCTTCAGCAACACTCAAGGCATAGTAAACACTCCCTGCTTGACCATAGAAATCAGGTTTGTTGATTGTTCTTCTAGGCCTGTCCCTTCCAATGCTGTATTCTCTGACATTTTGTGAAGGTCCAGTTTGTTCTTCTTCTTCAGATGATGAATCACTATCTTGTAGATTTTCTTGTGGTTGAGGTGTGTGATTATCTTCAGCAGGATGCTCCACCTGAATTGATATCTCCTCTGTCTCTTTAGCACCATCAAATTCTTCCTTAGAGCCTGTAGAAGTGTAAGCCATCACATTCTCATTAAACTTTACATCTCTACTTGTGATTATCTTCTGATTTCCCTTCTCTAAGCACCACAATCTGTAGCCCTTTATTCCATCCGGATATCCAAGAAATACACATCTTAGAGCCCTTGCATCTAGCTTGTCTTGCTTGACATGGACAAAAGCAAGACACCCAAACACCCTTAACCCTTCATAACTTGGTTTCTGTCCACTCCACACCTCTTCAGGTGTTTTGAACCCAATCACTGATGAGGGTGACCTGTTAATGAGATAACATGCTGTAGCAATGGTTTCTCCCCAAAATACCTTTGGCAACCCAGCATCCAACAGCATACACCTCACTCTTTCAAGAAGAGTCCTGTTAAGCCTCTCAGCAACTCCATTCTGTTGAGGATTCATTGGTACAGTCCTGTGTCTCTTAATTCCTCTTTCTTCACAGAAGTTTGTAAACTCAGTAGATAGATATTCCAGTCCATTATCAGTCCTAAGGTGCTTCAGCTTCTTCCCTTTGACATTTTCCAGTTGAATCAACCATGTTTTGAACTTATGAAAAGCATCACTCTTATTCTTCATCAACATGATCCACACCTTTCTACTGTAATCATCAATCAAGGACATGAAATACCTTGCACCACCATGAGACTCTGTCCTTGCAGGACCCCATATGTCAGAGTGAACATAATCTAATGGCTCTTGAGTTGTGTGAGCACCCTTTCCATAGGGCAGCTTCTTGGATTTGCCCAAAGCACACTGATCACAGAACTCCAGATCTTGATTTCCCATGTTTCCAATTACTCCACTTCTTGACAGTTCCTTCAACCCTTTCTCTCCTATGTGTCCAAGTCTCTTGTGCCATTTAACAAGCTCAGCACTGCTCAAGACCATATCCACACTCCCAACAACAGGTGAACCAATCAAGATAAACAATCCATTATGCTGTCTACCTTTTATCACCATTTTTCCATGTTTTGTGATATGCAAGAATCCATCTACTGAGCTAAATTGACATCCACTAGTTACTAAAGAACCAAGAGATAGAAGATTTCTTTTAAGGCCAGGAACATATCTTACATTTGAGATGACTCTGACCACACCATCAAACATCCTTATGCTCACTGATCCAACTCCTTTGACCTTGCGTGATTGGTCATTTCCCAGGAGAACATTTCCACCATCTTCTCTCTTAAGTTCATCAAACCATGACTGGTGTGGACACATGTGAAAAGAAACAACCTATGTCCAAGACCCATTCCTTTACCATTCTTGATTCAGTAACATTTAGTACCTCTGGATGATCTTCTTGATGATCAATGGCAGCAGATTCTGCCCCTTGATTTCCACCTTTCTTATTTCTTTTAGGACAATCCTTCTTAAGTGACCAGGCTGCTTGCACTTGAAGCATTTCCTCTTCTCAACCCATTCATTTCCCTTCTTTGGATTAGAGTCTCCTGCCTTTGGATCCTTAGCATTCTGTCCCTTCTTGCCTTGCCAAGGTTTCTTGAATTTGACATTCAAACCTTCTCCAGATTGCACCATGCCTTTATCCCCTTGAGTCTGGAAGCATTTAGACCTCAGAGCCTTCACTATTCCATCATAAGATAGCTGCTCATCTCTCCCATACATCAAGGCATCCTTAAAGCTTTCCATGGATTTTGGAAGGATATTTAACACCATCAATGCCTTGTCATCCTCCTCCAATTTCACATCCAGGTCTTCCAATTCTTCAATCATCTTAATGAACTCATCAAGTTGATCAGAAATTACCTTATCTTCAGTGATCTTGAAGGCCAACATCTTCTGCTTCAAGAACAGCTTGTTGGAAACTGACTTTGATTGATACAGATCTTCCAATCTCCTCCATGCTTCTGAGGAACTCTTGCATCTAGAAACCTCCCTCAACGGTTTATCACCTAAACACAGAAAGATAAGACTTAGGGCCTTCTTATCCACTGATGCAAACTTGGGTTTCTCAGTTTCTTCCCATGAATCCAGAGGTATCAATGCAAGATCAAGGCCATTGTGAACCAATACTGCATTCATCTTGATCTTCCACAGTGTGAAATCATTTCTCCCTGTGAACTTCTCAAAATCCATCTTCATACCAGCCATTCCTTCTCTTCTTCAAGCTGTGAGAGTTGGTTTCCCACAGACGGCGCCACTTGTTAGTGAATTCAACTCCTAAACACACAGCTAAATAGAATCTGGAATTCGCACAAAGACCAATCTGAAAACACACACTTAGTTCGGCCAGAGTTGTGACCGAACACGACTTGCGCAGAACAGGAAATATAAATGAATCACACACAACTTTTACGTGGTTCGTTCAAGATGAACTACATCCACGGAGGCAAGGCACACCCCAATCCACTAAGAAATCCAACCAATTACAGAGAATACACTCAAGAAACAAAATGCCCAATTCTGGAACAAATTAGGGCAGAAACCGTTCTCTCTCAAAATACTCTCTCTAATCTAAGAAACAAGGAAATTGCTCGACGTAGTGTTGTTCTCCTTGATGAGAGCTTTACAATGATATAAGAGTTGGAGCTCGAATGTAACCGTACAAAAAGTTCTAACTGAATCAAGTTGAGCTCAGCTACCGGACAAAAGTGACGGTTTTCTTCGTCACAAACTCTGAAACAAACTCGTCACAATCAACGGTTATTCTCAACTACCACGAACCCGGCTCATTCTGACCAGCTTAGCTTCTTGACGCTCAAACCCGGTTCAAACCTCCGGTTCTTCACTTTCTGATCCCGGTTCCACATTCCCAACACACCCTATTACAAAGTATAGCTCACTTGATGAGATTGAACACCACCTCACAATCTGGCTGACCGATCCCTTTGTAGTTGACCCAACACCGTCGCTACATCCTCTTCTGCCATCACCGACATCAGTCCCGCCTCCTTCACCGCCACCTGCAGCAGTACAACCCGTCGCGCCTCAACCGTCTCATCCAATGGTCACCTGAGCCAAGTCGAGTATCTTGAGAGCGCCCAACTGGTTCACGGTTCCGGATCGGGCACCATGGGGGGTGGAATCGAAACCGAAGCATTTCCTAACGGTCGGTTCACGGCGGTTCTCCCCTTTTTTTCTTTTTTATATATTTTTTTCTTTTCCTTTATCTTCATTTTCAGATTTTAGGGTTTAAAAAATGTGTTTCAAACTTTGTAAATTATATATTGAGAGTTTAGAGTTATAAATTAAGGATTTAACCAAAATGTAAAGATGTAAAAGATGAATCTTCATTTATTGAGAAATTTAAACATTATATATACAATTACTTCACCTAAAAATACAATTACACTACTAAAAATTTAAACTAGAAACTAAAAATATGAATTATACTACTAAAAATTTGAAGAGTTTAGAGTTATAAATTAAGAAATTAACCAAAATGTAAGGATGTAAAAGATGAATCTTTATTTATGGAGAAATTTAAACATTACATTTTCAATTACTTCATCTAAAAATACAAATTACACTACTAAAAATTTAAACTAGAAACTAAAAATATTAATTACGCTACTAAAAATTTAATCTAGAAAATAAAATACATTAATTAACTAAATATAACCGCGAACTGCCAGTTTAACCGGCGGTTCAACCGACGATTTTGAACCCCGGTTAAACCGACGATTCTGAATCGCGCGGTTCCTACAATGTCTGAACCATAACCATACCGACCAATCCCCCAGGGCCGGTGCGGTTTGAAATCGGGAATCGAGGTCAACGGTTCCGAGATCGTTGACCGCCGGTGCGATCCGGTCCGGTCCGGTTCGCCCGTTCCCAATTCAAATGGGCATCTCCAGGTATCTTCAAGCCGTGTTATCCAGTTGATTTAGCTTCCACTGCTCTTATTTCTGCTCTAGCCAGCTCCTCCGAGTCTCGTGTGTTCAAAATTGCGGCTAAGCATCCATACTGGCTCACTGCTATGCAGGAAGAAATGGACACTCTACGTTCTAATCAGACTTGGGATCTCGTCCCTCATCCCCTTAATACCAAAGTCGTTGGTTCTAAATGGGTCTACCGCATGAAGTATCATTTTAACGGTTCCATTGACCGTTACAAAGCTCGACTTATTGCATAGGGGTTTACTCAATTTCCGGGTACTGACTTTCATCATACTTTTAGTCCCATGGTAAAGGCAGCTATTGTTCGAGCTACTTTGTCTCTTTCTGTTCAGCACAATTGCCCTCTTCATTAGCTCGATGTAAAGAATGCATTTCTTAATGGTATTCTCCTATATCATGTCTTCATGGCTCAGCCCCCTGGGTTTATTGATCCTTATTTTCCTGATCATGCATGTCGCCTCAAAAAGGCTTTTTACGGTCTTCGTCAAGCCCTCTCGGCATGGTTTCAACGATTCAACTCGTTTCTTCTAGGCCTTGGCTTTCATCAAGAGTCGGTCTAACTTATCTTTATTCTTTTTTCATCAGGGTACTTCTCTCATCTTACCTTTTACTTTATGTCGATGACATTATTCTCATAGGAAATGATCCAGTTCTGCTTCGTCGTTTTATGCTCACCGTGAGTTCGCTGTCAAATCTCGGACCTCTGAACTATTTTTTGGGGTTAGAAATTTCTCAAAATTCCGACAGTCTCTTTCTTGGGCAGTCGAAATATGGCCATGATATCATTGAGCAGGCCTAGTTGTTGGATTCCAAGCCTACTGCCACACCCTTGGTCGTCGGTGAATCCCTTTCCAGTGAAGGTGAACCATTCCACGATCGTACTTTGTATCCATTCTATTGTTGGTGCTTTGCAATATTTGACCATCACTAGGCCTGGCTTCTCATTTGCAGTTAATCTTGTCAGTCAATTCCTGCATTCCCATACTAATGCTCATTTTCTTGCTGCCAAACGCATCTTGAGGTATGTTAATGTAACACCTCGATTTTTATAAAATATTTGTAGACATTATTTCAGTAGAAAACTAAAATTTGCAATCACAATTTACAAATAAAATAAATTAAATTTACCCTTTAACTTATGCGGAAGCGTTTATAACTAGTACAAAGGTTAGAAATAGTATTTTGTTTCAAAATGTAAAAATAAACTTGAATCGCCACGCCAAATTTTCGTTTCAAAAATAAATACATAAAGACTATACTGCTTAATTCATTCAAAAAAAAAAAAAAAAAAAATATCCCACAATTCAATATTTGGAAAACTCTACTCTTCCTACTAAAATTCTTGAAATAAATAACAGAAAAAATATTAAAAGATAAGCAGACCCAAAAAGCTTGACTTTACTTGCATCCACCACCTCGTACCCTCGTACCATCACTAAACTCCAATTAACCTGTAGACTCTGAAATGTAAATGAGGTGAGCAAGTCACAAGCTCAGTGGGGATAGGTTTGTCGATCCTAAATACCATTGGTGAAATATTCAACGAATGTATTGTAAAATAGATATTGATCAACATAGAAAACATTTTGCTTGTTGAGTAGCATAGTTATCACACAACATAGCATAGCATAGCATAGCATATAACTTGTTATCTATAGTCTATGGAATGTTGTGCTTAGACATGAATAAACATTATAGCATTTAAAGAAGACAAAACAACCCATAGTTTAGAAATATCCACCAGGAATAAGCATAAAGTGTATTTTAGATGCAGATGTCCTATAATCCTTAGTCTTTGCTTGCCTCGTCTCCTTGTCATAACAATTATAATCACTTTAGGAACATAGCTTTAAAATAGAATTATAGGTGAAAATAATAATAATAATAATAATAATAAATATTAGGGCTCAAAAAAATAACTTTGAACTTGAGGGATTGATCTGGAAAAGAATATAAATTTCTAAATTATACTGGAAACTGAGACACAATTGTATAGTCGACGGCACGACTAAAATATATATAGATATTAGATAGATACACCTATTAGTGTATAATCATAACGCACATCATAACTCCAATAGTTATCAATGTACCCACACTGCCAAGCACCTATATTATGCACAACACGACGTGATTGTATTACATAAACATCATTACTACCTATTTATAGTATTACATAAACATCAATTTTAAAGTGAAGAGCCAAGAAATAGTAATCTAATTTCCATTATAAGTACCACATTAAAAATTGGAATAAGACTAATATTCTTGTAAATGTTTCTGAAGTATGCAATATCACAAGATTTAGATATCCACTTGCTGATTAATGCGAGCAACACATAGAATCTTTAATTAATTATTCGAAACAATACATCAGTACACAAACGCAAGTGTTCATTCATAAATGTCACACACATGCACTGCATATTACAAGTATCTACCTTTACTCTATTTTTCTTTACTTGTATACACACACGTGTCATGTTATGTATATCTATACATATTCACAAATTTCTTTTATATACACACATATATATATTAGCCTCCTGTTTTCTATCACAAACACACGAACACATACCTAACTATGCATAAACACCCATCTGCGCATCATCACTTGCATAATATACATACATTAATATAAGAACAGAATTACTTGGAAAGAGGGATCGGAAGGGGAAAAAAAAAAAAAAAAAAAAAAAAAACTTAACTATAAGAGAGAATTTGTACCTTTGTTTTGAAAATTCGAAGAAAGACAGAAATGTGAATATTGACTGAGAAAGAATTCGTGTATATAGCGGAGATAAGTATTAGGATGTGAGAGGAAATCCTAATCAGTTTAGGAATTAATAGAATTTGGATAGGCTTTGATGACTAAATAGAGCCTTACGGACTTAGATGTTGTATAGAATAATTTGGGATTGAAAGAAAATATAATAGGCCATAAAGATTTTTTTTGGCCCGTTAAAATATATAATAAATATATAACTTATAGATAAAAGATAAATAAATAAAATAATACTAAATTTATACGGGTATTACAGTTAAAGGCACAATTAATTTTGGTTAATCTGACGTCAATTGGGCTCGGTACATTGAGACACGTCGATCTACTTATGGCTATGCAATTTTTCTTGGGGGCAATCTCGTTTCTTGGAATGCGAAGAAACAACCCACCGTCGCTCGATCTAGCTGCAAATCGGAATATCGTACGTTGGCTAACATTGCTTCTGAAATTGTCTGGCTCTCAAATCTTTTCATGGAGTAACGGGCTACTCCTTCTGCTCGACCTCTTCTTTTTTGTGAGAACAAGAGCGCTGTCTTCCTCAGTTAGAATTCGGTTGCTCACAAGCTGGCCAAGCACATTGACATTGACTGTCATTTTGTTCGTGAGTTAGTTTCTCAACGCCATTTCACTACTCAATTCGTCACATCTTCTCTCCAGATTGCGGATATCTTCACGAAGATTTTACCGCGTTCTACTTTCGTGTTCTTACGTTCCAAGCTATGCTTTTTTCTTCATCCCAGGCATCGCTTGACGGGGTTAATAAGGCATAGTATTTGCAATATATATTTTGTATCTTGTTGTAATCTTCTTTTATTTGTTTTCTTGTATTGCGGATATCTTTGTTGTATTCTTGGCCTATATAATACAGAATATACATATCACCTAATTAAACGGTAAATCAATACCAATTCTTTTATTCTCACAGTTACAATATAGTGAAATATTATAATCAAAACATAATAAATGATCAGAAATTATGTCTGTAGAAAAAACTAAATTAAAATATAAAAATATAAAAAATATGAGTACATTGTGAAATATGTATATTTATTTCCATAATATTTGAAAACTTCTTTCATCTTTGCATTTAGGTAATGCTTATATACGCAGACGCGCTTGCGCGCGTGCACACACACACACATTGTTAGAACCACGATTCTTATCCGATCTATAATATAGAATATTGAAGATCGGATACATCGTTGTAGGATCGACCGATTTATTTTATGTTCTACAATTAATTAATTTACGCTAGAAGGATTAAATTAATACCTTTGTGGCGTGTAGCTTCAAACCTCCAAGTCTTCTCCGATGTTCTCACGAACTGTGTTGCAATACACGATGTGTGGACACCTCCTTGGATATATAATTGTATGCGTGATTATTGAGAGAGGGAGGAATAATGGTGTGACTTATATATATATATATATATATATATAATATCCCATTATTCTTTTCCTCCAAGCAACATATCCTGATGGATATAGGTCATCCTGGATATCTCCATCTTCTATATCTATCAATATCCAATATATTTATTATATTGCAATATTAAACTATAATCTCTATAATTAATTCTAATTCATATTGAGCCGCCGAAGGGACCCGATCAGACCCAATTAAATCAAGCTCTAATAAATTAATTATGACCAGGTCAATTCTTGATTTATCATATTAATTTGTTAATTATATTCTATTCCACTAAAAGAATATAATTGCACTCTTAATTTAATCGGAATTATTGAAGCAATATATCAACGATTAAGATCCTCCAATTGATCGATCCAACATATTGCCCCCCTCGATCAACTAAAGTATTTGCAATAGGCTACCATGACCAATAAGCCTATGTTCAAACACTTGTCAATTACAACACTCATCTTCTATCTGACAGTCTTGTGTGACCACGTCACACAATGTGATTTGACAACAAATGTCGAATACTGAACTCAGATTTACTGTTCATAGAAGAACCCATGAGATCTTGATCATGCCTATTAAATAGGTGAAGAATTCCAATATTGTAAATATTTGTTATTTATCACTTCACTTTAATTTCCAGAACACCGAGATATTGATCAGTATAATAATCCCACTCTTTGGTGTCTCAATGAATGTTCAATTGGTAATAAAGGTACATTATTCACTTAAGATTAAGGTAATACATACGTTAATCAATGAATTTTAAATTGTATGGTCAAAACACAATTTAAATTTCATGTGATCCTGTCCAATACACCATACATGTATCCTCAATTTCATTACCAAGTCAAAGACAAAATTTAATGAATTTGAGACGATCTTATCAAAATAAATTTTCCAAAAAGTATTTACTGATCGCGGACAAAAAATATTTACGGATCGAATAAGAAATCGAATCTTTCTGTGTTGAACAATTCAAACACTCGATTTAAATATATCTACCATCCATGGACACATGCAAGCTCATAAAGAATTAATCAAAAGAATAACTCATAAATATATTGATAATCCATATACAATTAGGATTTACACAGAAATCTTGACTCCCTATCACCTAACCTATACTATATCAATAACTTCCCGCGACTCTCGTCGACTTCTTCGACACTGACTCGGAAATCCACCGAAGGCCGGACGAGTCCTCCCGAATCCGACTTGAAGATCCTTCTCCCAAAGGTTCTTCGACTATTCTATCTAGACTAACAGTGATTCCTCAATTCTCTCAATCAACTCCAACGCAGCCTTGACAATGACTGCTCAAAGATATGAAACTATAACTCAATGTGTTCCTATTATGCACACCTTACTTTCATGCTAGTGCATCGCCTAAATATCCATCTCCTAGATATGACCTAGTCATGCAGTCGCCAACTCACCGGGATCATGCCAAATCTCTCTCCAAATCTATCTTCATTCTTCAGAGCCATCCATATCTTTTCCATATCAGCTTCAAGATATCACCTAATTAGTTTCTTATAAAAAATAAATATAACATTAATATTAAATATGACCAATATACTACATATGAAAAAAATCCCAAAACAACATACTTTAACAATATTTTTGTCAAAAACCAGCTGACATGAATAAGTAAGAGGAACTTCCCTTTTTCTTCTACATATGCAATTTCTCCCCCTAGGAAGCAGTTGTACATCTTTTAGACAGAAATAAAATCACACGATTAAAAACCAGAATAGTGACAAGATAATCTTTAGTCCAAACTATTATCACCTAGTTAATCCAAAAGATACCAGCCAAAAAGAACCTAGTTCAGTACAGATTACATCCCAGATTACATCTGCAAAATAAACCATCGGCATATACAATTAAAACCAGAAATCACTAAACTAAATCAGAAAATGACTCCCCCTCAATTGATGCAACCTTCTTTTTGCCTTTCCCTTTGTCCATGACCTTCTTCTTTCATTTCCCACTCTTCTTATCATTACTTCTGATAGCAGCAACCTTAGACGTCTCCCCCTTTTTTGACGCAAAATGCACACCCGCAAGATAACGTGGATGAAACCGACGAAACTCATCAAGAGACGCCTAACCTGATGAACATAAGCCAGAACAAAATGTACAAGCTCAAAATCAGACGATGGAAGATCGTTGCGAAAAACCGGGGGAGTGAACAAGGGAAGCGGCCCACTGGCAGCCCGTGTAGTAGCCTTCTCAACATGAGCCACACACTGCGGAGAGAACTTCTTCGGAATCCCACAACCTTCATAAGGTTCGTCCGAAGTAATTTCAACCTCAGCAGCACGAAGAATACCAGAAAGTAAGTGAGAAAAACTCAAGTACGACCCAGACTTAGGACATTCAACAAGTTTCATAATAGACGCATATGCAACTTCACCAAAATCAATCGAACCCCGAGTGCCAATGAGATACAAACCTGAGCTTGAGTCAGACAAACAACTGAATCATTGGTGGTGGGTGTCCAATTTGAACAACCAATCTTATGAAGAGCAGCATAAGGCATAACAAGATTAGCTGTAGACAATTGATCAGGCCAAACAATGAATAGACCACCAGTCAATTCCCTAGCAACATCAGATGACACAACCGAAGATAGGGAGAAACCAGGCACAAAGGGAGTATTCGGAAAAGAATTAATCACTCGAGCAGAAAACGGAATGACCACATTATTGACAAAAACAAAGCCATATTTCGGACTAGTCGGACATGCAGAGGCAGCAAGAAGATTAGCATAATATTCACACACAATTCGGGGATAAAACACTTGAGGATAGGATAAGGTAGGCAACAACCCCACGTTAGTACTCAAATCGACAACCCCATACTTCGCAAAATTACATACATTACAGATCGATTCAGGATGAAATTTCAGAGACAAAACAAACGGGAACACATCCGCAGAAAACCGGTAATAAAATACATGGTTGTACGCACGCCGCACATTATACATAGAGGAAACAGTATCAACAGGAAGAGGGGTTACCAAATTAGGAGAAGAGGGCAGTGGGGAAGACTCGGACGAGGATACCTCAATGTCATCCTCAATGTCCACGGGACCCAAAGGAGAAGAAGGGGAAGATGGGAAGCCACCACCAGTAGAGCGAAGGTGACTAGAACGGCGAGAGAGACAAATAGGTGGGTTTGCACCATTATTAGAAGGAGATGGAGCGTGAGAGCGTGGAGGAACTGACTCGGTGCAATAGGTCTGAGCTCTGCTTCGACTAGGAAGAATCTCTTTTGGCCGATGAGGGGTGTGTCGGGCAGCAGACCAGGGTTCAAAGATCAGTGGCGACGCTAGTGGTGGAAGACTCGAGGAGTCCGAAACAGTCAGGACAGCAGAAGTAGGAGCCGCGCGTAATTTTTTGCCTATCGACGAACTAGCTGCGCCGCGTCATTTTGCCTTGGTAACTGCCACGGGAGAGAGGCTCTTGGGAAGAGGGTGAAGTGAGAGAAGTTCAAAAGCCAAGTGATAGGAAATGAAGAAGAAGAGGCCGAAAAAGAGATGGTATGGGCTTGTGTCAACAATAAAGAAAAAAAAACTTACATTACTTAAGCCCAACAAGAGAGTAAAGGCCTGCACAACTAGCATTGGCCCAAGAAAAAAAATAGTAAGGCCCAAAGTATATTACCCAAATATTCAAGCAACGGAACCCAGGACGAGGGAATACATGACCCATGATTAAATAGCCACCAGAAATTGTGCCATATAAAAATGATAATTTGTACAACTCATCAGAAAATCATGTAAAAATGCCTAAGAAAAAATAAAAATATGCAACACCAATTTTATTCATCATACAACCCACGTTAGTAGGCAAGCATAAATATTTGGCAAAGAACTAAACGAAATGCCACATCAACTTCATATTTGATTTTGGACTGTTTGCATAGAATAATTTAGAGGTTCAAACAAAAATTAAAGTAAGGGATCCTTATTCCTCCAATTGTTTTTACCCTCTCGTGGAGTAGCTCGCAAACTCCATGAGACAATACCGCACTAGGAAAACCCGGTGCGACGAGCTCTGATTGATCCTTATAACCCCTTTGATAAGAGAAAGATACAATTATAAACATCATATTTTTGTAGTCGGCGGCTTTCACAGATCAATCACTTTCTGTGCTAGTAGCTCTTTCCGATTTGTGGACCGGTAGTTGCTCTTAATATCATTTCATGAACGTAGTCTGTTCCGAAAAGCAGGTAATTAATACTTCAAATAAAATAGTCTTTACCAACCAGAAGGAAAAGGAATGTAAAGTTTTAAGTCAAATAAATCGTTGAACTTACCCCTTTTAATGGAGTTTATAACGAATAAAAGTGATATAGATGCGTGAAAAAAAATGCCTAACGCAGAATCCTACATGATATGCATGTTGCAACTTTTTTTTTTTAAATGCAGAATGCAGAGTCCTATTGATTTTCTGAGAGTTACAAATCTCTGTAAACCTAAAGCTTTTGTAAAAATATCAGCTAATTGATCATTTGTGGGAACATGATTCATAATAATAATTCCTTCCTCTATTAATTCTCGGATATAATGATGACGGATGTCTATATGCTTAGTGCGAGAGTGTTGAATAGGATTTTTGGTGATATTAATTGCACTGGTGTTGCCACAAAAAAGATTAACAGATCCTACCTCTATCCCATTTTCAGTTAGCATTTTCTTCATCCATTCGAGTTGAGTGCAGCAGCTGGTGGCAGCAATATAATCGGCTTCTGTCGTGGATAATGAAATAGAGTTTTGTTTCTTGCTGAACCATGATACAAGATTTGTACCCACGAAGAAACATCCACCTGAAGTACTTTTTCGATCATCTATGCTTCCAGCCCAATCTGCATCACTATACCCTGCAATGCTTGAAGAAGTATCAAATGAGTACCAAATACCATAATCGCATGTTCCAACAAGATATCAAATTATTCGTTTGACAGATTTCAGGTGGAACTCTTTCGGCTGAGCCTGATAACGAGCACATAACTCTACACTAAAGCAAATATCAGGCCTACTTGCTGTCAGATACAACAGACTACCAATCATGCTTCGATACAGACTGGGTTCCACTGATACTCCATCATCATCATGTGACAGCTTATCGGTGGATCCAATGGGAGTTTTCGTTGCTTTGGAATTTTCTAGCCCAATTTTTGATGAGATTGCATGCATACTTACTTTGTGAAAGAAAAATGCCATCAGACATTTGTTTAACTTGAAGACCCAAAAAGTAAGTGACTTCACCAACCATACTAATCTCAAATTCTGTTGACATGATATAGACAAACTCATCGACCAATCTCTTTAAAGAGGACCCAAACACAATATCGTCAACATAAATCTGAGCGACGATAATATCTTTTCCTGGGTATTTCACAAAGAGTGTCTTGCCAAACCCCTCTCGAGAATAACCCTTTTCAAGTAGATAGGTTGTGAGTCGATCATACCAAGCTCGAGGAGCTTGTTTGAGTCCATATAATGCCTTTTTAACTTTAAGAACATGATTAGGAAACTCTGGGTCAATGAAACCCTTGGGTTGTTCGACATAAGCAGTTTCTTCTAAAAACCCATTCAGAATAGCACTTTTGACGTCCATTTGGTACAATTTAAAACATTTCAGACAAGCAAAGGCAAGAAGTAAACGAACAGACTCAAGCCGAGCAACAGAGGCAAACGTCTCTTCAAATTCAACACCTTCTACCTGTGTAGATCCCAGTGTGACTAATCTAGCCTTATTTCTTGTTATGTTACCAGATTCATCAGTTTTATTTTTGAATATCCACTTGGTTCTAATAACATTACAATCAGATGGACGTGGAACAAGTTCCCATACATTATTCCGACTAAATTGTTTAAGTTCTTCTTGCACAGCAATTATCCAACACTCATTAGTAAGAGCCTCTTTGATGTTTTTTGGTTCAATTTTAGAGGTGTAGCAAGCATACAGTGTGAGTCCAGCTAAGGAAAATTTGATTAAAATGCCCTTTAACTTTGAGGTAATTAAAAAATTACCCACTAACTTTGACCATTTAAAAAAATGCCCCGTAATTTTGAAAAAAAATTGATAAAATTACCTCGCAACCGGCTATTCAATACAACCGGTCAACAGTCGACGTGGCGCTGTTTTGCTGATCTGTTCACAGGTTTTGCCACGTTTTTACAGCAGAAGCATGATGTGTCACTTTAGGAGGGAAAATGTAGTCATGTGCTTGTCACCTGCCCAAATACCTAGGGTTGCTGAAATGGCCCTAGCCCGACGGGCCGGCCCGAGCCCACCCGAAAAAACCCAGGGTTAGGTTTAGGTATTTATGGCCCGTTTAAAATCCGGGTTTTTTTGCCCGGACCGCCGGACCCGTAGGGCTATGCGGGCTGGCCTGCAATTTAACCGGGCTGGCCCGAGATATATATGTATTTATAATTTATTTGTATTTGGAGCCTGAAATTTTAAGTTAGTCGACTCAATAGACTCAAGTCAATACTACAAAATACATATTATATATTGTGATACAAAATAATATTGATACAATAAAGCAATAATACTAATAATAATATAATAATATATGGTAATACACATCCCAATTGTTGTTCCCCCTCTCCTTGGATCCAATTCACTCCAGCGCCGCAATAACTCATCGCTCCAGCCCTACAACAACTCTTTACTTCAGCAGGCGTCAACTCCCCCACATCACGTGAATGATACTTAACTTTGATAACATTATGTTATTTTTTCATGAATGGTGATTTATTTGATATTTTGAGCCCTAAATATTTTTATGTTTGAATTACTAAGGTTGTTGGATTTCAGTATACATATAATTTTTAAAGTTTGACATGTAGCCCGATAGTGGCCCGTTTAGCCCGAAAACCGATAGGGTTAGGGTTAGGTTCACCATATTCTTGGCCCGATAAAATGGCCCGATAAGCCCGAGGCCCTATAAGCCCGAAAACCGCTAGGGCTAGCCCGAAACCACTAGGGCTGGCCCGTTTGGCAACCCTACAAATACCCACCCCAAGGGCCTCCTTCCCCATCCTCCTTCTTCTTCTTCTTCTTCTTCTTCTTCTTCTTCTTCTTCTTCTTCTTCTTCTTCTTCTTCCCATTTATATGTATAGATGCACACACATGTATACACACAATGCCCACCAGACACCCCCTTCCTCTTTTTCTGTAAATATATATATATATATATATATATATGCATCTATATATATAAAAGAAGAAGGGGAAAAGGGAGGGGTGATTATAATTTCTTTTTGAATTTTTTTTAACACACTAATGAGTCATAAAAAGAAAATATAAAAATATTGACAAAATTAATGCCACGTCAGCAAATAAGGGACAGGTCATAAGTGACCGGTTGCTTAACAGCTTACAACCGGTTGTGGGGTAATTTTATCAACTTTTTTTAAATTACGGGGCATATTTTTAAATGGCCAAAGTTAGTGGGTAATTTTTTCTACCCCAAAATTAAAGGGCATTTTTATCAATTTTTTCGTCCCCTGCTAATTCACGATAATTAGGCTTAGGAATATGTCGAGTTTGCATACCTCCACTGCTGTCACCAATTACCTGTTCCTGGGGATGATATTTATGGATCTTCAAAGGAGGGTCTCTCTTGCTTGATGCTGTAACACATGTTGCAACATCATCAGCATTCTTTTCATCTTGATTCTCTGTACAGACTACAGTAGTTAACTCAGCGAGGTCAGTTCCGGTTTGTTCACTTTCACTGTTTTGTCCTATAGATATAGGAACGTTTTCTGAAGACTCCGTCCATGTTGGAACATCCTCACTCTTCGAACTATCATAAAAAACCACATTAATGGATTCCATGACAAAATTAGTACGAGAATTAAAAACCCTACAGGCTCTGCTGTTTTGAGAGTATCCAAGAAAAATGCCAGGACCACTTCTTGCATCAAACTTCCCTAACTGATCACGGTCATTAAAAATGTAACACTTACACAAAACACATAAAAATAACTTACATTTAGTGACCTGCCTTTCCATATCTCATAGGCTGTAATGGTGATACTTGGTCTAAGATACACTCGATTTATGATGTGACATGCAGTGCTTACAACTTCTCCCCACTATTGCCTGAAGAGTGTGGTTTTTCCTCTCAACTACTTCGTTTTGCTGAGGTGTCTTTGGAGCAGAGAATTCATGCAAGACTCCACGAGTTTCGCAAAAAATTGTGAATTGAGAGTTTTCAAACTCTCTGCCATGATTGCTTCTGATTCTGGTAATTCCGCATTTCTTCTTATTTTGTAATCTCAAACACATTATATGTATCAGACTTATCTCTTAACATATCGATCCATGTATACCTAGAGAAGTCATCAACACAGACAAAAATATACTTCTTACCCCCTGCACTTTCAGTTTGCATTGGACCCATTAGATCCATATGAAGAAGTTCTAGAACTTGGTTAGTGTGTACTGCAGATTTTAAAGAATGTGAGTCACGTTTTTGCTTTCCTAGCTGACAGGGAGCACAAACCTCTTCCACTTTACAGGACAATTTGGGTAGTCCTCGAATAGTGCCAGAGGCGGACAATTTACTAGTTGCGAGTAATTAATGTGCCCTAATTTCTGATGCCAAATTTTAGATTCACTCATAGTAGCAAAGTGACACACATGTTCGTTCTCCAATATGTACAAAAAATTGGCAGATCTGTTGCCAACTAGGACACACTTATTGTTTTGATCATAGACATGACACTGTTCTTTAGTAATCTAACATGCAACCCTTGATCACACAAATGACTTATGCTTATTAAGTTAGCTTTTAGATTTTCAACCAAAAACACATCTGTTAATTTTGGAAAGCCACTTAGATTAAGTGTTCCCTTCCCAATGACCCTACTTCTAGCTCCATCACCGAATGTAACAAATTCTTCAATGTTTCAATGTTAGTTAGATATTCACGAACTCCAGTCATATGGCATGAGCAACCACTGTCAAAATACCAGGCACCAGATACAACAGAGTTTAATGCAAAATTGACATTAAAACACACATTAGTATTGGGTACCCAAATTTGACAAATCTTGGTTGATCGTGATGTTCCTACATCTACTTTTAGTTTAGGGGTTCTCCGGGGTCTTCCTTGATATCTCCAGTTAGAGAAAGAGATCATATAATCTGCCTACATCCTAATACACTTTGGACGAAGATGTCCGACAATCCCATTCACACAATAATGACATATAGGAACAAACTGAAGATTATTTCCAAAGTTACGCCTATTATGTTGTGACATGCGGTACAGAGAGTTTCTGTTTCTCCTCACTTTCTTTTGAATCTAATTCTATCTAGAAATGTGAGAATTCACAAAAATATTTCCAGGTTTAGCTGGAAAGGTATTATCAGTTCCGTGTGTTGCAACATATGTTCCAGTTTGTGAGAAATTACTCTTATTAGTATTAGATGACTCTTCATTGTAACCTAAACCGATGACATCACCATGACTCTTTCCCATATTCACAATTTCAGTTAAAACATCCTAACCAGAGTTGAGGCGCTTGAACAATTGTTTGGATTGCTCCAACTCGACAGATAGCCTTTCAATGGATTGATTTTTTCTTTCTATATTACTTCTGCATATACTAAGATCATTCATGGCTTTCTGGAGGTCGATCTTGAATGAGTCTATTTCTTTTTCTTTCTTGTTTAGTTCGTGTTGCAACACAGCTTCTGCTTCTTGACTCTTTTCTTCCATTGTATCCTTCAGTTTAGCAATAATCAGGTCTTTCTCTTTAATCTCTCCATGCAGACTCTCAATTGTCACCTGACATTCATGAAGTTGTCCCTCCCTCTTTTTTATAGCCTTGCTTCCAAGAATGCATTCGACAGATAATTTTTTATACATTCTTTGCATTTCCTCTGAAGTGGGACCTGACTCTCCAACAGAAACATCAGTATCACAAAAATCCGGTAATTCATGTTGCAACATACCTGGTGAAACACAAGAATTCGCTCCTTCAGTGTGAACTTATCCTGTGAGACACACATATGATGCAGACAAGGTTGCCAGATTGCTTGACAAGTCAGTATCCTGATCTTTCGCTTCTTCTTCATCTGCTGAATCATCACTCCATGTTGCAACGAGTGCCTTGTTCTTTCTTCTCAGGAATGTTGGACACTTTCTGAAAGTGTCCCCAACCTTCACACTCTCTACACCTGATTTTATCAATATTTCCACCTGCAGTACTAGTCAAAATATTAGAGTCAAAATTATTGATGGGTCCAGATTTCTTACCTTTTATAGGAGGTTTTGTATCCTTCTTGCGAACAGCTTCATCATAATTCCAAATTTCTTTGTAAATAAGATCATGTTTTCAGCGAGTTCTGATATCTCTGGTTCATGATTACTCTCTTCATATCCTTTGCTCTAAGCTTTAGCTTTGAGGGCTATACCTCGACTCGCCTCCTTTCTGTCGAACCCTTTATTTAGTTCGAAGGTCAAGAGATCTCCCACCAGTTGATCCATCTTCATACTCTCGACATCCTTTGAAGTGTCTATAGCAGTGACTTTCTCAGAGAATCGTTCAGGTAGAGTCCTTAAAAATTTATCCACTAACAATAACTCAGAGACCAATTCCCCTAAAGTGAGCCTTTTGTTCGCAATTCCCATGAATTGCGAATAGTATTCTTCAACCGATTTTCGTTCCTCCATTATGAGATTGTCAAACTGATTACAAAGATTTCTCAACGTAGATTTCTTAACTTCCTTGGTGCCTTTAAAATAATTATCAAGCACCTCCCTTGCTTCTTTGGTTGTTTTGCAATTACAGATTTTCATGTATTGATTCTGATCGACGAAGTTCATATGAATAGTAGAGCTTTGTGAGTTACCTTGTAGGCTTCCTTCTCAGTAGTTGACCATTCCGATCTGGTTTTTCCTGTGGTCGAACCTGCAACAGTCGGTGGCGACCATCCAGAGACGACAGTCTCCCAGTATTCATCACCCATTGCCTCTAAATGAGCCGTTGAAAGAGACTTCCAGTAGTCATAGTTTGTGCCATCCAGTAATGGGAATCGCATAGTATTGCCACGGAGATCCATAACTGTGTAGTTATATAGGATCGACCGTATTAGAATACGGACCCGCTCTTGATACCACTTGAATTTCCTGGACTGCATAGTTTATGTTCCAACACCGAAAGTGAGAACAGAAAATAAAATACACCACTCATAAAAAACACGGGGACTAAATCACTCAGACCTCTCGGATTTATATTTATTGATAATCCATATACAATTAGGATTTACATAGAGATCTTGACTCCCTATCATCTAACCTATACTATATCAATAATTTTCGGCGACTCCCGTTGACTTCTTCTACACTAACTCGACAATCCACTGAAGGCCGGACGAGTTCTCCCGAACCCGTCTTGAAGCTCCTTCTCCCGAAGGTTCTTCGACTATTCTATCTAGACTAACAATGATTCCTCAATTCTCTCAATCAACCCCAACGCAACCTTTACAATGACTGCTAAAAAATATGAAACTATAACTCAATGTGTTTCTATTCTGCGCACCTTACTTTCATGCTACTGTATCGCCTAAATATCCATCTCCTAGATATGACCTAGTCATGCAGTCGCCAACTCACCAGGATCATGCCAAATCTCTCTCCAAATCTATCTTCATTCTTCAGAGCCATCCATATCAGCTTCAAGATATCACTTAATTAATTTCTTATAAAAAAAGAAGTATAACACTAATAATAAATATGACCAATATACTACATATGACAAAAATCCCAAAACAACATAATTTAGCAGTCTCCAAGATATCTTCCAAGACAACAAGCATTCCCATGCAGTCACACTCAAACATGAATTTTCTCACACGAATATGGAAGATTTTCCTATCGCCTCGGCATACGTATTAAGGTTCTGTCTGATCACTTGAAGAACGCCGGCGCACCTGTATCCAATGATCATTTGGTATTGTAGTTAATGGTTGGACTTAGGGAGGCTTATAATGGTGTTGGCACAGTTCTTTGACAAAGTAATCTACTACCTACATTTTACCAGGCTCGCTCGGTGCTGGTTCTTGAGGAATCGGGCCTCTCTATGAAAGTTACCTCCGCTTCTGCATTGGTAACTTCTACACCTGCTGCTCTAGTTTCGGATGGGTTGCAATAGCGACCCACTTCTGCCAATCGCAAACCATAAAAGAAGAAAAGCTTCAAGGGCGGTCGTGGTTCGGGCCCAACCATCAACTCGGGCACGTGTGGCTTCCAGGAACAGCATCGGGGTACTTCCCCCCCATGGGACTAACAGTGGCCTGTTTCGCCAGGTGGACCACCTCCTTGGCCTTGGCAGTGGCCCATTCCTCCGTGCCCTTATCCAACCGCTTCATGGAATAGTCCACCGACTGCCTCACGACCCTCCACCCCTCAATCTAGGATTTTCGGTTCTCGTCCACAGGCCTATTCTGCCCATACTTCTTCTTCACCAACTGATATAGAGGCAGCCATGTACACTCTTGGGATTACACCACCGGACATGAACTGGTACATGGATACGGGGGCCACGTCTCATATGACCTCTACCCCAGGTACGCTCTCGTCTTATTTCAATTTGAGCAAACACCATGGTATTATTGTGGGAAATGGTCAATCTATTCGGAGTTATGGTTATGGGCATGGTAGTTTACCTCCACCTCATAATTCCTTATCCTTGAAAAATGTCCTTCATGCACCCGATATAGTTAAAAATCTAGTTTTTGTTCGACAATTTACCCGTGATAATAGTGTTTCTGTCGAATTTGATCCTTTTGGGTTTTCTGTTAAGGATTTTCGGACGAGAATGCGTCTCATGAGATGTGAGAGTCAGGGTGTGCTATATCCCCTCACCAATTTCTAAGCCATCGTACCATCTGCATATGCTGTTGTATCACCTACTTTGTGGCATGACCATCTGGGTCACCCGGGAGTTTCTCTTTTTTCGTCTCTTAGACAGAATAAGTTTATTGATTGTCCTCGACAACGTCTGTCTCATGTGTGTCAAGCCTGTTCGCTTGGGAAACAGATTAAATTGCCTTTTTTCGCTTCTAGATATTGTACTATGTTACGTTTGATATTATTCATAGTGACTTGTGGACATCTCCTATGTTAAGTACTATGGGTCATCGGTATTATGTTTTGTTCTTTGATGATTTTTCTAATTTCCTATGGACATTTCCATTATCTCATAAGCCACAAGAGTTCTCTATTTTTTTAAATTTAGAAATTCTATCCACACTCAATTTGAGCGGGATATTAAATCTTTTCAGTGTGTGGGCGGGATGATGTTTCAGTTCTGTTGCCCCTATACATCTTCCCAAAATGGCAAGGCCGAGCGACAAATTCGTACTATCAATGATATGATTCATACATTACTCACTCATGCCTCGTTACCCTCATCTTTTTGGCATCACGCACTCCAAATGGCCACATACCTACTCAATATACTTCCAAAGAGACACATGTAGTATATCACTCCCCTCACACGACTCTACCAGAAATGCCCATCTTACTCTCATCTTCGAGTATTTGGGTGCTTGTGTTACCCTCTTTTATCTTCCACTACTATACACAAACTTCAACCTCGCTCCACTCCCTGTGTATTTTTGGGGTATCCATCGCATCATAGGGGCTATAAGTGTTATGATATGGCAACAAATAAAATCATTATATGTCGTCATGTGATTATAGATAAGACACATTTCCCTTTCTCTAAAGTCAGTAAAAACTCTCCTTCGTCTTATGAGTTTTTGGATGACTTTCCTTCTCCTTATGTCACTCATCATCTCACTCAACAAACCAACCCTCCTCTTAGCCCGTCTACGTCACCATCGTCGGGCCCAACCCGTCCTATTTCGGCTCCATCTCCTCTAGCCAATCCTCCTTTTCGTCCCGTCACTTGTAGCCAGCAAGGTATTGTTAAACCGAAAAGACATTTTAATCTTCACGTGTCAATCCAAAAATCCCCATTACCTCACAATCCCATATCTGCCTTAAATGACCCTAATTGGAAATCGGCTATGGGTGATGAATTTAAAGCTCTTATTGACAATGAGACGTGGGAGTTAATACCCCGTCCTGTTGGTGTTAATGTTATACTCCCTCCCTCCCGCTCTAATTTGCCTACTTTTCTTTTCGGTTTGTCTCAATCTAATTTGCCAGCCCATAAAATCTCCACCTTCAAAATCTCCACATTCAATCTCAACCTTTGAAAAAGTCAAAGATTCCACAAAATCTATTTTTTCTTAACCTCTGTGCCCGACCAAGGTAGGTAAATTAGGCCGGGACGGAGGAAGTACGATCTATGTGGATATTTACTCATAAAGAACGTGTTGATGGTTCATTTGAGAGGTATAAAGCCCGTCTTGTAGGTGATGGTAAAACACAACAGGTTGGGATTGATAGCAGTGAAACTTTTAGCCTGGTCATGAAGCCTGCCATAATTCGGACCGTCCTCAGCTTGGCCCTCCCGAAAAAGTGGTCAATTCACCAACCTGACGTAAAGAATGCATTCTTACATGGTACGCTGGTGGATACCATCTGTATGCATCAACCTCCTGGTTTTCATGACCCCAAGTTTCCAGATCATGTCTGTCTCTTGAAAAAGTCGTTGTATGGGTTGAAGCAAGCTCCACGGGCTTGGAATATGCGATTTACAGAGTTTATTTCCACTCTCGGTTTTTCTTCAAGTCGGACAAATCACTCCTTGTTCGTCTTTCGTGATGGAGATAGCATGGTATACCTTCTCCTCTATGTAGATGATATATTATTAACTGTCTCCTCTGACTCTCTTCCCAAGTTTATTATTTCCCGCCTCAGTTCTGAGTTCGCTATGAAGGATCTGGGCCCCCTTCACTATTTCTTGGGGATTGTTGTCTCTTCTCATGATCAGGGCTTATTCTTATCTCAACGCAAGTATGCAACTGAGATTATTGAACGTGCCGGTTTATCCTCATGTAAACCATCCGCCACACCGATGGACACTAAGCCCAAACTTGGGGCACATGACAGTCCTCCGTTCTCTGATCCTACCTTGTATAGAAGCCTCGCCGGTGCTCTGCAATATCTCACCTTCACTCGTCCAGATGTTGCTTATGCAGTGCAACAAGTGTGTCTCTTTATGCATGATCCTCGGGAAAGTCACATGTCTAATTTAAAGCGTATTTATGTTCAAGGGACACTGGATTATGGCCTCCACCTATATCCCACACTTCGCTTATTACATACACTAATGCCGGGGTGGCTGTTCTGATACCCGGCGATCCACTTCCAGCTACTGTGTATTTTTGGGAGATAATTTGATCTCGTGGTCGGCAAAGCGACAGCCTACCATGTCTCTTTCCAGCGTCGAGGCAGAATACCGTGGTGTTGCCAATGTGGTAGCCGAGTCATGTTGGCTACGTAATTTACTTCTTGAACTTCATTTTCCAGTTCCGACGGTGACCCTAGTCTACTGTGACAATGTAAGCACTATATATCTTTCAGGGAATCCGGTCCAACATCATTATACTAAACCTATCGAGATGGACATTCATTTTGTCCAAGAAAAGGTGTCTAAAGGCCAAGTTCGTGTGTTACATGTCCCTTCACGTCATCAACTTGTGGATATATTTACTAAGGGACTGCCTCTTATTTTGTTTGATAAATTTCGGGACAATCCCGACATCCGTCTTCCTCCCGTTTCGATTGTGGGGGTCTAAGAGATAAGATATCTGTTGTATTTGTAAAATATTGTGTGTATCCATTTTATATGGTAGGGATTAATTAGTTATGTAATTAGAGATAATTTAGCTCCGTAGTTATAGCCAGGATTAGTTTAGTCGCTCTTGTATATGTACCGTGATTTGGAATGAGAAAAGTAAGGAATTAAATTCTTTCAATTTAAAATATTTTAGGTTAATATTTGAAAAGATAGAAAAAGAAAAATATATATTAACCGTAATTCAAATTGCAAAATTATGATAAGTTGGTTGCAATTTTGTAGCTAGAAGTTCGTGATTATTTTGCAGTTAAGCCGTTTTTCAATAATTGACCACAATTTGTTGTTGAAAAGGGATTCAGAAATTCATGCAAGACTAAGCTAAAATTAGTTAGGTTATTTGGATATTTATTTGAATAGATACTTCATAATTATTGAGCTTAAGTTACATAATTGAGTCACGATAAGCTGCTAAAGTTCCGTCCACAATATATAGGGCGAGTCTTGTTCATGCATAATTACAAATAGAAATGTACAATCGAGACTTTATTCAGAGAATTTAAAAAAAAATACTTACATTTTGATTTTATCATTTTTTTCCAAAAATCCTATTAAGTGAAAATATACAGACGTGGAGAACTACCATTAAAACGAAAAAAAAAAAAAAAATACATTGAGTTATAATTGTGTTCTATATGTTATATATGTATCTAATGATATTATGCGAATAGGAGTGGTAATGTAATTTATTACTAGTAATATACCCGTGCGATGCACGACTTGCAAAATATAGATGAGTGTATGGTACGAATTGACGAACTATTTTATTGTATGATGAATAAGTTAATACTAAAATCAGTACTTATCTAAATAGAAATGTATTTTTATGGTCGTGAACATAAAAGGATACATAAATCGTAAAAAATAATAATAAAATTAGGTGTACCTAAATCAATTAAACATAAAAATATGTGTGACAGTCACACGCATGACAATAAAATTATTACTCTTATTTATTTAGTATATCTTTTCAGAGCAAAATTATCAATACAAAAGTATTACTTTTTGCATCAAAAATATCACTTTAATTTTAAAAGTATTCCTTGTAGCCTCCTTATTAGTCTCTTACTTATTTCAACACATATTTTTCTTTTTATGGCATCTCCACAATTTACTAGATTCTTTCTACAAAAATATCATTATTACTAATTTCCAATATATGTTGTCATATGTGGTCATCACAAACAATATTCGCTCAATCAATTATGATCACAAATATTGGAGCATCACTGATTTGTAACCATTATTTGGCCTAACCTAACACCCCCCAATTTTTTGGGTATAATGTATCTAGGTTACTTTCTCGTTGATATATTTTTTCGACTGTTTTTACTTTATTTTACATAAATTGGGTAATTTTTTTATACTACTCCTAGGTGCTACATAAACTGAACGAAATATTGCCTCCTTTTTGGAATTGGCTTAATAATGGACAGATTTCCTCATGATTGCGTTTGACAAATTTTGTAACATATGATATGGAGTCTTTTCTTTTTTTGGAAGATTATAATTTTTTTTCCTTATATAACTATAGGCAAATTTCCCTGATTTTTTGGGAGCCAATAATTACATCAGATTGTTATATAAATTTATTTTAGATGAATATATGGTACAAATGCATTTAATAATCATCCGAAAGCCTATAAACATAAAATTGTGTTTTCCAGAATTGGCAATAGATTTTGGGCTGGAAAATGGCTAAATTACTATTTCTGGAGGATTTTGTTATTATATTATGTAAGATATACTCCTTCTGTTTAAAAAAAAAAAAAAGTGTCACATTAGAGAATATGATTTTTTATTTTAAAAGTGTCATGATAGCAAAGGCTTAAATAATATAAAAATACACAATCTTTTTGTCAATTATAAAATACAGCACGACTTTTTAAATTTAACGTGCAAACACCCGATCTTTTAATATTTTTCAATTTAATACTAGGGGACTAATTTCGGACTTCAATCCCTCATGTGGAGTCAAAAATTGAAATTTTGGGTCATAACGTTTTTTTAACTAGACTTTCCTTTTTTTATTTTTCTAATCAGGCGAAATAGATTCTCAAACCTTCAAGCAGAATAAGAATCTCATAAATTATAGATTTTCTCCATTTTGTCTCAAATAAAGGAGTGTTGTCTCAAACTCACTTTTAATGGAAGACAAGTATGTTAATTTCACTTTTTCATTTTAAAATTGCAGTCCAAATTAAAATGCACCAATGAAACTTTATTATTGCACACTTAATTGTAAACAAGCACAAATTTCAGCTTAATCAAATCACTGGTAATGCACTATTAAATATAAACTAAAATGAGCAGCAAACAAAATTATCTAAAACCGTCTGTTAAAACAAAAAAGAAAAATCAAATATTTTACCACTATAACTTATCATAAAGTATAACTTCAACATTCACTTACAGACACATATACAGAGAGATCGGATCATCTTGCTCGATGAGCTGTTGGATGTAATTCTCACTGAAATTGTGATGGTAAACATCATACACTTGGCGTAGGGGGAAAACCAACTTAGTCTTTCTCACATCCACATTTGGGATCTATTCAGATTCATGATTGGAGCACTCCATGGCCTATTTAACTCTCTGAAGAACATAACAGAAAGCCTCTGCAGCCTCATTGTTCGTGGCGGAAGTTGTTGACATTTCTGTCCCTAAAGATGAGGATGAGACAAAGAAAAATTTTGAGAAGCTGTTTGACTTTGAGAAGAAAGGTTCATACCCAATCTCTGTTTTTAATATATTGATGATGTTTTTTCACTAGGCTATGGCTTATAAAACTTTTAATATATTGGTGACGTCGTTTCACTAAGCTATGGGTTGTAAAAAGAGAAAAAACTTCTAATTTCACGTCAGAAAATTGTAGCCCATAATTCCTTTTGGGGCTTTACGTCAACCATTGGAGGCCGAAATTCATTTATGTGTATTAAATTGAAAAAATGTAAAAGGTAGTGTATTTATATGTTAAATTTGAAAGTTTGTTTGATTTGATAAGTGATCGAAATGTCATATATTTTTATGTTATTAAGCCTTTAGCAAAAAAAACCCACAATTCTTTCAATTTTACCCTAAACAACATACTTAATTTAGTTGATTATAGTTCCTTATTCCACAAAATATATATCCCAATTATATGGATCATGTTGGGATATCTTTTAACCCATCCTTAATTTTTCCAAAAAAAAAAAAAAAAACTAAAGCGACACTTTTGTTTTTCAATTGGAAGGAGTAGTAAGATAAGTGATTTCTTAAAAAATAAACCAAGTCCTAAATACAATTATGTTTACTTCACCCTACTTTATGATATTGTCAAAGCTATGTGAAATGCACCAAATTAAAATGCACCCTACTTTAATTAAAAAAAAAAATGCACCCTACTTTATAACTATAGATAAGCTTACAACAAATGGAAAATATTACAAATCTGAACAATAGCAAGAGAAAGTTCTATCTATTACACTGGAAATTTCAGAATATAAATCTAGTCGTGAACAAACCCACTATCCTTAAGACAAAACACGTCCTGGCCAGTGCTCACGGAACGATGTGATTGTCTCCAAAGGTGAAACGATTTCGTCTCTTCAGAAGCAGCACCGCAATCTGAAGAGCTCCGGCGAACTGAATATGTGTTGCTTCTGAACTAGAAATCCTGATGCCTTTTCTATTCCCAAAGCTTTGTTTCAGATTCCAAAAGATAACAAAAGAGCCCAAGCCCAAGGTCAAGGCCGAGGCCTTCCCCAAAGCCCAAGCATGTGCTCGTGCCGTGCCGTGCCGAGCCGAGTGAGTGAGCGCGCGCTAGCGTGTGGGCTTCCAAGAGGACTCCCTCATAAGCATACTTAATATGCTATATTGTGCTCCTTTATCTATACTAGTCATCAATGCTTTAGTTATACATGTGGGATAGAAGTTAATGCACATTCTTTATCACCACACTTCATAATTAAGTGGCCAACTTTGATAATTAATTTCTCACTCACCGAAAGACGGTTTTGAGAAATTCAAAATGCTACGATTATCTACTTCAAACGTAGATTAATATTATATAGTTTAATTCCTATAAATTAAACTTTCAACCACTTAATTATTTAATTAAAGTGACTCATCACACTTTAATTATATATAAACTTCAACAATCCCTCACATGAGTGGAAATTAATGCATGCATGAATGCAATTCCAGTCCAGAGAAACATTGACTAAGGATAGGTAGCTTGTGGCTTTGAACCTTCCATAGCAAAACACTATCGGATGCACCAGCGGCTTGGTAGACGTAAATTATTGAACCATTCCTCCTTGGTGTGCACCTAGTCAACAGTGTTCACACAACACTAATCAGAATATACTCGTTCTCACGTTTTTGTCCGTTTCAGCCATGGACACACTTTGGATTCATAAGTGTTTCATTGAAGAAGCCCTTACCTCACACTTACATAGGTGATTCCTTTATCAAGTATTCTGCAATACTCAACCTCCTCGAGGTATTTCAGAATCATTAAAAGTCATAAGACTTATCCTCACCACCGTTGCTGGTCTTTAACACTTGTCTTGCGTTCTAGGGATAGGTTTTGAAGATTTGTTCTTCCAAGTGTTTCTCACAAACTTTCAAAACTTGGTTTTCCCATTGAACTAAGATTGTGGGATCTCCACTCATCATGGTTGGGTATCAATTTTGATCGTTCTTTAATTTGTCGGTTTTAATCCCATTCCCTCTCCTAACTTGACCAATTGATCTCGGTTCAAACCTTTGGTTAATGGATCCACTAAGTTATCCTTAGATCTGATGTAGTCTATTGAGATAACCCCAATAGATCAATTGTCTAACGGTATTGTGTCTACGGCGTATGTGCCTAGACTTACCATTATACATGTTATTCAGTACCCTACTAATCGTGGCTTGACTGTCATAGTGAACCATACCTGCTAGCACTGGTTTGCTCCAGCATGGAATATCTTCTAAGAAATTACAAAGCTACTCAGCTTCTTCACCAGCTTTATCCAAAGCGATGCAATTGATTCCATGGTGGATCGGGTTTGTTAAGTTGATTTCGACGAGACTGCTCCTCCTCCAATCGTGAAAACATGTCCACTCGTGGAGAATGAGTCCTTCGTGTCATAAATCCAATTTGCATTATTGTACCCTTCAAGCACATGAGGATAGCTCATATAATGCAGTCCAAGATTAAGAGTATACTTTAAGTATCTTAGAATCCTTGTTAGAGCTTTCCAATGTTCTTGACTTGGATTGCTCGTGAACCTGCTCATTTTGTTCACAGAGCAAGCAAGACCGGGTCTAGTACAATTTTGTTCACAGTTTTATTTGTTACTTTTTATTTATTAGGTATAATTAATAACTTGAATTAAAAAATGGGCTATTCGCAATTTGTGTTTCTTTCTCGTATTTAGTATCAACAGACTTAGACATTGGCTAACTATCGTCTTTCCCATGCTTCTAATACCAATTTCATGCCCCTTGACTGCTGCCCCAGCCTCTTCTTCAGGTTCTTGTATCTATTTCAATGGAGGTGGGTGTATGTTCATTCTTTTGACGCTCCTTCACTTATGCTTTGGTCCGTAGCTTCCCGAGAAGTGTTGATGCTGAGTTGTACGAATTATATGCTATCCATGAAGCTCCCATTATAGCACAACGTCTTGGGCTCGATGATTTCCACATACAAGGAGATTCAAGTATCGTGATCCTCTCTAGCTGGGTGAATCGGATTGCTCATCCCTTTGCCTTCCTATCCTGGATGATGTTAAAATTCTCCTATCTGATTTCCCAAGCTGCCAGCTAAATTGGATTCCTCGTTCAGAGAACTTTATTGCTCATAGCTTGGTTTCTTATGCTAAAGAATGTAACTTAGACTTTGTTTGTTGGGATTCTTCCTCTCGTTTCCTTTGTCAATCAAGGCTAGCCGATTCCAGCTTTTAATATAACTAATTTTCCCTTTCCAAAAAAAATACCAATTTGGTGCAATGTAGACTCGAGAGGAAACGAGCCTAACTCCACCTCAAAACCATGGTCAACCAGCTTAAGAGAAGAGGTCTACTCTGGCCCTTTATCCAAGGTCAGTCCAAGTTATTATCTTTTCCATGCTTCCAACACCAATTTGCTAGACTCAGGGAAGTGGAGGTGAGTTAACTCCACCTCAAAACTACGGAACCAATGATAACACAAACTCTATTAAAATTTACTAAGACACATTTGAAAGACATCTAACACGGACAAGTTTAACCCGATTCTACTAAAGTTGATCCCAAACTAATAATTTATCTTAAGATAAGAATTATATGTTTCAAATAACTATAAATACAAACTTACCCTAAGTAGAATATGAATCTAATTCTGATGATTCGAACTGCCACCTTAACTAAAATGGCGATGTTTGCCCGGTAATGGTACGTCATTACTTGAAGTATGATTCCTTTATCTAGTTTCAAGTCCTGTTTTTATTAAGACAGCTCCCGTCTTTTTCTTAAGCTTGACGAGACATTCAAATCACGACATCAGTAAGATCAAATAACTAAATTCCAATCTAAAAAAATAAATTCCAATTAATCAAATGAGTAATATACTTGTGCAATATTATTTGGGAGTTTGGGAAGGGAAAAGAAAACCAAATTCAAATAGCGAGAGATTTAAATTTGTGCTCTCGTGTTTTGGCGAATAGCTAAACATAATGCAACATATAAGAGGAGTTTGTGCCTCGTGCTCTGGCCAACAACATAAGAGGAGTTTTTGAATAAGCAAGTTGATGCAGGAATAGGGGGAAATTTGGTCACGAGAATGGTCAAGTCTTGTAACTACTAAAAGCTTGCCATTTTTTTTAGACAAATCGACGGACAAGTGGAGAATTTGGTCATACGAGTGGTTAAGACATGGAAGTACTCAATGCCTATCATATTTTACCAGACATATTGACAAGGATGTGAAGGACCCCAGTACATAGATGAAGGTGGATACAGCACAAAGATTTGAGGTTCATGTGATTGAACACATATGAGAATGGAGGCTAAAAATGTGGTGAATGCAGTCATGATAGGTTTTGTTTTTGTCAAGTTAATTTTGTTTGATAGCGGCACTCCTCCTACTATGCCCTACAAAAGACCACAGTTTAATTTTCGTATCCATTATGTTGTTCTTCTTTATATTAGATCTTCTATGTCCGATATTCATTCTCTTGCTTTTACTTTGCTTTCTTACATTGTTGCCAAATTTCATATCCATCATATTTCTTGTGTTCTTTATGTGAGATCTACTATGTTTGATATTAATTCTCTTTGCTTTTTATTTTACTTTCCTAATTTGCTGCCAAATCTTTCTTCTGCTTGAGTTTATTTAGTAAGTTCATGTCAAGATTTTGCCATTTTGGAGATGCTTGTGGAGTATCAGAATGTGAATATGCTAATTGTATTTACTTGAATTTCGACTTGTAGATAAGAAATTGATCCTTCAAAATTACTAATTAATTTCTTTGAGAGGTTATACCTACTTCTATTATAATTATAAAAAATATAAAAGTGTGAATAGTTTCATACAAACTTTGGTTTTGCCTATTAATCCTTAGTGTTAGCGAGTTTGAACTTTTGAGGTTATTTTATTAACATTATTTTTAAAGTTTATTTATTTGGTAAGCGGATATCCTATATAGTTTAAATCTCATTTATTAATTCATGAAAATTTATATTCCATGCCAAATTATATTTGATATCTAATGGAATAAGTTGACATTAAATATTTATAATATTTCATATTTTTCTTCCTCTCTAATAGCATACATAATATTATTCTTTTTTATTTATTTTTAATTTTTAAGATTCTTCAAAATTTCTTGTCTCTTTTATAATTTGATTTTTACATAGTCATAAAAAATGAAGAAAGATCGATTAGTTAAATTATTAAAGTTTTATTTATTTATTCATTAAGAGTTCTTTTACAGTTCTTACTCATCTATTAACTCATAGAATTTTCTATTGCACTTTACTAGTATCACTCCAATGCGATGCATGGAAGTTTATTTAATAAATCATGATTATAAAAACTAGATATGATATAATTGAATATTTAAATATGTGATCATCTTATCTTAATAAAATAATTTTTTTATGTAGGATAAAACATAAATACAATTAATAAGTAATGTAAATATAAGTTTCTTGCACGTTATATATGAATGCAATATAACTTACTTTATATATAAGTGTATATATTTTTAGATTAACATTAAAATAAAATATTAAATATAATATATATATATATATATATATATATATATATATCAAAACGATCATTTCTTATCTTTAAAATCAAAATACACATTTAGTGTGTACGTGTTCGTAACACCCCAACTCTGCAAGCAGGTGAAGGGTTGTCACCAAAACATACTTCTACTTTTAAAACCTTTATCAGCGGAAGAATTTTAATATGAATACGAGTTAGAAAAAATCTTCATAATAAATAATTAAACTATTCTTTATATAAAAGCTAATTCGTATAAAATCCACATCTTTGAGTCAAAATCACAGTATATTTTTACAATATCATTAGAAATATAAACTTTTAATTTATAAATACTCAAAAGCTTAAACATTTATAACTTTAGCTCTACCAATGAAAATTGAAGACTTATAATGTGATACTTAACTTCACTTGTATTTACTTTAATTACTCTTTATATTCTTCTTATTGGGAATTTGTCCGCACTAGCTAGATCATCTGCCGTCCATTGGTCCTGAAAATGTTTTAACCAAGCATCATGAGTTATGCGACCCACTGGGAGAACTCTGTAAGCAATTGTACTAAATGAATAAGCATCATAATAAATACATCCTTGACTTAGGTGTCAATCTTACGACACAAAAGCCTTTGACTAAGGAGTCAATCTTACGACTCAAAAGGCATATTGCGTGACTAAGGAGCCAATCTTACGACTCCAAAGTCTAACTAGGAGCCAATCTTACTACTTGAATCCATATTGTTAAGATCACTTAAGAGCCAATCTTACGACTTGAAAGCATTCGACTTATGAGCCAATCTTCCGACTCAAAAGCTCATCTTACGACTTGAGAGTAATCACATGCCCGAAGGCGAACATATAAATCACAATACAAATTCAATAGTATAAATACTATATAGTTACCCACTTTTCATGTAGACTTTCTTGAACTGATGTAGATGTTCTTTGATTGAACTGTTCTAAAGAGGCTCTAAGATTGTCCGGTCCAACTCGTACTGCACTCGCCGATTTGAGATATTTAGTCGTATAGAATACTTTATTATTCTTCCCCATATAATAACTTATTATATCTATCATAATTTTAGATTGTATGTTTAACAAGTGGACATGTATACTTATACTTATACATTTAATCATATTTAGAATATAATAACACAGTAACATAATAACATACGTGTACATAAACTAACTTACTACCATACTCATATTGACATTACCATATATTATTTTTCAATATTTGACATACTAAGATAGTTAGTTAAAACTGAATGTATATATTTTTACAAAAATCTTCTATTATAGTTAAAAATAGCTAGTTCTATGTCTCTAACTAGCATGTCTTGTAAATTAAATTCATTATAAATCATATATTTCATAAAAACCTCTCAAATTTTATTATAAAATTTTAACTTTATATAATATGAAATAGTAAATTATTTTTTAAAAAGGTGTAGGGAATAATTTTATAAAATTCATTTTCTAGAAGCAATTTGACTATTTTATAACTAAAATCAACTTATCTTCTAAAATTCATCAAAAATCATTAACTCAACGAAACACCGTCAACTTTTAACCATACACTCCTGACATCATATGTTATAACATAGTGTAACAGTTTAGTAAAATAATAAGTAAACGATTCGATATAATGTTTCAGAGTTGCATGAATAACACGAACTTCTAATAATAAAGTATTCAAATAAGGCTCACACATTTAGATAATATAATCTCTACTTATAACTATATAAATAACATAAATGATGAATATATCAAATATTACAAAACACATATACTTAACATATGTTTGCCGATCTTGCACCACGTAGTAAAATCGGTAAATTGGCGGTCAACCATGTAAGACCCCTAAGTCATGAACACTTACTAATATGCATTCTATATAACACCTACTTAGCATAAATTTCTAAATCTATATAAAATACAAAAAATAAGAAAGGAAATTATTATAGAAGACATACCTTAAACACCGCCGGATAACGACTCCTTAAAGAGCCGAACCTCCAAACACCATTAGACATACCGGACCTCCGAATGTCGCTTTAAACATAAACTACTAAGGATCTTCTAATTAAAAGAATCTCAATGTAGCTCATATTTTGACAAATTGATTTAAGATGCATGATTACACAAGATGGTTAAACTGGAGGAGCTTAAATTAATTAGACGTTCTAATTATAATCATTCACCATTAAGTTTGCAACCTACGTGTATATGTATTGCTTATGTGTGTAGTTGTCACATATTTTTATAATAATAATAATAATAACAATAATAATAATAATAATGATGATGATGACGACTAGGATGACGACGACGATGACAACAACAATAATAATAATGAAATTTTTATAAGTATCATGTAGAATGATAACTCGTTAGTGCACTTTCTTTCCTCGTATGTTTCGAATATTATAATAAACATCAGGGTGTAATATTTTGAAAATATTTTTATTGCATTATATGTATACAAAAATTCCCGTAAATGTATATAAATAATTATAATTATTATTAAAATTCTATTCGTAATTCCTAATACAAGTTATATATGTATATTCTAAAATTAGAAGATCTTTTAGTATCTCTTATCTTTTGTATCTTTTTGTCTTATGTCGGACAAGTGATACGAGTGAGCTCGATCTCCTTGATAGCTTCTCCCGTAAAAACATGTTGTTCCTCGAAACTTCATTAGCCTCAATATTCGAATTAGAGACTTGATTTTAAAGATCTTCAAAATAAATTTTAAATAATTATTTCTAGAAAATTAATTATAAATGCAAACAAAGGAGTCTGCTGCTTTTGCTTTTGGGGTGTTACAATCTCCCCTCCTTTTAAAATTCGTCCCCAAAATTGTTATATATATTAAGTCGATACTTCAAGATTTTAGCCATAGGGGTTATACCCTTTTGGTGCGGCCATAGCTTATGGGAAGTTGTAGTTGTTGATCAATGCTTAAGTGGTTCTACTAGTACCTTGAAAATAGTTCAAGGCTCAACTTAGTCATAGACAATAAGCACTACATACCTCACTTGTATACTTATCTTACACATACAAGAACACATTGTCGCGATCAACGACCCGTAGATGCAGCAAGCTATAGCATGTTAATAGTAGTGACATTGCATAAAACAAAGTAGAGAAAGGTCCTACTTATGTTGGCGACTTCTCCTTATTCATCAAGCATTCTAAATGTTTCGTTAATGTTTAGCCTCAAATATCCAATTAAACCTTAAGTCTTCTCCGGATGTAACATTACATCAGTTTATAACTCAACTTAAACTTAGGCAATAAGCAAAATTTATCTAACATGCATGTGTACTTATTTTACAACACTTGAGCACACTGTTGCAATCGGTTGCCCATGGATGTAATAAGTTGTAGCATGTAGACAAATATGATATTGTGTAAGGAAAAGTAGAGAAGGTTCTCGAAATCCCAATGGTTCGAATATTTCTAGGGTCATTTCTTAGCATATAAATGAACCTCATGTGAACAATTAAGCTTAGCTTCTTTTGGCGTATTAACTCCAAGTTGACAAATCAAACCTTAAATGTCCACATCTAAACTACGCTTCGCTGCGCTACTCTGATAATTTATTGTTCTTAGTGTCATATCGATCTTTAGTGAATTCTGGTCACAGGACTTTAAGGTTAATTCCTTGTTCAATACAATAAACTGTACCCTTATTTTCTTCAGTCATCTAATTCATTCTTAAAATGAAATCATAACATTTCATTCCCATAACACGTCGGTCAACCTTGATTTTTTGCTCACTCTAGTTCATCTTAACACTTCTTACTAACATTGAAATCCCTAGGTAATCCACTGGAGGTATTCTAACTTCCAAGTTCACACTATTACTGCATCTTAATCCCAATTTTTTTCCAGACTTCTTCTTTTTCATTTTTTTCCCGTCTTCAGCGTGCCTTCCAACTTAGTGTTACGTATCAGCCTAGTTATTTCATTCGTTAGTAACCTATTTGGACTTGTATGATTATTCTAGGCAAATCCTTGATGAAATATAGGCCATCCTAAAACAACGGCAGAAACATAGCCCTTAGTCTGCTCAAACATACTTTACCCTGATCCAACTTAAGCAACAAAAAATAATATCCAAAATTTTAGATATAATAATCTCTAGCAATTTACGGGGACATAGATTATAAAGTGATGCTTGAAATCCTTAAATAAAGCTAATAGATAAATTTATAAATTATTTTCAATCATCAGCTAAACTGATAAATAATTTTATAGACATTTTTCAAGGAAAGTAAGTAAAAAAATCATCAACCTAAAAATATATTTGCAAAAGTTGCATTCTCCTTCTTTTTCTACTTAATTACCCTCTCTTTTCTTTTTAAAAGATACATTTTCGTTAATAAAAAATTAGAACAGAAATCACAGATACCTTCTCTTTCGTACAAACATCTTTCACAAAAAAATATTCTTCCTTTCTTTCTCTTCATACATTTAAACTCATTTTCATCTCATCGAAAATTCTTTAAAACTTTCAAATGCATACCTCTGGACGGATCGAATATCTAGCTGAGCTGCGATTCCCAATGTAAACTCTTTGAACATTTTTTCCTTGTTCAATTGTCACCCACTTGAGAGAAGATTACATAAGAATATTATATGATATTATTGTTTAAGTAATCTGAAAATAAATCCTTAACAAAGTTGAACCACTCCTTTTTCTTTACCCTCTTTTCAGACACAGGATATATTGTATGTATATATATATATATATATATATATATATATATATATATATTTCAACCACCAGTTTCGTCGTGCGCCGCCGCTGCTACAACACCGTTGTTCGCGACACTACTGCACATCCACCGGCGCTACTGAAGCGCTGTTCTACTGACGAGCTCAAACACATGTTAATCTTTGCGTCGTCGCTGCTCAACTGCAGTTAAACGCCGGCACTACTCACCTACATCCATCGCGCGCCGCCGCTATTCAACCACTGCTGCTGACCGCCTCGCCACTGCTGCTGACCGTCGTGCTTGTGACAGCCGCTGCAACACGCGTTGTTCTGCGCTGTCGGTGCTCAACCGTCATCGTTGCGCCATCGCCGCCACCGATCACCAGTCCAGCCACGTTGACAATCGATTATAAGTAGTCCTCACAGGTAATATGTTTCAATTGTGCAAAATAATAGATAAGGTTTTCTAGAACTTTTTATGAGAAAAAATTTGTTGATGAACATTCATTAATTTAGTAGCTAGAAATTATTTATAATGTAATTATCATTTAACCTAAAAATTTAGTTGAAATTGTTGTCTCCAATTGTATTAATTTACAAATTGTTAATGTGAATTATTTTTCTTAATTAATCCATGTTTGTGATTTTTGAAATTTGTAAAGAAAAGGAACAATATAATTTGAAAAGGAACAATAAAATTATTTATAATGTAATTATCATTTAACCTAACAATTTAGTTGAAATTGTTGTCTCCAATTGTATAAATTTACAAATTGTTAATGTGAATTATTTTATTTAATTAGTCCATGTTTGGGATTTTTAAAATTTGTAAAGAAAAGGAATAATAAAATTATTTATTATGTAATTGACATTTAACCTAACAATTTAGTTGAAATTGTTGTCTTCCATTGTATTAATTTACAAATTGTTAATGTGAATTATTATTTTTAATTAATCCATGTTTGTGATTTTTGAAATTTGTAAAGAAAAGGAACAATATAATTATTTATATTGTAATTATTATTTAACCTAACAATTTAGTTGAAATTGTTGTCTCCAATTTTATTAATTTACAAATTGTTAATGTGAATTGTTTTTCTTAATTAATCCATGTTTGGGATTTTTTTAATTTATAAAGAAAAGGAACAATATAATTATTTATAATGTAATTATCATTTAACCTAACAATTTAGTTGAAATTGTTGTCTCCAATTTTATTAATTTACAAATTGTTAATGTGAATTATTTTTCTTAATAAATCTATATTTGTGATTTTTGAAATTTGTAAAGAAAATGAACAATATAATTCATTATTTATTTATTAAATTTGAAAAGAGATGGAAAATAAGGGGAGGGACTTGGTTGTAGGTGGGAGTCATTTAGGAAGATGTGTTTCTTGATTTATATATTTTATTATCATTAAGTGCATTTGGTTTTATAATATATAATAGTTTAGAATTTGAGTGAGTAGGTTGTGTTGTGGGAAAATGTGGGACGTGAATTGTCATTACTTTTATTTTTAATTTACATATTTTCTTTGTTTTTAAAGAATTTAATTTATATATTTTCAGTTGAATGAAAAAATGAACAAATTAATATTTATATATAATTTTTAATTTTCTATTATGCCCTTGTTTTAATTGCGTTATATATAACTTTAGGTGGAATGAAAATGGACAAGAGTTGGATGCGTGTCATTAAGTGGTCTAAGTTTTATTTGGATGGAGTAAACAACTTTATGAAATTTGTTAAGATAAATTTGGGTCAAGAGTGTGATATTCGATGTCCCTGTATAGACTGTTTAAACCTAAAAATAAGAGATCAAAAAATTATGAAACACCATATTATGGAGCGAGGGATAGATCCAGGGTACATTACGTGGTTTCATCATGGTGAATCTAGTCTGAATAACTTGAGAAATACTTATGCGAATGAAGGTGAACGGACTGATAATGTTTTTAGTGGAAAAAATAGGGATGTTGATGACGATGATAATGATGGGGTAGATGACCTGTTAATTAACCTCGGTGCACGATATCATCAAGAGAATACTGAAAATATGTCAATTGACGATACTAATAGTGGGGGTGTTCCAGCATATCTCGAGGCATAATGCCAGATGCCAAACAAGAATTATATCCTGGTTGTAAGAAAATTTCAAGGACTTCATTCATCATCCAATTGCTCCACTTAAAGGTTTATAATAGGTTGAGCAACAAAACTGTAGATATGATGTTAAAGTTGATGAAGTCAGCTTTTCCCGATGGTGAGACTCTACCAAGTTCTTACTACAAAGCGAAAAGTTTTTCGCGGGGTTTAGGATTGGGCTATGGATGTATCCATTCGTGCAAGTACAATTGTGCCTTATTTTGGAAGGAAAATGAAAACTTAGAGGTTTGCCCTGTCTGTGGGACTTCTCAATGGAAAATCAATGATGATAAAGAGAAGAAGATTCCGCAAAAGATTTTACGGTATTTTCCTTTAAGACCGAGGCCTCAACGTCTTTTCATGTCCTAAAAAACATCTAAAACTATGGTGTGGCATAAAGAACGCATTGATGATGATTATATGAGGCATCCGGCAAATTTCGTAGCTTGGAATGAATTTGATAATGAGTTCCCTCAGTTTGCTAGTGATCCAAGAAATGTGAGACTGGCACTAGCAACAGACGGTTTTAATCCGTTTTGACATTTAAGCACCACCTACAACATGTGGCCTGTAATTTTAGCTCCACTGAATCTCCCCCCTTGGGATTGCATGAAGGACCCATTCTTAATGATGTCTTTGCTTATACCCAGGAAGAATTCACCTAGAAAAGACATTGATGTGTACTTACAACCATTGGTTGAAGAATTGAAGCAATTATGGGTTGAAGGGGTAGAAACCTTTGATGTTTGTAGTAGAAAGAAATTTCAGTTGCATGCCGCTGTTTTGTGGATAATAAACGATTCCCAGCATATGGCGATCTATCTGGTTGGAGTACCAAAGGTTACATGGCATGTCCAGTTTGTAATGTGGAGACATGTTCTGTGGGACTACGAAGCAAGGTATGTTACATGGGACATTGAAGATATTTACTGAAAAATCATGCTTGGAGGAGAAGCAAGAAGTTCAATGGAAAAAAAGAAGATAGAGAAGCTCCTAAAGAACTAACTAGTGAGGGCGTGCTAGAGCAGCTGGAAAGATTAAAAGACAGGACACCGGGGAAGTTTGCTAATAAAAAAAGAAAACGTAAGCCTAAGGAGTTTAATTCGACGAGACGCAGTATTCTTTTTTATTTTCTGTACTGGAGTAAGTTGAAATTAAGGCATAATTTAGATGTAATGCATATTGAAAAAAATATCTGTGAGAGTATATTAGGAACTATGAAGAGCGTAGAGGGGAAGACAAAAGATACTGTAAAGGCAAGACAAGACTTGGAAGACATGAATATCCGTAAGGAGTTGCACTTGAAAAGGAGAAATGATGGAAAACATGTGATGCCACCTGCATCTTATGTCATGACAAAGAAAGAACGACAATTATTTTGTGAGTTTCTGAGATCGATTAAGTTTCCTGATGGGTATGCTACTAACATATCTTGTTGTGTTAATAAGAGAGATCAAAAGATTTCTAGATTGAAAAAAGTCATGACTGCCATGTACTCTTACAAAGAATACTTCATGTCGGTATCCGAGGGTCCTTAAATAAGGATGTCTCGAATGTTCTTGCTGAGTTAGGCCATTTCTTTCAACGCCTATGCTGTAAAAAGTTGAAACGAAGTGACCTGGAAAAAATGAAAGAAGATACTCCCTCTGTTCCATATTAATTGACGTTTTAGGATGTTCTTTCCTTTTCCAATTGATTGACGTTTTACATATTTTTCACCAATTCTACCAATCTTCTCCTTGCCCTCAATGCTAAAATATCTCTACTTTTTAATCTCTCAGAGATATTTTGATTTGGTCAAATCTTTAGCTGAGGGTATATCTGTCAAAATATTTAATCTTTAATTCTTCTCTTTCATCCTAAAACGTCAATTAATATGGAACGGAGGGAGTATTTATTTAATTTTGTGTAACCTTGAACAAATATATCCACCTGCCTTTTTTGATGTCATGGTACATTTGACAGTTCATTTACCAAGAGAGGCATTAAGCGGTGGACCCGCACAGTTCAGATGGATGTATCCAATGGAGAGGTAATAAATAATATATATTAAATATAGTTGTGTGATATGTATCATTTGAAATGTGTTTGACTTTTTTTTTTTTCTTTTTTGTAAGGTTTCTGGGTGGCCTAAAGCAGAGCGTACGGAATAAAGCTCGTCCTGAATATTCAGTGGCAGAGGTATATATCGCAAAGGAGTGTCTAAATTTTTTTTAATGTACTTGAAGGGTATTGAAATTAGGTTCAACCAAGATGAGCGTAATAATGATACAGGGATTGATGATAGTCTATCTACTTCTCCCAGAAATGCTGGCATTTCGGAGCAACTACATACGTTGAACAATCGGAAGAAGAGTTTAATGCGACCCAATGATTTTTCTTCCAAAATTGTGAAGAGATTGAACCATTCTTTGAGTAAGTTTGTAGCTAACTTATTAATTTATTATATATTATAAATTAGATAACAAAATTTGAATTTGAATGATTTAGGACGCACAAACAGGAGCTACTGATGCGTGGATGTGCAAATATAGAACAGGAACACATAGATCAATTTCCTATGTGGTTCAAGAAGCATGTAACATAACTAACTTATTCCTTGTTTTGAATTACATATCATGTCAATTTATATTATATTTTTACAAAACTTACTTTTTCTAGATGACCCAATTATACCATAAAGATTCATCACCTGCACATGAGTCACTGTATTCACTGGCATGTGCTCCACATAATTATGTAAGAAAGTATTCCGGCTATATAGTGAATGGAGTACAGTTTCTAACTAAAGATCGCAACAACCGTCATGAGAGCCAAAACAGTGAAATTGTAGTAGACGGAATCATGGTGATGACACGATAGAATTTTATGGTATTGTGAATGATATAATTCAGCTAGATTATGTGAAAGATAGACACATTACTATATTCAGGTGCGATTGGTTTGATCTTGGTAGCAAGAAAAAACCAAGGATACAAAAGGATGGAAATATTGTAAGTATAAGAGTGGATGGTAAATGGTATGAGAATGATTCATACGTCTTGGCTGATCAAGCAAGACATGTTTTCTATATCAGGGATCCTAAGTTAGGAGGGGATTGGCGTATCGTGCAGCTATTCCAACGTAGACATATATACGATGTTGATGAGATGGAAGATGAAACAATGGATATTGAAAGCTCTTGTGTACTGGATTATGGAGTTTATCAGGAGAACGAAGTGGATGATACGATTGGAGTACAACTTGAAGAAATACAAACATTAAGTAGGGAGGATGAAGCCCCTTGGGATGTGTGTGAGTCAGAAGTTTCAAGAGATCCTGAAGTCGTCGATACGGATATAATATTTGATTTACTAGAGGAAGAGGAGTTTGATGATGTGTTATGTGAATATTATAGTAGTCATGAAGATTCAAAAAGAGGAAGTAGTTCCGACGATGACAGTGATGATGATAACTTAGAAACTTGATGATAGCAATTCCTGATTTGCTGACATTTCTACCCGTACAGGTATAATATAAATTATGATTTTTTGTATTTGATGCTTTTTTATTTTATTATGTTTTATTCCCATAACATTTGATCCTTTCATTATACTTTTATTAGTCTAAAATGTATTGATGATATACTAACTAATATTGTTTTGTATTGTTTGTTTAATTGCAGATATTGTTGGCAAAAAACAAGGAAATTAGTCCGTTGCATGATAGTGTGCGGTATCTGAGATTTTGGAACCAATTACTTTATTGATGTTATTTCTTTTTTTTCTTTTTTTCTTTTTTAAGTTGAATTGGTATTTTATTAATGTTATATATGTGTTATTTAGTCTATTTTTAATTGTTTTTAGTTCTTTTATGTGGCCTTGTTGTTAATGTTGTGGTTGGGCCAATTTTTTTGGCATCTTGTTTTTTTATTGTAGTCTTGAATAACGTTATGATCTATTGTTGGACCCATTTAGGACAAACAGATCAATTTACCAAAAACGTGCTAATTTACCCAACCCGTTTTGACATAATCTTGAATTATGTTACAAGTGACAATTTGATCCATCTTGAGTTGACAGGTATAATCAAGCAAAAGAGGTTTAATTCTGTTAATAGTATCATAAGGAAGGATAATTAGAATTAAATGCTATAATTAATCATATTTTTATTGTCCAAACAAGTAATAGTTTGATTAAACTGTTTTAATACATATATAACCGGTAACAATAATTTTCAAGTTCATTGGTAGCACAGTTGGTAAAAGCTCGCATGGTGCGTGCATCGGTACTGGGTTTGACCCTTGGTCGTGAATATTTTTATGTTTTTCCAGTTCAGGTTAATACCTGAACAATTAATGTTATATAAATTAATAGAAACTTTTGAACACAAAAATGTTAAGACTTAATGGTAAAAACTCCATCAAAGTAGTAATAGGTCTTAAGTTCGAATCTTTATGGTATATTTTTAGATCCATCAAGCTATAGTAACTAACATTCTATCCATATTGAAACTTTTGAACACAAACACTTAGTTTTATTTTTTGTTTCCTTTGTTCGGCTCTATGTTATTCTTAAATATTGTTAACAACATGGTAATCAGTTATAATAAAATATTAAGGTCATTTATAATTTTAATAACATGGTAATAAGTTGGTATCCTTCGTAACTAAAAATCAATAATTCAAGGTTAATTTAGCCCGCTTTGGACAATTTGATCAATCTATCTTAGACGAGTCGAATAATGACCCGTAATGAAAATCAACTTTATATCGATCCTGATCGATGAATTTATCCATTGTTGGTCACATTGACATGTGTTCTATAGACCGATCAAAAAGTTACTCGTCACGTCATTCAAGATAAATTCGACATGGTTTAGTCATTTTTTCTTGTTTTGGTTAATTTGATGCTTCTATCCTAGACGGGTCGAATAGTGACCCGTGATGTAATTCAATCTTAGACCCAAGCATATCGGACATTTTAGGCCGTTCGAATAGTTCACTGTAACGTAATTCAAGATTAAACCGAAAAGGGCTGGTCAAATTTACTCCTGTTTGATCAATTTGACCCGTCTACAGTAGATGTGTCAACTACTGATTTATGAAGTAAACTAAGGTTACATCAAATCAGATCGGTCAATTTAGGGACTAAATTAAATTTATTCACATTATATATGGGAACCAACATTTTTATTGTAAAAAAATAATTAAAATGATTAATAACTCCATCAAAACAGATTATATTTCAAAATGAATGAAATTAAGTTTTTCCAAATATCAGATATTATGAGTCCAACTGAACTTAATATTTTGAAATAGATACAAATTTTTTTTTTAATATTCCATATAATATTATCATTATTCAATCAATGGTTCGTATTTATTCATTTCTTTGTTGGAAAATTTATCCTTATCATATCATATATGTACTAGTAACTTAGAATATTATGTAGGATGTATTTAATTGAATTGTTTTTAAAATGTAAATAATAAAGTCCAAATAAAATATAAATACACATTTTAAATTAATAATACCCAGCCCAACAACCCAGCCCATAACACAGTCCACACCCAGCCCACAACCCTTATTAACGCCTGGCCAAGGCCCAACAACCCAATAACCCAATCCCTTAATTCAAACCCACCAGGTGCATACTCTCACATCCGCCGTCATTGTAAGGGAACTAAACCAGCCCACCCCCACCTCGGCCACTGAAACCACCTAACCCTACACCATCCAACCACTGTAAAACCATCCCAACACAAATCTATCTCATCTCCGTCAGCCTTCACTCATACACCCAACATCTTTCTGGTCGCACCCTACTCCACGGCCCACACCCAGTCGGTATTTACCCTAAGCCCAGCCACCGCAAGATCCAAATCTCTTCACATGTACGGCTTGTACACAGATGGTGGCGTATTTTTTGTTCAGATCTGGAACAGATCTGGCATATCCGCCTCATATTAAGATTCGCTCCTCTATTAAGATAAGTCTCCTTATTTTGTTTAATTTTTTCAGTATGTTTCTTCATTATCTTTGGTTTTCAATGAAGTATAGATATTTTTTTGATTCGATTTTTTTTTTTTTTTTTTGTATAGAATATTACTACGATGACATAAAAATCCCAGTATCATTGTTGATCTATACTTTAATAGGCAACATTTTTAAAAGGCATTACTTTTTTTTTTTTTTTGTTGAGAATATATCTCTGATGACATAAAAATCTCAGAATCATTGTTGACCTATATTTTAATAGGCAGTATTTCTCAAAGATATTTTTTATTTGTTTATAAAAAAACTGAAAAGGGTTTTAATTAGGAGTCCCTTTTAGCCGGAAAAAAATGGTTAGGCGGGATGTTGGAATTTTTCAATAGTTTTTTAGAGGGTATGGCGGGCTTGAAAGGGTAATAACCTAAATATTAACTAGTCTTCTAAATTTATGTTGTACCACCATTTATCTAATTGCTCCAGTCACTGTATTGCAGATCCTCAAGACAACCGAGAAGAAAAGTCACGACTGGTAAGGCTTCAACCCGAAACTGTTCAATTCATAAGAGAAATTATTATGTAGATGATTTTTTTAATTTTAAATTTCTAATAGTTGTTGATCGTCTAGAATTGGTATGTAATGGACATTTAAGGGTGATGTAATTTATGTTGATTGTAACAATTTAACTCAAAAACATTCTTAGTTTATATTAGTTTCGTTTATATTTGATGTTATATTGAACTATTGAATTTTGGTGTTGTTTTTTATTGTTTTCTATTGGATAATTGATTAGATGATAGTAGACTACAATATAATTAATTAGTTTCATCCAAGTGTTGTTTTGAATTGTTTTCTATTGGATAATTGATTAGTTGAAATTAGACTACAATATAATTTGTAACGCCTCAATCCCATTAGCTCGGGATTAAAGTGCTACTAAATTTTCTTCTCTTTTGATTAAGTAATAAATCAGAAAATGTGCGAAAGCGTGACATAAAATACTTATTGGATAAAAGTAGAAATTTTATTGACAATAAGATACTGCCAAAACATATTTACACTAGTGGTGCCAAAGTTTCTAAGAAAATGCAAATCCCGGATTTTGTGACACACAAACTTATTAATATACACAGAAGAGGCAAAAACATCTTTGAGTTGCGGGTAGAAGAAGGAACCCGGTGACCTTTGCCGCAACAGCCCCGCCACCTTGCTCAATTAACCTGAAGATTTGTAATTATGGGCATGAGTATAAACTCAGTGGAAACTTTGTAAGCAGTTATACTAACGAAGGTGCACAATAATAAACACATCCTTGACTTAGGAGCCCGTCTTACGACTCAAAAGCCATATTGCTAGACTAGGGGGCCAATCTTACGACTCCCAAGTCCCACTCAAAAGCCAATCTTACGACTTGAGAGGTATCATATCATTAGCCCGAAGGCAAAACATATTTATCAAGTACAAGTTCAGTAGCATAATATACTTACAAATAGCCTAGTCACCCACCTTGTTTTGCTTGCTTTAAAAATAGTTGAGTCGTGTATGTCCTAGGCCCAACCTGCACTACACCTAGCACATGTTGTTTAATTAATTAGTATTACTTATCGGGTTTAGTATTTTCAAAGTGATTAAGTGTGGTACAATATCTTTGGATTATGTCTATCTTTTACAATTTCTAATATATGAGTCAAGTCGTCATAAATTATAGTCCTAAATTAAAAGGCCTAACTATTTTATTAAATTTAAATTATTAACTACATTGATAAATATTTTAAACTAATTACCATGCATCTTTAACAACAACTATTTAATACAAACTTAAGAAAATAGCTAAATTTATAAATCTACCTAAATCAAGAAAAATAATCAAATTCTTAAATCTATATAAACTATAAATGACAATAAAAAAAAAAAAAAAAAAAAAAAACTATTAAAATTACATACCTTAAAAGATTTTAACACTATTCAACAACTTCCCAAAACACCGGTCCGAGCGTTGTTGAAAATAAGCTTATAAGGACCTCCTAGTTAAAGGAATTCCTTTTAATACATTCACTGAAATGTTTAGTTATTAGTTCATTTCCTATAACTTATTTATATAGGAATTTTTCAACAATTTTTCAACTTTTTATTCGATGTGGGATGATCTAAATTTAGTATACTAAAGTTAAGAATAGTTTGTTATCTTTATTTTATTATTATAATGGTTAAGCGTAGATGTATATATATAGTTATCATTACATTTTTATTATTATTTTATAAAATTACTTATTTACTAAGGAATGCATGCTAATTTTATTTCACAAACTTTAGTTTAATTGTCTACGTATAGGTATTTATTATGTTTTAAATGAAATAAAATTAATTTTAGTGTTTTACTTCTTAAGTCCGATATTAATTTTAAACTTCTATATTGTAAACTTTTAATTCTTACTCTTTAGGTGCTAGGAGTGCAGTCGACCTGGTACATCGCGGTCACACTTATTTTCTATAATAAAATCATAAATCAAATAACTTTGTAATTTAAAATAAAATGGGTAAAAATATTTTAAAATACAAACAATGTATTTTATTGCGTTTCAAAGATTCGGGGTATCATAGTCTCCCCTACTTTTAAAAATTTCGTCCTCGAAATTGTACTTACTTGGTTTAGGATATTCGGAGATTTTGCTAAAATCTCATCTTCTCGTTCCCAAGTAGCTTCTTCCTTTCCATGTCTACTCCACTGTACTAGTACTAAGGGAACTTCTCTATTCCTCAAAGTGTGAACTTTTCTTCCTAGGATAGCAATGGGGTTCTCTTCATAAGTGAGGTTTTTATTGACCTCCAGATTCTCATGATGAATAACGTGATTTGAATCTGGGACATACTTCCTTAGTACTGATACATGAAAGACGTTATGGATATTGGTAAGTTCTGGTGGTAGAGCTAACTTATAGGCGACGTCTCCAATTCTATCTAGAATCTCAAATGGGCCAATATATCTTGGTTTTAACTTCCCTCTCTTTCCGAAGCGTATTACTCCTTTCATTGGTGCCATTTTGAGAAAAACCTTATCGCCTGTATTGAATTGTAGATCCTTCCTTCGTGTGTCAGCATATGATTTTTGTCGATCCTGGGCAACCTTGATTCTTTCTCGAATTTTAGTTACTACTCCAATGGTTCTATCGATGATCTCAGGGCCTAAGATCTTTCGTTCTCCAACTTCATCCCAGTAAATCGGCGATCTACATCTCCTTCCATAGAGTGCTTCATACGGTGCCATCTTTATGGTAGCTTGGTAACTGTTATTATAAGAAAATTCTACTAATGGCAAATATGTTTCCCAGTTTCCTCCGAAGTCTAGTACACAAGCTCTAAGCATATCCTCGAGTGTCTGTATTGTTCTTTCTGACTGTCCATCAGTTTGTGGATGATATGATGTGCTGAAGTTGAGCTTTGTCCCAAGGGCCGTTTGTAGACTTCTCCAGAATTTAGAGGTGAAACGAGTATCTCTGTCCGAAACTATGGTCACTGGTACTCCGTGTAATCTAACAATCTCGTCTACGTACCGTTGAGCGAGTTGATCCATGTTAAGTGTCATTCTTACTGGTATAAAATGTGTTGTCTTTGTAAGTCTGTCAACGATCACCCAAATAGCTTCATTCCTTCTTGCTGTTCGTGGCAGTCCAGTAACAAAGTCCATTGCTATGTGTTCCCACTTCCATTCGGGAATCTCTAAAGGGTGTAAGAGTCCTGAAGGCCGTTGGTGTTCTGCTTTAACTTGTTGGCATGTTAAACATCTTTCAACAAATTGCCCTATTGATCGTTTCATAATTCTCCACCAATAGATCTCTTTTAGGTCCTTGAACATTTTCGTCCCTCCTGGATGAGTTGTGTACGGGGTATTGTGAGCTTCTTCAAGAATTTCCTTCCTTACGTCATCATCCTTAGGTACACATAATCTTCCTTCGTATATTAAAGTTCCATCTGGTGTTACAAAGAATCCCTTGATGGTTCCTGCAATTGCCCGGTCTTTCATCTTGAGGAGGAATTGGTCAGTCCTTTGTGCTACCTTTATTCGATCTCTTAAAGTAGGTTGTATGGTTAATGCTGCGATCATAGCAGTAGTATGACCTGACTTCACAAAATCTAGACTCAACTTAGCAAATTCTATTAATAATAGCTCTTGTTGCGTTGGGAGACTGGCCATATGACTTTCATTTTTCCTACTAAGTGCATCAGCTACGACATTTGCCTTGCCCGGGTGATAGAGGATGGTACAATCATAATCCTTTACTAGCTCCAGCCATCTTCTTTGGCGCATGTTGAGTTCTTTTTGTGTGAAAAAGTACTTTAAACTCTTATGGTCTGTGTAGATTTCACATTTCCCACCATAGAGGTAATGACGCCATATCTTTAGTGCGTGAACAACAGCAGCTAGTTCTAGGTCATGTGTAGGGTAGTTTAACTCATGGGGTTTCAATTGTCTTGAGGCATAAGCGACGACTTTTCCATGCTGCATCAAAACACATCCTAGTCCTAACTTTGAGGCATCGGTGTAAATGACAAACCCTTCTGATCCGTCAGGGATAGTTAGAACTGGCGCGGTTACGAGTCTCTGCTTAAGCTCTTGAAACCTGTTTTCGCATTCGTCAGTCCAGTGGAACTGGTTGCTCTTCTTTGTTAATTGAGTCAAAGGCCTTAGCGATCTTCGAGAAATCTTGAATGAATCTTCTGTAGTAACCAGCTAGACCCAGAAAACTTCGGACCTCATTCGCATTCTTCGGAGCTTTCCAATTCATTACTGCTTCAACCTTCGCGGGATCCACTTCGATTCCACTAGCCGTGATAATATGGCCTAGAAAAACAACTCGATCTAGCCAAAATTCACATTTGCTAAATTTAGCATAAAGCTTCTCCTGTCGTAAGGTGCCTAGTATAGTTCTAAGATGTTTCTCGTGTTGTTCTTTATCTCTTGAGTATACTAGGATATCATCAATGAAGACTATGACAAACTGATCCAGATAAGGATGGAATACCCTATTCATCAAATCCATGAATACTGCGGGTGCATTTGTTAATCCAAAAGGCATTACTATGAACTCATAATGACCATATCGTGTTCTAAAGGCTGTCTTAGAAATATCACATTCTTTGACCTTGAGTTGGTGGTAGCCCGATCTAAGATCGATTTTTGAGAACACGCTAGCCCCCTTCAGTTGGTCAAAAAGATCTTCTATTCTAGGCAAGGGATACTTATTCTTGATTGTTAGGCGGTTGAGTTCCCGATAATCAATGCACATTCTAAGTGATCCGTCTTTCTTCTTTACAAACAATACAGGGGCTCCCCATGGAGAAACACTTGGCCTGATGAACTTCTTGTCCAGCAACTCTTGAAGCTGTATTTTTAATTCTTGTAATTCCTTAGGTGCCATCCGATAAGGTGCTTTAGATATAGGTGCAGCTCCAGGCACCAAGTCTATTGTGAATTCAACCTGTCGATCAGGAGGTATGCCTGGCAACTCATCTGGAAATACGTCCACATAATCTCTCACCGTTGATATATCAGCAGGTGTAACCTTACCAGTATTATTTTCCATGATATTCACAAGGTAGCCTTCACTTCCCTTTTTCCGTAACATTCTTATAGCCTTCATTGCTGACACAATACACGGTCTGGTATTAGTTTTGGCTCCGTAAAAGGTGAATTTGGATCCTATTGGTTTTTCAAAATCTATTTCACGCTCAAAGCATCGGATTGTTGATTTATTCTTGGTCAACCAATCTATACCCAAAATAACATCGAAACATTTCATCTCTAATACGTATAGATCAGTTTCCATTTCTTGATCACCTATCAAAAGCTTAACACCAAACACGATATCCTTAGTCCTAATGGTCTTTCCTGAGGGAATACTTACTGTCAACTCCTCTCCATTTGTGTTACTTTTCAAACCCAGTTTTCTTTTAAAATCTTCTGACATAAAAGAATGTGATGCACCAGTATCAAATAAAATATATGCTGGAAGATCGTAGACAAATAGTATACCTGCCATGGTTTCATTCTCCTCGGTCACTTTGTCTTGTCCTAGAGCAAAAACGCGTGCCTTCCTTGTCTTCTTGTCTGGTGTATTAACATTTTGTGGTGCCTTGGTCTGCGTAGTAGTGCACTCCCAATACCTATGTCCTGGTCGATGACACTTATAGCAAACATTCTTTCCCAACAAACATTCTCCACAGTGGTGCTTATTGCAATTAGGACATATCGGAACAACATTTGGTCCTGGTTCCCCCCTTGGGGTTGCCTTCTTCACAAAGTGGTTAGTCTTATTCTTATCTCTAAAATCCCATTTCCTTTTTCCGGGTTGCTCTTGAGGTTTCTGGTTGTATTCTAAATTCTGGCTAAGGGATACAATATGTGCTCGTTCAAACGTTTCATGGTACGTAGGTAGTTTCAAACCCGACACGATACCTCCGATTTCTGGACGCAAACCTCTCTCAAAACGTCTTGCCTTTCTTTCATCTGTGTTGACCAAGTGTGGGGCATATTTAGATAATTGATTAAAACGTCTTTCATACTCCATCACTGGAAGGGTTCCCTGCTTCAGATTGACAAACTCAATTTCCTTTTGGTCACGGATAGACTGTGGAAAGTAACGATCCATCATCATGTTCTTAAAATCATTCCAGGTCATATTTTGCTTTTGTTCATTCGTCATTGTTCGCTCGTGTGATTTCCACCAGTGTCCAGCATCTTCCACAAGTTGGAATATTGCGCACGAAACTTTCTGATTTTCAGTTGATTCCATATGGTCAAAGATTCTTTCAAGCTCAAGAATCCATTCCTCAGCGACCATAGGTCCTTCGCTACCTCTGAATCTTGGTGGTGAAAAACGACGAAATTGCTCTATAATGACATTAGTATTGATACCCTGGTTCTGTGGATTTGGTATATTCTGGTTAGCTGGTATTTGTTGTATGAGTCCCTGCAGAGAGTTCAAGAACTCTCGTGCAAAATCCGCTCCCTGTACTCCAACCGCAGGTGGAGGTTGCCTCTCAGCAGCTGGCCCGACAAATGGCTCATTTTCATTTTGCACATGTTTACGTGGCCTTCCTCGCGCTGCCATACTTTTGGGAGAAAGAGAAATATCACTTAATTATATGCATATATACCTTTGTTTAACATACCGAATAATTTGTAAACAAATCATATACATAAAAGATATTGGGTTTACAAATCCATATATATATACAAAAGTACATTGGTTTTTAATACCTTAACCCGTACAAAAAGTCTATTAGTTTATCATGCTTATACGAGCAAAAAGATAGCATGATCAAAGGATGACTTATATACATTCCTATTGGCAAAAGGATATTTACGATCTAGTTATATACTTAAACATCACTATACAAAAAAAAAAAAAAAAAAAAAAAACTATCAACTATTACTATATGTACGCCCTCTAAGTTTCCAACTATATCAGAACCAATTACTGGGATCCGCCTGGTTCTCTGCTGGTGGGGTACGCATACGTCGACCCCTAGATGGTACGCTCTCATCATGGACTGATCCTATGGACTCGTTAGGCTCGGTATCTTCTGAGGGATCCTCTTCCTCCTCGTCCTCGTCCTCTTCTGCTACTCCTGCTTCCTCCCTTTGCGATCTTGCGAACTCGAGACAGAATTCCGCCCGATCCCTAGCGCGTTCGGCAAGACGTTCGTCAGCAATAGCTTCTGAGCGCTTGTTGGCGGCAACCTCGTCATAATGATTTGCCCTTTGCCTCTGTTCCTCTGCCTCCATTTCCATCTGGTCTGCAATTGCGAGGCACCTTTGACGTTCTCTAATAACCATAGCGAGGCGGACACTAAAATGTTCATAATTAATTGTCAGTCCAGCCGTAGAGTCTATCGTAAGCATTTCGTCCAATAACCGATGGGCAACATCTCTATAATTTGGGAGGACAGTGTCTGCTAAGCGCATAGAAGCCTCGTACTCAGTAATGTGATGTCCTTCTTGTATGGCGTTGTTCCAACGTCTCAGTAATATATTTATATGCTCGCCTATATTCTGATATTCACCCTGTCTGGTCCTCCGGTAGACTGATATCGCGGGTGGTAGATCTCTGTTAGCGAGTGTTCTTCGTCTATATACTACTGTTTTTCTAGCAGTTTGTTTTGTTCGAACCATCCTATCATAAAGAAGAAATATGGGTCAGTTTCTAATCTGGCTTCTTAATTGGTAGTAAAAGTTTCGAGGACAAAACATTTTTGAACTATATAAAACTCATAATAAAATACACATACCTTGGAGCGAGTGTCGGTCTGTTGGCAAAGTCACGGTTCCCCTCGGTTTTATTTTATAAATCAAGTATACAGAAAAGTAGACCCGCTCTGATACCACTCTGTAACGCCTCAATCCCATTAGCTCGGGATTAAAGTGCTACTAAATTTTCTTCTCTTTTGATTAAGTAATAAATCAGAAAATGTGCGAAAGCGTGACATAAAATACTTATTGGATAAAAGCAGAAATTTTATTGACAATAAGATACTGTCAAAACATATTTACACTAGTGGTGCCAAAGTTTCTAAGAAAATGCAAATCCCGGATTTTGTGACACACAAACTTATTAATATACACAGAAGAGGCAAAAACATCTTTGAGTTGCGGGTAGAAGAAGGAACCCGGTGACCTTTGCCGCAACAGCCCCGCCACCTTGCTCAATTAACCTGAATCCCATTAACGCCTCAATCCCATTAGCTCGGGATTAAAGTGCTACTAAATTTTCTTCTCTTTTGATTAAGTAATAAATCAGAAAATGTGCGAAAGCGTGACATAAAATACTTATTGGATAAAAGTAGAAATTTTATTGACAATAAGATACTGCCAAAACATATTTACACTAGTGGTGCCAAAGTTTCTAAGAAAATGCAAATCCCGGATTTTGTGACACACAAACTTATTAATATACACAGAAGAGGCAAAAACATCTTTGAGTTGCGGGTAGAAGAAGGAACCCGGTGACCTTTGCCGCAACAGCCCCGCCACCTTGCTCAATTAACCTGAAGATTTGTAATTATGGGCATGAGTATAAACTCAGTGGAAACTTTGTAAGCAGTTATACTAACGAAGGTGCACAATAATAAACACATCCTTGACTTAGGAGCCCGTCTTACGACTCAAAAGCCATATTGCTAGACTAGGGGGCCAATCTTACGACTCCCAAGTCCCACTCAAAAGCCAATCTTACGACTTGAGAGGTATCATATCATTAGCCCGAAGGCAAAACATATTTATCAAGTACAAGTTCAGTAGCATAATATACTTACAAATAGCCTAGTCACCCACCTTGTTTTGCTTGCTTTAAAAATAGTTGAGTCGTGTATGTCCTAGGCCCAACCTGCACTACACCTAGCACATGTTGTTTAATTAATTAGCATTACTTATCGGGTTTAGTATTTTCAAAGTGATTAAGTGTGGTACAATATCTTTGGATTATGTCTATCTTTTACAATTTCTAATATATGAGTCAAGTCGTCATAAATTATAGTCCTAAATTAAAAGGCCTAACTATTTTATTAAATTTAAATTATTAACTACATTGATAAATATTTTAAACTAATTACCATGCATCTTTAACAACAACTATTTAATACAAACTTAAGAAAATAGCTAAATTTATAAATCTACCTAAATCAAGAAAAATAATCAAATTCTTAAATCTATATAAACTATAAATGACAATAAAAAAAAAAAAAAAAAAAAAACTATTAAAATTACATACCTTAAAAGATTTTAACACTATTCAACAACTTCCCAAAACACCGGTCCGAGCGTTGTTGAAAATAAGCTTATAAGGACCTCCTAGTTAAAGGAATTCCTTTTAATACATTCACTGAAATGTTTAGTTATTAGTTCATTTCCTATAACTTATTTATATAGGAATTTTTCAACAATTTTTCAACTTTTTATTCGATGTGGGATGATCTAAATTTAGTATACTAAAGTTAAGAATAGTTTGTTATCTTTATTTTATTATTATAATGGTTAAGCGTAGATGTATATATATAGTTATCATTACATTTTTATTATTATTTTATAAAATTACTTATTTACTAAGGAATGCATGCTAATTTTATTTCACAAACTTTAGTTTAATTGTCTACGTATAGGTATTTATTATGTTTTAAATGAAATAAAATTAATTTTAGTGTTTTACTTCTTAAGTCCGATATTAATTTTAAACTTCTATATTGTAAACTTTTAATTCTTACTCTTTAGGTGCTAGGAGTGCAGTCGACCTGGTACATCGCGGTCACACTTATTTTCTATAATAAAATCATAAATCAAATAACTTTGTAATTTAAAATAAAATGGGTAAAAATATTTTAAAATACAAACAATGTATTTTATTGCGTTTCAAAGATTCGGGGTATCACAGTCTCCCCTACTTTTAAAAATTTCGTCCTCGAAATTGTACTTACTTGGTTTAGGATATTCGGAGATTTTGCTAAAATCTCATCTTCTCGTTCCCAAGTAGCTTCTTCCTTTCCATGTCTACTCCACTGTACTAGTACTAAGGGAACTTCTCTATTCCTCAAAGTGTGAACTTTTCTTCCTAGGATAGCAATGGGGTTCTCTTCATAAGTGAGGTTTTTATTGACCTCCAGATTCTCATGATGAATAACGTGATTTGAATCTGGGACATACTTCCTTAGTACTGATACATGAAAGACGTTATGGATATTGGTAAGTTCTGGTGGTAGAGCTAACTTATAGGCGACGTCTCTAATTCTATCTAGAATCTCAAATGGGCCAATATATCTTGGTTTTAACTTCCCTCTCTTTCCGAAGCGTATTACTCCTTTCATTGGTGCCATTTTGAGAAAAACCTTATCGCCTGTATTGAATTGTAGATCCTTCCTTCGTGTGTCAGCATATGATTTTTGTCGATCCTGGGCAACCTTGATTCTTTCTCGAATTTTAGTTACTACTCCAATGGTTCTATCGATGATCTCAGGGCCTAAGATCTTTCGTTCTCCAACTTCATCCCAGTAAATCGGCGATCTACATCTCCTTCCATAGAGTGCTTCATACGGTGCCATCTTTATGGTAGCTTGGTAACTGTTATTATAAGAAAATTCTACTAATGGCAAATATGTTTCCCAGCTTCCTCCGAAGTCTAGTACACAAGCTCTAAGCATATCCTCGAGTGTCTGTATTGTTCTTTCTGACTGTCCATCAGTTTGTGGATGATATGATGTGCTGAAGTTGAGCTTTGTCCCAAGGGCCGTTTGTAGACTTCTCCAGAATTTAGAGGTGAAACGAGTATCTCTGTCCGAAACTATGGTCACTGGTACTCCGTGTAATCTAACAATCTCGTCTACGTACCGTTGAGCGAGTTGATCCATGTTAAGTGTCATTCTTACTGGTATAAAATGTGTTGTCTTTGTAAGTCTGTCAACGATCACCCAAATAGCTTCATTCCTTCTTGCTGTTCGTGGCAGTCCAGTAACAAAGTCCATTGCTATGTGTTCCCACTTCCATTCGGAAATCTCTAAAGGGTGTAAGAGTCCTGAAGGCCGTTGGTGTTCTGCTTTAACTTGTTGGCATGTTAAACATCTTTCAACAAATTGCCCTATTGATCGTTTCATAATTCTCCACCAATAGATCTCTTTTAGGTCCTTGAACATTTTCGTCCCTCCTGGATGAGTTGTGTACGGGGTATTGTGAGCTTCTTCAAGAATTTCCTTCCTTACGTCATCATCCTTAGGTACACATAATCTTCCTTCGTATATTAAAGTTCCATCTGGTGTTACAAAGAATCCCTTGATGGTTCCTGCAATTGCCCGGTCTTTCATCTTGAGGAGGAATTGGTCAGTCCTTTGTGCTACCTTTATTCGATCTCTTAAAGTAGGTTGTATGGTTAATGCTGCGATCATAGCAGTAGTATGACCTGACTTCACAAAATCTAGACTCAACTTAGCAAATTCTATTAATAATAGCTCTTGTTGCGTTGGGAGACTGGCCATATGACTTTCATTTTTCCTACTAAGTGCATCAGCTACGACATTTGCCTTGCCCGGGTGATAGAGGATGGTACAATCATAATCCTTTACTAGCTCCAGCCATCTTCTTTGGCGCATGTTGAGTTCTTTTTGTGTGAAAAAGTACTTTAAACTCTTATGGTCTGTGTAGATTTCACATTTCCCACCATAGAGGTAATGACGCCATATCTTTAGTGCGTGAACAACAGCAGCTAGTTCTAGGTCATGTGTAGGGTAGTTTAACTCATGGGGTTTCAATTGTCTTGAGGCATAAGCGACGACTTTTCCATGCTGCATCAAAACACATCCTAGTCCTAACTTTGAGGCATCGGTGTAAATGACAAACCCTTCTTATCCGTCAGGGATAGTTAGAACTGGCGCGGTTACGAGTCTCTGCTTAAGCTCTTGAAACCTGTTTTCGCATTCGTCAGTCCAGTGGAACTGGTTGCTCTTCTTTGTTAATTGAGTCAAAGGCCTAGCGATCTTCGAGAAATCTTGAATGAATCTTCTGTAGTAACCAGCTAGACCCAGAAAACTTCTGACCTCATTCACATTCTTCGGAGCTTTCCAATTCATTACTACTTCAACCTTCGCGGGATCCACTTCGATTCCACTAGCCGTGATAATATGGCCTAGAAAAACAACTCGATCTAGCCAAAATTCACATTTGCTAAATTTAGCATAAAGCTTCTCCTGTCGTAAGGTGCCTAGTATAGTTCTAAGATGTTTCTCGTGTTGTTCTTTATCTCTTGAGTATACTAGGATATCATCAATGAAGACTATGACAAACTGATCCAGATAAGGATGGAATACCCTATTCATCAAATCCATGAATACTGCGGGTGCATTTGTTAATCCAAAAGGCATTACTATGAACTCATAATGACCATATCGTGTTCTAAAGGCTGTCTTAGAAATATCACATTCTTTGACCTTGAGTTGGTGGTAGCCCGATCTAAGATCGATTTTTGAGAACACGCTAGCCCCCTTCAGTTGGTCAAAAAGATCTTCTATTCTAGGCAAGGGATACTTATTCTTGATTGTTAGGCGGTTGAGTTCCCGATAATCAATGCACATTCTAAGTGATCCGTCTTTCTTCTTTACAAACAATACAGGGGCTCCCCATGGAGAAACACTTGGCCTGATGAACTTCTTGTCCAGCAACTCTTGAAGCTGTATTTTTAATTCTTGTAATTCCTTAGGTGCCATCCGATAAGGTGCTTTAGATATAGGTGCAGCTCCAGGCACCAAGTCTATTGTGAATTCAACCTGTCGATCAGGAGGTATGCCTGGCAACTCATCTGGAAATACGTCCACATAATCTCTCACCGTTGATATATCAGCAGGTGTAACCTTACCAGTATTATTTTCCATGATATTCACAAGGTTGCCTTCACTTCCCTTTTTCCGTAACATTCTTATAGCCTTCATTGCTGACACAATACACGGTCTGGTATTAGTTTTGGCTCCGTAAAAGGTGAATTTGGATCCTATTGGTTTTTCAAAATCTATTTCACGCTCAAAGCATCGGATTGTTGCTTTATTCTTGGTCAACCAATCTATACCCAAAATAACATCGAAACATTTCATCTCTAATACGTACAGATCAGTTTCCATTTCTTGATCACCTATCAAAAGCTTAACACCAAACACGATATCCTTAGTCCTAATGGTCTTTCCTGAGGGAATACTTACTGTCAACTCCTCTCCATTTGTGTTACTTTTCAAACCCAGTTTTCTTTTAAAATCTTCTGACATAAAAGAATGTGATGCACCAGTATCAAACAAAATATATGCTGGAAGATCGTAGACAAATAGTATACCTGCCATGGTTTCATTCTCCTCGGTCACTTTGTCTTGTCCTAGAGCAAAAACGCGTGCCTTCCTTGTCTTCTTGTCTGGTGTATTAACATTTTGTGGTGCCTTGGTCTGCGTAGTAGTGCACTCCCAATACCTATGTCCTGGTCGATGACACTTATAGCAAACATTCTTTCCCAACAAACATTCTCCACAGTGGTGCTTATTGCAATTAGGACATATCGGAACAACATTTGGTCCTGGTCCCCCCCTTGGGGTTGCCTTCTTCACAAAGTGGTTAGTCTTATTCTTATCTCTAAAATCCCATTTCCTTTTTCCGGGTTGCTGTTGAGGTTTCTGGTTGTATTCTAAATTCTGGCTAAGGGATACAATATGTGCTCGTTCAAACGTTTCATGGTACGTAGGTAGTTTCAAACCCGACACGATACCTCCGATTTCTGGACGCAAACCTCTCTCAAAATGTCTTGCCTTTCTTTCATCTGTGTTGACCAAGTGTGGGGCATATTTAGATAATTGATTAAAACGTCTTTCATACTCCATCACTGGAAGGGTTCCCTGCTTCAGATTGACAAACTCAATTTCCTTTTGGTCACGGATAGACTGTGGAAAGTAACGATCCATCATCATGTTCTTAAAATCATTCCAGGTCATATTTTGCTTTTGTTCATTCGTCATTGTTCGCTCGTGTGATTTCCACCAGTGTCCAGCATCTTACACAAGTTGGAATATTGCGCACGAAACTTTCTGATTTTCAGTTGATTCCATATGGTCAAAGATTCTTTCAAGCTCAAGAATCCATTCCTCAGCGACCATAGGTCCTTCGCTACCTCTGAATCTTGGTGGTGAAAAACGACGAAATTGCTCTATAATGACATTAGTATTGATACCCTGGTTCTGTGGATTTGGTATATTCTGGTTAGCTGGTATTTGTTGTATGAGTCCCTGCAGAGAGTTCAAGAACTCTCGTGCAAAATCCGCTCCCTGTACCCCAACCGCAGGTGGAGGTTGCCTCTCAGCAGCTGGCCCGACAAATGGCTCATTTTCATTTTGCACATGTTTACGTGGCCTTCCTCGCGCTGCCATACTTTTGGGAGAAAGAGAAACATCACTTAATTATATGCATATATACCTTTGTTTAACATACCGAATAATTTGTAAACAAATCATATACATAAAAGATATTGGGTTTACAAATCCATATATATATACAAAAGTACATTGGTTTTTAATACCTTAACCCGTACAAAAAGTCTATTAGTTTATCATGCTTATACGAGCAAAAAGATAGCATGATCAAAGGATGACTTATATACATTCCTATTGGCAAAAGGATATTTACGATCTAGTTATATACTTAAACATCACTATACAAAAAAAAAAAAAAAAAAAAAAAACTATCAACTATTACTATATGTACGCCCTCTAAGTTTCCAACTATATCAGAACCAATTACTGGGATCCGCCTGGTTCTCTGCTGGTGGGGTACGCATACGTCGACCCCTAGATGGTACGCTCTCATCATGGACTGATCCTATGGACTCGTTAGGCTCGGTATCTTCTGAGGGATCCTCTTCCTCCTCGTCCTCGTCCTCTTCTGCTACTCCTGCTTCCTCCCTTTGCGATCTTGCGAACTCGAGACAGAATTCCGCCCGATCCCTAGCGCGTTCGGCAAGACGTTCGTCAGCAATAGCTTCTGAGCGCTTGTTGGCGGCAACCTCGTCATAATGATTTGCCCTTTGCCTCTGTTCCTCTTCCTCCATTTCCATCTGGTCTGCAATTGCGAGGCACCTTTGACGTTCTCTAATAACCATAGCGAGGCGGACACTAAAATGTTCATAATTAATTGTCAGTCCAGCCGTAGAGTCTATCGTAAGCATTTCGTCCAATAACCGATGGGCAACATCTCTATAATTTGGGAGGACAGTGTCTGCTAAGCGCATAGAAGCCTCGTACTCAGTAATGTGATGTCCTTCTTGTATGGCGTTGTTCCAACGTCTCAGTAATATATTTATATGCTCGCCTATATTCTGATATTCACCCTGTCTGGTCCTCCGGTAGACTGATATCGCGGGTGGTAGATCTCTGTTAGCGAGTGTTCTTCGTCTATATACTACTGTTTTTCTAGCAGTTTGTTTTGTTCGAACCATCCTATCATAAAGAAGAAATATGGGTTAGTTTCATCCAAGTGTTGTTTTGAATTGTTTTCTATTGGATAATTGATTAGTTGAAATTAGACTACAATATAATTTGTAACGCCTCAATCCCATTAGCTCGGGATTAAAGTGCTACTAAATTTTCTTCTCTTTTGATTAAGTAATAAATCAGAAAATGTGCGAAAGCGTGACATAAAATACTTATTGGATAAAAGTAGAAATTTTATTGACAATAAGATACTGCCAAAACATATTTACACTAGTGGTGCCAAAGTTTCTAAGAAAATGCAAATCCCGGATTTTGTGACACACAAACTTATTAATATACACAGAAGAGGCAAAAACATCTTTGAGTTGCGGGTAGAAGAAGGAACCCGGTGACCTTTGCCGCAACAGCCCCGCCACCTTGCTCAATTAACCTGAAGATTTGTAATTATGGGCATGAGTATAAACTCAGTGGAAACTTTGTAAGCAGTTATACTAACGAAGGTGCACAATAATAAACACATCCTTGACTTAGGAGCCCGTCTTACGACTCAAAAGCCATATTGCTAGACTAGGGGGCCAATCTTACGACTCCCAAGTCCCACTCAAAAGCCAATCTTACGACTTGAGAGGTATCATATCATTAGCCCGAAGGCAAAACATATTTATCAAGTACAAGTTCAGTAGCATAATATACTTACAAATAGCCCAGTCACCCACCTTGTTTTGCTTGCTTTAAAAATAGTTGAGTCGTGTATGTCCTAGGCCCAACCTGCACTACACCTAGCACATGTTGTTTAATTAATTAGTATTACTTATCGGGTTTAGTATTTTCAAAGTGATTAAGTGTGGTACAATATCTTTGGATTATGTCTATCTTTTACAATTTCTAATATATGAGTCAAGTCGTCATAAATTATAGTCCTAAATTAAAAGGCCTAACTATTTTATTAAATTTAAATTATTAACTACATTGATAAATATTTTAAACTAATTACCATGCATCTTTAACAACAACTATTTAATACAAACTTAAGAAAATAGCTAAATTTATAAATCTACCTAAATCAAGAAAAATAATCAAATTCTTAAATCTATATAAACTATAAATGACAATAAAAAAAAAATAAAACTATTAAAATTACATACCTTAAAAGATTTTAACACTATTCAACAACTTCCCAAAACACCGGTCCGAGCGTTGTTGAAAATAAGCTTATAAGGACCTCCTAGTTAAAGGAATTCCTTTTAATACATTCACTGAAATGTTTAGTTATTAGTTCATTTCCTATAACTTATTTATATAGGAATTTTTCAACAATTTTTCAACTTTTTATTCGATGTGGGATGATCTAAATTTAGTATACTAAAGTTAAGAATAGTTTGTTATCTTTATTTTATTATTATAATGGTTAAGCGTAGATGTATATATATAGTTATCATTACATTTTTATTATTATTTTATAAAATTACTTATTTACTAAGGAATGCATGCTAATTTTATTTCACAAACTTTAGTTTAATTGTCTACGTATAGGTATTTATTATGTTTTAAATGAAATAAAATTAATTTTAGTGTTTTACTTCTTAAGTCCGATATTAATTTTAAACTTCTATATTGTAAACTTTTAATTCTTACTCTTTAGGTGCTAGGAGTGCAGTCGACCTGGTACATCGCGGTCACACTTATTTTCTATAATAAAATCATAAATCAAATAACTTTGTAATTTAAAATAAAATGGGTAAAAATATTTTAAAATACAAACAATGTATTTTATTGCGTTTCAAAGATTCGGGGTATCACATAATTGATTAGTTTCGTTCAATTATTATGTTACATTGATGATTTTTTTTTCCAACATTTGGTTTTTTTTATTGGTTGATATACATATTTCTTTTTTTATTAGAATTCTTTTAAAAAAAATTTAATATGGTTGGAAATAGGTTGCGTATTAATCTGGTATTGGGTTCGTTTATATTAGTGATAAATTTATGCAGAATACATATGATGTTGAAATAAGTTTAGGAAGTTTTAGAATTTTTAAAAAGAGATTTCGTGTTTTTTTTTTCTTGTAAACAGATTTGAATTCTTTTGAATTTTATTAGCAAGATTTGAATTTAGTTTTTTTTTTTTAAAAAAAATTATACTCTGTTAAAAATAAATTAAGTTATAAAACATCGATAACCCGGTATATAAATTAGGTACTTTTCATTTAATTTTTTTTGACACAACTGTTATAGTGATTTTCAGAAAACATTCCTAAAATTTGAAGATTTGGGCTAATTACTTTTTCTTTCCTTTAAAATATTGACATTTGCAGATTTATATAATGTAATAAGGATATGAGAAAGTAAACAAAATCCCAATAGTAAGTACAAGTCAAACTATATGCTGAAAGTTGTAATTACTTTTTCTTACACACCCAATAGTTTGGAGCATATTTAGAATTTTTTAAATGTTAATTGGACATTTGGGCTGTATGGTTATTTAGTATAAGTATTATTGTCACTATAATAAGTGTTGGTTAAAAATGTCTGAATTTGATTAATATTTCCTTTTTCTGTAGGAATTATGTATTTCAGTACAACTTCGTGACTCTAGACCTATATAATATAGGAGCTAAAAAGAGTATTATGGGGAAAATATTGAAGTTTGGCCCAATAACTAACAATCCAGTAGAATTTTGCGCATAAGAATTGTTTGAAAATTTTAATGGGTGGGACTAGGAAATAATAGAAATTATTCAAAGCTTAGATAAGAAGAACAAAAGAAAAATGCTAAGAAAATGGACAAGCTAATAAATTAAAAATCATGATGTTTCATATTTAATCTTTTGCCTTATATTTATTGATTATGATTTTACATTGTATTAATTTGTTATGCTCTATCATATCAATCTAGATGTCATATGATCAAATAATATTTATCACTTGTGTGTTGCATAAAAGAATATTATCTATCAAATCAATTTAAATTGATCTTAAACTTTTATGAGATATGTCTACTTCTACTATTTTAGTTCATATGAATTCCCATAGTTATATCATATTTCCTTAATTCTCTTAAAATTCGGGAATAATAATTAGTTGCTTCCACTGAATTATGTTCTCCATGGAGGCTTTTATTGATTTGAAATTGTAAAAACCACGTGAGTTCTACGTTTTTAGATTAAGCTTAATTGTAATAATATCTTATATTTTTTAAAAGATATATTTGCATCAACTTTATGAAAAATTAAGTTTTATATCGTGTAAATAAATTTATAGGTTTTTTTTTTTCTTTTAAAATTCTATGTTTTTAGAAATGACACCTGGAGCTCTCCGTAGGTTAATAAAGAGAACCTATCCTAAAGGACCGCAACCACTGTTGGGAGATCACTCAAGGAAGAGTGTGTCCTCTAATTCCGGTATACTAAGGAAAACAAGGGGACTTTGCGAAGAAGAAGATATGTCAATGGATAATGATATTGAGGCATTACTGTCATCTGGAACTCAAGATTGTAATGAAAAATGGAGCATAGTAATAATCCATCTCAGACTACTGATAGTGTCACCATGCCAGAAAATGTTGTAGTTCATCCAATTCAAGCCCCTGAAGATGCAATCATTGGAAGCACTGATATCCAGTCCACCGATAGTCATCAGACTCCAATATCTAACACTACTGGAACAGAAGGTACATAGTAATGATTTATTAATTATGATTGTAGGTGTAAGATATCTTACCTATTTTTTTTTAAATTGTAGCTTAAGGATCTAATAAAAGAGGACGTGGTCAGACAACGGGTAAGGGAATAATGAAAATGTTTGTTGCATATGGCAAAAAAATGAAGATCAATGTGGAGTCATCAATAGGACGTCCAATTAATGCATACGAATCTGCAAAACTTGCAAGTCAAATTGGTGCAATTACTAGAGATGTTGTTCGAGTGCCCAAAAGATGGAAAGATGTAGATGAAAAAAATGATCTAGAGCCAAGCTTTGATCATCTAAGGTTAGTATTGACACGTCAGTTTCTAACCTAGTGTTACACAAGTGTACGGATGTAGGTGTAGTAGCGATAATCAAGGTCGATCCCACAAGGAATAGTTTTAGGTAGTTCGATACCTCGATATTATAGGATTGTCCTAACTAGATACTAAATTGCAAAAGGTTGATTTTAACAAAAACTGAGGAATTTAACGAATAACTATGTTTCTTATGACTTGGCAAACAAAGAGGATTAACAATCAATGAGAAAGGGTATCCTAGGGCCTCGATTTCAGGATATTACTTCAATGCTGAATATGATTAACCTATGGATTTAAAAATTCTAGTGTTTATTAGGCGGCACGATAATAATCTAACCCTTCTCTCGAAGCGATTAAACTGTTGATTGATTAAGCTAATTACCCTCTCGAGTCAATTAACCCTAATAACTCCCAAACGATCCTAAGCCACGGCCTACACAGTCATAAACAACTGCGCTCTATGTCATAAGTCTGACAACGATTCCCTTCTCTCAAAAAGGAATTGCTAAACTAAATTACTAAATCTAGGTGATCAAGCTAAATCTAGTTATAAGCACAAACATAGAGATAAACACATAAAGAAGGGAATTAATAAATTAAATCATAATCAAAATATTGTCATAATAATCCCTACTCTCTAACCCTAGGACACGAATAGCTTAGCTACTCATGCCTAGCAATAATTCAATACAAAAGTCTATGGAAAACATTGTAAAAGATTAAACTAGGAAAGAGCGATTAAACCCGGATGAATCCGTCTCGATGATCTTCGTCTTCTTTTTCCTCCAAGACTTCTTCTAGGTAGAATGATGATGTAACTAATGTTCTTGATGTTCTCTGATGTTCCTACTTTTTTTTCAAAATCTCGAGCTTGGGGTCCTATTTATAGAGTTGGGGATGAATCTCTGGGAAGATAGGATCAAAATCCTACTAAAACAAGGAAACTTTCATAGAAAAAGGCTTTCTGACAAGGCCGTGTTGGCATTGTGACGCGGCCGTGTTGTATTCCAGCGTTGATTTCCATATTCTAGGCCACTTTTGACACGGCCGTGTTCATATTTGATGCGGCCGTGTTGGCCCTTTTACTCCTTTAACTCCTTTTTCATCCGTTTTAACCCTATTTGGCTTGTTTCTTCTTCGAACTTCATCCACACGGAATAAAATTACCTAATTAACTTCAAAACAAGTCGAAACATGTCAAATGACCCAAATATGATAAATATAAATGAATGCCAGTCAAATATGCACGTAAATCATATAAAATATGATCCTAAATCGACCTAAATACATGCATAATTAACGTGTATCAAAATTCCCCAAACTTAAATTGTTGTTCGTCCCGAACAGCATAACAAAAGACACAAAGAATACAAGTGATTATGCATTTGTCTAGGGCGATTAGATGATGAATTCAGTTTCAGCCTGATTTTTCTTAAAACAACTAGGCAACACAATTCACTTGAGCATATGTGATAACGCGAAAATAAACTAATCTCGAGACTTTGAACTTTCGAATTATTCAACCCTCACCGGGTAAGTATTTTACTCATCTCTCAAGTGTTTAGGCTAAAATAATTTCCTCTCATATTGAATTACATGCAAAGCCTACCATATGCTTGCCAATCGTCTAAACTAGACCTCGTACTTAATGTGTGTGAAAAAGGATCAAAAAGGTCTTTCTTTTGGTTGTAATGTGGGCTTAAGGTAAGGTGGGATACATTTGGATATAAGTGACTATTCATTGGACTAATTAAGTTACGTCTAACCTAACTACCCCTCAATATAATCAATCAACCTCACTCTTCACATCTCTGCAAATCACCCCGCAAAGTGACTTCTTCACCTTCAAAAGTCCGTACAATTTAAGTGCTTCTCATTTGTGTGGGTACCACATCTTGGGACTACCCGATTTTTCTATTCAAATTCACAATTAATCATTTATGTCCTAGCCTCTCCTCAAGAATACTAACAACAAAAAACTTTTTTTTTCCATTTTTTTCCCTGTTTTTTTTTCTTTATAGACTTTCGCACTAGGAGAGGCTATTTTTCTTGGATTTTCACCTATCATTTTGCTCTTCCCTTCATCTTTTGAAAATATCCCTACTTCCCATTCCTTCCCACAAATTGTTCACCCAAAATTCTTTCCAATTCTCCTCCCTCTAACTTGATTAATCCAATTAGGGCCAAAAGAGTTAAATCAAAAGGTTTCGGCTGACATTGTTAGGTTACGAATAAATAAGGCTATAAGGCTCAAGTGGACTAACTAGGGACAATTTTTTTTCAGTATGGTTAAAAGGCAATTTTCATGGTTCAAATAAATAGGCTTAAACAAAAATTTGCCTAAGATCATTTCCTCAATCACACCCATACTTGACACATTCTTCGTAAAGACTCAAGGCAAGTTCTAGAGACTTGTACACATATTAAATCAAATTCACACCGAAAGAAAGTATATTACTCCTAAAATTGGAGTATAATTAGGCTCAAATTCTCACAAGGTTAATTTTTGATTGAATATTCAAGTTCAAGCTCAATTTCGTCTCAAGTCACCTCTCATGCTCTATTATGTGCCATTTTTTCATCTACTTCTCAAAATCATCTCATTATTAACCATTCATCATCCATCTTTCCCTATTGTTCTCTTTTTCTTTTTCTTTTCACTTGTTACCTATTGATACACGTTAATTATGCTTGTAATTAGGTCGAGTTATGATATTATTTTATAGGAATTATGTGCATAGATGGTCAAGAATTGGATGAAATGTTATATAAGTGACCAATTAACGTACTCGACTTGTTTTAAGGTGTTTTTGAGCTTTTTTAGGATTAAAGGTTGTGATTTACGACTACCGGACGAGGAAACAAGTTAGAAAAGAGTGAAAACCGGCCCAAAAGAGTGAAGAACCGGTCCAAACCGGTCCAAACCGGCCTGAACCGGTCCAGTAGCAAAACAATGCAAGAACCGACACGGCCGCGTCAAACCTTCAACATGGCCGTGTCAAAAGTGGTGCACAAGGTTCAAAACGGCTCTGGAACAGAACACGGCCGCGTCACAATTGCAACACGGCCGTGTCAAATATTGCGCGGAAATTGAAGTTTACAAAAGCAACACGGCCGTGTCACTTAAGCAACACGGCCGTGTCAAAAAGGCTGCCGATAAGAGAAATCCTGTTTAATAGGGGATTTGATTTCCTAATAGGATTTTGAGCCTATCTTCTCAAAGATTCGTCCCCAACTCTATAAAAAGGACCTCAAGCTCTAGAGAGAAGATCTTCGATCAATCAATCAATCAATCACAGAAGAACATCAATTATATCATTCTACCTAGAAGAAATCTTGGAGGATAAAGAAGACGAAGATCGTCGAGACGGATTCATCCGGGTTTAATTATTCTTTTCTTAGTTTTAATTCTTTACAATGTTTTTATTAGAATTTTGTATTGGATTATTACTAGGCATGAGTAGCTAAGCTATTCGTGTCCTAGGGTTAGAAAGTAGGGATTTTTATGACAATGGTTTGATTATGATTTAATCTATTTAATTCCGTTCTTTATGTGTTTTATCTCTATGTTTGTGCTTAAAACTGAATTTAGCTTGATCACCTAGATTTAGTAATTTAGTTTAACAATTCCGCTTCGAGAGGAGGGAATCGTTATCAGACTTAAAACATAGAGCGCAGTTGTCTATGACTGTGTAGGCCGTGGCTTAGGATCGTTTGGGAGTTATTAGGTTTAGTTGACTCGAGAGGGTAATTAGCTTAATTAATCAACGGTTTAATCGCTTCGAGAGAAGGATTAGATTATTGTCGTGCCGCCTAATAAACATTAGAATTAGTAAATTTATAGGTTAATTATATCCAACATTGAATTAATATCCTGAAATCGAAGCCCTAGGATACCTTTTCTCAGTGATTGTTAATTCTCTTTGTTTGTCAAGTATTAGTTAAATTCCTTAAGTCGTGTTAAAATCAACCTGTGCAACTTAGTATCTAGTTAGGACATTCCTAGAGTATTAGGGTATCAAACTACCTAAAACTAGTCCTTGTGGGATCGACCTTGATAATCGTTACTACACCTACATCCGTACACTTGCGGAACACTAGGTTAGAAACCGACGTGTCAAGTTTTTGGCGCCTTTGCCGGGGAATAGGATTTAGCGCTTAGTTTTTATCTTGAAAAATAGGAGGAAACTAGACTAGATTTTATTTTTTCGTAATTTTAATTTTAATTTTCGTTTTTATTTTTGGGTTAATTTTTATATTACGCGGTAGTTCTTGTTTTTGGTGTTTTCAGGCTTCGTATGCTCACCAGATCAAAAGGGAAAGAAACCCTTCTTCCTTTTGATCCAGAAATTGAAGCAACAGCTCGCAGACACCGAACTAGAAGAAATTTCGCATATGAGATGGAGAACCCACCACAGCATCCGAATCAGGATGACGCATTTAACAGAGTACTGACAGCTCTGGCACGTTTGGATGATCGAGTCACGAACATACAGCAGCAGCTACCTCCACAAGGGCCACAGCTACAACAGCAGTACGGCCCAATTCAGATAGACCCAGCAGCAGGAGATGAAGATGACACTCCCATCAGCGACTGCCTGAAGCCCAGTCCAAATCAGCAGGCAGGAGGAGTACAACCTCCCCCACTCAATGCCAACAATTTCGAGCTGAAGCCTGCACTAATCAACATAGTGCAGCAAAATCAGTATGGGGGAAGTGCTTTGGAGGATCCGAATGCGCATCTGATCAAGTTTCGCAGACTGGCCGACACAATCAAGATCAATCATGTGCCGCACGAGCAGGTCAAGATGAGACTGTTCCCTTTCTCACTGAAGGACAGAGCACTACAATGGTTCAATTCGCTGGAAGATATCAGAGATTGGGAAGACTTGAGTACTTCTTTTCTGTTGAAGTACTTTCCACCAAGCAAAATGCTCGACCTGCAGAACCAGATCAACCAGTTCAAGCAATTGGACCAAGAGCCATTCGGAGAGGTTTGGGAGCGATTCCGGGATCTTATCCGGAGTTGCCCTCAACATGGGTTCACCAAGAAGCAGCAAGTATGCAAGTTCTACAATGGTCTACTTGCTCCGACGAGAAACCAAGTGGATGCAGCTGCGGGTGGAAGTTTGATGGAGAAGTCAGTAAGGATGGCATTTTCAATCCTGGACGCGATGGCCAGAACGAGCTACCAATGGTCAAATGAGAGAAACATGCCAAAGAGGATAGCCAGTGTTCAAAAAGTCGAGCCCGTCAATAATGAGCCAATTGAAAAGCTCACAGCACAAGTAACAGCATTAACGAGCCAAGTGAATTTGCTAACTAATCTGACGTTAGCACAACAGCCAGGGGCTCCGGAAGAAGTTGAAGAAGTAAAATTTGTGAATCAACGAAACTTCAACAATTTCCAGAACATTCAGCCTCGGTACAATAAGTACCCTCATAATCAGAATCATCAGAACTTCTCGTATGGGAACGCGCAAAATACACTTAATCCGCCACCCGGATTTGCTGTTACAAATGGCATGATCCATGACGGTAAGAAGCCATCACAGGAAGAGATTGCGCAGTCTCAATTTGAAAAGTATGATGAAAAGTTAGCTCAGTTGGAGAAGAGAGTAGATGGGAAATTCATGGAGCTAAACAAGCATATCACTGGGCAAGGGGCAGACATCAAGAGACTCGAGAACACATTGGTGCAGACTCAAGCTAGCATTGGAGAATTGTCATCAAACATGAGCCAACTGATAAAGATAGTAGGAGCTCAACACAAGCAAGGCCAATATCCGAGTGATACAGTGGTTAATCCGAAGGAGCACTGCAATATTGTGAAGCTAGAGGAGCATGAGGAAAGCATGAAGGACCATGAAGCGAAGAAATCAAGCGAGGAAGTAAAAAACATTGAGAAGAAAGAGGTCAATACAATCATAGATAAGAAAAGTTCATCTCCTATTCTTGATGAGTCTTTTGATTTTTGTTTTAAAAATTCATTCTTCGCTAACCTTAACCCTTTAGAGCAATCTAGTGCTGTTGTTGTGAAACAGGAACCACTAAAGGAGAGAATCCAAGATAAAGAGGAAACCAAGAAGAGGAAGGATGGAAAAGAGACGACGAAGAAGAAACCGAGCAGGCCCAAAAAGAACGCAACCACAAGCATGAAACCGAGAAGACCAACAAAAGCAAAAGATCCAGGGAGTTTTACTATTTCTTGCTCAATTGGTAGTCATGAGTTTCATAATGTCATGTGTGATTTAGGGTCTAGCATAAATTTGATGTCTCTTAAGCAGTATAGACAATTAGGATTAAGGGAAATTAAAAGGTCCTTTACTACTATCAAATTGGCGGATGGATCTTCATTAACGCCGTTGGGAGTAGCAGAGGATGTAGTGGTGAGAGTGCCAAGTTTTGAATTCCCTAGTGATTTTTTAGTTGTCGACATGAAAGGGAATTATGAATTTCCTTTTATCTTAGGAAGACCCTTCTTGGCGACTAGCCAAGCACTAATAGATGTACCTAAAGGGGAGTTGATTTTTCGTGTTCAAAACGAAACAATCACACTCAAAATACATAAGTCGGGTCTAAGGGGTAGGCACAATTGTAGCATTGTTTACACTACCCAAGCTGCTGTAGAAAATCCTCATGTCCCAAATAGCACTTTAAGTGTTCAGAAAACATCCAACTCGGGGTGGCTAGAAAAAGGTTGATAGGAAAAGGACGTCCGGCTGAAGACGTAAAACAAAGCGCTTGTCGGGAGGCAACCCGATGTTTATCGTTTTATGTTCATTTTTATTGCGTTAATTTTATGTTTTACGTGTGTTTTAGTGTTTTATGTTTTTAGGAATCAACATGGACGAGTGTTGCAAGAAACGGGGGTCGAAAAGACGGAAAAATCGCGTTAAAAGGAGCAGAAGATGCAACACGGCCGTGTCGCACTATGGACACGGCCGCGTCAAAAAGCACCTAGAAAGTGTTTTTAGCACTGGAATGCAACACGGCCGTATCACATGTTGGACGCGGCCGCGTTAAGATGGTTCAAACGCAACACGGCCGTGTCACACAATTGACACGGCCGCGTCAAAAGGTTTCTCAAAACGTGAATGAACGCTGTAAAGCAACACGGCCGCGTCACATGCTGGACGCGGCCGCGTCAAAATCGACCCAGAAAAGCAATTTTGGCTCAACTGTGACACGGCCTTGTCAAACCTTCAACACGGCCGCGTCATTATCTCAGCAGAAAAAGATGCAAAAATTCAGAGCATGATGCGGAGACGGCCGAACCAAGATTCAGAAGGAGCAAAATGGCACGATTTCGGAGCTCGTAGGGGTTTCAAAATGCCGCCGTCATAACAACGATTTGTAAGTTAGCACCAAGGCGTACCACGTTTTTCCTCCAAACATTGGCTTTCAGCCAAGTTTGGGGGAGGGGGTAGACCGTGGGACGTCTTGGCAGCTATATTTCTAGTTTTGATTTACTTTTAGTTGATTGTTCGAGTTTTTTGCTGTTAATTGTGGGTCCGTGTGCCCATTGTGCTGATTTTTATTGTTTCAATTGGTGTTATCGGGTCTGTGAGCCCAAGTTTGATTGCATTTCGTTTCCATGTTGAGTTTTAGGAGTCTAGAGTCTTAGTAGTATTTTAGTTTTTAGAGTCATAAGAATAATAAAACCCGGAAATAGGTAACAAGTGAAAAGAAAAATAAAAAAAGGAGAACAATAGGGAAAGATGGATGATGAATAGTTAATGATGAGATGATTTTGAGAAGTAGATGAAAAAATGGCACATAATAGAGCATGAGAGGTGTTGTGAGACGAAATTGAGCTTGAACTTAGAATATTCAACCAAAATTAACCTTGTGAGAATTTGAGCCTGATTATACTCCAATTTTCGGAGTAATATACTTTCTTTCGGTGTGAATTTGATTGAATATGTGTACTAGTCTCTAGAACTTGCCTTGAGTCTTTACTAAGAATGTGTCAAGTATGTTGTGATTTAGGAAATGATCTTAGGCAACTTTTTGTTTAAGCCTATTTATTTGAACCATGAAAAATTTCCTTTTAACCATAATGGAAAAAATTTGTCCCTAGTTAACCCAATTGAGCCTTATAGCCGTATTTATTCATAACCTAACAATGTCAGCCGAAACCTTTTGATTTAACTCTTTTGGCCCTAATTGGATTAATCAAGTTAGAGGGAGGAAAATTGGAAGGAATTTTGGGTGAACAATTTGTGGGAAGGAATGGGAAGTAGGGATATTTTCAAAAGATGAAGGAAATAAGAGAAAAGTGATAGGTGAAAAACGAAGAATGGCCTCTCCTAGAAAAAAAAAAGAAAACAAAAAAAAAAAAGGGGGAAAAAAAAAAAGAGAAAAGTTTGTTGTTGTTAGTATTCTAGAGGAGAGGCTAGGAAATAAAGTGCTTAAATTGTGAATTTAATTAGAACAGTCGGGTAGTCCCAAAGATGTGGTACCCACATAATTGAAAAGCACTTAAGTTGTACGGACTTTTGAAGGTGAAGAAGTCACTTTGCAGGGTGATTTGCTGAAATTTGAAGAGTGAGGCTGAGTGATTATATTGAAGGGTAGTCGGGTTAGACGTAACTTGATTAGTCCAATGAATAGTCACTTATATCCAAATGTATCCCACCTTACCTTAAGCCCACATTATAACCAAAAGAAAGACCTTTTTGATCCTTTGTCACACGCATCAAGTACGAGGTCTAGTTTAGACGATTGGCAAGCATATGGTAGACTTTGCATGTAATTCAATATGAGTGAAAATTATTTTAGCCTAAACACTTGAGAGATGAGTGAAACACTTACTCGGTGAGGGTTGAATAATTCGAAAGTTCAAAATCTCGAGATTAGTTGATTTTCGCGTTATCGCATATGCTCAAGAGAATTGTGTTGCCTAGTTGTTTTAAGAAAAATCAGACTGAAACTAAACCCATCATCTATTCGCCCTAAACAAATGCATAATCACTTGTATTCTTTGTGTCTTTTTGTATGATGTTCGGGACGAACAACAGTTTAAGTTTGGGGGGTTTTGATATACGTTAATTATGCTTGTAATTAGGTCGAGTTATGATATTATTTTATATGAATTATGTGCATAGATGGTCAAGAATTGGATGAAATGTTATATAAGTGACTAATTAACGTACTCGACTTGTTTTAAGGTGTTTTTGAGCTTTTTCAGGATTAAAGGTTGTGATTTACGACTACCGGACGAGGAAACAAGTTAGAAAAGAGTGAAAACCGGCCCAAAAGAGTGAAGAACCGGTCCAAACCGGTCCGAACCGGCCTGAACCGGTCCAGTAGCAAAACAACGCAAGAACCTACACGGCCGCGTCAAACCTTCAACACGGCCGTGTCAAAAGTGGTGCACAAGGTTCAAAACGGCTCTGGAACAGAACACGGCCGCGTCACAATTGCAACACGGCCGTGTCAAATATTGCGCGGAAATTGAAGTTTACAAAAGCAACACGGCCGTGTCACTTAAGCAACACGGCCGTGTCAAAAAGGCTGCCGATAAGAGAAATCCTGTTTAATAGGGGATTTGATTTCCTAATAGGATTTTGAGCCTATCTTCTCAAAGATTCGTCCCCAACTCTATAAAAAGGACCTCAAGCTCTAGAGAGAAGATCTTCGATCAATCAATCAATCAATCACAGAAGAACATCAATTATATCATTCTACCTAGAAGAAATCTTGGAGGACAAAGAAGACGAAGATCGTCGAGACGGATTCATCCGGGTTTAATTATTCTTTTCTTAGTTTTAATTCTTTACAATGTTTTTATTAGAATTTTGTATTGGATTATTACTAGGCATGAGTAGCTAAGCTATTCGTGTCCTAGGGTTAGAAAGTAGGGATTTTTATGACAATGGTTTGATTATGATTTAATCTATTTAATTCCGTTCTTTATGTGTTTTATCTCTATGTTTGTGCTTAAAACTGAATTTAGCTTGATCACCTAGATTTAGTAATTTAGTTTAACAATTATGCTTCGAGAGGAGGGAATCGTTATCGGACCTAGAACATAGAGCGCAGTTGTCTATGACTGTGTAGGCCGTGGCTTAGGATCGTTTGGGAGTTATTAGGTTTAGTTGACTCGAGAGGGTAATTAGCTTAATTAATCAACGGTTTAATCGCTTCGAGAGAAGGATTAGATTATTGTCGTGCCGCCTAATAAACATTAGAATTGGTAAATTTATAGGTTAATTATATCCAACATTGAATTAATATCCTGAAATCGAAGCCCTAGGATACCTTTTCTCAGTGATTGTTAATTCTCTTTGTTTGTCAAGTATTAGTTAAATTCCTTAAGTCGTGTTAAAATCAACCTGTGCAACTTAGTATCTAGTTAGGACATTCCTAGAGTATTAGGGTATCAAACTACCTAAAACTATTCCTTGTGGGATCGACCTTGATAATCGTTACTACACCTACATCCGTACACTTGCGGAACACTAGGTTAGAAACCGACGTGTCACCTATTAACATCTCGGGTTTATCTCATTCCTACTGACTCTAAAACCTAAAATACTAATAAGACTCTAAACTCTAGACTCCTAAAACCTAACATGGAAACGAAATGTAATCAAACTTGAGTTCACAGACCCAAAAGCACTAATAAAGCAGATAAATGGGCTCTCAGACCCAATAACTCCAATCGAAGCAATAAAAATCAGCACAATGGGCTCACGGACCCACTATTAACCACTATTATCAAACAACAAGCAAATCAACCGACCGATCAACTAAAAGGAGAAATAGCAGCAAAACTATAAATATAGCTGCCAAGACGTCCCACGGTACACCCCCTCCCCCAAACTTGGCTGAAAGCCAATGTTTGGAGGAAACGAGTGGTACGCCTTGGTGCTAACTTACAAATCACGGTGGTGGTGGCGGGGTTTGAAACCCATATTGACTCCAAAATTGTGCCATGACCTCCCACTGAGTCTATTTCTGTTGTCTCCATATGTGCTTCTCAACCTTCTGTTCTGCCGGTTCGTCAACCATGGTTGTTTGCCCTTGCTACATCTGGAATTGCCTTTCTTGGGTGCCATTTTAGTGAACCTGGAATCGCGTTTTAAAATGCTGAAGGTAGTGACGCGGCCGCGTTATATAAGTGACACGGCCGCATTCGTTTTGAACTGAAAATGGACTATTGAGTGCGATTTTGACACGGCCGCATTGCTTCTGTGACGCGGCCGTGTTGCATCTTTTCTCCTTTAGCTCGAGTTTTTCGTCTCTTCGACCCCTGTTTCTTGCAACACTCATCCATGTTGATTCCTAAAAACATTAAACACTAAAAAACAAAAGTAAAAACTTAAAAATTACAGAAATAATAAAATAAAAATAAAACGGTAAACATCGGGTTGCCTCCCGACAAGCGCTTTATTTTACGTCATCAGCCAGACGTCCTTTTTTCTATCAACCATTTTCCAGCCACCCCGAGTTTGGTAATTTATAAGCAATTAACGAGCTATGCGGGGCGTGTGGATTTCTTACAGCAGCTTGGGTAGTATAAACAATGCTACAATTATGCCTACCCCTTAGACCCGACTTATGTATTGGGAGTGTGATGGTTTTGTTATGAACACAAAAAATTAACTCCCCTTTGGGCACATCTTATAAGTGTTTGGCTAGTCGCCAAGAAAGGTCGTCCTAAGATAAAAGGAAATTCATCATTCCCTTTCATGTCGACAACTAAGAAATCACAAGGGAATTAAAAAATCAGCACTCTCACCACTACATCTTCCGCTACTCCCAATGGCGTTAATGAAGATCCATCAACCAATTGGATAGTAGTAAAGGATCGTTTAATCTCCCTTAATCCTAATTGTCTATACTGCTTAAGAGACATCAGATTTATGCTAGACCCCAAATCGCACATGACATTGTGAAAATCATGACTACCAATTGAGCAAGAAATAGTAAAACTCCCTGGAACTTTTGCTTTTGTTGCTCTTTTTGGTTTCGTGCTTGTGTTTGCGCTCTTTTTGGGACTGCTCGGTTTCTTCTTCGTTGTCTCTTTTTCATCCTTCCTCTTCTTGGTTACCTCCCTATCTTGGATTCTCTCCTTTAATGGTTCCTCTTTCACAACAACAATGCTAGATCGCTCTAAAGGATCAAGGTTAGCAAAGAATGAATTTTTAAAACAAAAATCAAAAGACTCTTCAAGAATAGAAGATGAAATTTTCTTATCTATGATGGTATTGACTTCCTCCTTCTTCTCAATGTTTTTTACTTTCTCACTTGATATCTTCGCTTCGTGGTCCTTCGTGCTCATAGTACCATTGTCACCACTAGATGCCACATTCCTTCTATTCAGTGCTTGAGGAAATGGGGGAGGAGGTACATATGCTGGTTCGTCTGCTTCGGTTTCTTGAACCTCACTTGAGTTCACAGCATCTTTTTGCTCCTCTAGCTTCACAACATTACAGTGCTCCCTCGGATTAACCACTGTATCACTCGGATATTGGCCCTGCTTGTGTTGAGCCCCTACAATCTTTATCAATTGGCTCATGTTTGATGACAATTCACCAATGCTTGCTTGAGTCTGAACCAATGTGTTCTCGAGCCTTTTGATGTCAGTCCCCTGTCTAGTTATGTGCTTGTTTAGCTCAATAAACTTTCCATCTACTTTCTTCTCCAACTGAGCTAGTTTCTCGTTATATTTAGCGAACTGAGACTGCACAATCTCCTCTTGTGTGGGCTTTGTGCCCTCATGAATCATCCTATTCGTAACAATAAATCCGGGTGGCGGATTAAGTGTTTCTGCGAGTTACCATATGAGAAGTTCTGATGGTTCTGATTCTGAGGGTACTGATAGTACCTAGGCTGATTGTTCTGGAAATTGTTGAAGTTTCGTTGATTTACAAAGTTTACGTCTTCAACTTCTTCCTGACCCCCTGGCTGTTGTGCTAACGTCAGAATAGTTAGCAAATTTACCTGACTCGTTAAAGCTGTTAACTATGATGTGATCTTTTCAATTGGCTCATTATTGACTGGCTCGACTTTCATTACATTCGCCACTTTCCTTGGCATGTTTCTCTCATTCGACCATTGGTAGCTTGTTCTGGCCATAGCGTCCAGGATTGAGAATGCCATCCTCACTGACTTCTCCATTAAACTACCACCTGCAGATGCATCCACCTGGTTTCTAGTCGGAGCAAGTAAACCATTATAGAACTTACATACCTGCTGCTTCTTCGAAAACCATATTGAGGGCAACTCCGGATAAGATCCCGAAATTGCTCCCAAGCCTCTCCGAATGGCTCTTGGTCCAATTGCTTGAACTGGTTGATCTAATTCTGCAGGTCGAGCATCTTGCTCGGTGGAAAATACTTCAACAGAAACGAAGTACTCAAATCTTCCCAGCTTGTGATATCTTCCAATGAATTAAACCATTGGAGGGCTCTATCTTTCAATGAAAAGGGAAACATTCTCAGTTTAACCTGCTCGTGCGGCACATGGTTTATCTTGATGGTATCTGCCAGTCTTCGAAACTTTATCAGGTGAGCATTCGGGTCCTCTAAAGCACTTCCCCCATACTGATTTTGCTGCACTATGTTGATTAGTGCAGGCTTCAGCTCGAAACTGTTGGCATTGAGTGGTGGAGGTTGTACTTGCCTGCTGATTTGGACTAGGCTTCAGGCAGTCACTAATAGGAGTATCATCTTCATCGCCTGCAGCTGGTTCTATCTGAATTAGGTCGTGCTGTTATTGCAGTTGTGGCCCTTGTGAAGGTAGCTGTTGTTGTATATTAGTGACTCGACCATCCAAGCGTGCCAGAGCTGTCAGTACTCTGTTAGGAGCATCATCCGGATTCGGATGCTGTGGTGACTTCTCCATCTCAGAGACGAAATTCCTTCTAGTTAGGTATCTACAAGCTGTCGTTTTAATTTCTCGATCGAAAGGAAGAAGGGTTTCTTTTCCTTTTGATCTGGTGTGCATGCGAAGCCTGAAAACACTAAAAACAAGAACTACCGCGTAACACAAAAATTAAACAAGAATAAAAATGAAAATTAATACATGCATAAAAACTAAGCGCTAAATCCTATTCCCCGGCAACGACACCAAAAACTTGACACGTCGGTTTCTAACCTAGTGTTCCGCAAGTGTACGGATGTAGGTGTAGTAGCGATAATCAAGGTCGATCCCATAAGGAATAGTTTTAGGTAGTTCGATACCTCGATATTATAGGATTGTCCTAACTAGATACTAAATTGCAAAAGGTTGATTTTAACAAAAACTGAGGAATTTAACGAATAACTATGTTACTTATGACTTGGCAAACAAAGAGGATTAACAATCAATGAGAAAGGGTATCATAGGGCCTCAATTTCATGATATTACTTAAATGCTGAATATGATTAACCTATAGATTTACCAATTCTAGTGTTTATTAGACGGCACGACAATAATCTAACCCTTCTCTCGAAGCGATTAAATCGTTGATTAATTAAGCTAATTACCCTCTCGAGCCAATTAAACCTAATAACTCTCAAATGATCCTAAGCCACGGCCTACACAGTCACAGACAACTGCGCTCTATGTTATAAGTCTGATAACGATAATCCAATACAAAAGTCTATGGAAAACATTGTAAAAGATTAAACTAGGAAAGAATCACTAAACCCGGATGAATCTGTCTCGATGATCTTCGTCTTCTTTTTCCTCCAAGACTTCTTCTAGGTAGAATGATGGTGTAACTAATGTTCTTGATGTTCTCTGATGTTCCTCCTTTTTTTCCAAAATCTCGAGCTTGGGGTCCTATTTATAGAGTTGGGGATGAATCTCTGGGAAGATTGGATCAAAATCCTACTAAAACAAGGAAACTTTCGTAGAAAAGGCTTTCTGACACGGCCGTGTTGGCATTGTGACGCGGCCCTGTTGTATTCCAGCGTTGATTTCCATATTCTAGGCCACTTTTGACATGGCCGTGTTCATATTTGACGCGGCCATGTTGGCCCTTTTGCTCCTTTAACTCCCTTTTCATCTGTTTTAATCCTATTTGGCTTGTTTCTTATTCGAACTTCATCCAAACAGAATAAAATTACCTAATTAACTTCAAAACAAGTCAAAACACGTCAAAGGACCCAAATATGATAAATATAAATGAATGCCGGTCAAATATGCACGTAAATGATATAAAATATGATCCTAAATCGACCTAAATACATGCATAATTTACGTGTATCAAGTATTATATAAAAAAATCCTATTAATTATTCGTTGATGAATATTGTTATAATTTGAAGTTTGGTTATTTGATATGTAGATTCATATGGATGTTGATGTGGATGCACCGGAAGTGAAGCGATGCTTGATTGAGCGGTTTAAGACCAGTAACAGGCAAAAGCGTCATAAGCTCCATAAGCATTTCCTAGAGTATGCAACTTTGGAAGAGGCTAAGTTGAACAAACTAATCTTTTGTACGACAAAGATACATGGGAAGTACTTTGCGAGTTTTTTGCATCACCTAAATACAAGGTAAAATTTACTAAAAAATATAATTTGATTTATAGCTAAAATTAACTTATAAATTTATTGTTGTTGTGGAATATAAGTGATGTGAACAAAAAGCATCGAGTAAAGTTATGATGCAAGCATATTTCTAGCAGAAAAGCTTTCACTATTCGTCGCCATGAAATTGTGAGTAAAATATGTGTGTCATATGCAAATTATGATTTTTTTTTGGATTTATCCTTACTCTGCATGTTGTGGTGTTATGAAATTCAAGTTTTTTTATTTCTTTAGAATGAGAGTTCCTTGTTTGTTATTATTTTTTATTTTTACTTTATATCTATTTGTTTCCTTTTGATAGCTATGGTTTTATGCTATTAACAACTAGGTTTATTATAAGTAATTTTTATACCCCTTTTGAGCTCATAGTTACCTTTCTGTTTTTTTTTATTTTGGATATTGAGAATAGTTGAAATGGGTAGAAAATTATGTGTAGTCTACAAGAACTTGTGTTATTATAATTTAACACATGTTTTGAGTAACTGGTTTATTTTTTTTTTACTTGCTCTAGTCGGTTTATAATTAGTTTGCAATTGTGATTGTGTTATTAATTTTTTGCATTTACTTGGTATAGTCTAAGAACGAGCTCAATGGAGAACCCTGATAGAATTGAGTTGTATAGATTTACACATTGTTCAGAGAATGGCACGTGGAAATTTGTTGAGGCAAAAGAAAGTTGGGTAAGTTACTTAAATTCATTTCTTTATTAAGAAATTAAGCTATATATAACACTTACACATTGACATAATGCAAAAGGAACTGATGATCAAGAAGCGCGACCAATACATACAAGAAAGGAATCCAAAGACCGATGATGAAATCGTTCTCGAGGTCTTAGGCCATGGATCAGGCTACATAAAAGGCCTCGGGTATGGCCCGAAGCCACCAAGCAAACGTAACATAACATGGGGTTTAAATGGCCATCATTTGCAGCAGGATCTTCAAGAGACACGGGAAAAGCTACAAGATTCTGAATTACAAGTCGATGAGCTAAAGACACAAATGAATGAATTCCAGAATGAGGTGACCGATTTGAAAGACAAAATGGCTCAGCAAAGTGAAACTGTGGACAAACTTAGGGCTTATTTGGAAAGTATTGGAGCAAAACTCTAAAACTTGTAAAAGGTTAGTTTACTATCCCGTTGAAATAATGAAAATTTTCTCAAATACTACTACTATTGAACAATCAATTTCATATATTATTTTTTGACATTTTTTTTTTTTTTTTTGTCTTTTTAGATTTGATGAATTGGTGAGGAAGCTGAAGGACGAGACTATTTTGAACTTTATCAATTTAGAGTTTGGAATGAGTGATGTTTGAAGATTTAGTTTTTTTTTCTTCTAGACAATCATGTTTCTTTCATTAAGTGATGTTTATTTCAGATGTTTATGTTAGATATTTTGAACTTCTTTAGCCTATTAAACAATGCCATTCTACTTAGTATTGTTGCTTACTAATTTAACTTTTTCCCCGTTTTAATTTAATGCATTAATTAAAATTTTATAAAGTAATACTATGAAACTATGTCACCATAAGAACCATTTAGTGAGATTCGATATTTTTGTCGCTAGAATTATATTTTATAATAAATTAAATTACTAAATATAAATCTAATTTACATCATAAATGAATTTTTATAAGACACTTTGAAAAAAATTGTCACTAAATATAAACCAAACGTGACAACTAGTGCTTCATTGTAGATATTTATATTGGCACGAAATGTAGCTTGTCATCATAAATCACTTAATGATGACAAAATATATTGTCACCGTATATATGTCATTGATGACGGTTTAATACAACTAAATGATGACACACCTCGCTTGTCACAACATGTGCTCATTTAGTGACATCAACCTTTTTTGTCACAAAATGTCACTTTACAATGACAAAATATAATATCGTCTTATCCAAGTCTTCAGTAACGAAAATAATTTTCGTTACTTAATGTAAGTTTATCGTGACACAACATGTAACACCCGGATTTTCGTAAAACCTTGCATATTATGTTTAAATTGATTTTTCTTTATTTTTTTTTTTTTTTTGGAACTCTTTAATTATACGCACATATATTTTCACTAGACTTTGATAAGCTAACATCTTAAAAGGGGAAACAAAAAACTTTGCACAATGCAGGAAAAGCTACCAAAGGAAACTGAGCTTGCTCGTATTTCACTTGACCGGCACAAGAAGACGATGTTATAAGATAAGTTATATAAGGCCTTGCAATTATTACCTCCTAAGTGGTACACCATGTTAAACATTATAAATCATCAAAGAAGTATACCACCCTTACTTTCCCACACCACAATTATGACAAATAGTGTAGATGAATGGATCATGGTTATCAAGCGATAAACTCCCTACAAGTTTATCAAGTTAAAGAATGACTAAGCAAAGTAGACTAAATGACTAAGCAAAGCTAGACTAAATGACTAAGCTAGACTACTAATGCTTCCTTAATGCCACGTAGAGAATTTTCATGAACTAACTAAATACATGCATGCAGCCCTATATATATATATGTTACATGAGAAATAAGGGAAGGCAACTTCACACTTAGGAAAAGGGAAAAAAAAATATAATGAAAGCCCTAACCTCTCAAAACCGACGAAGGATGCCTCCTGACGAACTACTACACTACGAAGGACTAACGAGGCAAAGGATAGGCTCCTTAATTGTCAAGATACAAGGTAAAATGTCTAACCCCTTGAGCTAGTGATCATGTAAATGATTAGAGATCTTATATGATTAATCATCACTCATCAATTTTGCTTCACAAGGTGAAGCTTACAAAAATTAAATAAATATATCTACTAAATATTATTCAAAACTGTTTTACTATGATTAACTATATGATGTTAGGAGTCTATGGTAAAAATTTGAGAATATTTCGTCAAGTCTGTGATTTTTGGCGAATTTTACAAGTTAAGCTGATTCAAGGTCCAAACTTGGTAACTTACGAAAATTAAATAAAAATATCTACTAAATATTACTCAAAACTGTTTTACTATGATTAACTATATGATGTTAAGAGTCTATGGTAAATATTTGAGAATATTTCGTCAAGTTTGTGATTTTTGGCGAATTTTACAAGTTTAGCTGATTGAAGGTCAAAACTTGGAAACTTACAAAAATTAAATAAAAATATCTACTGAATATTATTCAAAAAAGTTTTACTACAATTAACTATATGATGTTAGAAACCTATGGTGAAAATTTAAGAATATTTAGATGAGTATATGATTTTTAGCGAATTTAACAAATTAAGGCTGATTTTAGGTCCAAAATGGGATAGTTTAGACCTTGAAAAACCTGTTTTGCATAAATTTATTCCTTAGGAATTTTTGTGAAATATTGGATTCTTAAAATGTGAGAGTACTACAAAATAAGACTAACAGAGCAAAAACCGTCACAAGTGTAGTACGAGCTAGATCAATATCTTCCTGGAGCTTACCCCTACAATCAAACAACAAGAGTGTGGGTAACTTTTATTTAATGTTCTTCAAATTTTGTGTATTCTTGTGTATGCCGGCTTGGCTTCAGTGTCATTCAGTTATATAGGACCTTTGGGTCACCGGCTTGGCTTCAGTGTCATTCCGTTATACAGGACCTTCGGGTCACAGACCTTCGGGTCGGTAGTTAGTTGGTCGACGGGTCAACTGATTATAGTCTTACACGTCAATATACAGTTTCGTGGAATTTTGAATAAACATTATCCACTGGGTCACATAACTCATGATGATATGTGTAAACGATTTCAGGTACGGTGGGAGATGAGGATGTATAGCTAACTGAAAGACAGGTTTCCCAGTAGATGCATATGTAAATATTTAAGGGTGTTTAAGTTCATTTTGAAACTCACAAATCATGCAGGCTATGTTTGAAATTGACCAGAATATGTAAATAAATAAATGTGAGTTGAATTGCTTTGCATTCTAGTAAATATTATAATACGTTTTTATTTTTGAAAGCTTCTGATTCAGAGATGTGGGTGGAACGCGAGTAATTTCCCCATACGGTACGTAATTTTGAAAAAGGAGAAAAATTTATAACTCGTGTTTTGTATCAAAGTTATTCTTCCATTGTAACTCTTCAGCTAAACTCTTTCGTCAAGCAATAGAGAGTATCAGTAACGACTCTGAACCATGATTCTGGGTTCGAGGCGTTACACAACACCTCGTCACCAATTGTACGTATTAATGACGGTAAAAGTTTGTCACCAAATGTTAACCATTCCTGACGAAATTAATTGTCACTAAATATATTAATAAAACGACGAAAGGAATTTTGTAACTACAAACTACTTCTATTGTGACGAATTATTATAAACATGACAAAATAATAAATATAGTTGTGACGATAAAAGCGTCACCAAATTTGATGGTTTTAGTATTTCAATGATTTTCGTCACCAAAATTTGATATTTTAATGACAAAAAATGCAATCGTCATATTACGTGTTCACTTTCAATGACGAAACACAATATTAGATGACAAATTTTAGATGAAATAGGTGACGAATTATGTGTCACTATATATTATCAAATATGGTGACGAGGACCTTTAACGTCATCACAAAAGTCATATTTTTTGTGACGAATTCAAATATTGTCACATATACCTAATACCACAGACATACAATGATGATCGTTGCAAGGCTAAAATTTTGTCACCTAAACCCTTATAGTGACGAAATATGACTTTTATATGACGAAATTTATCGTCGCGAAAGTATAGATTTCTTGTAGTGATTACTCAAACAATCCAAAACTCAACTCAACTCGGTTTGCTTAACTCCCTAATCTTATAGTTTGAATCTTTCTTTATAAAAGTTGTTATTTTAATAAAATATAATTTGAATTAATTTGAAAATTTTATAGTATGACAAAATACAAATTTCAAGTTACCGAATCTCATTATATGTATACAAATCCTAAATAGCTAGTATAATGTAACATCGGTGTATACTCTTGTCTGCAGTCTGGAAGTGTACATTTAATCATTTATATCCATGTCCATAGAACATATGTTTATGCTACATATCTACTTCTTACCCTTTTTAGCTTAGTTAATTGGATAATAAACTTCGGAGTCCAACTCTAATACCACATTGGGTACCAATACCACTCCATATCTCAACCATCAGATCGCAAGATTGATAATCACCAACCGTTGATTATTTCTATTAAAAACAAAATGCACACATAAGGTTAATGTTGGCAATGTAAATATTTGGCTATAGTCAACTTTTTACACTTCCAATAGCATTAAATGTACCATCTCTTTTCCAGAGGAATAATTGCAACCTCTCTCCTCTTTATTCTAAAGCCTCATCCCCAACAAAATTACTTCTCGTTTACTTCACCCTTCCCATTCTCCATTTCCATCCATTTTCTTTTGTGGAAGTCTTTCTTCGAACGGATCTAACAATGGCGATTTTCGGTAATACATCCTCAGAGTCGGCCAATATCAACCCAATTATATAATTTTAACCAAAATTTTGATACAATATGACAAGCTCTTTTGCAATTACTTATAATTAAAAATACGTTGGTCACTATAAAGTAGTTGCAAAAAATAGTTAAATAATACATTATTAACTACAATGAAGTTGGAAAATAACTTTTTGCATCTTACTATAAGTGGTTATTCAATAGTAACTAAAAACATTTTGTGACCACTCTCCTTTTTTTGTAACTATATTTTATAGTGACAAAAAACCTTGATTCTAGTAGTGAAGGAAACCCATATACAAGCTTAAGCTTTTATTGACAATAATAACAATATGAGAAATAATTAATATATGCAGTGTTCAAGTATGATGCACCAAACGACACGGTAGCGTTTACTTGTTGCCAGATTTCTGGAGTTTCCAAAATTGTGATCTCCGAAGAGCCAAGAAAATAGGGCAAGTGAATGCAGGCACAGGCTAAGGGTTTGAGTTCGTATTGAAAAGGTGGCAACCCTACTATTTTGCTTGCGGCGAACACAATGGCGCACACTGCAAAATCGGCCAGATGAAATTCGATGTCTGGCCATTGATTCGCTGGTTTTATTGAAGAACAACAACATGATTCATTTTGTCTAAATGCAGCTATATATTTGTGCGTATGTGTCACAATTTGTTTGCTTTCTTCAATAGCTTGAGATTCTTGCTGCATTTCTAATAGTACGAACCCAGTAAACATCAAGAGACAAATAGTATGGATTTATAATATTGGCTATGTTTACTTACATTTCTCACTTCGGATTCTTTGTGCCATATTTGTATAGACAATATAATTTGATATACTGCATAATTCATGGTAAGCACATTTCCAAGCAACTGCTTATGCGACAGTTTTTTAATATGACAGGCGAGCATCTCGTTAACACATGCTAATTTGGCAATGATGTAGAATATTTAAAAAACTGCCACATAAACAGCTGCTAGCAAAGACGTTCACTATGATGCGCTTGTTAGAGTTTTGCATTCTTTTGACAATTTGTGACTTGTGGGATATAAGGTACTCTCTCATAATGATTATTATATGGTATAATCATAATTATGAGTTAATGACGATCGAGTAAGCAATAAATTTTGAAAACAAGTTATTTTTTAGCGTCATTGTCCGTTTATTTATTTAAGTCGAGGGATTGGAAAAGTGATGGTTCAAATTCTTGAACTTCTGAATAAATTGTTAAAGAGATGTATGTATAATATTTTTAAGGCTTAATAATGTAAAAATGCACGATCTTTTATTCAATTACCAAATATAATATGACTTTTTAATTTTAACATATAAATATACCACCTTTAATTTTTTTTACAATTTAATATACATGGGCTAATTTCTTACTCCAGTTATTAACATGGAGCCCGAAAATAAAATTTTGGGCCATATTTTATGACGTGGAATTATAAGTTTCCTTATTTTTTCTTTTTAATTTAAAACCAAATTTTATTGAGATGTCCCAATCAAATGAATAACAGAGTTTTGGTGAATTTAGGCAGAATCTTCCTTCTTCTCAAAAGAATTTTGTGTACGTCGGATGCCCTCTAGCTTATTCTCTATTCTAACGAGCCATGGTGCGAACCCATGATATTGCAAATGAAAAACATTTTCAGTCATCCACTAGCATCTACTAGACCATCGTTTTGCATTGGTTCTCGACTACCTTCTTCGCCTTCCTCTACGGCGTCATTTCTGGGTTCCCTTCTCCGTGGATCTCCGTCATTCTCAAAGGAATATCAATTAATTGGATCTCGAAACGTAGTGTGTGATATTCTGATAATAGAATTCCATTTAACTAGATCACTCGAACCGTCTCGTCCTCCCCTCCAAAGAAAAAATGTCGACAACTTCCTCTTATGTTTTAGTAAAACCAAAGTAAAAATCCACGTCATAAAATATGACTAAAAATTTTAGTTTTTGACTCCATCTCAACAACGAGTTCGAAATTAGCCCATGTGTATTAAATTGAAAAGAAAAATGTTGTGTATTTATATATTAAAATTAAAAGGTTCCGTTATATTTGATAATTGACCAAAATGTCGTATATTTTTATGTTGTTAAGCCAATTTTTAACTATACACTTGAAACTTTAATTACTTATTTTTTTTTCTAACCCACGTTGCACCTATCAAAAACAGGGATTATTGGTAAAAATAATTACGACGAATGTTAAGAAATTGACAATTTTCATTAAGTTCATTATTTTCACAATTCCAACATTTTCAAAAATTTCACCAATAAAAGTCATCGGAACATTAGGAAGTTGAGTACTTGACATGGATTTACGTTTGACATATTGTTTGCCTTGTTTCTCGTGGCGATTAGGGTGTAGCCGGCGGCATGGGGAGGGAGGTCGGAGAAATCCTATTTGGGAGTTCATTGAGACTTATTTAGGAGGATACCATCGAGCTAATATTGATATTTGTGTGGAGCACACGCGTGGGGGAGTAGCTCTTGATGGGAGAGACTGAAAGACGGAGAGTTGCGACTAGATGTGGATGCTAGCTTTGATAGTTGCAATAGTAGGCTTAGGGTTGTTTTTGTACTACGTAATCATGGAGGTGGATTGATTGCGGTGAATTGCCATCAAAATCGTAATCCGGGTTCAGTTCTAGAAGGGGAGTTGCGTGCATTGCTTTCTGGGATGCGTTTCTGTGTGGCATGTGGTTTCGAGAAAATTTGTGTGTATTCGAATTATTCGCTTGTGTGCAGGCAGTCACGGAGCAAGAATCAGATTTATCATATGCTGGGCTTTTAGTAAGTGAAATTCAAATTGAGCTACAATCGTTGTCCTTTTTTAAGGTTGAACATATGTCTCGTAAGGCCAATCAGGTTGCACATGCTCTTGCTCGTTTTTTATTTTTTGTCAGTCGATCATTTTATGTGGATGGGATCCCATTATCCATCTTAATTGGATTGATAGTCTTGCATTGAACGATTTAATGTGATTTACAAGATTTTCCTTATTCAAAAAATAAAATAAAATACTAGCCTGTATGATGATTTAATGCACTCACCTATTTGTTATTAGTGATACTAATTATGTTCCTGAGCAAAGCACGACATTTATTTTATTAATATAAAATATAATTTTAAAACTATAAATTTTTATTATAATACACAATGATAATTGATAATATATACTCGTCGGAATTAAAAGTTTAAATCATCACCCGTGTACTTATACTTTAAGTTTCTTAAAGCTACTAAAACTGTAAAAATATCCAGTATCTTAGATCAAAGAATATTTATAATCAACCTAAACATAATATCTATCTATTGAAAAATAAATAAAAAGAACAATATTTTGAGTTAAAAGTAAGGACGAAAATATCGGGCTGTCTAGGAATATCGGTATCAATGCATTTTTTTAAAATACTGAAAAATGTATTAAACTCTGAAAATTTAACATGATATTTACAGATTGTTATAAATAACTTAAATAATTTAATGTGATATTTACAGATTGTTATAAATAACTTAAATACAAATATTTAAAATTTTGTACAAATTAACATATTTACAACTATTTTGTTAAACAATATAAACGTTGTCTGATAATATGGATATAACACCTTTCTTGTATTTAATCGTCCAAATTAGAATATATATATATATATATATATATATATATATATATATATATATATATATATATTCTTCAAATGCACGACACTCAATTGTAATAAAAAAAACTGAAACAGTAGCTAGTTCAATTTCGGCTTTCTTCTTCATTTTAAGAGGAACGGTTCCCTATGAGCTTCTTTATTTAATTTCATAACAAACATTTTAAAGGCTCATTACTTGACCCTAGTTATTAATTGAATTAAGAAAGAGTTGCGCCTCCTTCGTCTGTTCACCATCTCCAACTTCCAACTCTGCGAACAACGACATCTACAATCAGCTCTAGTACTTCCGCATCAACCAAAACCCAGCCCCAATCAAACATCAGACTTCGATAAGCAACACTGGGAGTATTTTTTATTTTCTTCTTTTCTTTTGGCAAAGTCAAGGGAGAAAATAAAAAAACGAAGCATGCAGATATTTTCGGCAAAACACCGATATTTTCAGCGATATTCAGACAAAAAATAGAACAACCACACATACATCGATACAGAAACCAAAATTTCACCAATAACTCCAAATTCCTCGATGTTTTTGTAAAAAAATATCAACACCCATCTTTTTTATTTTGGTTATCTGAAAATTCCAAAATTTTGAAGAAAAATCCCAAAATTTACATCTTTGGTTATAGTTGAAGTAAATTGTATATTCTAAAAACTTTGTAACACTTCCCTATAAACAAATCAAGCCTTACAATCCCCTACGATTTGTCATTGTAAAAACTGCTCATAACTGCTAATGACTTGACATTTACTCATAATACTTCACATAAGAAACATCATTTGGTATATCAATAAAAAAAGAGATCTTGAGAAAGGATACATATATTGTTGAATAAGCTTATCAGTTTGATGGCATGAAAATCTAATATTTCTACTAAGGTTATAACATTGTTAAACATTAAGTTGTTGACCTCCCCGTGATTCATTTTTTCCATAAAAAAAAAAGTGGTAACTTTCTAACCTACCCCCCACCCACCCACCCACACACACACACATATATACACACCCACACACGGTGCTTTCTTTAGGTGTAGGTTTAAGCTCCGTGAAATGTTTATAAATAGACTTTTTTAAGTATTCCCCATTTATTTTCAATATTACCATATCACGATCCCTAAAAACTCTTTATTTTTAACCTATCATATTAAATACCATAAAATAGAGATAATATAAATGAGATGAGGGGGAGAAAATTGTAAAATGTAGTTGAAAGTTTATTTGTTAATTATACTTCTTTGTTTTTTTTACCTTTTTGGGTTTTTAATGTAAGCAACTATTAATCTTTATTTTCTTATCCAAAGTTAAAAGTGCATTTAAAAAAACGAAGGTTGTATTAGATTAAATGTATGAGTCCTGGAATAAGAAGACGCTATATAACATAGTTGACAATAGAAAGAGGAAAAAAGAACAATGATAAGCGTAAATTTCCGATTGTATATAATCGGGTATTTGTAGGCCCAAATATTTTATTAATATGGTAGATATATAGGATGATTTTCCTACATAAGGTTGTGTTTATTTATGGCTGGAGGAGGCTGGAGCACTGTAGGCTGTTGGAAATAAAGTGGGAAAAGGAGCTTGAGTTAAATAAATGTGTGTTTGGTTTTGTTGGTTGTAAATTAAGATGGAGTTTGTTTATATTATAAAAGGTGAAAAAAGTGATGTGATGTGTGTAAGAGTTAGTTAGGTGGAGAGAGGAGAGAGAAACTACTTTATTGTGTTGAATATACAAACAAACATAGTGCTCAATGGCTTGTGCCAAGTGATAAACAAATACACCCAAGGTATGTTTAACTTGGAACATGTAGGGCATAAGTCAATAGTTACTAATGTTAAGTACAAAGATGTTACAATATAGACACAAGTCCAGACGCGTTTTTAAGAAAATAACAAAATCAATTATAGAAAATTAAATTAAGAAAAATATGGCTTTAACATCCTAATTAGATTTATTGAGGAAACTAATACTTAATATTGCATTAGCTTGAAGAAAAAAAATTATAATTAATGTTGCAGGAGAAATGAAGAATGCACCAAACATATGTTTAGCGGAAAATAGTGAATTAGAGAAAAAAAAAAAAAAAAACCCATATAACTTTTATACATATAAAGATTTATTTTGCTAAAAAGTGTCTGAGAAATATATTTACACAAATAAAAAATGAGTCATAAGGGATATTTACTTCCCAAAAATAAGTGGTAGAAAGTAAAAAAAAAATGTTAGGAGGTCATACATTTTAAAAACCCAAAATATGAGTCATTAGCGATATTTACTTCCTAAAAAAGTGGTAGAAGGTCAAAAAAATTACAAAGGTCATATATTAAAAAAAAACCAAAAATTAAAATTAAACCTATAAGAAACGGTTGGCGACGATTATTTACAGCGCACTTCTCAATGTAGTTTACTTTTATTTAAAATTCAATACAGAATCTTTAATACAATCCATTGAATACTAGTTATATCCTTAAGGATAACAGTTTATCGAAATAATAAAGAAAAGAGAGAGAAGAGAAACTGAAATTAAGAAAATGGTTAATTGGTGATGTGTACAAGCTTGCACTTTGCTTGACCGGTATCGCGTCATTTGTTGGAGCGAGGAATGGTGGCGGCGCCTTTGACGAAGAAAAAAAATCGACGCTGATTATTAGTAGAACATGCAAAAATAGTCCGGCTGGATCAGTCGGTCTAACCAGTCTAAAAAATTAGATTCTAATTTATTAAATTAGTGGATTGAATTAAGGAAAAAATTTGTGGAAAGTGAATACTCGGATCAATTTTTTTCTATATATGTTTATTCCCTGAAATAAGTGGTTGAATGTCAATTTAAAAAAATCCCAAAATATTATTTTACTTTCTGGAACAGGTGACAATATGTCGTACATTTTCAAAATAAATTGTAAAAAAGATATTTATATTTTATCTTCATTTTATTAAAATTCCTAAAAAAGTGGCAGAATGTTATAGGAAAAATCCTAAAAGTGGCAAAATGTCATATATTATAAAAATTAAAAAAATGGTATTTACTTTATGGAAACCCCTAAAAGGAGTGGCATGATTCATATGTAAAAATCAAGAAAGATTATTTTCTATGAAAAAAGAAAAAATATAGTAGTTACTTTTCGAAAATCCCTGAAAAGGTGACAATATGCCATATATTTAGTAGAAATAGAAAAGAGATATTTACTTTTATCTTTACCTTTCATAAATTCCGAAGAAATGTGGCAAAATGTATTATTTTTTTTATAAAAAACCACTAAAAGTGGCAAAATGTCATATATTATATAAATTGAAAAACAAAAAAAGATATTTACTTTCTGGAAACCCTTAAGAGCATGGCAAAATTTCATATTTAAAATCCCAAAAAAAAAAAAAATTTACTTTTCTGAAAAAAAAAAAAAAAAAGTGCCAGATATCATATTAACCTAAAAAATATATTTACTTTCCAACAAAATAGAAAATAAAGTGACAGGATTTTATATTTTAAAACCCAAAATTATTTTCCAGAAAAAAAAAAAGAAATATGTAAGAAAAAAATAAAATGACAGAATTTCATATTTAAAAATCCAAAAAAGATATGTACTTTCTTAAAAAAATAGAAAAATGAAAGCTATCAAAGCCAGGTTTCGATCCTGGGACCTGTGGGTTATGGGCCCACCACGCTTCCACTGCGCCACTTTGATTTATATTTAACTTATTTTGGATAAATATCATATATCTCAAGACAAATGCTCTTACTCAACCAAAGTCGTTTCCGCTTTTTAGAATCACATGACCATATAATAATAATAATAATAATAATAATAATAATAATAATAATAATAATAATAATAATAATAATAATAATAATAATAATAATAATAATGACGACAACAAGTGTAACTGTCGTCCACCTCTGAGGGCCGACCAAATAGTAGACTTACGATATAATACTGATACGTCAACAATTTTCAACCCAGGCCAACGAAAATCGGGATTGTAGTCCATTTTGGGCCTAACCATTGGACTTATGGATTAATATTACGTTGTATATTTCAATACATCGATAAGTCAACAAGTTATAAATCGAATCGACCAAATTGGGCCTAAGGTTCAATTTTGGGCCTAACTAGTGGACTAACAGTCTGATTTTTTTTTCAATACATTATAAATCAAATCGACCAAATCAGGCATAAAGTCAAGGATGAAATTATAATAGTAGACATACGGTCTAATTATATTTCAATATACCGATAAGTCGATAATTTTTAACTCGAACCAACCAAATCGGGACTATAGTCCATTTTGGGCCTAACCATTGGACTTATTGATTAATATTACATTTTAATTCAATACGTCGATAAGTCGACAAGTTATAAATCGAACAGATTAAATCGGGCCTAAGGTTCAATTTAGGCCTAACTAGTGGGACTAACGGTCTAATTTTATTTCAATGCACAGATAAGTCGACAAGTTATAAATCGGAGGCATAAAGTCAAGGATGAAACTATAATAGTAGACTTACGGTCTAATTATATTTCAATATACCGATAAGTCAACATTTTTTCACCCGAACCGACCAAATCGGGACTATAGTCCATTTTGGGCATAACCATTGGACTTATGGATTAATATTACATTTTATTTCAATACAACGATAAGTCGACAAGTTATAAATCGAAACGACCAAATCGGGCCTAAATTTTTTATTAATGGAACCGTACAAGTCGGGCTTAAAGTCAAGTATGAAACTGTAATAGTAGACTTACAGTCTAATTATATTTCAATATATCGATAAGTCGACAATTTTTAACTCGGACCGGCTAAATCGAGACTATAGTCTATTTTGGCCTAACTAGTGGATCATTCTAATCTTATTTGAATACACCGATAAGTTGACAAGTTATAACCCGGATCGATCAAAACAGGCCTAAGGTCCAATTTGGGCCTGAATAGTGTACTTACGGTCTAATTATATTTCAGTAAATCCGATCAGTCGATTTAGAGATAAATCGTTTCAATTTATTTTTACTTACGAATTCTTTGTGTTCTTATCTCTCGTATCGACTGAATCAGGTATTAACGTCCAATTTGGACATGCTTAAGTTGTTTCATAGACTGCCCAAAATGTTATGGATGAATTCTGTGTTTGGGTAGTATTGGCTCGGTTGCTTTCTTCTTCAAACAAAAATGAAAGACAATCTACTAGTTCAAACATGTATTCGGTCAAATACAACTACACACAAGTCAGAATGCATTAATAATAACACTTAAATGCTAATAAAAATTACCTATATTTAAATGCATTAAATAAAAGAAAAGCCTACCGAAATGGTGAAATACCCAAATATCCCCATCGGTACCACATTGGTACCATAGAAGAACCCTAAATTTCGAGCTTACACAAAATTATAATTTTAACATAAATTATTACCGCATTTATGATCCATTTTGCACGTTATATTCAATGTTCACCTGAAACTAAAAAGATAAAATGAAATTTAGACACGAAAATAACATTATTTTCTTTTTTCAATTATCTACATAATATGTATATTTATATAGTTATTTACACTATGATGTCGAAATTCCATTTAACAATCATCTAAAGTTGCTGAATGAACCCAACTGTTAGAATAGTGCATTGAATCTCAGTCGCGACAATCGGAGTCTGTATGAGGCATCGATGTTTATGTCGGAATGCGACCGCAACTGTTCAATGTGGTTGCATCCGTTAAGTCGGTTTTGTTTTGGGTTTTTCTTGTTTAGGGTCTAATTTGGCCTATTTTGAGGTCCAGTTAGTCAGGGGGTTATATATAGCCCTAGTTTGTGACTTAAGGTCTAGTTGTTCAATCTAAAATAATTTGAATTATTCTGAATCTGAGTCTGTCAGTCTGTAACTTTGGAAGAACATATGAATAAAGTGATTCCTTTCTTCTGCCCGTGGACGTAGCTACCATATGGTTAATGAACAACACAAATCTATGTGTCGTTTTTATTTCTCGTTTATGTTATCTTTCTTGTATCTGTCATAACAAATTGGTACCAGAGCTCGATGAGGGCTTTCGCAATCTGGTGAGAAAGATGTCTGGGATAAATGTGAAAGTCGACAAATTCACGAAGAGGAACAGTTTCAGTCTGTGGCAAATCAAGATGCGAGCCTTATTGAAACAACAAGGGATGTGGGCACCGTTGTTGCCGAAGGATAAGAAGGGCAAGACGGTGGCTCTTGGAGAGGCTTAGATGGCCAATTTGGAGGAGAAAGTACACTCAACGATCATGTTGTGTCTCGCAAATGATATCATTACCGAGGTCGCAGAGGAGGAAACTGCGGCAGGTTTGTGGTTGAAACTGGAGAGTCTGTATATGACGAAGTCGCTTACCAATAAGTTATTGTTGAAGCATGGTCTATTTAGTCTGCGTATGCACAAAGGTCAGTCATTTCGTAAACATCTGGATCAATTGAGCACAATTCTATTGGAGTTTCATAATATTGAGGTTAAAGTAGAAGATGAGGACGCTGCTTTAATTCTGTTACTTTTTTTACCCCTATCATATGAGAATTTTGTACAGTCTTTCATTATTGGGAAAGACACAGTATCTCTGGAGAAAGTTAGATTAGCTTTGCATACCAAAGAACTGCGCCATATGGCGATTGGTACGAGTTTGGATAATCAGGCCGCTGGGCTAGTAGCCAGTGGGAATGGGAACAAAGGTTTTGGAAATTCAGAAGAAATTCAAGAATAAATCTGGCTCAAAAGGTCCTAAACTGAATGATACATGTAACTAATGCAAAGAGATAGGGCATTGGAAGAATGACTATCCGAAGAAGAAGCAAAAACAGGAGAATAAAGCAGGCACTGTAGTTGTTGCTAAAGGAGATAACACCACCTCCGAAGATAATTTAGCCCTAGTCGCTTCTGAACAAACACGTCACACTGATGTGTGGGTTCTTGACTCTGGGGCATCCTATCATATATGTCCACGTAGAGAGTAGTTCACGATGTACGAGCAGATGGATGGTGTCAATATTTCTATGGCCAACAGTTCAGTTTGCAAGGCGGTTGTAATAGGCTCAATTAATTTGAGGACACAAGATGGTAAATTCTGCACGTTGAACGATGTTAAGCATGTTCCACTAATGACGAACAATCTGATATCACTTAGTCTACTGGACAACAAGGGTTTCAATTCAGAGGTGAAGGTGGAATTTTGTATGTCTGCAAGGGTTCAGACGTGGTTCTGAAATGTGAAAAGGGGAACTCTATATTTCTTGTAGGGGTCAACTGCATCTGTTTCTGATGTTGTTGCATCGTCCAAGGTTTCCAAAGGTGATTTGACTAAGTTTTGGCATATGGGACTTGGTCATACAGGTGAAAGGGGGATGCAGATTCTGTCGAAGGGAGATCTTCTTGGTGACCAAGGGTCACTATCCTTGATTTTTTTTAACATTGTGCCTTGGGAAGTTACATCCCAACAAGTTTCCTAAGGTTGTTCATAGAACGAAAAGCATGCTTGATTATATCCATGTTGATTGTTGGGGTCCTTCACATGTTGATTCTCTAGGAGGCCATAGATGATTTGTGTCTATGATTGACGACTACAATGACTTGGGTAATTATGATGAAACATAAGGGTGAAGCTTTTAAGAGTTTCAAGCAGTGGAAGACGTCGGTTGATAATCAAACTGGGAGGAAAGTCAAAAGACTGCGAACTGATAATAGTTTGGAATTTTGTTCTTTAGATTTTGAAGCTCCAAAGGAGTATGGGTTTGAGGATATGGTGGAATTTGCATCGTCCAAGGTATCCGAAGATGATTCCGATTTTTCTGTCGTTACACTGTCTTGAGTTCCCTATGCTAGTGCAACAGGAAGTTTGATGCATCTGAAGAGGATTTTCCGGTATCTTAGAGGTATGTCTAAATTTTCAAATTTGTTGAATGTCACAAGTTGTTAGTTGTTCTATCGCTGAGACAAGTCTGAGTACGAGAGTCTGCTCGTACAATATGGGCACTTTTTGGGGTGCATCTGTTATGTCTGTTACATCTGGTATATCTGTTGATCTATGAGGGGATTCAAGTCAAGGTAGAGATTTATTGGAATAGCGTATTGAATCTCGTCTAGGTTGAATTTGATCTGCAAAGTCTTGGATTTGGTGTCAAGGGACGCGACCGCGTCCACTAGGAGACACGTCCGCGATAAAAATAGACTGAATAAGGTTGTGGTAGCTGACTGGTGAACGCGGCCACGTCTGGACGTTGAACGCGGCCAGTACAAAGCTCAACGCAGTCATGACAATCGGAGTCTGTATAAGGCGTCGGTGTTTGTGTCGGAATGCAAACCGCGACTGTTCAACGCGGTCGCGTCCGTTAAGTCGATTTTGTTTTGAGTTTTTCGTGTTTAGGTCTAATTTGACCTATTTTGAAGCCCAGCCAGTCAGGGGGTTATATATAGCCCTAGTTTGTGAATTAGGTCTAGTTGTTCAATCTGAAATAATCATAATTATTCTGAATTTGAATCTATCAGTCTGTAACTCTAGAAGAACATCTGAATAAAGTGATTCCTCTCAACTGCCTGTGGACGTAGCTAACACATTGTTAGTGAACCACGTAAATCTCTGTGTCGTTTTTATTTCTCGTTCATGTTATCTTTCTTGCATCCATCATATAACACCAACCATTTTGTATGATCATTGCAAAATGTAAGCAAAATGAATTATCAAGGTATATTTTGCAATTTTTCTAATTAAGAAGAGATGAAATGAAGTTGTTCTGTAGTTCAAACTATTATTTCTTAATAATTTATCAAAATTTTAGGACAGTTCCTAATCCAATGTGTAAAAGCTAACGGTCAAATTGAGTTTTTTTTGTCAAAAAATTGACCGTCATCTATATATATAAAAAACAAAATGAATTTATACTACAATTGGAAAATGATGTTTTTCTCGCCCATTTGCACATACTATTTTGGGAAATAAATCATGCGATTATTTCGGTCAAATAGATAATCCCGAATTGTAAGGAAATCATATATTGTATCCAATAATTTTGATTTGATTTCCAAAGATAAATTTTTTTTTAAAGATTTGAATGAAAAATAACCTCATTTGAAAAGTGGATTTGTTTGAGATATTATCTCCAATTTGAAACTAAACAATATCAAATCTTTAATCTAAGATCGGCTATCAATCTGCTCTATTTGATTTGATCTTTTCTGTTGAAACCTCCGAGTATATTGGTCTTCGCTGAATTATAGGGATCTTGATAGAAATTGTAAACCCTAATGAATCTTCTTTAAATACGTGAAAAACATAGCACACAATCACTCATTTCGTTCTGCAGATACATTCGTCGCCTCATTTGATCATCCATGTAAGTTCATCGTACATTTATTACTTCCATGCTTCTAAATCTATGGAAATACATCATAATGTAAGTTCGTATTACATACATTACTTTACACATGCTTCTAAAATCTATGGAAATACATCATAATGTTTACATGTGTACATATCCATCCCTGTTTAAGTAATGCTTCTTTCATCTTTAACTCATGTTCTGGAAAATATAAAAAACAACTGATATTCAGCGCAGTATTAAAATGATTATTACATATAAACAGGGATCTGAAATACGTTTCCTTGGATGTTCTAATTGTTTACCTGAAATGATTCAGATATGTTGGTTGATCTACCCAAGTGATGCAAATGTCATACAAACCAGTACTATAAATTGTGTTAATCATAGAGAGAGAAAAACATAGATAACATACTTGGCAGAATGTATTTATAGTGCAGTGACATAATAAATTAATTAGCAAGCATATTGTGCAACTGATATACGATTTTCATTGAGAATCAACTTCACCTTATAACAAAAAAAATTGGGATCATATATTCAAATATATTCAATGATGTGCCTTTTGCACCAATCTCATGACGTTCGATTGAAAAGGAAAAGAAAGGATCAATTTGGTTTCTTTTCTTCCTTTTTAACTACACTGAACAATATATTTTCATTGAAAATTTTGGAAAAAAGTTTACCGCATGATAAGATGGAATCTGCGCTTCACAGTTGATTCTTCAACGGGTTTTTTTGTCTTGCATAAAAGTGTTGCCCTGCGCTATAAATACAATCTGATTAGTTTAGTACCAGATTAGTACCGAGACAATGCACTTATTTTGAAGCTTCTATGATTAAATGATTTATAAGGTAAGTAGTGACTAATTTACCTTATTTGCAACATATGTTTCTTCCAATTAGATGGCTCCAGCCTTTGCAAAGATCATTGAGGTCAATACTACAAGATCCGACTGGGCTCTAATGGTGCGATTGGTAAGGGCTTACAATATACCTGTATTCAGAAATCCCAATTAAGGTCAGAGCTTTGAATGTGTTTTCAGAGGTATTAAAGTAAATTGTGCTAATGTATATACTATTTCCATCTTATCATTTATTATTTTTACAGAAAGGTCATGTACTATTTATATAGAAGTTTCAGATATGTTTTCTGCAATACGATTGAAGCGTAAAACATTGTCATTTTTATATACGGAGTATTCATTCTCATGTAATTTAATCCTAAAATTCAACTTTCAATGTCATTCCTTCCCATTTTTATGTATCTAATTTATGTAGGTTTTAATGATGATTTCATAAATATAAGTCACGCTACTAAAGTCACTTAAATTTTCAAATATTAAACTTCAATGATTAAAATTTAAAATATTAAACTTCAACGATTTCAATGATTTCGAGAATGAGGGAACAAAGAAAAAAATTTATAGTTTTAAATGAATTTTTACAGTTTTATAAATAATTTCAAATTTTTTTAAATAATTTTTTTTATTTTTAAATATTTTTCAATAATTTTTTTAATTTTCTTGCTGGAAAATACCACCGGACATTGAAAAACGTAAAGTATAGGTTGCAATCGGTTAAAAAAAAAGTTTAGGTTCCAAAGTGTCAAAACGTGAATAGTACAGGTTGATTTCTGTTATTAACCCTTTAAAAAATTATAAAATGGACGATAATACCCTTTTATTCTTTTCTCCATTAATTTTTTTATTACCATAAATTTCTTCATCATTTCTCTAATATCTTATTTATATAATATTATAATATTTGTATGAAATTTTCCTTCGATTTAACTGAGGACAATGTTCAAAATAATATGTAAAAATATTAAGATGACACTTTTTTATTAAAAAAAAAAATAAATGACATTTATTTGTAAATGCAATGACTCATTGCATTATGGAGTGGACTCGCCGATGGGCCTTCAGACCTTCATTGATTTTGGTGGGTTTATTTGGTGTGCACTCCCCTACCAATCCCAAATAATATCCCCAGTAAAAATATTGAAAAAAGATATTCATAGGCATGTTCGGTATTCAGAAAAATCGAATTACTTTTCGATTTTTACCCTACCGAATTAAATACCAATTTTCCAAAAAATATTAAATCGAATATCGAACTAAATTTTTTTGGTTCGATTTGGTACATATCGAGTTATTAATTTCGGTATAATTCAGTCGGTAAAATAACCCATTATTTCAAATAAACTTAAATAACAGTACGTTCTTCATTAACAGCTCGTGAAAAAAAAAAAAAAAAAAAAAAAAAAGTGGAATTTAGAAAAAAATTCAGACAAGGTGACTATTTAAAGTATTTCCATAGTATGTACGACTTTATTTTGCACAATACTTAAGATGATATTACGTACCAATTTAATTTAAATGATAAGGTAGAAGATCTGCAAGCACAAAGAATTATTCTAACAAACAAATACATATATATACAAAATATATATATATATATATATATATATATATATATTACTATCAATCTAATTGTGAGGGAATGAGATTAGCAAATGAAAAGAAATAACGGCACGATTGGTATGAAGGAATGAGGTGGAAATGTCATTTTCACTCATTTGATTGGTATAAATGTATGATGAGAATAGTCATTCACAAATGAATGGCTTCCACCCCACATGGTATTAGTTATCCCTAATAACTAGGAAATTACTTACTACTACTGCTGCTATCTGCATGATTTTGACATGTGGTGGCCTTTGATTAGATACAAAATGTGTGTATCTACACCTTGCAAGAAAATTCCTTTAGCACCTTAGTATTGTGAATCTGATAGGAGTCCTCAGAAAGACCAAGAGAATTAGATATAAAAAAAAAAAAAAAAGAGATGATTCTTTTTCTCCCGTTTTCTGAGATCTACCCAAATTAGAAAATTTGTAGGAGCTTTTGAATGAGATTCAACCGTTCGATCAAGTTGAAATTTGGATAGAATATTCAAGACTTATTGAGGTACTATCTGAACGTAGAGATCTGATTTAGAATTTTATATCGCTGGTATACAGCCACGGACAGTAGGTGTTGTCTTGGGATTTCTTGTCTACGCAGTCTGGTTCAACAGGCCGTTACAGGCAATCTAACCGTTGGACCAAGCTAAATTTTAGTCATCACGTTCAAAACACATAGAGGTATATTATGGACAGTGGAGATCAGATTTTTATATTCCAAGTACCGGGAACAGTTGCGGGCAAAAGGATTATTTTGGGTGTGAGATCTTTCCAATACTTGTATGCTGTCAAGATTCGATTATCTTGACACATTGTTGCTTACTTGTTACTACTTCATACCAGGTTCACACAAAAGAGGGATAATTATATTTTCTGTTGTGATGTTTAATTGAATAATTGAACTTCTGTGTGTTTATCCCAATGGACAATATCCATGTGGATAAAGTAGAATTAATCATATTTAAGTATGTACATGACGCCCGACTGTATATGTGTATTTACGTATAAATACGATAAACACACACTTATACAGTACTACTATAAAAAAATAATTAAATATAGTATACATACATATATACCAATATCATTGATAAAATCTGTTAATGAAAATGAATTTCCTCACATTTGCATTTGATGCCACCATTATCACTAACCAATCATTCTTTTGTAAATAAACACATTAGAAAAATGTATCAATTAGGCCTTGAGTTAGTACACTGGATTTAAATTAGACCATAAAATATATCTTGTATAAAGTAGAACCTTTAATTTTTAAAATGGATAAAATAAGTCTCTAAACTTCTAAATACAAGATAAATAGGACAAAATTAAATATTAAAATTACTAAATAAATATAAAAGTTATTAATAAATATAATTTAAAATAAATCAAGAAATTATCAAGTTATATTTATAATGATAGCTTAAAATAAGAAAAATTAAAAAAAATAAAAGGTTATAAAATCACAAAAGGCTTTCAACTTTTATAAATAAAGTCAGCAACTATAAAGAATGATGAATTCCCAAGCCTCAACTAATTTTTTATATTTAAATTATTAAATAATTTTATAATTTATTTAGTTAATTTATTGACTTACTTAAATATATTTATGATTTACTTTATTATTATAGATATTTAATGAGTTGTCAAATTTAATCAGTTATTCAACATCTCCATTTTGACTTGTATGTAGAAGTTCACACTATATTTTGAAAGTTCAAGGACTTATTTGGACAATAAATCAGTTTAGAGCATGTTTGTTCTCCCTTTACCCGAACAAATTTTGAACGTTGAAATAACTTCTTTTTTAGGATGCAATGAATTTCTCAATCCAATAAAATCATACACCATTATAACTACTTACACCTACTACCGTACCTTTTCCGATTTCCAACATCCTAACTCTACCTTTTTACGTCCCATTGAGTATAAATAGTTATTTTAGAACCATCAAATCATTACTAACACTTCTCGTTAGTATAATATTATGATATTGATTGAACATCTATAATAAAATTCTAGCATAATAATCTTATGGCAAACATACAATTTTACTCTTCTGACTTTAGTCTTAATTTTCACGATTTCAAATGCACTATTTGTCCCCAAATCACTTAAACCTAGACAACCTCTATTATCTAATTTGAGCTCGTTGTATCAACTCAGATGCTAATTTGCACCTTCTATAATACAATTGCGGTAAAAGGCTGAGAGGGGATGTTCGCCTAAATTATTTACGATTTTATATGCTCTTAGATTTAATAAGCTGTTTCCAAAAACTTACAAGATGATGTCGTGTTTTTTACTAATATAAATTTTATATACATTTTTAAATATTTTTTTAAGTATCTTAAAACAAATATACATTTGTACACTTCACCTTTATTTATAAATTCTAGAATTTTAAAGGCAGGATTAATCACCAGAAGCGCACGCCGCTCGTTACTATAAAAAGGTCGTAGAACATTCATTCCAACAAAAACAACACATTTTTCTCTCTCCAAAAAGGCCAGAGCTTTTCGGTTCGGAAAAGCTTTAGGACGGAACACCCGTATCTCCTAAAACAAACTCCGAAAAGCCCAAAACTTTTTGGGAAAGCTTTGTCCCAGATATAATTCATGGGTTCATCTACTGGCAATGCCAACCATGCCAAGCAGCCGGAATTCTTCCAGCACGTTATCATTATGCGCCACGGTGACAGATTGGACAATGTCTTACCTCGCTGGGCAGCGTCAGCGCAGTGCCCCTGGGACCCCCCGTTGGCCGATGATGGTAGAATTCGGGCCTACGGCACCGGTGACAGGCTCAAAAGGCAGCTCGATTTTCCGATCCATCGGGTTTTCGTTTCCCCTTTTCTCAGGTGTCTCCAGACTGCCGCCGAAGTTGTCACAGCCTTGTGCGAAGTTCACAAAAAATCTGATGATCCCAATGACTTGACCTCCAACGACGTCGTTATAGATCCTTCTAGAATTAAGGTCAGTTGTTTTCTGCCCAGGTGCAATTATTTGCGTATTTTTTATGCAATAAATGAACTTTTTTGTTTTATTTTTTCTTGGCACAAAGGTGACTTTGATATTTTGCTCCTTTGTTTTTCACTATGCGTGTATGTGTGTTTGTATATTATGAATTCATGCGTTGTAATAAATCATGTTGAAGGTGTATCTGATAACATACTTGAAGATTATGAACCTATTTTTTTTTTTTATCATATTCTCTTTTCAACAGAGGTTGTTGCCGGTTGTTATTTAGGTTCTGCCATAATGATAACGAATTTTATGTAAATTTGCTTAATTTAAGGAATTAAGTGCTTGTTTATATTAGATGATGAATTTCCAGGCTATATCCATATCTTTTTGTGGTTAAAAAACCAATATTGTTATTGTCTACCCCAAAAGTTGGATTTGATTAGGTGTTATTTGGATTGAAGGATTTGAAATCCATAGAACTGATTCATAAGTTTCATGTCGAAGTCCACTGTAAAGGATTTCATTGATTTATGAATCCCTACATTTGGAATCACTAGACCCAAGCACAACCTTAATGACAATAATATTGCTCAAAGTTGACCAATCTATGTACTTTACATTTCCAGTCCTCCCCTCACATGATTTAGTATTACCAACCAAACCTTTGCGCATATTTTTCAGGTCTCAGTCGAATACGGGCTGTCCGAGATGATGAATTCTTTAGCTATTCGACATACCATAGCTCCTAAAGATGGGATTTTTAGTTTTGATATCTCAGAGTGTGAATCTGTATTACCGGCAGGAACTATTGGTAATACTGTAGACATGGTTTATAAGGAGGTAATTTTACCAGACATAAATTATGTTGAACCATTGAATAATGTTATCTATATTAGTGTTTACTTTGTGAATAAAATGTAGATGCCAAGATGGCAAGAGACAGTGGAAGGTGCTAGGTCAAGATATCTAGAGGTGATCAAAAGTCTTGCTGACAGATATCCTTCAGAGAACTTGTTGCTGGTGACACACGGTAAGCTCTTCGGCTGCTATGTAAATTAAATTGCTGAAAAATATGTGTCTTGCTATTGCATTATGACATAATGTATTATACCATCATATTTCTCATCTGTCATTATTTTAGTTGCTTTTCTTGATATCCGTATGCTGTGAAAGAACAACTCTGTGCAACTGTAATATAATGTTATATGTATGACTGTAGTAGTGAGTCCAACCAAGCTTTTGATAGTTTAGGTGCAGTTTATTTCTTATTAAGCCTAAGTGAGCTTAATTTGTTGAATTTCTCCACGGCCCACAAGTTTACTCGAGCCTAATTGAGCCCAATAAATTAAAAATATTTACTGACAGTTAATATATCTTGGAAATTTTGACAAATGTGTTTGTTTAATCAGTCATTTCTATATTTACATTAAGTATATAAAAATTAAAATAAATGGCAAACTATTGGTTTTATATTCTATGAGCTAACTCACAAACTACTGAGTCGGGTAGATTCAAGATTGAGTTTGCTTGATTTATTAAAAAGAGCCTCGTTGGAAGGGAATGTAAACAACTGACGAGTGACTTGATTTGTTTATAATTTACAACAAAGATATATGCAATATGCTTTTAGGGGAAGGAGTTGGATGTGCAGTCCCTGGAAGCTTGCATGATGTTATGGTAACTGAAGTCGAATACTGTGCATACTCAGTCTTAACCAGACCCATACTTTTTGGAGGTGAAAACAAGTCATTTACAGCTGGAGACTTTGTTGGATTGCACAAAGGACTAGACGGTGTCCAGTTAATCAAAGCGCCCACCGATCCTGCTCAAAGCTCCACTTAAATTTTCATTTTTGTCCTCCACTTCCTTTCTGGGGACACGCTTCATCATTGGTCAATGCTACCATCTTTTGTATCGCCACTGGCGATTTCTTCATTGGTCAATGCTACAACTGGCTTTATGTGTATGTTAAATCTCCAATTTCAACTAATATGAAAGCATTCGTGTAATATGCATGAGTACTCAATCTAAAAATTATCTAAAGAGTATGAATTTATTCGAAGATCAACAGAAAGTAAACTATTCATTTGAAAATTAATCTGAAATATACTTGCTTGTACAAGAACACTAATTCACAAGAGAAAAAACCAACAGCTGCAGGTACAGAAACTTCGATAAAGATTATTTATCCCTTTGCAGTTAGAATGCTATGTCAATACAGAAGAACATTAGGCAACAATCGAAGAAGCCATACAACCTATTTGTTAGATCTGAAGTTAGAAAAGCTAAATATTCTGACTGTTTAGAGATCAATCGACTCATCATATCCACTTAGACGGGCTAGGAAGTGATTCAATGTGATCAAATACCTCCATTGGTGGATAATCATCTATCAAATGTCTATTGCCTGGCTTTCTTATGCTGCAAGAAACGAGGTATACCTAATACTGATCTGCAGGAATGTCCAAACTCATCAAGAAAACTTGGATCTCCATGTCTGCTAATAAAGTCATGGCTTTCCACTAGTAAAGGGAAATTGGGTAGAAGCAGTGGAAACTGGGGGAAGGAGATGAGATGTGGTGGGGTGAATGGTTTCTTCTCAAGAGGTGTGTAGTTGAGCTGTGGAGCACTGTATTGATGCACGAGTAGGGGTAGATGCACCATGTACAGAGAAGGGCAAAATTGTGATATTGATGTTGATTCCTTCTCAGTTGATGAGTTCAACTTGGGTGCCTGAGAACGTGACAAGAACCTTCGATTGACTTCTTGTTTATTGTATATACGATTGATATTTTTGTATATTTGAGAGCAACAAAGATTTACATGGAGACTGGCGAGAAAGTGTAGGGCGATCAAGGGTTGCGCTTCCTTGGTGTTATTGTGTGGCTTGCTGAATGATGATGACGATGATGGGGTGGTTGTCTGCAGAATTCTGGCAAGTCTCTTTTGCCTGCGGCTCCAGAAATTTTTAACGTCATTGTCTATTCTTCCGGGCAGATACGTGGAGATTTTGGCCCATTTGTTGCCGAACTGTGCTTGCATTTCGATCACTGTTCTCTCCTCCTCTGCTGAGAACTTCACCCCTCTGCATAATACAGCAAAAAAATAAATTTCTAACACTATCATTGAAAGTGCAAAAATGAATTTGAACTTAAATGTCACTATAACATATAAGTCAGTATAGTCTACTGACATGAATAATGGGATTTGAAGCCCAAAATCATCAGGAAGAAAGAAAAGAAAAATGATTTTGATTCCTCAAGATTTCTCACTCTCAAGAACAACGACACACGTTGATACACACACGATCCAACACAGGATGAAGAGGAGTCTTAACAGACTCATCATTCTCGCAAAATCTCACACACACATACACACACTCTATAGCAAGAATAGATGCATTGCTTGTTAACTTACGTCTTCAAGTTGGGGTTGAGTTTGTTGACCCAACAGAGATGACATGACTTTCCGGTGCGCTGTAAGAGGCCTTTGCATCGAATGGAGCTCCAGTCTCGGGGCCCGTACTTCTCCACATGGCTTACCAGCACATCGTCTTCTTCAACTTTCCATGGCCCTTTCTTAATATCCCCCATTTCATCGTACTGCACCATTTTCTTCTTCCGTTTCATCTTTCTCTGCTCTAATCTTATTAGCACAACTATGATTCAAACTCTCACTTTTCAACATAAAACACATCCAAATTTGAGGAAAATGGTGGTGTAAAACAACTTCATCACGAGTGTTTATCCATGCTAGGATTTTGTAATCCACTTTCAGAAGTTCACCTCTTTATCTGTAGATTCCAAATGGGATTCTTTGAAGTGAAACCCTCTCTCTCTCTCTCTCTCTCTCTCTCTCTCTCTCTCTCTCTCTCTCTCTCTCTCTCAGGGGGAAAAGGAAAACAAATCAATTATCTAGTGTGTATATGATAGAGAAATGGGGAGTGATGGTTTAGACGGTTATGGCCACTATCTAGCCACTAATTACCCCGCTTTCCGCAGTTTTCGCTCTTGATTCAAATTTTAAGACCAATTGTGGAGATGGGCCAGCAATGGGCCACATATATCGGCTATTGGATGGGTGACTAAGAAGCCTACAGTTGTTTTCGGCCCATTGATCTACCCCTTGTACCAATTTCTATTAACTAGTGCTAATAAAAACTTCTATAAATTCACTCATTCATATGTCCAAAAGGAAACCAAGGAAAAAATCTAAGGATAAATTACCACACTAAAATTTTCATTTCAAATTGTAATATTATAGATTATAGATGTACACCAAATAGCATCACTAATACACACATAATGAGTGTTGAATATATTCAAATACAAGATAGAATACCATCTGCAACCAAAAAAGAAAAAGAGAGAATTTACTCTTGATGTACTATATGGTAGGGGGTGAGCATGATTTGGTGAGATTTGAAAATATTTGGAGATTTCTAAAAAAAACTCCGGAGCAGCTCGGTTTGGTTCCTTCTAGAGATCAGATCTGTTAGGTCCGGATATTTGGAGTTTTCAGAGCTTTCCATTTAATCTTAAATTTTGATTATAAGCCAGAGATCAAGTCCCACCGATCCCCTCCCCAACCAGGAATGTACTAAAATAAGTAGGTGCCTCATCTAAAAAAGCATAACACTAAAATACATCAGCTTTCTATACACCTTATTGGACATTTTATTCCTCATCTTCTTTATTTATAAATAGCTCCAAACAATATGGGAATAGACTATGAAACCGAAGAAGTAAGATGAATGACTAATTACATTATAATCAAAAATTGATTTCAAGAAAAGAATGAGATTTCTCGAGAAAAATGGCGGAACCGAAGAAGGAACGGACGAGCAAGGAGATGTTGCTAGTATCCCTGTGCGCTAGAATCCATGTGTAGGGTAGTATCTATGTGCGGTTGAATTTAGGTCTATGATTTCTACCTTTATATATGAAATAATTAAATATTAGATATAATAATAAATTTTATTGGTTGGATTAAAAAATATAATTGAATTTAAACATATCATTTTTAACGTATTACCTTATATAATATATAAACATATTAACCGAGTAATATATTTATAGTTGATCGATCTATGTTTTGTGAAAATTACTCATTCTAAATATTTTACTCTATCAATAAATACTATTTTTTTATGAAATCCTAAAACAATAGTAAATATTTACATTGTTAAAATTCACTGGAAGTTATAATAAATCCAATATCATAACATAGAGAAATCAACCATTTTCTCTGCTATATGTTTTTTTAGCCAATTCAAGGTAATTAGCAAAAGCAAGTTGATTTAATCCTATCATTATCACCCCCCCTCGATTCAATGCAGATTCCTCCCCACACTCCTTCGTCGATACAAGTTTTCCCATCCTCTTCAAACACACTATGACGAGTACCTAACTCCGACGACAGAATAGTAAACGAGCAGACGACCAACAACAATGAATCTCTGCATCGATGCCTCGATTCGCAGCAACGAACCGGCAACAAAATGCCCACTTCCACAGGCAAAATGTCAGTATAGGTAAGTTTTGACTTTTTTTTCTTGTATCTGTTAGTGTGGGTTGAATTAGGTTAATTCAGCGATTTTAATTTTTTTTTTGTGAAAAAAAAAGTTTGTGAAATGAATTTGAGATTTGAAACGATGTCTATCAGTTGACTGGGGAAGACGATGATGTTCTTTGGTCGATACAAAACATGTATCGGTGTAGGGGTATGTCGATAAACACGTGTATCAATTCACACCTACGTAGATACACATTTTTTATCGATACATGTTTTAATTGTAATGTGTATAAATCAATACACTATGTATTTATTTATAAAAAGAGTGTGTATTGATCCCCATCGATACACATTGTATTTATTTTATAAAAGAGTGTGTATATACCCATTGAGACACACCCATCGAATACATACTGTATTTATTTTATGAAATAGTGTGTTTAGGAAATTTATGTCTAGTTTTGATTACACAAAACCATACTGTAAGGTAAGAAATAGTGCCCCCAATATTCTGTAATCTTTGTAATAGATGGGACTAGTTCTCCTAAGTCAGAAGTCGCATCATGAAGCAACAACATGTCATCAGGAAATATACAACAAGCAGTCCTCTATAAGAAGATAAGTTCAAACGTTGTAAGAAGCAACAAGGAAAATCTTACACAGTCTTTGCATACAACAATGTCTATTACAACACTATCCACTTCATGAAATCGTATAACTAGGACATGCAGCAAGCAAGTCAGCTGAAAGGGACTTAGAGTCAAATTCAGTAATTTCAAGATTAAAAAGTATAGCTAGTTGAGACAAGAAGGATTCATGTACTGACTATGCAATACCGTGAAGTCATGTGTCTTGACAAAAGTAAAAGTTACTCTGCAGACTGACTTGATGCTGCATCTACTCTGACCTAATCTCTCAGCTAATGACAACAATCGTTATAAGTCTAACGAAGAGCATTAAATGTCAAAGGTGAATCTCCTTAACTCTTCAACAAGGATGGAATCCAACAACTATAAATAGAGACTAACATGAGACCAAGAGAGTACGAGCTATGAAACACGAGACACTTGATCATCGTATCTCAAAAGTACAGAAAGTCTGAGCGAAGGAGAGCAAATAGCAAAAAGAACAACACAACGGCTAACTACCACTCAAGCATACTTCTTAAGCTACAACTAATTCTCAAACATCTAGCCAAGCTAAGCTCACAAAAATCTCACTCTCAATCTCAGTCAAATTGTTCAAGAACGTTGAGTGAAGGCTTCTAATTGAAGAAAACATTCATAAACCTTCTCTTTGAGTGGGTTTTAAATAGGGAGTCTTATGTTGAATCGGGGATTCAAATTAGACTTTTTTAGTTTCGAGGAACTGGTACAGTTAGAGGTATAGCCTTCCGAGAACATGTGAAATCTACTTTAGGCGCGAAATTGGACTTGAGGATCATGTAACTAAGGTTGTACTATGTGAACAACTTAGTGAATTTTTCATGAGTGAGACAAGAGTGGATGTAGAAGGATTATCCCCACCGTTGAACCATAAGAACATTTGTGTGTGAGTTAATTTTTCATATTTCTACATACTGTTACTATAACATACTATTACTTACTGCATTGGTTTGAAAATAATTTTAAATATTCTATTGTGCATTAAACTCTTTAGGCATTGCTTATTGAAAGTTTCAAAAATAACAACTTGTTGTAGGCAAACTATTATGTAGGAACTTATCCTTGTAAACTCTGTTGTTAGAATCAGTTTCTTACAGCCGACAACATCTTACTGCCTATTAGTTAAAAAGAAAAACTGATGAAGGCTAGAGATTTATTCACCGCCCCATTAAAACCTCTACCACTTGGGACTAACAAGTGGTATCAGAGTATTTAGTTTCACTCTCCAATCGGTTTGGTAACCTAACTAGATCCATCAAATTTTTCAAAGCCATTTTTGTATAAAATCCTCGTTTCTCCAAAAACATTACAAACAATGGAAACTTCTTCAACAAAAGCTCCAATATTTTTCTTTCAGGACTATGAGGATTGGCTATTATGATGCAGGTACATCCTTCATCCATGGATGATGAAATATGGACAATCACAATTGAAGGTCCACCAGTAATCATGAAGGTGAACAATGCTTGCAGAATGAATGGTGGCCCAGCACATCCTCCCTCGGTGGAAAAATCATGCCTTAATTGGACTGTTGACAAACAAAAAAGGTCCAACTTGGGCAAGTTGACTATGAAAGCTCTATTCGCAACGTTGAGCAAATGAACATTTAGTAAAGTTAAAGCATGCAAGACTGCAAACAACATTTAGGACTTAATGAGAGAGATTTGTGTGGGCTCAGCTCTACTTCATAGAATAGGGTAGTAACAACGCCGCTGAACTTCGAGTTCTTCAAGGAAAAATCTGGAAAGTCTCTAAATGAAATAGATGTTAGGTACACAATAATTCTTAACGAGCTAGTATCCGTTGGGAAGGTCTACCCAACAGGAGATCAACACAAAGCTATTGAGATCTCTTACATTGGATTGGATATCAAAACCATTCCAATGAGGAGTTCCAAAAAGCTTTATACGAAAAGCATCCATGAACTCTTCTTCGAACTTAAATCTTTTGAGTATGATATTTATCGGAGATGAGGAGAATAAGAAGAGAACATTGTTATTACCAAACCTTTTGTAGCCAACAACTAAGTCAGCCACTGCAAATGGTTCATATAACCATCATCGTGCCACAAGAACAACTATTTGTTACTGCTGAAGAGGAGTTCAAGGTTAACAAGATAGCTCTTCTCATGAAACGTTTACATGATTTATGAAGAAGCATCCTCAGAGAAATACATCTAAGTCATAATACCCTACACCCCCAGAATGCCCACAGATGACAAAGGACGCTGGAGATCTTTGTTTTAACTGTAGAAAACCTGGACACTTTACTCGAGGATGTCCACGTCCCAAGGTGTACAAGTATCCTAGAGATGTTAGAAAACAAAGATAAAAGAGAATGATTGAGAAAGCTCAGCTGAAAGCATTCCTTAGTGGCACAAAAGTAACCAAAGATGATTTCGCTTGCCTCAAGGGAGCCTATAGCTTGTGAAGAATCTGACTTTGATAGCAATTATTCATATTCTAACAGTGAAGCTCTTGTTTGCCTCATGACAGGAAGTTGACGATCATGTAAAGGTAGATTCTCCTCATACCTTTTCACGGACTAAGAATGTTTACACTGAAAGCTAACTCATTTTGTTCAGACATATTATAGCTGACTTTAACTTAGTCAATCAGGCATATGAAGAACTGAAGGTTGGGAACATGCAGCTTCTTGGAGAAAATACTTACAACTGAAGCTACTGATTGAAGTTATCTTCAAGAGGAAGTAAGTAAGTGAAATGAGTCATCGGTCCTTCGAGAAAAGAAAGAAAGGGAACTGATGTCATCAAGACTTTTAGTAAATCATCTCGTAATCTAGATAAAATACTGAAGTTTCCTATCTGACATGTGATACACGTTGTTTGTACATGCATTTTAGGTTGATTTAGAGATATATTTGGTATCATTTGCATGTGTATTTAGTCAGAATGTGCTTCTTGAGCTAGATGATGTATTTATGCTTGTTTTAGTGATAATTAGGTATAAAAAGGCTAAAAAGTCCATTTAGAAGAAGTACGGACAAGAAACGAGTCAATTAAGGGCAAAAACTGGACGAAAAATGAGTTAAAAGAGGAAAAGGGTCGAGCACGGCCGCGTCCGTAGACACGACTGTGTCAAAAGCAGCCTAGAAAGTGAAAAATACACTGTCAAATCAATGCAGCTATGTCAGTTGGGAACGGCCACGTCAAAAGTGCTTCTGAAAGTGCGTTTTTCTGTCAGCTTGACATACCTCTAGTATTTTGACTATGTCTTGAGATCTACAACTCCCATTGAGGTGAAATTGGTGGCGTTGGAAATCTAATTCAAAGGTCTACAACTTTACCTGAAAGAGACAAATCCTAATTCGGACAAAAAGACCCTAAAAAAATGGCTTGGAAGCTAGACCTGAAACTTGTCTGGCCAGAACGGCCAAGTTCGCAAACGCGGCCGCGTCTAATGGCGGTTCCCACACATTTTGTACTCATTTTGGGCCTATTTTAGGCCCGTTTCAACCTCAATCCTTCCCAACTTATAAATACAACCCTCTAGGTCTAAAAATTACAGACAATACACAATCGGAGAAGAGTTTGGAGACGAGATCGAAGATCAAGGACGTGACAAGACGAAGATTGGAGACAAGATTTAGGTTTTTCTATTCTTTTCTTTAGTTAATTTTTTCAATATGTTTGTCTATGAATATAGCTGGATTTTGACTTTGATTATGAGTAGCTAAACATATATTGTGTTATAGGGTTAGAAAGTAGATTGTGAATGACTATGTGTTGATTTTATCTTTAATTCTAGACTCCCATTTATGTTTGTTTTATTTATATGCTTTATTCTTATTTTATGAGTTACTTACTCTGACCAATTTAGTAATTCTATTTGCTTATAAATTTCACTTCGGGAGAAGAGAATTGTTAATAGGCATACGAGCATATAACGTAGGTACCAATATTGTCCGAGAGGAGTGAGGGATTGCGTATGCATTGGCTTAGGGGATCCTTGGGAGTCTTTTAGGTTTTGTCAACTCGGGAGAGTTGCTATTCGTAATTGATCTACATGTTAGCCGCTTCGGGAGAATGGTTGGTTTAGAGTAGCGTCACCTAATAAATAACATAATTGGTTTAAAAGTCTAGAGTTTCAGGTTAATCTTACATAGGAGTTCATAATTGAAGTTTATGCCCTAGAATACAACTTTATCCATCTGAGTTTACCTTATCTTTGATTACTTGTTTTCCAAGCAATTCTTTGTTAGTTATTTTTTTGCAATTAGTCTAGTTAATACAAAATTCATCCTTAATTTGAGAGTTTAGATAGAGTAGAGATCTTAAATTTAAGGTACTAAGTAACATAATTACAGTCTCTGTGGATCGGCCTTGTTGCCGCTAGCTACTTTAGAACCGTACACTTGCGGAACACTAGGGTATAAATTATTGCATCAATTTTTTTTAGGATTGTCGAATATAGTTCCTAACTATCAAGCAGCAAGTACACCTACTGGTGTTCCAGTAGTGAGTATAAAAGAGAAACAAATGGTCCCCAACAACATAACTATGAACCTACAGAGATGGAGACTGTCTTTAAAGGAACATCAAATCTAGAGTTAGGAAGAAAACCTGACAAGAGAAAGTTACCCATTGTAACCAGGCTAGACAACAATGCTGCAAGAATCCAACACTTACAACATGCTCAGTCTACCGAAAGCAAAAATTTCCTACTTCACCCCAATTCCGAACTATAGAAGACCAATCGCCTTGTTAAAAAGTTTTCACAAAAGGTAAAATGCAACTGTCACAATTCATCTAAACCAATGACATAGACTGCACTCGACACACTAAAGAAAGGGAAACCTTCAAAGGTGTACGATAAGCAAGCTGACCCAGAGAAACAGCTTGCTGCTTAGGAAGCCAATAACACTCACATTCAAGATCCTGTTGTAAGGAAAGCATGGGTTCCAAGAGAGACTAACCTCAAGGACCCATACAACAGTGGGTAACTAAGTCCTCTTGATTAGCTTGCAGGTCAAGTTGCCATCTGGACAGAAAGATATCTAGTACTTCGATAGTGGATGTGCTAGGCATATGACTGGAAACAAGGGGTCACTCAAAGACTTCAAGAACTTCAAGGATGCAATGTCGTCTTTGGAGACAATGCCAAAGGAATCACCAAAGGTGTTGGAACCTTCTCAAAAGGTAAAGCCAGTATTGCAGATGTCTACTATGTTGAAGGCTTACAGTACAATCTAATGCGTATAAGCCAATTATGCGACAAGGGATACTCTATAGTGTTCAATCAAGGAAAATGCTTGTTCTAGCCAAACAAAACTCACAGGAATTAGAAAAGGTAATATCTATCTAGCTGACTAGGAGTCCGCTAGTAGGCACTTTCGTGCTTTACAGAAAAACACTCCTTAACTCTGTTGGCTTAGGCATAAAAGGATGAGTCACTTGAATATGAACACCATCAACAAACTAGCATGCAAATGTCTAAGAAGAGAACTACCTGATGTTTCTTACAGGAAGCAAAATGTGTGGGTGTGTGTGTGATGTTTGTTATAGAGGCAAATAAATCAGGAAGTCTTCCAAGACAAACCTATAAGGTCATCTCACAGACCTCTCGACCTACTACATATGGAGCTCTTTGGACCAACTGAACCAGTAAGCTTAAGTGGGAAGAAGTACTCACTAGTAGTAGTGGGTGATTTCTTCAGATACACTTGGACAATGTTTTTTCCCAAGAAATCAGATACTCGATAAAAGCTTCTAGGCCCTATTAAGAGAATTCATGTAACACCCCGAATTATTATTTTATTGGCTATTATTAATATTATTAATATTTCTATTATTTGTTAGGCCCAGCATGCATCATACATATTTTATGTGGGTCAAATCAAGTTATTTGGGCCCAGTTTAAACCCAAATCATAATTTATATTTATCCATAAAGGTTGTCAGTTCATTACGTATCTTGACCAGATTAATGCCTATCTAATAGATACTTTCCTAGCTGATATCTATTAGAAAATCACTTTTCCTATGGGGCTTCTGATTAATACCCAGTAGGAAAATAACCTAGTATAAATACTAGGCAGTTGAATCGAATACCACTTTCATAATACGCTCACCGTCGAAAGAAAGAAAAAAAAAAGAGAGAAAACCCTTCCCTTTCACAAACAACCGCCATTCCAAATTCACCTCCAGTAGACGATTGATTTCTTCCGGAGGTAAATCAATATTCTTCTTCTTCGTTTGATTTAATAAATTCTCCTTCTTTGTTTTGATTTACTAAATCAAGAGGTAACTTAAATTTAATTGACTTGGGGTTAGGGTGATAAAGGGATTGATTTTGTTATATATTTGTGTGTGTTATGTGGGTGTGTGCATGAGTTGTAGGTGTGCGGTGCGTGTTCCAAAGTATGCATGAGTTTGGTGTGTATTTAATATATATTAAAGTATGTGTGTGCAGAAGTGATATATATATGGGGATGTGTGTGCGCGTTGAGTATGTATATATATATATAGGTGTGTACAGTGTTATGTAACATACATATATATATTAAAATATGTGTGTGCTATAAATATATATATATATATGTGTGTGTAAACAGAAGGGTGTTATATATATATATATATATATATATATATATATATATATATGTGGTGAGTTGTGTGTGGGTTTATGTTGTGTGTATGCGGTTGTGTGCGTGAGTGTGTGTCGGTGAGGGGTGTGTGTGTTATGGGGGACCACATGTAGGGTATTAAAGGTAGAAAAAGGGATTTATTTCCCCTTGCCCAAATTCTCTTTTTAGCAGAACATTTACATCATTTACCAAACTTTGAAAAATTTCAATATACAAGCTTATACTCTTTCCTACCAATATTTATCTAACTTCGATTTGCCTAGTTAAGACCTTTTCCTTTATTAATTAAAGATGTACTATGTATTAATTAGGTCCGTCTGGTCAAGAGTATGTGACTAAGCCATAATTGCACGACATTTACTCATTCAACAGTTAAAGTGGGGTTCTCTTTCCTTGTTTGCTTTAATTAAATGTTTGTATGTTATGATAATATGATGTTATGGTGATATGATGAAATGAGATTCAAATTTATTTGATCTTGTTATGGTGATATTTGGTATGGTGATAATATGGTGATTTGATTATATTGAATTACTTGCTTATATTTAATTTTAGCAAACTAAACCCCACGAGCTGGATGTAGCTCACCCCAAATTCTGAAATTAACTTTCAGGTTAAGGAGCCGGCAACAAGAGTGGATAGGAAAGGGGCAAGTAAACTTACGTTATTCTGAACATTTATTTTTATTTTTAGTTGTGATGACTTTGATTTGGATAAATCCTTAGGAACATTTGACTTTCTTAGATTTTCTTGGTAAAACTAGATGATGTTATTGGACGGATTTTGGGATGATAGTCTTTCTTTAATTCCTTGTTTTTTTTTTAAATTTGATTGTTTGGTTTAAGGTGGAAAGATAGTTGTTTTTGTTATTTTCGTGCTGGTAGAAAATTTGTTATTTCTTTGGCATATTAGCTAAAATTATAGGGATTTATTTGATTTACTTTATTAATAGTGCTTTATGGTGAAAATTATTATTATTCCCTTTACTTAGGTACTTTGTTAAAAAAGAGAAAAGAAAAAACTCTGGTAAAATAAATTAAAATTTTATTTAGGATGTTACATATGGTATCAGAGCAGGTCTGCGTTTTTGTAGATGATACATGCTAGTTTTACATGTATTTTAGGTCAATTAAAGGTCGTAATTTGTGACATATGCATGTGTATTTGGGCAAAAAGTGATTAAAATCCATCTTTTGAGCTAGATGACGTGTTTCTGCTTGTTTTAGTGTTATTCAGGTATAAAAAGGCCAAAAAGTCCGTTTGGGCAAGGTTCGGATGAAAAACGAGCAAGAAAAGTCGGAAATAGCAAAGAGGAGTTGAAGCATGGTCAGAAAGTCTGACTCGGTCGAGTTGTTTAGCAACTCGGTCGAGTGAGAAATGAAGAGCAAAACGTGAAATTGGTCAGAGACTCCAACTCGGTCGAGGGCAATTCTGACTCGGTCGAGGCAGCTTTCCGAGTCCAAAACTGAATATGCGCGTTTTATGATTTTGAGCCCATCTTGAGCCCAATTTAGCCTTAACTATATAAGAAGGTTCCCAAACTCGAAAAAGGGAGTTGGAGATCATTGGAAGGCATATTGAAGAGGAAAGCAACCTCAAGGGATCAAGATCAAGACGACGATTAGGGTGCTTATTCATTGTCTCATTTTTCTATTTCAAATCATGTTTGTCTATGAACATATTTGTGTTATGAATATGAACATGAGTGAGTAGTTTCTTATTATTCTAGGGTTTTGAAAGTAGGTTTTAACGATGTTTGATTAATTGAAGTTTTCTATTCTAGTTAATGATTGTTATTCGTTATCTATGTGTTGTGATTTATTTTCATGAATAGTTAATTTGATCACTTAACTATTTCTACATAATTCATAAGTTTGCTTTGAAAGGAGGAATTTGTGAATGGAAAGACAATATATAGCGTATTTGTTGAGCGCTCTGAAAGGAGGTGAGATAAGTGCGTAGGCATTGGTCTAAGATCGATTGGGAGTTCATTAGGTCTAATCGACTTGAAAGGGTGGCTAGGGCTAATGAATCTACAAGTTAATTGCTTCAAAAGGAGAGTTAATATATATAAGTGCCGTCTAATAACGATAATAATCATTGCTAGTTTAGAATAATTAGATTGTCATACTTAGTTAATTCTGAAATCAATCCTCTAGAATTTGTTTTCCAATCTTGAGTATTTGATAAATTGTTTTCTTATTCTTGGATTTAAGCGTTAAGTAATAGTTTAGTAAAATTAGTTTAATACTAAAATCAATCCAATTGAGAGCCTAGTTAGGAGTGTTTTAGGATATTTAGAGTATCAAACTAGTCATTAAGTCAGTCCTTGTGGGATCGACCTTGCTTGCCGTTATATACACTTGCACCCGTACACTTGCGGATCTTTAGGTTATAAAATAGGCGAACAAGTTTTTTGCGCCGTTGCCTGGGACTGAGTTTAGTGTTTTAGTTTTTATTCTGATAACTAGAACAAGACTAGACTAGGCAACAATTTATTTTTGCACATTTAATTTCTATTTTTATTTTTATCTATTTCGATTATACGTGGGTATTTTCTTGTTAGTGTTTTCAGGGATTGTGCATGCATACCAGGTCTAAGGGAAAAGAACATCTTCTTCCGTGTGATCCGGAAATTGAAGCTACAGCTCGAAGACACAGAGCAAGGAGAAATCAACCGGTTGAGATGGAAAATCCGCCGAACCAAGAAGAGGTTATGAACCGCATTCTGTTGGCACTAGCCAATTTGGATGATAGAGTCACAAGTATCCAACAACAACAACCTCCACAGAATCCAGTACTTCCAGGAGGAAATCAGAATAACAATGAGAATGATGATGAGGACTATTCTCCAATAAGTGACTGCCTTTGTCCTCTGCCTAATCAGAATCCTGGAGGAGTACAACTGCCACCACTCAATGCACACAGTTTTGAGCTCAAACCAGCGCTCATCAATATTGTGCAACAAAATCAGTATGGCGGTACTGCTTTGGAAGATCCGAACACTCATTTAACTAAGTTTCGGAGACGGGCTGATACGATAAAAATCAACCACGTACCGCATGAGCAAGTGAAGATGAGGCTTTTTCCTTTTTCCTTAAAGGATAGAGCTCTGCAGTAGTTTAATTCATTAGAGGAGATCACTGAGTGGGATGAGTTAAGTGAAAGGTTTCTATTGAAGTACTTCCCACCCAGCAAGATGCTAGAGCTGCAAAATAAAATCACACAGTTCAGACAGTTGGATCAGGAGCCACTGGGTGAAGCATGGGAAAGATTCAGAGATTTACTCCGAAGCTGTCCTCGGCATGGGTTCACCAGGAAACAACAAATCTGTAAGTTTAACAATGGCTTACTTGCATCAACTAGAGATCACGTAGACGCTGCGGCAGGAGGGAGCCTGATGGAGAAGAGTGTGAATTCGGCGTTTGCTATTCTAGATGCTATGTCTAGAACCAGTTACCAATAGCCGAATGGGCGTAATCAGCCGAGGAGAGTAGCTAGTGTAGTTGAAGTGGAATCAAATCAGAATTTGGCTTCTCAGATCTCAGCTTTGACTACCAAAATGAACTTGCTAACTAATCTGACGTTAGCACAACATTCTGAGCAATCACAGCCACAACTAACCTAAGAAGAGATGGAAGATGTGAACTTTGTGAATCAAAGAAATTTCAATAATTACCAAGGTAATCAGTCAAGGTATAATCAATATTCACAAGGTAACCAATATCCGCAAGGGAATCGGAATTACTCCAATTTGGCTTATGGACATTCGAAGAACACCCTTACTCCCCCACCAGGGTTCAAGGTCACAAACGGAATCATACATGATGGAAGAAACAAAACTCCAGAAGAGTTAATAGAAGCACAAGCAGAAAAGTTTGATGAGAAGTTAGTTCAGCTGGAGAAAAAGATGGAAGGAAAGCATAATGAGCTGAGTAAAAACATAGCATGTATGGGCGCATAATTGAAAAGTGTGGCATCGGACATCCAGCACCTAATTAGAGCATTAGCAGCCCAACATAAGCAAGGACAGTTTCCCAGTGATACAGTGGTGAATCCAAGAGAGCACTGTCAATCCATTCAATTAAGGAGTGGGACCGAATATGAAGGACCAAAGAAGCCTATGGTGGAAGGAGAAGTCATTGAGAAAGAGCACTTGGAAGAACAAGTTGAGCTGAAAGGAAAAGGTAAAGAAGCAGAGAAACCGATAGGGAGGGGGATTACATTTGAAGGTGGCCCAAAATATGTTCCTCCCATTCCATACCCTCAAGCACTGAGACGAAAGAAAGTGGACGACCAGTTTGCTAAGTTCTTAGACATCTTCAAGAAGATTCAAATCAATATCCCATTCGTAGATGCACTTCAACAAATGCCTAATTATGCAAAATTTCTCAAGGAAGTGCTAGCGAAGAAAAGAAAGCTTGAAGATTATGAGACTGTCAACCTGTCTGAGGAGTGCAGCGCAGTGATTCAAAGGAAGTTGCCACTAAAGCAGAAAGATCCAGGTAGCTTTACAATTGCTTGCAAGATAGGTAATGTCACGTTTGATAGAGCACTATGTGATTTAGGAGCTAGCATTAATCTTATGCCCTTTTCTATTTTTGAAAAACTAGGAATAGGCACGTTTAAACCTACCACAATTGCACTTCAAATGGCTGATAGATCTTTGACTTATCCTAGGGGAATAGTAGAAGATGTTCTTGTGCAAGTAGATAAATTCATATTTCCTGCGGATTTTGTGGTCTGAGATATGATGGAGGATAAAGATGTTCCTTTAATTCTAGGTCGCCCGTTTTTAACAACGGGCAGTGCTTTAATTGATGTCCAAAAAGGAGAACTCACATTTAGAGTAAATAAGGAAAAATTGACGTTCTCTATTTATAAGGCCATGAAAATGCATGATGATGAAGAGGTTAATCAAGTTGAAACATGTAGTGTTATAGATAGTTTAGATACTACATTTCATGGAGAAATTCTTGCACCAAGTGATTCTGCTACATTAAAGAGTCGTATTACCAATTCAAATTTTTCTGTGAAAGACAGTGATGCTACTAATCTTGACCTTGTGGATGGGGTTAGTGCTTTGAATAATTTGCAGGAAAAGAAGCTAGAAGATGCAGAGAAGGAGGACATCACCGAGAAAGTTGTGAAAAAAATATCTGAGGAGAAGGTACGCGGACCTGAGCTAAAACCATTACCGGAGCATCTAGGAAATCAATTCCGTGATCTTGAGAAAAACCCACCGGAGCGCACAAAAAGGATCCATGGTCAAATGATAAAGAATCGATACTTTGAACCCGGTGAACAAGTTCTCTTGTGCAATTCGCAGCTGCGATTGTTTCCTGGAAAGTTGCAGTCACGATGGACGAGACCTCTCATAATCAAGCATGTTCGAAAGTCAGGCATAGTGGAATTGATGGATGCACAAGGAAGCACATTCCTTGTAAAGAGTCAGAGGATCAAGAAACAATACATCCCGAGTCAAGTTGCAACCGTAGATGAATTACTGTTGACCGAGCTGAACTAAAAATCCAACAGGTCGTCGAGCTAAAGACGATAAAAGTAGCGCTTGTCGGGAGGCAACCCGATGCTTTTGGTTTATTTTAAATTTTCATATTTTGAAGTTTATGTTTTGAAATTGTCTTAATTTGTTTGTTAGTGTGCATAGGAAATACGACGTTATCGAAAAAGCAAGGAAAGAAGTGAAAAGATGCGAGAAAAAGGAGTAAAAACGGAGAAAAAGGCTAAAACAGGGGAGATTCAGCGAGTTCAACTCGCCCGGGGCAAAATCACACTCGCCCGAGGCGAATTTGAAGGAAAAAACGGAGAAATTCCAGCAAATTTGACTCGGCCGAGGCCAACGCAACTCGATTGAGTTGTGGACCAACACTCGCCCGAGGCAAATTTGAAGAAAAAAAAAACGGAGCAGTGCCAGCAAGTTGGACTCGACCGAGGCTACTGCAACTCGACCGAGTCATAGCCAAACTCGACCAAGCCATTGTTAACTCGGTCGAGGCGTAGTTCAGACCAGAACAAACCCGTTTTCAGAAACAATCTGGAATACTGAGTCAACTTGGAGATTACAACAAGATGAGAGGTGGATCCGACATGAGCAGAGATAAGCTTATCAACAGCAGCAGTTGGATGCAATGGCTCAGTTCTGGCAGCCATGGGGTTTTAACCCACCCCCACCACCTCCGCCTCAGTAGCACTGTGAGTAGGCACCAAGACGTATCACTCTTTTTTCCACAAACTTGGTTTCAACCAAGTTTGGGGGAGGGGGTGGATAGTATTACGTCTTGGCCGCTTTTATTGTTTTTCCGTTGTTATTTCATTCGGTGTTATTGAGGTCATGATTGTTCTTGGTTGTGTTTCGTATTTTATATCTTGCTTGTGTTAGTTGGTAAATGGTCTGTGAGCCCTATTGAGTATTGAGTAATGTCGGGTCTGTGTGCCCAAATAGCTGATTTGATTGATCCGTCGTATTAGTTAGTGTCATTTTATGTTTTGCATTTTAATTATGCTTTTAGGTTGATTTTAATATTTGTTTATTAGGAGTCGTCATCTTGGTTCTTGATAAGCACAAAAAAGGGTATTAGATGATAATTGGTCAATGATGAAATTGATTTTTTGGAAGTAAATGAGGGTAGGACACATAACAGAGCATGATAGGCGGTTGGAGACAAAATTGAGCTTAGACTTGAACAATAATCACAAATTAACCTGTGAGGTTTTGAGCTTAAAATGTACTCTTATCTATAGAGTAATTTTATCATTCTTTCGGTGTGAAGTGATTGATCACATAGTATTTAGTCTCTAGAACTTGCCTTGCGCCTTTATAGGAATGTGTCAAGTACATGTTGTGGCATAGAAAATGAGAGTAGGCATTCTTTTGCTAAAAGCCCTATTTTTTAGCCTTTAAAAATAATCTTTTGTACCCAAAAAGTGAAAAAATCCCTAGTCAGCCATTTTGAGCTTTAAAGCCTTGTTTTTTTCAAAGCCATACATTACAAGCTTATACCTTTCTTTTAGCTTTGGCCCGAGTAATTGGACTAATTGAGTAAGAGGGAGGTGTATTGGAAGGTAGAGGGGTAAGAGTATCAAGGTGGAGTGGATGTTTGGGATGATGTGGTAAAGAGATTCGGGGAGGCAAAAGAGAAAGAAGAGAAAAAATCCCCTCCTAGTTAAAAAAAGAAAAAAAGAAAAAAAAGGAAAAAAGAAAAAAAAAAAAAAAAAACTTGGAAAAGAGGAAGTTGGAGGGGGGGGTTAATGAAGAGAATATACATATGCCTAAGTGTGCTTGAGCTGAAAGAAGAACGAGTAGTCCCAAATGTGGTACTCAATCTGGTAGTCCCAAAGTGGTACCTGAGTGAAAGTGGGCATAAATAATCTTGGTTGATGCATAAATGCTTTGGTAAGGTGAAGAAGCCATATTAATTGGTTTTTCTGAGAATTGAAGATTGAAATTGAGTGAACAAAGTCGAGGGTAGTCGGGGTAAGAATAGCTTGATTAGTCCAATGCATAGTCACTTATATCTAAATGTATCTCACCTAACCGTAAGCCAACAGTACAGCCAAAAATAAAGACCTATTGATTCTTTGTCACACATGTCAAGTATAAGGTCTAATTTAGACAATAGGCAAGCATATGGTAGACGATGCATGTGATTCAATGTGAGCGCAAATACTTTCCATATCATACACTTGAGAGATGAGCGATACACTTATCCGGTGAGGATTGTTGTTTTAAGTTTAATGTCTCGAAAGTAGTTGAAATCTGCCATGTCACTAATGCTCGAATGTTATGTTGTTGGTTTTGAAAGGAAAAAAAAAAAAAGATTTCTGAGACTAGAAGTATCATTTAATTGCCCTAAAAATTTTATGTTTATTGTTCGGGACGAACAATGGTTAAGTTTGGGGGTTTTGATACATGCTAGTTTTACATGTATTTTAGGTCAATTAAAGGTCTTCTGACATATGCATGTGTATTTGGGCAAAAAGTGATTAAAATCCATCTTTTGAGCTAGATGACGTGTTTCTGCTTGTTTTAGTGTTATTCAGGTATAAAAAGGCCAAAAAGTCCGTTTGGGCAAGGTTCGGATGAAAAACGAGCAAGAAAAGTCGGAAATAACAAAGAGGAGTTGAAGCATGGTCAGAAAGTCTGACTCGGTCGAGTTGTTTAGCACCTCGGTCGAGTGAGAAATGAAGAGCAAAACGTGAAATTGGTCAGAGACTCCAACTCGGTCGAGGGGGATTCTGCCTCGGTCAAGTTGACCCAACTCGGTCGAGGCAGCTTTCCGAGTCCAAAACTGAATATGCGCGTTTTATGATTTTGAGCCCATCTTGAGCCCAATTTAGCCTTAACTATATAAGAAGGTTCCCAAACTCGAAAAAGGGAGTTGGAGATCATTAGAAGGCAAATTGAAGAGGAAAGCAACCTCAAGGGATCAAGATCAAGACGACGATTAGGGTGCTTATTCATTGTCTCATTTTTCTATTTCAAATCATGTTTGTCTATGAACATATTTGTGTTATGAATATGAACATGAGTGAGTAGTTTCTTATTATTCTAGGGTTTTGAAAGTAGGTTTTAACGATGTTTGATTAATTAAAGTTTTCTATTCTAGTTAATGATTGTTATTCGTTATCTATGTGTTGTGATTTATTTTCATGAATAGTTAATTTGATCACTTAACTATACTATTTCTACATAATTCATAATTTTGCTTTGAAAGGAGGAATTTGTGAATGGAAAGACAATATATAGCGTATTTGTTGAGCGCTCTGAAAGGAGGTGAGATAAGTGCGTAGGCATTGGTCTAAGATCGATTGGGAGTTCATTAGGTCTAGTCGACTTGAAAGGGTGGCTAGGGCTAATGAATCTACAAGTTAATTGCTTCGAAAGGAGAGTTAATATATATATCAGTGTCGTCTAATAACGATAATAATCATTGCTAGTTTAGAATAATTAGATTGTCATACTTAGTTAATTCTGAAATCAATCCTCTAGAATTTGTTTTCCAATCTTGAGTATTTTATAAATTGTTTTCTTATTCTTGGATTTAAGCGTTAAGCAATAGTTTAGTAAAATTAGTTTAATACTAAAATCAATCCAATTGAGAGCCTAGTTAGGAGTGTTTTAGGATATTTAGAGTATCAAACTAGTCATTAAGTCAGTCCTTGTGGGATCGACCTTGCTTGCCGTTATATACACTTGCACTCGTACACTTGCGGATCGTTAGGTTATAAAATAGGCGAACAATAGACTCGCTTTAAAAAAAATTATTATTATTGTTATTTATTAATATTCTAGGTATATTTATGTGAATTAGGATATAACATATATAAATGTTCATGCCTTTTCCATCTAGGCTCCTTCGTTCGGCTCAAGGTACAAAATTTTCTTTGCATCGGTACTTGATCATGATTTCATAAAAATTCATACATTCACATAATTATGTATATTTTACGTTACATGCATGGTGGATATAGAATAGTATGTCTGGTTCAAGCTTGACTGCTAGGAAACGTGTTCGCTTTGAGGAAGGGGAATCCTCTGCTGTCGGGGGTTCCTCTGGAGGTAGGATTGGGAGACCTAGGAGCGTTCCAAATGTTCTCATGGATAGACTGCGTGAGTGGCTGTCTAGCCGCCGCGAAAACCCTGTCCGACATACTCAGAGGTTGATAGAAAAGCTACCGTATCCTTGGGATGTTGTACTGTTCAATCACTTTGATGCGGGTTTGAGGAGACCTTTCGCGGAAAGGATAGAGGTGGATGTGTTTTAGTACTCCGTAGCGGAGGTGCTAAAGATGTACGCATATGGAAGGATCCCGGTGGCACCTCCAGTCACACCTGAGCCAGTTGCACCTATGCCAGTGCCTGCACCTACGCCTATGCCTTAGCCGGTTGTGAACCCTATGGAGATTAATAAGGAAGAAGATCCGGAGAAAGATCCCGAAGAAGATCCAGAGGAAGATCCCGAGGTGAATGTTGAAGCTGACGATCCTCAGAGTAGTTCAAACTCGTACAGTAGTAGTGATGAAGACCAGCTGAGTGATTCTGACAGTGGCAGTGACAGTGATTTTCTCATGTTTTGGAACGAGCCTGGAGACGGCTCGAATCTTCCTATAGTTATAGATCGATGGATTTATGACATTCCGTTTGGTTTTTATTTATTTTTCATGGTAGGATGAAAGCAACAATGACAGTTTCCTTCTTTTTAGTTTTGGTTTCAGTCTTGGAATATGAATGACATTTGCTTATTTATATTTAGTGAAACTACTCTTATTCGTTTCTTTCTTCTTTCATTCTCCCTATTTCTACTTCGTTTATTATTGTTGTGTTTCATAGTATGGTGTTATAAGTAGTGTTCGGTCGGTTGTAGGGTCATGGCATCACGACGCAACAATGGGAACAATCCTCCACCCGTCAACCCACCTCCTGTGAATGCACCACCTGCGAACCCAGGTGCAGGAGCACCAGAGGGTGCCCTTGATCCCCAACAAATGATGACGGGTTTGGCTGCCCTACTGCAAGGGGCACAACATAATGCTCCACCTCAGGAGCCTACGCAAGCATAGGTGATCGCTCAATTCAACAAGTTTGCTCACCAGCATTCTTTGGAGCTGAAGGCCCCGCAGCTATTGAGGAGTGGCTCCTTACATTGCAAAGTATCTTTGATTACATGGACTGCACAGATAACCAGAAAATGTTGTGCGCTGCTTTCCTTCTGAAGGGAGATGCGCGGACTTAGTGGAATGACTACTAGAAGCTACGACCCGTGGAAGAACGTGCTGGACTAAATTGGGAACAATTTACTGAAGTTGTCAAGGAGAAGTATTATCCCCGGGTATACTGGGAAAAGATGGAAGCTGAGATCCTGAGTTTCACTCAAGGTGGGATGACGGTAACGGACTATGAGCGCAAGTTCAACCATATGTGTCAGTTCACACCTCACTTGGTCGACACACCACAGAAGAAAGCCCAGAGGTTCCGCAATGGTCTGCGGGCCGAGATTCGCCATAACCTAGCGGGACTCAGAGCTATGACCTATGCCGAGGCAGTTGTGAGAGCAGAGGATATATCTTCCAGTATGGATATGGAGAAAGAAAGGTTGAGGACGGTTGAAAGCTCCAACAAGAAGAGGTAGCAGGATAACAGAGTTGATACTCAGAACAAGAGAGGAAGGAATAGTGGGCCATCTAGACCCGCACCAGCATTTAATCAGACGGTATGCCCAAAGTGTGGGAAGGGGCACAGAGGAGAATGCCTACTTGGTCAGAACAAGTGTTTCTGTTGCTTTGAGATGGGGCACACAGTTTCAAACTGTCCTAGGAAGCCAGCTGGACCGGACAGAAGGGCTCCCAATCCTGGCCCTGGGGGCAGAGCTAGGATGTTTGGAATTACGCAACAGGAAGCTGAGTAGAATCCAGACACTATGTCAGGTATGTTGCATGTCGCTGGAATACCTTCTTTAGTGTTGTTTGATACGGGTGCTACCCATTCGTTTGTTTCTAAGAAGTTTTGTGATATGTTGGGTGTTATAAGTTGTAGAGCTGATAAGTCACTTGAGATTAGTATACCTTCTGGTAAAGCTTTGTCTACTCATAAGATGGTTAGGGAGATAACTTTGGAAGTGAACGAACTTAGACTAGATGTTGATCTTTATGTGTTAGATATAAATGATTTCGATGTAATTTTGGGCATGGATTGGTTAAGTGAACATCGAGCGAAAATCAAGTGTTCCGAAAGGGAGATAACGTTGCAATCGTCGAGGGATCAAAAGGTGGTTTTTCATGGAGTTAAGACGAGATAGGTTCCACATGTTTTAACAGCAATGAAGGTTGTGAAGGTGCTCCGAAAGAAGGGGTCTCAAGGATTTTTGGTGAATGTGATAGCGAAATCATCCACTGAGTTGACAATTGCTGAGGTACCAGTGATCAAAGAATTCCGTGATGTGTTTCCAGAGAATCTTCCAGGAATCGCTCCCGATAGACAGGTGGAGTTCACCATAGAATTGGTACCTGGTGCAGCCCTGGTATCGAAGGCTCCATATCGTATGGCACCAAAGGAGTTGCAAGAACTGAAGGTACAAGTGCAAGAACTACTCGACGCGGGTTTCATCAGACCAAGTGTTTCACCTTGGGGTGCTCCGGTGTTATTTGTGAAGAAGAAGGACGGGTCTATGAGGATCTGTATTGATTATCGTGAACTCAACCGACTCACGATAAAGAATAAGTATCCACTCCCAAGGATTGAGGATCTTTTTTATTAGCTCAGGGGTGCCGGAGTTTTTGCGAAGATTGATCTAAGATCAGGATATCACCAATTGAAGATTAGGGAGAGCGATATCCCTAAGACTGCATTCAGAACCCGGTATGGTCACTACGAGTTTGTAGTTATGCCGTTCGGACTGAGTAATGTGCTAGCAGTTTTCATGGACTTGATGAATCGTACGTTTCATCCTTTCTTGCATCAATTTGTCATCGTTTTCATAGATGACATACTAATGTATTCAAGAAATGAAGAACAACATGAACAACATTTGAGGGTGGTGTTGGAGACACTTCGCAAGGAGAAGTTGTATGCGAAGTTTAGCAAATGCGAGTTTTGGATTGACAGAGTCGTATTTCTTGGACATGTGGTGACTAGCCGAGGAATAGAGGTTAATCCAGCAAAGGTAGAAGTTGTGAATGACTGGAAAACACCTTCAAGTGTGAATGAAGTTTGGAGTTTCTTGGTCTTGCCGACTATTGTCGGAGATTTATTGAAGGATTTTCGAAAATAGCCGCACCGATGACGAGGTTAACACGGAAGGAGGAAAGGTTTGTATGGGACCAAAAATGTGAGGACAGCTTCAAGAGTTGAAGAGGAGGTTAACCATAGCACCAGTTTTGACAATTCCGGATCCTACGAAGGAGTTTGTGATTTATAGCGACGCGTCGAAGTAGGGGTTAGGATATGTTCTGATGCAACATGGAAAGGTGGTAGCCTACGCATCGAGGCAATAGAGGCAACATGAGGTGAACTACCCCACACACGATCTCGAGTTGGTTGCGGTGGTGCATGCTCTGAAGATTTGGAGACACTATCTCTACGGAGGTAAGTGTGAGATATACACGGACCATAAGAGCTTGAAGTACCTTTTCATGCAGAAGGAACTGAACAAGAGGCAGCGACGGTGATTGGAGCTGGTGAAAGATTACGACTGTACGATACACTATCAACCGGGGAAGGCGACCATGGTGGCTGATGCACTTAGCCGGAAAGCTAGAGGAGAGATGTCTTGTATCTTGACAAAGGAAGACCGGTTGATCAAAGAGTTCCCTAAGTTGAGACTCGAGGTAGTAGCGCCGCCGAAGTCGGTAGAAGCGGTCTGTGCAGCTTTAATTGTGAAGCCAACTTTGAAAGAGAGGATTAAAGAGGCACAAATGCAGGATAAGAGTTTGCTTAAGGTGAGGGAACACATCATGTCCGTGGGTGATGTGAAGTTTTCCTTGTTCGAAGATGGAGTGCTGATGTTCGAAGGAAGAGTTTGTGTTCCAAACGATTCAGTTTTGAGGAAGGAGATACTGATGGAAGTTCATCGTACGCCATACACTGCTCATCCCAGTAGTACTAAGATGTATCAAGACCTGAGGAGAATGTATTCTTGGGAAGGCCTGAAAAACGATGTGGCTGAGTTTGTAAAGAGTTGTTTGACGTGTCAACAAGTGAAAGCTAAACATCAATGACCCTATGGATTGCTAAAGTCTCTTCACATCCCTGAGTGGAAGTGGGAGAATATATAGGACTTCCGCGTTCTGAGAGAGGAAATCTTGCAGTATGGGTGGTGGTGGACCGTCTCACAAAGTCCGCCCATTTTATCCCGATGAAGATGAACCTGCGAGTTGACTAGTATGCCCAGATTTACGTTCGTGAGATCGTGAAGTTGCATAGAGTCCCGTTGTTTATCGTCTCCGATCGTGATCCATGTTTCACTTTGAAGTTTTGGGAGAGTTTGCAGAGGGCTATGGAAACTACATTGAGCTTTAGCACGGCTTATCATCCTCAGACAGATGGGCAATCGGAGAGGACGATACAAATTCTAGAAGATATGTTGACGGCCTGTGTTCTCAATTTGGGCAATAATTGGGAACATTTCTTACCTTTGGTCGAATTTTCCTACAACAACAGTTTCCAATCTACCATCGGCATGGCACCTTATGAGGCGTTATATGGGATAAAGTGTCGATCGCCATTGTATTGGGATGAAATTGGAGAAAAGAAGCTGATAGGGCCCGATATGGTGAAGGAGGCCATAGAAGTGGTGGAGAAAGTTCGAGAAAGGATGAAGGTGCCCCAAGATCGTCAGAAGTCTTACGCTGACAAGCGTAGGAAGAGCTTGGAGTTCGAGATTGGAGAGAACATTTTCCTAAAGATATCACCTATGAGGGGTGTTTTTCGCTTTGGGAAAAGAGTTAAGTTGAGACCTTGGTATGTCGGACCGTTCGAGATTCTAGCTCGAGTCGGAGATTTGGCTTACCGTCTAGCTTTACCGCCGGAATTTTCCTCAATACACAATGTGTTTCACGTATCCATGTTGAGGAAGTACATTCACAATCCTAGTCACGTCATCAATTACTCAAATTTGGAAGTGAGTAAAGATTATCGTACGAGGAAGGGCCCGAAGCGATTTTGGATAGGAAGATACATCGATTGAGGAACAAGGACATTGAGCTTGTAAAGGTGAAATGGAGTCGTCATGGGTCCGAGGAGGCTACTTGGGAGCGTGAAGATGAGCTACGCGCTATGCACCCAGAATTCTTTTCACACGGTACGCCTTACGTTTTTTAGGACGAAAATTTCTAACGGAGGTAAGATGTAACACTCTGAATTATTATTTTATGGGCTATTATTAATATTATTAATATTTCTATTAATTATTAGGCCCAACATGCATCATATATATTTTATGTGGGTCAAATCAAGTTATTTGGGCTCAGTTTAAGCCCAAATCATAATTTATATTTATCCATAAAGGTTGTCAATTCATTACGTATCTTGACCAGATTAATGTCTATCTAATAGATACTTTCCTAGCTGATATCTATTAGAAAAGCATTTTTCCTATGGGGCTTCTGATTAATACCCAGTAGGAAAATAACCTAGTATAAATACTAGGCAGTAGAATAGAATACCACTTTCATAATACGCTCACCGCCAAAAGAAAAAAAGAGAGAAAATCCTTCCCTTTCACAAACAGCCGTCATTCCAAATTCACCTCCAGTAGACGATTGATTTCTTCCGGAGGTAAATCAATATTCTTCTTCTTCGTTTGATTTAATAAATTCTCCTTCTTCGTTTTGATTTACTAAATCAATATATAATTTGAATTAATTGACTTGGGTTAGGGTGATAAAAGGATTGATTTTGTTATATATTTGTGTGTGTTATGTAGGTGTGTGCATGAGTTGTAGGTGTGCGGTGCTTGTTCTAGTGTATGCATGAGTTTGGTGTGTATTTAATATGTATATTATAGTATGTGTGTGCAGAAGCTATATATATATGGGGATGCGTGTGTGTTCGTTAAGTATGTATGTATATATATATATATATATAGGTGTGTACAGTGTTACGTAACATACATACATATATATATATATATATATATTAAAATATGTGTGTGCTATAAGTATATATATATATGTGTGAGAGAGCAGAAGGGTGTGTTATATATTATATATATATATATATGTGTAATGAGGTGTGCGTGGGTTTATGTTGTATGTGTGTGTGCGGTTGTATGGGTGAGTGTGTGTCGGTGAGGTGTGTGTGTTATGCTATTGTGTGTGTATTATGGGGACCATGTAGGGTAGTAAAGGTAGAAAAAGGAATTTATTTCCCCTTGCCCAAATTCTCTTTTTAGCAGAACTTTTACATCATTTACCAAACTTTGAAAATTTCCAATATACAAGCTTATACCCTTTCCTACCAATATTTATCAAACTTTGATTTGCCTAGTTAGGACCTCTTCCTTTATTAATTAAAGATGCACTATGTATTAATTAGGTCCGTCTGATCAAGAGCACGTGACTAAGCCGTAATTGCACGACATTCACTCATTCAACAGTTAAGGTGGGGTTTTCTTTCTTTGTTTGCTTTAATTAAATGTTTGCATGTTATGATAATATGATGTTATGGTGATATGATGAAATGAGGTTTAAATTTATTTGATCTTGTTATGGTGATATGATGTTATGGTGATAATTGATATGATGATATGGTGATATTTGGTATGGTGATAATATGGTGATTTGATGATATTGAATTAATTACTTATATTTAATTTTAGCAAACTAAACCCCACGAGCTGGATGTAGCTCACCCCAAATTCTAAAATTAACTTTCAGGCTAAGGAGCCGGCGACATGAGTGGATGGGAAAGGGGCAAGTAAAATTATGTTACATTTGTTTTTATTTTTAGTTGTGATGACTTTGATGTGGATGAATCCTTAGGAATATTTGACTTTCTTAGATTTTCTTGGTAAAACTCGATGATGTTATTGGACGGATTTTGGGATCATAGTCTTGCTTTAATTCCTTTTTTTTTTTTTTTTTTTTGAAATTTGATTGTTTTGTTTAAAGTGGAAAGATAGTTGTTTTTGCTATTTTCGTGCTGATAGAAAATTTATTGTTTCTTTGGCATATTAGCTGAAACTAGTAAATGCTCCCGTGCGATGCACGGGCTATGTTTTTTTAAAAGTAAATCAATATTAATATGAACAATACCTTTTATTAAAAATGCATTTTTATTTGATAATATATAACAAAAAAAGAAATGGTTAAAATTTGTTACAAAGAAAACTTTTGTGTTCTTTTGCAGTGTTATTCATTCCTTGCCTCTTACTCTAGAAAATCAGATTTTTCCTCTAATAAAAATACATTTTAATTTTTTCACGAATTTCTTCCTCGTATCTTATTCCACATTTTTTTTTTTTTTTTGATTCCATCATTTTATTTAGCTTCTCTTGTCTATATCAAAACATTCATATTAAATTATAATACATTTGAATAGATCATACTGATTGATAATAATAAATAAAGTGAACATACATAATCCAGAATCCGATATGATTGAACAGATTGAGAAACAAAAAGTTTCAAATCTAATATCAATCAATTAATAGGATTGAGAAACAAGTAATCTTAAGGATTATT